>JASKUP010000027.1:2500-1500900 GCA_030448955.1 Trichopoda pennipes | reverse complement strand
GCCGTTGCTGACTAGATTGCAATTCTGTGCTACAACAACAAGGTTGTAAGGTCGGAACATTTGCAGGTGTTTAATATGGCAAAGCGCATGTTTCATATAAAGGACCATTTTTACAACATTTGTTTGTATGAATAAGAACTATCAAAACTTAGATCGCTGCTAAATATAGGTGCCCCTGTAGGCTAGGGGCACAACAAGACCGGAGGTTGTGGGTTCGATTCCCAACAAAGACCTTGTTTCTTTTTCACTACAAAAATAAAAATTGACTGTCGGTGGTGCTGCTTAGTGATGAAGACATGGTCGCTGTGCTGTCTTATACGGCAGTTAATTTCCCTAACTGTCCTTCTACTTTCACCACCTGTTTTATCTCTCCTCCTTTCCTAAAGACTGTAACACGGTACTTAACCAAATAGGCACTGTTGCCTGAAGTACTACTTCTCTTAAAAAAATAACTTTTCAGGGATCGAGTAGTGAAACACGGCCTTAGTTGATTTCACAAATAAATGTTCCCTCTTATGTTGTGCTAAGCAACGTGCTACCAACTCATCTACGATTTGCATATTTATCTTAAAACAGTCGCTTGTCTGCTTAGAAACAGACATCGTTTTTCTTGTGTTGTCCTTCAAGATACAACAAAAAATACCAGTTTGGGTATAAGAAAGTGTTTTGCAATCAAGCATTGGAGATTTCTTAAATAAGATCATAAAAACGGAGCTGTTGTCTCTCATGTGGTATACCGCAAACGGATCTCCAATATCAACCAAGGCATCATGATATTTCACAGAAACTGCTTGTGGATAAATACCCCGGCAAAATATATCATACTCTTTTTCGTCGAATTCTGAACAACCTATTTGACAGTGGCTTCTTTCTAGGCACAAAAAATTTATTGTTAGTATTAAATAAAATTGGGAATATAATCCCATTTTATAATTTTCAAAAATATTGTATATTTTAAAATAAAATAACAAAATAAGATGTCATAATAAATAAAACTATCAATACCATACGCATTCTTTGACTAAAAACATAAACTGAAACAAATAATGATAAAAATTTTGTGATATTTTTGTAATATTTCGATAACCGAGGTGTTATAACCGTGTGTAAAAGCATGTGTAATAATCATTCATAATATCGGGTTTTCCAACAAGAAGTTTGTTTTTCGATTGTGGCAACCCAAAAGCATGATAATTTTAACATTTAGTTTTTTGACGTTTTCGTAGTAGATGTATTGGCAATTGTTACCATGTTGAAGCAGATCCAAATTTGTAAATTCCTCGACACTCCCAACAATTGGGTAAGGATTTGACTTTGAAGCCTTACAAGGTTCAACTGGTGCAGGAATTGAAATCGAACGACCGTTCACAGCTCTGTGAATGTGATTTTTTTAGAAAAATTTATTTTTCAAATGACGCTCACTTGCACTCCTCAGGGTACGTTAACAAGCAAAATTGCCGCATTTGGGCTTTTGAAAATCCTAGAACGATTATTGAGAAGTATTTACATGCTTAACGTGTCACAGTATAGTGCACTATGTGGATTAGAAATGATGACGTGGATATCACTGACATGTGGTTTCAACAAGACGGTGCCATATGTCGCTCAGCCAATTAAGCAAAAATATCGTTCACTTTTTCTATTTATTTTAATCAACATATAATAGTTATAATTTGTTGACCTTTTTTAATATTTTTTAGTAATTAATTTTAAGCACTAGGTCTTATTTAATAAAAAATTTTTTAAAAAACTTTATTTTTTATTATATTTTCGATATTTCGCCACACCGTTGGTTGGCATCATCAGGAAAAACAAAAATAAATGATGATGCCAACCAACGGTGTGGCGAAATATCGAAAATATAATAAAAAATAAAGTTTTTTAAAAAATTTTTTATTAAATAAGACCTAGTGCTTAAAATTAGTTACTAAAAAATATTTTAATCAACTTTTATAAAATCTTTTTATTTTATTTTATCGTTTCTGTCATCTATGTAAAATGTCCAAACCCGAAGAGAGACTAACCACTACACTACTAACGAAAAATAGAAACTTGGATGAAAAAGATAAGATCATGATGGCTTGCTTTAATAATTCTAGAATATTGGAAATCTCGCAAAAATATTACTCAATTATTCGTGTGCTAAAATTCAAACAACACAAAGTTTATCTACATTCGTATCGTCTAGCATATATGAAAATCATTGTTGAAAGTAGTGAACTAAACTTGCACTGAAAAGTTTAATACTTTTTATTTGCAATAGTAAAAAACTGTTCACTGCAACTTTAAGACAAATTAAACGATATAAGCTTCACTTTACAATTGTGATGGAGATGTCCAAAAATTTACCAGTGATTTGTGAAAACAATAATCCCATAGCAAAAAAGAAAAGTGGATCAATAAAATTTACTTAAAATGCTTTAATTACAATTTTTACGTCAAAATTTTCACGGTATAAGCGCAATGTAGATTTCTTCACTGCCACTCAACTAGTTACAGTGGAAAAAATAGGAATACAACAATAAAAAAATATTTCGTATAGTGGGTGATAGTGAAATCGTTGATATACTACCACCAACTATTAACAAATTAAGCTTTTGATTTTATAAACAGTCACCTTCATTTTAATAATTATCAAAAATAATATGAAAGAAAATCAAATATGGGAAGTGACAACTATATACACATTTCTATATAACAATTACACGGAAATAATACATAATTTCAAAGAAAATAAATTTTTGTGCTTTAAGTTAGTGAGATAAATTAGTTAGTTCCAGGTATTGCTTAGACGTAATTAGAAATTAAGCTCAATTTTTACAACAAAATTTTTAAATTTATAACAAATAATAAGAAAAAAAGACATTGTAAACAAATTGACAATAAACCCTATAACATTATAACACACAGTTATAACACACAGTCAATTTGTCAATGGTTAATGGTTATTCCGGTAAATGCTATAAATATTAAAAATTATTCTAAAAAGCGCAACCTTTCGCGAGCAACTAAAAATAAATTTGTACAACAGTAAATACAATATTAAAATAAACTTTATTGATATCTTCCCGTAATGATATTTTTGTCAGGATATAAAATATTACTGCTGTTATACACATTCAATAATGCCTTTTTCAATGCCTGATTTTGTTTTTTAAAACGATCCCTGCACAAGAATTTAAAATGTGATATATGGTAAAAAGTTGTCATACGCCTTTTGAAAAATTTGTTGGAAATTTGAAATATAGTGTACATCCGATCCGCTGAGGCTTGTAACTTTTTAACGAAACATCATATCGATACCAAAGTATTATCACTCTGTTATAAATTTTATTAAGCATATCCTAGAATGATAATCTCTACACTACGTCAAAAATATTAACTTAAGTTTGGCAAACAATTAAAGAAAAGCTTTCTGGCCCAATTTTCTCTCAACTTAAAAGAGGTTACTTAGATATGCAAGCGCACTTTTTGTAGATATTTTTGAGATCTACTTACGTAAAAAACTTTTGAAGAAATTCCCAAAATGTTTTATGCCCGAGGTACTCAACTTTGAGGCATACCTAGAAGCCCCCTTTTTTCTAGAAGGGTGATAGTTTATAGAAATACCTCTGCTTGGCCTCTGTTTATTAGTATATCTTAAGTAGTTTATGAGCTACTGAATTATTAAAAATAAAAAAGTTTGGTGTGGCAAGTGTTTAGAAGTGAAAATTTAAGTTTCTCTTTTATATCAAATAAGTGTCCTTATTACGGTTATTTATTCTATGTTCATTCTGAACATATCTATTGACCTTAAGAAGTAAATAAACACCACATTTGACACAAGCAAATGGTTGAGTTCTCTATTTTTATTATTTTTTTATTTTTAACTTTTCCCACCAAAAACTTTCTATATGCTGTGCTTTGGCCTGCTTACAATTTACATCATGAGACTTGCTAAATGAAAAGAATTTACATGTAAAGAAATCCAAAACCATAAAATCATGTAGAGATTAAAAATATTATTATCTAAAATGTTAATAAAGTACCAGAAAATCTGTTGAAAAGCACGCAAAAAACAATGGCTTATTGAAGATACTAATCGTTAAGGCCGATAATAATTCATTTTAAACAAGTTTTTTTTCCAATTTTATTTTTCTTCATATTTTGCAGTATAAAAACAAGAAAACATAAAAACAAGCAAATGATTGCTTTTTATTGATTTTTACATATTTAAAAGTCGATGTCGACATGCCATGGTGTGCTTTGTTCCTTGCTACAAACGTTTTTTATGTTGCACTTGTTGTGTGTCCGCAGTTGGGTTTACAGCAAATTCCATATTTTATTAACACGATAAATACTAGGATTTGCCAAAAATAACTAAAATATTAATGAATAAAAATAAGAAAGCAATTGAAACTTAAATTATGAAGGAAATTTAAAAAGTATTTATTGCAGGCAGCAGTAAATATTTCGTTTTTTTTTTGTTTCTGGTTGGGTGCCGAAAAGAAACGTCCGATATTAACAACTGGTAATCCAGACTTGTATTTCAAAATATGTTTGGAATCATGAAGTTTTTGCATATTATTGCTATGAATTTTAAAACAGGCTTGCACCACAAAATATCTAAAAATTCGCTACCATTTCACAAAAGAAGTGGAGAAGACCTAAGAAGAATTAACGACTTGAATACATTTCAACCCAGTCCACGCGGACACATTTCAAATTCGTAATGTAAAGGGTTTTTCAATAAAATAAAAAAAATTTAGATTAAGATTATCGAAAAGTTCGGCAAATATGATTAAAAAATGATTTCTGATTAATGTCCACCACGACCACGCTGCCGGATGTTGATAGTTTCATCAAAGCTTTTAATCACTTTTTCGCATATTTTAAGTTTTGAGGTTGAAATTGATTGCATTGGTATCGTGTAGATTCTGTCCATAACATAGCCCCACATAAAATATTGGAGTGGTGTTAAATCACATCATCTGGCTGGCCACTTAACAGCTGATTGTCGTGAAATTTGGTTTACAACAAATTGATCGTTCCATTGGCTGTCAGACACCGTCCTGTTGAAATGACATGTCAGTGATATAGGCTAAAATTGAGTTGTTAGCATCTCACGATAGCGTGAGCCATTGGCCGTTACTGCATTTCCGGCCTAAACTTCGAAAAAAGAACGCCTCCAGGTCATATAGCTCACAATACAGTGACACATTGAGCATGCAAAGGGTTCTCAATTATCGCTCTATGATTTTTAGAATCCCAAATGTGCCACAGGTGCCCCTGTGGGCTAGTAGGTAGTGTGCTACCTTACATGGCCAGTACAAATAAAAAATTGACTGTCGGTGGGGCTGCTCAGTGATGAAGGCATAGTCACTGCTCACTAAGCTGTCTTATACTACTTTCTACTTTCACCACCTGTCGCATGTTTTCTCTATCCCTTTCCTAAAGAATGTAGTACGGTACTTGACTAAATTAGCATTGTTGCCTGAAGTGCTACTTCTCTTTTAAAAAAACAAATTTTTTTTGATTGTTGGGATACCCTGATAAGTGCAAACGCGCATCGTCTGAAAAATTGATTTTTTCAAAAAAACCAACTGGTTATTCCTGAATGAATTGAACGAATCTAAGGTGATCTGAATGGTTAGTCGGCTTCAATTCCTGCACCAGTTGAGTCTCCCAAGGCTTCAAAGTCATATCCTTAAAATGTTTGCCATTTTGTGGTTTTGGATAACCCCAATTGTTGAGAACATCGAGGAATTGACGAATTTGGATCTGCTTCAACACTGTGGCTAACGGTTGCGATGTTCTTAGTTCAACGACCGGGTCAAACATGCAATGGCGTTCGCACAATTTGTATCGAGCCTATCGACTCAAATTTAACCACTAAATTCTTTATATTGGTTTTGTTGTCCGAAAATATCACGACTTTTATGAAATTTTAACATTAACAAAACCACCATTTTCATAGTGAATTTTAATTATTTTATTGTGATTTTCGTGCGAAATTGAATTCATTGTAACAATTGCCGATGCATCTACTACGAATACAGTCAAAAAACTAAATGCCAAAGCTATTATGTTGAAAAACAAACTTCTTGTTGAAAAACCCGATATATTTTTTCCATTGAAGCTGTACAAGTATTTGCTTTCGCAAAAGCCGAAAACATAACTTTATAACCTGATTTTGCCAGACGGATGCACTGTCCGGTGAAAAGAAAAGTGTTTCGCAAGTTATTGATTAAACGGATTCTTACCTGTAGACGTTGCTTCTCCTGACAGTAGCTTGTAATACCCAATTTCTAACTAAAATGGTTCAAGTTGAAATGTACTTGGGAATTAAAATGTACTTGGGAATCTATACTTGTGCAGATATAACGATTTTTCTTTATTATATTCCTCACGCATACATTTATTAGAAATTATATCCACTGTTACTTCAGTTTTAATTGATGGTTTAATCAGAGCTCAGCAAAAATTAAGGGAGGAAGTTTAATAGTTTAGTTATCGTTAAATGGAAATACCAGTCTGTTGCCTTATCAACACCAAAATTGCAATTGATAGCTATTCATATAAGGTCTTGTGTTATTTTTAGAGTTGTTGAACATGTGTTGTGGAAAACAAATCATAATGTAATGTTATGTTACGTTGTAGTTACAATAATGAACAAAAACTAAAAAAATTAATAGATTTAGAAACAAATTTAGAGAATTTATAGGTTTTTAATCAATAGTTATAAAACGACATTTGAGTTAAAGCTATTGCTTAATTAGACTTCTCTGAAGCAAAAGCCGTGATATGGGACACATACAAGGGAATAAATCTTTCTTGTTCCGTTAAAGCAGTTCATCAAAGAAGATTAACGAATTTTAAAAAGCATTTACAAACCATGTAGAGATTTGAAATATTTGTTCCACAAAATTTGCATTGTCTCCAAACAAAACAAAACATATCGCTACGAGTACTCCTCTAAATAAACGTTTTATTATATTGAGTTCTTTTATTGTAAAATAATAACACAGCACTTTAGAGTTTAAATTCAAATTAAACGATTTATTTACTTTCAATACACGCAAAAGAATCACTATGGCAACTTCACCATAGTGTACTTTGCTGTCTATTCTCAACGATGTCTCAACTTGAATTAATTTATTTTCTCAGCACATGGCGCTTATATAGCAGGTTCAAGTGGTTCGCGCATAAATAAGAATATTCTACTTTATTATTACCCCATATTGTTGTTATCATCATTCAGTGTAGGCCCCTGTTTGGCTGTTTGTTCTTTTTGTGTTCTGTTTTGTTTTTGTTTTCTGTTCTTTAAGTTATTCCATCAGATTTCTTTAAAATATTTTTTTGTCTTAAAATTTCTTAGAAAACTAGGCAGTTTGTAAAACACACAATAGGTCATTTCGTGTACTTTTTTTACAGATAACTTTTTTCTTTGCAAACTGAAACAAATCATCTTTGTAACAATATTTAGCCCTGCATTATTCAGAAATAAAGGTCAAATCCAAGATAAATTGTTGTAACCAAGAGAAGATATCGGAACTTTGTGTATGTTTGTGTACGAGACAGTGCAACTAAATGAACTTATAATTTTAAAACTTCTGGCTGGCCCAAAGCACCACTTTCCATTCTCATGCGCAATATGATTTTTTGTTATGAATTTATTTTCCCAGTACTATTGAATGGTTGACCTTTTCATTATCTCTACCTTAAGTATTTATTAACTCTATAGCCCACAAGTGATTGTTGAGATTTTGGACTGCTCTGAACTTGACAAGTATTTTCTTGTTTAAAGTAATAAATTTCTTTTTCTTTTTTTAAATCATCAAGTTATTCTTTTATTAAATTTCGATTATCGCATTTGTAAAATCATCAACAGCAATATGTTGTTGATATTACTGGTAACACAGTTTTCATTATCTGTCATAAAATTGAATTGTGTGCTTTAAGGCAAAAATTTCATCATAAAAAAAATATTTTTTTCTGGTTTATGAATAAAGCAGATTTAAAAATAAATTAAATTATTAATTGATTTATTTTTCATTTATTTAAGAAAAATTAAGTAATAGTCTGTTATGGATTTACAAAAATAAGAAATATTGTCAGCAAGGGTAGATTAATACATATTCTCAAAGTACTAAATCACTTCTAAAGTGTGATGAGTTGGCAAAAAAGACTTAAAATTTAACCTACTTGAATTGTTTATAACAAATTTAAACACAAAACGGCACCAATTAGAATATGAGTTAATATTTATTATTTTATGATATCTATAATAGAAATTAATATTTTATTGTTTGATTAAGCCGAAAATTTCAATAAGCTCTTTGTTACTAAAATTAAAAGTACAGACTTACATAAATAAAAAATTAAGGGTGATTTTTACAGAGATATAGAACTTTGAAATTGAAAAAAAACAAACATGAATTTTTTAAATTGATATGAAATTTACTTTATTCGAAATATAATATTCTGGCATTATAATATGGATATGACTTTTGGCATATGAACACCACGGCTGGCTCAGACGTAGTGAAATCTAGAAGTCAAATTTTCGACGACGACACTTTTAACATTTGTGGTCATATATTGACAAAACTCGGATGTCACTCATTTCAGGCTTTTCTAGCTACTTCGCATATCCCCCACAGAAAAAATCTAACTTTGGTAAAATGCACGATCGAGGAGGCCAATTCATCGTTCCGCAACGTGATGGAAGTCTTATCCAATAAACCAATTATTACACGCGTTGTTTTAATATTACCTCCTCAAATATTTGTCTCAAAATGGTCGGTCTGTAATAGCAATAAAATGTTGAAAACATTACATCCAGTGGGGAGAAGAGGTGAGTATAAGTTTCTACTTCTTAAATTGCTAGATTTTCTTCGATTTCTTATACATTAGACATATATTCTCACAGCGAAAAATATATTATTATTGCAACCTGTCGAAAATAGAACAATTTTTTGTTAATGATTATTATTATTTGAAAGGCAGTAAAGCAGCTATGGCGGTAGGTTGCTACAGGTGCTCCTGTAGGCTAGTAGGTAGTGTGCTAGCTTACATGACTGGGGGTTGTGGGTTCGATTCCCAACAAAGACCTTGGTTTTTATTCACTACAAACAAAAATTGACTCTCGGTAGGGTTACTCAGTGATGAAAGCATAGTTGCTGGTCACTGAGCTGTCTTGTACGACAGTTAATTTCCGTAACCATCTCTCTGCTTTCAGTATCTGTCGCATCTCTTCCTTATCCCTTTCCTAAAGAATGTAGTACAGTACTTGACCAAATAGGCATTGTTGCCTGAAGTGCTACTTCTTAAAAAAAAAAGTAAATAAACTAGTGCATTTAATACCTTTCTTACCGATTTTGTAGATATGAGCGTATAACCTGAGAAAAAAGTTGTGTTTGAAAAGGATGGAGATCCCGGCATAACTCATTAATTTTTAAAGATTTGACGACTGAGTAAAACCTTTAATTAATGCAATGACCTCCTCAAATATCCGGAAAAAGGTTGGCATAATATTAAGCACCTTTATGCAATGTAAATGAGTTTTAGAAAAACGTACAGTGCGGAGTAACGAAAAAATTATCCAAAAAATTAACGGAGGTGCAACATTTAGTATAAAGTCTTTTTTACTTAACTTAATTTTTTCTTTGATAATTTTTTCTGTTGATAACTAAGTAATAAAAATCAAATTGAAATCGCTTCATTATTACTATTTTTACTCACATCTACTCCTCACGGTATTTTATTTTGTATTTTCATTATTTATCTATTTTTCATTATCCAAAGATATTACACGATTTTTAACTTTCAATTTAATTCGTTTTAGTTTATGATGGCTAATTTCTTATGATTTATAATAAAATTGAAATTTTGTATTCGACGTAACTTTATTTGAGTGATTTTAATTTGCAAAAGTTATGATTTTTAATAAAACTCAAGTTATTTATGTTTTATTATTAATTTTCAAAAGCTTCGTTTTAAAAAAATCTACGATTTACGAATAATGCCATTAGTAACACAAATCATTTGTTCTCAGTTAATTTTATTTCTAAAAACAAATTTTAAAAACATCAAAATAGAAAAATCCTTTCTCACCTTTGGGAATATAAAATAAGAATTTGATGCTTTGGAACTCTCTCTTTCTCTCTCTCTCTAACTTCTATAATTTGGCGTGTTCCCATAAACTTCAAATTTCATAAATACATATATGCTTCAAAAATTTATCCGTGAAATTCACAGATGTCATTTTTAAAAGCATGTTAGAAGATATTCTTTAGTAAAAATTTTAAAATGGCTATATCTTCGTGATCTAGTGATGTATTTTGAATATACCAAAAAAAATATTGCTACTTTTTTTCTTTAATGTTTTATTTTAACAGATCTTTTATTGCAAAATAATTATATACAACAATGCAGAGCATGATTTATTTACTTATTTGCATTTATACAGACAAAAATACAGAACGGTAACTTTACCGTATGTGCGTATATTGTCCGACAGGGTTTGATTTATTTGGGTATGATTTTACGTCAAATTTGGTTTGTGAAAATATCGCCTTCGGCCGCATGTCATCTTCAGTATTCTTTCTTCTCTATAGAGAAAAACCGAATTTAACGTGGGTTGACGTAAAACCATACCCAAGTAACTTTATCACTTCAACGCCTAAAAGCTTCGGTATTATCTGTGTATCTGAAAGCTACCTGTACTCAGTGATGATTTCACTTAAATTTACTTTATTGCCCAACGATGCTGCTTATATATTTTGGTCGGTTCTCGAATATACAGGAAAATTCTAATTCAAGATCATCAAATATCATCGTATACAAGTTATTGTTATCAATACTCATTATAGGCGCCTATTTGACTGTTTGTTTTTTTTATTCGATAGTAGTTGTTTTTTGGTTGGTTTTTAATACACATGTTTTTGTTGTCTTATGTTCATAAGACTTCTTAAAAACTACGTAATTTGTAATAAAGTCACAAAAGCTCATTTCATTTACTTTTTCAGTGATAATTATTTTCTTTTAAAACTTTACCTAGACGTCTTCGCAATAATATCTTGAAGTAAAAAAAAATTTAAAGAAACCTCAGGAGGGGCGATTAATGAACAATAATAAATAAACGATTTTTGTAAGAGTGAAAAGGATAAAGAAGCAAAAAGCAAGAAATATCAAATAACATAATACATTTTAATGCATTTTGCACATGTATTAATTTCGCGGTAAGCATTGTAATATTTTTTCGGAATTAGTGTTTCCAGATTGTCTTTATTCCACTCATGTTGTCTCTTTGATTAGCACAGATAGACATCTGTATTTAATAACTGATTTTGCTTAAAACTGCAAAAGTCAGAAAAAGGTAGCAGCAGTTTATCCACACTTTTTTCTAATGTGTACCATTAAATACTCCATTACCGAAAACTCACTCATTAATTTCTACCACTATACATGCAAAAAATATGCATGTAATACAGACAAACACACATAATTTAAATAAATAAATTAACATATAATTAACAGGCCAAACTTTATTATTGGAAATTTGTTATAAGAAATAATATGTTGTGGTGTAAAGAAATAGAAATATAAAAATGAGAAATTTGTAAATTTCATGTTAAAATAAAAAAGATTGTGTAAAATATTGACAAAACAAGGTGTCCAAAGTAGCGTTGCCAGTCACGCCAGATTTTTTTCTTCAAATTTGTAATTATAAAACAAATTACATTTACACAAAAAAGGAGGAGTAAAAGTACAAGTGTCTAAGGCTTTCGACTCTATAATAATAAATTGTAAACAAAGTTATATCAGATTATGTTAACAGCTTTCTCTTAGAAACGAGCTAATAAGATTTATGCTTTTCTAGCATATGCTTTTGAGAAGACTTGGAATACGTGTTCCAAATATACAGGTTCGGAATGAACTGATGATTAAACGTTCGTGAAGAGTATGTGTTATATTGAGGTTCTAGTTGCATATGCAACATATTGGCACTACTTTCCTCTCGAAAAGATGTTTGTGTGAAAATTTGTAATGGCCGTTTCTAAGGCAAACATATGTCGTAGTTTCAATTATAGAGCAACTTTTACGGTACATAGGTTCGTCTCCTTTTGGGTTAATAATTTTATAGTTCTGTTAATATTCAAACCACATTTGTCTATTTTCAATTGCAAGGTGCCTGCAAACACTATTGAATATATATGATGAGGGGACCTCGTTTTACTTCTTTCCTTCTGCCAAGTCAGCAAATTCTTTGCCTATGAAGCTAATTTGTGATTAAACATAAAAAAAATTCTATTCTATTGTTATAATTTTTATAAACATTCCATATTTAGTTTACAAGTGGTCATGCATAATTTGAGTTTTTTATTGCAAATATAGACGAAAGACTGTCTGAGTGAATAATGTTTATGAAGTGTTTTCCTGCGGCGTATTGTACTGAACTAAGAAGTATCGCAAATGCCTCAGTTGTTCTACGAAGCCGTTGCTGACTAGATTGCAATTCTGTGCTACAACAACAAGGTTGTAAGGTCGGAACATTTGCAGGTGTTTAATATGGCAAAGCGCATGTTTCATATAAAGGACCATTTTTACAACATTTGTTTGTATGAATAAGAACTATCAAAACTTAGATCGCTGCTAAATATAGGTGCCCCTGTAGGCTAGGGGCACAACAAGACCGGAGGTTGTGGGTTCGATTCCCAACAAAGACCTTGTTTCTTTTTCACTACAAAAATAAAAATTGACTGTCGGTGGTGCTGCTTAGTGATGAAGACATGGTCGCTGTGCTGTCTTATACGGCAGTTAATTTCCCTAACTGTCCTTCTACTTTCACCACCTGTTTTATCTCTCCTCCTTTCCTAAAGACTGTAACACGGTACTTAACCAAATAGGCACTGTTGCCTGAAGTACTACTTCTCTTAAAAAAATAACTTTTCAGGGATCGAGTAGCAGTCAAAAGGCAATGTGTTACTTTTTTAATTTTGCTTCATGTATTTGTAAACCTCAGTAACTCGTTGTGATTAAAGCTCGCTAACTATTTCCATTTCAGAAAAATTATTTAGGATAGTTGCTTTAGAAAATTTTAGTTTGGTGTGGTATTGTCAGTTGATATCGCAGATTCTTGGTAAATTTTTGGCTAACAAACATTTTACACCATTATCCTTTTTTTATACAATATATAAATGAGTATATTACTTTTATGTAACTCGAATACAGTGTGAATATCCGGAAGTATTTGCCTTAATTATCACTATATGATAAAACAAGAATAATATAGAATATTTTTTAATTCAACATCTTAAATAGTAACATTTATTGAATCTAGGATTTTTAAGACAAGTTACAGAAAAATATATTTTCACATTTTAGTTAACACGTTTCTAAATACTTAACAGCAAAAAGAAAAGTTGGACCAAGAAACTCAACCGTATAAAGAAACGATTAGTCCATGATTGCCCGTTAAAACTATGCTAAACGTCTTTTTCTTATTTAACCCGTTTTTTATTTGTACAAAACTTTGTTGCAATAAGACTTAAAGGAATCAGGAAATTGTGGTAATAACTTTAGATTTTATCACTGGAAAAATATAGATTTTAGATTGCGGTCCACAGTTTTAAAACGCCTGCAAAATTCAAATGAGTCCCTTCTATATTTCAAAAGTAAAAGTAATTAATTATTTTAATTTTGGTATTAAAAAAAATTTTAGTTTGTCTAAGCAGTAATATGGAATTAAACAAGTAAGAGTGCCTTATTCGGCTGCGTATAAGCTTATATACACTTCAGCAAACGAATTGTGTTTTTATACTTCTTAAGTGTATTTGTTGGCACGAAAATGTAAATTTTTGTTATATTAATTGATCTAACAACAGATGTACCAAATATACCAATTTCATATTTTTATGGAAATCCAAGTCACAAAACAAATTTTGTATTCCTGTTGCTAATTTTCGTAAAATTTTGCAAGTGTTAGCACAAGAAAACTATTTTGCTCCTTTTAAGTCGGATGTAAAAACGGCCATTTAAGATTTAGTAGATTTAGTTTTTCCAAATGGACACCTTCAACTCTTTGTGAAGGTTACAGATTTTAAGTATCAGTTCTATTTGTAAAGGGTGTTTTTTTAAGCCCGATAGAACTTGAAATTGTAATAAGTAACACAAAAAATTAAATTGTAATCAAAATTTCTTTTTTATTCGAAGGATCAATACGTGACATTAACATTTGAAAATGATTTCGGGCATATATATTTCGCGGCTGTTCTTGACGAAGCGCATTCTGGACGTCCAATTTTGGGCCACTTTTTCGAGCACTGCTGGGCGTATGTCACGAATAACACGAACAATGCTGTCCTCCAAGGCGTCAATTGTTGCTGGTTTATCAGCATAAACCAGTGACTTCACGTAGCCCCACAGGAAATAGTCGAGTGGTGTCAAATCGCACGACCTTGGAGGCCAATTGACCGGTCCATTACTCGAAATCAACTTATCGCCAAATTTTGATTTCAATAAGTTGATGGTTGCGTTCGCTGTATGGCACGTAGCGCCATCCTGTTGAAACCACATCTCGTCCAGATCAATGTCATCCATATTTTCAAACAAAAAATCATTGATCATGGTGCGGTAACGATCTCCATTGACCGTAACGCGAGCTCCGGCCTCATTTTTGAAGAAATAAGGTCCGATGATGCCACCAGCGTGAAACCCGCACCAAACGGTGCATTTTTCTGGATGTAATGGAGTCTGTAGGGTCTGTTGTGGATTGGTCTCACTCCATATGCGGCAATTTTGCTTATTAACAAACCCGTTAAGCCAAAAATGCGCCTCATCGCTGAACACAATTTTGCGATAAAACAACGGGTCAGTTGCCAACTGCTCTAGAGCCCAATCGGCGAAAGAACGACGCATATAATGGTCTCGTGGCCTTAATTCCTGCACCAGCTGGATCTTATACGGGTGTAGGCCAAGATCTTTGCGCAAAATTTTCCACGTAGTGGACGGACAGAGCCCTAATTCCTGCGACCGACGACGAATTGATAAATTTGGATCTTCTTCTACACTTTCGTTTACAGCGGCGATATTCTCTTCAGTACGCACATTCCATCGACGTGTTGGTGTTATTGCATCCTCTAGAGAGTATGTGGTACGAAATCTATCGACAATTCGACGAATGGCTTGTTCAGATGCACGATTATGTACACCATAAAAATGACGAAGTCGTCTATAAGTTGCGCGAATCGACGACTGATTTTCAAAGTAAATTTGGATAATTTCGTAGCGTTGTTCAAGCGAGAGTCTATTCATGATGATTTGTCAGAGTATACTGAAACAAATAAAAAAAAATGTTTCATTAAAATTTCATTTTTTGTGTTACTTTTTACAATTTAAAGTTCTATCTAGCTTAAAAAAACACCTTTTAGTATTTGAACGACTTGCAGGACGCACTACTATACACACAGACATACAGGCGCCTATACAACGAATAAACAACCTACAACAACAAAATGCGATACAAAGGGAGTAGAAGGTTCTTAAATTTTCTAGATTCTAATTGGACAAGTATAAATAGGGAAAGCGTCTGAGTGGATAGTCAATCAGTGTAAATTAAACCTCATCGTGTGAAGACGTGCATTTTAATTTAATTGTTCTGTGTCAACTTTGTGCAGTTAAAGTAAATAAAATTGTTATAAATTTAAAAATTCTAAAAACTGGTGTTAATTATTTTGCAATAAAGAACTCACAACAAAACGTTTATAAAAGGTATAAACGTAACAATATATTACTTTCATAAGAATAACCGATACATATTTTTGTTCTTCGTTTAATAGTGGAAGATTTATTTGAATCGATTCTTTCTAAATATTGAGATCTTACGATTTTTCACATTCTCAATCTTGATGAAAAGCTTCGTGCATTGGGCGATTGGACGCGGCCATTCCCAATTAACATTATGGTTTGTTTGACATCGTCAAGCGCATATCCTCAATGGAAATCAATGCCTAATTGTAAATTTCTTCACTTATTTGTAATTGTAAATTCAGATTCCCTGTTCTATTACGCATATATTAAATAAAATATCGTCACTCGTATTACCTCTGTACTTCATCCACAAATCAAGTATACTTTTACGTGTCATTTGTATGGGCGTATAGAAAAGTGTTGTTTTTACACTTTTTCAGGCAATTTTTCAAATTTTTCTCCCCGTTACAACCAACCTTCAAAGAATCGTATAAAAAAATAATTAACGAAGTCGGTTCAGCTGTTCTCGAGATTTGCGCTTAGCAACAAATTTAGCGTTTCATTTTTATATTATAGATCTGCTACATTTTACATGTGTTGGATGTGATACATTTGTAAATATTGTAACTAGTGTCATTTGTTTACTAATACGATATAATTATTTAATGAAGGCAAGCAATGCTATCAAATTAATTTCTCACTTGGGAAAGTATGACAAAGTATTTTTGTAGGTGCGATAAAATATTTTGTAAATGTTTACATACGTAATGGAAATAAAGTGTTGTACGGTCACGATTTTCTTAATTATAAATTGAATTTAATTTCCTTTTAATGATTCACTTTATTGAATGTGTAATTATAACTGACAAATGCCTGCAACAACAACAACAAACAATTGTCAGTCATATAGTCAGCTAGAGTAGCTAGCGTAGATGGAAGCAACGCTGTTATAAATATCTTAATCATAGATAAATGTCTGCTGTAATTTATGTTGAATGTTGCAATCATTTTTAATCTTTAAGAATATTAAATTGAAATAATTGTTCTAATTCTGCAGTTTAACACTGTTTTCGGGAAAAAGGTGTTAAATTAAAGTTGCTTATTTACAGTATTTATTACATTATGCAATTAAAAGCTTAGAGGTTAATTAAATTTTCTGTGCCATTTGTAATTTGTTTCAAAAACATTAAAAAAAGAAGGGAAATATTTTAATAAAACTTTGGCTGAAATACCTTACAGTGTCCCTGGTTGCACATTGATGTGTCTTAATGGAATCTCACCATTAGATATGTGTCATTTTGGGGTAAAAGGGAGTCCAGTCCCTTAAAGGCTAGAAGCAGCCAACTGGAACTTCCATTTTATTTTAACGGGAATCGGTAAGCTTTTGCTGATTATTGAGGTTTGCCCTTCGGGGAGTATCTTGGTGGCCCTCATTAATGATTTAGGGTCAGGATTATCTCACTTTTCATTAACAACACATCCAGTGAGCATGCTATGCCCTGTGTCCTAGACCAGGAATTGGTAGTATTCAACTCTTCAGCAAGGAGTAGGGGTAGCGACCCTGCTTCGAGCTCCCGAAGTTACAACTAGGAATGACCTGTTGGATAGAGATATCCATCGGATTCGCAGGGCGTGGTTGCAAGCAATATATCGCCGAAAGTGGTTTGATCCATCATCGTGTTGTGGCTAGATTTCCTAGGTAACGATGTAAATCTTATCATGTTATACCTTACAGGACAATCAGTGCATATGACAATATTGGTTGAATATTACTTTTTATAGTTTCGTCTGTCTGCCTAGCCTTCTATCTATCATAGCGTTCTATCTGTGGGTTCGCAAGACTAACATTTTAGGGTGTCTGTGTACAGACTCAATTTTCACTTATGGCAGTCACAGCAAGAGTAAAAATAAAAACTTAAGGTTGTTGAAGACAGACACAAAATATATGCAAATATAGAAAAGAAGCCTTCTTGTATGAATCAAAGTACCACTGATTAGGTTCAATATCGTGGTATGTGATAGGTTTCAACGAGGGATCGTTATGAACTATTCAGTCTCTCTTTTCTTATTCATAACATTTTTCATAGTTGTGTTTCTTCCTTTATTTAGCTGTGATTATCGATAATGCTTTTTGTTTTCCCAGCTTGACATTTTGTATTCAGCGACGCGTTTAAATCTGATAGGGTGGTCGAATTGCATTCATAAATCGGATTAATCATTTCAGACATTAAATTTTTCTTAAGCAAGAAGAATTTAATGTAATTTAGAGACCTAACAAATTTTTACACTTTTCGTAATGTCAATAATTTAATACATACAAATATTTATTAAATATTTATAAGAAACATTATAGATATAGTAAGATGTATATATAGATATAACAGATATAGTAAGTTGTAAATGTAAGCCATTTTCATGTTACTATAAAGCATGGGTATTACCGCAAAGTTGGATACGTCGGGATTAAAATTTTTTAAAAATGTCATAAAAAGCTTATTTGTTACTCAAATATTAAAAAAAAGTTACAAGCCTCTGGATAGGAAAAATGTAAAGACTGCTCAGAAAGGTGGTTCTTTTGTTTATATAATTAAAAATTATTCGATACTAGTAAATTCTTTTTAACTATTCTAAAAACAACCTGTAGAAAATGCGAATAAAAGAAAATCTGCGTCAAAAATTGTAACGGTTCACCTTCCAGCCCTATCCAAACATAGCCGAGTCTGAAACAAAATTTATGAATTACATCAAAATGCCTCGCAGTGCAAAGCATCGATTTAAAAAAAGTAAACAGATTATTAAAGCTCCATAAATTAGCTACAGACTCCAAAAAGGTTTCAAAAGCTTCGCAGTTAACAAAGCAAGAGTCCTTAGTTTTATATAAAAAAATATTTCTGGAACATTTTTCCCCGTTTAAGGAATTTATGTGTTGAACTAATTTTATTTTACGATTTTATTAAATACTCTTTTCTATATAGGTTTCAAAGTTTTGTAAGAAGATCTCGATCCTTTTAGTTGAAGTATACAGTCTTAAAGGCAAATAACATCTATAAAATGCGACTCGTAAAAAAAATGTAATAAATTGTTAATCTGGAAGTCATAAGCTTTCCGGCGCGCTACCATCTACTTGTATAGAGAGCAAAGACTTAAATTGAAGGAGCTTCTCGCCTTCTAATTAAGTTTTTCTCTTTTTTCTAGATAAAAATCAAAAATGTATACTAATATATTTTTCATACAATGTTCCGTTTCTCAGTTTTACACAAAAGGTGCTCTCTCTCTCTCTCTTCCTCTGTGAAATTTCTTTAGGATATCTTAAGTGGTTAATGAGCTACCGAATTTTATTCAAAAATACACTTTTTCAAATTACTGTGGAACGTTACACTTCTTACACCACCGTTTTTTTAGTATCTATTTATCAGCTTATCAGCGATCTTTTCAAGTTTTAAGCAGGACTATCCGATCTAAATTTGTAAAAAGAAGTTAAATATCAATTCTAATATATTATTAAGTTTGTTAATCTGCGTTTTTGTTACGTTCTAGCAAACATGATTATTTAAGTAGTGTATTTGAACAGCATCAAAAGAAAGATTAATTAATTCATAATTAGATTTACGCTCGATTATTTTATGATCCGAAAAAGCATATCCTGCGCAGTGTTACATATTTTGTTATAAAAAATATAAGATACAAATTTTAAACTATACGAAACGTAAGTGAATTTTATGCAAACAACGGAAAATATGTTTAAGCACCATATACACAGATTAAGAACAAAGATTTTACCAAACGACAATATCAAGCAAAATTCTGCCATCTTATTTAATGCTTTTGTGTAACTCTCGCATCTTCCTTAAAAGTTAAATGTTACAAAGTTTTCTAGAAATAGGATACGAAAAATTAACATTTGTGTCTTTCTTTTTGAAACATTCATTTCTTTTCATTTTCTTTTTTTTAAAAGCTATCCTCTATTCTCCTCTTTAATTTAAAGTATTTTTTTTTTTAAATAATTTATTGCTTATAAATCTTAAACTAACAAATATACTTTAGTTTTGTCAGTGGTAAGCTAAATAATCAATAATCATAGTATCCTTCTTGCATGTTTAATTTGTACGGTTTTGGCTTAAACTATGCGCGCTAACCTTTTTTGTAACACTTCGATTTAAACATATGATGAGACAACTATGTCTATATCTATAGTCGGTACCCCAAAATTTCCTCGACGTATTTATAATAACTTCACTCTATCTAAGAATAAGAAATAATGTTCAATAAAACATATAGCGAGAACGAATTAGTATTTACAAGTATTCAAATCAAATCAAATTTGATTTTTCAAACCAATAAATGTAACCAATAATTTTTTTTAAAACAATAAATTCCAGCCCTTAACAACATTTCCTTTAATACATCGTATTTTGGGAGTCGATGTAATGTTTCCAGCTTTTTTGTACGCATTCTTGCATATTTTTCGATTTCGGCTTTAAACAGTGGAACGTTTTGTTTTAACTTTTCAACCTTTCAAATTTTACTCGGTTTAAAATGTAGAATCGTGTTATAAATTAGAGGTTGATGCTTTACATAGGGTAGATTTTGTATTCGTACATTTTAACTTATTTACCTTATTTTATATTTCTTTAACCACGTTTCGAACAGAGGTATATGTTTTGGATGCTTTCCTAACAAAGAGTTTTTCAAATGTATAACACAAGTGTAACATTTGGCCTAGTATTATATTGTTCTGTGTAACTCCGGCTTCAATTCGCTGTGGCGAATCTAGAAAATCTCCTTTTTTTAGTTTCTGGGATGATGTTGCTACAATTTCAACATTAAACCTTGGTGGTATGCGTTGTCAACAGCTTGGGACACTAATAAAAAATTCCAAACAATATTTTTTCCTCAAAGATTTTATTATTGCATTAATTAAACTGCATACTTTTTCGACAGTGCTGTCAGCTAAATGCTAATGATTGTACAATTCTTTTCATTTAGAAAGGATCCAGCTTTATGACTACCATACTTTTGCATATAGTCATGATATACGAGTATTTAGTAAAAGACTTATTGGTCTACATGTTTATATTTTTGTGATTTTTTCTTGACTTCGAAAGCATTTAATCAATAAAATTTTCATAAATAAAATAAATAGGTCACTCCATATTTATCTAGGCTAAGTGCTTTTTTGTAGTTTAGGTTAGAAATTACCTCTAGAAGAGTATATATAACCGGAACGGCTGGTTTAACATTTATAGGGTTTCGAGGCCCTCGTTTGAGTTTGTGGGTCGGATCATTCACAATGAACACAATGAATGGTCCAGGTCCAGTGAGTATGAATGCCGTCGTATTCTAAATTATATTTAGCTTCATGCGTTCTGGACCAGGAGTTGGATTGTCTCCAACTCTTCAGCAAGGAGTGCTTTTGAAGTTGCAACTAGGAGTGACCGGAGGATATACGTATCCGAAAGCCTTCTAGGGCGAGGATGACGCTACATTTCATCCACAGTGGTAATTATCCACCAGGTGCAGATGTTAATCTTATCACGTAATGATACAGCGATCTGATTTTGGATTTTTATTAAGGATTTTTTTCAGAGATTCTGGCATTCTAAATAAACCTAGTTCTTTAAAGCGCGTCGTTCAACAATTAAGTTGAACAGACTTAGGTAATTGCTATTATCTATGAACTTTTTCAGCTAAGAGACGTTTGACATAAGTGGAATAAATCTTGTAAGTTCTGGCATGTGTAACGGGTTTGGCAGGCTTTTATCGAGAATAATAAAAGAGAGATCCACATCTATCGGTCTCAATGCTATGTTTCCTGAGTAGTGAGTCCTATGATATTTTTTTATATTTAAACCAATTAAATATAGACGGACGGCTTCTATCGATGCCATATTTATTAGTGGGTTCCATGAGTGTTCATGAAAATATTTGTTTTATTTTATTATATTTATCAATCATATTAAACCCACCCTCGTACATGCATTGTAACATTAATCTTCTTATTTGCTTTACATCTCATTTGTTTACTTAAATAATATTAACGGTATAATCATACGATTTTAAGTTAAAATATGTACACATATTACTAGCTTGTAAGAATTTAAATTTTGTTCAATAAATCGGTCTCTAAGCTAAACTCAACATAGCAACCTCTTGTATGTTCTTAAACAATGAGGTTAGTGAGATAGTGGATGAAAAATATGAATATAATTCACCCTCTATCGCTTTTCTGAGAATATCCTTTAGAAATTAAAAATCAGGACATAATCCGAATCATGACATTTGGATTTTGTGCCGGGTAATAGCCAGTAAATTCAACACTAAAGATCACGTTTATACCCATTTTAAAAATACCATCAGTCACTAGATTTATAGAAATTACAGTATTGTTTTACAGATTTAATAAATTTTAGAGGGAATGAGGCGACAAAATAAATTAGCTTTAATAACATTCTTGTTTGTAGCTTGAAGAAAACCTTCGCTAAAATTTTAAAATCAATAGTGCTTGATATAAACAGAAATAACCGTTTACTAGAAAAGCAAACTTTAAAGTGTGTTTCTAGCAATGAAACAGACCAATAACTTGTGTAATTTATTGACTTTTTAAAACTTGCTTTGCACATTTCTATAATATTATTATTATTAGCTTCAATTTAAAGTTTAAAATAAAAAAAGTAAATATGTAATTGCTGCCATAAACACTTAAATTAGTTGTCATGATTTTGAATAACATTCTATTTTAATTTATCGCCGTAATCGCTTAAAGAAATATTTTTCTTGAAAGAATTAACCTATTTGTTCAATTCTAATGGTGAAAACTATGGTTACAAACTAACTGAATATGGTTAATAACCAAATAAATAATATTAACAGTTTGATGTCGGTTAAGTAGATTGAATAAACAAATCTTAAAATGGAAAAGAATTAAATTATGATGTCCAATAACTTAAAGAAATATTTAGATAAAACAAATGATATGTAAAAATGTTTATTAAGAATTTTTAATTTTTGTTCGGCAAAAATGTTCATCTTATTATCTGTTACGCACACATTAATTATATTCATAATGAAGTATAAGTTTAAGTTATCAACAGCAATTACGTTGATAAAAAACCAGCAATTTGTCATCAATACTATGACACATATCCTTCGATATACATCCTGTAACAGTAAATATTATTGCGATGTCAACCTTTACCATTTGTTGAGTGCTGTGGGGGTATCTAGAAATTAAAACTAATATCTACTAAGATCTTTTATTTAAATTGACCTATTTAATTGGCCTATATAAAGTTAGGATAACTCGTTTTCACAATTTGTTATACTTGCAGACTAAAGTTATATGTTTAGGCTGAAATTGACTTTTGTTCTTGAAGTTAAATACTCCTTATATCCTCGAACCTAATGATACTTGTGACTTTGAGATTGCGAGTCCTCTATTGCATCTAAGTATTTACTTTTTGAAATACAATTTTAAATTTCGATAAATTAAAAATGACAATGTTTAAATGTTTAAAATTATTATCAGCGATATTGCTTCTGATCTTCTACCACTAAGAGCTACACATTATTAATTTAATTAATTTTTGCGAATGCTCCTTTTTTCTCCTATTTTTACTCATTTTGGTTGCTATATTTGTATTCAAACTGCTATGTGACTCCGGAAAAACATACTTTTGTAAGTCACGTTACACGTCAGACTACAATACTCTGCGACAGAGACTTGAAATTATGCAATAGAATCTCAGCCGTACACGAATGTTATGGTGTTACTTTCCTTCCTTGTCTTACCATACAGGCGACTTAATAATCCCATCTACCATAATATACTGGCGCCCTCACCAACTTATTTACTTCCTATTATGTTGCTATTTTAAATTTAATGTTATTTTCAAATAACCCATTCGTTTACACTTATATTTTTTATTACAAACAAGTGCATACCATACAGCAACGCAACCACTGCTGTGGCTCAGCATTTAATAGCTAACTACTTCAAATATTCTATTCGCATACACAACACATTTTGGTGATGGTGCAGTAACAACAATTCAACTTTGCTCACCACACACATGGACAACAACAATACACAGTGGTTTTTTTGAAAATAATTCGGTAGCTCATGAATCTGATAAGACATGCTAATGAGGTATTTCTGAATGAAGTTACGGACTATTGGACCCCTTGGATAAAGGGGAGCTTCTAGGTATGCCTCAAAAGTTGGGTACCTCGGGCCAAAAATTTCATTTATTACTCAAATATTAAGAGTTTTTAAACTTAAGTAGACTCTGAAAATATCTACAAAAAATGTGGACACATCTTCTAACTCTTTCAACATTTTATCCAGGGGGTGTTCAACACAGTTGGAGTGTTTTTACATTTTTTCTCCATTTACGAATTTGCATATAATTTTATGTTCTTTTAGAAATGCAAGGACTTTGTATGCATAATTTGTAAGCCTTTAATTTTTGAAGCCCGGGTGCGATTACCTTTTGAAACGCTTTAATCAATTTCATTGTTAATGGCAATTGTATCACATTTTTTTTTAATTTTTATGAAGTTAAACTCGCATGCGTAGTATTTAAACGGTATTTTTTTTTTGTTAATTTGTTAAAGCATGCGGTAAAAGGTTAGATTTTTACAAATTAGAAAATGTTGATTGCCACATATCGTGATATTTATTTCAAATCTTGAGTATAAACTTAAAGTAAAGTCTATTATATTAAAAATTAAGCTTTTTACTAAGCCTCTTAATATTTTTTTGTTATTAACAAGACAGTCAATATCTGTGGCTCTATCGATAAATTATGCCGTCGTTTGCTTTGCTTCCACAGATCGTGAAATTTTATTTTGTTTGTTTCTTCGCTCTACACCAGGAGATTGCAATAATTATTTTGTTTTTATACTGGTTCACTATCGGCTATTTTATGTTGTAACAAATGTTGTTTTAGAAAAGTAAATCGAGAAAAAGTGACACTTTTGAATCAGTATTTGCCAGAAAATGAAAATTTTTAAGATGACGTAGTTATATCTGAAAACATTTAAGACATCTAAAGTAATTCAATTTTGGGAATTTAACTAAGGAAGCAGAATGTATATCTTATACTCCACAAGATATATATATATACATTCAATTCATAGAAGTAATTTTGTACAACTATTCACGCATGTAACTAGATACTCTAAATATAAAAAAAAATTTGAAAAAATTTCAAATAAGTGAAAATTTAAAAAATTACCATCAAAATAGTTATGAAAAATTTGAGCTGATTGCAAAAAACCATCAGCAATTACCACTGCTTGCAAGTTAATTGCCTTGCAATGTTGCATATTGTTGATATTATGTACAGTAACAATCCTAACAGTAGCGCATTTAACAAAACACTCTTGATAATTTTCAATTAAAAACTAACATCTAGAAACTGGTTGTTTATTTACAAATGTGTATAATGCAATTTCCCCTTTTATCTTCTAAACCGTTTTTTAACACATTTCTGTAAAGTTGATTTAATTGTTTAGCGGAGTAATACTTAATAATATCTTTTCTAAATTAAGGCCAATTACCTACCAACTAGTTTTTTCTTTCGAGTATGCTATTTCAAGATCTTTTTAATATTACATTAACGAAAAGCAAAATTGCAAAAAAAAAACTAAAACTAACTAAGTCTATGGCTATTGCATCTTTTAAAATTCGCCCATTCTTTTAAAAAAGACATGTTACCTGAGTACTATATGTCTTCTTTTCTTAAGGAATGTGTTCACACCAAGCGATCTGCATGTATCGTAAACTACTTGCATGTGTATGCTTTAAATTTATAATTTACTAGCTGACCAATTGAGAACGAATTTGCGAGATCTCAAAGAAGAAACGCAAACAAATAAGTTCGATGCCCACTGCGACTGTTTTAATGGCGGCAGTAATCGAGTCCATGTTACTTTGGGCCTTTCATCGTCATCCGCCAAAACACATTGGAGGCAGTTGGCAGCTGGCAGCTGGCGAAGAATTTATGGCGTGAGTGTATTTTTGAAGTAAACAACGCTTAATATTTACGTAAATGCGATACCATATAATATCAAAACACAGCGCACAAAAAAATTAAATGCATTGAATGAATGAATACACAAAAATCCATTCAAGTTGATCCAGTCGTGTAGTTGCAGTGTAGTTGAACAACCTGGATACCAACTGCAGCGGTATCCAGGGCCGGGCTGGTTTGTGAATATAAACCATCCAAGTTAACACTCAAACTCATGCAAAAAAAAATTATTCAATGACAGACACACGTACAGTAAAATTATATATATAAAGAAGATTTGTATGGGAGTTACCACTCGCCTTTATCAACTCCCGCCTATATTTGGAGCAGAAATTAAATAATATTCACTCAACCGAAATACCAAATTTTGTTTAAATACCGTTGGCAGGAGCAGAAATATTGGATTCTTAATTTGTGGTTTATATGGTAGGTACCACGCCCCTTTGTACAATCCCGCCAATATTTGTAGCAGCACTTAAAAAATGCACACAAAACCGACGTACAAATTTTGTTCAAATGCCGTCATCAGGAGCAGAAATAATAGATTTTTAACTTGTGGTTTGTATGGGAGGTACCACGCCCATTTGCCCAATTGGACCAAATTGTAAATCTAAACTACCCGGGGCGCCATCCAAACGCATACAAAAAAATGTATGCAAATCGGTACAGCCGTTTGCGAGGAGTTCAGTCACAACACACGTACAGTACAATTATATATATAATTGGCAAGCCCGGCGAACTCCGTTTCGCCACCAGATGGCCCCGTTTCTTGTAACATTTCGCTTGGGACTAAAAGATGTAGAAAAATGATTTTTATGATTTTTTATTTGAAAAGGAAAAATTTAATTTCATTGCACAACAGTAATGAATTCATTTCGATTACAAAAATGAAGTGGAATTTAGTTGAAGTGAATCCAAAGTAAATACTGAATCGAAGCTTTATACGTGTCTGCTAATTATACGTTTCATTGAAGTGCTTTTTGGTCTGACGTTAACACAAACAAAGCGGATGGTTTTCCAACTCGTGAACACGCAACGTATAGCTGCCCATGTGAAATACAATGATTTTTCTAAATTTATCTCACAAACACTAATCGATTGGTCTTGCGACTTCTTAATTGTCATTGCGAACGCAAAGCGAACCGGAAATTGCAATCGTTTGAAGTCAAATAGAAGATCAGTCTGAATCATTGGTATTCAAGGATACATACATTTTCGCCTGCGTAGTTTCCGTTAATAATGGTTGCAAAGTCGCGGTGGATTCAAATTACGCAATATCATAATAAGTGAACCAACTTTGAGTTGCAAGTTTTGTGGTGGAAATCCTGGTAACTCCAAAGAGTTCAAAAACTCCATTGGATAATTTACTGCATTATCGGGATTTGTTATGGAATCAACGGATTTGTATGTCACCAAATCGCCATCGATTTTTTATTGAATGGTAAAAATCAGTGCATGTACAACATCATTATTCTTTGCGGCGAGAATTGCTCGTTAACCAAGCATAATTCTGATAATTCTCACTAATGTTTGGAAAAACATTTTCAATAAGAGCTAATTGAGAGTCTACAAATCGGCAAAAGTCGTTGGTAAGAGTAATTAATCCAGTTGTCGCATTAACTGGGACTTTTCCATTTCCAAGAGCTAACAGTTGTTTGGAAATTGCATCCAGGTAGAATAGACCACCAGTATTATTGTTTTTGCTGTTCATTTAGCAAAGGCACATTATTTCGAACGAATACCTGCAATGTATTAACATTGTATTGCAGCTCTCGATTTAATTCTTGGTTGAATGCATCGTGCAGCGATCGATGATTCCTACTTCAATCAGTGGCTTGTTTGCAATAGTCAAGCATTGATCCTCAATCAGAATCAATCCTTCATTATATATTTCGTCGATTATTTGCATGTCGGGATTATTCGTTCGAATGCGCAAGCGAGGCAAGATATCTTCACATATGTCGTCTTTGTATTTGTTCCATAACTGAATTGGTTGTGAAGGGTAACATGTGGTGATGATGATAGCGAACAGCGTTCGCATTCGGTACGCATTTGATGAAACAACTGAACCCGCAAGTGTTAAATTCCAATGAGAATCGCTCTTTAGCAAACCCAATAGTTGACATGCTTCTCGATATGTTTGTCATTAGTGGCCATTCACAATTATCAAATGTGCAAATGATTTTGGTCCAAGTACATTTACTAACAGCAGTCGCAAATAAAAACATCCACCATTTCTAGAATGAACAGTATACATGCGACCTAGCGCACGACGCCATATACTTAAAATGAAACGTACTTATTTTCGTGAGGGATACTCACACACCATGTACTGGTGTCGTTGTAGTCATGCTATGTTTCATAGATGGAAAAATAATTTTCCCTGTTTTTCTGCGTTTCTCTTAAAACTTTTCCTGAATTTTCTTTACTATGAACCTCACGGAGCCCGAGACCTTTCCAACCAACGCAAAACCGTAGAAATTGTTTCGTGCGTTCTGAAGTTATAGCGTCAGGAAGGAAAACCCGACTTATTTTTATATATAGAAGATTATTTATTATTTATTTATAATTATATTGAAAAATCATTGTTAAATAGGAATAAATACTATATTAATAAACTTTAAATGTCGTTTCCTGCTTCCAGGTAAATTCTAAGCCATGTAAATAATATAATAAAATTTGTTAATTATCTTCCAGGGAAACAGAATTTCGTTTTTTTAATTGGTGTTGCTTCCATAATAAACATTTTACATAACGACATTTTGTACAAAACGCAGCAAGTGATGGTAAATCTAATTATTTGGCCACAACCTCAACATCTACAAATAATGGTAGGACGTATTTTAGCCCAGAATACTACCAAAATCACAACACATCAAATTAAGGAAAACTGTAGCATTTGGAAAAATAAAATAAATTCAATTAAGCAAAGAAATCAAACACGAAAAATTATCAGAAATTTATTAAGATGAGGAAATGAATTTAAAGATTATTTTTTGCAAGAAGTGGAGGAAAGTGAGAAAAAAGTAATCCCGGAAGATAGTCTAACCGAAGAAGTATTAACGAACATACTAAAAAAAATCCAACAAAAAAGAAGATTTAGTTTAGATTTGAAGCTCTTGCCGTGAAAATTTGTTTTAGGAAAATTTTCAAATAAAAGTTTAAATATTAGTCAGCGGATAAAGGAGTTTGAAAGTGAATGTTACCATCTGGAGATTAAAAAGTGTTCAAACGTAATTGAGCATATGAACATTTATTAGTTTTTATTTTATTTTATTTTATTGTTTAGCCTAAGTATGTTTTAGAGATAAAAATTGTGTTCCTATTTCATATTGATTTCGGTTACTTAATATGACCTTGGGAAATAATCTTTATTATCGCATGTAATTGATAAGAAAGAAGTACATGCGTACTAAATTAGTTTTAAGATGTTCATTGTTAGTATTTGACATCATTTTTGAATAAAAATAAGGAGTATCTTACAAACATTCAAGCGGTTAAATTAAGCAAATCAAACAGAAATTATGAAAAGAAAATTAAAGTTTGAGATTTTACTTGGAAAGGTTTTGGTATAGCCGGAAGCTTTTTTTTTTTTAATTCAGAAAGGAATAAATGGAAAGATAGTTTTTGTGAAACTTTTACACATATTTATCAAATATTTTAATGAACCACTATTACATTACGCCCTCACAAAGGAAAGATTTTACATGAAATAAATAAATCAATTAAATCGAATCATTGTCAGTTCGAATTTTCAAGCGAGCAGACCTAGTTTTTTGTGTCAAATCAATAAATATAAATTAAATATAAAAAGAAAAATTAAAGATTTATTGAAAAAGTGAAACTCTTGTTCAAAAACAATTTGTAACAAAACAAAATCAGTTATATCAAAAGAATTTATATAAACAAAATCAAACGTACACTTAATAGTGACAATCTTAATGCATTAAGCGTTAATAATATGGGTAAAAAACAAAGAACATTTAATGCACCTGGTGCATCAAATAATAACAATTATTTTTCCCCTCTTCAAACTTTTGAAGATGATAAAATTGATGATGATGATGAAGTTATTGTTAAAAAAACAGTGAAAATTCATATACCCCCAATTACTATACTTAAATGCAAAATTGAAGAAGTTCACGAACTTTGTAAAATAAACAAAATAACAGACTATTCCATTTAAAAAATTTCAATTGGGTTAAAATTATTTCTAAAATCTAAATCGGATCACGAAACCATTCGCAGTATTCTCAGCGACAAATATGAGCACTTCAGTTATGCTAACAAGGATGAAAAGCCGTATAAAACACTTCTCTTTGGTCTTAATAAACAAGATCCATCAGCCGTTAAAAGAAGACTTACAGATATGGGACTTCAATGCTTGGATGTTAAAATCGTTGTAAAGAAAAATGGACACAACGTCGAGTACGTAATATACGTCGTTTATTTCAAAAGGCAAACAATAACAATTAAAGATTTAAGGCAAAAATATTCTGTTATTGATTACTTAAGGGTTAAATGGGAATTTCAAAAAGCCAGGAAAAACATGGTAACTCAGTGTTATAACTGCCAAATGTTTGGCTATGGTTCAAACCACTGTAGGGTTAAAACTTTTTGTTCAAACTGCGCGGGTCAGCATAAAACCACCGACTGCAATGAATCTACAATAAAATGTGCAAACTGTGGTGGCTCGCACAAATCAACTTTCAAACAATGTCCGAGTAAGTTAAATTTTCTAAATATAAAGCAACGCATCCAACGAGCTTCGGGACGTATAATCCGTGCTAATGTAGCAGTTCCCTCTACCGGGAATTATAGCAAAAACTTTCCTAATACGTTGCGCCAAACTGCTCCACCAAATTGCAGTAATTGGCAAGGTAGAACGGAATTTATTAACAACAATGTCAGCAATAACGGCTCAAATAACAACAGCTCTAATAATCTGTTTTCTTTCGAAGAAATAAAGAAATTACCTATAGAATTAGTTACAAGCCTTAGGAACTGTAAAAATAAGGCTGATCAGTTCGAAGTCATCACTAGCCTTGCATGCAAATTCTTATCGTAATGCAGCGCAATGGAATCAACATAATAACTTGGAATGCGAGAGGCATTCGAAATAAACATTCTGAATTATTTCAATTTTTAATTAGCCGTAGTATACATATTTGCTTAGTTTCTGGAACTGGGCTAAATGGAAATATATCTATAAGAAACAGGGAGTTTAAAATTTATAGAAACGATAGGACAGGTGCTCGAGGGGGTGGGGTAGTAGTAATTATAAGGAAAACCATTGCCCATCAATTACTACCTATTGTCAACACATCTGTTATTGAAAATATTGGCATTAAATTATTCACTACCTTGGGTTCAATTGACATATACTTATGTTACTACCCCGGTGGTTCAGCGGGTCCTGATGGCGTTAGGAAACAGCAATTTGCAGCGGATATTCGTAGACTTAGTTATAATGAAAGGTATCTATTAGGTGGTGATTTTAATAGTAGGCACAGTTCTTGGGGGTGTATAAAGGCAAATTGCTGGGGAAATATTTTATACGAGAAATTGGTGTCATACGATATGGGAATCATATATCCTTCTGATAACACTCACATACCTTCAAGCGCTAATAGACAGGGTGCTACTCTGGACTTTTTTTGACTAATGATCCGCTAATAATGTCCCCGGCGGAGATCATAAACGATCTGAGTTCTGACCATTTGCCCGTTAAAATTTCATTGGACGGTAGTTACAACAGCACACGCTTGTTCGTGTATGACTTTCACAGGGCAAATTGGAAGTATTTCTCTAGATTCTTGACAGTGAACCTAAATTAACCTGATATCAATTATATTTCAAGTTGTGATCAAATTGATCAGAATATTGCAGATTTTGAAAATGTTCTGAATGATGCAATCGCTTGTAGTGTACCAAAGATATATCCCACATTGAGTGGTAAATCTTTGCCCCACTTTATCAAAAACATGATAGAGCAGAGGAATGGCTTCAGGCGTGATTGGCAAAGATACAGGGATATTGATGATTTTTATCTGATGAGGATACTTAATCTTAGAATTCGTGAAGAAATAATTTTGTTCAGAAACAAAACTTGGAGTTCGTTGTTGTCAACGCTAGATAGGGGCTCTCCCCCCTTCTGGAACTTGACAAAAATTCTAAGGAAGAGGACTAATATTATTCGTATTTTAAAGAGCAATGGTTCTCGATACACAACCAATTGGGAAAAATGTAAAGTTTTGGCGCAAACATTTGCTTCCAATCATTCCAGTTCATGTCAACAGGGAAATCCAGCTACTAATTCGTTAGTAAATGATACCCTGGAGTCGTATAGATCACTGAGAATTAATCCTCAAGCTGATTACAGAATAAATAGTTTACAGATTTCTGATATATTGAAAGCTTTAAAAAATAAGAAGGCACCTGGTATAGACAGTATTAATAATAGATGTCTTAAGGCGCTTCCCCAAAAAGGCATTTCATTTTTGACTACTATTATTAACTCGTGCCTTAAGCTGTGTTATTTTCCTAAAAAGTTTAAGGAAGCTAAAGTTATCCCAAGCAAAAAACCTGGTAAGCAATCCGATTGTCCGTCTTCATACCGCCCTATCAGCTTATTGTCAAGTGTTAGTAAAGTTTTGGAAAAAGTCATTAAAATTCAATTGACTAATTTTATGGAAGAAAAAAATATTATTCCACGACATCAATTTGGATTCCGCAGAGAACATAGTACAGCCCACCCACTGATAAGTATTCGGGATTTAGTTAAAACGAACTTTAATCTTCTAAAATCTACTGGCATAATACTTTTAGATGTCAAAGCCGCATTTGATGCAGTCTGGCACGATGGTCTGGTTTTCAAAATGATAAATTTGAATTTTCCAATCGCTCTGACAAAAATAATTAAAAGTTTTCTCACCGCTCGTTCCTTTAAAGTTCACATTGGTTCAAGCCATTCTGAAAGCTATTCCATAGTGGCAGGTTGTCCCCAAGGTTCATGCTTATCACCTGTCCTTTATAATTTGTACACATCTGATTTTCCCCAAATTGATTGTTGCACCTTATCCATATTTGCAGACGATACAGCGATATTAAGTTCCGAATTCCGGGCTGGTGATATAATATCTAACTTAGACAGAGCGTTATTTGAGATTTTATTGTATTTCAGTAAATGGAAAATTGCTCTAAACTACGAAAAAACTCAAGCGATTTACTTCACTAGGAAACGTAAGGATTGTTACACACCACAGACAAATATTACTATAAACAACAATTCTATTCAATGGGAACCGAAAGTTAAATACCTGGGAGTTATGCTTGATCCGAAAATGAAGTTCAAGGAGCATACACTTTATATGGTAGATAAATATATAATAATTTAATATATTAACCCGTATCTTATACCCCTTTATAAATCGCAAATCCGGTCTAAGCATTGCTAATAAAAAACTCATTCTTAAGTCCATTTTTCATTCTGTAATATTCTATGCAGTTCCCGTTTGGTCTATTAGCGCTTCTTGCCATATCAAAAAACTGCAAATAGCACAAAATAAGCTGTTGAAACTAATATTCAACTTGCCTTGGCACTTTTCAACCACGCGTCTTCATGATATTGCAGGCTTAGAATTAGTTCTACACAGAATTAATAGACTTACGCTAAATTTCAATACGAAATGTCTGAATTCTGAGTATGTTCATATTAATGAGCTAGTACCACCTGCGAATTTATCTAGTCAATAGTTAAGTAGTTTTAGTAGTTTTATATAAAAATCAAATAGGTTTTTTGCCAATTTTTCTCCTCCAAAAATGATGTCAATATGTATATATGTATGTATGTATATAAAAATTCTTGTAAATATAAAATTATTATGAAGTTGAAAAAGAAATCTCTTTAACACTTATACATGTATTTTATATATTTAAACGAAAATGTAAATATTATGGGTAAATAAATGAATAAATGAATGGATTAAATCGAAAACTTTAGTTACGGATAGAATTAGAGAAGAGTTGATACATACACAAGACTAATTTAATGAATTGTTAAGCTTCAACCATCAATAAAAGTCAAATTGTTATTACAAAACTCTTTAGAGATGAGCGGTATCAATGATTCTTTAATAAACTCTAAACTTATTAAAGAGAATTACAAAAAAATCAATCAAGAGAATTTAAAAAAAATCAACAATCTTGACAATAAATGTGAAAACATGAATACAATGTTATCAAGACATGCAATTAACGTTATCGGAAACTTTGAAGTCGACAACACTTAAATCTCTTTGAAAAATTTGAGCATTTGAGTACAACAGTCAAATATAAAATATCTTATATTCGATACGGTAGGGGATTAAGAAGCTCACAGTGACTTAAAAGTAGAAAAATATTACAATAAAAGGCCACACAGATATTCCATAGAAGATAAAAAAAATACTTAAAAAACCAAAGATGCTGAAAAACAAACTAATAGAAGATTCTTACGATCCGGTTGCAGCTTCCGTACCTTTGTCCTATAAAAACGAGGATAATAAATATTTAAGTTTTGTGTTAACTTTAGAGAGTTGAGTAACATTTTCATTTCACAATCACAAGCATTGCCATTTATTGATGATCTTGTCGATAAAACAAAAAACTCTAATTTCCCGCTTTTTAGGCAATTTCATTAAGAGTTCAAGTTTGACAAGAAACAGGATTTGTAACTCAAGAATGAATGTGTTTAACATTTGGATTAAAAACATCACCTGCAATTTTTTAAAGAATTTTTAATAAAATAATAAGAAAGCATAAACTCTAAAACTCTATTGTGAATTATACAATAGTTTGTTTTTGAAAACTTTTGTGGAGTACATCGAACATGCAATTTTGTGTCTGATTCTGTAAAATATCGTGAACATATAAATAAAAATAATTCGATAAGTCCTTTGAAAAGTAACTAAATTGCAATTTAAATTGTTACTGCAATAGACGGATCACTTTCGAATGGACTAAACGAAAGATTATAACAAACACTGGTTAATAAAATTATATGCACAATTAACGAAAATAAAATGTGCCTGGACAACAATGCGTACAATAGCACAACGAAACGAAACATACATTCAGAGAATCTACACCAAAGTAATTATAAGTAGGCATAGAAAATACATTATTACTGATTAAACTTAAACAAAAAGCAACATACGAAAACTGGCTAAAAGACAAAAACGTGGCTTCACCAAGCACAATTACAACGCACAATTGCAATAAATTAAAATTTTACAAAAACAGAAAACGATATGGATTCCAAACGGATGTAAACTAAATCGGAAGAAATTGGATGAATATAAAACTGACCCATATAAAATAACGATAAGGCTTTTAAATTCAACTTTTAAATAAATACAGGTTACAGACTGTCTGCGATAAGTATTTTTCACATTTCAAAGCTTGTCTCTGTATCCTAAAACTGAACTTAAGAAAATTTACTAAGGAAACAATATTACTGAAAACAGTTAAGAACAAACATAAATAAATTAATTTTTTTTCTTTTTTTCCCAAGAAGGAAGATGTAAGAAAATGTATTAAATTTTTTAAAGTTCTTTAACAAGAAATTGGATTTTCAGTTGTAGCAACACGAACAATATGAGAATTTTAACATTTAGTTTTTCGACGTATTCGTAGTAATGCATTGGCAATTGTTACAATAAATTCAATTTCGCATTAAAATAAATAAAATCCACTATGAAAAAGGTGATTCTGTTAAAGTTAATATTTGTGGAGAACATAATCGTCCTACTGAGACCGCTATTAGGAACTTAGTCATTAAATTTGGGTCGACAGGCTCGATGAAAAATGTGCGAACACCAGAGCTTGTTCGACCGGGTCGTTCAACTGGAAACATCGCAGTCGTGAGCCACAGTGTTTAAGCAGCTCCAAATTTGTCAATTCCTCGACGTTCGCAACAATTGCGGTTATCCAAAACTACAAACATGGCGAATTTTGCCAGCCTTACAAAGTTCAACTGGTGCCGTATTAAAGCCGACCAACCATTCGCATTGCCATAAATCCACTCAATTCATTCAGTAACAACCGCCTGGTTTTTTTGAAAAAATCATTTTTGCAAACGAAGCCCATTTGCACTTATCAGGGTATGCCAACAAGCAAAATTGTTGCATTTGGGCTTCTGAAAATCATAGGGCGATGTTGAGAAGCCCTTGCATGCTCAAGGTGTATGGTATGCTATGTGGTCGGGAGACGTGATTGGGCCATTTTTTTTCAAAGATGAGACTGGAAATGCGATAACGGTCAGTGGATCACGATATCGGGAGATGCTATCAACTCAGTTGTGGTCTATTTTTAGTCTATTATCAATAACACTTGGTTTCAGCAGGACGATGCTACATGCCACACACCTAATGAAACGATCAATTTATTTCAAAATGAAATATTCCCGATTGCATAATTTCACTACAGTCAGCAGTTAAGTGGCCAGCCAGATCGCGTGATTCAACACCACTAGATTACTTTTTGTGGGGCTATGTTAAGAAAAGAGTCTTTACGCAGTAAATCGAATCTATTTTAGCCATAAAACTTAAAATCCTTGATGTGATTAAAGTAATAGGACGGCCATTTTGTCAAAAAGTGATTAAAAACTTTGATGAAAGAATCGACCTCTATCAGCGTAGCCGTGACAGAGCGCATATAAACAAACGAATCAAATTGGCTCACCAATAACTAATCAGTCAAAGTCACAATCACAATTTGTTATTACTGAGGACAATAAAAATCACTAATTATGTTCTACTGCCGTCGAAATCAATTATATTGTATGGCACTGCAGGCAACAATGCCTATTTAGTCAAGTACTGCGCTCCATTCTTTAGGAAAGGGATAGAGAGAGATGCGACAGGTGGTGAAAGGTGGTGAGTATACAGCTCAGTGAACATGCCTTCATCACTGAGCAGCCTCATCGACAATCAATTTTTATTTGTAGTGGAAAAAACCAAGGACTTTGTTGGGAATCGAACCCACAACTCCCAGTCATGTAAGCTGTGACACTACCTACTAGCCTACAGGGCCACCTCAGGTGCACCAATGTTTTGACAGCATCAAAATCAACGAAATTAGGGGTGCGCAATGTCATAGAACAGTGCTTTAAAAAAATTGTTCTACAGTTACAGAAAAATTAATAGACTAAAAACTTTTTCTATGAAAAATTATTTGTACTCATACATGCTGAGTTTCACCAAAATCGGCAGAGTGATGTACAGGTCACTTATCACTTACTAACCAACCAACAAACATCCATTTTCATATAAAAGGTGTTTTTTTAAACTAGATAGAACTTTAAATTGTAAAAAGTAACACAAAAAATGAAATTTTGATGAAACATTTTTTTTTATTTGTTTCAGTATACTCTGACAAATCATCATGAATAGACTCTCGCTTGAACAACGCTACGAAATTATCCAAATTTACTTTGAAAGTCAGTCGTCGATTCGCGCAACTTATAGACGACTTCGTCATTTTTATGGCGTACATAATCGTGCATCTGAACAAGCCATTCGTCGAACTGTCGATAGATTTCGTACCACATACTCTCTAGAGGATGCAATAACACCAACACTTCGAAGGAATGTGCGTACTGAAGAGAATATCGCCGCTGTAAACGAAAGTGTGGAAGAAGATCCAAATTTATCAATCCGTCGTCGGTCGCAGGAATTGGGGCTCTGTCCGTCCACTACGTGGAAAATTTTGCGCAAAGATCTCGGCCTACACCCGTATAAGATCCAGCTGGTGCAGGAATTGAAGCCACGAGACCATTATATGCGTCGTTCTTTCGCCGATTGGGCTCTAGAGCAGTTGGCAACTGACCCGTTGTTTTATCGCAAAATTGTGTTCAGCGATGAGGCGCATTTTTGGCTTAACGGGTTTATTAATAAGCAAAATTGCCGCATATGGAGTGAGACCAATCCACAACAGACCCTACAGACTCGGTTTTCACGCTGGTGGCATCATCGGACCTTATTTCTTCAAAAATAAGGCCGGAGCTCGCGTTACGGTCAATGGAGACCGTTACCGCACCATGATCAATGATTTTTTGTTTGAAATTATGGATGACATTGATCCGGATGAGATGTGGTTTCAACAGGATGGCGCTACGTGCCATACAGCGAACGCAACCATCGACTTATTGAAATCAAAATTTGGCGATAAGTTGATTTCGAGAAATGGACCTGTCAATTGGCCTCCAAGGTCGTGCGATTTGACACCACTCGACTATTTCCTGTGGGGCTACGTGAAGTAACTGATTTATGCTGATAAATCAGCAACAATTGACGCCTTGGAGGACAGCATTGTTCGTGTTATTCGTGACATACGCCCAGCAGTGCTCGAAAAAGTGGCCTAAAATTGGACGTCCAGAATGCGCTTCGTCAAGAACAGCCGCGGTGCCCATATGCCCGGAATCATTTCCAAATGTTAATGTCACGTATTGATCCTTCGAATAAAAAAGAAATTTTGATTACAATTTAATTTTTTGTGTTATTTTTTACAATTTCAAGTTCTATCGGGCTTAAAAAAACACCCTTTACATAGATTAAAGTAACATTTAACATTTTTTTAACAACAAATTTTTTTTTCTTTCATATTTATAGGTAAAAGATACAAATTTGCACCTGTGTCTAAGTCCCATCTAAATAGGATAAAAATCATAGTAGCAATATAAGTTTAAAAATATTAAAATAATTTAATAAAGTCAGAGTAAATCATAAGTATTCTTTTTTAATTTATTTACTATAGTTTGTGAACAGTATTTAATATTCAATTTAAAATAGATATGATTTGATGGTTACGGCAGTAACTTATTAACAGATTAAAAAATATAAAAAAAAAATTATAACACATATTAAACAAGAAATTATTTTTAAACAAACACTTACCCAAAACCAGCAATTTGTTAACTCTAAATTTTAGGGAATGTTAAAAATTATTTTAATAAATGCATAAATACATTCCTTGTATTCTTAAAGTAATTTATTTTAATGTCTCCTGAACGCGAATAACTGCTCGTATGCATGTAAAAATATTTTATTTACATATGAACTTGGAGGTTGCTGTAAAATTTGCTTTGAAATGTTTGATAATGATTTAACATAATTGTTCTGTCAAGTCTTTTAAAGTTAACAAAGGCCATCATATGGTGACTAAAGGTAAACAATATAAAAGCATATGAATACAACTATAACTCACTTGAAAAATTACAGAAAGCCAAACACCCTGTAGACTCCACAAAGAAAAAATAATAATAATAAAAAAGCAAATACCGAAATTAAATTATGAAAATATTTTTTTAATGTGACCGTAATAATAAAAGCAACAACATAAAAAATGGTACTACTTGTGCATAATAATGAGAATAAAACTATAGAATTAAAAAAACCTTAACCACTGCAAAACTAATAATTCTTTAAAATAATTAAATTAATATAATTTATGATTTGTTTCTTCAAACATTAATGACCGTCTATCCAACAAGTTTTCCTACCGGGTTGACTGTTTGGCTCTTTTACATTTACTACTTCCAGTTGCTGTGCGACTTTGTAGTGACACAATTTTTATTTATTCATAAAGCATTAAAGTCATTATTGAGCACAGTGAATAGAGTCGTTGACACAAGTATTTAGTTAAATTAATTTAACATACAAACAACCACGTACAGCCACATGCTGTACATATGCACTTGCTAAGTAGTTACCGAAAGGGAAGTTGATATAAACCTGATGATAGTATTTAAAAGCGGAAGTTCTTAGAAAACACGTACAAGTAGAAATATGTAAAAGAATGAATATAAAATTTAAAAATAGCTCCTTATTAATGGAGCCGCAAATTGAAAAGTTTAGACTCTATTTCCTGAAAACTTCAATTAGAATTAGTTCAGAAAATGAAGTACAAAATTTTAAATTTTTAAATCAGAATCAGTTAGGAATTTATTGTTTTTTTTTTTAGAATTTAAAAATATTAATTAGACGATCGTACCACAGCCGACTGGACAAATTATTTTATATGAAGAAATAAACTTTTCGGTCAATAATAGGCCAAAATTGAGTTTTAAGCATTTCGCGATAGCGTGATCCATTGTCCGTTACCGCATTTCCAGCCTCGTCGAAGAAAAACCGCCCCAATCACGCCTTCAGTACACATACCGCACTATACAGTGATATGTTGAGCTTCTCAATAAACGTTCTAGGAAATTTTGCTTGTTGACAAACCCTGACAAGTGAATACGGACAACATAGATAAAATATTGAAAAAACAAAAAAAACAGCCGGCTAAAAAATATGACGTTGAACATTGTTGTCGAAGTGAAAACTGTGGTGGTATGTACTTCTGTTCATGCAAATATCTTGGCAGATAAAATATTATGTACTCTATTTTGTTAACTTCTAATGATAGATGGCGGACCCTTTTTTTCAACTAGTGCTTATTTCGTGAATGGTAACACTAAGCTCATGTTTGATTTGACAGATAATTAGTTTTATCCTTCCGCTGAACGAATATGATTGTGTATACGCTTGAACACTGCTGGGAAATATTGCGACATAACTTTGAAAATCATGGTGATATTGCAGAATGTTTGCGAAAATTGCGTACGGATTTTGGAAGAAGAGAAGCACCGTCAGCTCCGTATGTTCGTTATCTTGTGAAAAGGGTGAATGAAACTGACATCCTCATCGATAAAGCAAAGAGTAAAAAGACCTTGGTATGACGCCATACAAAGTCCAATTGGTGCAGGAGTTGAAACCAAGTGACGATCCAATGCGTTTTCGCTTCGCTAAGTGGGCCTGCGATCGACTTACAAAAGATGCCGATTTTGGAAAAAAAAATTATCTTTTCAGATGAAGTTTATTTTGATCTTGGCGGGTATGTAAACAAGCAAAATTGTTGCATTTGGTGCACAGAAAACCCGCACGCATACATTGAATAGCCGACGCACCCAAAACGAGTCACTGTTTAGTGAGGATTTTGGTCCAGAGGCATAATTGGACCATTTTTCTTCGAAAATGAGCAAGGAGTGGCCGTTATATTCAATGGCGATCGTTATCGGGCCATGTTTGAACGAATTTTTGTTCACAAAAATAGAAGAGGAGAATATTGGCAACATTTGGTTTCAACAAGACGGCGCTGCGTGTCACACAGCCGAAGGTACATTCGATGTTTTGCGCCCTACTTTTTAAGATCGCATTGTCAGCCGCATAGCTGATGTCAAAAATGGATTTTTTTTCCACGAGATGTTACAAACTATTCAATGTGAATTTAACATTTAAGAGTAGAAGTATATCAAACGTTTCAACGGTACTTTAGTCAAATTTAATTTAGTTTCATGTCATAATATAACTAGACCTGCAGGTGGTTCTTGTATGGATTTTGTTCTTTTTAATTCTCCGGCAATAATTTCGGTTAATTCTATTCAAAACTATTTGATCACAATGTTCTAATACGTGAAATAATTAATCGCCTGAATTGCGATTAATAGCAGTATATATTCAAATGATAATGTAAATATTTTTAACAATAACACTTTATCTGAGTAACATATTTATGCTTGGATGTTGGATGAATTTATATGATTATATAAGTGCAGAAATAAGTTATTAAGCGCAAGAAAAAAACATGGATAGGAAAAAAATTATACTTAATGCTATCGCGGCAAGAAGGAGATCTTCTGTTGTTTTTCAACTGTTGTTGTTCTTTTTCAACTTATGTTTTTCTGTTTAATAACAACTGTCAAATCGAAGCAGATAAATGAGTCGTGTAAACAGCATGATTCATAAACTTGTTTCAGAAAGCGAAACACGAGATTCAAATTGTCGTGGAAACAGGCTATAAAAATGGCTAGATTAGATTGTCTTTTATTTAAACTATTTTTAATGAACGGATTATTTTTTTTCGGTTTTAATTTAAGTTCGTTATTACCCAGCTGTAAAAGTATACATTACATAAGCTATACTAAGTGCTAGTCAGTGGTGATGCGTTCGCTTATTTCGCCACTTACATTTAATCGGTACGCTCTCGCTTACAAAATAAGCGACGACGTCATCAAGTGCCACTACAATTCAGTTTACATCGTAAACGTTGATTACAAATTTACTTGCGCATGTAAGGTGCGGTTAACGTGTGGTGCCACTAATGCAATGATTTTGTAATTAAAAGAATAATGCATGGTTATTTGAGTTGCAGCCGAAAGCAGACAAGTATATTTTATTGACAATTGTTATTATTGTTATTAGTATTGTTATTGTTATTATGTACAGAAATAAGTTGCAATTAAAATATTTTAAGGACATTGAAATTAAGAGCAATAGGAAGTAACACCGTGAGGTCATAAATAAATTATAATTATTATTTGTACGGCAAACTTAAAAGACAACAGGCATGCTCTGTTTTCGATAAGACAATTTGCAGTTATAAACTATTTTATTTATTACTATAACTGTTATTAATATTGTTATTATTATTGTTATTGTTATTATTAGTATTGGTGTTTGCATTGCTTTTTTATTTTTTTTTGTTCCTGAATTTCTGCGCGAAGAACCTGTTTTTGTACACTTTGAAACAATGTTGTAAGTCCTTCTTGTATGTGTCCAGTGTGTGACCCTCTTCCCTGATAGCTTCTGCAAATGGAAAAAAAATGTTGTGATTATAGAAACAGTATAAATGCAATATGTATATTATAAAGTGCCATAGAATTACCGAAGAGCGCATCGTACAGTGCCTTGAACTCCTTAAAAGCTTTTTTCCCATTCACTCCATCGTAATTGAGGCAGAGAATAAGGTCTTTGTGAAGAATTCGTTTGAAATTGTTTGCCAAACCTCCTGGCCTCATAATAGTTATTAAGTTGGGAATCTGGAGATAAGTTAAATACTTTTCTTATTTCTTAGTACTTCGTTTCATTTATAGCTGGGTACTTGTGATAAATTGTAAAGAGAACATTAAACTTTAGATACTCTTTGCCTTAATCAAGGTGAGTTGTATAAGCAGCCTGGGCTTAGTAGTATAATATTGCGGATAAATAAAAAGGATTTTTTGCTGCATAAAATATATAGGATCCATCCGGGCCGAATAAAAAGTTAATGCCGCGCAATATAATAATTAATGGTTTTTCTAAATATTGCCAAATTTTGCTTATGAAAATTTTCGATGCTTAAGAAAATTTTCATAAGCAAAATTTGGCAATATTTAGAAAAACCATTAATTATTATATTGCGCGGCATTAACTTTTTATTTGTTCATTGTCTGTAGATAAAAAAAGGCATTTTTTAGTTACTATCATTTTCTTGAATTATTTTTGTTTATAAGAAGTAAATATTTTGAGTCATGTTTTTTTACATGAAATTTATTGCTGAATTTAATAAATTTTTAATAAAACAGATAAACATGAAAGGAAAAAGTAAACAAAGTTTTGAAAGCTAAATGAATGCTAAAAACCGCTAGTAAAAGTTTAAAGTATATATTTTATAAAATTAATTCCCTATTAACTTTTTATAGTATAATTCGTAATACTTTTTAGGGATTATGTTTTTCTTGAGTAGGTCCATAATATCCCTTTTTTTATTTTCGGACAACGGCACCTTTTCCGAATAAACACAAGGTAACCTAAAATAATTACAACCAAGTAAGTTTGGTATTAGAATTGGGAAATGAGTTTAGAACTTACTCCAAGTTTCTCCAATAATTTTTAGATTTCAAATTATCTTTCTGTACAAAAACTTTTAAATAGTCTTCATCCTTATAAAAAGTTTTGTAAAAAAATGAATCCAGGTTGTCTTTTTCTACACGGAGAGTTTTAATACTATGCCAATTTATTTTTTCGCGCTCCTCATTTACTACGAAATTTTTGCCCCACAGTTCCTGTAAGACTTTTGATCATAAAAAACTTCATGAGACAATTCGTGAACTTTATATGGCATTCCAGTCTTTTTAGCTGTGGCTATTAGAGCCGTATATACACTTGGCGTATATACTGGTTTGCTGACTAGATGCTTTTTTACCTGCTTTTTTTACCTGCTTCTCAAGTAAGCTGTGGACATTATCACCCTCGTTTTGAGAATGACCTTGAATTAGATATTTATGTGTTATACTTCTTAGGTTATATTTTTGTGCTGCATAAAAATACATGGAGAGCAAGTATTTGTTCTTTTGCTGTCCACAGCAATTGTCAGAATAAAAAATTAAGTCCAACTCCTGAGCGTTATCTAATTTTGCCACCAAATTTTTGATCTATTGAAGTACGCAACTCCCAATTTGGTTTGCTCCACGTTTTCTTTCTACTTCCGTCCAGAAAAAGCATTCGACATGTTTTGCTTTGAGATCACCGACCGTAAAATTATAGTAATTTATTTTGCTTTTATAATAAAAGCTTGATGTCAATCCTTTTGGAAGTGGAAGGACTGCTTGCAGGTCGTAAACAACTGCAAAGTGTCATTAAAATTATTTCATCACAACAGTAATAACTCAATAAAGAAAGAGTTGTTTCATGAAAACAGTAACAACTCAAAGAAAAACTTAAGCATTATTTCATGAAAACAATCATATTTCGTATATAAACAAAAAATTTACTTAACCTGAATCAATTAAACAGTTGCATTGTAAAATACTGCCTGACCAAAAGAAATTTTTATTAAAAGAATAACATCTTTACTCAAAATACTACTCTTTATACAAAAAAATAATTATTTGCTAAGACCAATACTTCAAACAACTCAAAATAATTTTGTTTTCTTGATTCACAGAAATAACCGATTTTTGCACACAACATGTAATTTAATTAAAAAGATTAGTCAGAACTATGAGAATTTTTAACCATAGGTAGACATAAGTGTTATGTATTGTTTTTTGCAAAACAGATAAAAAAAATGTGAGTTAATACAGTATTGTTGAACGAGGGCGATATATATATATATATATATATATATATATATATATATATATATTTATCTTATAATGTTTGCCATACGCTGTTGATAACATCTGCAAAGCAACAACTCTTTTAGCTTTGCTTAAGATTTAATCCAATAGACATTATTAATTTTTTGCTTTGTTGTTGCAGTTATATAAAGTATTATAAAACTCGCTACCGCAGTGATTTTACCCTGAAACTTATTTAAAAATAGTTCTTCACTCAGCTTTACATTAAAAAACGTTTAATCTTATTAACATTTTTTCTTCTTTATTGTATTAATTATTTCAATGACTAAGCTTTCTTTTTACCTTTTTTCTTTTTTAAACAAATAACAAAGACAAATCAAATCTCGTGTTAAATGAAATGTATCATATAAACTCTCCAAAAACACACTCTATTATTATATTTTAATGTGCTAAGCTTTTATAAATTTAAATGATAATTATTCTTGATTATACAAACCTCCCAGCTAGCGACACATATTTAAAAGTATTATAATTAAAAACAAATTTGAAAAACTAAATACCCACGGCCACTTTAATCTAGTTGTCTTAACTTTAGAATTTGTTAATTCTGTGCCAGTAATAATTAACAAATTTTTTACGATTAAAGCAAATTAAGTTGTCTTATTTGTGAGGATTTAACATATTGATATATTCTTTATTTATATTATTTTTTGTTTTTGGGTTTTAAAAACTTAAAAGTGCTATTGAATAAAATATTTTAATTACAAAAGTTTCGACATACAAAAATAGACAAAAGTTATAATATTTGTACAAACAAAGTTCCCAGTCAATGAGAAAAATTTTAAATAAAAGTATAACCATTTCTAAAATGTTGATGTTATTTAATGACATGTGTGTAAAAACTGCATATTTAAATTGCATTAAGTATTTTAATAATTGCATTTTGGATGGCAGTTTGTACCATATTATCATAAAAAAGTCTCTCTAGCTTAATTTTTAACAATATAAAATATATTTGTTTTTAAAAAAATATGACATAACCAAAATAATTTATAGATCGGCGCTCAAGTAATCCACTAGATAAAGAAGATAAGCAAGAGGTTCTAAATAAATTAGAAACCGCGTTATAAACGTGGTATAATTATTAAGAAACTTGAAGTAACACAGGCCCCTTAAAATTTGGAATAAAATTACACAGATTCAAAAATTAATAAGAATGGCTAGTTGAAACAGATTGGTACAAGAAACATAAAAGAGTAAAGACTAAAAGACAATTTTTGTAAGACTATGAATGCATTTTTTTTTTGTTAAAATGTAAACGATTACCTAAATTGCAAATAAAATAAAACAAGCGAAATTATATGATTGTAAACATAATTTTGTTTGGGATGAAAACTTTTATTCCATTCAAGAAAATTTCGACTAAAACCAGATCGAAGTCTTGGTTTGTTTAGACGTGCAACAATGCAGTCAGATCAAGAGAGAGAGAGAGAGAGCTTTCAGTATCTGGCATAGAAACAAAAACGCAGATTATGATTCGTCACGCAAAAGGGTGAGATCTTTGTGTGCCAATGTACTAAGATGGGAAAAAAATCTGTAGGAGGAGCGCCTTCGTGCTAAAATTCCTGCTATTCCTCAGAGTAGCAAAACACAGTTGGGGTAGTAACAAATTTAGGCCATTTGTTAAAAGAACAAGCGATATAGCTAGTTCTTCAAGTCAGACTCTTTAAAAGAATAACGAAATACTCACTTACCCGATTGATAAGGCTAAACTTTTGGCTGGTATATTTGCAATTTATACTTATTTACGGGATAGCAGTCAACCACCGTCCGAACTCGTTATCCGTTACTATGCCGAAGATATTCTTTCCATTAACAAGGCTTTAGCAGATCTCGTCAACAAACCCCCATGGCCGGATGGGATTCGAGAACTGGTAGTGTAATAGTGTCCTTTAGCAACCCTTTTCAGCACGTTATATAATGCCGGTCATTTTCCAAAGTTTCAAGAGGATGCTAATGTATCGCCGATCCCCAAAAATGTAAGGGTAACAACCCTACCGCCCAATTGCAATTTATTCTGCAACAACAGCTTACTGTTTCTATTTACTTATGGTTTCTATAGGGGCTCTTCAACACTAGCGCATCCGTTAGCAACCCTTTTCAGCATGTTGAATCATGCCAATTGCAACTTGTTCTGCACTTTTCAAAGTGATGGAAAATATTATTAGTTTTCATCTTATGAGGTACTTGGAGTCCAATAGCTTACTTACTGACCGGCAGTATGGTTTCTATAGGGGGCACTCTATGGCTGGCTTTCTGGCTTTTCTGTCGGAACAATGGTACAACTTCATACATTATTTCGGAGAAAATAAGTTGGTGGATCTTGATATTTCCAAGGCATTTGAAAGAGTGTGGCCTGCTGCACTTATGTCAAAACTTGTTGCTTTTGGTGTCGGTGATAATTTCTCTAGATTTTATCGAGTTTTCTCAAGAATCGCACTAAACGAGTTCTTATAGATAGGATTTCATGAAACGAGTTCACGATTATTGAAAGGCGGGGGTACTGAAAAGCCCCGTTCTTTTCCCCACGCTCTTTCTTATTTTTCTAAGTGACGTTCTTTGTCAAACTTGCAACCCTGTTTACTCTTCGCAGCATCACTTGTCATTCGAATTTATACAGAAATAGAGAGGGCCAAGAGGCCCTGGGAACATTAGGGTCTCCAACTCAAATGGTTCTCTAGACCATCGACGCAATATGGGCTGTATTGCACTGTTTTTTCTTTACTACAATGTTAAGTGATCTAATGAACACTAGCACGTTTTTGCGTTTAACACGCTTGGCTTGAAGAGCTCATCCATTTGTGGTTGATTGGCCGGTGAATCGTACTACGCATAACGGAACAGTTCGCATGTATAATAGTCTCCCACCAGAGGTGTTTGCTGTTACTTTAAATACAGGAAAGTTCAAATCGAATGTTCTCTCTCTCTTTCCTCCTCCGAAAAAAATTAAAAAACAATGGAAAGAAAAAAATAACATAAACATAATAACAACTACAAGTTTTATACTAAGGAAGTAGTCTAAGTAACACTAGCTACTGAATTACAAACATTCACAACAGGAAACAATAGGCAACAACAAATCAATAACCTTCAGATGATACCAATAGCCTTAATGTAATATTGTACTAAATTCTTTCAATTTAATCAACACCTAGTTTGACCGAGTTGCAGAGGTAACAAATAATCTCTAGGTTTAATAATGCCCATCGATCCTTTGTCGGAACAGTGACTCGATCATCATGTAAGTACAGTGACGACGCGGTCTTTTTTAAATAAATTTAACATTATATTATTTCAATATTTCGCTTTCCTGTGGAAAGCTTCTTCAGATAATTATTTTTTTATACAAACAAAAGTTATAACAATTTGAAAAATTTTTGAAAACAATTGACAAAAACTTATAAAATCATTTTCTTCATAAATTTCAAAAATTTTAACATACAGAAAACAAGGAAATTTAAATTAAATAACAAATTCTTTCTTATGAAATAATTATAACAAATTATGTGTCTTTTGAATTAAGTACCTATAATTCTGAGCTAAATTCTCTGTGTCTGTCTTGAAATTTATTATCCTTACATTTGGTACATTAACAATTTCTAATATTTCTAACATATAACGTCCCTTATAGTTTTTTTTTCTATATCTAATATTGATGCTTCCTCAAACTTTGGATAATGATTATATTTCTTGAAATGTGAAGATAAGGACGTCTTCTCTGTTGAAATATTCCTATATTTCACATGGTCACATCTGTCCAGCTAATCTTGTTTTAAGTTTATTTTTTGTTGTCCCAATATAAATTTTGTCACAGTTCACCTGGTGATTTCCTCCACATGGTATCCTGTATACTACATCAGATATTTTCATTTTCCCTATTTCATCCTTCATACTGCTTAATAATTTATTTAATGTATTATATGTTTTGTGTGCAATTATATATCTATCTGTATTATATAATTTAGACTTTCTTAATCTTTCTGTTATTCCAGGAACATAAGTTAATGATTTATAAATTCTTGGTTCTGCCATAGTATTTCCCAAATTATGCCTATGACTACCATATTGTCTACTTAATCGGTTAGTTATTTCTGCGGGAAAATCATTGTCATTAAATGTATCTCTTACTGTCTCCTTATTCTTCAAATGAAATTATCTGTTACTTATAGTCAATATTCTGCCTATCATATTCTTCGGCGTGTTTATTATCACTTTTCTCGGATGTTTGGAATAAAAATTAATAATTCTTCCAGAAGACGTTGGTTTCTTATACCAATCAAACACTAAATTATTTCTCTTTCTGATTATCAATATATCTAAATATGGAAGTTTAGATTCTAACTTTTTTTTAATCGCAAATTTAATATCCGGATGAAAACTATTCAATTCTGACAAAATATCATTCACTGCATCTTCAATAACTTTTATGTTCTTATCTTATTTTTGGTTTTTCTCTCAAGCAAATCTCAATACTTCTTAACTCTTAACAAATCTCAATACTTCTTAATTTCAAATTTATTAAAAATGAAAAAAAAAACTGTTCAGTTGTGACTTATGCCACTTTTAATGTAAACGGCTCAATTGTTTGTTATTCCAAAAATGTTAAAAAATATTTATTTAAACAAATTGTAGTATACAAATAATAATAAAAACTAAAACATAACATGCCATTCAATATAAAACATTTTTACATCTTTATTTTATATTTTACAAAAATATAATTATAATTTATTATTTTAAACAAAAGTTTTATTGATGTACATATAATCAAAACAAAGCTCGTTATCCGAATAATTATTTTTTTAATATGAACAAATTATTTGTAAGTTCTTCGTAAGCCTTGCAAATTAACCTTTTTTGGGTGCTTTGCTTTTTATTAAAAGGATTAATATAAAAAAAAACAAAAATATGTTGATTTTGCTGAAAAAAATGAAAAACAATAAAAAACATATTTTATGGATCTGACTACCCGGATAAATAATATTCATTTTCATACATCGTTAACTACAACGTGACAACTGAAAATAGTGGCATTGCCAGAATCAAAATACTAATTTTACTAAAGCATACATTAGCTAAAGTACTGTTTATGAATACAATTTTTTAACAAACGTCTCACATAGAGGTATTTCAACGATCTGGGCGGCCAAAATTATTTTTGTGCTTAAATGTACATATCTTGTCGAGTACAACAAGACTGTGTCGTTGAAATTTGCGAAACCCTCTAAAATCTTGAGTTACGGGTAAAAAACCGGGTTTTCTGCCCTTTTGCACATATAAGCTAGTAACTTTGTTGAATATCAACCGATTTAGAATTTCTCAGTGGATTTAGAAAGAAGAAACTAAGCCATTTCGAAGATATGAAAATGATACTTAAGTAATATTGAGACATCTGTCTGTATTCCTCCAGCAAACTAAGTTTTGCAAAAAAAATTGGGTATTTTTCAAGTTTGGAGATGTTTTTACACATTTTTTCATTTAGGAACCGTATAATTGAAGACTGTAATATAAAAGTATGTTTATTTATGAGTAAAATGCAACTTTGCTTTAAAACATCCGTTAAAAATTGACTGAGTTAATGAACTTTTAATAAAACCAAAATGCTTGAAGCCATGTGTCATTGTACTTCAAAAAGGTTTCCTCTTTGCTGTGAGATTTTATCCACCTTTGTTTAAATTGGCTTTTAAAGTGAGCAAAGTTACGCTTCAAGCTAGCTAATTGCTCTTTATTATAGCCTTTATATGCGAACAGTTGATTCTTTAAACATTTTAGCTCACCATCAATAGAAGGCACACCTGAACTGTTCATTTTGTCGAAAAGAGTTTTACGCTTCACCATCTTGTCTTCCGAAACAATGATAAATAATTTCTTTTTTTCTTTAATGAAAACAATATGCACACGAACTCGACATAGACAACAACGATTTCTTTTTATTTTTAAAGTTAGTTTTATTATTTGCAAAAACTCAACTGACAGAAAAAAAAAGCTTTTGAGATCCAAAATGTTTAAGGTGTCAAAAAAGTGCTTATCCGGGACTATCCGGGAAAAATTTTTTGCTACTTCAATAAAGGAAAGATTGAATAATGCTAAACAAAAAAAATTATTGCTTGATCTACCTTGATAACATATCAAAAAGCATCTTGAAAAAGAAATTCAACAAAAATTTACTACAAAAATAACCTTACTTTCAATCAATAAAAAAATCAGCATTGATATGACTAATTATATGTTGTAAAATGATTTTTCATAAGTCCATTATCTGAAGTACTAGGATCCATAATTTTTTCCTTGTGCGATTAACTTGTTTTGTTAATATTTACGATGAAAACCGGTTGTTTTGTAAGGGAACCCAGTTCTATTATGAGAACTCTGTGAAACACTCAACTTTCAATTGCTCGTACGTGCGCGTGATGCGCGGAAAAAAAATTTTGGTTGTTGTCTCATGTTCTTTGGAATGTCTTTTAACGCAGTGACTATTTTTTTTCAATATTAGTCCTACTTTGACTTTTGGGGTTTTGGCCGCCCAGATCGTTGAAATACCTCTATGTGCGTCTGTTAGCCTTAAAGTGTTTGTTAACTAATGTGTACTTCAAAGCTCAAATAAGCGTTTTTTATGCATACAGCCGTTAGACTTTTCGTATATTAGATTCTCTCCTTAACCATCATCTGGTGTAAGCGATTGCTCTACAAATAAAAAATTCTATAAATAGAATTCGGCACATATTCTAGAACGATATGTGTGACAGCATACAACATACAATTTTATATTTACAAAATCGACAGCAATAATCGAAACCACCATGTTACAAAAATATATTGTGAGCATTAGACTTTTGCTATGACTGATTTGGATAGCTCCACCGAGTATAAATCCAAACGGTCGTTTGTTAGAGTCTTTAAATGGTTATTATTTACTCGCCGTTACTAACAAATAAGTTACTTGGGAAATTAATAGATAAAATTTATTACGCTAAAAAACTAAAGCAAAATTAAAAATCAAGTATAAAAGTAAAACTTAAATTTTGTTATTTTGAAATAAAGATTTTTTAAAGAAAATTGATTTCTAAGGCCAATTCGTACTCTGATATTATAATAATTGATATATTATAGAAATAATCTTGAAAGGTTTTTCAGAAATTCCTATACGACTGAAGACAGCATTATTTGAGGCGAGATATCCTATTTTAAGCGAATCCATTTTGGACCCGGAATGACTTTAGACTTCAATAGCTCGCGCTCCGTATTGCAATAGAATGTTGAGGTATTAAAAGAAGGAAAACCGTAAACCAGTGAAATTTATAAAATAGAACAAAAGTTTCAATTATGGAACAGTAAACAACGAAAGCACGAATATAGTGCCGAATATAAATTTTGTGTATTAGTACGATAACGATGTGCATGCTTAATACAAGAAGTAGGAATCATAACTTTATTAAATAAATAACTACAGTACGCATAAGGATGAATAATGTTAAGCTCGAATGGACAGAATTGTAATAATGAAGAGTTCGGCTTTAAAAAGGGGAAACACCATTATTCATTATCTATACAAGTTTTGTTTTTGTAATTTGGCAAATATTCATAGCAGAAGTTGGCGACAAACAAACTTAATAAATAAAATAAAGGCAACTAATAGAATATTATTTTGCTTTCAGCTTTCTAACAAAAAGTGTTAGTCATATATTCTTTAAATCCCCACAATTTATCTAGACCGTTAAACAAACAGTCAAAGTAATTTGAAGAGAAATAAACTTCAATGACAATTTAAAATACAATTGAATTGAACAAAGAAACAAATAATTTCAATTGTCAACAATTTGTCAATTGAAAGGTTTACAACCCAGTCAGCACATACATATGAACCACAGCAACAAAAACAACAGGTTGTATTTTTCAAAACCATCAGACATCAGAATGTGGCAAGAAAAAAAAAACTTAAATTTAAAGTTAAAAATGTTCTACAGCAAACTACTAAAATGTAAGAAATAATATGTTTATTTGAAGAATATTACAAGAAACTCTAGATAAACCTTATGATTTTATGACCCCCTGGTAATGACAGTTGTCAACTGTAAAGCAGTAAAATTACATAACTGGAGTTAAAAGCAGGCTTGTGGCACACGACACAATAATAGCCAACAATAACTACAACAGCCAAAAATTAACAATTGTAAAAATTACTCAGCATAAGCTCTTTGATCGTTATTAAACACAATCAAACGGACTTGCACAAATAGCAACTTGGCAATTGTGGCAGTAGAAACGAAGCCAAAGAAAAACAAACCTCCTGACTAATTTGTTGTCAATGATTTGGCATTAAATTACTGGGAAAATGTTATTGTTCATATACAGGAAATGACTCTTAATAAATTATGGGCTGAACAATTAACGAGATAGAGGACGTAAAATATACAAAAATTAAGGCTTTTTCGATTGTTGCACTGTAATTAACAATTTTAACAATTATTTTATTACAATTATAACGATTCAAAAATAAGCAGCATTTTTCAAGACTTTGAAATTTTAGTCTTTTAGATTTTCATTAGAAGATCTTGCAAACACAAAGTTAGTTATGTTGACAGTACAGTGAATACTATCATGAGTTGCATACAAAATATTTATTGTTTATATTATAAACAATTTTATTTTTTGGCATCATTTTTAATTAAATCTACGTTAATAGCTGCTAGATTCCTTTAATAACTAATTTATGATACCGTCGAGCATAACCTTCTCTGCTACAAACTCCATAACCTCTTCCATTTCTCATCCTCCGCTATTAGTTTAATATCAACTTATCTGTCCTACAGATTCCAATATACGCAAATAGTTGATAAAAAAAATTAAGCCCTAAGCCTTTGTCCAGAGGTGTTCCACAGGGGGGTCAATTGTTGGACCGTTACTGTTCTCTATGTATTCTAATGATCTTCCCGGCATATTGACGAATTGTAAAATCAGAATGTACCCTGACGATGTCCAACTATATACATGTTGTAATATTGATATTTATATAGTAGATCAATGCATAACTTTACTGAATCGACAATTATATGGTATTAATACATGGGCTTCTGCAAACGGCTTGACTATAAATCCCCTCATGTCTAGATGCGTCGTTATGCGGAAGAGACTTTTACGATTCATAATTAGACCTGACATTTATATAGACAATCAGAGAATTGAGATAGTTCCATACGCTAAAAATTTGGGTTTTTTCTTTAATAGTACTCTCACTTGGTCTGATCATATTAATTACGTATGTAGTCGTTCAACGTCCATGCTGAGGACAATATGGTCAACACGAAATTACACCCCGTTGAGCATTAGTATACTGATTGCCAAAAACGTATTTGATCCCTGTATTGTTTGCCAGCTGCGACTCAGTCAGTAAAAGGAAGCTAATATTCACCTTTAACAACGTTGCTCGATATGTGTATTGTTTGGACAGACGTTCTAGAGTTTCAATGTTTTCGAAAGAATTGTATAGCGTCTCCGTTTGCAATTTGCTTAATGTTCGGGTATTAGTTTTTTTGCATAAAATATTATACACACACCAGCCGAATTATCTTATGGAAGGTTGTAGAGATAGAAGAATAAGGACACTTGGGCACAGAAGGTTAGTGTCAAAATGGCATTTCTATATATTTGCAACATCTCTCTGGAATTCGATCATACCTCATAGGTTACAAATATTAGGTAACTCGCAAAAATTTAAAAATGATATTTTGAGTTTTTTTTCTCGGCTTTGATAGTATTTACTGTTTTGTTTATGTAAAATTATTTAGTGTTATTCGTATTGAATTTTTATACTTTTCTTTATACTCAAATTATCTTAATTTGTTTCATCATTATACTTATTTTGAATCATATATTTGGGAGCTTTCGGCTTACATACTTTTCTTTTTAATTAATTAAATTTATTATTATAGTGACAAATATTTATTTTGTGCATAATAGTTCTCTATTTTATTGTAATAGTATTTCATGGATGTGCTGAATAATTGATTTATATGTTCCATTTTAGTATATTTTATTTTATCTAATGTGTAATTTTGTAATTAATTCAGTTCCACACTGAATAATAAGACTAAAAAGGTCTTGTGTGTGGGATGATACTTATAATTAAATACAATACAATATATAATTAACATCGTAGTATAATGATCTAAATCTCGTGTTTATAATCTACAATTACAGGATATTTACCAATTTCCTGGGTTTTTCAATAAGAAGTTTGTTTTCTACAACAAAATAAAAAAAATTGAGTTTAAGATGTTTCAAACTTGTATTGAATCGGTTGGAAAACCCAACAGCCAACACCTCTAATAACAATATTTTCATAGCGAGACAAGCATTTATTTAGTTTTTATTATATATATTAGTTATAGTGTTTTGATCTTTTTAATATTTTTTAGTAGTTAATTAGAAAGCACTAGGTTAATTTTAATAAAAAATCTTTAAAAAAACTTTTATTTTTTATTTTTTTTTTTTGATATTTCGCCACACCGTTGGTTGGCATCATCAGGAAAAACAAAAATAATAATGAACAAACAAATTGAAAAAATTTTTAAAAATTTTTAATTTAATTTTTAATAATATTTAAAAATTTTTTTCAATTTGTTTGTTCATTATTATTTTTGTTTTTCCTGATGATGCCAACCAACGGTGTGGCGAAATATCGAAAAAATAATAAAAAATAAAAGTTTTTTTAAAGATTTTTTATTAAAATTGGCCTAGTCCTTTCTAATTAACTACGAAAAAATAGTTTTTATTATTTTTTTTTAGCGATAGTTATTTTAACCATCAAGAAATATAATTTAGCGAATTTAGTTTAGAACGAAACACAATTTTCATATGTTGAATAATACATAGCACACTTAGAATATAGGAACAAGTCTACAATTTAAAGGAAAATGGTGGCAAAATTAAAGGCAGAAAAAAGAGTTATAAAAGCTTGGTTAAAACAATAGTTAATTAATTCAATTTAACTTAACTTAACGTAATTGTTAGACTATATTTATTATTAAATTTTAAATCAATTTGCCCGTTCTCAAGATCAATTACGATTAAAGTAAAAACACAAGACGAATTGAATGGTGCGAAATAAGGATAAAATATACGATGTTTTATATTTTTATTACTGGAATGTAATATCAAGTAAAAGTAAATAGTAAATGAATTGGTTGTATTAAATTCACAATAGACTTTCATATTGAGCGTCCATTTTTGGGAATAATATTTTTTTGATTATGGAAGTATCTGAAAATCTGTGCTAATTAAATTGATATTCCGTAAACCGAGCGATTAGAAATAAGTTGGAATAAATTTTTGAAAAATGTTGTATCAGCTATCTAAATCACTTTACAGATATCACGCAATCTATTACAACAACAAATTCGATTTTTTTCGAACATAAAAAATAAACAAAAACATAGAAACATTACCGACGATATTTTTCAGAACAATTTTCGACATACACTCAGTTGAAACTTTTTGCCGATCAAATTTAGTAAAATATTAATCGATTTATTAAATAACAGTAACTACTTTTTTTTTTAACTTTTAATTTTAAATATGTTTTTAAATCTGTATTCAATTGACCCACCCTGAGCGAAATATACCTGAAAAGTTCAATAAAATTAACTGAAAACGTTTTTCAGAAGATAGCCGATACAGTGATTAGTGTGAAAAGAATGATTAATTATTAAACGCATAATCGTGCTAATAGTTACCGACATAAACTTTTAACGCTCTGCTTAAGCTTATAACATACACATAAGAAAAATATTTCTCGAACATTTCATTTAATTTATTATTTTATCATTTAGATTTTTAAAATTTTTTTATGTTTAAGCGATTAATTGTTTAGCTTAAGCCTGTAAGACAAAAGAGAAAATTAAAACATCTTTAAAAGTTTAATTAAGCGATGTAGTTTTGAAATTTGAGATTTCTATATTAAAATCATTATTTATATACTGGATTTAAAACAAAAATTAATTTTCCCAAAAACTCTTAATAATATTACAGACGGTGAATTTGGTAACCTGTTTGTCATTTAACGCTTTGTCTTTTTACATGCGCAACAAAGAGATCAACTAATTGCCCCAAAGTAACTGCTCGTTTGTCTTGTCTTTTCTTTTCTTGATATTAATAAATTATTAAATGGAACTTATTCAATACGAAAATGTGATGCTATTTTTCTGATAACACCTTAAGTTACAAATTAAAAACTTTCCAATCGGCTAACATTTTTAAAAAAGCGAAAGTTATGGAAAATTACTAAACTAAGATCAGTATGTTAGTTAATTTTTTTTTTGGTTATCTTTAAAAAAAGCCTCTTTTTCGAAAATCATTCATCAAATAATTATCACATTTCTATCATATAGCCACAGTAAAATGAGTTTTATAAAATAAATTTAAATTATCAAAATATAACTCAAATATCGTAAGTATTAGGTGCCACTGTAGGCTAGTGGGTAGTGTGCTAGCTTACATGATTGGGGGTTGTGGGTTCGATTCCCAACAAAGACCTTGGTTTTTTTTTCACTACAAATAAAAATTGACTGTCGGTAGGGCTGCTCAGTGATAATGGCATAGTTAGTCATTGGTCACTGTGCTGTCTTATACGACAGTTAATTTTCGTTACTATCCTTTTACTTTCACCACCTGTCGCAACACTTCTCTATCCCTTTCCTAAGGAATGTAGCACGGTACTTGACTAAATAAGCATTGTTGTCTGAAGTGCTACTTCTCTTTAAAGAAAAAACAAAAAAGTACATTTTTAATAATATAATTTTCAAATATTTTTATATTGAGAATAACTGAAGTATCTGTTAAGAAAACTTACCTCAACTACTACAGTTGTCGTAATTTAGTAGATATAACTCAAGTGATTCAACACATTATTATTGAAACTCAAAATTCTAAACTTATTTATTTATTTATTTATTTATCATTAATTGTCTACGGAAATTAATATCCGTGCAGACATTTTAATTAAAATACAATATAAATTATCTTAAATTAACACCCATACTATTTAACTTGTTTTACATACAACATAAAAATTTGCTCAAATTTAACATACATACAATAAAAACAAATTTTGTAAAAAAAATATACATAAATGCAAACACCTAGTTGTTCAGGTAAACTAATAAGTTATTCCTTATTGCGCTTACTGATAAATTGGAATCTACACAAATTTATTAAAATCTGCACAAATTCTCCTAAAAGGGTCCGCGTTAGCATAATTGGCTCGAAAGAATTCCACTGCTAAAGGTATAAAATGTCGTGTAGGGCGTTGCGTATATTTAGAGTAATCCTGTTAATAAGTGAATGAGTAGAAACATCGCCAATTATCACACCAAAAATTAACGAAATATTAAGTGCTGTTCTGCGACTCCTTAGAGTTGGTAGCTTAATAAGAGAAAGTCTAGCTGAATAGGCAGGTAAGTCCAATGGGTTAAAGTTCAAACCACGGAGGCAAAAAAGCAGGAACTGTTTTTGAACAGATTCGAGAACATCTGAGTATTTTCTATATATAGGGTCCCAAATGACGGATCCATACTCTAGAATAGGCCTGACAAGGGATATATAAAGACTTTTGGTAACGTATGGATCATCAAACTCTTTAGCCCAACGTTTTACAAATCCAAGTACACCTCTAGCTTTGTTTGCTGTCAAATTGATATGTGCAATAAAATTGAGTTTGGAGTCTAGTAGCAATCCAAGATCTAGTATTTTGTCAACTTCCTCCAAATGATGGTCATCGATATAGTAGCATATATTTACATTTCTTCAGATTTAGCTCCATACGATTTATTTTACACCAGTTGTGAAACAAGTTAAGGTCACCTTGAAGGCGTTGCTTTTACATCGTCAGCATACATTAAAATATTGGATGATTGAATAACATCAGGCAAGTCATTAATAAATAGCAAAAAAAGAAGCGGCCCAAGGTGGCTTCCCTGTGGTACTCCAGATAGAACCTTTATGCATCTAGAGGAGGCGTTATTAAAACGGACCATTTGTTTCCTATTTGTAAGGTAAGAGTAAATCCATTTGACAGTTAAATCAGCAAAACCTATTAATTTCAATTTTTTCTTTAGGAGGATATGATTTATTTTATCAAATGCCTTGCTGAAATCAGTATATATAACGCCAGTTTGTTGTTTTTTTAAAAATCCATGATGTATAATTGTTGAAAAGTGTAAAAGATTTGTTATGCCAGAGCATCCCTTACGAAATCCATGTTGATTATTGGTTATCAAACTTGATGTATGAAAGCATAAATGTTCAGTGATAATTTTTTCAAATAATTTGGGTATAGTACTTAATTTTGCAATACCACGGTAATTTGAAATATCAGACCTGTAACCTGATTTAAAAAAAGGAATAATATAAGAATCCTTCCAGATTTCAGGAAAGTACCATATTTTATTGACATGTTGAATAAAATTTCCAAAGGGATGGAAATACTTTCAGCACAATTTATCAAAATATTACTGGGGATATTGTCAGGTCCACAGTTATACAATATGAGAATTTAATCCTTTCCAATTCCTTGGAGATTGTCAAAATATCGATAAATGGTATATTAATCGTTTGAGATTTTGCAATATTAAATGGGTACTTAAAACATTCATCATAATCTGCAACTGAGTAATTTGTCGAGAAAAAATCGGCAAATAAATTGTATATAACAGTTTCATCACTAGATTCGGTTTGTTGGAGCTTTAAAGTAGAAGCAAATCCATCTGTTTTCCTTTTTTAATTAACAAATCTGTGAAATGCTTTTGGATTGCGTTTTAAATTGACTTTCAAGTTGTGCATATAAATATTATAAAATAGTTTATTAAGCGAAGAGTATGTAGCGCGGATAATATAATACCTTAAATAATCAGTTGAATCACCAGACTGTTTGAATTTTTTATATAGTCTGTTCTTCCTATTTTTAGTGTACGGTAATTGTTTATTGTTTCAAGGAGGTCCAACCTTTTGCTTGGTTATTTTTTTCGAAATACAAAGATCCATAAAGGAATACATCTTATTGTAGAATGCTTTAGTCATTTGATCCATATCGGTGCAAGATAATATGTTATTCCAGTTAGTATCCATTAAGAGTTTATTTAATAAACTGTAATTTGTATTCTTAAAACAGAATGTCTTTGTATATGAAGGCACAACAGATTTGTTTGGAATTGAACCCAATATTTCGATGGTAGGATGGTAGATATCCCCGGGTGTTCTAAACATATTATTACGGATGTGCCTTGCTTAAGTTTTAAAATAAAATAATTTAGCAATAAAGCGAACTACTGGGTAGGCTGTTTACGAACTGCGTGGCTTAATAAGAAAACTTATGGTACAACAACAAAATTTCTAGTTACAAACTGTGTAGAAATTTTACAAATGCAAACAACAACAATTTGATACGCTGTTTACTAACTGCGTGGCATGCAAGACAAAAACAAATGTCTGTTTACTAACTGCGTAGAAATTTTATACGCCCAAGGCAACAACAAACATGTATGCTATTTTCTAAGAAATCCTTTCTATACGAGACAATTACAAATATTTTAAAATAAATTCCAAGAAGAAACTTTATCAGTATAAAAACAAAAATACACACAGACATGCAGGCGCCTTATACCTTGAATAAACAACATACAACAACAAAATGTGATACAAAGGGAGTAAAAGATTCTTAAATTTTCTAGACTTTTAATGGACAAATATAAAAGGGCATCATCTGAGTGGATAGTCAGTCAGTGTAAAATTAAACCTCATAAAGTAAAGACGTGCATTTTAAGTAAATTGTTTTGAAATCTCAACTTTGTGTAGTGAAAGTAAATAAAATTTTTATAAATTTAAAAATTCTAAAAACTGGCGGTATTTATTTTGCAATAAAGAACTCACAACAAAACCTTTATAAAAGGTATAAAGGTAACAATATTAAAAATAAACTTAATTTGTACATATAATAGAAGAATTTCAACAATAGTTTAGTTTCTAAAAATGAAAGGTGGCAAAAAGATAACCAATATAGTCGGGAGGTAAGTTTAAGAAATAAGTAAATCTGCCAAGAGTGACTTAAACCACCATGCGAAGGGTTGTGGTTAAATTTATTTTTTTTTCGGACCAGCACTCATGGAATGACCCCTGCTCATACATTACATTTTGCCTGAACTAGGAAATGTGGTTATAGGGAGGAGGAAGGAGAGAGTATTGTTTGTGAATACTCGATTTAAATTTTCCTACATTGAAAAGGATAGAAAAGAGCTCTAAAGGGAGTTTTTTTGATATACGGACTGTTCTACTAAAAAACGAATTTTCCCTGTAATGCGTAGTACGATTCACTAGCCAACCACAAATAGATTAACTCTCAATAAAAAGCGAAAAAGTATCTTTTACACCATTTTAGGAAACCGAGACACTTAAAAGATTCTTTACAAATATGAAAAATGTGCTTTGTCCATCGAACTATATACAGGATTTTCATGCCAAGAATATCAAGAGCTTCATATTGCTTAATACTTATATCATCCATAGTAAGAAATGTAGCACCATTTCCAAACACACATCTCTGTGTACGCATGAAATATTTAATTTTATCGATTTACTAAAATTAATAATCTTCAGCTTTAATATTACAATTTGTGAACTGTGTGATTCGAATTACATCCGCGCCTGGCCATGAAGCCTTACTCAGATGGTGGACCAAACTACTGCATAATTTGAAACGTCATGCTCGTCCTAGAAAGCCGAAGCTTTAATTTAATGCAACAGAACTTTCTAGTTGCAACTTCGATGATTCCAGAGCAGGGCTGCCAATCATCACTCCTTGTTTATGAGTTGGAGACTTTCCAACTCCTGTCCAGAACACATGTCTAGCTTGCTCACTGGACTGGATCATTCATCTAGCGTGTCTTTAACGGCGAAATGATTCTGGCCACCATATTAAACAATAGACCTGAAATGGGGCCGCGAAACCACAACCACCACGATACTCCCATATAGGGGCCAACCTAAATAATCAGCCAGAGAACAGTTAAATGTCTAAAGAGAAAAATAACAAAACTCTGCGAGCTTACTGATTCCCGTGGAAATTAAGTGGAGTTTCCATTTGTACCCCTGCTGACTTCAGGGGACTGGGCTCCCTTTTTCCCCCAGTTGCACAGGTCTAAGTTGTTGCTCACTCCAAAGACCATATTTATGTGCCCCGGGGGGTGTTACAATTGGTAAAATAAGAAAAAAAACGTGCTTCAAAATCACGTTAAAATGCGAAAACCCTAATTATACTTACTAACTTGTAATTAAAAAAGTAATAGCCACCCACATGCCTTGAAGTGTCTTTGATATCATGACTTATATTAAAGGACACTTTAATTTTAAAATTTATTTTTCTTACTTGTTTTTAAATATTTGTTTACTTTGGTTGCAATACTTCGGTTGCTCACTTCACTGTAGGAGCACTCTAACATTTTAGTTTTTATAGCGGACAAAACAATAACTAAAATTAAGTGTCTAGTTGTTGGGGTTAAAAAATAAGGTTACATTAGGGCAACTCACATCATTATTGAAACACTTTAATTTAGCGTTTTGTGTTTTCTATTTGTTGCTATAGCACCCATAGCTTTACTGACACTGTCCAAATCTGACTCCGTCCACCTATCACAACTTAAAAAGTAACAACACTTTTATTAATATTGCGTCCTTATCGAATTCGCTTTAATTTTTAGACAGACATTGTGGAATAAATTCTTTTTCCCTGTGCAGAAGTTGTCCATGCTCGCGAAGTCTGAACTAGATTCACAAATTTAATAAACTTGAATAAATTTCGAACCCATCGGAATACATTTTCTTTACTATACTTCAAACCATTGATAGAATTTATTATCGCAAATGTAGAGGCATAAAACGTTAATTTGCCAACACTTTTTTAACTGGTGGTTATTAGCTGTCAAGTGATTTATCTTTAGACTGGTTTGACATTTCAATATGAAGCCTTATCATCACCTATCAACAAGGTGAAGGGGCTCACCCGGTTTCCATTAATTTGTTTTGTTTTTTTTTAACGATGAACATCACTTTTGTTTGAATAGAGATACGTCAATAAACAAAACTACAGTATTTCGAGTGATGACTGTTTGGTGTGCTTTATGGGTTGATGGAATCATTGGTTCGTACTTCTTTAAAAAAGATGCAATCGTTATTGACTTTATCGTTCATCAGTTGAACAACCAGGAGCTGTAGTTTCTACAAGACGGCGCAACATGCCACACAGCTCGTGCCACATTTAATTTATGGGCTAGACTATTTTCTGCAGGGATATGTGAAGTACGCAAGTTAATAGAAAACACAGTGGGCACTGACCTTGTGTGTTTTCTATTAACAAAACCCAGTCTAGCAAACTTTTTACATTAATTAACAAGCAGTTCGTTTGGAATATGCTTTGAACGAACGCCTATTTTTAGGCAATGTAGCGTTAATTTTAGCAATGAGTTTGCATTTCTTAATATTAAATATCTTGGAAGACCAGAACAAACTATCAGTGTCAAAATATGATTAAAATATTTTTTTGTGTTTTATCAATCCAACAGCCAAATCAAATTTACTTCTTTAAACTCCTTGAATCATTAAGAACATTTAACCCCAAAGGCTGCTTTTATTTTGTCATAAGGGTATATTTACCACACAGCCGGTCAATTTTTAACAACTATTTTTCATTAGTGGATGACTGGAGGCTAAGAAAACAAACACACAAACAAACAAACTAATTTTCTTATGAAATCTTTTAAAATGATTTTTAAATAGCCCGCATATAAAAAGTTAAATGTTGAATTTTAAAGATAGTGATTAACCAGAATTAAAAAATATAAATTCTGTCAATGAAAAATTTGTAGTTATACAACAAAGTTTGGCACATGTCGCACAAAACTGAATATGCTACTGTAGCAAAAATCATCAAACTATCAGCAAATCAAGTTCACGGTGAAAATAACATAAAATTAAAACTACATTCAAGCAGCACTAACAGTGACGACTTGAATTACTTTTTTTATTGTTGTTTTTTATGACAACAGATAAATGTTGGTGTGTTAGAGGTTGTTGCAATATATGACTAAAGTCCTCATAATAAAGGAGTGTAGGTGCTAAAATTATAGTTCTCTGGCCTTCGGTTGCTAACATTTAGTCACTAGTCACTATATGTTCTGACTACCACTAGAAATTGCCAATAAACAACGTTCTTAAAGATTTTTGTTTGCGGCAGTTAGATTGCTTTAATTGCGGAAGACACACACAACAAAATGCAGGCAAAATATTATATGTTTTCAGTATTTCGTAAGCTTAACTTCATTCTTAATAATTTCCATATTCGATGAATAACGAAATGGAATTTCTGCATATTTATTTCTATAAAGGACCAGAAAAAATATTTACTTTTTATTCTTTAATTAAATGTTGCAGCTAAATCTTAAGTATTTTGTCTTTAGAACGCGAACAGTAAAGAACATTTGAGTGATTTATTTAGAAACGACATACAAAAATTTAGGTACGGAGTTTATGCCAGATTAAAATTGTTTGAATTGGTTATATTGTGATTTGTTTCTCTAAATATGTGAAATACTTTTTCCATGATTAATTTAAAGTCAAAGAAATTTTAATTTTCCAGTTTGTTAGATCTTTCACCTATTTAGCTATGTAAGCCACTAATTTTTTCAATACTGATTGGCATCGACTATCTGCAGCAGGCTGTTTTGCCGGGGTCGCAGAAGATTTATTGAAAGGTTCAGCTCACCAATTTGTCAGAAGCATTGGCCTTCAAACACTGGAACTATTGTAGAAAAAGAAGAGCGCCTCTATTTTCGTTACTTTTTCAAATGTTTTTGTATTATTTTCGAGTATTTGATTTGCTGTATTTTAATTCTTTTTTGCTTTCGCAAAGCCAATGAGACGCCTATCCTCTTTCTAAATGATCTTCTAGCCAAACTTTCAACCCTGTATACACTTTAGCAGATGACAGCATATTCATTTGGTAATAGACCGAACTAGTTGGAAGTGAGTTCCAAAAGACAGAATATGAATAATACGTTCAATCACCATCTCGCATCAATCTCAGAATGAGGTCGTTTGAATAGAGTCGATTTTAATGCCCATGACGCGATGTTGCATGCTTACGCATAGATCTGTCTGCTGCATCTGTTACTGTGGGTTATATAAATATTACAGGATCGGAAGCTCGTGATGTTCTTGGCATGGAAACTCAGTGCAATGTACGATGAACTAAGCACATTTTTCAGGTTTTTAAAAAAGCTCTCAAGTGCCTTGGTTTTCTAAAACGCTATAAAAGATACTTCAATCCGTCCAATCTTCATACTATTAATACAACGTAAATCCGTCCAAAAATAGAATACAACTCTCATATATGAGTCAGCGCCCCAAAGTCTATTTTGAAGATGCTTTTGCGGACAGTGAAATGTATTTCACTGTTTTATCGTTACTACAATGGTAAGTGACCTAATAAGTACTTAAGGAATTTGTTCCAGTTAGTCGCCCGTTTTTGCATTTAAATCCATTTTCGTTGAGAGGGCGTACATTTGTGGTTATTTGACTAGCGAGTCACATTAGGCACTAAGGGAAAATTTGTTTTATAGCAGAACACTCCGTATATGGAATAAACTCCCTCTAGAGGGTCTTTCCTGTCACTTTTAATAAAGGAAAGTTAAAATCGAATGTCTACAAACATTATTCCCCTCTTCCTGGCTAGCAGAATGTGTTGCATGTATTGGGATCATGAGACGTCATAGATCGGATATACTTCCGCATTCATTCCTTTGCGAAATCCCGCATAAAATTAGTGCTAACAAGTCTTCCGATTGAACTTCACACTAAAATGCTACTTTATATTTGTCGATACTTAATGTCTTTAATAAAACCAAAGCGAGACAGGCCGAAAGGCATAAGACACAAGTCTTTTTTATAACTTCGCTTCCAAGCTACAAATTTATAAAAATATAAATTTAAACAACGAAATTGATTGATCTAATTAAGGTTATTTAAAAAAACTAATGTAATACTTACTAGCAACTCTTATTTGGGAGATGGAACTTTGCCCGTTCATATATCATAGTTGCCATATCTCTAAAAAGGATCTAAAATAAATAATATAAATGTTCCTGTACTTTTAAATTGTGTTTAAATTATTTTATTAAATTATGACAAACTCGCATTAAGCTCTTCAATAAACGATTAAATCAAATATTTGAGATATTTGAAAGGTTTCAAAACTACAGAACCTAAAGTTGCTTACACTTTTTAGCAAAATTGTGTAATTTTCATGCAAAGATTTCTAATATAAATTTTTTTTCACATCTATTATACGATTTATTCACTTAAATATGCTAAGAGCCAAAGTTAGGATTTTGCTTTATATATTGTTGTTGCCGTTTTGAAAATTATTAAAGTAATAGCAACAACAATAAGTAGAAAAGTAGTTATAATCTTGAAATGATGCTTAAATTAGAAGGCGTTTCTTTTGTGGCATTTTTAGTTAACACCCAACTCCTACTGTTTACATTTTTGTTGTTTTTTACTTAAAAATTATTTTGTTCATTTCTGCCACAATCTTAATCACACAAAAGTGATTTTTATTTATTGTGTGGTTTTAAAAACATATTCCGTGCTGTGCTATGTATTAAATAAATTGTTTTTGATTTTAATCATTTTGTAATTTAATAGAATTTGCTTTGTTTGTTTTATTTTAAAAAGATTAAAAGTTTAACCCTTATCTTTAACAATCTAGTTTTTCCAAATCTGATAAAAAGTCTGTGAAACAGTCCACTCATTGGCAAGTGAACTTAAGTGATCATACGTTTGAAGAAAAGAGATTTCTACAGCCGATTGAAGTCGGAATTCTGCGACCTAGTATCTTATATCTAGTATCCATATTGTTATTGCATCAGGGTACCCTTACATCGCATAAAGACTTTTGCAGAGTCATATACTCTTTTGGAAAAATGAGTAATAAATTGAAGAATAAGGTTAATGACCAAAATATTAACAGAGAATCCTGCTGAGTAAACAATCGTATAATACCCTAAAACGTTCAGTTATCGGTATTCATTGGGGACTTGAAAAATCTTTATAGAAGCGAAGGTGACGTAAACAAATTTAAAAGCAGCACAAATGAACCAGCTTATTTATAAAAGCTCTAAAGATGCTAAGTTAAAAGCTCTATATTGTGGCATTACACACAATAAATTCGATCGTTTTAGTCTTTAGTTTTTAGACTTAAACGTCAAAATCATAAAGCATACAACCTTTTTTTTTCAACTAGTGCTTATTTCGTGAATAGTAACACTTAGCTCATGTTTGATTTGACAGATAATTAGTTTTATCCTTCCGCTGAACAAATATCGTTTTATATACGCTTGAACAACGCTGGAAAATATTTTGACATTACTTTAAAAATCATGGTAATGTTGCAGAATGTGTGCAAAAATTTCGTACGGATTTTGGAAAAAGAGAAGTACCGTCAGCTCCGTATGTTCGTTATCTTATGAAAAAGTGAAAGAAACTGGCATCTTCATCGGTAAACCAAAGCGTGAAAAGCCAAAAACAGTGCGTACACCCGAGAATATTGCTGCTGTGGCAGAAAGTGTGCGTGAAGCGCCATCAACATCAATTCACCGTCGTTCTCAACATTTGATCATTTCAGAGACATCATTGAGACGAATTTTGCATAAAGACCTTGGTATGACGCCATATAAAGTCGAATTGGTTCAGAAGGTTAAGCCAACTGACCATCCAATGCGGTGGGCCTGCGATCGACTTACAGAAGATACCGATTTTGTAAAAAAAATTCATCTTTACAGATGGAGCTCATTTTGATCTTGGCGGATATGTAAACCAGCAAAATTGTCGCATTTGGAGCCCAGAAAAACCGCACGCATACTTTGAAGAACCGACGCACCCAAAACGAGTCACTGTTTTGTGCGGATTTTGCTCCAGAGGCACAATAGGGTCATTTTTCTTCGAAAATGAGCAAGAAGTGAACGTTACAGTTAATGGCGATCGTTATCGGGCCATGTTGAACGAATTTTTGTTCACAAAATTGAAGAGGAGGATATTGGCAACATTTGGTTTCAACAGGATGGCGCTACGTGCCACACAGTCGAAGCTACACTCGATGTTTTGCGCCCTATTTTTAAAGATCGCATTATCAGCCGCACAGCCGATGTCGTTTGGCCACCTCAGTAGTTTTGTTTATAGCATTTAAAACAAAACAAAAAATTATTTGGTGGACCCTTTAGTATAAGGAGTATTTGAACACGCCCAAATTTCCTAATCACCAGCATACCAAACCATAGTTTACCTAGCAGCAGGACTTTATTGAAATATTAACCAATTGATTGTTTTCACCACTTGATTTATAGAAGCAATTTTCTAAACATCGTTTCTTGCTTTCATGAAGAACCAAGTTTTAATAAAAAGCCCGTTGAAAATTTCGAACAATAACATGTACTTATCATATAACCTGTTAAAATTTGCAGTCGTACGAAAATATTATAAATTTTGGGGAATGCGGGCATGTCGTATAACATATCCTAAGACTATAGACTTCCATGCATAAATATTAGAGTCTAGTCTAGGACTCAGCCTTTGTGATGTTATAGTTCAAAGAAGGTTTTCAGAATCTTTTTTATATATTTTTTCTGATTAGAAGAACACAATTTTTGGTTTCCAATATTAGAGTATTATTAAACAGACTTCAGATTATACATGGCTAATGATTTTTACTCTCCACTTAATCGTTAAAATATGTTGCTAATACCTGCTGAACATGAGTGGTTCCAAAAATTACAAAATATATGTCAGACATTTTACAGTGAATAGCCGCCGCTGATAATTTTTTTTTAATTTTCCTTAATCATTGAATCTTTCACATTATTACGAAATTTAGAATGAGTATTCAAATCTTAGCCTAAGAATAAAAAGTCTTCGTTGCCACTGCAACTACAACATTAAGTTCCCACGGGTGTTGTCTTCATCTGATGAGTTCAAAGGTTCCCCTCCTTTTAAGACGTTTATGGCCCTCAAATATGAGCAAGTCTCTTGCAAACTGATTTGGATGAGTTGTAACTTTTGATTTATACTTTGTGATAACTTTCCTAGTTTTCTCACGAATAGTGGGAATGCTGAGAACTCTCTGAATATTATTATTTCTGATGTACCACGGGGCACACGTTATTGTTCGCAGGAGTTTTGACTGCCGTCTTTGTAGTTTTTCAATGTTTGATGACGAAGCAGTTCCCCATAGTTGTATACCGTATAACCATATGGGCTTTAAAACGGCCTTATATAGAAGGACCTTGAGGTCAAATTTTAATGAGGATCTTGGTCCGATAAGCCAGTAAAGTTGGGCAAATTTCAGCTTTATTTGTGTTATTTTTACCGCTATGTGGTAAGTCCATGTGAGACATCTATCAAGATGAATTCCGAGATACCTCACACTATTTTGCTCAGGAATTCTTATGCCATCAATTGAAACCGGAGGACAATTTTCTCTTCTCCAGGTAAAAGTAATGTGAACGCACTTTGAGGCATTTACTTTTATCTTCCATTTTTTGAGCCATAGCTCCAACACTTTTATGTGTGCTTGAAGTTGTTCAGATGCAACTTTTAGATCTTTGTGAATGCTTACAAAAGCGGTATCATCAGCAAATGTAGATGTATGAGTTAGTGGACTAGTGCGCATATCAGCGGTAAACAAAATGTAAAGGAACGGCCCGACAATGCTACCCTGTGGTACACCAGCAGAAATTTGTTTCGTGGAGGATAAAATAGATTTTGATCTTATAGGAAAAGATCTATTGCTTAAGTAATTCTTGAATAATTTGTGCACGTTTGCCGGTAGCAACTTTACAATTTACGGTAATAGACCACTGTGACAGACCTTGTCAAATGCCTGTGATATGTCTGTAAAAAGCGCTGAACAATATTGTTTACATTGGAAAGCACTTTGGATGAGATTTGTTATCCTGTGTACCTGTTCTATAGACCGTGCATCTTCCTGAATCCAAACTGATGGTCTGGGATAATGAAATTTGTATCAATATGAGACTTTAGACTCTCAAGCAGCAATTTTTCAAAAAGCTTCGAAAAGATCGGCAACAAGCTTATTGGGCGGTACGACGTTACTTGTGAAATATCTTTACCAGGCTTTTGTATCATTACAATTTCAGAATGTTTTCATAGCTTCGGAAAAACACCAACACGTAACATGGAGTTAAAAATAAATAGAATACTCCGTAAAGCACAAATAGGCAGATTAGTAATCATAGATACAGTGATTTTGTCTGCGCCTGGTGCTTTTCTAGCTTTCAGCGATTTAACAGCAGTTTGAATCTGAGAAAATTTGAGCTTCATTGGATAATAATTTATAATTTAATTACGAAGTTTTTGTCTGTTCACAACATATATTTTAGGATATTAAATATTGGCATAAATAACTCACAACTCAAAATTATTTCATAGCAAAGATTAATAACTGTTTTTATTTTTTATTTTTTTTAGCTTGCAGCAATAACAACATTGGTAATAGCTACAAGACACTATCTCGCAGAATTCCGGCTTTAATCTGCTGTAGAAGAGTATTTGCTTTCGCCATATGCGATATCTATTGTAAAAGGAGTCACAGCAGAAAAAAAAGCTTTTTCAATTAAAATTCCATTAAATACTGTTATATAATTCTTATTTTAAGACATTTTTCGTCTATTAAATTAAATATTAAAGAATTCAAATTCCATTTGCAAAAATTTTTGGACTTTTTTATAATTTAGCTTGAAACTTATTTACCTTTATAGGGTTAAATGTGTTCAATTATAATTCTAGTGCTGCGCATACTGACTTATTCATTTGCTCGACGATTAACAAAAGGTGAACTTGTCAATTGGTCGCAATGAATTTGTCATGGTTTCGAGTTAATTATTATTTCGTTTTAAGCAAAAACATTTTATTTTTGTTTTTAATATTGCAATTGCTGTTGAGTTCGTTTTTGCGGGTTTCTTAAATCATTATTTAAAAATATCAATCAATGTCATGGCATAATTTGCATTCAATCACAAACATAAATTCTTGGCAATTTTAATTTTTAATTCATTCTGTTGTTATTTTGTTTGCTGGTTGTTTGTAAAGAAATTTAATAAAACAATTTTGATGTCTTGGTTGAAATAGAAATAAATAATAAACTTCAAGACGTAGTAAATTGATTTGAAAAAAATTGCATGAATCTATAGTTCATTTGCTCTTTGCCCATATTAGTAAAGTAATCATTTATTTGTAAACTAAATACGTAAAATAAGCTATTTTATTTCGTGCTTGATTCCTTTAAATAAATATTTCATGATATTCTCACAAAATATTTATTACAAAAATTTTTATTAAAAAATAAACATCTTATGATATTCTCATAAAACATTTATTCAAATAAAAATAAAAATATTTGAAATGTATTGTAATGGGGGAGAGCACATCCACATTACAATTTCACTATTGCTCAAGTAGCTCATCAGTGAATTTTACCCGAATATTTTATAGAAAAACCTAAGACGTTTTCATGTAGCTTAAGAGCTTACATCTGACTTACGGTAATCAAGCCAAATGAAATTCACCGTCCAACACTCAATCAGCCTTACCCAGCACTTAAATAGTAACAAATAGGATTTTTTAATAACAACGAGTTCACAATAAATTGTGACATCTATAAAAGTTATATACAAGTGCTGGCGGTATGGTATATATTCTAAAACTCTCTTTTATTTATTTTAACCATAGACAAAAAATAACAGAAAAAAGTGGTCATTAAACGCTTTTCAAAATTAGGCACCATTTAACATAAGCAGCAACTGCCATTTTGACATAAAATTGTGAATGAAGTGTGATGTCACCATAAATAATTAATAATAAATCAAGAGCATCTCTGGAAAATAACTGTTCTGCCGCTTGATTATGCATAACTAACACAGGCCAACAAAAAGATTTTATTTTTACATTTTTTAAACTTTTTCACTTTAATGGCTGGCTTTTATAGATTTTTAGGTCCTGAAACCAAAACTGATCTTAGGTATTTTGCATTAACCATAATTTCTGAGCAATCTTCTTTTTGTTATCTAAACTACCTACTCATTTTAAAATTTCCATAAGGTATAGTGTAAATCACAATCAGTGATTTTGTTTACATTAAGTAATTAAAAATGATAAAATAAACTGATAGTGTAGGTTTCATTAGTAAGACGGAATTGGTTTATATTTCCTTTCTCGTTTTTCTTTGAAGCTTCTTGTGTAGCTTTTTCTGCGATCTGTTGCTTGTTGAGCTTCTCGGAGAAGTAACCAATAGTACTCCCCCATAATGTTAGTATTCCAGCGGTCTGGTAGCGTTTTCCCAACAATTCGTTCACCCTGCTCCTCACTAAAGTCTCCAAAATTTTAAGGGAAGTAGTTAAAATGACTATTCAAAAAGTACATTTTCAGGGTCATCAAACATCCTAACTTTTCAAACTTATTTAACATGTTTGCTACAACTGTAACATATTCTGGGTCCTTTGAATTTCCTAAGAATTTTGTAACAACTTCATTGAATGATACCCATGCTTCTTTCTCATTTCTAGTTATTGTATTTTCCAAGTTAATGTCGAAGATCGTTTTTCGAATGTCAGACCCTTCAAAGATGCCTCCTATGAATTTAGCTTCTGAAAGGTTTGGAAACTTTGGCATAGATATTTAAAACAAGGTTCGTCTTTAGACAATGCCTTCGTAAGCTGCTTAATGCAGCCTAACTTTATATGTACAGGTGGTAGGAGAATATTTTGAGGATCTTCAAGATTATTGCGGAGAATGTCCCTCTTGCCGGGTTTTAAAGACTCTCTTATAGGCTAGTTCTTTCTGTTTCCATGTTGATCCCAAGCTCTACTGTCCCATTCGTACAAGAAACATGGAAATTTGGTGGAACAACTTTGCTGACCAAGAAGCATGCAAATCACTTTTAAATCGCCACATATCATCAATCCGTGAGCAGAATAGCCAATTTCATCCAACACTATTTTTAGATTTTCATAGCTCTCTTTCGTATGTACAGAATGGCCAGTAGGTACATATGCATAAAATTTACCACTGTGTAATAAAACAGCTTTCAAACCAGATTCGGATGAATCGATAAAAAGTCTCCAGTCTTCTTTGTTGTATTTAACTCCGAACTCATCAATCACACCTGAAATATTTGAGCAGTACACTAAATCATCTTCTTGATCAAAAAATGTTGAAAGCGGCAGTTTTCTCTCTTCCTTTATACATATGTATATGCTGGTTTCTTCTGCCATCAAATTCTTATCTTTCAGTCTAGAACTCAGCAATTCAGCTTTTTCTTTCGCTAAGCCAAGATTTCTAACGAAGTTATTAAGCTCAATCTGCGTAAAAATTGAGGCTCTTGTTTTTCTGAAGTACATTGGAACTCTTAATCATCTTGCCCATCTAGCTCTGATTATAGAGCAGAAAACGTTTCAAGTTGAACATAATTCAAATCTTCTGAAGGTTGTGGCACCGGCAAATCTTCATCATGCCATACTGGTCGGATGGCGGAAATTAAGTTAGGGTTGTTTTTTGATTAATGGCCACTAATATCAATATTGCAAAAAAGCGATCATCAGTGTGGTTTCTAGGCACCCTCCATACCATAGGAGCAGCAAACTTGAAAGCTGGACTTTGAAAAAAGAGAAGCACCGTCAGCTCCGTATGTTCGTTATCTTGTGAAAAAAGTAAAAGAAACTGGCATCCTCATCGATAAACTAAAGCGTGAAAAGCCAAAAACAGTGCGTATATGTGCGACAATATTGCTGCTGTGGCAGAAAGTGTGTGTGAAGCGCCATCAACATCAATTCACCGTCGTTCTCAACAACTACACATTTCAGAGACATCATTGAGGCGAATTTTGCGTAAAGAACTTGGTATGATGCCATACAAAGTCTAATTGGGTCAGAAGTTGAATGCGTTTTCGCTTTAGTAAGTGGGCCTGCGATCGACTTACAGAAGATGCCGATTTTGCAAAAAAATCATCTTTTCAGATGAAGCTCATTTTGATCTTGGCAGGTATGTAAACAAGCAAAATTGTCGCGTTTGGGGCACAGAAAATTCGCACGCATACATTGAAAAGCCGACGCACCCAAAACGAGTCACTGTTTGGTGCGGATTTTGGTCCTGAGACATAATTGGACCATTTTTCTTCGAAGATGAACATTGAGTAGCCGTTACAGTCAATGGAATTCGTTATCGGGCCATGTTGAACGAATTTTTGTTCACAAAAATTGAAGAGCAGGATATTGGCAATATTTGGTTTCAACAGGACGGCGCTACGTGCCACACAGCCGAAGCAACACTCGATGTTGTTTTGCGCCCTATTTTTGAAGATCGCATTATCAGCCGCAAAGCGTGATTTGATTTACATCTGCACCGACCATATAGTCATAATCAGATGGTGGTCAAAGCACTTGGTTGATTGGATATCAACCACGCCCTAGAAGGCCATCGAATACGTATATCCTCCGGTCACTTCTAGTAGCAATTTCGAAAGCCCGAAGTAGGCCGCAGCCTTCACTCCTTGCTAAAGAGTTGGAGACTTTCCAACTCCTGGTCCAGAATGCATAAAGCTCTTTTTTATCAAGAACACGACAGCATTCATACTCACTGGACCTGAACCATTCATTGTGTTAATTTGAATGATCCGACCCACAAACTCTCCCGAGGGTCCGAAACCATAACCACCACGATACTCCCGTATAGGGGCCAACCTCAATAACCAGTCAGAGCACATCATTGTCTAAAGAGAACAAATAGTGTACTCTGGGGCAACTGATTCCCGTGGAAATATGTGGATTGTCTAGGTGACTCCTACTAGCCTTTTAGGGGCTTGGGCTCCCTTTTACCCCGCAAGACACCAGCCCAAATGGAATAGTAGGTTCCAAAAAGACTATCATGTGCCCCCGGGGGGATTATCAGCCGCAAAGCTGATGTCCTTTGGCCACCTCGGAGCTCCGATTTGACACCATTGGACTATTATTTGTGGGGTGCCGTCAAACATAAGTGTTACGCCGACAAGCCAGAGACAATTGATGCTTTAAAGGACAATACTCGTGAAGCCATTGGTGAAATACAGCTGCACGCAATCGATAATATGCTTAAAAATTGGACTGATCATGTTGGCTATTGCATGGCCAGCCGAGGCAGCCATATGAATGAAATTATTTTTCATTATAAACTGGAAGGATTGTACTTTCAAATAAAAAAAGAAATTTGAGAAAATATTCTGTAGTTTTGTTTATAGCATTTAAAACAAAAAAAAAGGTTATTTGACGGACACTTTACAAACACACGACAACGCGATGAGACATTTTACTGAACTCGTGAACAGATTCACTGTAAAACTGTAATCAGAAAGTAAAGTTAGGTTACATAAAATCAGCTGGGAACTATGGCATGTGTTTCACCAGTGCTGCCAACTCTTCTATATTGAATACAAATCGTATTTTAACATTCCATTTAAACTATATAAAAAGTGTCAAATTCTTGAAAAAATCACAACATTTGAGAAATTCAGGTACAAATGCGAAAAACTGGTGCGTGTTACAGCCTAATAACTGTCAGATTTGGGTTTAGCATCCCAAAAGATATAAGAATAGGGTATTTTGGGTAAAAAAGTTTTTTCATCGTTGGCCTATGTAATTTAAAAATTTAAGAAAAAAATATTTCTAATAATGTATGTATATGTAAACTACTATTAAGGTGATATTAAAACGAAACCCCATCAAATTAGTACCGAAAGTCGTGCGCTCACTCAGTTAATTTGAACTGTAAACTTTTTTTCTATCATTTACGGTAATAAATAATTAAGAAATAAAATTATTACTTTACTGAGTACTGTTAAATATATCTTGGTCTGTTATTTTCTACTTTTTAAAATATATATACTGTATACTGTATACTTATTCTTTTTGTATTTTTCTTTCGATACTGCTAAACCTTCAATTCACACCCATGGCACTTTGATTACGTGTATTGTTCAATTTTAATCTCACGTTTGATCTTAACGTTTCTTGATTATCATTGCCAAGAATTAAAACTCTTGATTTAAACTTGCTTTTTTCATTTTAAGCATTTTTTGTTTTCTTCTTTTCTTCAGTTTTCTCTTTAGCGATTAGATTGCAATTAACTTGAATGATTTGTTTGAATGTCGTAATGTTTTCTGTTTATATTTCTTGTGTTAAAAAAGTTAATTGACAAGAAACCATCATGGTATGTTACTTAAGAATCAAGTGTATATTTACATATGAATTAGTATATTGTATTAAAACGCACAGAATATTAAAATTCAACATGAATATGAGAATAGTTTAAAAGTATTTTTGTATTACTTTTTTCTTATATATCTACGAAAAGTAAAAACAAAGACCCTTAGATGTCTAATGTCACTTGAACGGTATTGCTGCTTTAAAGATCGCAGTATGCCTGCAGAAGAACTGCAATTATGCTGAGGAGCATTTCGAGGCAGATAAGCACGCACAGTGTTAGCTAAATAGGAAAGGCACTAATGCCCATGCTTAAGATATTTAATATTCCGTAAAATATCTTCTGCGTAAGTTGACAGAAGATGCTGGAGAAGGCAATGGATCACCTTCTTTTCCATTATCTAGCCTTCTGCAGTTCCTTCAGGTTGCGATATAATAGATAATCTCATTTACATGGGCTTCAAGATAACTTAGTACTTGGTATAATGGGAATTACAAAACCTTTTCAGGTTAAAATTTATTTTCCTAACAAAAATGCGATGAATTAGATCATATTCAAACAACATCGAAACTTATCATTGGCGAGGTTAAATTCAATATGATACATAATAATTATTTCAAAACTCCTCGAATAAAAATTGAGATCCTGTCAAGTACGTTTTTAAGAAACTAGGTACCAACATATCAACTAAAACATTATCATTCTTTTCATATTTATATTAATAAATGGCATTTCTAGAACTATCTTTTGTGCGGTAATAACTTAATAATTATTCGTTAATGCCCTTAATAAAAATTTTGCTAATTCCATCAACCCTTTAAAAACTGCTTTTATGTAATTTTATCCAACATTGTAAAATAATATGAAGTTAAGTCTTAACAACATCTTAAGTCGTGAGTTATTTCTGTTAAATTTGGGCTTTAGTATACCAATTTGTTGTTAATATTTTATCGTGGTAAATCATAATTTTTTGCTGATTATTCCTTTACTTAAATGAAATGATCACATGTTTTTCTATGTCGAATCATATAAACAAAACCTCACATGTAAGCTTTCAAAATAACTACACACGTGTTTTTCAATCCTCTCTACTTTTAACTTTTTTTTCATTTAAGCACCTCCACTTCTTTGACAGTTAATCGGTTTTCAAATTTCCTTACAGTTAAAAAAATTCAAACGGGCATCCTTCATAAAAACAAGTGCTTCCAATCGTTCTAAGCTTAAGAACCTAATTGGGGGTACCTTCTGAATTTACTCTTTCAATAAGGTACGTTAAAAAAATTAAGTCAGTGACAGACAAAGAGTGCTATCCCTTATACAACGTTACTCCGGAGAAGTATGACTCTGAGTCTGCTGAGGCCTAACTATAATTTACATAGGCACACTAAGGCCAATCTCAAAATTGAAAAAGCCAAAAGCAAATGCCTAATCAACTTCGAAAAAACTTTTTGGTGATCGTAAGGTATTACGTAAACTTATAAGTAGTTGGAAATTTTTGTAAACCACTGATCCTAGATGCTTCCATCTCATACGTGCTATTAAAAGGAACTGTGATAGATTTTTTTTAACCCCCAGATCTTTGCTCGGTGCTGAGGAAGCGCAATTTTGGATAGAAAATTCGCCTTCACTAGCATCACCATATCATGTGCATAGGTCTTTGTCATACGAGTTTAAAATTTTTGCAATAATAATAGTTACAACATCGCTATAAATTCAACATATTTATATCAGTTTTTTATGTATGTTGAAGTCTGAAGAGTGAAATCTCCAACCCTGGCTCATATATTTGAATGAAAGCAGCTGACATCTAGGGGGCGCTGCAATCAACATCATTTTAGCTAGCTAAGAAATTCTTTTTGCTATTCGATTGAAGTTTGTTTTTGTTGACTGTCGTAGCTATGAGTGCTTTTTGAACATTAAATTGTAAATTTAGAATTTTGTGAAAATTAGAATAAACAATTAAACCTTTTGTCAAATATAAAACGGAATTTAACTCGTGTTCCACAACAGTTTAGTGCTTATGCTTGTTGTATTTGCTTGAGTGACGATAGCAGTTTGGAAGCCATCATCATTCCCTACATTTTTAATGTAAATTAGGTAACGCTAATGTAAAAATAATGTTTATGATCAACCGAGTTGATAATTCTGTTACTAAGCATGATCATATAATGATTCCCTTATATCACCTATTCAAACATTGTTGAAGGCTTCCACCAAAAATTAGAGCTTACGTACTCTTCTTGTCTACATCGGGAAGCACACTGTCAGCATCCTACTCCTATCAATAATAGTCTTATTCGGCTAGTCGGTATAGTTTACACTTAATTACTTAACTCTACCTTCCATCTATTTAAGTATGGCCCATCTAGCCAAACATATCCTAAAGATATCTCTCTAAAGCAACAATAAATTTTCTGCAGCATAGAACAACAGGTAACTACCAGGTTGATAGTATTTATTGTTAAAGACATATCTCTCATCGCCACCTCCGATTGCTCGTTAAACATGGTCATTAAGGTAGTTTCGGTTATTGACTCATCCTGTCTTTAACGTACTAAATTGCGCTAGGGTCTTTGGGTAATCTAGGTCTAGACATCGTTTGGTCAAATTAATGGACTCACTGGGTAATGCTTAATGAAGGCAATTCCTTAGAGTTTCCACTAGGCATTTTTGGCTCACCCCCTAAAATACCCCTAAAACTGCAAATTTTAGCAAAATAAATATTAAACTCAAAATTAATAAGAATAAAATTTTCTATCAAACAAAACTAGAAAAAGTAATTTCGATTTCAAGGATGAAAAACTAGGACTTATTCTTCTCAAAATCGCTGTTTTTCTTAACTATAACCTCAATGTGGCATATGTTAATTTTATCAAATTGGACTAAAACTTTGCCAGTTTCATTTTCTAGTCAATTGGCACAGTTTAGGGGGCGGAAAAACTACCCCATTTTCCACTTTTCGTATAAAATATCCTACCTGAGCAATTTTCTTACTATCGCCGTCTGATTATTTATTTCCTTAGCTCACTAAAAGAGACTATTCTGTTGAGTAATTCCAATCACAGCCGCTTCACCTCTTATGTCTAATCCATGTTTAGTGTGCTGCAATCTTAGAGCCACATCGAACCTAATGTATGTCCTCCCTAATTAGGGTTTACACAAGGGTGATGATTTGCTTTGCTTTGCTAGAATTTAACTTCAGTTTGTAGTTTATTCTATTGATAAACAGCCTGAGAAATATTCAGCACTTTTCTGTGTTTCCCAAATAACTGACCGTCGCTACTAATTTCACCATATTGTAAAGATAGTTCTTTCATTTTCGTTCTTAGTCCGGAAATTAAACAATGATTGTGGAATAAACTCGGCTTCAGTCACAGCACCCTGTTGAAGAATTTTGCTTGAGTAGGTTAGTCGCTCCACTAAAGTTGTCGAGTATTCCCGTTGTATGCTCATCTGTACTATAGGGTTGTCTCCATTCTCTAGCTCTCCATATCCAAATTCGAAGTGGTATTCAATTCCTCTTAATAGACGACTTCCAGAGACTTGAAGGACCCCGCAAAGGAGTCTCTCGTCTACAGCAATAGTTTGTCTCTCAAGAGCTGCGCCCACATCTTTTAATCTCCTCCCTCTTGTCTTAGCCAAAGTCAAGTCAAATATTGCTTTCTTGTATCAAGCACGCTCGAAGTTTTCAACAACCTTAATTTGATAAAAAAAATATATATTGGTTTCGGGTATTTTTATAAATTTTTTGCAAAATTTTCATTTTCCGCTTATGGGAAATTATTTCATCTTTTTAAGAGGACTATTCTTTTTGAGTTCTTCATATATGTTATAGAATCGTTTTTATGAAAGTAATTGAAAACAGTTGTCACTCATAGCTGCTTGATAATGATGTCATCGAATCGAAAGCGCGCGCAGATCGTACTAAATAAACAGCCAGTAACGGCGGTTTTCACTGAAAGGAATGACAACAGTATTTCATTTTCATGACGATGATAACAATTTAATTTAAAACAGGTTTAGGCTTTACAATTCAATTTTGGCTCTTAAAAAATATCTTTTAAAAACTATAATTTCGTAAAAATAGAATCTATTTTGTTTACCAGCCTGAAAATCTATCTTATAATTTAAATTTCGCCACTGACCAAAAACTAAAATACCGTAATAAAAAATTACTTTCTAAAAACTTGTATTGAATTATTTCATCCATCACACATCCTCGTTTTTGTTCCCTGATCAATATGTTTTCCATTAAATCTGTTCAACTATTACCAACTAATTGTATATATTTTACTACAATAATTAATAAGGATTTCGTCAAAGCTAAGCAAACTGATGTTGTTTTCTCGGACTTTAGTAAAGCATTCGACAAAGTTAACCATAAGCTTCTATTATATAAATTGAATTTGCTGGGTTGCCCTTTAAATGGATTTCATCATATTTGTTTGATCGGAAACAACGTGTCCTATTTAAACACAATATGTCGAGAGATATCTCAGTTTTACCAGTAGATCATTAGATCTCCCAAATGTTATCCAATTCTCCAACATTCTGATGTACGGATTAATCATTGCCTCTATCTGACTAGAATAGCGTTCAAAGTTGGTGCAGTATAACTTAATGAAATTAAACCTTCTAAAATCCCACAAGGGTATCTCGAGAAAATAAAAACAGTATGATGCTAACTACTTTTTAGGAACACATCAGTTGCAATTGCCAATTTTGATGAACACCAAATCAACCGTCAGCTCTCATATTCACATGACCTTTAATAAGGCTGGAGTGGTGCACTTGCATTTATAAAAATTTGGGCTAAAGAGTTCACTAATCTGTACATAGCATAACAATTATATAAATCACTTGTTAGAACAGCTTTAGAATATGGTACAGTAATATGGGACCCTCAATATAGTATGAATGCCAACGATTTTTAATCGGTTCAGAAACAATTTAAAATTTTCTGCTTATGAGGCTTAAAAGATAGTAGTCTGGATTTCATTTTCCATCTTATCGTTGCAGACTACAATTAATCAGATTGTCAACGCTGAAAAATCGCATCTTTTGCAATGAATTTAATTAATGAAAATATTGCAGCCGAATTCCTGATTTCTTAAATCTTTTATAATCTTCCGTTTCATTTCCCTCGATATTATCAGCCAGTTCTTACAGTTCCGAATTAATTATTCAAATGCTGATCCAATTTGAAGAAGGATTTGTAAATATTTTTCGTTATCATTAGATGTTGTAAAAAGTAATATAATTGTTTATATGAACAACTAATTGTATGGTATAGTCTGTAAGGATAACATCTATAGACTAAATAAATAAATAAATTGAATTTCTCATAAATTTTCAATCGAAAATGACAGAATTAACAAACTCATACCGGATTAAACTTTTTCTAAGGCCGCCCGAAGTGTCACACATTTACGTAAAAGGGCATCCAAACATCAATTATTGAATGAAATAGTATTTTAGTATGAGTTCCTCATATTTGTAAAAAGTATTACAATCTTTATAAAACGTAAACATCTATTTTTAAAAGCCTAAACAGAAGTGCAATTTAATTTGTTCATTATCCATTTAAAGAACGATCAACTGCTTCTTTGTGGGAATGTTTTTGTGGTGATAAATAAAGAAGCGTTTTATTAATCTCATGTTAAATCTTGCATAAATTGTAAAGTCATGATAGTATGACAATTCAAATAGAATTACCGAAAGCCAACATGAGCATTATATAGAACTTTTTTTTATTTAGAGATATACAAGTCTCGTAACTTGTTTTCTAAAATTAATATTTTTCTGTTTGTCTGCCATTTTTAAAGACAAACAAACAATAGTGGCATTAATATTGTGATTAATTGTGTTTAAACAGTTTACGTTCTACTGACATTGTAACATTTTTTTGCAGCTTGGTTAAAAATTTTAATTAGATATTTAGCCAAATTTGAAGAGACATTTTCACCTTAAATACCCTCTTGATAGCTTTCTGTTATGGCTAGAATGCCAATAATGACATTGAAACATCAAAGATCATTAAATGGTAAACCATTTCTGGAGATGTTTTTGTTTTTAACAAACACTGAAAAGAGCATCATTCATTACTGGATATGCATTCACCGCTCATGTTTAAATAAATATGATTGGAGCCAATAAGTAGATACAACAAAAATGCCTGTTTAGAGAAAACAAACAAACAACAACTTACATATTTAAGTGATGTTCTACTGTACTATTATTTTGCTTATTCAAAACAATTTCTGTGTGCATTGTCGCAATAGCAAATACTTGTCACTTCTTTGGACCGCACTGGCGACAATTTCAAAACAAACTTTAATAAAACTTTTCTTCTATACAGCTAAATCGTTGTTATTGAATTTGTTGTACTGTTTGTTGATATCAACGATATTTGTCTTTATCGCCTTATGGATTCCATTATATTCAAGCATTAAGCTTAGAAATTATATTTCTACAATTTATTTATTTATTTCTAAATATGAAAATAACACACATATGAAAAATATTTAACTAATTGGTTTCATAATTCTTCATCTGTTATATTCTTCTATTTTAGTAAAATTATTTTAATTGTTTATTTTTTATTTTTCAATATATCGTTTGATTATTTTAATTATGTTAGAGTGAAGCTTTATATGATAACTAGAGTATCTTAAATACAAAAATGGAACAAAGTTATCTTCAATATTAATTTGATATTAAGCAATTCGTTAATAATTAATTGGTTGTTATTGTTAAACATATTTTCCATAAATAAATAAGAAAGGAATTTTTGACTATGACCAACTCGTTATGCCTATGCAAGGCGTGTAATTTAAGAAATGCTGCAGCAGCACAATGCCCCTAGATGCTCAAGTAGCTAGTGCTTCGGATTTAAATAATGGCAATCAGTCAGAGTTAAATGCGACGATAATATAGCCAAAAACGGCTGATGTTACAAATGATTCAGCAAATTTTTGTTGAAAGTAGTAAACGATTGGATCAAGTTATTATTTTTGCTACTAAAGTATGAAATGTAATAGTGTTTCTCGAGTCAGCCAACTGTTCCCATCATCTTTTAGAGAATTCGTATCAAAGTTGCCTTTTGATAAGCAACGTGAGTGGGCTAAGTCATGTATACCAATTTAACTGTCTTTTACCATTGCGTACTATTCGAATTAGGTGGGAGAATTAGCTAAAGTAATTAGTGTTTTAACAATTAATGTTTCTCAAGTTAATCAAACCCCAACACTGTTCTGAAAATTAGAACAAAAATCCAAAATTTAAAATGCTATTTCTGCGATTGTCAGCATACTTTATAATTGCCAAAAATTAACTAAAACGTTGCCAGTTAATATTCGTTGCGAAAAGGTACAAAACTCAACTCAGTGTTTTTGTTGTTTGAAAAAGGGACATGTTTCGTCCAACTAGCGCTCTTCGAAAACTTGTACAGTAAATAACTGTAAACGCCCTCATCACCTAACTCTATACAAAGATGCACTACTTATATTTTCTACAGTTCAGAGGAATAAATTCCTTTTTAACTACAACTGTCACAATATTGAGGAAAGTAGACTATTCAAAATAATTCCAATAAAGGTATTTGGTCATGTCGCTTATTTTAAGGGTTACGCTATATTTGATGAAGGTTTGTTTATTTTCCTGATGGATGAAAATATTAAGACACAGGAATTCAAGGTCAATCATCTACCCTTACTCTTCAATGATATGAAGGTAAAGATATATCGGAGAAGTCATATAGAGTTGGTTGTGAAGTCGAAGGCATTGCTGAGTCTAAAGTTAATTTTAGTCTGAAAAATGTGTATACTGTTGGTAAACTTAAGGTACCAGTGCAGTTTTTCAGGAAAAGGCTGTATCCTCATTGAAGTGAAATCCTGTTTGAGAACTATGAAAACGCAAGCTCAACATTTTAACTTACTTTGCATTTCGTCCATTAACTATTCCTTTCCCTATTAACGAAGATAGTAATTTGAATCGCGTTGCTGTTAAAACAAAGTTAGGATAAGTAACGTTTGAGGCTATGAGAGTATTACTTTCTATAATTGTTCATTTTAAAGGAAAACAAGGAATGCCAGAAATCCATTATAAGTTTCCAGACTTTTTTGCAAAAAAGTTCTCTGTTACCAACGCAGATAAGAAATTTCTGTTGTCCGATGAAGATCAATCGACCAAACAGTTATGGAAAAAAATAAAATAAATACTCGTGAACATTTCGAAATATGGTTCGTCTATCAAAAATATCAACCAGAACTTCCGCCAAGTTATTTAATGGCACAGGAAAGTTTATTCACTATTGAGCGAAAATTTGCTAAGCAGAGTTTGAAAAATACTATCAAAAGAACTATGCCCGCGAATTGACTTCTACTGAAGTTAATTAGAATACGTACCTTATTGCCATGCTTTGTTGCAGTTAACCTCACAAACACGAGAAACTTCGGGTTATGTTTGACATAGCTTCAACAATGTTTGAGACGTATTTGAATTCCACACTTGTTAAAGGGCCTGAAAAATAAAGCTCCTGCCTTGTATTCTTCTCAAGTTTTGTGAGTTAATGACGTCGCAGCTGTTCTCAAGTAGAAAAGTCAACCAAAAGATTTCTTTGAAGAAATGTGGAGGTTAGCAAATCAATTCAGCTATAAATTATTTTTAATTAATTTTTATGGGTTCTAGTCAGAGCTGTTAAATTTGTATTGCGATAAGTAATCAATTCGATTACATTTTAAAAGAAATAGTATTGATTACATAATTCTCTTTTGAACAATTCCTGACTGCTAATTAATTAAGATTACAAATAATCCAAAAGCAATCAAGATTATTTAGGATTACGAGAAAATAACCAATAATCAACCAAAAAATAATTGACTACTTTCAAGGAATATTTTTAATTATTTTTCAAAAATTTTCAATTTACATCATGTTATATATACATTTTATTTTGAAAAATTTGCATTTAAACGTAAAAAAATTCTGAAAAAATAAAACAAAATTAAATTTGTTTTATTTACAAAATATAGATATATTCAAAAAACAATCAATAACAATTTTAGTACTTCCTAAAACAACAAAAAAGGGAAAAATACGCGAAAAAAAAATAATAACGAAAAAACAAATACATTCAATTCCCCAAAAAAAATTATCATTTACATATATTTACAATTGGCCTTCATTACAGCTAACTTTGCAAGAGAAAAATCAGACAATGATTGCCACCTTGGACTATTGACGATACCGGCAAGGGAAAACAGTCGTCCAACTGGAGCAAAAGCAACGATGATCGCGAGTTAATTCCTTGTAATAGGAATGAATCAAAAAGAATTTTATTTTTTCTTACTACACCGAATCGTGTATGTTTTATTCAAACTTTCTTAAGACTACTCTACAATTGTTACTTAACAACTATTTATAATAAAGATAAATTCTTATTTCCTTTGTTGGGAAAATATGTTTTTGTTGATTATTGTTTATTTAGGGTTATTTAAGGTTTTCCCTAATTTATGAGATAATTGAAGAAATGCGTACTGATAAAGTTGACCTTGTTCAATGTTGTTATCTGTCGTCTTCTTTGTTCAGAATTGAACATGTATTAACTCCCCTCCTTCTTAAAACAAAGTGTCCTCACTTTTTATACAGAGTTTATTGCTGCTCTTAATTTTGCTAATTCCAACTCATAAGTATGTTCAGCAATTCTTCTTCTTTCTATTTGTTTTGTTTCTTTGTAGAGATTAAAAAATTTTACTATAATGTACATACATAAAATTGTTCCCAAAATTCCAAGTGTACAATAAATGGTAAAACGTATTGGATGATGTTCTATAGGGATTAAATATTTCGACACTTCCTGTATGTTTGAAAATTTGTGGTTGGAGTCTGAAGATAATATATGAAGGATTTCCAATTGTTCATCGTGTCTTTGGTGTATAGCTTCCTTTATTTCTTGTTGGTGGTTGAAATAATCTTTTGCGTCTATGTTTGTTGAAATATAAAATTGGATTAACTTTGGTCCTTTGATTATTTGGCCATTCCAAATATGTTCATTATCGGTAATGATGTAACCATTCTCTAGTACTGTGAGTGGTGCATTATTTTCTTGAATTATGTCGCATTTAGCTGGCTTATTCTCTAATATATTTATAGTACAATTATTTGATTTGTTAATTTTACAAATATTATTTCCCATGTAATTTTTGCATTGAATTACTGGAATATGATTAGCATTACAAAGAGCAACTAATTTTCCATGCTTATTTGATAGAGGATATATATTATAAAGTTTACATATTTTCTTAATTATTGGATATTTATAAATTGTAATTATAGCTTGATTGTAAAAACAAACGTGAATGTCTGCATACTCTAGTATGTCTATCATCGGTAGGTCAAAAGCTTCATTAGACATGATTTCCTTTATTTCATTTAGATTCAAAGTTCCTGAATAAAAATTTCCGTTTTTAGCAAAATTTATTGTGTTTGTTATAGCTTCAAGTTCACGATATACTTCATTGATTATCATAGTATCTACAATAGCCTTAGGATCTAGTGTTTCTAAAATTTTCTCAAAGCGTGAGTTTATTATTTTTTGTTTGTTATTATTTTCAATTAATTGATTAAGTCCTGTTTTTATTTCTATTAAGTCGTCATGATCTGGTGTCCCGGTGATGAATTTTAATATTGAACCTAAGAAGTTTAGTGCCCTTTTTCCACGATAAGTGTTCGGTATTAATTGTGTCTTTAATGATTCAATTCTGTTTATTAAAATCTGTTCTTCCTGGCTTTGTTCTATATTATACAGACCTTGCATTATTTCTTCATACGGTCTTAGTATCCTAGACAAGTTAGCTACGTGATATAAATATGATGTATCTTTGAATAAATATACAGGGTCTATTTCCACAAGTACATATTTTTTGTCTGTTAAATCAGTTATGCTGTCGCCAAAGTCAAATGCAAGAAATATAATCACGATCCCTGCTGGTCTGTACATTGCGTGGTTTGTTTACGTATATTGTCTTTATGTATTATCTTACCCTTTGCTGTTACAATTGTGTCTCTATGGTCTTCTTTTACCTTGTGTTGTGAATACTTAATATTATTTTTATTATGGCGGTGTGTTTTAGCGTATATTATATCTCCTTCCTTGTAAATTATTGGATGTCGGTTTTTATTGTGATAGTTAAGCAATTTAACCTGTTTATCCTCAAGTTTTCCTTTAATATCGGGATAACGTTCTCTATTGAAAAAAACGTCTTCAGGCCTATATCCTGTTGTAGAGTGAATTGTCTTATTGTATTGTTTTACTGCATTAAATAGCTCATCTTTTGGTGAAGAGTTATTTTGTTGTGCCAAGGTTGTTGATATTTCGATTAAAGTGCTGTGGATGCGTTCAACCTGACTGTTGGTTGTAGAATGATGGATGGGTGTTAGTGTATGCTGTATTTGTAAGCGTTCATAAACACTTTTTGCCACTATTCCAGTAAATATATTTTCGTTATCAGTCATTAGATGTTTAGCGTTTGGGTATATCTGTGTAAAAATTTCTTCAATGTACTCGTGAAAATTTGTTTTGCTATGTATTTTACGTATATAACAATATTTAGAGTATTTATCAATTGTACTAATATGTGTTTCGTTATTCATGTAAAATATGTCCATTTGTACATATTCTCCTACTCTCGTGGGTATTGGTGTTTTTCCTATTGGTTGTTTATTTGGTCTTCGTTCGTATTTATTTTGTAAGCAGATATTACAATCTATGGATTCTTTTTTACACATTTCCCTTAAGTTCGGCCAGTAATGTGTTAATTATATTTCCTGAGCATTATTTTTATAATTTCTATGTGCTCTTCTATGTGTTTGCATTACAATTTCTTTTGTTTGTCCAAATCAGTTACGTCTTCTAATTGTATTTGTGCTATAACAAACAATTTATGTGGGAATGAAGCGATAATGTCATCTTGCAAATGAAATAAGGTTTCTTCGTTTATTTTCAATGCATTCTGCACTTTTGGATTTACTATTTGTTTTAATCTGTCTATCAATTCGTTCTTTGTTTTATAGTATACTGTATGCCTAACTCGATCTGGAAAAATTGTACATGTATCTATTTCAATTATTTTATTTTCGTCAAATATTGGTATTATTTGATTTCTAAAAGCATTTAGAGGTTGATTAACTTTTTTAATGCCCTCTGTCGGTGAACTTTGTGCTGAGTTTTGTGAACAGCTGGATGTATTATTGATCTGTTGGCGAGATAAGGCGTCTGCAACAATATTTTGATGTCCAGGCTTGTATACTAATTTCGCGCCGTATTCTTCTATAAAATTTTTCCATCTCTTAAGTTTAGTGTTGGGGTTTTTATCCGAAATGGAAAAAATTAATGACTGGTGGTCAGTGTAAATTGTTAGGTCAGCAATACCGTAAAGGTAATTCCTGAGTTTTTGCAAAGCCCAGACAATGGCCAATAATTCTTTTTCATTTGTAATATAGTTTTGTTCTGTTTCATTTAAGGTACGTGAAATAAATGCTATAGGTTTTTTATTTTGAGAGAGTACTGCACCAATAGCAAAGTTACTTGCATCTGTGGTCAAATCAAAGGGTTTATTAAATTCGGGCTGGAATAATTCAACTTGTGCTTGAAGAGCTTCTTTTATTTTATTTAATGCATCTAACGCTGGTACGTCCAGGTTTATTTTCACTATTGCGCTTTGATTTTTACTAATTTCACCATTTTCTCCTCTGAGATGTATTGTAAGTGGTTTTACAATTGCTGCAAAGTTTTGAATAAATTTCCTATAGTAGCTGGATAAACCTAAAAATGATCTAAGTTCTTTTAAATTCGTAGGAATGGAGTAGTTTTTTATTGTTTCCACTTTATTAGGGTCTACTGTTATTTTATTATATTTTATTATATGTCCCAGGTATTCAACTGAATCCTGGAAAAAATACGACTTTTCATCGGATATTTTCATATTTGCATTGTGGAGTGCATTAGCTATAATGCGGATGTGCTTCACGTGTTCTTCAGGTGTTGAAGAGTATATTAATACATCGTCTATGTAGACATATGCAAATTTTCCTATATATGGACGGAGAATGTCGTCTACGCATCATTGAAAAATGGAAGAAGCGTTCTTAAGACCGAACGGCATTCTTAAAAATTCATACTTTGCGCCATTCACACTAAAAGCTGTTTTTTCCCTGTCTGATTCTTTTATAAGGATTTGATGAAATCCTGATTCTAGATCTAGTGTAGTGAATACCTTTGCTTTGCCTAAGTTCTGAATCGTCATTCCAACATCAGGAATTGGATAGCGGTCAGTGATTGTCTGAGCATTTAGCTTCTGAAAATCTACTACCATTCGTCTTTTGGGTTTGCCTTGATCATCAGTACCCTTTTTTGCGACTGTCAAAATGGGGGAATTGTAAGGACTCCTACTTGGCTGTATGATTTCGTTATCTAGTAGCTTACCTATTTCGGTATTAATGAACTCATTATCTGATATCGGATAGGGATATTGCTTTACATAAATAGGATCTTCTGATTTTGTCCTAATAGATGCCTGAATTGTTGTGGTAAACGGTAATTTTTCAGTAGTATTATTCTTCTGCATTATTCTTTCAATATCCTCCCTATATGTCTCATTATTTACTGTATAATTTATTTCCTGTTCATTGTTTATTATTTCTTTTTTGTATTTATATTTTAAACTGTAATCAAAGAGATTAATTTCTGCCTTTACCATTCTTAGACCATGCTCACCAAGAAGCATGTCGAATTCTTGAAGTGCTTCTGTTTCGTAAAATGTTAAATTGTGATTTAGGACAGTAATAACCTTTTTTGTGTTAACCATGGAATATCCATGAAGCGTTTTGACTTTTACAGGCTTAATTTCTACAGATTTCCCTATCTTACAACTAGTACTAATATAATTATTTGTGGCTCCTGTATCTATTAAAATATTTACTGATCTACCTGTTTCTCTGCAAGTTCGTTGTAGGCATGGCAGACCATTCATTCGCCTTAAAAAAGCGCTTCCAGTTTCAAAATCATCTTTAGTGTGTTGGGGTTGGATGGATTGGAGGTCCTCTTCATGTGTTTGATGTATACGCTGAACCTTATTTGCATTAAAGTTGTAGGATGAATGATTCATTTTTCTCTTTTTTCAGGCATTTGATTGTTGCTGCGGAACGGATTATGATGTGCTGCATTATTTTGTGGAGGATTGTTATTATTCCATCTTTGTTGTGGTGAGAAGTTTGTAGGCCTTCTATATTGTGCTGAGTTGTCGACTTCCATTGGTTCGTCGTTATTTCGTCGTGATGATGGGTGATGATGTTGTTGCCGAACCTGATATGTTGATCTCAGTTGGTGATAATCATTAACTCGGTGATGTGTATGCCGTTGTTCATCAATATCTTGGTTATCATGGTATATTGTACAGGCAATAGCATATGCCTCCCCAAGACTCTTAGGGTTATTTGCGTACAGGATCCCTTTTGTGTAGCTGCTACGTAAACCCATGATAAAGGTACGTACTGCATCATCATTTACATCTAATAGTCGTGCAGTCCTCATTCCTTCATCTGCTGTTTCAATTTTTTGTTGTATGAGGGTCAAGGCTTGATGAATCTCGTCATGGTACTCGGTTAGTGATTTATTTCCTTGTTTGATTCTCAGCATATTATCCCTCAGTACGTATAAGGGACGTTTGTCCGAATACGTATAGTCCAGGCGATTTATTATTGCACAAAAATTGAGTTCTGTGCCATTCACAGATAGAACTTTTGATGCAGCGCCAATAATTTTTGTACGGATTATACATACGCAATTATAATACTCAGGGCTGTTCATGAATTGTTTTATATTTTCCATTTGTGTCCATACCTGGTTTCTCCAGGAATTATATTCACCCTCTAGTCCACAGAATGTTGGTAAACATTTAAAAATGTCTGTATTTATTTGATTGGCATTCATTATTTGTGGTTTTAGTGCTGGCATTGTTGGCACTGTGGTTACAGCCAGTGGTGATTGGTTTTTCAAAGTTTCGAAGTCTGTTTTTAAAGATGCCAGTTGCTCGGTTAGCACTTGGATGTGAGCTTGGAGTGTTGCGGCTTCGATCATGTTGATTTCTTCTTCTAATGGGCGTCGTGAATTAAATAGTTGTTTTCGTTTTTCTGTACGAGGATCCAGTGTAAAAAATTCAAAATTCACCTTTGTTTTATTCTTAGGAATGATCAATTTTATTTTTATACTTTTTCAGCAATTTTTGTTTTTTAGCATAGAACTTTTTTATTTAAATATTTATTTATGTATTTATTTCCAATTTTTCAGGAACTTTATTTCATCCTTCTTCAGGATCGTGGTTTTTTTATTTGGCTGGGAATACAAGATTATTTCGCTTGTATCCCGGTTGAGCCCCCAGTTAATTCCTTGTACATTCAATTCCCCAAAAAAATTATCATTTACATATATTTACAATTGGCCTTCATAACAGCTAACTTTGCAAGAGAAAAATCAGACAATGATTGCCACCTTGGACTATTGACGATACCGGCAAGGGAAAACAGTCGTCCAACTGGAGCAAAAGCAACGATGATCGCGAGTTAATTCCTTGTAATAGGAATGAATCAAAAAGAATTTTATTTTTTCTTACTACACCGAATCGTGTATGTTTTATTCAAACTTTCTTAAGACTACTCTACAATTGTTACTTAACAACTATTTATAATAAAGATAAATTCTTATTTCCTTTGTTGGGAAAATATGTTTTTGTTGATTATTGTTTATTTAGGGTTATTTAAGGTTTTCTCTAATTTATGAGATAATTGAAGAAATGCGTACTGATAAAGTTGACCTTGTTCGATGTTGTTATCTGTCGTCTTCTTTGTTCAGAATTGAACATGTATTAACTCGCGCGTGTTCTTCTATTATTTCCAAAGGCTTTCGCCACTTGCACTTCTTCCACAATTTGTAGCATTGAAAAATAGTTTTTTGTTACAATTTAATTATTCGAGTTGGAATATACTACACGATTTTCAATTTTACGGTTTTAAATTTTAAATTTTGACGATTTTTTTAAATTTTGACTTTTTTTTGCAAATTTAACGATTATTTTTTTAATGGAAAAAAATACGTTTTGTTCTGCGACTTACCATCTTATGCTGGATATACAGTGACTGCTCAGTTTTTAAAATTTTATCAAAATCGGTTGAAGCAAGAAAATTCAGAGTATGGCTGCAACATCTCTGATGTGTAGGCAACAACCTTTCATTTGCAAAGACTGGCATTTCCTCATTAATTTCATCTTCGAAAAAGTCATTTCCCACGGTGTGTGCTCTACAAATTCTTATACATGCCAAAGCTGTCGATTTGCGTTCGAAATTGTCTTAAAGCCAATAACCCGTATATCCAAGGAAGCTTCTCTGATTTCCAAACCCTTTACATTATTTATCATGATGGTATATTTTGTTTCCAATTTGTTAGCCGCTGTTTGCCTGCACATCACCTTCATACCTGTCCTTTGAAAGAGATCTATAAAGGATTTCTTTTCTGGAATGGAAAGGGGCAATGAACAATCAATTATTGCATGTACCAGTTGACCATCGAACTTAGATTGCCAAAAGGGCTACCCACTTTATAACTTTTGTATATTTTAAAAAGTTCACTGTGCTTGACTTGAAAGTGCTTGATGAAATTTGAAGTCATTTCACCGCTTCCTCTTATCACTCGATGACATGCATGACATGACATGACTTTACACAAGTCGTCTTATCGGAAATCTAACAATAAAAATTTTAAATACATTGTATGCTTTAATTTAAAAACTTCTTTAAAAATAATTTTTAGTGAATTCACACAAACTTTTTTTAGGGCCGGTCCTGATTCCTCACTTAAAACCTTTTTCATTTGCTAGTATTAGGATTAACGTCCGGATCTTCAATACTATCGTCTGCGAAAAATCGGTTTCGGAAACATATTCTGATATTTTGACCTAAGAATTGATTTTATTATTAAGAGTTTGCAGCAATATTTTTGTTTAATACTCACCAAAAAATATACGTAAAGAAGTATATACTTTATAGTATAAAATATATATTTATATAAGTATAAGTGGAGGGTATAAAAAACAAAACAATATGTTAATAATAAAAACAATTACTTTCAAATGCATATAAAAGAAATTAAGAAGAATGCAGAATTATGAAGAATCAGGTTATCAATTATTAAATCGATGAACAACAAAAATAATAACAAAAAATTACAAAAAAAAACAACTAATTAAATAATGGCAGAATTTCATGTAGAAAAATGTATTTGCGACAGTGTTGCCATAATTACGCCAAATAAAAAAAAATCAAAAATATTCGAAAATAATCCTTGAAAGTAGTCGAATTATTTTTTTATTACTTTTTATTACTTTTGATTACTTTTTCGTAATTTTTGTTAATCTTGATTGTTTTTGGATTATCTCTAATCGTAATCAATTAGTAATCGTGCGAATCTGGAAATAATCGTAATATCATCATTATTTCAACGTTCAAAAAAAATTACTAATTATTACGATTAGTAATCATTATTTAACAGCTATGGTTTTAGTGCTGTTTGTTTGCCTTGTTATGCCTAGTTTTTAAAAAATCAAAACGCAAAATAATACACATACGACATGAACACATATACCTAGAAACTTCAAAGACTATTATTAACAAGTACTATATAGGCGATTTTGTATTTAACTTTAATAATAATTATGACACAATACTTACATGCAGAGATGAATACAACATTCATCTACTCTTCGACTCATGTGGTTTAATTGCAGATTTTCTTTACTTTATACTGAATAAAGTAATTCAATAAAATTGTTGGAAAGAAAATATTGGTTGTAATAATAACATTCCGGCAGTTTTACATGATAAGATTAAAACATGGTGAAAAGAATTGAGAAAAGTGAGATACTATAAAATAGAAAGATGCCTATCACTAAATTTACTTAAAGCACCAAATGATCAACTTCACGTTTTCTTTGATGCTAGCCAAAATGCCTTCACAGCCCTTGTGCGCCACTTTTCATTATTGGCTAGATTCTCAAACTATTATCAGTTGCATAAATATTACGGAACGTCGCTTTAATGCATTCATAAATCATATAGTTGAAAAGAATGAATTTATACGCTTTAAAAATTTTTAAGTTGTGACTAAATCCAGTACAATTTACTCTTCTTTAGTTCCCTACCTGGATAAAGAGTTAATGGATATTTAGATGAAGCACTATTTTTGTATTTAGATTGCAAGAACGCCAATTGTTTTACCTTAAAAACGTTATGTGTTCCAGGTTATGAATCACATGATTCTTATAAATCATCATAAGAAAATCGTCACCAAATTATGTCAAGAGTCATTAACGAGCTTCGCTTAAAATGTTGGATACTACATACAAAATCTACACTAAAAAATATTGCATAATCTAAAGAACCGATTTTAGTACAAATGGTTACAGTATTTCTTCCTCAGTTATTAAATAGACCAAAGTAGAGAAATGTTAAAATAGACGATATTTTGTAATTTTTGATTCAAATCAGCCGAGACCTAAATGGTTAAAGAGTCGTGATTAAAACATTTTTATCATAAGATGGTCAAGTACGCTTTGCCGATGTTACAACTCAAACAGAGTGACTTGTTGTTCGATCTCAAAACTACCTGTTATGAAATTACCATGCAATGAACTGTCTGACAGTTCACGAAAGAGGGGATGTATTAGATTGAAATTTCTTATACGTTAACTATCTTATTTTTAATACAAAAATGAAACGTAGTTACATTCAATAACAATTTCTCAAAAAAATTAATATATATTTTTATTTTGTTTAAAAATATTTTTCATAAATAAAGACGTTAACAAATTAGTTACTTTTCTGTACTTCTGTACACTTTTTATATAAAACCAGCTGATACATATCAAGATCAAGCTGTTATATTTAAAGTATTTATTTTGTTTTGTATTGTCGTACAAAACAAAATAGTATGTAGTATGTATTTAACGAAATCTTGTTATTTAACAATAGTTTATTAGTGTGGTTTTAATTCAACTAAAAACTTTATGAGGAGAGCTCTTTTATTTTAATTAAATGGCGTAAATACTATGGTTGTATTACCATAGGACCTTAAATTTATTTTTGGAGCTATAATAACTAATTTTAAATGACCTGACTTGGTAAAGCAGTTCACACTTCACATTTTACTTTTTTTTTTGTCATAAATACATATTGAGCGGTGAGGTTTAGCTAAGGTAAACAGAAAAGTATTCAGACAATGAGACAAAGTAAAAAAATTATGGGACATAAAAGTCCAAGGCCCTTAATAATTTTTAAAGATTGTAAAAAATTAAATACGATTTCATACCAAAACTTGTTCCAACGGTCTAATCTAAAAGTATTCCTATCACTGGGTAAGCTCTACTATTTTTTTCCTTGGTGCCATACTAATCTAGTTAGTTATTTTTAGTTAGATACTTGATTTAAACACATAAAATATTCAAATACCAAAATATTACAAAAATTGCAATGAAAAACCCCATCACAATGATATATTGCAATGAAGATGATTTGTTAAGTTTCAAAAGAGAGTGTGACAACCTTGTTTCTAAGGTTGTATTTGTTCATATAACCAATTGAATTTGACAAATTTAATGTTCTTTTCCTTTAACTACTTCACTTTAATATCTTCAATGATCCCATATACAAATACTGGACAAAGATGTTCATTTGTTGAAGGCAGAAAGCAAAGTGACTTTATTCATGAAAGTGATGTTGCTTATATATTAATTTTAGAACATGGTTATGAAAAGAGTAACAAATAATATAAAGGTTGTAAAACATAGCACTAACAGATGTGTTTTAAAAGAAAATCCGTTAATTTAAATAATCGTTAAAATCATTCATTAAGATAAGTTTATAAGAATACAAAAAAAAGTAAAAATAAATAATGAAATGCTTCAAGAGTAATTTTAAGTTAAACACTAATATTTTTGTTGCATTTACTTATAAGAAATTTCACGAAATAAGCTAAACAACAGAAAACAAAAACAGCGAACACAAAAAAAAAATGAATGATAATAACAATATGGGGTGATGTTAAAGTAGAATATTCTTGCATATGCGAGAACCGCTTGAAACAGTTATATAAGCAAATGAATGCTGGTCAAATGAATGAATTCAATTATTTAATTGTGCGTCGTTGAGTCAAGACAACAATTAATAAGGAATCTTTTAAGCGTGAAGCTACCATCGTGTTTATTATGGGTGTATTAAAGGTAAATAAATATTAGACAAAGTATTTAATTTTATACGCACAAAATAGAGGATGAACTTTCCAATTTAACACATATTATTATCTTTATGTCTTTACTCGACAACGTTTACACTTAAACTGGTTTAGTTATACTAAAATCTTTTTATTTATACGAAAATCAGGTTTTATTTATTTTTCTAACTTGATGTTTATTAAATGTTAGCAACACTATTTGCAAGGATCCGACAAAAATTGAAAAGTTCATAGAAAGACCAGAGAATGTGTAAATAATTTTTTTTTTGAATTTACGCAAATATATCAAAATTTTTCTAGATAATAAAACCCATCCAACCAACTAATTTCAAAAAAGCCGTGTAAAATAATCTCGCATGTGCGTACGAATTTAACATAAGCAAAACCTATTTAAGGATAACGAGGTTTGTTTTAGTATAATTTAAACTCAATGTTGCAGCCGTAACTTAAAGGAGCTACTGCAGGCGCAATATTTTTTCGATAAGCTTTCGGCAAAATTAATGCCACGACAGAGTAAAGGATTGAAGAAGACGCCCACAGATGCCGATGCTCAGAACATGAATAAGCCTTTTAAAAATATTGCCGAATAGTTGCACAATGAGAGTGATAAAGAAACAACAGAAAAGATATCAAAAATTTAAAGATGTCTCTCGACACCTTATCACTTATGCTGTCAACCATTATTAACTCTCAAGAGAAACACCACACCTTTCTAACCCAACATTACTTGAAGAGCTTGCCGTTTACAAAACATTAGGAATGGATATTAAATTCACTAACTAACCTGGGTCATTATCCACGAGTACAAAAATTTAATGGGGCTACGAAAGGTTGCTACGTACATTTCATTTACAACTGGAATAAATTCCAACAATGAGGAAGTTGTGAAACATAGAGTAAGCAGATTTAAGCCATTATATGCTAATACAAATGACTGACGATCGCAAATAAGTAATGTGCCAGAAAAATTATAAGACCAAAATGTACAGAGTCAACTTGCCGGAGATGTGGTAAAAGGTGGATGTCACATTTTATGTGCATGATAATAAGAGCAATCGATGCTGTGATTTAGTGTATTAGAAATTTTAGCAGCGGAAAAAATAGAATCACCTCAAAGCATAGAAGTTCAGTGGGTCTGGCTTATGAAGGTAGAATAAGATTTTACTGTACTTTTGTATCTACCATGTTTTTCAAATACAATGCAGTGTCAGAACAACAGTACTGCAGTAAACAGACTGGTTACTTATCAATTACTTACAAGTATGCAGTCGCAATTAAATATGTTCCTAAAAGAACAAAAATTCATAGCAATTAACTTAACAATGTAAATTTTGTATGCATGCGTTATAAGAAATATCGGAAAGAACAGTTGTCTGGAAGTTTTTAGTTTTTATCGGTTTTAACGGTTCCATGCATAAAAGAATCTATTGGTTTCATTGCAACATTTTTCCACTTTTTGTTTTTTATTGGAACCGTAAGGCTCTATGTCTTTATTCTTTTTTATATAGGGCATCCAACCGCTATAATAATAAATATTAAAAATAAAGGGTGTTCCGTTTATAAAAATTTTGTTACTTTTTAAACCGCATAATTACTTCGAACATGAGTGCTGTAATCGAAGCATGATTTACGCGTACGTGGATTTGTTGCATAACCTCAATTGGCGGACACATTAAGTTAAGCTATTTCCTATGTACACTATAACAATTTGAGCCCCATTGTAAATACGGCTACAAAAGATTACCTAATGTATACAAAGCTCCTAAAATAAGACCAGGCAAAGCCAAATACACTGAGCATAATAATAAATAAAATTCATTTTAAAGTAGTAAAAGCAGTTACATTATTTTCCTTCGCATGGTTAGGTTTATTCAAAACTTTTGCAAAACTATATTAAATTCAATAAAATTTTATTTATTTACTGAAGTGCCAGAAATTGAAGAAGAAGACTCACGAGGAAGTGCTTGAAGACTCAAAGTTGTGTTACTTATCCAAAATAATTCAAAACTTTACGACAAAACATTTTCATTTTTATGTGCATACGTTCATATTTAATTGTTATAACAAAAAGCCGTAACGCCTCCCCTGCATAAAAATTGCAGTGGATAAAAGAACAAAGCTTCATTACTGCCAGTGATTTATGAAAGAAATGTTCATCTTCTTGTACAGATAACAATCAATTATTGTCATCCTAATGTGAACAATTTCTTCAGAAATCAACAGTCAACAACATTAACAACAAGTACTTTTAAACGGTTGATGTTATTTTTGTTATTGGAACTAAAATATAATTTTTAATTTAATTGTTGGCAAGTTTTTTTCTAACACAACACAACACAACACAACATTTTTTTTGTTCATTTTTATTAAATATTCTTTTTATTAATGGTTTTAAAACAAAATTTATTTGTCTCTTACGTACTTTTCCTTATCATTTTTTGAAATGTTTTTGCAATTAATGTTGTTAATGTTTTGGATGATGAACATGTCAATGCTCTGTAGCGGTAAAGCTGTCGATAGAGATGAATCTGCCAAGATTTGGTTGGTTGCCATTAACACCGGAACGAAAACAAAAACGAACAACTGAAGCAACAACAATTATAATTAACTTAATAATTCTAAATGTTAATTATAATGACTAATAGTTTGCTTTGCAGTTATTTTATGTCTTAAGACTTAACGTCATAACGTGCTGTAAGCTAAAACTTTGTAAAAAGTGACAAACAACTCCTGAATATGTAAAGACTGTTTTTTAAACTTCATTCATTAATCACGTTGAACGTAAGGCTGACTTGAAAACGATTTACTAAATCGGCCGGATTTGCAGTTTGTTATTACTAGTTCGTTGAAATATTAATAAAGTGGGATTTTATTTGACACTAAAACAACTAAATAAGACATTTTAACATTTTCGATAATCCAGTTCTGCAACATCTCTATAATGGCTGCATATAAAGATATTCCTTTCATTACATCTATCGTGTTATATATAAAATATGGCCAATATATTCACAAGCAAGTTTGTTAACCTGATTGAAGAAAAAAATACATTTATCAGAAGGCTCGTTAGGATGGACTCAACGAATTTTTTAAACAATTTAAATGGAAATTATTTTTCTTGCACAATTAAGTCGATGCCATAGTGGAATGGGTTGCAAACATAATTTTCTTTAAAATTAAACCTTTTATTCCATCCAAACAAATTTCGATTAAAACCAAATCGAAGTCTTGGTTTAATTAGACGTGCAAAAATGCAGTCAGATCAAGAGAGGAAGCTTTCAGTATCTGGCGTAGAAACAAAAGGGCGGATACTGATTCGCTACGCAAAAGGGCGAAATCTTCTTGTGCCAATGTACAAAGGTGCGAAAAAAATCTGTACGATAAGCGCCATCGGGCTACAGGAGTAGCAAAAGTGTTGGTCATTTGCTAAAAGAGTAAGGGGTAATCTAGTTAATCAATTCCGGCTCTTTTAAGGACTCGATTTTGTTTGACACGATTTTCGTTGTGACCGCACCCCTTTGTGGTCGATTAGCCAGTAAATCAGACTACACATTCGTTTTTTTGGCAGAACAGTCCATATGTGGAATAAACTCCATCCTGTCACTTTCAACGTAGGAAAATTCAAATCGAATGTCCACGAATACCACTCCCTCTTTTCTCATTGCATTGCATTACTAGGGGTTATCCCCTGAGTGCTGGTCCGAACGAAAATAAAAAACATTGATAAAGCTAGTCTTTTAGCTGGTATATTTGCAAATAATTCTTATTGGCCGGAAAGCAGTCAACTGCCACCCCAGTTCCACAGAATATCCTTTAATATGCCGAAGATATTCTTTCGAACTCGAACGGTTAAATAAGTTTTAGCAGATATCAACATCGTCGTTTCCTAGGACGGGTGGAACTCCAGCATTGATGCAAGAGCTGCCGTTAGCATCCGTTTTCAGCACGTTGTGTCATGCCGGCGAATTTTTAAAGTGTTGGAAGGTCGCTAATGTAACGCCAATCACCAAAAAGGATGAGGTTAACAACCCTAAAAATGGCCGCCCAATTGCAATTTGTTCTGCAATCTCTAACGTGATGGAAAGTTTGATTAATTTTTATCTTGTGAGGTACCTGGAGTCCAACAGTTTACTTAGCGTAGGGGGGAGGTCTACGAGTTGCTTGCTGACTTTCCTATAGGAACAATGATGAAATTCCATACATCATATCGAAGAAAGTAAGGGAGTGGCCCTAGATATTTCTAACAGAGTGTGGCATATTGCACTTCTGTCAAAACTTGCTGTTTTTGGTGTCAGTGATAATTCCTCCAGATTTATATCGAGTTTTCTCAGGAATTACACTATACGAGTTAAAGATAGGATTTCATCAGATACCACAAGGCTCCATTCTTTCTCTTACCTTATTTCTTATCTTTCTAAGTGAGCTTTTTTTGTTAAACTTTTAACACTATATACTCTTTCGCGGATAACAGCACCATTTGCCATTCGTATTCATTTAGCAATGACCAAACCAAATGGAGGTGGATTCCAAAAGGCAAAATATGAATGATATGCTTAGTCATGATCTCACAACAATCTCCGAATGGGGTCGTGTGAATAGAGCCGACTTGAATGTCCGTAAAACTTAATGTTGCACGCTTATCTATAGATTTGTGTTCAGAAATTGTGCTGCATCTGTGACTATGGGTGATATAAGTATGGGAAGCTATTGATGTTCTTAGCATGGAAATTCATACCATGTGATGTTCGATTGACTAAGCACAGTATTCAGGTTTCTAAAGAAATTTTCAAGTGCGTAGAAGCTTATTGGAGACCGTAGAGTATCCAACTCTATTGATTTTCTAGAGCATCGACGCAATGGGGTTGCATTTCACCTTTTTAACCTAACTACAATGGTAGGTGCTTTAATGAAATTTGGGAACTTGTTGCAGTTACTCGCACGTTTTTCCGTTGCATTGAGAGTGCATCCATTTGTGGTTAATTGGCCAGTGAATCGTTCTAAGCATTAGAAGGAAAATTCGTTTTTTTGGCAGAACAGTCTATATGTGGAATAAATTCCATCCAGAGGTCATTCCTGTCACTTTCAATTTGCGAAAATTTAAATCAAATGTCCACAGTCCCTCTTTCCTTCTTCCCACAACGTAATTTCCTAGTTCTGGCACAATGCATTGAATGAGTAGGCGTCATCCTCTTAGTGTTGTTCAAGACAGTTCCAATCCGGTATATTTATTTTGTATCATGAAAAGATTTATCGCGTAATCTTTCATTTGCTTTAACTTAATGTATGATGGCGATAATGATTTTAAATTAAATACGGAATTCAAAAAATATTCAAGAACATTTCTAAAACCTCAAGTTCTTTATAACCAACCGCTTGTCTTGTTACACTTCTGGGTGTGCTTAAATTTTCCATCTAAGTAAATTGATTATGTGACACACAAACATCATTGTCACCGCTATTCTCTCTGCATCAATGTTTAGTTGCAGTTAACGAGTTATGATTGATTATAATAATACTTTAGTCACGATAAGCATTCGAATGTTAAATAGTTATTTAATACACAAAATACAATACGAGTAATTTTAACTAAATAAATTTTTCTAAAATTATAATCACAGATGTATTTATAACTATATAGCAAACAAATAGTAACAGTAACGACAAATAGTAACCTACATAAGTGGTTTACCTTTAAGATATTAAAACAAAGTAAAAGAGGAGCAAAAAAACTTTTGGAAATAAATTATAATGAAAGTTGTAGTAATAATTTGACGCTGTTGTCATTCCTTTCCGTCTTTGGTGGCTGTGTGTTCGGTATGAACGGCGAGCACTTACGATGTGAACACATCATTCCCAAGCTATGTTCTAACAGTAGTTCATTTACTGTGGAAGGAAATCGAAACAACGTAATAATTTCACTTCGAATTTAATTTTATTGTTTAAACAAAATACTGTTGTAAAAGTTGTATGTGCAAAACTTTCGATATTTGTAACAAAACAGCTACAGAAAATGTTTTTAATGTAAATAAATGTATAAAGAGAACACTGAAGATGGCAAATGAGCGAAACCGGTTTGTTCACACCACAAATTTGACGAGGGTCGACGTAAAATCATACCCAAGTAAATAAAAGACTTCACGTTTTGTGTGATAAGCCAGACTGAGAAAGTTCATATTTGAGCCAATAACAAGTGTATATTTAATGTTAACTCATGTTAAGCATAAGTGTTAGCTGCGCATATTTGGAATTAAACGAGGTTGGATTGAATTTATTTAAATTAAGTAAAATACAACATATTTTCGACAAATGTCTTTACATGACAGGATGCCGTTAGATACAGATATGGGACAACTTAATAGCTATTCTGTGTGTACCTTTTAGCAATGCAGTGGAAATTGTTTTTTTTTTGGGATTCAACTTAATTAAGACTAAAACAAAGAACAAAGTAAACGAACAAACAAGCACCCTTTAAAAATAATCATGTACTCCGAAAAGTTCGATACATTTTAAGTTGCAAAATACATTTCAGAGAACTTTTGTAGAAAACGGGGGAAAGCTTTCAAATACCAATAAATATTCTTAAAAATAAATGTGATAATTCAAGTCAAAAAGAATTTAGGAAGCTGAGCAGATGGGCTAGTTCACGTAGATGAACACACTATAGAAATTTAAGGTGATATAAATTAAAATAAAAAAATAGTTGGGGAAAAAAATAACAAGATAACAGAGTATTCCAATTGTAACTTATCGGATGTAGAGCCTCTTCGTAAAACACGATAACGGTGGTAGGCGAAAGTTTGCAAAAAGCACAAAGTTCGTTTGAGTTTTTTCGTTGATGGTATTAAAAAAAACGAACAGATATTATTATATTATATAAACACAAGACAAAAAAGTACAAGATAAGAGATAGAAGAACTTAAAAAAATATTTAAAATGAAATTTATAGTCAAAGGAACTCACGTTTAAAAAGTAAAGGAAATAGTTTTTATTTTCTGCAAGTGTTGCTTTCTTTAATGTGATTTGAGATATTTTCAGTTAATAAAAGTTCTGAAGAATACACTGGAATTTTGAAAACTAGCTTCGCTCTGGCAGATCGTTTAACCTTTAAAGTCCAACAGACGTCTTTCTTTTTCAAAGTTCCATACATTATCTTTTTGTTTTTACTGCAATGATTATAGGTTTGTCACAGCTTTCTATCTCTGGTACCTTTATAAGATGCATTTTTTTACCCACTTAAGTAACAAAACTTAAAATTAAAACGTGTCCCAAAAGCGGCGCGATATTTGTAAGAAATAATTAAATTATTATATTAATTAAATTATTATATATACTATAGTGTCCCATAGTGATATAAATTTTACATGCCATGTTCATGTTATTGTTTTTATACTGCCGCACTGGGGCGCGTTTTACCTAAACCCCTGAAAAAAATACTAAACTTAATGACAAAATTTTATAAAATAAATGAGCTCCTTACTGATCTCAGTTCAAAAGCATGTTTCTTAATTAGATAAAAATTATAGCTGGTAGAGCCGTTTAAAGGCGACAATTTTTAAAAAAGCAAAAAACGGTGATTTTGATCAAAAACAAAATACAATTTAGGATTGAAACATTGTCGCTTGATCATTACCTTTTTGGTATTTTTGTGTGTGTTTATTTTTTATCAAAAAACGTAATAAGATCCCCTTCATTTTCGGCAGTTGCTGTTTTTCAGACACCCAATATTTACGTGATTTTTACAAATAAAATAAAAAATACAATATTACTTTAACATGTCGTATTAGAGACTAGACTTATGAGAATATACGAGAATATCATTTAAAGCGAAAGAAGTTATATTTTAAATGATTTTAAAATTTTTAAAAGATATGATTTTTATGACGAAAAAGGTCAAAAGTGTCTATCAATATGAGAGAGCACTTATTTTGACAGTAGAGGATTTAAAATTTAAGTGATTTTTAACCACTAGAAATATTTTGGTAACTTCAAAAATTATGATTTTTGCAACCTAAAAACCACTGTGCATAATGCCTGTGTGATTCTATGACCATGCAGATCATACATAAATATTGCATGCTTTACACATTTTTTAAATCTCTCTATTTCTTTAAGAGTTATGGTGTTTGTAACGAAAACAGTAAGAATCTGACACTATGCACAGTGCTGCGGCTAACCTGTGAACGTGCACATCATGTGTATTGAAGCCTAAGGAGTTTTCTTTCAATGCTTTTCAAAATTTTGAAATATTTTCTTTACTGTAAGACTTATGATTTTTGCAACGAAAAAAAGTCAAAAGAACCCACTGTGCACTGCATGCAGACATTTTAAGTTTAGCAACACGTTAAAAAAATTAAAAAATTTTCAAAAAATTAAAAACGAAATTTAAATATAAAAATTATTTCAATAGTCATAACATTAAAAATTTACACAGAGCATGTACAAATAAGTGCACTAAAAAAAGGTGTAAACAAAAAATTAGTACATAAGGCATGTGTCCTGGCCAGACCTTTAAAATTTGCACAGAGTAAGCATGTTCTATGATAGCGATACTGGCTTCTCTTTAGAGCCATAGCAGGCAGACACAATTTAATTTTTCAAAAACAAAGCAAAAAAGAGATAAAAATAAAAATTAATAGTTGGCATATACATGGTATGGGACTCTTTGTATGTAAGTACCTCTCTCACTTGGCAGCTTTATTTCTAAATTTTCGGAATTGCACAGCTATAGCTGTTTTTAATTGGAGTTTAAATTTTCTCATTAAAAATTATTCGAAATATAGCAAAATATACTAAGGCTTACAAAAGATAGAAGTAAAAATTTTCCTCCAGATTATGGACATTTGTTTTTAATTACTTTTCCCTTTCAAGTCGAATGTCGTCCCTTTTACTTTGCATGACACAGAGGTACTTTTTTATATTTTAAGGGATACTTTTTAATGAAAATACTAATGAAGAAAGTTTAATATAATCGAATAAAAATTTCAATTAATAACAAATATATAAAACTATTCTCACAATAAATCGATTGCCACATATAACACAAATTAATTCACATACTCGTGTCCAACAGAATTATGATGATCGATAAACAACTATCTCTTGCAAAGAAATAATATTTTTTTACACTATTTTTTTATATTTATTTATTTATATAGAAAAGCAATTCATTTTTTAAATACAACCGAAAAATCACCTTGAACGGGTCGATAATACGAACTTAAATAATTTAGTGTCAACACTAAATTGTCCTACTTAAATTATGATTTAGGAAGAAACTTACTAAATAAATATCATTTGAGGAAGTGCATAAATCTAAATGCATAAAATTACATCAGTTTACAAATTGATTTTAAAAACCTTTTTTGTAGCATCACTGATTTAACGATAAGATACGATACTCTGCAACAAAACACTAAAATTATTAACAAAAACAACAAGCAACATGGAAAAAACACTGACACATATTTGTAAAGTTAAGAACAATAAAGCAATAAATCAATCAACTTATTGATTTTGTCAAATATTTCACAAAATCCAAAAACATTGACAACTTTTTTAAAAGGGTTTTTAACAGCGATCGTATTGTGTTTTTTTTTTTTTTGGTTTTTTTGAATTTTTCCTTCGCAAAGGAAATTCAATTTTACAAACACATTTTAATTTGTCATCTTCAAGAGTTTTTAAGTAAATAAAAACATGAAATACAAAATACTCAACGGATGATCGCTACGACGGCACTGGGACTGAGGTAAATAAAATTACTTGAAAATGAAAAAATAAAACTGGCAAAAAACTAAAGACTACCAAGAACAACAGCAAATTGCTTAGTAGTGAACAAAACAAAAAAAAATTATATAGTTTTTAAGTAGGTCACTACTAAATCCAAAAATGTTGCAACAAAAAAGAGAAAAGAAATCAAAAGATGTGTACACACAAGCTTAAACTGCTTGTCAACATTTCTGAGGATTGTAAGCTACGCAAAACAGGCAACCCATAACCAGAGTCTTTTAGTAGAAAAACAAAACCGACCTAAGAACCATACAGCCAAACATGCAGCAAAACAACAAGCCTTTCAGCCCTCATCTGTTGAATACTAATTAGCGACAAGCTATTGTTTTGCGAGCATTTCTTTATTTTTGTGTTAAACCCAAAAAGTTCAACAGCATAAAAGCATTTGCTAAAATTCCTTTTAAAAGAAAATTATATTTTAAAAAAGCTAAAATATAAACGACAATCGCAAGTCCTCTACAATTTAGGCAAAATCAAGAATCAGATTTAAAAGCAGAATTTATTAAATTAAAAGCATTCATGAATATTTACTAAATTAAATTGTGGCGAATTGTTTTAAATCTAAACCTTATTATTTTGCCAAAATTTCACACAGCCCTAATGAAGTAAGTCTGAATCAATTACCATGTAATAACAGTAGTGAATTTATTCTCTTTCGCCGTTACTCAAACGATACATAGAGCGTTTGGCCTTTTAGGCATCGGTGCATCGCCTGATAATTAAATTGCCTTGCATTTTCAATCTTATAAGTAAAAACAATATATGACTTTCTTACATCATTTCAGTTACTATAATATAATCGCGGAAAAATAATACTATGCTCTGGCAGTGGCTCTAAGTTGATTCACACAGTATCTTATTTTAATTATAAAATAAATATCTATGTCACATAAGATTTTCACAGAAGGGCTTACGAACGATCTTTTTTATGGGTATGATTTTACGTCAAACCGCTTCAATTTGGTTTGTGAACAAACCGGTTTTGGCTATTTGCCATCTTCAGAGTTCTCTCTATACTCATTTATTTATTTTTTTATATATTTATCTTATCCTATAGATTCAATATCCTTACAGACTATGATAATATTTAGTACATTTTTACAACACTAATTATTCAAAAAGAGAACAATATTTTTCTTAACAGCATGTATGTTCTGATAATAATCAATAAATCTATAATATTTATTAAATTCGGAAAAAATCTTTAAAAACGGATACCAGTTAGCATAGTTAGCTCTGTACAGTTGTATGGTTAGCGGGACAAAATTAGTTGTAGAACGTAATGAAACAATAATATAATATATAAATTTACTAAAAATTGGCAGGACACCTTTCCTTTAATAAGATTAAGGATGAAACTAACACTCAACATTGTTCTACGACTTTCAATGGTCGGAAATTTAATTAAAGCAAGTCTATTATTATAAGATGGTTAATTTAGCATATTCCAATGCCAGCCACGGAGATGAAACAGCTGAACGGATTCAAGAGTATTAATATGGACATTGTAGGTTGGGTGCCAAATTATAGAGCCATATTTCAGAATAGGCCTAAATAATTGCTACAATTGCTTCGTTATATAACAGTCAGTAGACTCTTTAGCCCAGAGTTTTATAAATATCAATAATGTGTTGTATAAAATTCAGTTTAGGATCAGGTAAGATAACCTAGATCAGAAATGGCTTCAACTTTGTTTAATATTCCATCGTTCAAGACATATTCAACAATAAAATGTGTTCTCCGAAAGAAACACATGCTGCTGCTTTTTTATAATTGAGTTGCATAATATTAATTTTGTACCAGGAACAAATCATATCTTAATCTGGTTGCAAGAAGATGTGATCCGAATAATAGTTATAATTTAAAAAATGTTTGACATCATCGGCATACATGAGGATATTTGAAAACTTTGTCGACTGTTGGTAAAGCATTGATGAACAAAGAAAACAATAGCGGTTCAAGATGATTTCGACGTTTGGTGTACCTTATGGTACACCAGATTCAACATATATCGGCTTAGATTTCAGATTCTTGAAGAAAACTTTATGTATTCTATACAAAAAATAAGAGGAAATTCAAAAGAAGAGTCAAGTGTGAATCCCATGCAATTAAGCTTGTTTAATAAAAGCTTATACTTGACTTTGTTAAAGCCTTTACTAAAGTCAGTATATATGACATCAATCTATTTTTTTTAACAAATTCACGATTAATAACAGTTGTAAGATGTAATGAAGAGTAAAATAACGCATTTTTCGATGAAGAATAATAGCAGATCATTATGAGGCAGAGTTTCAAATTACTGCAAGAACAATTAAGATTAAAATAGTTCCTTCGACACCGTATATTTCTATCGGAAGACCTATGAATGAATAAATTCAAAATATTCGGCGACTTTTAGCCGGATTTTAATCAAATTATACATGCTTATAGCAGTGGACGCAGTAGTAAAGCAGAAGAGGTATATACGGTTTTCAAAATGAGAAACTTTGAATGTATTATTTTGCATTAGACACAATTGGGCAGTGTGCCAATAGCCCAAATTTTTAATTATTAGTGGCAAAGCTAGCACCTATGGCCATTTCCATGATCGCCCAGAAACCTTTAACCATACTTTAACCATATTTTTTTTTTAATTTTTTTATCAACTGAGAAGTGGACAAAAAATCAGTCAACGCAAGCATCAATGCTTTAAACACATGTAACAATCTAGATTGATATATGCGTAAAGTGAACAAGACCAGGGCAGTAGATTTTTAATTATTAGTGGCAAAGCTAGCATCTATGGCCATTTCCATGATCGTCCAGAAACCTTCAACCATACTTCAACCATATTTTTTCAAAATTTTTTTATCAACTGAGAATTGGGCAAAAAATCAATGCTTTAAACACATAAAACAATCTGTATTGATATATGCGTAAGGTGCACAAGACCAGGGCAATAGAGACCATCATAAACGTACAATTACAGATTATTATGTCATGGAAAAAACCCAATGGGTTCACACATAAACACAAACGGACAACGGGCATGATCGTAAAGGGATTTAGTTAGGAGAAACGACGAATGAAAAGGGAGTGACAAATTAGGTAAAAAAAGTGAAACGAAAAGGGAAAGAGAGATACAGGCAAAAAGGAGAGAAAGTGACGAATGCAATAACACGTAGGGAAACACGAATAAGACGAACTATATAAACACAGCTGACAATAGAACGCAACTAGTACGAAGAGAACACTGAAGATGGCAAACGGCCGATACCGGTTTGTTCACAAACCAAATTTGACGAGGGTCGACGGAAAACCGTACCCCAAAAATAATCTATATTGTCTTTATTTTTCTTACATTTCGTCATACGCATGGTTAGCTTTTCTTCAACTTTAAGTGCAGATGTTAGAAAGAATTAAAATCAATTAGCAACAACCATACATTTTTGCTTATAAAAGCTCAAAACACAGTGAGTTGCCAAAGCATCTAAAAAAGTAAAAAAAAACGCAAGCACTTGTGTGCGAAAAGCTGTGAAAAAACGCCATCGGAACTGATTAGAACTTCTAGAACTATTATATTTATTTAATTATGTAATATTAATTTTATTAGTTATATTTCCCATTCTTAAAAAAACAACGTTTACTAATACTTGTGAGCTTTGCAGTGATGCACTATTTTATTTACTTCCAGGAAATATTATATGAAAAAAAAGCTTTAGTTAGCCACGCAATTTTCAACGATGTGTGATTATACAATAAAACCGCCTAAAACGGGTTGGACTCCCACGTAAAGAGTTCGGGAGTATCGTGATGGTTGTGGTTGCGAGGCCCTCATTTGAGTTGTCTGGGTCGGATCATTCACAATGAACACAATGAATGGTCCAGGACCAGTGAGCATGATTGCGGTTGTGTTCTTAAATTTTATTAAGCTTCATGTGTTCTGAACCAGCAGTTGGATAGTCTCCAACACCTTCAGCAAGGTGTGTAGGTTGCGGTCTGCTCCGGGCTGTTGAAGTTGCAGCAATGAGCGACTGGAGGATATACGTATCTGAAGGCCTTCTAGGGCGAGGATGACACTACATTTGATCCACAGTGTATGAATAACTCTTTATTTTTAATTTTCTTCTTCACTTCTAAAAAGAAAAAGGCCATCTTATAAAATTTTTTAGACTTGCTTTCATAGCGAAAGTCGAAATATACAAATGATCCTGGACTATTTTGGTAAAAAAAGCTAATATATGTCAAAATATTATTACTATCGGTAAAACCCTTTATTTGCTTTTATTTTAATCTCTCTTACTCATTATTATAGAAAACATAGCAGCCGTAATGCATACTAGCGTCTGAGTATGTTGCTCTAGAAGACAAGTCTATCTTTGTCAAAATCACGGTCTTTCCTAATCCAGCTTTAATATTTAAGAATATTGTTTATTGTTATTTTAATAACAGACATATTTCTGCATAATCTGTGTAAATTCTAAATACTTGCCTGCTATGGTTGAAAAAGTAAAGAAATATATTTTTACATGATGTCGCCATAGGAGCACCCCTCATATTTAGCACTTATTTTTAATTTTTTGCATTTGTGCTTATAACAGTTATAAAACTACTAAATATTAAAGTGCTGCCTCTTGCAGTTTAAAAAAGGACAAGTATGTGATATTTATGCCACCCTTTAATTTCAAGTTTAATTTTATCTGCTTGTTGCTATAGTTTTATATATAAAAAAATTACAATATTTTTATAACTACAACCACTTTCGGACTACTCTTTGATAGAGTAATAAACATTCTCTGAAAAGGTTAAAATCATCAATTACGGTTCAGGAGGTAGAGTGCTACGGCATACATTCTAGCGAAGGCGATAGAAACCGTAAAGACTTACTAAAACAACATACAACGAATTTTAAAACATTTGACTTCTTATAGAAGAGCTAATTTCAACCCATAATGAATACATTTTTAACTAACGTGGCACGATGTTCCCCTCAGTAATATACGACAATAAACATGTTAATTTGTTACCGAGCAACTTTTCAATAGTATGCATTTCGTTACCTATCTTTTGAATACAACAACAAAATTGCTGTGACAACACTATTTTTACTGAATTAATGCGTAAGGCTTTCGAATTGCATTACTCGGCTAAAATCGAGAGCCAGTTTATTGGTAGTAGCCAGAATAGAGAACATTTGAAGAGAGTATTAAAATATTAAGATCGATATGACTTTAACTAAACAAAATTCTGTCAATCAGTTACAAAAATTCGTTGTACTGACAGATACTAAAATTAACATACAAAACGTCTTAACAGAACGTATAATTAATGGCAGTGGAAAAGAGCAGGGAAATATCAAATGTGTCGATGCAAGATTTTTCATTACGAATTTTATTCCACTATTCAAAGAAGATCTGCACTTAACTTCAATTGTCAAATTTTATAGAACGTTCAGAGTTTTTCACACGAAAACTTGCAGTCATAAAAACTACTTTGCTTTTTATTATGAGCTGCTTGGCGGAGCAGAGTAATCCAAAACATTTCTAATACATTTTACAGGCATGCTATAGTATATAGTTATAATAAGCCAGCCCAGAATTCTAGTATTTCTAATACGTGACTCAATATTTTTTTTGTTTCTATTTCAGCGACTATAGTTCATCCAGCAAAAAATTCCTTAGCCTTGCTTTTGGATATAATAGTAGAGGGTTATTTAAATATGTCAGGAGCAAAATAGTGTTATAAACAAAACACACATACATTGAATTAATAATAGGTTTTGCAATTTAAATTCTTTGAAAAATAGCATCTAGAAGCTATACATGATTCCGATTTTACAACATTGAGCAAGCAGATAAACAAATAAAGTACACTTATTCGTTGACATTGTGAATTTGCCACCTTTCTCTTAAAATTTCTGGTATGCGCTCACAGCAATTGATAGCGCCAACAGTAACGCAACCTAATTAGGGTTCGCCAAATAGCTTTTTTTTTGTTTTATATTCTCTCAAATTCCTTTTTTTTTATTTGAAAGTACAATCCTTCCGGTTAATAATGGAAAATAATTTCATCAAAATGGCTGCCTCGGCTGGCCATGCAGTAGCCTATACGATCGGTTCAATTTTGAAGCACATTAACGATTGTGTGCAGCTCTATTTCACCAATGGCTTCACAAATATTGTCCTTTACAGCGTCAATTGTCTCTGGCTTGTCGGCGTAACATTTATATTTGACGGCACCCCCCAAATAATAGTCCAACGGTGTCAAATCGCAGTTCCAAAGTGGCCAAACGACATCAGCTCTGCGACTGATAATGCGATCTTCAAAAATAGGGCCCAAAATATCGAGTGTAGCTTCGGCTGTGTGGCACGTAGCGTCGTCCTGTTGAAATATCCTCCTCTTCAATTTTTGTGAACAAAAATTAGTTCAACATGGCCCGATAACGATCGCCATTGACTGTAACGGCCACTTCTTGCTCATTTTCGAACAAAAATGGCCCAATTATGCCTCTGTACTAAAATCCGCATCAAACAGTGACTCGTCGGCTCTTCAATGCATGCGTTCGGGTTTTCTGTGCCCCAAATGCGACAATTTTGCTTGTTTACATACCCGCCAAGATCAAAATGAGCTTCATCTGAAAAGATGATTTCTTTTGCAGAATCGGCATCTTCTGTAAGTCGATCGCAGGCCCACTTAGCGAAGCGTTGTTCAAGCGTATACACACCCATATTCATTCAGCGGAAGTATAAAACTTATTATCTGTCAAATCAAACATGAGCTAAGTGTTGCCATTCGCGAAATAAGAACTAGTTAAAAAAAAAAACGTTAGATTGCGCACCCGTTATCACATATTTATGAGTTAGGTAAACGAAATTGATGCCTGATACTGATTAATCATTTTACCGTATTCCAAATTTAAGGTTTAAAGCGCCAAAAATTTATTAAGTCACCAAAATAAAATATTAACTAATGCTCTGTTTTAAGCATGCAGTTTTGCGAAACACTTTTTATGATGATTATCCATCCATTAGACCATAGACTCGTACAGCCAAAATCTATCTATTTCAAGTTTTTCGTAGGAATGCCCTGTAGTTTTTAACTTCTTATAGTTATTAATAAGATGTACGTTAATTTTTGATATTCTCAAAAAATAATTATTATTCAAAAAATATATACTCTAAAGTTTGTATAGAAAATTCAATAGTCTTATATCCCAAGCCAAATTTATTAAATGAGAGTTTTCATTGTAATTTGGCTTGAGGAACAAGACTTTAGAATTTTCTATACAAAGTTTACCTCTACTCCACTGATGAGCTATTTGAACAGTAGTGAAATAGAATAGATTTCTAATATATTTTTAGAATAATAACAATTTTATGAGAATATTATAAAATATTTATTAAAGAAATCAAACACAAATTTACGTAGATTAAATTCAAAAATTATTATAATAAAGCTTTGATCTGTTCTGATAATCAGTTACATTTATATCAAAGAGAGTAAAAGAAATTAATTGCCATTTTCTTGTGTTAAATTACCTTGTTTGTTTTCTATTTGACCTAAAGTAGAGTTCCGTTTTTAAAAAGCAACAAACAAAAACATTTTACATTAAGACTATACTTAAGCAAACATTTTACAACAAACAACCAACAGAAACAATGGAGGGCTTTAAAAAATGTCGCTGTATGTTCAAGTTTTGTGAAATTGACATCTGGGTATGTTTTGTTTGCTAAACATGTAGATTTCTCTCTTAAAGACACTGCTAATAGAAGATGTAACCAAGAAACCCATTATTGTCATTATAAAATGAATGCTTTCAGCACTTGTGTGTCTTTTAAGAGCCATATAATGTGTTTATAATTCTATATCTAAAGTCCATAATGCAAGTCCATAATCCAACTAATGATAGTTAACTTTTGCGCTAATAGTCACATTGTCATATCAACTTGTGGTTTCAAAGCGATAATTAAAATTCAAAATGCGACAAAAAAAATGACGAAACGTTTAAAAAATGATGCTTTTGTAATTTGATTATCTTTAATATCATAATGTATATTATTGTATAAGTTTGTTAAAAAAAGCAAAATGAAAATATTATAAAAAGGAATAGCACAAATACATTCATACACTTTTACATGCAGGGAGTAATAAAGATATCGGACACTACCATTCACAACACCTCGAACTACCCTACCCAACATAAACTAGCAGCATTTAGACATATGATACACAGATCTACGATAATTCCACTTACTCCAGATAAGTACAACAAAGAACTTGATACAATTTACGCCATAGCTAAAAATAAGGGCTACAATCTAACTACCATCGACAAACTTCTTAGACAATACAACACTAAAAACAGGAATAAAGAAGACAAAGAGACAACCGATACAGCACGACGGCACACTTTTAACTACACAGGACCAGAAATATATAGACTAACTAACCTTTTTCACAGCATTAAAAAGTGGAAACACCCTGAGACATGATCTGAGAACAACGACAGAAACAACTGACAAATTTAGTTCCAGCGGGGTATACAGACAAACTTATATACGGCAAACTGGACAAACACTAAAAACAAGGTTTACAGAACACATACGCTCATACAAAGTAAAAGAGAAGATTCCAAATTTGCATTACACCTTTAAACTCACGAACACATACCAATGGAAATAGATGAATGTATGATATTGCTGCGTCCTAGCAAAAAGAGACGAAGACTAAACATTCTTAAAAACATGGAAATCTAAAAAACAACTACTTTCAACAGTGACATTATAAACGAACAGGTAAACACGACTTCAGACACAATTTTCACTAAAACTACTCAAGCACACGAACAAACAAAAAACACCCTCAGACCCTCGATAATAATAAAAGATGGAGGTATTGTGAAATTTACATTGCATAAAGTACCAGATGGCTGGCATTCTGCCTACATGAATAAATACGAACTTAAAAACAGAACTACCTAAATGCAAACACTGATTCACCAGTATAAATGACATCGCGGCTTCACAATGACGTTTTCACATCGAAAGCGCTCGCCATTAACTTCAAAAGAACAACAGCCAGATAAGACGGGAAATAACAAGAGTGTTAAATGAAATCGTGAAAACAAAAGTAGGTGGAGAAATAAAGACGTACAGGACTAAAAGATATGCAAAACTGTGGTAGAGCATTTACATCTGCTGGTATCTACTTTTTATTCTCTTCCTTACAATGAATAATGAACGTAAGTGAAACTAAAAATATAAGAATTATAGTTATTTGATCTTTTTTAATATTTTTTAGTAGTTTATTATTATGCCCTAGAGGTCATTTTTTATAAAAATTTTTTAAAAACTTTAGTTTTTATTAAATTTTTTTGAATATATCTCCAAACCATTGGTTGGCATCGGAAGGATAAAGAAAAAGAATGTATAATAATTAATCAAAATTGAAAAAATTTTCTGTTTAACAAATTCAAAAAATCAAAAATTGTTGCAAAAAACAAAACAAACAAAAACAATAAAAACTCCAAATTGAAAAATTTTGAAAATAACAAATTTACAAATCAATATTATTTTACACATATTTTCAAAAACATAAATTAAATGACAAAAAATTAAAGTATTACGGCTGTATGCATAAAAAACGCTTACTTGAGCTTTAAAGTACACGTTAGTTAACAAACACTTTAAGGCTAACAGACGTTTGTTAAAAAATGATATTCAGCTAATGTATGCTTTAGTAAAATTAGTATTTTGATTCTGGCAATGCCACTATTTTCAGTTGTCACGTTGTAAAGGGTGTTTTTTAAAGCCCGATAGAACTTAAAATTGTAAAAAATAACACAAAAAATTAAATTGTAATCAAAATTCCTTTTTATTCGAAGGATCAATACGTGACATTAACATTTGAAAATGATTTCGGGCATATGGGCACCGCGGCTGTTCTTGACGAAGCGCATTCTGGACGTCCAATTTTGGGCCACTTTTTCGAGCACTGCTGGGCGTATGTCACGAATAACACGAACAATGCTGTCCTCCAAGGCGTCAATTGTTGCTGGTTTATCAGCATAAACCAGTGACTTCACGTAGCCCCACAGGAAATAGTCGAGTGGTGTCAAATCGTCAATTGTTGCTGGTTTATCAGCATAAACCAGTGACTTCACGTAGCCCCACAGGAAATAGTCGAGTGGTGTCAAATCGCACGACCTTGGAGGCCAATTGACAGGTCCATTTCTCGAATTCAACTTATCGCCAAATTTTGATTTCAATAAGTCGATGGTTGCGTTCGCTGTATGGCACGTAGCGCCATCCTGTTGAAACCACATCTCGTCCGGATCAATGTCATCCATATTTTCAAACAAAAAATCGTTGATCATGGTGCGGTAACGATCTCCATTGACCGTAACGCGAGCTCCGGCCTCATTTTTGAAGAAATAAGGTCCGATGATGCCACCAGCGTGAAAACCGCACCAAACGGTGCATTTTTCTGGATGTAATGGAGTCTGTAGGGTCTGTTGTGGATTAGTCTCACTCCATATGCGGCAATTTTGCTTATTAACAAACCCGTTAAGCCAAAAATGCGCCTCATCGCTGAACACAATTTTGCGATAAAACAACGGGTCAGTTGCCAACTGCTCTAGAGCCCAATCGGCGAAAGAACGACGCATATAATGGTCTCGTGGCTTCAATTCCTGCACCAGCTGGATCTTATACGGGTGTAGGCCGAGATCTTTGCGCAAAATTTTCCACGTAGTGGACGGACAGAGCCCCAATTCCTGCGACCGACGACGAATTGATAAATTTGGATCTTCTTCCACACTTTCGTTTACAGCGGCGATATTCTCTTCAGTACGCACATTCCTTCGTTGTGTTGGTGTTATTGCATCCTCTAGAGAGTATGTGGTACGAAATCTATCGACAGTTCGACAGTTCAGATGCACGATTATGTACGCCATAAAAATGACGAAGTCGTCTATAAGTTGCGCGAATCGACGACTGATTTTCAAAGTAAATTTGGATAATTTCGTAGCGTTGTTCAAGCGAGAGTCTATTCATGATGATTTTTCAGAGTATACTGAAACAAATAAAAAAAATGTTTCATCAAAATTTCATTTTTTGTGTTACTGTTTACAATTTTAAGTTCTATCTAGCTTAAAAAAACACCTTTTAGATGGCGGTCGTACTGCACATTCTGCGCTTAAGTTGCCACTCAATTTAAACACAATTGACACTCCAACATGAAATATTTCCCGATCCAGTACAAGGGGAAAGGTTTTGATGCGATGAAAGCTAATTGTTTGGGATGATTGCACAATGGCACATAAGAAATCACTATCTTCACACTGAAGGATCTTCGGCGAAATAACATCTTTGGCGCCTTGATGATGTTGTTGACAGGCGATTTCAGGCAGACGTTGCTAGTAATTCACCGTAAAACGCCTGCAGATGAATTGAATGCTTGCCTGAAAGCATAACCTTTGTGAAATAACGTAAAAACATTATCGCTAACCACTAATATGAGAGTTCAACTTCAAAATGATCAAAGTGCTGCACAGTTTTCCAAAAAATTGTTAGCTGTTGGAAATGGAAAAGTCCCAGTTGATGCGACAGCTGGATTAATTACCGCTTTTGACGATTTGTAGACTCCCAATTAGCTCTTATTGAAAATGTTTTCCCAAACAATAGTGAGAATTATCAGATTTATGCTTGGTTAAGGTAACGAGCAATTCTCGCCGCAAAGAATAATGATGTTGTACATGCACTGAATTTCATCTTTTAATCAAAAATCGATGGCGATCTGATGATGCAGTAAATTATCCAACGGAGTTTTTGAACTCTCTGGAGCTACCAGGATTTCCAGCACATAATTTGCAACTCGAAGTTGGTTCAGTTGTTATGATATTGCGTAATTTGAATCCACCGCGACTTTGCAACAGTACTCGGCTTGCGGTGAAAAGATTTATGTCGAATTTGATTGGGGCAACCATTGTTAACGGAAAGTACGCAGGTGAATGATTACAATTTCCGGTTCGCCTTGCATTCGCAATGACAATTAACAAGTCGCAAGGCCAGTCGCTTAGTGTTTGCGGGATAAATTTAGAAAATCATTGTTTTTCACAGGGACAGCTATACGTTGCGTGATCACGAGTTGGGAAACCATCCGCTTTGTTTGCGTTAACGTCAGACCAAAAAGCAGTTCAATGAAACGGTTAATTTGCGGAAACGTATTCAGTATTTACTTAGATTCACTTTAATTTTTTACTTAGAGAAGTTCATTAATTTTTGTAATCGAAATGAATTCATTACTGTCGTGCAATGAAATAAATGTTTCCCAAACGAAATGTTACAAAAATGGCAAACGTGGCGAACGGGTTTGCTAGTTGTTAAAGATTTTTTGTTTTTATAAAAATTAATTTCCTGAAGAAGCTTTCCAAAGAAAAGCGAAATATTGAAAAATTATATTGTTAAATTTAATTAAAAACCATTAAAAAGATTAATAGATATTTATTTAAGAAATGAAAGGTCGAATAGAAATAATAATCAAATAATTTTTTTTTTTGTTAAATTTAATGTTTTTTAAAGAAATTTCGGTGAAATATTAGTAAGGGGGTTGTCAACAAAAAGTTAATTTACTAAAACAAAAAATTTATATTAAGATAATTAAAATTTTTATTGTATTTCGAAGAGATAAGTTCGGCAATTATGAATGAAAAATGATATCTGACAAATGTCCGCCACGAGCACGCTGACAGATGTCGATTCTTTCATCAAAGTTATTAAACACGTTTTGGCAAAATGGCGGTCCAATTTCGTTAACCACGAAACAGATTTTAAGTTTTAGGGTTGAATCGATACGATTGGCTACGTATAGCCTCTGTCCTTAATTTAGCCCCACAAAAGACAACCATACGATCTGGCTGAACACATAACTGCTGACTGTGATGAAAATATGCGATCGGGAAATTTTGTTTGCAATAAATTAATCATTTCATTAGTTGTGTGACACCACATATCAGTGATATCCACGTCATCAATAATAGGCCAAAATTGAGTTGGTAGCATTTCGCGAAAGCGTGAACCACTGACCGTTACCGCATCTCCAGCCTCATCTGAAGTGAAATGATTCTTTCAAAAAAACCAGCCGTTTGTTCCTAAATGAATTGAGCGAATGTATGATGTTTTGAATGGTCCGGTCGGCTTCATTTCATATACAAGTTGAACCGTCTAAGGCCTCAAAGGCAAATCCTTACACAAAATTCGTGTAGTCGTTTTGGAGAACCACAATTGTTGAAAACGTCGAGAAATTGTCAAAATTATCTCTGCCATGTTTTCAGTTGAACGACCCGGTGGAACACGCGTTATTGTACGCAGATTTTGTATCGAGCCTTTCGACTTAAATTGAAAGACCATATTCTTAAAAGCGGTCTCAAAAGGACGATTATGTTGTCCGAAAATATCACGAATTTTACGAAATGTAACTTTAACAGGACCACCATTTCTATAGTAGATTTTAAATACTCTAATTCGCATTCTTGCGAAATTAAATTCATTGCAAGGCTTGCCAATCCATCAACCACTTATACGTCTAAAAGCTAAATGTCAAAACTATCATCTTGTTGTTGTTGCCACAATTGAAAAACAAACTTCTTTTTGAAAAACCCAATGTTATGATGAATTGTCTTATGTTAAGTGAATTGCAAAGTCTTGCTAGTTTGAAGGGTTTTTCTATTAATTTTAGGTTTTTGTTGGAACAAGAAAACCAAACAACATTTGAAAAACGTAAGAAAATGAGAAGACTTTGCCTTTTTCTTATTGCATCTTCACTATCAACTATTAATGCTGGGTTGGCAAAGCTGATTTCAACCCAGTTACGAATAGACGGAATCGCCAATTCAACTCCCTTAGGCATAAAGATCAAAAATATATATACTTTATGGGGTCGAAAATAAATATTGTAGAAATTACAAACGGAATATCAAGCACAAGCATTTCCACTCGTAGGAAGAATATAAACTAATCGTTGCAGTCAGCAGAATAATGTTTTTTGTATGCATGCAATTATTCCACACTTTTTTACACCGGGCAATTATTGATTCAGCAACCGCATTTCTTGTAAGTCAAACATAAAGTGAATGGCATCTTCAATTTTCATTTTTTTTCTGATCAAACCTTCTCCAATGTTAAATGCTCTGTTGTTATGCATTAAATCATATAACATGTGTTTTTGTAATAAATACAATATTAGTGGTCGACAGAACTATTGCCTACAAATAATGAAAAAAATCGTGAAATTACATTAAAAATAATGCATGGTATCAGTCCGGCTAATCGGCCTTGAGAAAAATTTTGATTCCTTCATGGGTTCTAAACTTTAAAATTTGATTATCTTAAATTTGAGTAGTACTTAATGAAACGTTTTTTAATCTATAAATTTTAAATAATATTTATTTTTATTTTCTTAAAATTTGCGTTTACAAATTATGCTTCACGTTCCTTTTAGTTGACTTTGGTACGTAATGCTTCATAAAGCATAGCCACTCTGTCATCAGTTCATTAGAAACTATAGTAAGGAGAACATTTTTCAATTCAATAAACACTGCATAATTAATTTAATTAATAGTTTTACAAAATCAACAACCAGCCATTGGGAATTTTCAAACATTAAATTACAAAAGAAAAGAGGGAAAATGTTTAAAAGTCATTAAAAAATTTAATGAACAACTCTAAAGAAGATCAAAACTAACGGTTTTAGAAGTTTAAAATCACTTTAGCGCCTGCAAAAATCTGAGGAAAATTGCCACTTGTTGGCTGAGGTTTTCTTGGCAAGAGATGAAATGAAATAGAATTGTCGTCGTCATTTTAAACTTTGTAACTGGTCATACAAATTGTGTTTGTGTTAGACGAGTGTTTAATTGCGATAGTGTCTGTTTATAATCGTTATTAAATTTCATGCATGTCTAAATATTCTTTAAATAACTGCAGCAAAATTAATTTATGTTGCAACAACATTTGCCTCTTTATTAACAGAAAAACAGCAAGGCAGAAAAAGCATACAAAAACCGGTTCAGCTTTGAAAAAATTAATAATCAATTTTCTGATGATAACCGAAGCAGCCGGAAAGAAATTCTTATCTATTCAACTGTAGCTTTAGATCTAAGAATAATTTTTGAGCATTTCAGGATATAAATAAATTTGAAATTTTTTTTATTAGCAAACACATGTTCGACTCATGCCATTTGAAGCGATAGATGCACTTGAATATAATTGTAGGATTTCTGGAGTAAGAAGTTAATAAATATTAAATTATTCCTTCGATCCAAGCAAACCGCTGCACAGAGTAAACATAACGGATGATAGAGAAGACAGACAGAAATCAATATTCTAATATTTAATTTCACTATATGAGAGCATTTACAGTTTAATATGAGCAACTTTTTGAAGCAGATGCAGTCAATTTTTTTTTCTTTTAGCTCCTCCGATCCTGAAAGGTATTAACGATGCTATCATATAAACAACTATAAAGAAAAACTAAGTCATAGTGAAAAGTTGTTTGCTGTGAATAACAGTAAATAACAACAGGTAAATAAGAACAGATATGAGCGGTGATAAATCAAGTAGCGTGCCACTTTCGTTAGGAAAGGGATATAGAAGAGATCAAACAGGTGGTGAAAGTAGAAGAATAGTTGGAAATTAACTGCCGTTTAAGACAGCACAGCGACCGGTGACTAAGCAGCCCCACCGACAGTCAATTTTTATTTTTTGTAGTGAAAAAACCAAGGTCTTCGTTGGGAATCGAACCCACAACCCCCAGACTGACAATCTAGTACTCTACCTAATAGCCTACAGGGGTGCCTATGCATACTTTGTAAATATGATATGCAATGAAACGATTTTACCTACATCCAGCTATTATATTATGGAATTACCAATCTGTATGAAGATAACAATAAAGTATTTAGCCAACAAATTACTTTAAAACAACAATTGCAAATAGATGGAGTTCTTTTCATTAAATACGTTTCTGATCGCAACTAATATTGTAATATTTAGTAACACAGTTACAAAGTAAAAACGTAAAAGCCATTAAATTTTCATTACAACTATACATTGAAGAAGGAAACAAACAAAAGGATCAAAATTGGCAAAAGGGGTAAAGGTAAAAAATATTACAATAACCATTTTCTGTTTTAAAAAACGTCTAGTAAATCTCTATTAAAAAATCAGGTCATAGATCTCGTCTAGAGATTTCCAAGTCACGACAGTTGAACAGTACATCTCATCGGATGATTTTATAACCGGCAGAATAAAGGCGTAGCTTTTATACGGTAAAAAATGAAGCAAGTATTAAAATTACTACCCCTCAATTCTAGCCACTGTATACTGAAAGAGAGTGAGCGGTGGTACAACACCAAAATTTATTTATTTTTATATTTAGTCTATGGATTCCAAATTCCTACAGATGTTAAAGTAGTAAATAAAAATATATATTAAAAATATTTTTTAGTAATTAATTTTAAGCACTAGGTCTTATTTAATAAAAAATTTTTTAAAAAACTTTTTTTTTATTATATTTTCGATATTTCGCCACAGCGTTGGTGGGCATCATCAGGAAAAACAAAAATAATAATGAACAGACAAATTGAAAAAATTTTTTGATTAACAAATTCAAAATAATAAAAAATTTTTTCAAAAAACAAAATAAACAAAAACAATAAAAAACGACAAATTGAAAATTTTTTTGTTTTACATACATACAAACAAATTTTCAACATTAAAAAATTTTTAATTGAAAAACAATTTTTAAAAATACATAACAAATTTACAAAAACAATAGTATCTTACACATATATTCTAAAACATAAATTTAATGACCAAACGTTACATAAAAATTAAAGTATAAATTTTTAATATTATGCAGATACAGAGTTTTGTTTTATAATTTTATGCACCAAATGTCTATAATTTTGAGCAACTTTCTCCGTATCTGCTTTAAAATTTATTCTTTTGGTTAATGGTACTTTAACTATTTGTAACATTTCTAACATGTAACGACGTTTATAATTATTTTCTAAATTTTATATATATATTAAAAATATAAATATAAAAGCAGATGATATTTCACAGCATTAACATTTAAAGAAAAGTCAATAAGACAATAAAATTTATTAAACTCAGTACACATTGTTAAAAACGAGTCAGAGGTAGCACAGTTTGATCTGAATATTTCAATTACCAAAGGATTAAAATAGAATATTGCGAATAAACATTTCCTTAAGCGTCGAAGACAAAATAAGAAGAACTGCGTTTGCAACGATTTATTGAGCCATATTCCAGACTACGTCTGACAAGAGATACATACGGATGTTTTGTGACATATGGGTCAGTAAACTCTTTTGCCTGGCGTGTTAAAATTCCAAGTATATATTATTTCAAGAGGTGTTCCTAGTAGGTAGTCTACTAGCTTATAAGACTGGGGTTATGGGTTCGATTCCCCACAAACACCTTGGTTTTTTTCACAACAAATAAAAATTGACTGTCGGTGGGGCTACTCAATTACTGGTCGCTGTTTTGTCTTATACGACAGTTAATTTCCGACTATCCTTCTGCTTTCACCACATGTTTTATCACTTCCCTATTCCTTTCCTAAAGAATGTGGCACGGTACTTGACTAAATAGTCATTGTTGCTTGAAGTGCTACTTCTCTTTAAAAAAAAAAAAGGAAACGTACTATATTAGTGGGTAACAAATTATGCTATATAAAACTGGATTTAGCATCCAGTAAACTACATCCAGTTTCTCAATTTCGTAGCCGTTTTAAATACATTGCACGTTTGTCTCATGTCTTCTACATATGGTTTTTATTACATCAGGAATTAAATGCAGCAGAATATGATCAGCGTGACGATTATATGTTCGAAATATCTTCACGCCGTCTGTATAAAAAAAACGTTTGAGCATTTAGTAGCATTGTATAGATCATTAATAATGAAGGAAAGTAATAAAGCGTCCACATGGCTACCCTGCGGCACACCAGATGAAACAAAAATTTGTTTGGAAGCAAGTGTGTTAAATCGAACCTTTTCTGTTCTGTTTGAAAGGTATGAATTAGCTCACATAAGTAAATTATTTGTGAATTCCTTAAGGTCAATTTTCTTTATCAGAAGCTTGTGGTTGGCCTTATTATATGCCTTACCAAAGTCGATGTAAATAATATCAGTTTGTTTTTGTTAAACAAATCCCCGATTGACTAGCGTTGTTAATTCCAAAAAATTAGTAACAGTTGAACAAACTCTGCCAAAATCATGCTGAGCAGGAACTATTATAGACGATACTTGATGGGAAAGGTGATCAGTAACAATTTTCTCAAAAAGTCTGGGTATCGCGCGAAAAGTGTTTTCCTTATAAATTAATATAATTTATAACCAAATTTATGGTTTCGTAGCGATCTAGTATTTTGACTAGTGCTCTAATTATTAAAAATTTATGCAATAATTTATCCACAATTATCCGGAATCATTTTTAATATAAGCAATTTTATTCCGTGCTTGATTCCTTTAAATAAATATTTCATGATATTCTCACAGAATCTCAACAGTCAGGTGATGATACATGTATGATTCGGAGGAGTAAACGTTTGTTAGATAAGGCGCAGTACAAAAAATAAATCGAGGACGACTAAAAAAAAAGGAGGGCCGACTGTAGACATCCCTAAAAATAATCCATTTCATAATAGATGACAATCCTATTATTTTATTATAGACGATTGCAATATTATTCAAAAAAAGAGAAATAGAGTTAGTTGAGTTTGAGTATAGAGAAAAGAAGTACAAATAAACTTAATTGAAAAGAATTAAAAGGGAAGTTTTTTTTGTAATATTTTACAATCAAGAGTAATTGTAATTGCAATATGGATTACAATACATTTCAAATATTTTTGTTTAAATTTTTATTTGAATAAATGTTTTATGAGAATATCATAAGATGTTTATTTTTTAATAAAAATTTTTGTCTTAAATATTTTGTGAGAATATCATAAAATATTTATTTAAAGGAATCAAGCACGGAATAAAATTGCTTATATTTATGCAATAATATTATTTATTTTTATCTAATTAAAATCATAATTTAATTAACTTTTACATGAACTGTACCCAGCGACACGAATAATAAAAAGAATAATAAGACCTCTTGCCTCTTTGTGGGTCTACCTCTAATGCATAATTCTCTGAATTTAATTCTTTCACAAATTTGATTATTTTGGTCTTCATATGCGAAATTATGAAAATTCGAAGCGTCCTGCATAAGTTCTTGGGATTTACTGAATATGATTTAAAATAATAATAGCCATAGAAAAATTCCGTGAGAAAGTGAACTTTAAGGCTTGTCTAAGTAGTTATGCTCATACAAACGAAAAAGAGAAGACTCCAAATGTGTAGTACAACTCGACACTCACCGATATGCCTCCAACGAAATAGATAAATGTATGACATTACTACATACTAGCAAAAGTGGACTAGGAATAGACATTCTTGAACACATGGAAATCTACAAAACCGAAACTTTTAACGGCGACATTATAAACGAACACGTAAACATTATCTCAGAGACAATTTTCACACCACTAAAACTGCTCATACACTCTAACACACGAAAAACATCCTCCTGTATAATAATAAGAGACGGGAATATTAGACAATACTCGCATAAATTTACAGAAGGCGGTCAATGTACCTACATGAGTAGAAATGCCCCTAATGCAAGAACTACCTAAGCTTGAACGAACCCTGAATCATCAGTACAGTCCCGATTACGGCCTTATCACATCGAAAGTGCTCCCCAGTCATATCGCACATACAGTCAGCAATCACGGTTAACACAGAAGATAATGAAATAATACTTATTGTACATTTTGAAGCTCCAAGTATTAAGACACGAAAAACAAAGTAAAATGGAAATAATTTTGCTTAATTTCATCTGACGGCAAATTCAGTTAGGTGACCCTGTAGGCTAGTAGGTAGTATACTAGCTTGTCAGTATGGGCGTTGTGTGTTCGATTCCCAACGGAAACCTTGGTTTTTTCACTACAAAAATAAAAATTCACTGTCGGTGGAGTTGCTCAGCGATGAAGGCATAGTCACTGGTCGCTGTGCTATCTTATACACGGCAATTAATTTCCAACTATCCTTCTACTTTCACTACCTGTTTCATCTATTCTCCATCGCTTTCCTAAAGAATGTAGCACGGTACTTGACTAAATAGGCATTGTTGCCTGAAGTGCTACTTCTCTTAAAAACAAAAAAATCAATTAAGCTGGATTTTAATTTTTTAACTTTATTGTCCCTTCAATACTTTTTAGTTCTTTTATACTTTTGTATTTTTCATTACGTTATGTGAATAACGGAAGTTCCTACTTCCATCATATTGAAAAACTGATAGACATCAAAGCAAATCAAAATCAAAGCAAAAAATTTGAAATGCCATGGTTCCCAGAAGAAAACAGACTATCAAAAGTGGCTTTTTAAATTATTTCTCACTTCTCACTTTTACACTTTAATAAAAAAAATTCCCAAGAATTTTTATCAAAGAATTGTAGTTTTCTTTAAATGGCCACACATTACCACGACATCCACTTTAGTTTGTTTATTTCCGTTTTCCGTCATTAATGTCATTGCAATTTGAATGCAACATGACACTATTTAATAGTGGAAAGGAGGATGTTAAACTTACAGCTCTAAACTGCATTAGTAAATGAAATAATTGTTATTATAAAAACAAAACTATTTTTTAATTGTTGTTAATAAAAGTATTTTAATTTGTTTACTGAACAAAATAGCTTATATATTACTTAATTGAAATTGTTTAACAATTTACCATAATAAGCGAACAATTTTTAGTTTATCTTATTAATTTATATAGTCAGTTAAATGTAATAAAAAATTACTCTTCGGCAGAAATAAGAGACATACAAAACCTCATATTGATTATGACAATTAATCTATTATATGGCACTTATTTGTAGCACCAAATCGATGAATTATAGAAAATATACCCGCTATTAAGACATGAAAGCCTTATCGTCAATCAGAGTATTTAAACTCAAGCTAAATTCAATTTATATGTGCAAAAAGACGAAGTGACTCGAACAAAGTTGCTTAATAATAATGTGAAGTAATATATTGAAATCAAAAAAATATTGTAGATAAAAATCCCTCCTTTTAAATAAAAAGGCTACCAAGGCAAGTTGCTTAATACAAATCAGTTAAAAATATCATTATACTACTAAGGCGAGAGGGATGCAATTTATTGTAACAGTCTACCTTGGATACGCCAATTTTTAAGCAGATATTTTATTACCCAAATCATTTTAAATCGAAAACAGTTGTGTTGGAATATTTCTATAATCCTCCATAACTTTCTGCCACCAAAAAATTGACTTTAGTTTTGACTGACGCATCCCCAAAGTTATACGAAGGCTTTCTTGGAAATTAAATTTTATAGAAAACATCTTTAAGTCGATATCATTTTGGCTACAATTGAACGAGTTTAGTTATTCATAATATCTAAGTTGCAAAAGATTTTTTCTGGGTATTTTATTTTTGTTGTTCTTGTTATTGTCATTGCTATAATTATTAATAATTACAATTTTATTTTATTTCTTTGAATGATTTTCTTTAAAAGTTTTTATATGAATTGCAAATAATACCAACTCCAAATACCAAACAGTCAAGCCTATTTAGAGTTCTTCTTACTTTTCTACTTTTTATTATTTCTTTTTATGTTACCAATATGAAAGCTAATAAATCTTAACTAAAGAAAAGCAATACTAACATAATTGAGATTTATTAGTCTGCCTTATGAAGCAAATTGAAATATGATTAAATTTTAAATAAGAAAGCAAATAGTTGTATGTAAAGGTAAACTTAAAAAATGCTGTACGGTGATTTATATTTGAAATGTTTTTAATTAGAATAGATTAATATTACATTGGCTATATTTAAAAAAAAAAAAAAAACAGGTGGTAAATTACCTGATAAGTACGTGTTTGCAATGCACCTAAGAATTAAACTGGTAGAAAAAATTAGACAACATTTCTGTGACTTTTTTTGTAGTAGTTTGGAGTTTTATAAATACCATTTTAATTTCGAAGCAGCACTATATTCTTAAAGCAAACTTTATGTTGTTTCTGTCAAGATATAACTATTAACTAACCCTAATACAAAAATATTATAACGGTTTGATAATATGTGGGCGGGCACTTGCGGAGATACATTAAATTATCTTTACAGACTATTAAAAACCATTCAAACTAAAGTAGGTTTTTCACCATAACATGGCTGCGGGTTGTGGGTTCGATTCCCAACAAAGACCTTGGTTTTTTTCACTACAAATAAAAATTGACTGTTGGAGGGGCTGCTCAGTGATGAAGGCATAGTCACTGGTCGCTGAGCTGTCTTATACAATTTCCATAACTATCGTTCTACTTTCACCACCTGTCGCATCTCTTCTCTACCCTTTTCCTAAAGACTGAAGCACGGTACTTGACCAAATAGGCATTGTTGTCTGAAGCTATTTCTTCTTTAAAAAAAAAGGTAATAAAACCAGAAGCGTTTTTTAGGAAGAAACTTTGGTGAAGCATGCTATACGAAAATGTTCATTAATGACCTCTAGAAGCTTTCTGAAATACATATTTTTATTTTAATTACTAACAGAGAAGTATTGATGATAATGTACTGCTATCGATTTATTTTGAGCTTCAAATAGTGACTCTCTTAACATAGTTGAATAGTGTTGGAATTTAGTTTCCATATAATATAAACTAAGCTAAATGTAGTCTCTTGCATTTCTGCCAAACTTACAGTACTGGAAAACAGGTAAGATAAAATGTACCGTTACGAAAGCATGTTGGTCAAATCTAAGAAATGTGAAGGTTTATTTTCCTAATTATTTTCTTTTATATAAAAGAAAAATTATCACTCAAACTAAAGAAAAATTAAAAACAACAGGCAATCGAGTTTTGGGCAGCACTACTAACATACAACACTACTGCCACAGCTTACAGCTATCATTACCAACAACAGCAACTTGAAGGCCGCCTAGCAAACAGGAATAACAAAGATGGATTGGCATAGCCATATCATAATACTATGCCAAGGCAATACATACAATACACTCGCAATGACACTGCAATGGAAATAAGTAAACAAGACAAGTAGTTATAAAGATAACACATTTTGCTTTTTTATTTGGATATTTAGTGGTGGGTAGTCAAGTAAATTTTTTTGTTTTTATTTCTAAACATGCAATGGAGTTTTTAAACGATTAAAGAGCTATCTTCACTTGTAGTTAGTGTTATGCGAGTATGTTCGCGTGTTTTACTTATCTTGTTTTATTTGCTCATATCAATTTAATAGAAGTTATATGTAGCCATCGTTTGTAAAACCAGCGGGACATAAAAAATTAACTACTCTAACCAAATTCAAATATTTTAAATTGAAAAGATGAAACTTAGACACCTAAACTTAAAGTAATAAATAGAGCTAATTTATTTGATACAAAAACAAAATGAAAACAAAAAACAATAATAGCAATGTAGCTGCAACAGTCTTTTGAACAGAAATTGCAATTTTGGCTGCCATGATAGTTGAACACCTTTAGAACAAGAATTTTTTAAGGATTTTTTTTTATTAGTATGAACACCTCGTATGCTAGCAACTTGTATTTTCATCTGGATTTTTTTCTACAAAATGCTACCAATTGGGATCAACAATTTTTGGGGAAGCAATTTCTTTTTTAAAATGGTTGAAGTGAATAATGAAACCATCATCTAAGATAATTATTAATATTATTTTTAAATATTATTACTGTCTTAAACTCATATTAATATAATTATTTTATTTTGGAACCATATTATTGTCCAACGTAAAAATAATATTTTTAAATATGACCTTAAATATTATAAGAAAATAAAAACATAAATTGTGGTCGCTAGAATTTTTTTTAAATTTAATATTTTTATTTCATATAATTTCTTTTTATATTTTTATTATTTGTCTATTTTGATAACACATGTTAGCAATTGAAGATATAATATATTTTAATAATGTATTGTCCTTACAAAACCATATCAATTTGGAATAGTTACAGAAATTTGGCAGTGGTTTAAATATTAAAGATAATTTGTTTGTGGTGACTAAATTATTTATGCTGGGTAATTACATATTCAGGGTTGTTTTAGAATCTGATTGTTGTCAGAATCAGAATTAAAATCGACAAAAAGTTGATTTTTGTATCATAGAAACAGATGTTATTGGTTTTATGTTCGAATCAGAATTGTTGTCAGAATTTGGTGTTGCAGAATCTGTTTTTATCGTTTTCTTGTCAAAATTAATCTGATCAACTACCATGTGACAGATTTTCATACGGTTTTATATATTTTAAGCGATTGGCTGTACAATGTAAGTAAAAAAGAATTTAGTAAATAAAAAATGAAATTTGGAAAAACTTTTACTTATTTTTTTAATACACAAATAGGGGGAAACATAGAAATCATATGCAAAACGGAATAATTCTAAAATTTATGGAAAATAATAAGGACTTAGCTTGCAGTTATACTAAGCGCGATAAGGTAGTAGTTGAGTCGCTTTGACTAGAGTTGGCTCAATCTCTAAACAGTGCTGGACCACCCAGTAAGGATGCAAATGGATGGAAAAAGGTACTGCTTAAATTTCTTAAATACATCTTAAAACTTTACGCTTTTATTTTGATGTACTGGATAGGTATATATGGACAGAATGGAAGATTGAAATAATAAAGAAACTAGCCCATAACAAATCCTAATCTCATGCAACTGGAGGAGCATCATTTAACAAATTCCAACTGACACCAACAAAAGAAGCTGTTGTGCGATTATGCGGGATTAAAATGAGTATTGATGGTGTGCCTGGAGTACAACTGGGTACAGAGTGTGATTTGTTTTACATCCGCGCCTGACTATATAGTTTTAATCAGATGGTGGACAAACCACTTTGTATAATTTGGAACGCTATACATACGTCCTAGATAGCCGAAGACATAATTCTAAGCAACAGATCCCACCTAGTTGCAACTTGAATAATTCCAGGGCAGATCTGCAAACTATCACACCTTGCTGAAGAGTTGGAGACTTTCTAACTCCTTGTCCAGAACACATGTCAAGCATGCTCTGGATCATTCACTTAGCATGTCATTATCAGCGAGATGATCCTGCCCACCATAGAAAACCATAGGATACGGGGCCGCAAAACCACAACCACCACGATGCTCCCATATAGGGGCCAACACCTATGATCAGCCAGAGAACTATTATAAGTCTAAAGAGACAAATAATGAACTCTGCGAGCTCACTGATCCCCGTGGAAATAAAGTGGCGTCTCCAGTTGACCACCTGCCTGTCTTCAGAGGCCTGGGCTCCCTTTATACTCCAGTTGCACTGAGTCTAGATAGCGGAATATTCTATAAAGACCATATTTATATGCCCCTGGGGGGTAGAACTGGGTACAATAGGTGATTCAGAGCTTCCTGTAAACGACGACATTCCTACAACATCAGGTTTAAAGAGAAGACCAAAAACCCCAATCAGCAGTACGCCAAAGAAAATAAAACCAACAAATACAACATCATTGTTTGAAAAATTTTTAAATGAAGATGGTGGAAAACTAAGTGAGCTGAACAATAAAATTGAGCAGCTCATATCTGTTGAAAAAGAAAATGTAAGCTCTCTAAGACGTATATATCGTGCAATAGAAAAAAAAATAATGAAACTGTGGCCAACTCTATTAATGATTTAAAAAATGAATTCGAATTTTAAACATTTTAGTGGAAAAAAACGAAATAAAAAAAAAACATATAGAACTTGAAATATTAAAATTAAAATTTAATTCCCAAAACAAAGTAAATTGATCTCAAATAGTCAATTATTTATTTATTTACCTTATAAGACTGCATAAGTACAAAAATAACTGTGTTATATTCTAAAACAAAAAAAAAATGAATTAAATTCTGTCAAATGTAGTTGGTTTATTTAAGATTTAAAAACATGTAAATAAACAAAAAATTAATTGAATTCTATTAAATATATTAAAACAATTTTAATATTTTTACTTTAATAAAATGAAAAAAATAAATTTTATAGTTTGTTTGCAATTTCATCTCTTATTCTTTGTCCTTCGTTTTGAAATGTAGGCGAAGAAGTATTGTCGTCTAAAGGCTCTTCTGCTTCAAAATCAATTTGATCGATTTGGTAAGAAATTTTGTAGCTCCTGCAAATGTTATGCAATGCGCAGCAAACATTTACTATCCTCGAAACTTTTTGCGGGCTGCAGTGTAGTGTACCCATCAAACACCGGAAACGACTTTTTAGCACCCCTATTGTCCGCTCTACAATATTTCGAGCTGCAGCATGTGCTATATTAAATTTATGTTCCCGCGTGTTATGTGCTGCATTTCTGTAAAGAGTTAATAAAAAAGGCTCTATTGCCGGAAACTCCTAATAATCTTGACGTTCGATCCAAACAGAAGCGTCGTGACTGGAGCCAGGATAGCCTGCGTTTACTGCTCGAATCACCATGTCGCTATCACATATCTTCCAAGGAAAAATTCAAATTAAAAATAAGTTTCTCTTAAATATATATTTAAGAGTATCTACTTACAATCATGGTATTCATACTAAAATATCATTTCCTATTAAAAAAAATGCTCGTCAACAGAAGGCTTTACAATTTTTATATGGTTCCATCAATGCAGTCAACTGCAGAAGGTATTTTATATTTATTAAAAAAATAGCTCCTACATCTTATTTTCTCACTCTCATCCACTTCACCCACTGACGACATACATGCGTATCCAAAGCCTTTTGTACATTGTTTAACACAATGACACTATACTTCGCCCCAAATCATTTCCAACTGCCTTTTGATACGAACCTTCAGCCAAAAAAACGCAATGACCCGGCTAGCTGAATAGCGCCAGAAATATTTGAAGGAGGTAGGTGAAGTTCAATAATGTTCAACAGCATTTGAAAAGCCTGTTTACTCAAACGGAATTGACTAATAAACCTGCAATTTTTTATTTATTTTAATACATCTATGCAAAACTCATTGCAATGTATACTTACGCTGTCTCCGGCAGGTCCAATGGATTGGTGTAATCCCTCAATAATCTTCTTTTCACTTTTTTACAATTTTTTTCTTCCATTAAGAAAAATAAAACTATCACTTCAACTATTTTAATTTATAGAGAAAGATAATTTATCAATTTCAAAATTTGTTAAAATGTAATCAAACCAATACAGCTGATTCGAATATGGGTTTTGTTTAATATCGAATTAATGCAAAACCAAGACAGATTCATGACACCAAATAATATCAGAATCGATTTTCAATTCTGATAAATTACAATTCTGACTTGGACTCTACAATAAACCTAATTGTTACAGAGAACATAATATGATACTTGGGATCATTAAAAACTTTTAATTTTTTCTCTGCTTGTCGCATCTCTTGTCACTGAATAGTTTGAAAAAAGTATTACGGATAGCCGCTATTTAATGTTAACTTATATTATCGTTTACTTGAAAATATTTTACAAAAATCTTAAACTAGCAAACAACCAACTAAACCAAACACTTTAACTGCCAAGCAAAAGTACGAGCGAGTAGCGAAAACTCAACAAGAAAAAATCTTTATTTTACTTCTCAAGATCATATGTTGGCTATAAATAAAAAGCGTTATTTCTAATAGCATTTACGTTAGACAGTATTGCATTTCAGTAATTTAATTTAATATTTTTTTCTCTTGTCTACAACAAATTTCATTAATTCTAATATGTCTAATAGGTCTTCTTCATATGTAAAGACAAAAAAAAAGACTTCACTTTAAATTTTATTTGACGCACAATTTATTTTAGCAGAAGTAACTCATAATACAACTGGAGCAATGCTACATTGACATTTTTTAGTCATTTTTCAAAAAATGGTAAGCGGTTAGAATGATCAAATTGCAAAATATTTTGTATAGTAATTTTTAAAGTCCATTAATAAAAACAAATATATTAGAAATTTTTATAATCGAATATTATTTCCATTCATTGTCTTATTACAAGCAAATGTAATGTTTTATGTGTGTTTTCCATTTTGTAAACACATTTATATAATTAAATTTTTAGTTGTAACAAACATCTTCACATGACAAACTGGAAAATGTATGGAATAACGCATTCAAAAATTTAACTGTTAAATCTTTAGCGGGGGAAACCCACTTAAAATGATAACTTTGTTTTAATTCATTAAGAAATCTGGTATGATCATATTGAGCCAAATTGATGACGGTTATTTTCGTCTTAATCTGATAACAACAAACTTTTTGAACGCAAAACTAATTAGATGCATTTAAAATTGTATAATTACCAATAAATTATTAATGACAGTTAATAAGATAGTTGACAAGAAATTAAAGGATGAGAGATTTTCTTGCACATGCAGATCGCAAGTAAAAGCGATGAAGCCACTCATGCAACGTATTGTACAGAAATGAAGAAATTAGATAATTTGATTTCTTGTAAATTGCAAGTGACAGAAAAGATACCTGCAGGAAGTTTGTACTAAATACGAACTGTACGGGTAAAAAACGAATTTTCTCAAAATTCGTACTGCGGTTCATTGGCCAATCGTCTACAAGGAAATGTGCTCTTGATGTAAAAGGTGTTGGTAGTGATTTTCAGTTGCCAGTTTCCTGATTTCATCACAGCATATTACTTCATTCAATGAATAGAACTGAATATCGTACTAGCAATATACGCATAGATCTTTGTTTGGAAATGATGCTGTATCTGTTACTATGGGTGATTTAAGAATTACGCAAATGGAAGCTCTTGTTCTATGGACTAAACACATTTTACTAAAACGGTGTAAGAAATACTTCACTCCATTCAATTTTCGTACTATTTATACTATTTATATCCGTCCAAAAGTGGAATACAACTCTTATGGAAGTGCTCGACCATGTGGAGGAAGGACCCACGAAGTTTATTGGGGACAGTAGCATATCCAACTCTATTCATTCTCTATAGCATCGACGCACTGCGGGTTGTAGTTCACCGTTTTATCGTTACTACAATGGTAAGTGATCTAATGAAATTAAACATCTTGTTCCGTTATTCGCACGTTTTTGCGTTTAACTCGATTATCGATGAGCATAACAGTCTGCATGTGAAATAAACTTCCTCCAGACGTCCTTCCTCTCATTTTCAATGTAGGAAAGTTCAAATTGAATGCCCACAAACATTTCTCCCTTTTGCTCCTTTCCATAATCTAATTTTCTAGTTCTGGCACAATGTAATGCATGCGTAGGGATCATCCCTTGAGTGCTGGTCCAAAGAAAAAAAAACTAAGATAATCTTTGAATCGCCGGTCCATATAAGGGATTTCTACTCCATGTTCGGTCTGTTAAAGTTGGCATAAATAGTAGAATTATGTGGAGTGAAGTATCTTTTGCTCTATTTTAAAAAACCAAAGCCACTTGAAAAGTATGCTTATCCATCGATAAACATAAAGAATCTTTACTACACGGTAAGGTAACACCCATAATTACAGCTGCGGTTCCACATGCAGCCTACAACACTAGATTTTTTAAATGTTTAATTGAATTCTAAGCGCGACACCATTTGGAGGCCGCCAAAAGATAGTGATTAAGGGTATCATCTATCGCCTCTGTCGAAATGAGTACCTACCTCTGGCTATAATACTGCTGGTGCTTAATTACTGCTATTTTCTTTAAAAAAAACATCGCAATTTCATAGTTTTTCTTAATAAAAACTTGGAAATTAACGCAAACATGAACTTGATCCGATTTAATTAATTCATTTTTTGTAATTCATAGCGTACCTTCAAATTTTAATAATCAGTAAGAATTTAAAGTTTAATTCAATTCTGCTTCAAAATTTTAATTTATTTATTTTGTCTTCTTTTTATACACTTGCAAATAAACTTACTTTCCAAAAAGTTTTTATGATAGTCAAAATTAATTCTATATAAAAGTTAACAAAAATGTTAATCAGACCTCCCACTAGAGTTAAGATGCTCTCATTTGGGTTATATGCCACGTGATTATTATTAACATTATTTTTTACAACGTATTTTTGGAGCCTTAACTTAACAAAAATAGGACTATTTTAATAATCACAGCATGAATTTCATTGAGTGGCTTCTATCTTTCGCCTAATTTCTTTAAATTGTCTCTCTTACTACTCTTCATGCAATATGCAATGATATTTTGAAATTTTGGACTAAATGGCACAATCAAATCAAAAAGAATTACTCCGATTTGACTGCTAGTTTTTTTATAGCTGTCTCAAGCTCAGTACTTGTATGTTTTACTGAACCAACTTAATTTAAACCTAAAAATTTCAAAACGAATATTATTTTATTATATGAGCTAACGTTTTTCTTTTCATTTTTTAAATAAATATGTATTAATCTTTTTAACGGTCTTTTTAATTAAATTTAACAGTATATTTTTCTTCAGGAATTTATTTTTGTTTTGTCCAAGGGAAAGCGAAATATTTTAAAAATATACTGTTAAATTTAATTAAAAAGATCGTTAAAAAGATACAAATAAAAAGATACAAATCCATATTTATTTAAGAAATAAAAGATCGAATAAAAATAATAATCAAATAATAATAAAAAAAACAAAATTTTTATTTAATTTAAATTGCAAAAGAAAATTTTCTTTTATTGTTTTCCTGAGTTTTAAGGAAAACTCATTGTATGTCATTTAAAAGTCATGAAATTTGCTTAATATTTTAATTGTAAAATAGATTGCAAATAAAACAATAAAAAAAAATTTATTTAAAGTTGGATATTTCACTATAATAAAATTAAAAAAAAAAACAAACTCTACAGAGACTTAAGTTTTTTTTGTTTGTTTATTTTTATGAACATATAACAAAAATCCCTTTTTTCTCCAAACGTTTGGACCTGCAAGTTTATCTACACTTTTCTACAGTTGGAAATTTCAAATGCCACCAGGTGTCACCTCTCAATTTGTTGCATTACAAAGTACAACATTTTTCAGTTAATTGATTTGTGAATCGATTTTGATAAGGCTATTTTGTTTAACATAACTTACGAATCACTAGTCGGATTTTGCTTAAACAAATTTAGAAAAATCAAGAATTACAATCACTTTCATCTGCTTCTATAATGTTTCGCTACAAAAGCAATAGTTTCGCAGTTAAAAAAAATATTTTTTGTCTAAAAATTATTTTTTTTTTAATTCATAAAAAATCCAAAACGTTAAAAAAGTGTCAAGTCCTATTACTTCACGTAAAGTCGTATAACCTATGAACAAAATGAGACATTAATCATGAACATCGATGAACGCTTTTCACTTTTAGCACAATTAAGTAAAGGTATGAATTTTAATAATTTTCTCGAGATATGCACAAATTTCTGACTCTCATTTATACATGACATCAGTTATACCACTGAAATTATCATTAAGTGATGACATAAATAAATTAGTATGGAACAACAATAAGCCTTTTTCCACACAGTATTGCAGAATACTACAGTTTGCATACATTAAAGCGACACCTCAAGTTATACGAGAAGAAAAGAGAAGAGTAGATGAGGCGATATCTCAACTGAAAGAATTTGAGTTAACAGTAGGTTTGTTCCCGCACTCTACTTTGGGAGCCCGCGGGTTTCCAAATTTACCCAAAAGCATTCCCGTACACAAAGTTTGGACAAGTGAGAGAGAATTTGAGAGAATAATATCCTTCTTCTTGCTGTCCAAAACAGCCCGCACTTTTTTTGGGCTGATTTGGTGAGATGGTAAATCAATCAGCTGTTGCATAAAATAAACAATAAAAATTATCAGCAAAGAAGTTTTCTTTAGAGTTGAAATCAAACTTTTTATTGAAGAATGTTGAAAAATGTAAGTAACTGCTTGAATTTTTTACTTATGTATATAAGCCACCTCTACGTAATATCAGTGGAGATTGGGCAAGAAGGGGCGCTGAAAAAGGCGCCTTGTTTGCCGAATACTTGAAAGATGTATTCACCCCATACAAATGTACTGATGATGTTAATTTGCCGAGCGTAGTTGCATTACTCCCTTGACCCTTAAAGTTTAGGTTGCGCGAGGTTCAAAAGTTAATTTCTGAGATAAACCCGAAAAAATCTCCTGCTATGGACGATATAAGTAACAGAATGTTGAAAGAGCTCCCCAGTATTGTAGTCAGAATCATGCCATTCATTTTTAATGCCATTTTACGGCTTGAATACTATCCTGACCACTGGAAGATCTCCAAAGTAAAAATGATTCCAAAACCGGGTTAAGACCTAACCAAAACCGAGTCATATAAGCCCATAAGCCTATTACCAACTATTTCAAAGGTTTTTGAAAAGTTGCTTATAAATAAATTGTCTCCAATGCTAAGGGATAGTGGGTGTATCCCAGACCATCAATTTGGTTTTAGAAGTAGACATAGCACAATTGAGCAAACCCATAAATTGGTTCAGGTGATAAGAAGGACTTTTGAAGAGAAGAAGTATTGTTCAGCTATTTTTATTGATGTTTCTCAGGCTTTTGACAAAGTTTTGCATGAAGGTCTATTTCTGAAACTGACCGCTCACTTGCCTTGTAATATAAGCAACCTATTAAAAAGCTACATAATTGGACTATAATTTTCTGTTGTTGAAAGAGACTTCGTTAGTTTATCCAAACCAATTTCCTCAGGCGTACCACAAGGTAGCATTTTTGGACCAGTTTTATATTTGATATATACCTGCGATATGCCTGTAAGGGAAACTGTCCACACTTCTACGTTTGCTGATGATACAGCGTGTCTAAGTTCGCATGAAAACTCCCATCAAGCATCCATAAATCTTCAGCAACATATAACTCAGTTGGAGTTATGGTTAAAATTATGGAGAATTAAAGTGAACGTTCAATAGTGCATTCATGTGACCTTCACCCTGGGATGAGATAATTGTTCAGCCGTTCGAATCAATAATCACATTGTTCCTCACCATAGTTATGTGAGATATCTTGGTATACATCTTGATCGTCGCCTTACATGGAAACATCATATTGACTCAAAGCTAACACAAATGAAACTTAAGCTAACACAATTACATTGGCTCATTGGCAGGAACTCAAAACTTAGCCTAGATTGTAAACTTCTAATTTGTAAGAGTATTTTGAAACCAATATGGTCTTACGGAATCCAACTTTAGGGCACTGCCTTAGCTTCAAATGTGGATAGAATTTAACGTGGACAGAATAAAATTTTACGGTTAATAACTTCCGCTCCATGGTACATCAGAAATTCAAACATACATTGTGATTTAGACATACCGCTGGTGACTACAGAAATCATCAAATACGCAGGCAAATACTTGATGAAGCTCGAAGACCATCCTAATCCCCTTGCTCGCAATATCTTGGATTATAGTGGACATAGCCGATTAAAAAAGGGGGATACCGCAGCTTTAATCCTCAATGCTACAGATGACACATCTTAGAAATATTTGTTTTGTTTTTTTTTAATTCAATTTTTTTTTACCCAAAAGGTTAGTTCTGACATGGTCAGTTCAGTTTCTTGAAGATACAAATAAATAATTATTGATAAAAATAAATCCTGCATTGATTTCCGAAATCACGAGATTTTCAATAATTCTCGAAGCTATAACAAGCACCCAGGTAATAGATCCAAAAAAAAGTGGTGATTTTTGTTTGGGGACGACAAAAGTGTTTATTACACTGTAGGAGTGGTACAATATACCACCTACACTTCACAAAATTCTGTATCATGGAAAAGATATAATTGAAAAGTGTATTTTTCTTGTAGGCCTACTATCCGAAGAGGCTCAGAAAAGTCGTAACAAAGACTATAAAAAATATCGCCTTAGACACTCCATGATTTCACATTCGACGCCTTCATTTAGCCATAAAGAGCATAGTGTTATAACCGACGAAGTTAAGGCTCTTTTATAATAATAATTTAAAAATAGATCTTATAAAAATAATAAATTAAAAATTAAAAAATAATTTAAATTTTTTTGTTAGTTATGGCTTTTTACATTGTAGGTAACAATCTATATTTCTCTAAATTTCTTTATTTTAATTACTTTTGTGTTTTACTATATAAATAAAACCAAATTTGTTAAAATCACTACATTTTTTGACAAATATATTTCATTCCTCACCTCCATACAAAAATCCCCAGTGTGCGGTGAATTATTCCCTTAGCGCTAATAAGATTTTGTTCAATTTTTAGTTCTGGCTCAGCTGGCTCAAAATATTATTGGCTTTTTTATATTTACCTTTATTAGTCGAAAGTTTTCTGTTTATTACTCCGAAGCTCTAAGTTGGTTGAGACATGGAGTATTTGCTAATACCTTGAGATATTTAGCAGTAAAATTAGATTTAGCTGTTTTGTGATTACAGATTTTGACTTCAGTTGTTATATTTTGGTTAGCTGATGTTATTGCTGTTTATCACTTTATTTCATAATAGAAATCTTTTAACCAGGTGTAGTGGACGTTATCAAAATTTTTTTACTATTAGACAAAGAGAGGAAGAGAAAAGCATTGATATTTCGATTTTTCTTCCTTCTGAGATTGTTCTAAAATTATAAAATATATTGTGAGTCGTTCTTTTCTCTCTTTGCATTGCATGATTAAATGATAGTAAATTATGATACTTATATGTACATGGTGTTAATATTTTATAAAATACTGCGAACAGGTAATTAGACATCTATCCATTATCTCTTAAAATAGGAAAACTATTTACACCGTACAGGATTGGTTATGCAATAATTATTTATTTCCAATAAATTCCAATAATTTATTTATTTCCAATAAATATCCTAAACTAGTAATTTTGAAATTGATATTTATTCACATTATTGTTACGGATGTGTCTTGCTGAAGTTTTAAAAGAAAATAATTAAGTAATAAAGTAAACAACTAGATATGCTGGTTGCTAACTGCGTAGTATTCTAAGAAAACTTATAAACACAAGACGTAAATTAATTTCCAGGAAGAAACTTTAACAGCATCAAAATAAAAATACATACAGACCAACAGGCGCCGATACATTGTATGAATAACATAACAACAACAAAATGTGATACAAAAGAAGTAGAAAGTTCACAATTTTTCTAGACCTCTAGCGGACAAATATAAAAGACAGCGTCTGAGTGGATAGTTAGCTAGTTAAAACATAAACCTCGTGAAATAAAGACTTGCATATTTGGCAAATTATTCTGTAGTACCAACATACAAATTACTTTGGATGTAAATAAACTAAATAAACTTGTTTGTTGTTGTTGTTTGAAAACTGTAAAATCTGGTGTGATTTATTTTGCAATAAAGGATTCAGTAATAGCAAAACGTTTATAAAAGGTATAAACGTAACAATATTGAGTAGTTATACAATAAAACAGCAAATATTGTTGTAAAATATTCTGTTTGAAAGATACAGTTATCGATTTAAAACATAGAACTCTAATATCAAAAATTTATATATATTTGGTTGTATCTCAGTATCATGGTCAATGTGTGGATACCTATTTCTTAGGGAAAAAACTATAAAAAAGAAATTACGCAATCTTGACCATTTACATCAAACTAAAAACTTGACTACTTTTTATTATGTAAAATACGACTTCAGTGCTTTTTGACAAAGAGATTTAGGCCCCCAAACTAGGGATGCGTGATAAGATTTACATCCATACCCAGCTGTGTAATCCATAACCCGATGGTGGATCAAACCACTTGGGTGATATGTAACGCCTCCTAGGAAGCCGTCGGATATCTCTATCCTCTAGTCATTCCTAGTTGCAATTTCGGGAGCTCGGAGTAGGGCCACCTTGCTGAACACTTGCAGGCTATCCAACTTCTGGTTCACAACACATCACATAGCATTCTCACTGGATTCGGATCTTTCACTCTGTGTTCTTGGTCAAAAGTGAATGATCCACCACCATGCTCCCAAAGAGCCAACATCAATAATCAGTCATAGAACATTTAAAATGCTGAACTTTGGAGCTCACTGATTCCCGTGGAAATAACGTGGAGTTGCCCAGTTGGCTCCTGCTAGCCTTTAGGGAACTAGACTCCCTTTTTCCCCCGGTAACACATACAATAATGGTGAGATTCCATCAACACATAGCAATGTGCCGTGGAGGGGGAGAGCGTTAAGTTATATTCGTTCAAAAGATAGGTCTTCCCTTAATTTACTCTAGGTACTTTTTTCGCCACCGTTTTGTAAATTTTTTTAAATCCGATCAAAATGTACTATTTTTCTCTCTCCGCTCATGATCAAGCTTAGTTGAGATCTTATATCCCTGCAATATACTGAATATACTGAGTTCCGGACATTTTTATTTATATGACAAGAACTTTGAGAAAATATTCAAAAAGTATATAATTTTATTTGAAATTATTTTTAGTAATTTTCTTACAATAAGCAAGTAAATTACTAAGTCAAATGTAAAATTAAGACCAAAAAGCATTTATTTATTTTTAGGGATTCCCAAGTTTTTAAATTTTTTTTTAATTCTTTCTCAAGCAAAAGCAAATGTGCCTTTATTTTAAATAAAAACACAATTAAAAACCCGGATTTGAAAACTTAAATATTTTTTCTGCAAAAAAAAAACACACAATAAATTTAACAAATGGATGAATTAATTTTAAAGGGCTTTTAAAATTCAGACAAATTTATCAAAAGAATAATTCTAATTCTATTAGGCACCTCATTAATTAATCAATATTTAATAACTTGAACTGTGTGTATATGTAAATACCTATTAAGTATACACCACCATGTACAGTGGACCACAAATAAAATATTTAGGAATTCGAACATTGTTTTTCATCAAAAATTTGTGTTTAATAAATATCTTTTTTCTTTTTAAAGATCTTTTTTATATATTTTTTCTTCTCGATATTTCGCTTCTTCAGGAAAAAATTTTATATATTTGAAAACAAAAAATTATTAACAAATTGAAAAAAATGTTTCAAAACTTTTGACAAAAACATATAAAATATTTTTTCATACATACATACAAAAATTAAAATTTTCAAATATTCAAACATACAAAAACAAGGAAACGGAAATAACAAATAAATAACAAATTCTCTCTTATGAAATGATTATAACAAATTATATGTCTTTTTAATTAAGTACCTATAATTCTGAGCTAAATTGTCTGTGTCTGTCTTGAAATTTATTCTCCTTACATTTGGTACATAAACAATTTCTAACATTTCCAACATATAACGTCTCTTGTAGTTTTTTTCTATTTCTAATACTGCTGTTTCATCAAACCAGATATAGATTATAATTTTGACATTTAGTTTTTTGATGTATTCGTAGTACATGTATTAGAAATTGTTGCAATGAATTCAATATGGCACGAAAATATTATTTAAATAATTAAAATCCACTATGAAAATGGTGGGTGGTTCTGTTAAAGTTACATTTCATAAAATTCGTGATATTTTCGTACAACATAATCGTCCCAGACAGCCATGAAGAATTTGCTCAATCGACAGTCTCGATACAAAATGTGCGAACACCAATGCGTGTTCGACCGGATGGTTCAACTGCAAATAGCAAATCCGTGAGCCACTGTGTTGAAGCAGATACAAATTTGTCAATTCATGGACGTTCTTAAAAATTGGGGTTATCAAAAACCACCACATGGCAAATTTTGTGTCAGGATTTGACTTTGAAGACTTACGAGGTTAAAGTGGCGATGGACCTTTCACATTACCGTAGATTCGCTCAACTGACACAGAAACAACCGGCTGATTTTTCTGTAAAAATCATTTTTTCAGACGAAGCCCTTTTTCATTTGTCAGGCGATGTCAACAATCAAGATTTCCGCATTTTGGCATCTAAAAATCCTAGAAGGATTACTGAGAAGCCTTTGCATACTCACTGTGTCACTGAATGGTACGCTATGTAGTCTGGAGGCGTGATTGCATCGTTTTTTTGCGAAGATGAGATTGGAAATGCGGTAATGATCAATGAATCATGCTCTCGCGAGAAGCTAACAACTCAATTTTGGCCTATTATTGACGACTTGGAACCAACTTTTGCAATTGCATAATTTCACCAGCCAGATCGTGTGATTTAACACCGCTGGATTATTTTGTGCTAGGTTAAGGGCAATGTCTGTAGGGAGCCAATCGAAACGATTTCAGCCTTTAAACTCAAAATCTGTGTTATGATTTACGAAATAGAACAGCCAATTAGGCAAAAATTGATTAAAAACTTTGGTGAAAGAAACGACATCTGTAAGCGTGGTAGTGATGAACATTTGTCAGATATCATTAATCATCATTTTCATTCACAATTACCGAAGTTCTCTCTTCGTAATACAAATGAATCATCTTAATTTTAATTTTTTTTGTTTTATATTGTTTTAGAAAGTTCTTGTTGAAAACCCCTTTTTGTCAACCAAAAGAAAGCAGGAATCATCTCCAAAATGACACCTTTTAGCGAAGTCAAAAAAATGCATTGAAGTAGTTCAATTTATGGGGGGACCCAAATGATGCAAAAAGCAGTTTGTTTTGAAAATATTTACAAGTTTTAATTTATAGATTCCATAATTCCTAATGTAGTAAAGATGTTGGACTAATTTTACTTTTAAATCTTTGAAAAATCTTAATTAACCAAATTGCAATATTTTAAATTTCTAAATAAACATAGCTGATTGATGGAGTGAGTTACCCACCAGTGAAAATTTACTTGTCTCAGGTGCTCCACTTTGGAATCCTTTTTCATCTCCTTGTAAAAACAAATATTTTCCGCATAACGAATACATGTGAATTTTAGTTTTGTGCAGTAACAGCAAACAAGTTTTTGCAAACCAAAAACTTTGAATTTTTAAATTTCAAAGTTAAAACCAATTTGTCACTGTCCTCAAATTTCAAAATTTTAAATTTTAGTTACTGCAACTAAAATGTATTATAACTGGAGTATTGTAAATTTCCGATGAAATATTAAAGATTAAAATATTGAAAAAGACTAAATAAATTTTATATTAGAAATTATTCTTAGCATTTTTATTATATTTATTATGATTACGTTATAGAATGTAAATTTAAATTATAATTAATACAAAATTATGTAAATGCCTATCCAGTGGACACACTGGATCACAAGATTTATTTGATACTGATATTAGTTGGAATGTGTGTTGGTATTATACAAACATTTCACTCTAAAAAATTATTAAAAATGAAAAAATTATGATTTATGTAAAGGTTTAAGAAATTTCAATAAAGAGTTAACAGTTATAGCTATTTTGTGTAGCAACTTGTAAACCTTTTATTTTCGAAGAAACCACCGTTATGTGTAAGCCAGCAAGCGAATAAGCAGCGACAAGGAAATATCATAATAAAGTGGTTGACGCTTAACTTAGTGACAACAACTTATTTTGTGTAATTTAAAGTTTTAATAATTAATTTATTTAGAATTTGCATAAATTTGAAATATGCTAGCGTTATAGTATGTGTTCAGCATTTCTTAATATCTTAATATTATTTATAATGTTTAATAAATTAATTTTAAATTTCGCATTTACATTTTAAGCTTTTGTTTTATTAATAAATGATTTGTTTTCGCTTTAAATATAATTCAAAGTGTGAAACAAGATTAGTGCCAAAATGTTAATTTTAAGGTTTTTTAATCGTCTTTATTATCAAATGTTTAGTTTTATATTTGCAAAATTTATGTGTATCGTAAATCATTTTGTTTAAGTTGTCAAAATGTTAACAAATTTTTAAAGTTGCAAAATTTCGAGATGTCTAATTTTAGTTTTAGCGTTTTTGATATATAATAACAATAGTAAAATATAACAATGGCTTCAAAATTAAACAATTCCTAAAATAAACAAAAATTTTTTTTTTAATTTATTTAGCAAAAGAATTTTACCCATAAAAAATATTTTTAGTAATTTTATTTTTAATTGTGTGTTCACATTAAAAAGGATTTTTAAAGAAAACCTCAACAACGCATTTCTTAAATGAATTTGGGTTGTTCAACCTCACTTTTAATTTAATGTTAACAATGTACGCAACAAATTAACTGTAACGACATGTTTCTTATAATTAACTTAAACCTAAGCGATATCTGGTCTCTTTGAGATTTTCGACTGTCAAGTTTTTTGTAACAAAATTTTTCAATTAAAACTCCTACATCTACTACATAGGGTCACTGCCTAGTGATTGAATAGGCAAAATGCCTATTTAATCGTGCTAAATTCTTTAGGAAAGGCAAAGGAAAGAGAACAAACAAAGCAAGAGAAGGCTACATAAAGAGCTTTATGTTTCCCTTTATTCAACACTGTCATTGCCGTTAATGCAGGGTACAGTGACCAGATGCTCCATGTTGTTGAATAGGCGGAGATTTTAGAAGTAAATAGCCATTTTAGTATCCTTTAGTGACATCATTTGAAATTACTTTACCGGACGAATTATTGCACATCGTTAATTCTCATGAAATCTGGCCAAATGATACAAAAGTTCGTGAGTTAACGTTTAAAACATGGAAAATTAATGCCGTTTTATTGCCTACATCTACAATAAGTTTTTCCAAAAAAACTAAATGTCTCTTAAATACCTAAATTTTCATAGAATTAATTTAAAATTATTTGTTTTATTCAATCAAAGTTTTTCATTTGACTACCACCAAGCAATAGTATAAACTAAACATGGCTTAATGAAAATGTTTTAAGCACAGCTATATATAGCTATCATATATGCAGAAAGGATTTTGGTAACAATTTCTAGCTTGCTAAGTTCTCAAACATAAAAAATATTCATTACCTGTTCATATATCCCTCGTAATTCTACTTAAACAATTTACCGCAAACATTGCCAAGCCATATTTGCTGCTTATCAGAATAATATTATTATTTTAGTTGGTGACTATAATAAGCATAAAATTTTTTGAAGGATACTCTACACCGTATAGTTCTGATTTTAATTTTAAATATACTAAACTTATTGATTGCATACTGTATTTAAACCTTAATCAGAAAAATAATAACCATCATAAATTTTTGCCTTTAGTTTATAAATCATTATACTGAAACGTCAGCTATTCACACTGATTCATCGCCCTATTGTTCTAATAAATACATGAAATTGCATAACTTATTCTGCTAGCAATCCAAAACTTCACAGTTTATGTTTTAAAAACGCAAATTTTCAAAGAATAATGAAATTTTTTTTGATAAAACTGATTGCAGAAACTTTTTATCAAACTTTAATTCAGCAAATAAGTTCGATGTCCATTGATCATATTGTTATGAACATTTATGATAAGACCAGCAAACGCGGCGAACTCTGTTTCACCACTTCGTTTTTTGTAACATTTCGTTTGGGGATTAAAAGATGAAGAAAAATTATTTTTTTTGTTTTATATTTGAAAAGGAAAAATTTTATTTCATTGCACAACAGTAATGAATTCATTTCGATTACAAAAAAATAGTTGAACTACTCTAAGCAAAAAATGGAAGTGAATCCAAAGCAAATACTGAATCGAAGCGTTATACGTGTCCACAAATTATCCGTTTAATTGAAGTGCTCTTTCGTAAACCACATTTTTTGTTTTTTAGTCTGACGTTGGATACGGTGTGACTTCTGATCGTTGTGTGTTGGTGTGATTGATTGATTGAATAAGATCTTTTACCTTGCAAGTCGGCATAAAGTTGCCTTTTCGAATGATATTAGTTTCAAAGGAAGTCATGTGAAAGCAGTTATTGTATTCAAGGATGAGTTGAAGAAAATGACATCCGTTCCGTCGAACAATGGTTACAGTGGCTATGGAGGTGTAAGTAATGGATCCAGTTTGACTTTTCCACTTACGCAGCACAATCCAGCCGTTTCTCTTTTGAACTCTAACATTATCTAAATTGTCATCATCACTGTAGTTCGCAGTGGGATCATATTGGAATGCCAAGCGATTGTATGATGCCAATGATCTTTGTGTGTTCACGCGTTGTCTCAATCGGGCATTTTCTCTCATTATATTTTGTTTTTAGTTACGTGAATACACTTGTTGCTGGCTTGCATGTCTTGTTCAGCGGCCGATATTCGCACGTTGTCCTCTTGACATTCTGGACTATGGACAGACTGGTTAATTTAACCTCAAATGCACGATCCACATAATTTACACAGTTCAACTTACCACCTTAAGGACAAATGCCTGCTGTTGCAGTTGAGTAAAAATTTGCACAATACGCGTGATTGATTTGATGGTTTCCAATTGAACTATTAGGAAACGAATCACTTTAATCTCAATTTCACGTGCGCATGAGTAGCTGTTAAACAATGTATCACGCACTGGCGCCACCTTCTCAAAATGAAACGTACTTATTTTCGTGAGAGATACTCACACACCACGTGCTGGTGCTTGCAATAGTAAGTTCATCTTTAAGAAGACCCCGGACTTTTTACAGTTTTGTGAATATAAAAATATTATCTACAACCCTTCCGCCTTCGTTGAAACTAATCAATTTGCAAACTTCTCTTCAGTTACCTATGGTGATGATCAAAGGATTCATTTTAATGGGCATTCACAATGCTGAAAATCAATTTATTTTAAGTCTGTTTTTCGATAAAATTTCTGCACTTTATGGTTTTTGTATATAACTCGACCTGACAACCTTCAAAGTTGCATTATTAATTGCCTAGAGACCTTAGTAGCTCCTTTTACCATATTATTCAACTTCGCAAATAAGTTAAGTAAATTTTCGAAAATGTAGAAGAACTCTTCAATCATTCAATTGTTTAAGTCTGGTAGAAAACAATATTTTAAAAATTGCTAAATTGTGTAGCTTCAAAAAAATTGAAAGCAGCAATCATATCCAAAATGACACCTTTTAGCGAAATTAAAAAAAAATTCATTCAATTTATGGGGGCGCCCAAATGATACAAAAGCCAGTTTGCTTTGAAAATATTTACAAGTTTTAATTTATAGATTCCATAATTCCTAACCTAATAAAGATGTTGAACTAATTTTACTTTTAAATCTATGAAAAATCTTATTTGGAAAGAACTAACTAATGTATTAACCAAATATCAGTATTTTAAATTTCTAAATAAAAATAACTGATTTACATATCTCAGTTGCTCCACTTTCAAATCCTTTGTCATCTCCTTGTAAAAAAATTTTTCGCATATCGAATGCTTGTGAATTTTAATAGAAGAACTCTCCAATCATTCAATTATTTAAGTCTGGTAGAAAAAATATTTTAGAAATTGTTAAATTAGTTATTAATTTCAAATTAAAGTTATTAACGCACCTTTGTAAAAAATTTACCCAAACGTTATGATCGATGTCCGCTTATCTTAGCCTGTATTTTAAGAACGGCTATTTAAGTGCATAATGATTTATTAAAATTACAAACAGTTAAATTTAAGATTTTTAGACCAAAAAATCACCTCTTGGCTAAACTTAAATCTAAAAAATAACAACAAATTTAAAATAAGGTAAAAAGTTACTTAAATTTTCAATTGACTATAGTTTAATGTGTAAGTTGTTCCATAATTTTCATATGTTAACGATTAATAAATGTATGGTAACGAATGTGGTGCATTTTATGCAATGCCAACTCTAGAAATAGAAACTATTTCATGAACGAACTGCACAGTGTTCAATAATCTGCTTATATTTGTAATATGCATTTCCTACGTACTAAAACGTTGTAGTATAGTGCAGGACTGGCTATCGTGTGATGTGTTATTACTTTCTGTCTACATGATGTCATAACTAAACTTTTTCACCTTTTTTAGGCATTCTTCCCTTTCAAGCCTGATCAGATTTCGGATTGCAATGAGAAACTCAGCCAAAACTTAAGCAGCGCCACAGCCTTAATCGTTTAATTATAAAAAATTTAATAATTTTTTTTCTGAACTAATCAGCCTTCTTCTCAAACTGCGTCATTATGATTTTTAACTTCAAATCACATCTATCGCAAAAACACACTTAAAATATACCAAATTCGCTGTATTTGCCTTTAACATTCCAGCTATAATACATACATACGTACTAAATGCTAAAAATATAAACTTCTTTCAAAATCTGTGTTATTGTCACAATAATTGTAACGGACAAAAGAATGTCACACAATATATTTATTCATTTTAGTAGTTTGTTGCTCCTGAAAGCAGCTATTGTTTCTTAGTTTTGTAAACTATTTTGACAAATTTTAATGAGAAATAAAAACAAAACCTTTATTTTTTATTTGTTTTTTTGTGGATTATTTATTTTATTGTTATTTTAATTTTATCTACTGTTGAGTATTTAAATAATCTACAAAGTAGTGTGTGCAAATCAGAAGTTTATATTTGATTTATGTTTGCTATACCCTTTGAGTTGGTAAAATGAGTTAAGCTAACATATTTTTTTTCAATATAACATTTTGTTGTATTTTATTTGTAACGAGGATGGTTTAGAAGTGATTTTATTATGTGATTAAATTTTTAATTAAATAAAACTAAATAAAAGTTAAGTACTTTGACCTTTACAAAACCGCATTCTTGAATTTTTTCCTTCATGGCAATCTGAAGTCAATACTTTTGTTGTAAGAGTTAGCGAGGACTTAATTATTGTAAATTGTTTGAAACCAACTACAACTTTACCACAACTAAACGCAAACTTATTTTATTATGAAGGATTTCCCTTCTTCTTAAAGAAAGATGAGCTGATATTAACAAAAACGGGTGTTCATGAAAAATATATGGTCAAGATGTATATACATTTAGCTTTAATAAGATAAAGATGTAGCATAATAGTACCTCAAAGCCAGGATATTAACTCTAATAATAATTGAATATTGTTTGACGCCGAAAGCAAAAAACAAGGAGAGCCACGATTAACATGAATAATAAACGTAAACAAGTGAGAATGCTCTATGCAATTGTTGCAATCTTAATTTCTTTTTCATTCTATTTTCAGATATTCGACCCAAAAGCTATGACAGTCAACAATACAATACAATGGACATATAATTATTTTGGTAGCCGTATACCAGCCGCTGTTAAGTTAACAACAATACTTTTTCTCTAATATGTAGTAAGACTTAATACACAAGTACATACCACTATGCTCGCCTTCGCTGTTAATACGACTACTTAAAAGCTTTATATCGTTAGCGAACCAAAAAATACAAAAAATTGCTGATCCACTTTAAATACTTTAATGCATCCACTTAATACGAATCTTGGTTCAACACTATTAAAAACATAAAATAAAAATCTGCAATACAGGGCTATATTTTACCACTCATCAGTCAGAGCATAGTGATAATAAAGTTAATTTTGGTTTGCCATCAGGTTCGCACCTGTTTGAAACCAGATTTTCTAAGACATAAAATTTAAAATAAATGATTGAATTATATGGTCACAGCCATCTCATAATATTGTTGTGTCCATATTGAAGCCATATTATTGCATCACAGAATAAAAACTTTGTTCTGTTTAAGTATAAATTCGTATTTATATGTTGTGATCAGAATATGAAATAATTTTAATTTGTGCCTTTAAAAATAAATTTTTTATGATATACTCATAAAATTTTTGTTATTGAAAAAATATATTTTAAAAGTATTACTACTAGTATAAGTATATCCATGCTACTCATTAGCCCATCAGTGGATTTTACCCCAAATTTTTGATAGAGAGATTCTTATATCTCAAGCTAAATTAACTAAATGAGAGTTTTCATTAAACCAACACAGCTAAAAGACAACAAAACTCAAAAAGTCTTCTATACAAAAACACAGCAAACATTTCGAAAACAAAACTACTTTTGTAAAATATTTGTAAAATTCGTTACACATATTTTTTGTTGTCTTTATTTTTCAAATTACCTGTGAATGGCTTCCAAAGGAAAATTTTACGTAGAAAGCTCAATAGGAGCTCAAATGTTAAGTAAACAAATGTTAGCAATATGCTAATTAATAGTAAGTAAACCTTAAAAATTAATAAATGCTATATTTGAATGATGTGTATATGTCCTTAACGGCTGATTACAAAACTTCTTTTTAGGTAGCCAAGTAGAAAGACCAATGATTTGGAATCCGTGATAATATTTACGTTTATACCTAGTTGTGTAAGCCATAACCAGACGGTCGATCATACCACTGTGGATGGAATGCGTGATTTGATTTACATCTGTACCTGGCAGTTAGCCCTAACCAGATGGTGGTCAAACCACTGTGAATGGTATGTAGCGCCATTCTAGCCCTAGAAGGCCTTCGAATCCGTGCATTCTTTGGTCACTCCTAGTTGCAATTTCAAAAGCTCGAAGTAGGTCGCAGCCTTTACTCCTTGCTTAAGAGTTGGAGACTATCCAACTCCTGGTCCAGAACGCATGAAGCTTAATATAATTAAGAACACGACGGCATTCATACTCACTGGACCTGAACCATTCATTGTGTTCATTTTGAATGATCCGACCAACAAACTCAAACATAGGGGCCAACCTTAATAACCAGACAGAGAGCAGCTAAATGTCTAAAGAGGCAAATAGCGAAATCTGCGAGCTCACTGAACCCCGTGGAAATATGTGGATTGTCCAGATGGTTCCTACTAGCCTTTAAGGGGCCTGGGCTCCCAAAGTCTAGGCTCCAAAAATACTATCATGTGGCCCCTGAGGGAAACTGTGGATAGAATGCAGCGTCATCCACGCCCTAGTGGCAATTTCAAAAGCCCGGAGCAAGCCGCAGCCTTCACTCCTTGCTGAGAACGTGGAGACTATCCAACTGCTGGTTCAGAATGCATAAAGCTTAATAAAATTTAAGAACACAACCGCAATCATGCTCACTGGACCTGGACATTTCTTGTGTTCATTGTGAGTGATCCGACCCACACAACTCAAACGAGAGCCTCGAAACCACAACCACCACGATATTCCCGAAGGGCTAACCTCAATAATCACTTAGATAACAGCTAAAAGGCTAAAAAGACAAATAGCTGAACTCTGGGACCTTACTGATTCCCGTGGAAATATAGTAAAATTGTCAAGTTGGCTCCTGCTAGCCTTGAAGGTGACTGGGCTCCCTTTTACCCCCGTTGACACATGTAATGACGGTGAGATTCCGTCAAAACATATCAATGTACCCCCGGAGTGGTAGACCAATGATTTGGAATTTTCTAATCTGCATATTGGTAAATAATTGAAACGATGGGCTCAGTTAATATTTTGCTAATTAACAATATTAAACTAATTGACATCGCTGGAAAAGAATTTTATCCAAAAGTAAAAATTAAATAAAAATTTATTTGTTCTTTTAAATTCTTTCAATGCCTGTTTTTAGCAAATGTAATTCTAAAACCAACTACGTATATTGTTGGGTGGGCTATTGACCTCGACATTAACTTTTATGAAACAATCAGACTTGATTAAAAATTTATATTAAATCTGCGCTAATACAAGTAATGACGTCAGCTGACAAACACTACATTGTTAACTTTCAACAATGGAAAATTTACATTTAAAATGTAATATTTTTTTAATTATTCAAATATTTGTTTCTAAATTCATTAAATAATAAACATTATGGCCTAAATTTTATACGCTTAAAATTTAAAATAAAGTATTCTATTATAACAGAGAGAACAAAAGCACAGGTTCAACTACCTGACTTAACCCATGACAGAAACTGTGACAATAAAATGATTTTTACTTCTTTTCAAAAACTTATTTCAAATGTAGACGCCTTATGTTTTTATATTCAAAAGTCATGTGTAAATCGGAAAATAAAATTATGATCACAGATATTTTGTTGAGTGATATTTCAAAGTAGCTTTTCAAATAATTGTATGTTTAGCTTTTCTTTACGGATTTATTATTATTTATGAAGGTTAGTTTTGTTTTGTCTAAGATACCTGTTGATTAGATCGTTTTTCTGTTTTCTAAAAAATATAGTGTAAAAATTATTTATTATTAATTATTTAATTAATGTTGGCAATACTATCAAAGTTTGCGTTAGATTTTTAGTATCATAGTAGATTTTAACATTAACAAGTCTCCTGGGTCGGACTGAATTCCAGCACGTCTTGAAACAATTCTCTTTGACGCTTGCGTCTCCCTTAGCGCTCTTTTGGGCACGTTGTATCATGCCACCGAATTTCCAAAGCGTTGGTAAGTTAATAATATAACGCCAGTCCCCAAAAGGGCGAGACTAATACCCGAAAATTGCCGCCCAATTGCAGTTTGTTTTGCAGTTTCTAAAGTGTTTAATTTTTATTTTACTTAGGTACTGACAGTATGGTTTCCATACGGGGCACTCTACGAGTAACTTGCTGGCTTTCATGTTGGAACAATGATGCAACTCCATACATTATTTCGGAGAAAGTAAGGTGGTGGCTCTAGATATGATGTGGTATGACGCACTTCTGTCAAAACTTGTTTCTTTTAGTGTCGGTGATAATTTCTTCACATTCTTATCGAGTTTTCTCAGGAATCGCACATATAGTGCGTTGTTTAAAGATAGGATTTAATCAGATGAGTTCAAAATTAATTTAGAAGTACCGCAAGGCTCCGTTCTTTCTCCTACTCTATTTCTTATCCTTCTAAATGACCATCTTTGTCAAACTTTCAACCCTATATACTGTTTTGCAGATGACAGCTTTTTTAGCATTCATATTCATTTGGTAATAGACCGTACCAGTTGGAAGAAAGTTCCAAAAGACGGAAGATAGATAACACGAGCTCCCAATAATCTCAGAATGGGGTACAGCGAATTGAGAAGAATTTAATACCTGTAAGAAGCAATGTTTCATGCTTAAGCATAGATCTGTGTTCGAAAATGGTGCTGCATTTGTTAATTTGGGTGATATAAGTATTACGGAATCGCAAGCTGTTGATGTTCTTAGCATGAAAATTCAGTGTGATGTTCGATGGACTAAATCTACTTCACTCCATCCGATCTTCGTACTACTTACATTACCTATATCCGTCCAAAAATGGAATACAACTCTCATGTATATGGCGGCGCCTCAAAGTCTATTTTTGTGTTGTTCGGCCACACATAAGAGAGGGTTAAGAGGTTCGTTGCCGGCAGTAGAGTATCCAACTCTACTGATTCTCTATGGACCCCCCCAGGGGCATATAAATATGGTCTTTATAGAATTCCACTATCTAGACTCAGTGCAAACGGGGGAAAAGGGAGCCCAGTCCCCTGAAGACAGGCAGGGAGTCAACTGGAAGCTCCACTTTATTTCCACGGGGATCAGTGAACCCGCAGAGTTCATTATTTGTCTCTTTAGACTTATAATAGTTCTCTGGCTGATCATTGAGGTTGGCCCCTATATGGGAGTATCGTGGTGGTTGTGGTTTCGCGGCCCCATAACAGTATAACGGTTTTTATGGTGGCCAGGATCATTTCACTGATAATGACACGCAAAGTGAATGATCCAGTCTAGTGAGCATGCTAGACAGGAGTTGAAAGTCTCCAACTCTTTAGCAAGGTGTGATGGTTTGCAGCTCTGCCCTAGAATCATTAAAGTTGCAACTAGGTGGTTCTGTTGCTTAGAATTATGTTTTCGGCTTCCTAGGACGCTTGCATCACGCTCCAAATTATACAATAGTGGTTTGTCCACCATCTGTTTAAGGCTACATAGCCAGATGCGGATGTAAAACTAATCACACTCTACTGATTCTCTAGGGCATCGACGCAATGTGGGATGTATTTCACTAAGTAAGTGATCACACGTTTTTGCGTTTAACTCCATTTTTGTTGAGAGCATATGTGGTTGATTGGCCAGTGAATCACACTATGCATTACAGGGAATATTCATTTTCTAGCAAAACAGTCCTTGTGTGGAATAAACTCCCTCCAGAGTTATTTCCTATCACTTTCAAAGTAGGAAAGTCTAAATAGAATGTCCACAAACACTACTCCCTCTTTCCTTCTCCCCACAACCTAATTTCGTAGTTCTCGCACAAAGCATTGCATGTGTAGGGGTAATCGCCTAAGTGCGGGTCCAAAGCAAAAAAAAATATGCATGTGTCTCGCAATATGATCTAATCAAAATATGTGTGCCAATGCCTGATATTTTAAAAGGAATACAAACTTTATAATTTATTTGTATTTGTTTATGTTAACCAGGATAGAATAGACAGTAAAACTGAGTAATCCTCAACACACTTCTCACTGTAAATACTGAAGTTCTCTGTTTTACTGTCAACTTTCGATTTCCTGAACCACTTATCCTTCTTTACATTTTATTGATTTATTTGATCTATAGATGTAATTTTTACACACTATAACATGTGTTTTCTTACTTAAAACTACAATTAGTTGTTTAGTACACAATTTTATTACGCTTCACATCGTCTAGTAATTAAGAGTAATAAATAAATTGACATAAACTATTAAAATCTTCGAATTTTATCTGCATTTAAATATATATTTCGATAGAGCTGTAAGAACATTAAATGATAATATCGAGTTAAATGAAGCGGAACATTGAAACAGTTATTAGAAATCAAAAATTCGTCTACAATTTTGCCATTATTGAATTTGATTGCGGCTTTTCAGCGTTGGCAATCTGATTAATTTTAGTCTGCAACGATAAGATGGTAAATAAACTACAGACTGTCATGATTAATCTCGTAAGCAGAAAAACATAAATTATTTCTGAATCAATTCAACGTGGTTGCTATGCACATTATATTGTGGGTGCCATAGTACTGAACCATATACCAAAGTTGGTCTCAGAATTGATGTATATATTTGTTTTGTTATGCACGGATTAGTGAACTCTTTAGTCCACCTTTTAATAAACCTCTAGCCCTACTAAAGCTCTTGTGCATATGAGCTATGAAAGTTAATTTGAAAGATGACTTCTTATTTTTCCCGGTTAAAAAAGCATATTACCCAATATTACAATAATTAGCAAATAGAGAGCTCTTTTACGATATAATAGCGAATATTTTTAAAAGCAAAAAACAAAACTCCTTTTACCATGAATCAAATAAAATATTTCAAACTTTAATTTCTTTCATTAAATAAGTTAACCACAAATTAGTTTTCATAATCCGTATATTAAAGTTAAAATATATTTAAACAACTAACAAGAAATCGTACTATCATACTATCGATAATATGATAACAACCACTTAAATTTCTGTTTTTCGATCTTTTTTGTTTTTTGAAAACGATTTAAAATAAAATACTGCCAGAATGAGCACTTTCTGAAGAAACGGCAACAGAAAGCAAGATATGAATAACATTATCTTAAAGTTTCTATTCCACGAAAAGACAAAAACTGAATATTTTTATTTTGTTCACAGCAACAAAACTATTTAACTAATTTGAATTAAAATTGCCTGTTTTTATTATTTAATAATAAAAGCCGTATATTAATAATAGATCTAAAATTATAACTTTTTTTAGGAGGAGCCCATTGTAGCAGAGTCTTTCAAGCTTCTTTAGTAAGTTTTCACTTTAAAATTCTAAATTGATGGTACTACAAGATATTCTTACATCACTCTCTATTGTAATGGCGTTTAAATTATCGTGGTCCCCTGGTTAATAACGTATTCAACCTAGACAGTATGCACAAAATTAACGTGAATATTATCTCTAAGAAACTTAAAGCAGTTTTTTTTCAGGCGTTTAATCATTCAGGCGTGTTTTTTATTTCAGAATTTCACGGTTTGCAATGGCTCTTTGAAAGCCTTTCGTGGATACCGGGTTATGACCAGCTTTCAAGTAATGAAAGAAAAGAGTTTGAACTAATTTTCAACACTATTTCCGCAGTTGAGCTGAAAGTTATTGAAATCGTTCTTTTGTAATTCTGTCTGTAGTTTTATTATGATTTAGATATCCAAGCAGAGATTCATAAAACTATCCGATTTCGCGAGCAACAGCGCGCTAGAAATATTGTTACGAAAACTTTACATCGAGTTCGGTTATTTCCACTATATTCGAAATAATATTCGAAACTATTATTCACTAATACTAAATAATGAATCAAAACTTTATTTTAAAATAATATTATTGATATTTTCGTAATATTAAAAAAGTTCTTTTAAATTACCTGCCGAATAAAAACTTCCCAAAAGAAGTGGCCTTCTAAAAATAGAAATTAAAATGCCTCATCTGATCAAAGCAAAAAATATTTTTTTTATTATTTTCTTTAAAAATAAATTTGTTTTTACAAAGAGCTTACAATATTTGCATGTTATCTTATTATTTCTAATATGTGTAAAGAATCGTATAGTATCGTTAACAAGGTAAAACGGTAGATTTCAAGCGAGTTGTAATCTGTAGAGTAGAAATTGCGTTTGTTCTGTGGTTGCTTGTCGGAAAGTTTTAAGTGAAAACACTTCTTGGCCGACCTTCCTTTAATTTTCGTAGCTGGCTACCAGTTATCCGATAGGTCAAATAGGTTTAAGATATTTTCAATCTTTCAAGTCAGTGCAGCGCTTTCCGAACAAATTAAATATTATACATCATATAACTTAAAAACGTATAACTTAGAGTAGCCTTAGAATTTTCTAACAACAGATGCTTAAATTATTCATGGCATTGGTTATTATAATGAACTTAGGGTACTGTAATAAATGAAACAAATACTTCAGTTATCGTTGACCATATTGAAAGTAAATGGCTGGCTGGATTGGTGGCGTGAAATAAGAAGGCAGAGTTTTTAAATTTTTAACAATAAATTAAGTAAATGACCATGGTTCCCAAATGAAAGAGATAGTCTTTTATGTTAAATGATTAACACTTTAGTCTCAAATAACATTTTTCTTTCAAAATAAATTTTTAAATATTGTTACGGGTGTGTCGTGCTTAAGTTTTAAAAGAAAATAATTAATCAATAAAGTAAACTACTGGTTGCAAACTTCGTAGAAATTTTATACACGCAAACAACAAATCTGTATGATGTTTACCATCGACATAGTTTTCTAAGAAAACTTATCTACACAAACATATTTTTTCGCTGCTAATATTTCTCGTTCATAAAGAGAATTTTAGTAATCGAACTGTTGCGCTATATATGGAAAAGCACGCTGAATAAGCTTACTTTTTGAGCCCATGATGTGACAAAAATCTGTGTATAATGTAATGAATCCGGTCAAGGTGTCCCCTAGGGCTTTATAATTATCCATGTCTAATACCTACTTCATCTTATTGCAAAAATACTCGCATGTAAGTTGTTAATTGGAGTATCTTTACGAACCACCACAAATTCGATGATTTTAGCCTTTTGAGTGTATTTCCTCAGCAAAAGTTGATCGGGGAATAATAAGGGGAAAAGTCTGACGAACACCACCTGACAACAGAATCATAACTCCACCAAATATATTTAGTTATCACGAAAATCAAAACTTTAGCGTTGTACTGTTCTTCTGTTTACAACTCTTGATTTAATGTATTGTGCATATTGTTACGTAATGTGTCTTGCGTAAGTTTTAAAATAAAATAATTAAGCAATAAAGCGAACTACTGGGTATGTTGTTTACGAACTGCGTGACTTCCTAAGAAAACTTATGGTACAACAACAAAATTTTTAGTTACAAACTGCGTAGCAAATTTATACACGCAAACAATTTGATATGCTGTTTACTAACTGCGTTGTATGCAAGAAAAGCAAATTTCTGCTTACTAACTGCGTAGAAATTTTATACGCGCAGGACAACAACAAACATGTATGCTGTTTACCCTCCGTGTAGTTTTCTAAGAAAAACTTATCTACACAAACAACAACAAATATCTTAAAATAAATTCCAAGAAGAAACTTTATCAGTATAAAAACAAAAATACACACAGACATACAGGCGCCTATACATTGAACAAAAAACATACAACGACAAAAGCTGATACAAAGGAAGTAGAAGATTCTTAAATTTTCTAGACTTTTAATGGACAAATATAAAAGGGCACCATCTGAGTGGATATTCAGTCAGTGTAAAAATAAACCTCGTGAAATAAAGACGTGCATCTTACGTAAATTGTTCTGTAGTGTCAACTACAATCATACAGACGACTGTTATTTCTGCTTAACTACTCCCATTAAGCATGGTTTATCTATAAGGAAAAGAGGAACGGTTAAATACCCTAATCTCCCATCTGCTCTTCGGTCTGTACCACACTCAGACACTTTGCCAGTCCCTTCTCCACGCCAAAACTATGAAATTTTAGAGGATGGTGATAAAGACTGTGAAGAAGGAGCACCCCAACCTTCTACATCTTATGACCCTGATTTTGAGGTAGGCGATAGGTCTAGTGATCCGCACAGAATTATTCAAGCAGAGTTGAGTGACCTTATAAGAAATCTTGGCTTGTGTAAAGAAAAGGCTGAACTTTTAGGGTCAAGACTACAATAGTAAAATCTTCTAAAACATGATGTGAAAATATTTCAGTACAGACAGCGTTAAAAGATTTGCTTCCTTTTTTTGAGAAGAAAACAAACCTCGTAGTTTGTTCTGATGTTAATGGTTTGAGAACTGCTTGAATTTGGATCACACTCCATCTGAAACTTTAAAACTAAGCTTAAAATCTATACTTTTGCATAATGGAAACAGGCGAGATCTAAACCCTAATGAGAAAAATGTAGTTGACAAGCCTCTTGTAGATCCTTCCCCCAATAGATACTAAGTTGGGCCTTGGATCAGGAAGGACAAGCTTTTAAGTATTTGAAAGTAAAGTTTCCCAGGTTAGGTGATGCAAAAATCAAGGAAGGCATCTTAAAATGAAAATAGAGCCTGGGAAGCCTTTAAGTGAGTTGTACATGATTTTTAGGTAAGAAAAGAGATGATAACTTCACAGCACTGGTTAAAAAGCTTCTTCAAGTTTACCACCATTTTGGACGCAACATGTCCTTAAAAATTAATGTTCTTCAATATCATCTTCATTTCTGTCCACAAAACCAGAGCTAATAAAAGTTTTCATTGTCATTTTCGTTTTTATCACCCCAAAATTAGAAGAAATTGACTAACTTAGTGCAGGAAACATTCAAAAAATTTTTTTGTTGTGCAGTATTATTACACCCTTTACTAGAAGTACATAAATTTATCATTCCGTTTGTAATTTCTACAATATTAATTTTCTACTTACAGGACTACATAGTCAGTCAATTTAGCGATATCCGTCTGTCCATGTTGAAATCAACTTCCCTAAAATGGTGGAAGACTACTACTAATATATCAGAAATATTTTCGGAAATTTCGCTGCCGTAAATTGGGAAAAATCCATTAAAAGTGGAGATATGCTTCAAAAAAATGATTTTGTTACGAAAATGATTTTCTAAATTTTAAAAGAAAATAATTTTAAAAAAAAAAGTAAACAAAACGATCCATTGTGCATTTTACAAACTGCGTAGTTTTCTACACATAAAACAACAACAACAACACGCTTATAAGAAATAGTATCAAATAAGAAAAACAACAGAAAACAAAAATAATTAACACAACAAATACAAAACACACAGCCAAGCAGGCGCCTCAACGAATAATAACAACAATAACAGCACTATTAGGTGATGTTAAAGTAGTATATTCTTGTATATTCGAGAACCGTTTATCACAACTATCTAATCGCCACTTGCTGGGCAAATTAATTAATGTTTATGTTGTGTTTATTGAAAATAAATAAATCGTTCAACTTAATTTAAAACTCTAAAGTACTATGTTATTATTTTTCCAGTAAAATAACTCAAAATAACAAATCGTTTATTAGAAGGAATAAATGGTACCGTAATAATAATAATTTTTTGGTAAAATGAATATTTAGGAAAAAGCATCATTAGTCCTTAACTTTTGAACGGGATATATTAGTAATTTTTAAACTAAACTAATTTTTAAACATTTAAAACAATGTCTCCTGCAAAAAGTTGATGCTAAACTTTTTCTGCCTATTACAATACATTTAGATTTACAAGGGTTCAAGCAAAGTCACTTTGCACAAGCCCAGTGATAAATTTTCTTTAACTAATTATTTAAATGCAATAGACCAATTAGCAGCATTTTCAACTGGGGTACCTAGAGTAAGTTGCACATCGTCTGCGTATAGGTGGATGTTGCATTTTGAAAGCACCTTTGGCAAATCATTCATATATATTGAAAATAATAGTGGACCAAGAATAGACCCCTGTGGCACGCCTCTGATAAGTGACCATAATTTATTAACATAAACCGACTGTGTGCAATTCGATATATATGAATTAATTAAGTTGGCCGATGTGTCTGAGAATCTGAAAAAGAATTTTAATTTCCTTAGTAATATATTATGATCCACGGTGTCAAATGCTTTAGAGTGGTCTAGAAGTACTAAAAAACATATATTCTCACATTCCAGTTCCTTTCGTATGTTCGCTGTTACATCTGCAAGAGCAATAATGCAGCTATAGTTCTGACGAAAACCCGATTGCATATTGGAAAGTAAATTATTGCCGTTAATGTAAGACAAAATTTGTTAGTATAAGATTTTCTCAAAAGCTTTTGATAAAAAACAAAAATGGCAATTGGCCTGTATTTTCGCATGTTTCCATATCGACGGCAACGTTGATAACATGATAATATTATTAAAAATATAACTAACGTAAGGAAGAATCAGAGACAAAAGCCCTTTCATAAATTTTGGGTGTATAATATCAGGCATCAGTAGTATTTGATTTTATTGAAAAACACGTTAACATTATATCACATTGAGTAATACAGGAAAACCGAAAGCGATCAGCAACAACTCCATCACCCAAATTTATCGGGTCTGAGGGAAATTTAGTTTAATTCTCTAGTAAATAAATATATTCAATTTTAATAGGGCTTCTGTGAGATTTAGAACTTTATATCTTGTGTTTAATTTCCATCCACCAGGGTTAGGCAATAATAGTTTTGGTTACGCTTGAATTTCTGGTGAGATTTATTACCTAAAAATAAAAAACATTTTATTTTTATTTTCGACTTCAGTATCCACTACTATTTAAACTGACGATCTTCTTTCTATTAAAAAATTACTTCAAAGCGAGAAATTTATTGGTTAAATATTTTAAGTTTTTTTTTCATCTCCAATATATCGACCGACATAGTTGAGTATGTTCACAAGCTTTTCCTTAAGTCGTATTTATAATAATGTACTTTGAATAACGCTTGAAAACTTTTGAACATCTCTTGGTTCTACTTTAATTATGCAAATAAATAAATACTCGAATATTAAACATGCCTAACAAATTTCTAATTGGTTTGCTATTTCAACTTACATTACTTGGCTGAAAACAAAGACGAATTCACCTATTATTAACAACGTATTAAATTAAATTGTATTAAAAAAAATAAGACCTGCAATATTATGAGTAAAAGCTTAAGCAAAAATATATTGGCGAACGAAAAAAATCCTTAAAATGCCAACGACAGATACGCCTATATCTAATAACCAATTGTTACAGATTTTTAAGCCTAAGAAACGGGTTTATGGACAGGACAACAACAACAACGATGAACGGCTATTGGTCACTGCAAAGTCACAACAGCAATGATTAAAACAATGATTAACATTCCATGTTGTTAACTATAACTATTCATTTTTAAATGTGTAATAAAAAAAAATTGCAACTACAACAACAGCTAAAGATGTACGTGATTATGCAAACCACACAAACACATATAATTTTGCATGTCATTCAATTGGGATGAGACTGCAGCAAAAAACATAGAACAAACAATACAGCAACTAGATAAATTAACAAGCTGTAAAATAAAGTTATTAAAAACAAAACAATTGGCAATGAACAATAATATAAGCAATGAAAGCAACAGCTGCAACGTTAGCAGTAATAGCAATGGTAGAGCAAAAAGCAAACAAACAACTTCAATTATAAACACAAATAAAACGGCTAAAAAACAATTTCATAATGACAATAATTGGCCGCAATATTAATATGCTGCAAAAACAAAAATTTCAGCATCTGTTATGATGCTGAAATTTTTTTGGCGAAAGCAAGATGGACCAAAGACACCCTACAGCTTCAAATAATTATATGATTAGAATAACACAGATATAATATACACGAGTATATATTTCCAGGCCAAGATTTTTGAGAAATGTTCCAATTCGATTTCTACATTAATTTTGATTTTTAGAACCCATTATTAGAGAATTGTTTAAATCATACTATCACTACAACTGCTATCTATACGTGTTTGCAACTGTCACAGGCCTTTGACTTTAGAACTATAATAGAACTTCTGACAGCTAAAGCCACAAATAATAATGATTTCATTCAAACAATCACATATTGGCAGTTGAAACTTAGCTGAAGCAATAACTATAAAAAAAAATTATTTTAAGATAATGGGTTTCCTATAACAATAACAAATTAAGAGGGGCTGCATACATGGTACAAAAAGTTTTGTGTATGAGTCCAACTCGCACTTGGAATTTTGAAAGCTGTTTTGAAACATATTTTTGCATGATTAAAAGTTTTTTTATTATTTTTCACTTTAGTTTTCTCGATATTGAATCTTGACCAAGAAATAAATTTCAAAATTTCTACCGAACAGATTTCAGTAGCGGAGGTGAAACCCTAAGCAGACTCCAATCTCGAAAATAAGACAACTACGCTAACAGTTATTAAATTCAACCGGATAGAAAAAATGTGCTATATGAAATATTATTCTGTTGTTACATATCTATCGGTGGTATACATATAGATTTACAGCCGCTTGTACACTAATTTACCCAAATCAAAAAAAAAATACGGCTGTAAATTACGGTGTTGTAAACTTTGTCTAACTTTAGGAGTTTTGGCTTCCAAGTAGAAGCTTGTCGTGAAAAGAGATCTAAGAAGTTCTGAAAAAATTTCCGTAGTTTTTTAATGTGTCTTTTTACGTTCTTCAGATAGAAAAGCCTATAAAATCAAACTTCAAGATACTTAACTTCTTTTTGGTACAAGCACTTTAGCACAAACAAAATGAGAAGATTTCATAATTTTTGAATCTTAAGAGTTTTTCTTGAAACCTCCTTTTGACTTTTATTTTGGTATTAAAATGCATAAATCTTAAAATGCTTTTTGGAAGCCATAATTCATCACGTAAATGTGGTAGCTTTTTGACATTAAAAGTTTTATATCTCAGAACACAAACAAAAAATCATGCAAAAAATAAGCTATCGTAAACTGTACATTAACCTTGGAAATGTGCATTGTTTTACAGTCTCGTGAAATTTATCACCATATGGACAATGTGGACAATCGCTTTTTGTCGGTTTAAAATCAATAACCTTGATTTTCACTTTAGATACACTTATAATAAGTATTTGCATGTTGTATAAATCTGCTAGACTATTAGATTCAAGCGTTTTTTAAGATTTTAAGAAGAATAAAAACTCAACTCTTTGTTGTTCAAGCTCTTTTTATTTCGATGCGTTAAGAGCCATTCAATATCTGCAAAACAAGCTTAGCTATCCGGACATAACATAACAGTTTTGGTTACATGTTAAGCAGACAATTTCAGATGTTTATCAAAATCAGCAACATCTTCTGGAGTTCTTAGCATTAATTTCCAAGCGATCAGTGCTTCCTAGTTGTTAGATTTAACCCAATTTATAGAATTAATGCTCTCCTTACATGGATATATGAAGAGGATTAGCTCTTCATATATCCATGGGTGTTCTGCTCAAGATATTGATGTAATTAATAACAGCTACTTCTTTTCGACCAGCAAGCAAAGAAATGTATTTTGGTAGTTGCACTGTATAAAGCTTAGCACTGAAGGCATATACCGAAAAGATCACAAACACTTGATGAAATTATTTGATACAACAGTTGTACAGTAAATGGGTCCCATGCCCTCCTATCTGAAACAAGCTAAATAACACTCAGAAACGAAGTATTCGAGTTGATTTACATATCAACGTTTGACGTTAGCGTTCCAACTAAATAAGCGCTTTGGAGGTGTTTGTCAATGTTGAGCCGTAGAATGACTTACAAATCAATTTTAGTTTTGACGGAATGGGCTCAAAAAGGCAGAATACTCCTTGAATAGTGTCCTTTACAGTTACTGCTTGACTAGCTCTGAATTCATTTTGGATTATTCACACCACATATGTTTTTATTATTAAATGGAATTCGTAATTTTGGCTACTTTTCCAGCATATCTCTCATCATTACCTCAGACATTATGTGGCATGATCACACTGCCTTACTTATTATACCATTTTGAGAATAAAAGCATTTGATTTCGATTGTTTGATGCTCTATAAGGCACGGACTGCCATTATAAAGAGTAACGAAACTTGTTTTCAGTTAATATCTTAGCTTACTAGAATACGAAATAACTTAAGGCTATGAAATCAGCACCTTTAAAAACGTAAGAACCAATAGTTTGTCTGATCCATACCACAGCAAAACAGTAGATGTAGACTTAAGGGCGTTAAAAACATACACGGCTAATCAAGATTGTTACGCACATGAACGAGAAAGCGAAATGAGCATAAATAATATCCTGCCTTATGATGAATATTTTATACAATTTCAATTTTCTGCTTCTAGAATATTTTGATATTTGAACAAATAGGAATAATTAATTAAGACAGAACAGGTATTTTTTTTTTCGCTCGGGCCAGTACTCAGGGGAAGACCCCTACTCATGCAATACATTGTATCAGAACTAGGAAAATATGTTATTGGGAGGAAGAAAGAGGGAGTAATGTTTGTGGACATTCGATTTGAATTTTTCCACATTGAAAGTGACAGGAAAGCACTCTGAAGGAAGTTTATTCAACATACGAACTGCTCTCCTGAAAAACGAATTCTCTCTGTAATGCGTAGTGCAACTCACTGGCCAATCGACGACAAATGCATGCGCTCTCAACGAAAATCGAGTCAAACGCACAAATATACAAGTTTTGTATCTCTTACACCATGTTAGAAAACCGAGGCACTTGAAAGCTTCTTTAGAAACCTGAAAAAGGTGTATTTTTATGCCAAGAACATCAAGAGCTTTTTATTCCGTAAAACTTATATCACCCATAGTAACAAATGCAGCATCATTTCCGAACACAGATCTATGCATGAGCATGCCACATTGCGTGTTATGGGCATTAAATTTGTCTTTATTCACACGACCTGAGGTTACTGCGATATCGTGATTGAGCATTTTATCTATCTTCTGTCTTTAGAAACTTACTTCCAAATGGTTCGGTCTATTACGAAATATATTTGACAAAGAAGGTCATTAAGAAAAATAAGAAATAGGGTAGGAGAAAGAACGGAGGCTTGCGGTACCCCTGAATCAATCTTGAACTCGTATGATGAAATCCCACCTATAACAACTCGTATGCGTGACAAAATCTACATCTGTACCTTGCTGTGTAAGCGACAACCAGATGGTGGATCATACCACTGCGGAAGAAATGAAGCATCATCCTTGCCCTAGAAGGCCTTCAGATACGTATATCCTCCAGTCACTCCTAGTTGCAAATTCAAAGGCCCGGAGCAGGCCGCAGCCTTTACTCTTTGCTGAAGAGTTGGAGCCTATCCAACTTCTGGTCCAGAATGCATGAAGCTCAATAAAATTTAAGAACATAACGACAATCATGATCACTGGACCAAGACCATTCATTATGTTCATTCTAAATGATCCGACCCACACAACTCAAACGAGGGCCTCGAAACCACAATCACCACGATATTCCTGAAGGGCCAACCTCAATAATCAGTCAGAGAACAGCTAAAAGGCTAAAAAGACAATTAGCTGAACTCTGGTGCTCTACCGATTCCCGTGGTAATATAGTGGATTATCCAGTTGGCTCCTGCTATTAGGGAACTGGGCTCCCTTTTATTCCCGAAGACACATGTAATGACGGTGAGATTCCCTCAAAGCATATCGATGTGCCCCCGTGGGGGTAACAACTCGTATAATGCGATTCCTGAGAAAACTCGGTATAAATCTGAAAAATTATCACCGACACCAAAAGTAGCAAGTTTTGAAAGAAGTGCATCATGCCACACTCTATCAAACGCCGGGCGGTAATTTTTAGGGTTTTTGGCCTTACCCCTTTTGGGGATTGGCGTTATTTATTAGCAACCTTCCAACACTTTTTAACCGCTCGAGCTTGAAAGAACATATTCGGATTAGTAACGGATACTCTATCGAGGCCGGGTGGTATTTGACCGGCAAGTAGGAATTATTTGCAAATGTACCAGCGAAAAGGTTAGCTTTATCAACGGGTGAGTGAATATTTCATCATTCTTTCATTGATTATCATTCATTGGCGATTTGATTAGCATTGTATGATAAATAATGTTATCGATTTATTGCATTCTTGATGCATTACCATTAGCGCAATGCTTTCTAATGCAAATATTTCATTAATAATTCGCTAAAAATCAAAAAATGAATCATTATCATAAACTCAAAATTATATAGTTTTAAAGCATTCAAAGCATTCTATAAGACAAATAATGTGTATTCTGAACGAGTTTATTGCACTCATTAAAGAAAAGTTTTTACTGGTAATGCTAATAATTTTTCAGTAAAATTTACTTTTAATATTTTGCAGAAAACAGTAAAACTTTCCTGGTAATAAAAATTTAATTGTTATTACTTCGTCATCTAATCTAACTAAGAACTAAGGAATCTCCCAAGATATAGTCAACCTTCAATTTGGAGGCTGGTTGAAAAGCTCAATATTAAATTAAAAAAAAAAAACATGTTTTAAGAAAAATGCTTTTAGACTTAAAAAAAAACTTTTCTTATTGTAACTTACTTCACGTTAGCGCTTCTTCATATTCATTATGATTTTACGTTTGCTTAATGCACTTGAATTTAAAAGAGTTTAAATGACGTGGATTAATAAAAGTGTTTTAAAAAAAGTTAAAAGACATCTTGAATATAACTTGAAAAGCGTTGTTAATTTTTTAGAATTAAAAACAGCACTTCTTTTACAATTTTGTTTTCTATTTTAATGAGTTTTTTTAATATTCTCAATCACCAACTATTTAAGTATTGTGACCTCTTATTTTCTTAATAAATTTACCCAAAAATTTGTTGATACATAGTTTGTTGTGTTGCCTCATTTATTTATTAGTTAAAATAAACGTCAACTTAAGCCGCATTATAATTATTTATTTGTGTTTATTTTTAATTTATTTGATTTATTTCATAAAAAGCGTAAACTTTTTTTTGTGAAAGAGACAAAATTTTCTTAATATTAAGATATCCGTTATGTGCCCATTAAATAAAATATTGTATTTCTTATGCCGCTTTTCTTTCTTTCTATCTTTTTGATACTTTTCGAAAGCTCTAAGTAATACGGCAGTTAAAATTGTTATCGCATTAGTTCTTACTTAAATTGAACAAATTTGCCTGCCTGTCAGTGGTTTTTCGATTATCGAGACAGATACAATGGCGCTAATTGCGAACAGTTGTTATAGTGGCGAAATTTCGCACTTAATAACGAATTCATTAACTCGAAATCGTAGCATAAGTTCGTTAATTGACACTCACTTAGGAAGATAAAATCTTTGGGAAATCACACTGCACAACTTAAAGATTGATGAATTGAAGTCACTGATTCTAAATATAAGCTTGACTATAAAACACCTCTTGTTTACAAATTATAACCTTGAGTAAAAGTTATTCTTTTTTATATGGTTTCTATGCTGCTAACTAAAAATTAATTGTGTCAAGTTACTATAATTTGTAGCGATATTGTCACGAAGAGTTTGTGAGATTAATCAAAACGATTACTTTGGTTTTAACGGTGGAGGGCATATATTTAAAAAAAAATACCTCTTATATGTTTAAAATCAGGACATTGCCTTCCAAGAAATGCCACTGACCATCAAACTGATGCTTTTCTAAAGAAACGAAGTGGCATTGAGATGAAAATTGACAGTAATGATAGTGAATTTGCATGTGATCTTAAAATATCAAAACCAATGATGATCTAAATCTGTGACTGTCAAAGGCCAAAATTTTGACTTGTAGAATAAAAAAGAAACTAAAATATCCGCACAAGAATATATATATATATATATTTAACCCAGGTACATGGTTTAAGGGCTGGAATAGGATAAGGAAATTATTTCATTTGTCAGCGATGAATTACGACTAATTATGTGTATTTTTGTATATGAAAATATCTTTTTTAATAAATGTTCATCCTAGATGAAGAAACAAACATAGGTGCCCCTGTAGGCTAGTAGGTAGTGTACTAGCTTGTCAGTAGGGGGTTGTGGGTTCGATTCCCAACGAAGACCTTGGCTTTTTTCACCACAAAAATATAAATTGACTGTCGGTGTCGCTGCTCAGCGATGAAGGCATAGTCACTAGTCACTGTGCTGTCTCGTACGGCAGTTGATTTCTGACTATCCTTCTACTTTTGCCACCTGTTTCATCTCTTCTCTATCCCTTTCCTAAAGAATGTAGCACGGTACTTAACTAAATAAGCATTGTTGCCTGAAGTGCTACTTCTCTTTAAAAAAAAAACCAAAAAAAACAGAAATATACACAGAGAGAGAGGGCCATTATATACCATAAAAAATTTAAATACATATTTTTAATTTGTTGCATTGTTTAAGTTTATAAAGAAAATAATGGTCAGTAAAAAAATTGAACGAAATAACCTATTGTGTATAAGAAATCTTATACACACAAGTCAATAACAACATGCTTCTTATAAATTCTACGAAATAACTTAGATAACAGAAAACAAAAACAATTAACGCAGAGCAAAAAAAAAACAAAATACACAGCCAAAAGCCGCCTACACTGAATGATGAAAAAACATTAATATGGCAATTTATTAAAGTATATTAACGCAACTGACAAAAAAATGCAACTAGTATAGAGAGAACACTGAAAATGGCAAATAGCCGAAACCGGTTTGTTCACAAACCAAATTTGATGCGGGTTGGCGTAAAATCATACCCAAATAAAGTAAACCCCCCGCACATACATACATTAAAGTAGAATATACAGATATATGCGAGAACCATTTAAAACAGATATATGTATGTAAGCACCACTTGCCGAGCAAATGAATTAATTCAAGTTGAAAAATTGTTGAGAAAAGATAATCAAATAACAAAAAGCCTACTTTAGGCGTTACTGTGGTGAAGTTACCATCGTGTTTATTTCGTGTGTATTGAAAGTGAAATTTAAACAAAAAAAGTGCTGTGTTATTATTATGCAATAAAAAGAAAATAGTTATTAAAATCAATAAACGTAGCAATATATTAAGATCACGTTTTTGCATGTACAGTGTACACCCTTTGATTTTTTAGTTATCTTTTATTTTTTGTAATTTTGGATACTTATGCTTAAATATCCAAAGATATCAAATAAAGAATATAATTTCCAACAAAATCAATTTAAAAAGGTAACTTTGCAGTAACTTTGAACTAATTGAAAGTTAGTTGGCAAAATTAATTAAAAATATAAATAAGGAAACACAAGGCTATTTTCTCGCTGGCTTAAATAACATGATAGAAATTCTGTTAATTTATTGGTTTGAGCTTGCAGTTGAACTATGTAAAACACAAAATATATTTTTTAAACCAAAACATCTGAATTTGTTATTGAGAAATTGTTACGTCACTTATCCAAGTTTTAATAAACAGTTTTTCATCACTAGGCAACTTTTGAATAACATTTCCAATGCTTTAACAAATTTTACTAAACATTATATATAAAATTGGTTAAAACTAATATTTTGCTTCAGTTGTAGGGTACAAGTCTTGATTCACTACTCAGTGGTAAATAAATATATGATTGTAGGTGAACTAGAAAATATTATATTTCTCCTGACCTCTTTTGCTGCAAAGTGGTTTAAGTAGGAAGCACATTAAAAATAAATGAGAAAAACAAACAGTCACCTGGGTGAATGAACACACATACAGGCAGAAAAACAAACAAACAAACAAACAAAGCTTTAATTGTTTTAAACAATTGTAATTGTAATGAAAATTCAATTAAGTGTTATTGCTGTAATTACAAATAAATCATGGAGCACACTCTACGTTGTCTGAATGTGGTAAATATTTTTTCCTTTAATTGCTACAAGAAATTGCATGTAATCGCTTGAAATGCAATTGCCTATTGAAGACAATCTGCGTTGGTAAATTCAAGACATGCCTTCAAAAATTATATGGAATTTTCTTTATTTGAAATTTATTTACTTGTTTTTTATTCAGATGCAACCAGTATGCTTATATGCTTTATATTATCAACCTGTGCTTATTTTGGCTCGGTTCTTGTCGTATGGATATGATACATTTATGCATCGTAACGTAAATGCTGATATAAAAAATTAAATATAAATTCAATAGCATAAAGCAGAAGGAAGGAAAATACCCCGACAATAAATTTAAGACAAAAAAGCAAAAAACGTCATTAACCGTAATAAAAGATGTGCAACAGACGGTTAGTCAAGCAAACAACTGCCATAAAAAATCCAAAGTTATTTCTTAATAGAAGTTTCCAACAAGTGCACAACAGCAAAACAAACACACCAGAAATAGTCGAAGGAAATAAAATTATTAGGCGGCATTTTTCTTGTTTTGAAGAAACAACAAAAACAACAACTATAATCTAAGTAAAACTTAAAATCGCGTGCCAAACAAAACACACTATTTCAAGACATACAATTACAACGCCAACAAAAAGCTGAACATCATTGGTAACAACAACAACAAGAGCTATTTTATTTCCATCATAAAGATTTTCATCATTCGCACTCAACAAGCAAACTCCTTTGCACAATGAGCCAATGGAAAATTTAAGGCAAAACAATGATCGGATTTAAATCGAACAAGTAGCAGTCCTTCACCGAAACAATTGTGTTTTACTCTCTTAACCTGCTCTTTGTTGAACATTCAGATTTTGTTTTTTTTATTTTCAGATTTTAATGGAATTGGAGTACAAACCACCCAGTTAGGACGGAAAATGGCAATATTATTTCATTAACTGGTGGAGGGGAAATAAACAACATTAAACCAGAATTGGAATTTCTTTGCAAGTAGAATTTTTTGAAAAATTTTTAAATTTTGCTAAAATTTCGATCGTTTGATGATCTTTTGCAAATTAAGAAATTTTTTTCGATTGTTAAGTTTTTTATTAAATAAAATTAATTGTTTTTTGTTCTTTCTGGAAAAATGGTAAAATATGATTTTTTGCCGAAACTTGGATTTTAAGTGCAACTTGGTTTTGTTAGGTTTTTGTGGACATTTTCGTTTGTTTTAATTAACATTTTTTAACTGAACTTCTAATGTTTTGGTCAAATTTAAATTTTTAGGAAAATGGCAAATTTCCGATCTCCTGGTAGCCTAGAGTTTTTTCTGAATTTTTGGTTTTCAATACAACAAAAACAACTCCAACTAATCAAAAAGCAATTATAACAACAGGGGGGGAAATTTTAAATTTTGGAGCATATCTTTATCATTACTGAATCATAAATGATTGAATTTCCAATTCTGGTGGAGGGTATGACACAGATGCATCAGCCGCAACAAAACTAAAGCATCGATTATTTAATTTTTTTTTTAAGAGAAGTAGCTCTCAGGCAGCAACAATGCCTATTTAGTCAAGTACCATGCTACATTCTTTAGGAAAGGGATAGAGAAGAGATGAAACAGGTGGCAAAAGTAGAAATCAACTGCCGTATAAAGACAGCACAGCGACCAGTGACTATGCCAAGGTCTTCGTTGGGAATCGAACCCACAACCCCCATACTGACAAACTAGAAGACTACCTACTAGCCTACAGGGGCACCTATTTCAAACTTAATAAACCCCCTTTTGAATACCTTATTGAACTGCTGAATTGTTCTGATTTTCTATAGGGTTTTCTTTATTCAACCCATATATAAGAGTATGTGTTAGTGATGCAAAATTAAAGATTTAAATATAGAAAGATGATGATGACGTTGATTTAAATTTCTTGCAAGAACTGAATGCAGCTGCAACCAAAAAAAAAACAAACACACAATTCCAGTTTAGAATGAATTTATTTATAAACGAAACTGTAGTAAGTGACAGCTAGTGAAGTATCGCCTGCCGAGACAGCAAAGCCAACAATGCATCTTTAACTAACTAAGTGATAGACAGACAGACGGACGGACAAACATATGGTATATAGGAGTAAACATTTTGGCTGTTTATCAAGCTGCCTACTAAGCTGGCTATTGCTGCCAGCCTGCTAATCAGGATGACTACATGTTGGACTACATCGGTTGTAGGAATTGTGTTCTAAGAAAAATTTGCAACTAACACAGGAAGCCAGATTTAAAGCTACTTTTTCAAATAATAAGATTAACATTAAATTGTCAACTGGTATGCAGGATTTGATGACAATTCTTTTTAATATTACAGGCTTGTTTTTTCGTGATCTTAAACCTTAATCAGGTTTCTTTACTTTAAACATTAGGAAAACTGCTTGTAAGATTATAATTATTTGTAGCGACCTGAAAGCGTATTTAAGTTGCACGTCTGAAACGTGTACAGGGCAAATAACTTTTTGTAGGCTAAAATAGAAGGGCAACTCAAACGCAGTAATCATTACACTAAAGCAGACCCAAATAACATTTTGTATTACATTCAGTAGCTGGTAGCTAAGAGTCGACTTAAGCATGTTTTATTCTTGTTCAGATAAAGATGATCATTATTAAATTTGATGGTGCACAAAAGCTTAATTCTAATAGTTTTGACTAACTTAAAATGTAGTCATATACTTTCTGGTTAGCCCACTATGTCATATGTGCTGGTTTGTTTGCGCAGTAACATTTAAAATAAACTCAATTTTGTAAATTTTTTTGTTTGTTTTAAATTTAATTGTGTGAACTAATCATCTCGTATACTACCATGGCCCAGGCATTTTAAAAAAAACTCGAAATGGTAAATTTCCGATCTCCTGATAGCCTAGAGTTTTTTCTGAATTTTCAGTTTTCAATACAACAAAAACAAAAACAACTCAAACTAATCAAAAGGCAATAATAACAACAGGGGAAAAATTTTAAATTGTATTGTATTGTTACGAAGATGTTTTATCAAGTCTTAAAAGATAATAATTAGCACCAAGAGAAAATTAAGCGTAGTTTTCTAGAAAACCTTGTACATATTAAACAACAGCAACAGGCTTACCAGAAATTCTACCAAAGAAGTTACAAACAGAAAAGAAAAACAACTAGCACCAAAGAACACAAAACACACAGCCAAGCAGGCGTCGAAACTGAATGATAACAACAACAACAACAACCTGCTTATAAAAAATTCTATCAAACAAGTCAACAATAGAAAACAAAAACAACTAACACAGAACAAAATAAAACACACAACCAAGTAGGCGCCTAAATTAAATTATAATAACAACTACAATATGGGGTGATGTTAAAGTAGAATATTCTTGAATGTGCACCACTTGCTGGGCAAATTAATTAATTAAAGTTGTGTCATAGTAAAGACAACAAAGTTGCCATTGTATTTATTTTATGAATAAATTGTTTAACTTAATTTTAAACTAATATAAGCAATTTTATTTCGTGCTTGATTCCTTTAAATAAATATTTCATAATATTCTCACAAAATATTTATTACAAAAATTTTTATTAAAAAATAAACATCTTATGATATTTTCATAAAACATTTATTAAAAAAAAAATTAAAATAAAAATATTTAAAATGTATTGTAATAGGGCAGAGCACATCCATATTGCAATTTCACTATTGCTAAAGTAGCTCATCAGTGAATTTTACCCCAATATTGTATAGAAAAACCTAAGAGTCTTATATCTAAAGCCAAACTGATTCTATGAGAATTTTTCATAAAATCAACATAGTGTTTTCAAATATTCCATATGCAAATATTACAAATTTGCCCAGTATCATCAACTAAACTGGAATGTTGTGTGAAAATATAATTTGTATTTAGTTATCAGCAAAAAGTAATCATGCTTGACTGAGATCAATGTTTTTTGTCAATTATTGAGATAACATTGCGTTTTTAAAACCATTTAAATACATGAAAAGTATATTTGAATAGACGATACACGCCACAAGAGGATATTGTGAACTGTGCAAGAAATGTATCAGAATTATTTTATATGAAAATCGTCTCCTTCGTTCCCAACTTTTCCTGATAGCTGTTAATCGACTTCACAGAAATAGAATTGCACAAAAAGGAATACTTAAAAAAACTGATTGGCAAAAAGTTTTTTGTTTATTTCTTTGCAAGCCATATGCAAAATAAAAATATTCGAATGAAGTTGGCATGAATATTCGAATGAGGTTGTAGAAATTTCCTTCTCACAGTTCGAGTTCAAAAGTAGCCATAAAGTATAGTTATGGGTCAGGGGTATAATCTGCAATAGTTTTTAACACACCGAGAAATACACTATAAACTTGACCCATCATCCGTCATCTATGCCAATCTCGTGCTATGTATACGTCGTTACGAATCTTTACAAATTAAAACTAAAGCAAAGTCATGTGTTTAAATATAGAGAAATATTTCTTTTAAAAAAATATTAAATTTTAGAAATGTTGTCAGTTTAAACACATCTTCAGTAACTTACGTGCTATTTCTTTATTCTCTGAAAAATTCTTATAGAAATAACTCAATCAACAAAGTACTTCTCATGCAAATTTTGCAGACCTGAGCTGATTACTTCTAATCAAGTAATAGCAATTTGTACTGCAAATTAAAAGTTGCTCAAATTAAATCCCAAATATAAATAAATCAAACAAGAACGAAAAATACAGGGTGTCCGCCAGGAGGTTATACTTCTTTGTTTGTTTATAATTTTTGATTAAATGAAAGGGAATAGATCTTATATTGAAAGTAATTTTATTTAATGTCGGCTATTATTTATTGAATACAATATCAGTTAAATGTGCGCCTCTATTAGCCTCACAAGTGCGAGCCCTCTTGAGCACATTTTTCAATATATTCTCACACATTTCACGTGGTGTTTCACTAATTTCATCACGAATATTTTCTTTGCATTGCTCAAGCCCGATTAATCGCTGATTGTCGTGAAATTATGCGATCAGGAAATAATAATAAATTTATGGCTTCATTGGCTGTGTGTAGGCCAAAATTGAGTTGTTAGCATATCGCGATAGCGTAATCCATTGACCGTTACCTTGCTTCCAGCCTCATCTTCGAAAAAAAACGGCCCTATCACACCTCCAGACCACAAAGCGCACCAGCAGGTTGAGCATGCATCTTGAATTTTTAGAAGCTGAAATACGGCAATTTTGACCGGCAAGTGAAAGTGGATTTCGTATGAAAAAATAATTTTTTCATAAAAACCAGTCGGTTATTCCTGAATGAATCGAACGTTGATCTGAATGCTCGCTCGGCTTCAATTCATGTACCAATTGAACGTATAAAGTGTCAAAGTCAAATTCTTACATAAAATACGTGTGGTGGTATTGGAGAAAACGTCAACAAATTGACAAATTTGGCTCTAGGATGTGGAACACGCACATTTTGTATCGAGCCTGTCGACTTAAATTTAACGACCAAATCTTAATAGCGGTCTGAAAAGGACGATTATTAAATTACATTTTTTACTTAAAATTTTCTAGGTTTTCTTTATATAAAAATATTTTAAGTTCTTGTTTATATTAAAGGCAAAAAACAACACCTTACACTTAAGGCTAGTAGCTATAGAACGGAGAACTGTAACATCACTTAAAGAGTAATTTTTTTTTTAAGAGAAGTAGCACTTCAGGCAACAATGCCTATTTAGTTAAGTACCGTGCTACATTCTTTTAGGAAAGGGATAGAGAAGAGATGAAACAGGTGATGAAAGTAAAAGGACAGTCGGAAATTAACTGCCATATAAGATAGCACAGCGACCAGTGACTATGCCTGCATCGCTGAGCAGCCCCACCGACAGTCAATTTTTATTTTTGTGGTGAAAGAAACCAACGCCTTCGTTGGGAATCGAACCCACAACCCCCATACTGACAAGCTAGTACACTACGTACCAGCCTACAGGGGTACCTTAAGCATAGTATAGGTTTTTTATGTATAGAATCGCAAAACTGGTTATTAAATTTTAGGGTAGCGAAGCACACTCCTTTTACCTTAATAAATGCTTTAAATTTATTTATTTTTTAATATAATTGAAAAAAAAATTAAGAGTAAGAAAATTATACTTTCACTACCCCCGGCGGCACATTTATAAGTCTTTATGGATCACACAATTATCTTCGGGGGTAAAAGAGAGCCGAGTCCTCTAACAGGCTAGCAAGAAGCCACCTGGGCAATCCACTATATTTCCACGAGAATCAGTAAAGCCTCAGAGTTCCCTTAATTGTCTTTTTATCCTTTCTTAACTGTTCTCTGACTGATTATTGAGGTTGGCCCTTCAGGAGTATCGTGGTGGCTGTGTGTTTCGAAGCCCTCGTTTGAGTTTGTGGGTCAGATCATTCACGTTGAACACAATGAATGGTCCAGGTACAGTAAATATGAATGCCGTCGTGTTCTTAATTATATTAAGCTTCATGCGTTCTGGACCAGGAGTTGGATAGTCTCCAACTCTTCAGCAAGGAGTAGTAGTTTGCAACCCTGCTTTGGAACCGCTGCAATTGCAACTAGGAATGACCTGTTGCTAGAATTAGTCCTCGACTTCCTAGGTCGTGAATGACATTGCTTTTCATTCCCAGTGGTTTGCCCACCATCTGATTAGAGCTCACTGCCAGGCGCAGATGTAAATCTTATCACGTAATGTACTTTCACTTTTGTGTTAAAACAATTAATTTTGTTTCCTTCATATTCAACTTCCTACTATTTTTTAAATAATTGTTGTAAATTTTCGGTTGTTCAGTTGCCACAAAGCCAATTATAAAAAAGATAATTAAGAAGGTTTATTTTAATGATGAACTGACCCAAAGGTATTCATTTTAACACTTGTCAATAAGGACGATTCTTTCTTTTGTTTTGTAAATAAATCAAAGAATATGAGTTGGTAAATCTAATTATTTTTAAACCAATTAGTGCTCATAATCAAGTGGATATCTCTGAAAACATTAATTTCAATGTATTATTTTAAAACTCATCAGATTTAAACAAAAGTAGAAATTTTATCTGCAAACCAAAAAGAAACTCCACTCCCATGGTTTTGCAAATTACCTATTGTTTACTTTTGTCTATTTGTAAGGATATTTCATACAGGATAAATTCATGGCAATTTGATATGAGTGTCTAGCATACAATCACAAAAAAATATTTACTTTCCCTTTTTTCTTTGTGTGTGTGTCTTTTTACAGATGAGATGTCATCAAATTTGTTTGTTTTACAAGAGCGTAAGGAATTATAAACACGATCGTTTGCTTTGGCAGTATTTTATGACCCTTTTTTGAAGGCATCCTTAGTGGTGCGAATATTGATTTCTACAGGAAGTTCATGCGTGGGAATTAATGAGGTTGCAAATATTTTCTTGGCAGTTTGTGTATTTTAATATGAATGCAAAATAGGAAACAGGAAAAAGGTGTGTTTGTTAGTAAATAGCTTTGAAAGATTTTAATAGATCTTGATCTGTAGGAAAAAACTAGCTACGAAGAGAATATATTGCTGTAGGTATTGTTTTGGTTTTTTTATTAATAAGAGCAAAAAAAAGACATTTACGAAAAGTAATAAATTGATAACGGATTTACTTGTAAGCGGAAGCTGGCTGTTATAAAATTTAGTTATAATGAACAACATCATAGTCATATCGACCCAAAATATTTTATATGATTGGCAACTATTTATAAGTTACCATGTATAAACTCTATTTTATTATTGCATTTTGTGATTAAGCTTAAGAGCAATAACTAGTAGAAAAATCTAATATTAGATGCTAATTTTGAAAGGAATATTCCTAAATAAGCCATTAAAACTGAAGCATTATTAGAACTATCGGCTGATCATTCAGCCATTATTGTAGCTTTTTTGAAGGAATTGGTTAAAATTTAAAAAATACCTAAACACTCATGTCATGCTGCAGAGAACGCCAGCACATGTAAACCTATTGACATTGATATAAAAAAAACAAACATCGTATTAAGTAAAACATAATTTATTTTGCAGACGCTAAATATATCTCAATAAAAAACAGGAGTTTGGAGAGAAAGGATATTACACGGCTTTATTTAACTCAAAAATCAAATAAAGTGGTGCATAGTAATCTTGACGAAATTTGATTTTCAAAACACATAATAAAAAATAACCTGAAAGCCCTTAATCAAACTTCAATATCAGATTGCTCTCTAGCACGTAGAAATAGACATCGTGTCTAAATTTCTGCCTCGGAAGTCGTGTAAAGGCTAAGCACAAGCCGATATATCTCTCTGATATTTAAATAACAGATTGAAATCTGTTTCAAGTATCAAATAAATGAATTTTTGAATGCGTAGTGGCACCAGTGGTACTTTATGGTCTCTTGAAGATTCATTCAAAGAATTATATTTTTGCTGCCTTTTAATTTCAGTTACAATAATATATATATATATATATATATATATATATATATATATATATATATTAGGGTGGCTCACCCCCTAATTAATTCGGAGCATGATGACACTTTGGGAAGAAATGTGAAAATAATCATGGTTAGAAAATTATGGGCCAAAGAATTTAATTCTGATAATAGGGATCACATCGATCTATAAAGTATTCCTAAACAGTTCACACTATTTGCAGCATCTTTTTATCGGCAGCTAGAAAAAACTTCAAAACATCGATACCTGAACGTCTCCATTCGTCAACAGATAAGATGTTTCGATTTGAAGGTGCACTTTTTGAAAAAGTACCTTTTCAAAAGTACTTTGTTAAAAAGTGCATTAACTTAAAAATATTATTAGAGATTTAAATTTTCAAACTTTGGGAGTAATACAAATACCACTATATCAGTGATGGGCGAACTACGACCCTTCGAACTACGGAGAGGTTTCAATCCGGCCCGAGCGTTTTTCAAAAAAAAATTAATCACCTTTTAAAAAAATTATGCCTAAAAAATTAATTTACATTATGTTTTAAAAAAGGTATCAATTGACAATTTCTGCAAAAAAATTCGTTGTTTTCATATTATATTGTGTACAAACTGCGTAGTTTTCTGGGAAATATTGTACACACAAGACAACAACAACTTTCTTATACAATATTCCAAGAAGAAACTTAAAAAAAAACAACTAATATAGACCTATTGCATTGTTTCCAACCTGCGTAGTTTTCTAGGAAATATTGTACACACAAGAGAACAACAACTTTCTGATGCAATATTCCAAGAAGAAACATAAACATCAAAAAATACTTAACAACTAATATAGAAAACTGAACGTATAACATAACAACAACTATTATATGTGAGATCTAGAAGATTCTTGAATATTCGAGACAACATGCGCAACAAATATAAAAGGGCCAGCGATGGATTAATCAGCAATCAGTAAAAGTGTAAATCTCGTGACGTAAAGAATAAATTGTGAAGTAAAATTATAAAGTTGCCAACGTACAGTTTTATTTGTGTAACTAAAATAATAAAGTGTATTATAAATATAAGTGCAATAGTAAATAGTCTAAGTTTTTTAACCCCATAAATGTCAATCGAAAATAGAAAGAGAAATATTGATTCGGAGTGTCGAGTATTTCAAGAAGAGTGGACACGGAAGTACTTCTTTATGGAATAAAACCAAAAACCTATTTGTCTTATCTGCCAAGAACCGGTAGCTGTACTAAAAGATTATAATCTCGCTAGGCACTTTAATTCAAAACATCTTGGGTCGAAGTACTATAAAATGACAGATGAAGACAAGAAAGTTCATTCAGAGGAATTGCAAAGAAAAATGTCTAGTCAGCAAATGTTTTTTAAAAATCAAAGAAGTGTCCAGCGATCCTCCACGTTAGCTGGTCACATTGTTGCCTATAAAATAGCAACAAACCGTTTGAAGGAGAATTTATTAAGGATGTATTAATTAGCATTGAAAAAGTATTATGCCCAGAAACGGTAAAAGATTTCGAATCAATAGGGCTGTCACGTAGAACGGTCACAAAAAGATTGGAGCGATTTCTTCTAATTTAACCAATCAACTCGATGGACGTCTTAAAAAGTTTAAGTATTTTTCAGTCACTATGGACGAGAGTGTTGACAGGAGTGATACAGCCCAACTTCTAATTTTTATCGGAGGAGTCGATGAAAACTTTGTAATAACCGAAGAACTTGCTTGTTTGAGATCTTTGAAAGGAAAGACGACAGGAAAAATAATTTATTATGAATTTAGAGAGTGGATGGAATCTCTTAATGCCCCAATTTCCAAATTAATGAATTTAACAACTGATGGAGCTCCTAACATGGTGGGAAAATATACGGGGTTTGCAGGAGTTTATAAAAATCAAAATCCTGAAAGCGAAACAGTTTTTTTACATTGTATAATCCACCAAGATGTTCTTTGCAAGGCTGCCTTGGATATTAACCACGTACTTAATATTATTTTAAAATTAATTATTACCATTCAAGCCCGTGCTTTCTTACATCGACGATTTGAAGAGTTTTTATCGGAAGTTGATGCAGAATTTTCAGATGTACTTTATTACACAAAGATCAGGTGGCTGAGTTATAGGCGTGCCTTCGCGAGAGTTTGGAGTCTTCTCGAAGAAATTAAAGTTTTTCTAAAAACCAAAACTGAAATTTGGGATGAGTGGGAAGTATTGGAGGATAAGAATTGGTGCATCTACTTTGCTTTTTTCACGGATTTACTCAAAGACTATAAGAAACTGAACGAGAAATTACAGGGTAGAAATCAATTTATAGATGAAACTTGGGGCAGTTTGAGGTCTTTTAAAACTCAATTGTTTATATTTTCTAAATGTTTGGGAAAAACTGATGATGACTCATTTTCCAAGACTTAATTCTTTGAGGCCTGTGAGTGAAGAGAAGTTAAAAGTCTTTTCACAATCTTTATTAAAACTGTATTCAGAATTTGAGGCTAGATTTGCTGACTTTAAAAAAATCCAATCATGTTTAGATATTTTTTCAATGCCCTTTAATGTTAATCCTGAGAATGTTCCATCTGATCTACAATTGGAAATTATAGAATTGCAATGTAATAATAATTTAAAACAGCTATTTTTTAATACAGATAAGCTTAATTTCTATTAATCCTTACCAAAAAATGAATTTCCAAAGCTAATTAATCATGCGCAAAAAATTATGGCAATGTTTGCTTTCTCATATTTATGTGAACAGGCCTTTTCAGTAATGAATTGCAGAAAAAATTCAATAAGAAAGCGATTGTCAGACGAGAGTCTATTTAATTTATTAAAAGTACCATCCTCCCAGCTGGAACCAGATTTTGAGGAAATTATGTCAAGTCAGAAACAGATCTATGCTTCCCATACATCTGGAATATCTTAAAATCATAATAAACCGTATCTTATAAAATTGTTATGTTGTTTTAAAATATTACGTAATATAACTAATAAATATATAGCCTAAATCGAACTTTTAATTGTCTATGTTTATTGTCTATGTTTTTTTTTTAATTTAATGGCCCGCCGCAAGATTTTTTTTAATTTATTGGCCCGCCACCCAAAAAGTTCGCCCATCACTGCACTATATCATATTCTCTATTCCTTATTCTGTAGTTCTGGCAAGTAATCAATTATTTTCTGATCTACAATACTGAAGCTTGTTAAGGTCTTATGTAACCAGCAAGTGAGTTCAACTTAAACTTCTGCATCTATCCAGACCACAAAAGGACGTGAGCTTTGGTAAAAATCGATCTCCCGATCTTGGATTATATCAGCAAGTCACTTCGCTGAACTAGCTGCTTATTTTTTCCTCACCAAGTAATGTTCGGTGACATTTTTTATACGATCTTCTTTTTGAACTATGCAGCCAGCCGCCTTTACCATCTATGATCTGCTGTACTAACGCACACTAATACATTGCTGCATCAACAATATTTTTTTCTATTTCTGTCGTGCTATTTAGATTTGAGCCATGTGTCGATCTTTTGGCTTGCAACAAATAAACTCCTCTACCAACTTGACCACCGAAGTTATTCTGCTGCCGTTTGGTCTCCAGTTCTTAATCACCTATTCTTTTGAACGGTAATAGCCAGCATCTTTTAACTTATTTAGAATATATATGTGTTACTACAAACGATTAGAAGGAAATTAATATTGCAAGAATTATCCAAAAAACACAATTTACCAAATATTTTTTAAGGATAAAATTAGTTGCTGGAAATGGTTTTATTTCAAAAGCTACTAAATCCAAAATTATTCTAAAAACGTGTTATAAAATTACTGCAAGATTGCAACATCGACATAAATAAAAGTAATACAAAATAAAAATTTTAAAATAAGTTTTCATTCAGCAAGCTCCTGTTTTGAATCTGATTTAATTGTAATTATATACTTTAAAAGTGTCCTTAATGTTAGCACCACTTAGATAAGATGCGCTAATGTAGAAGTTAAGTTTTTTACACAACTTATTAATATGTTGAAATGGTTTAATCATCCACAAGCCATCCACTTAATAAAAATAGTACTTTATTAAAGTGCCCTTTTCCTAGACGCGGCCTCGAAAAACAGGGTTTTAAAAATAAATACCTTTCTATGTACACTTATCAAAAATTATACCTAAAAAGTATCTTTCTTATAAAAGATCGATGTGTAAGAACAACGACAATTTTTATTACAAGTGGTATCTGAATATAGGTATCTTTTTTCGGACTCTATTAAAGCTACCGTATGTAGGCCATTACCACCATAATATTTTATTTTTCAAATAATATGACCTGCAATTCTAAATTGCAATTAATAAAATTTATTTTAACACTATTCAACAATTGAATTAATAAAATTCATTTGCAACAGATATAATTGATTATTACAATGTTCTTTAAACATTGCATGGGTATGTGAACAAATTGATTACGAACTAAAGTGGTAAATGGTAAATGCTCCTCAAATTATCAATTTTAGAAAAAAAATTATTAAATTCAAAATTAATAAGAATAAAGTGTTCTACCAAATAAGACCACAATTAGTTATATTCCTAAAAATATAGTATGGATTTTACGGATGAAAAAATAAGATTTTTTTTAAATGCCGCTGTTTTTCTTAACTTTAACCTCAATGCAACACGTATTAATATTATTAGGTTGAGCCAATCTCATTTTCTAGCCAATTGACATATTTTAGAGGGGTAAGCCGAAAGGTAGGATTATTTATCTCATATACCTTGTAACACCCTACTATATAAGTTAACTCAGTTATAATTCTTTTACTGAATTTTTAAAAAAATTTCTTTGCGTTGTAGTTCCTCATAAAAGCAAGTTATTTTAATTAACAAATATTGCTAAATACTACCTAAATTTTAACTAATTCGAATAAAATGCCTTAAACTCGCTTAGCAATATAGAAGCAAAACAAAATAAAAGTTATCGGGTTAGTATTTTGTTTGCATTTATTTATTAAACATTTTATTTTGAATAATACACCAATAAAAACAACAAAAATTAAATAATATTATGGTATTTCGCTATGTGCTTGGATTTTCCGACGGGGTTAAAATTACTTTTATTTGGGTACGGTTTTCCGTCGACCCTCGTCAAATTTGGTTTGTGAACAAACCGTACCCAAATAAAAAAAAATTATGGTTTTTCTGAACTCCAGCAGATATAATGGTCAGGAAGGTGATAATTATGTAAAATTCCGAAGCTTAAATTTACTTCTTCTATTTGTTTTTTTGTTTTTTTTTTAATGACGTATCTGCTCGGGTTAAAAGTATAGACTAGAATACAAAGGTGAGGTACCTTTACATTTTATTAAATATTTATCTACAAATTTCACAGACAGACGTGCCTGCAAAGGTTCGAAATATATCGTTTTTCATATACAAATCGATAACTATCGGCACCACCAGCCAGGCACCGGCAGCTGAAAAAATTTCCTGCCGTTTCAGAACAATAAGAATAACGAAGGCTCAATAACTTTTTATAGTTTTTTGTCAGATACTAGTGTTTCTAGTGTTCTTTCTATTTATCGAAATCGAATAAATCATTCTCAAATTGCTTACAAAAAAGCTGGCTTAAAGAAAAAACTTTATACGTAAAAAGTATTTCTCTTAGCAATTATTGAAGCACATTAAACGCTTAAAATATTTCCAGTTTTTTTTTCAAGGGGAGAAAATACACTTTTAATTTTTTAACTTTTTTTGCAAAACAGTGTTTTTGTCGATGCCCTTTAATTTTTCAGCTTAACTTTTGTTTTGTAATAAATTTTTGAAACAAATTTTATTTTTATCAAAAGCTTTATATATTTTTATGAATAAAATTAATTTTGTTAATTTAATTGTAGTAATATTTGTATATTTTAGATATTTTTTAAATCGCTTTATGCTACTTTCAGTTCGTTTGTATGTAAGCTATTTATGAAAAACAATCTGCTGGACAAGAACGCTATTTATAAAACGAAAAAAATCTCAAAATCACAATGCCCAAAGTACTAAGAAGCATTTTTAAATTCAAGCGCAGATTATTTAATTATTATTTCACATTAGAGGGCGTTAGTTTTCCACATTCAACATTTAAATTATAGAAAATAACACTCTGCATCTTTGAGTAATTTCAGAACCCATACTGAAAATAAATAACTTAAAACTTATGCATGTCAAGTTTCTAACGGTTCACAGTGCGTAATGATTGCTATTTACATCAATTTGTTTAGTCTATTAAAAAATAGCCAAACAATTATTTATTCTTCGTATTATATAAGACAATGTAGAGCACACTTTATGGACACTTGATTCCAATAGGAAACACTTGCCCTAATAACTTACATTAGTTTCAATGAAGAAAAAAGCCTTAAAACTGAACGGCTACTGATCACATAAAACTTACTAAAAAGCTGTAATTTATAAGAAATGAAATACAGAAAAGAAAACAACAAAAGTTTAAATCGATGCCAGAATTATTATAGACTCTGATAGCAATTATGTTTTATAGACAATAAATATGGATAGAAATGCTAACATGTCGAATATTTAATAAAGAAATCGCAAATGCTTGTTAAAGAATTTTTAATCTTTTAAAATGAATTAAGTATGTAGTTAGCTAATAATATAATAGTAAGTCGATATGATTTATTAAGATGTTAGACTTCAGTGAACACTGCTTGAGAATGTTGTCTGTGCATTTGGATAATTATGGTTATGGCGATGAGATTTTGAAGTATAACATTTAATGTTCTTGTTCGCTAGTGTAAATAATACTAGTTGATTAGTATAGTGCTTGAATGAAGTGGCGGCACTAGTGATTTTCTATCAACAAGCTTATTGCTCTCAAAATTTGAATAAGTTGCATCATTTAGTTTGTCTTTTAAGGATAAAGTGACACAAAGAATATTTCGTAGACTCGTTTAACATATTTTTTGAGAAAAAAAAGCCGTTACTCAAAGCTAGACTAAGCTAAAACGCTTTCAATGGTGAATAGTCGGCTTTATTGCAGCACGTCAGATGCCCAATTGAGTATTTCGTGATAAGATTTACATCTGCACCTGGCCGTGGGCCTTAATCAGATGGTGGTCAAACCACTGTGAATGAAAAGCAGCGCCATTCACGCCCTAGGAAACCAAAAGCTAATTCTAGCTACAGGTCTTTCCTAGTTGCAATTTCAGCGGTTCCAGAGCAGGGCTGCAAACCACTACTCCTTACTGAAGAGCTGGAGACTATCCAACACCTGTCCAGAACACATGACTAGCATGCTCACTGGATCTGGATTTTTTATCAGTAGCTGTGATTAAAGGCGAGATGATCCTGACCACCATAATTCAACTCATCTAGGGCTGCAAAACTACAACCACCACGATATTTCTGAAGGGCCAACCTCAATAATCAGACAGAGAAACAGCTAAAAGTCTAAAGGGACAATTAGCGGAAACTCTGGGGCTTACTGATTTCCGTGGAAACAACGTGGAGCTTCCAGTTGTACCCCTGCTGTATTCAGGAGACTGGGCTACCTTATAACCCCAACAGCATAGGTCTAGATAGTCAAGTATTCAACAAAGACCGCTAAATGTGCCCCCGGGGGGAAGATCAAGACATAGGCATCCCACATGAAGAGAAAGCTTTGCCTCGTTTGATCGCGTTCGCCCAAAAGCTCACTGCTAACTTTGCAGCAGTGCACCACTGCAGTGGTTAAAAGGTTCAACCTTAACATGAATTAGTTTTTGCACTGTTTCGCAATCGATTGTGGATCTTGCGAAGTTGTTTTGCGCTAAAGAAGGCCAAGGTGGGTTTGTCGCCTATAAAGTCATAGCAACCAATTTTTGGAATGAACTCGGTAAAACTCACTTTCATTTCCTACAAGAGGGCAATCAATGTCGGATATAATGAATAAATATAATCAGAACTTGACCGAATTTAGCTTAGCAAAAAGATCTCTTGCACAAAGAGAATAAGAGGTACGACGTCTTTAACAAAAATTAATGAAGTTGGATACGAATTGCACAATAATGCGGATTTACCATAAGTGAATATTTCTTTTTCCAAGTCCAGCGAAATTAACTGGCAGCAGGAGGTGTGACTCCAACTATTAAATCATCTCATAAAAAGCACCCGTTTTATGGACCTTCAGAAATAAAATTTTCGTAAAATACCAGGGTGTTTCAGACATATTTAGCAATAAGGTATAAAGCTTAAAAGAAGCTGGGTGAAACAATTATTTGAAAAACTTTTATGTAGTGTACTAGCTTATCAGTCTGGGGGTTGTGGGTTCGGTTCCTAACAAAGAACTTGGCTGTTTTCATTACAAAAAATAAAAATTGACTGTCGATGGGGCTGCTCAGTTATGAAGGCATAGAGTCACTGGTCGCTGTGCTGTCTTATACGACAGTTAATTTCCGATAACAAGGGCCATCTAAAAATGAAAGCTGCTGAAAATGTAGGCTAGTAGGTAGTGTGTGGTTGCTTTCACTATAAACATAAGAGCTTAAAATTTATATAACTAAACTATTCTTCTACTTTCTGCACCTGTCTTATGTCTACTATATCCCTTTCCTAAACTAGAAGAACAAACAAACCTTTTGAACCGCCCCCATATTAAGCAAAAATTTCACTTTAAAATTTGATTTTTGGTTTTGACAACTTAAGTTAAATTATAATAGACCTTCCAATCTACCATTATATGGTTTTCAATTAGAGAAAAGGTTCAGTTTATTCAGGTGGCTTCTAACATTTGACAGAGTGTGATTTGTTTTACATCCGCGCCTGACTATGTAGTCTTAATCAGATGGTGGACAAACCACTATACATAATTTGGAACGTCATGCTCGTCCTAGATAGCCGAAGACATAATTCTAAGCAACAGAACCACCTAGTTGCAACTTTAATGATTTCAGGGCAGGTCTGCAAACCATCACACCTTGCTAAAGAGTTTGAGACTTTCTAACTCCTGTCCAGAACACATGTCAAGCATGCTCACTGGACTGGATCATTCACTTTGCGTGAATGTGAAATGATCCTGGCCACCATAAATTTCATACTTCCCTTATGGGGCCGCAAAACCACAACCACCACGATGCTCCCATATAGGGGCCAACCTCAATGATCAGCCAGAGAACTATTAAATGTCTAAAGAGACAAATAATGAACTCTGGGGCTCACTGATCCCCGTGGAAATAAAGTGGAGTTTCCAGTCGATTCCCTGCCTGTCTTCAGGGGACTGGGCTCCCTTTTTCCCCCAGTTGCACAGGTCTAGATAGTAGAGTATTCTAGAAAGACCGATAAATGTGCCCCCGGGGGGGGGGAACTCTAACATTTGACAATCATTCAAAAGCTGTGAAACTACATTGCCTCATAGGGCGGCTGTGTTTTCTTATATTTCTTCGGCTCTCTCTGTATTGCTTTAAGCCAAAAATATTACTGCATATTTTTAAATACATAGAGCAGAATTGAAGATCTTGAACTGAGAGGCTTAACGCATTAAATATCAATACCCCGTCTCAATAAGCCTAAACTAAAGAAAATACTATAAGAGCATAATTTTTAGGACCGCTCAAGGAGCTCTTTGCTGAAGAGCTAAAGAATATCTAAACTCACATTGTAATTAAGGCGGCATCAGCTTTAATGTAATACCACCTATTAAGTAAGTTCCTTTTTAACACTTCGTACTTCTAACGTCACAATCGATTATTACAGTTGAACAGTTAAAGGTTTACATTATTCCATAGAACTGTTTGCGAAAAGGGTAGGGTGTCTGACTTATAACACATCAACTTTGCTTTTTCCTATTTTGCATATTCAAGTGCTAGGCAACAAAGAGTTTATGTTTGATTCCTTTTGTATATTCAAATAAGTTTGAGTGAACACTATCGATGCCTTTTGCTGATATGATAGAATATAATATTTCATCACAGTGTATTTTCAAAATAATAATAACTTCACTAAACATCACTAAAACACCCACTTTGTTTGTTAGCGAAAAAAGGCAAAATCTAAGTTGTGCCAGTGCATACAATGTACTTAAGCACATGTCCGATCATTTAATAAAATGTTTGTGCTATTGTTGAACAGTCAAAGCATTGTCGGATTTAAGTTATAAGCAACTCATTCATCACCATTCAATTGTTTATACAAAAGTTTTCTTTGCAAATATTTTGTTCACAGTTGATCGATCTGTAGAACATTTTAATTAACTGTCCTTGAAATTAAAATATTTTATTCGCTAATATTTGGCTTTTGAAGTTGTCTTTTTACTCGAGTTTTTGAATTGTCTAAGCATTTTGGCTTTTGTCTTTTACACTACTTTTATATGGCTTAAAAAGAGAAGCATTCTGATCATGCACACCGGTGTATTTTCATCTGTATTAGAAGTTCACGAGTTGGCTTGCTCAATGGCACGTTTTTCTTTTCTGCCATGTCCAAGCTTCTTCCGCTAGTTGTTGATTAGAAAATTGTTTATGTGTGTGGTCGAGGCAATTTACCTCTAGCTGTTATCTTCAATGAATAAACAGGGAATATTTAATTGGAAACTGGAATTTTTTTATTTTCCTTTTTAATTTTGTTATCAATAATAAAAATAATAAAAGCATGTTCATTTAACAAAAGTCAGGTACATATCTCACACTTAAATAAATAGAAAAGGCAATAAAACCATCATCAGCGGCAAATTAGAAACAATGGGACTCCATTCTGGTTGTTAGTTTTATAGTGCGATATTATTAAATAAATAATTATTAATCTTAGTAATGTTTTTTTTGTTTTTTTTTAATAAATTTAACTCTATATTTTCAATATTTCGCTTCTTCAGGAAATTATTTTTTATAAAAACCAAAATTATTAACAATTTGAAAAAAATTTTTGAAAACAATTAACAAAAACATATAAAATAATTTTCTTCATACATACATACATACAAAATTAAAATTTCAAAAATTTAAACATACAAAAAAAACAAAGAAATGGAAATTAAATAAATTCTTTCTTATGAAATAATTATAACAAATTATGTGTCTTTTGAATTAAGTACCTATAATTCTGCGCTAAATTGTCTGTGTCTGTTTTGAAATTTATTCTCCTTAAATTTGGTACATTAAAAATTTCTAACATTTCTAAAATATAACGTCTCTCATAGTTTCTTTTTATACGAGGGCTGCTATTTATATTTGTGGCCTAAGGATGAAAACACAAGCATTTAAAGACAAAATCTATTTTATTGTTTTTCAAAATATTCTCCATGAAGATTTATATACATTTGCATGCGTAGGAACCAATTTTCAAAGCACTTTTTCCACTCCGATTTAGGTACTTCTAAAACATGGGTTTTGAATGCAGAAACTGCTTCTTCAGGTGTAGGAAACCGTTGTCCACGTAGATTTTTCTTGATGTTCGCAAACAAAAAGAAGTCATTAGGTGTCAAGTCAGGGCTGTACGGCAGATGACCCATCAATTCAATGTTTTACCCTGTCAAAAACTCCATTGTTTCAGCCGATCAGTGACAGCTTGCATTGTCGTGATGCAGAATGATGCGTCTTTTCTTTGACTTTTCCCGATGATTCTCAAAGACTTCTGGCAAACAAATAGTGGTGTACCATGCCGAATTAACCGTCTTTCGTTGCTCTAATGGCACAGTCGCCATATGACCGGTAATGCCGAAGAAACAGGCAACCATTTGCTTTGATGTGCTTCTCCCACGAACAACTTTGGTGGGATTTCGCTCGTCTTCAAAGACCCATACGGTGGATTGCTGTTTTGTTTCAGGATCATATGAATATATCCATGATTCGTCACCTGTGCAGATATTATAAACTGCATTCGATACACCTTGATCGAATTTCTGCAACACTTTCTTGCACCAATCAACGCGAGCATCCTTATGTGTGTTTGTCAGGTTATGCGGTATCCAACGTGAACAAACCTTTTTCACATGCAATGTTAATCCCTACAGATGCCTCAATCTCGCGATATGTTACATGACGATCATGCTTTATCAACAACAACTGTTGTTGGACGACCTTCACGGGATTCGTCCTGGAGTGATTGTCGGCCACGATTGAATTCGTTATACCAGTTTTTTAATAGTGCTGTAAGAAGGTGCTTCATTAACATATAAGGAATTAAGTTCATCTGTGCACTGTTGTCATGTCAGGCCACGTCGAAAGTTATGAAAAATTATTGCACGAAAATGTTCACGAGTTAATTCCATTTTCTCCTAAGATCACTTTTTCAATCTGCTATCACTAACACTAACTACAATAAAATGACAAAATGTTTTGATTGAGGTTATGTTTAACAATGTCAAGGTTGCACTGGAAACATCAGCTGGTGCCTACCAACAGTCAGTGCTACTAGGCCAGAAATATAAATAACAGCCCTTGTATCTAATATTGATGCTTCCACAAACTTTGCATAATGATTATATTTCTTACAATGTGAAGATAAGCAGGATGTCTTCTGTGTTGAAATATCCCTACATTTTTGGTCACATTTAATCTTGTTTCAAGTTTATTATTTGTTGTCCCAATATTAACTTTGTCACAGTTCACCTGGTCATTTCCTCCACATGGTATCCTGTATACTACATCAGATATTTCCATTTTCCCTATTTTATTCTTCATACTGCTAAATAATTTATTTAATGTGTTGTATGTTTTGTGTGCAGATATGTATCTATCCGTGTCATATATTTTAGACATTCTTAATCTTTCTGATATTCCAGGAACATAAATTAATGACTTATAAATTCTTGGTCCTGCCGTCGTAGTATTTCCTAAATTATGCCTATGATTACCATATTGTCTAATTAATCGGTTAGTTAATTCTACTTGAAAATCATTGTCATTAAGTATATCTCTTATTATGTCCTTATTCTTCAAATGACATTCTCTGTCACTTATAGTCAATATTCTGTCTATCATATTTTTCACCGTGTTTATTATAATTTTTCTCGGATGTTTAGAATAAAATTTAATAATTCTTCCAGAAGATGTTGGTTTCTTATACCAATTAAATACTAACTCTTCTTTCTTATTATCAATATATTTAAATATGGAAGTTTAGATTCTAACTCTCTTTCAATCCTAAATTTAATATCCGGATGAAAACTATTCAATTCTGACAAAATCATCTACTGCATCTTCCGAAGTTATATAAAATAAATCATCTGATAATCTTCGGGTGATAAGCATTTTACTAGTACATGAATTCAGTAATTCCTCCAATTTTATAAAAAAAAAATATCCTGAAGAAGCGAAATATTGAAAATAGAGAGTTAAATTTATTTGATCAAAACAAGAGGTCGAATTAAAATAATAATCATATATTATATTATTTTATACTACAAAAAAAATATAAACATGATTTTTTTAGTAGTTAATTATTAAGCACTAGGTCATTATTTAATAAAAAATTTTAAAACTTTATTTTTATTATTTTTCAATATTTTTTTTGTAATTTTTTGTTTATCCTGATGATGCCAACCAATGGTTTGGCGAAATATTGAAAAATAATATAAAAAAATAAAGTTTTAAAATTTTTTATTAAATAATGACATAGTGCTTAATATTTAGCTACTAAAAAATATTAAAAAAGTTCAAATAACTATAATTATTATAAACATGAATTTAATCTACGTTAATAAACATTAATAAACATAAATTTTTATTTGGAAAATAATTTCGAATTTGGTTGCTTTGATCAGGACTTCATAATATAGGTAGGCGTAATGTTGTAGCAGCACAATCAGCATTGCTCGTCACCCAAATATCCCAAAAAAAATCTATATCAATCTTATCCAGAAAAGCTTATTTTTTTTAAAACGTTTCCACTGTGTTTTTATTTTCCTTATGTAAAATTTACGTCCGCTATGCCATGCAATATTTCCAAATATTGCCTTCCTTGTTTTGCAATTTAGAATTTTGGTTTGTCGGAAATTTTTTGTCAACTTTTACACTTTAACATATTCCGCGGACTGGTTATATCAAACATTAAAGAACATCTCATATCATAACCTCTCGTATTATAGATATAGACCTTTTTCTAATCCTTCCTTCATATCATCTTTTTGTAACAGTAAACAAACGACAATTTTTTATTCGGCAAGAAAATACTCTGATCATAGGATGACATTAAAAAAATTACCATTTTGATTGTTACATGGGGCAGCCCTAGAAACATCTAATTACAATGTCAGAATGCTTCTTAGCAGACAGATCCTTAACATATTGTAATGTTCAAGGACTTTAAGCTATTCCAACAGAGACCCAAATTTTCTGATTCTGTTTTTGTTTTTGAACTAAATAGTTCTATGCAATTAGCACTCCCTTTGCAATCTCCGTTTTTCGACTCAACGATATTCGAATTTAGGGAATCGATTTGGTTGTACCTGATGATTCGTCGATTTTGCGATGTATGAAAACAGGCCTTTAAAGCAAATCGAGATAAAATTTAAAGTTGAGCTTAATATTATTAATAGAAAAATACTTGCGCATTGTTTCTTAAATTTGATTTAAAATATTTTTTATATATTTTCTTTTAATTGGATGGATAAACGTAAATATTTTCTTTAAACTACTTTATTTTGTTATTGAGTCTGTGTGTACGACATTCATAATAAATATTAAAATCTTAACCTAAGAATATTTATGTTGGTACTGCCACTGCAGCATTCAACGCTTAGTTCGAGAGAAAAAAAAATATTATCCTGCCAAGTCAAAAGTTTGCACGCTTTTGAGGTGCCTATGGCCCTCAAAAAAAAGTAAGTCCCTCGCAAGTGGATTGGGATGATCAGTTACTTTTGCCATGTAGCTCGTGCAGGACTTTTTAATCTCTTCTGGGATGGTAGGAATATTGAGGTCTTTGTGGATATTATAATTTCGGAGCGCACGTAATCATTCTCAAGATCTTTGACTGGCTTCTTTGTAGCTTTTCAACATTTGATGCGAATGCAGAACCCCATAACTAAATACCATAATACCATATTGGTTTTAAAGCTGCTTTATATAGGAGTACTTTGAGGTGTAAATTTAATAAATAGTGTGACCCAGTTAGCCAATAAAGCTGGGTGATTTTAATTTTCAGCTGTGTAATTATGGCAGCAATATTGTGGACCCACCTAAGACGCCGGTCGAGGTGTATTCCCAACTACCTAACTTGGCTCTGCTCAGGAACTGTTACTTCATTTATTGAGATGGGTAGACAATTTTTCTGTCTTAACGTAAAGGTTATGTGAACGGCTTTTTAGGCGTTGACCTTTATTTTCCACTTGTGCAGCCAAATCAGCAATGTGGGTTTGAAGTTGTTGAGATACTTAAAAACCCTGTGTCATCAACAAATGTGGATTTGTGTATGAGTGGACTTGTGGGCAAATCCACGGTATACAATAAGTATGCGAATGACCCGAGTGTACTCCCCTGCGGAACATCTCAAATCTAAGATTCTTTTGATCGATGAATATGTACTTTTTGATCTTACCACAAATGATCTTTTTGCCAAATAGCTTGTGAGCAGTTTTTGAACGTTTTCCGGAAGCAGTGTTGTAATTTTATATACAAGTCCTTCGTGCCAGACTTTGTCGAACGCTTGCGAAATGTCAATAAAGAGTGCAGAGCAGTACTGCTTATTTTTAAAAGCCCCACGAACTAAATTCGTAATTCTATGCACTAGTTCGATGGTGCTGTGTTTTTTCCTAAACCCAAATTGGTGATTGGGGATTAAGTTTGTTGAATCAGTATATGGTACTAAAGATTTCAGAAGCAGCCTTTCAAATACTTTTGAGAGAACAGGCAATAAGCTGATTGGACGATAAGATGATACCTGCGTAACGTCTTTGCCAGGTTTGGGGATCATAACTGTTTCCGACTGTTTCCAGGACGATGGAAAGTAACCAGTCCTTAATATAGAATTGAAAATAACCATAACGCTTCTTAGAGCCGAATTTGGCAGGTTGATAATCATTGTGTTGGTGATTTTGTCGCTGCCGGAAGATTTTTTTAGCTTCAGTTCACTGAAAACTGTTTTCAGCGCAGGCAGACGAATTTTTAGCGGGTCTAAAACGCGTTCTGCAGCAGTCGTTGGTGTTAAACAAAACTCTGTTACATTTGGAATTTTTCGCATCAATTTGCAGTCGAATTGGTGCTTCATGAACGATGGGGCTTTTCATTTTCCGGACTGCCCTTCACAAGCTGTAGTACGTCTTCTCGGTGGCATCTAAATTCTGCAAAAATTTATTTAAATTTAGCTTTTGTTCTTTTTGAACGGTATCGCGCAACATTTTTTGACATTGGTTTAATTGTGTCTTTAAGACGGTGGAATAGGACTCTTGCCATTGGCGCCTTAATCGTCTCTTTTCTCTTACTAGAGATTGAACGTGACTTGGAGTGTTAGTATACCTTTTTGTACATAAGGAGGTAGTGGGCGTTGATAGCTTAGCAGCGTCAGTCAGTATATTCGATTGTTGGTTCATGGCCGACTATATTTCATCTTCGGTTTTCAGTGAAATATTTTGCTTCAGGTGTGCGCTTACGTACATGTTATACTTAAGCCAATTTGTCTTTTTATTTGGAAAGTATTTATGATTTTGATCCAAGTTTTATTGATGGTTGAATAGATCCCGGGAAGGAATTAACGAAATATGCTCGCGTTGTATGTTTTTAAATACCGCAAATTCAATCACATCGGTAATTTTAAGCCACAAGCTCTTCCACTTGGGTGTTTTGTATCATAAGGATAATACCCATTTATTCGAAAACAATTTTTGGTCGAAAAATGGGTTTCGAAAACAAGCAAAAGATCTATTTTATTTGTGTGCAGGAATTGTTGAATTTCATTCTTATGTTGGCTTAAGCCGTTAGCATTCCAGAAGCATATTTGCAACCGGTTCATTTTTTATTGTCTAGCAGAATCTGCATTAACATGCTTTGATTCTGCAACATTTGGTAAAACATACTTTTCATGTTTGTCATGAATCGATCAATGGCTTGGATTAACCTATCCATGTTTCCATTGCGACTGGAGTAGTTGGGGTTTTCGCTATCTTCGCCGCTAATGCTTTCAGGCGCCTTTTTTTAGTGTTTGTGCGTAAGACCATTGCTGCCGATTCGTAAATATAACGGCAAGAATTTCGATCAAGCTGATTGGTTACTAAATTTCGCAAGAAGATGATTTCCTAACTTCCTATCAAGCTGCCACTTAACATGTAAATATAATTATTTTCCAAAATTTATATACAACTTTCTGGCGTTCAACATCAATTTTTAGTGGTTTTATTTAAAAACATATTTCATGATCTTTAAGCATATTTTAGCATACATATTTGTAAGCAACAGAATCTTCATGATTCATTTTAATTAACTATGACTTTCTCAAGCAAAACTTTCATTTTGAATATGGAAAAGAACAGTATCAACTATTTGTGCAACAGAAAAAATCACGATCATAAGTCGGACATACAAACAACACAATTGTTTACAAAAGAGTTGAAACACTATTGTTGTCAAAAAAGTGAACAAGAAATTTAGAAATATGTCAGGGTTCAATGGTTTTTTAAATCTGTCCTTTTAGGCAGACATTTCTTAATCAGTATCTTTGTATTTTGCCATTTTGTTTGTTATATTTACGAAATTTCAAGTGAATTTATTACGTCGTTTATTTTTGTAATAAAAATCAATGGAACACAAAAAAACGCTAAAATTAAAACATTAAAATATCGGATCTACCGAACTTTATCTATATATAAAAATTAATTGTTGTTCGTTAGTCTGGCTTAAACTCTGGTCTAATTTGGCAAATTTTTGTTTTGAAAGTCCAGGCAAAGTGTAAACGGTGAAAAATATAAATAATAAAGTAAAATACCAAAAAGGATAATTTAATTTTTCAATAAAAGGTGGTCCTAACGGTGAAACATTTGATGTCTTTTGTTTCAAATTGGCACTAACCAAGTGACATCTACACATATAGTAATCAAACGTGAAAGGAGCTGACAATTTAAGCTACTTCAATCTGATTTTCGTCAGTAGATGGCGCTGTTTCGAAATTTCAAATATTTTTTAGGCTCAAATATAAATGCAGCACTAGCAACGTGCGTTTTCAGTATCATATCGACATGTCCCCCGTCGAATGCAAAAAATTATAGGTTAACTTTAGGTATGACATGTCTGAGAGTGTTTTGCACAGTGTGCGCCATCAAACTTTGAATCCTACACTGCAAATGATGGCAAATAAATGACAGCAATAAATAACGAAGAAAATAATATCACGCTGTTACGTTTATACCTTTTATAAACGTTTTGTTGTGAGTTCTTTATTGCAAAATAAATAACACCAGTTTTTAGAGTTTTTGAATTATTAACAAGTTTATTTACTTTAACTACACAAAGTTGACACTACAGCACAATTTACTTAAGATGCACGTCTTTTGTTTACGAGGTTTAATTTTACACTCACGGACTATCCACTCAGACGATGCCCTTTTGTATTTGTCCCTTAAAAGTCTAGAAAATTTAAGAATCTTGTACTTCCTTTGTTGTTGTATGTTGTTTATTCAATGTATAGGCGCCTATACATTCTGTAGGTATTTTTTTGTTTTTGCTTTTATACTGATAAAATTTCTTCTTGGAATTTATTTTAAGATATTTGTTGTTGTCTCGTGTAGACAATGTTTCTTAGAAAACTACGCAGATGGTAAACAGCATACATGTTTGTTGTTGTCTTGCGCGTATAAAATTTCTATGCAGTTAGCAAACTGAAATTTGTTTTCGTTTTGCATGCCAGGCAGTTAGTAAACAGCATATCAAATTGTTGTTGTTTGCGTGTATAAAATTTCGACGCAGTTTGTAACTAGAAATTTTGTTGTTGTACCATAAGTTTTCTTAGCAAGCCACGCAGTTCGTAAACAACATACCCAGTAGTAGTACAGTTCACTGTGAGCGGCACTGGACAGAACGTTAAACGATTTTCGTGATAACTAAATATATTTGATGGAGTCATGATTCTGTTGTCAGGTGATGTTCGTCAGACATTTCCCCGATTTATTCTCCGATCAACTGTTGCTGATGAATTAAACTCAAATGGTTAAAATCGCCGAATTTGTGGCAACTGGTAAAGATATTCCAATTAACAACTTACATGCGAGTATTTTTGCAATAAGATGAAGCAGGTATTAGACATTGATAATTGTAAAGCCCCAGGAGACACCTCGACCGGATTCTTTACATTATCCACAGATTCCTGTCACACCTTGGGCTCGAAAGAGAATAAGCATTCAGCATGCTTTTCGATATATAGCGCAACAGTTCGATTACTAAAATTTCTCTGGGTGAACGAGCAATATTAGCAGCAAAAAAAAAATGCTACCATTTATAATTTTCTGGTGGGACAGTATGTTTCCTTCAAAGCACTTTTTACCGTTATAAACCAGGATGACATGATCAACTATTTTACGGAGTTTTTAAATTCTCTAGAATTATCTGGACTACAACCTAACAATTTTTAGCTAAAACCAGTATCAGTCGTCATCATGCTGCATAACATTAATCAACCTTGACTGTGCAATGGAAACGTCACTGTGGCAAAAAAAGGGAGGAGGTCCTGATCCCGCATATAACAATGATGCTAACGGATTTACCATTCGATAATAAACCTCATTTTGTTCTGTTTCTCTTCTCGTTTGGACGCATTTTTCTTATCATTATTTTTGTGTTTTTTGTTTTAATACTGATGTTTTATCTCGAAATAAAAAAGAAAAGAAAAACAAACGGTTGTTTTAAACAAAGTCAATGTTAAGAAACATTGTGAAAGAAACCAAAAGAAAGGAGAAGAAAAAGTGAAGGCACAACGGAAAAAAGGACCAGATCGGGGCTTTTATGGCTCTTTTAAGTGCAATTTGTACCTTTTACCTTATTTGTTGAAATTTAAATTTTGCTTTACTGATAGCATTATCTTAACCTTTGCTGAACTATTTGTGATGAAAGTTTAGCACTGGTTACTAAGTAGTTCAAAAGGTGAAAGTTATATCACAGGTTGCGATATAACAAAAAAGACGGTCAGATTTAGATTTCTTTGATTGATACTTCTTAAGGGCGAATTTGTTCTCTGTAAATGCTCACAATTGTCCGCATGGATATTTTAGCCTTATGTTAGATCCAGGTGTCCGACAATGCTGATCCGCAGGATTTTCACTTACCAGGCTACTATCCACTTTCGCTTTTTAATTTTCATACGGGCCTTGCATTGTATATACCCAATGAAGTTGTGTACCAGTGCGAGTAACCACTGAGCACATATGACCCTGGATTTAGCTGTCTCTATTTTAACTCAGGGTCTCTTGCATATCGGGTTTCTCTACAGAAGTCCAAACGGGGGAAGGGATAAAACCTTAGCTGGCTTCGATTCTCTTTCCCACTCCATATCGATGATTCTCGACAGTTACCCGAATAGGTTAATTGTTGTTGCTGGTGATTTTAATGTACGCAAGCCATACAACTGCAGAAGGCCAGTATGTTGAGTTGTTTGACGAGCAGAACTACCTTGTGCAACTAGTGAATGAGCCAACACACATTTCGTGTGTTGAAGGATACCACAGTATTACTCGCGACCGTTTTCTAACTTCGCACCCCCAAAAGTATGAAATTAGTGTTTGTACACCTCTCGGCAAATCCGATCACTGCACCATCTCCGCCTCTTTTTCGTATTCAGCACTTCGCAAAGTTTCAAAATCAGCTATTAAACTTTTGAAATATTGATGAGAATACAAACTCTTTTGTATAGGCCAGCGCCCCAAAATCCATTTTGGAGTTGCTCGACCACGTACAGAAAAGGGCCAAGACGCTCACTGGGTACGTTAGGGTATCCAAATCTATTAATTCCCTTGAACATCGATGCAATGTAGGTTGTATTTCACTGTTTTATCTTTACTACAATGTTAAGTGCTCTAACCAAATTAAGGAACTTGTTCCTAAAACTCGCAGGTTTTTCCATTTGACTAGATTTTCATTGAGAGCGCATCCATATGTGATGGATTCACCAGTGAATCGCACTATGCATTACAGGGAGAATTCTTTTTTTAGGAAAACGGTTCGATGTATAAAAGTTCAAATTTAATGTCCACAGACACTACTCACTCTTTCCTCCTGCCCATAAGCCCATAACAAAAAAAATTGATCATATCGAGCAGTTTTTTAAATAATTGCGAATTCCTTTTGTTTGTTTTAAGTTTATTATTTACAGAAGTTTAACTTCTTTATTGTTATTCATTAAAGACCTAGCACGAAGTCTGCTAAGTCAGCTGGTATTTTAATAAAAATATCTAGAAGAAAAATCTCGGAGTATTAACATTTTATCAGATTAAGACTACCGATAAATTCAAAAGGGGATGAAATAAAAGGTTTTTAAACAAGAAATTTATTTTCTAAAACAAAATAAAACAAAACTTTTTGATTAAGATGATTAAAATTTTTATTGTATTACGAAGAGAAAATTTCTCTACCACGACCACGCTAACAGATGTCGATTCTTTCATCAAAGTTTTTAATCCCTTTTTGGTAAAATGGCGATCCTATTTTGTTAATTACATAATGGATTTAGTATTTTAAGGCTGGAATCGTTTCGATTGGCTCCGCATAAACTCTGTCCTTAACATAGCCGCACAAAAAATAATCCAGTGATGTTTAAACAAACGATCTGGCTGATATTTCGTTTGTAATAAATTGATCGTTTCATTAGCTGTGTGACCATCACTTTTACGTAACACTTTGATTAACTTTTAGCGAGGACGGGTTTACATACACTGCATACTCTGCTTACCTATTTATTACAATACAAAAATAAAAATATTTTTATTTTATGTCATAGCACTTTAGGAACATCATTAAAGTTGTTATAATGCCTATTACTTGCTGTGAGTGACGGAGTGGGTATGTAACCAGATCAAAATGTAAAACAATTTGTTAAATTCCACAGAGTTGCTACAATTAAAAATATTTACCCAAACATCATTAAACACTTATAAGAAAAAATATTGTTTTTTATATTATAAAAAAACCATATTTACCAGATCTAAAATTTAAAGGCAAATTACTTTAAAAACATCGACTGTAGGGTATATAATATTTGCCATTGCCAAGCATAAACCTTTTTAGTCACTTGTTTTGTTTTTTTTTTTGTTTCCTTTTTGTTTTTTTTAAGTTCTAGAACAATTTGTTCAGAAAATGTAAGAAATTTATTAAAGTTGTGTAAGACTATCATGTTTTTTTGTGGTTGTGTGTTGTAAATCTAAAAAGAATCCATTCATTCTTCCACGATCAATGAAGCAAGCAATAAGTAACAACTTACGTTGCTTACAACAACGTTTTTCCCTTTTCAAACATAACAGCAATTTTCGTTTATAATACAAATATGTTAGTTCGAGTCTAGACGTGCAAAAATTTGGAAGAAAATCTCTGGAATTTTCTTTTGTGTTTTATGCGCGTTCACAGAAATAAACATACTGTAGCCAATATTCCTTTATTACTATTATTATTATTGTTAGTATTTGCTTAAAAATGTATGCAAAGTAAATGTCAGCAAAGCGTGCCGCAGAGTACAAATAACAGAAACGCTGCTCTCTCTCTATCTTCTTCACTCGGAATATGCTTCCAAAGTTAATGGTTTTCCTGCCAAATATTTTCGGATCTAGAGGGAGACTTAGTTATTTATTCTTATCCTATGTTTCTCACTCTGCATTAATACAGCAAGACCTTCCCGGTTATCCGCCGGAAAGGTAAATTATATTGTTTTGCCGCCATTTTGATAAACTTTAGTCTTGACAGTTCATATTTGGCAGTCGTGAAGTAGTGAGTCCGTAGTGAGTATGGAAAAACATTCGATAAAGCAACGTGTTATAGTCGTTAAAAAATTCATTAAATCAAAATCAATCATCTATTTTCATGAAAAAATCATAATGAATGACGAGACACATTTTCATTTGAATGGATATGTGAATAAACAGAATACTCGGTTCTGGGGAATGGGAACCCCTCAAATTATTCAACTGTCACAGTTTGGTGTGCAATTTGGTAAGAAAGAATCATTAGATCTTACTTCTTTGAAAATGAAAACGGCATAACGGGATTTGTGAATGGGGAGCAAATAAGATTGAAGACTTTTTAACGCCACAATTGCATGCTTTTGGCTTAATTATCATACGGTATCAACAAGACGGTGCCACATCGCATACAGCATGAACAAAATGAAATTACTGCGCGATCCCTTTCGACAACAAGTTATTTCAAGAAATGGTGATGTTGATTGCCTCCACAGTCGCCTGATTTGACTGCTCCGGACTTTTTTTTGTGGAATCATCTGAAAAGCAAGGTTATGTGCAAACAAATCAGAAGCAACTCGAACAAAATATTCGCAATGAAATTAATGAAATACAGCATGAAGCGTGTGAAAATATAATGAAAAATGTGCTCAAAAGGGCTCTCATTTGTGAGGTTAACACAGGCGGAGATTTATCTGATATTGTATTCCATACATAATTGTAGACATTAAATAAAACATTTATCAATATAAGATCCATTCTTTTTCATTTAATGACGGGATAAGGTTTACATCTGCACCTGGCCGTGGGCCTTAATCAGATGGTGGCCATTACCATTGTGGATGGTATGTAGCGCCATCATCGCCCTAGAAAGCCCGGAGTGGGCCGCAGCCTTCACTTCTTGCTAAAGAGTTGGAGACTATCCAACGGCATTCATACTCACTGCACTTGGACCATTCATTGTCTTCATTGCGAATGATCCGACCTCAAACGAGGGCCTCGAAACACACAGCCACCACGATACTCCCGAAGGGACTACCTCAATAATCAACCTAAAGAGACAAATAGCAGAACTCTGCGGGCTCACTGATTCCCTTGGAAATATAGTGGATTGTCCAGTTGAATCCTACTAGTCTTAAGGGGACTGGGCTCCCTTTTACCCCGCAAGACACAAGTCTAGATGGCTGTTGTAGGATCCTTAAAGACTATCATGTGCCCCCGGGGGAACCTCTCTTTCATTTAACCAAAATCCGCCTTCCCGGCGGACACCCTGTTTCTAGTTTAGCAAGCCTTCACTTCTAGCCTTCTCGCTGCCCTTTTCTACTCGAGACTCTGATAAGGTTTGAGTGGATGCATGATATTTTTTTGCACATAAGTAACTCATCAAGCAGTACATAGCAGTATTTCTATTTATTCTCAAAGGCTGTATTGGGATTGTTTGTTTAGCAAATAAGCGGTTATGAGCACTAAAGTTTTTGCGTCAATCACAACCAAAAGGCTTAAGTGATTTCCACTAAACTTAAAATATTGGTAGATCCTTTTCTGCAAGATAACATATTTTAAATATTTTTTTAAAATAAAATAAATGGGAAACCCGTTATTTTAGACACCTCAAACAATTTTAATGAAATTGCAATTAATGGCAGATGTTAACTCAGAGTAAATAAAATAGAGTAGACTGGGCACTTTAGTACCACCGTATCAATTTTAATGTAATTGTAGACATAGAAGAGTCTTTCTCAAAACTCAGACACCGAGAGAAGGGGGAAAGTTTATCACAAGCAAAGTATGAATCGAAAATTGTTTTTATATGACAAAACCAAAAATTATTTACCCATTTTCAAAAAATTTTTGTTATAATCTTGTTAACATATTTGATAGATTGGAATTACATGGCGAGGTTGTTTCTAAGTTTTCGCATGTTTTAATATGAAAATTAATTTTTTTAGAGTTTTTAACTTAACGTACAGTGGCCAAAAAGCCCCTAAAAGTTTGCCAAATAAATGTTGCACAGCGGACCATATCTTTTGGCCCTATTTTTTGTTCCATTGGAATTTAATTTTGAACCTCTAATTTTTTTTATAAAACGTAAAATTTTACAGCTAAAAACTACAATTTACATTTGCATTTTTAGTCAAATTTCAATATAAAAATGAAAATGGTTCCTTTATATAATGTATTATTTGTTAAGGTATTTTTTAAGGTATTAATACCTTAAAACTAAAATCTTGTCTGAAATTGAAAAACTTTGGCCACAGTGTACTCTTTAGTCTTAAAATTCATAAGGACTAGAAGTTGCCCGTTTTTGAGCAGTCCCACTTTGTAACGAACGCTAAAGTTAACTGATATTGGTTCAAATTTATCTAAAAGCCGTTTGTTGTTATTTTAGTAAATTGTTTTTATTTTTAATTTCAATACTAATATATATTAACGACTATAAGCACATTGCACAAAAGAAATTTTTAATTGAAAAATTTATCAAAAATTTTCTATTTAAATATAAAAATACCATATTTTTGTAAAGGGGTTTTCAACAAGACGTTTGTTTTCTAAAACAAAATAAAACAAAAAATTTATATTAAGATGATTCAAATTTTTATTGTATTACGAATAGAAAAGTTCGGCAATTATGAAGGAAAAATTATATCTCGCAAATCTCCACCACGACCACGCTGACAGATGTCGCTTCTTTTATCAAAGTTTTCAATCACTTTTTGGCAAAATGGCGGTCCTGGTTTGTTAATTACGTCATGAAAAATTAATTTTAAGACTGGAATCGTTTCGATTGGCCCCATATAGACCATTTCCTTAACACAGCCCCACAAAAAATAATCCAATGGTGTTAAATTCCACGTTATGGCAGGCCACTAAACTGCTGATTGTTGTGAAATTATGCGATCGGGAAATTTGGTTTGCTATTAATTGATCCTGTTAAAATCACATGTCAGCAATATCAATAATAGGTCAAAATTAATATGTTAGCATGGCGCGATACCGTAATCCATTGACCGTTACCGCACTTTCTGCCTTATCTTCGAAAAGAACGTTCCAATAACGTCTCCAGACCAGACAAAGGCTTCTCAATAAACGCTCTAGGTATTTCAGAAGCCCAACTGCGGCAACTTTGCTTGTTGTCAACAAGTGAAAATGGGCTTCGTCTGATAAAATATTTTTTTTGAGAAAAACTAGCGAGTTATTCCTGAATGTATTGAACAACAGTTGAATTTTATAAAGGTTCAAAGTCAAATCCTTACGAAAAATTCAGCATACGTGAATTCAGGAGAAGCTAAATTATTAAGAACGCTGAGAAATTGACAAACATGGATCTGCTTCAACACAGTGGACATCAGATGCAATGTTTTCAATCGAACGACCCGGTCGACAAAATTCTTAGTGGCGATCTCAGAAGAATGATTAGGTTGTCCGAAAATATAACGAATTCTACGAAATGTAACTTTAATAGAATCACCATTTTAATAGTGGATTTTAATTATTTTTATGCGATTTACGTGCGAAATTGAATTCATTGTAAAAATTGCGAATGCATTTCCTACGAAAACGCCAAAAAACTAAATGTCAAATCTAAAATGTTGTTGGTGGCAACACCAACATTGACAAAACAAACTTCTTGTTGTAAAACCCGACACATTTGAATGGAAACAGAGAACAACACATTTAAATCAATAACTGAATTTTAATTAACCGCTGTAAACTATAAATCATATCAGCACACAGATGGACAAAAATTCAGACATTCATACACATCGTCAGTTATTGCAATGTGTAAGTTAAATTGTCTGCGATTTTTTGTGTCAGCTTTAAAATTAAATATGTATGTATGTATATATCTCATGTTGCTATGACTGTATTGATAACGTGTATCATTTTTAATATTAAACCCGATTTATAATTATGATGATATTGCTGTGTTATCAAAGTTAGGAGTAATAAATTTTTGTTGCAGCAACACACACCACTATACATTTTACTGTTATTGTCTGTAGTTTTACTGTACAACTTTCATATATTATTAATTGTAAATATTTTTTGCACTGTTTTATAATAATGTTTGTCCACGAGCTTCAAATTCTTAACCACACAGATAAACCGGTATTCCGTTTGGGTAGGCGTTATTTTATTTGTACCACAAGAGATTTTATTGTTCTATATTATCAGTATGAAGGCAGATCGTTTGCTTTTAAATAATCGGCTTATGCTTTTATTACAGAAATATTTATCGCAAATATTCGAAACCTGTGTTGAGAATCATGTTTTTCGGGTGTTTTGATGAATAATTTGAAATATTCCCTTATGCTGTAGATTTTTAACAACAGTCTCTCTTAATTCTTGCTTCTTTTCCTATTTCCCTTTCCATAGTGAATTGCAAATTATTGAATTCTAAAAAGGTCATCAATGTACTTGTAATGTAATGTAATGTAAATGTACTTATATTCTTGTCTTAATTATTATTTCCGTTTTATATTTAATTTTTCAATGGTTGTGTCAATAAGAGTTTATTTGGCAATATCTGCAGCTATTTGAGCAGCTGGTTCAAAGATCTTTCTATTCTACTTTTATACAGAATTTTGAAATTCTAACAAATATCTTCTTACCCATTTTCGTGTATTTAATTATATTCTGCCATATTTTTTTAATTATACTAAGGGAAGGCGACCAATGATACGACATCAAACGAAAATACAAGGTTTATTAATTAAGTAACGTTACTGATTATTTAAATAAAATTACACTTTTATATGGTCACCACTTCCTTCCTTCTCAAGCCACACAGCGCTAAAGACAGTTCTTCCACTCATCACAGCAGTGTGGGAACTCTGATACTGTAATAGCCTTCAACGGGTCTCAAATAAAGTTCTGTTAAAATAATTTCTCAAGTTTAGATGTCCCTGTAGGGTAGTAGGTAGTGTACTAGCTTACAAGACGGGGGTTTGATTGATATGATTTACATCTGCGCCTGCGAGTGAGCCTTAATCAGATGGTGGTCAACCACTGTGCATAAATAGGAACGTCATGCTCCTCCTAGGAAGCCGAAGACTAATTCTAGCAACAGGTCTCTCCTAGTTGCAACTTTGATGATTCCAGAGCAGGGCTGCAAATCATCACTCCTTGCTGAAGAGTTGGAAACTATCCAATTCCTGTCCAGAGCACATGTCTAGCATGCTCACTGGACTGGATCATTCACCTAGGGTGTCATTAACATTGAAATGATCCTGGCCACCATATTAAACAACAAACCTGATATGGGCCGCGAAACCACAACCACCATAATACTCCCATATAGGGGCCAACCTCAATAATCAGCCAGAGAACAGTTAAATGTCTAAGGAGACAAATAACGGAACTCTGGGGCTTACTGATTCCCCTGGAAATAAAGTGGAGTTTCCAGTTGTACCCCTTCTGACTTCAGGGGACTGGGCTTCCTTTTTCCCTAGTTGAACAGGTCTAGATAGTCGAGCGTTCTATAAAGACCATAATTGTGCCCCGGGGGGTACAAGACGGGGGTTAGTGTGATTCGTTTTACATCCGCACCTGGCTATGTAGCCTTAATCAGATGGTGGACAAACCACTATTGTATAATTTGGAACGTCATGCAGCGTCCTTAAGCAACAGAACCACCTAGTTGCAACTTGAATGATTCCAGGACAAGTCTGCAAACCATCACACCTTGCTAAAGAGTTGGAGACTTTCCAACTCCTGTCCTGAACACATGTCTAGCATGCTCACTGGACTGGATCATTCGCTTTGCGTTCATTATCAGTGAGATGATCCTGTGCACCATAATAACCATTATACTGTTATGGGGGCGCGAAACCACAACCACCATGATACTCCCATATAGGTGCCAACCTCAATAATCAGCCAGAGAACAGTTAAATGTCTAAAGAGACAAATAACGGAACTCTGGGGCTTACTGATTCCCGTGGAAATAAAGTGAAGTTCCCAGTTGACCCCTGCTGCCTTCAGGGGACTGGACTCCTTTTTTCCCCCTGTTGCACAGGTCTAGATAGTCAAGTATTCTATAAAGACCGATAAATGTGCCCCCGGGGGGTACAAGACGGGTGTTGTGGGTTCGATTCCCAACAAAGACCTTGGTTTTTTTTACTACAAATAAAAAGTGACTGTCGGTGGGCCTGCTCAGTGATGAAGGCATGGTCGCTGGTCACTGTGCTGTCTTATACGACACTTAATTTCCGTAACTATCCTTCTACTTTTACCACCTTTCTCATCTTCTCTCTATCCCTTACCTAAAGAATGTAGCACGGTACTTGACTAAATAGGCATTGTTACCTGAAGTGCTACTTCGCTTTAAAAAAAAAAGTTTGGGAAGAGGAAAAAATCGCATGGACTTATCTCAGGTCTATATGAATGGTGAGGGGTCACAGAAATGTTTTTATTGGCCAAAAACTCGCTTATTTAAATTTCTCTGTGATATTATCCTGATTCAGCACCCAGTTGTTCTTGATGTTTAGTTCCACACTTATAAACCATTTTCAGATTCTTTCAAGAATCTCCCGGTAAAAGTGCTGATTGACTGTATGACCTCAAAGTTTGAAGTGTGCTACTCCATGCTCTGGGGCTTGGTTTCTGGCTCGTATTCAAACACCCACGTTCCTTAAGGGGGGGAAATTTCAATTGAATGCTAAAAATTAATGCACCTTGCCTGCCGGACGTCCTTTTGGTCTTGCGAAAGTTTTTTTGGAACCATGTTTGCGCAGAGTTTTCTCATCCCCAATTCATTGGTCAAAATCTTATGAACGATGATAATCTTTCCCCATCACTCTAAATGACGATCTCAATTCTGTCGACAATTTTATGGGTTCTTGAAGATAAAGGCCTTTCGCTTCGTGGTACATCTGCAATCAATTATTTGTCTTTCTGCTGAAATTGCCTTAAGCCACTGAAATACCGGAGCTCTTTACAAAACACTATCTCTGTAGACCTGCTGTATTTTGGTAAGAGTTCCCGTTACCCTGTGCCCAAGCCTATAGCACAACGTTGTTCGAAACTGATGTCACTTATTTTTAGAACACAACAGAAAAATTTGTTTTGCACAAAAAAAATCGCTACTGACAACTAAGTGACTCGAGCGATATCAAACCCGCAATAAAAGCAATTATATGTTTATCTGCCGCCCCTTCAACCCCAGGACCTCCAATGTGGCCAGATCGAAAGTAACGTTGCCAGTCTCATTACTTAATTAACAGACCTCGTAGTTGGTGTTCTTCTTGATATATATTCGTTTGTCTTGCTTTTCTCAAAAATATTTATTTGCATAATATTATCGAATGACCATTTACGCATGTTTTTATTGTAACGAAAACTTTTTTATTAGTGATTTAAAACAGAAAGTTTCAATTGAATGCTAATTTATTTGTTGTTATTTGCTTTCTTTAAGCTATTTAAATAATAGTATTTGAACGATGGACTAGTATTTGCCGCTATTTCGTACAAAATAAGTTAATAATTAAGTTCAACTTTTCATCTAGTTTTTTGATTATTACTGGTGAATTATTGGCTGATTTGGAGATATAATGTAAATAAATGTCAACGAAATAGCAATTTTGTCAACTCTATCCAAAGCAGAAGATAGTTAAGCAATAAACAAATAGATATTAACCAGTTTTTTTAATGATGGTCTTAAAATTATTCCTAAATTTATTAAATACTTTTTTATTATTAATTTATTGGTGTAAACGTTGACACAGCATACAAAGAAATACTAAATGTCGTTATTGAAATATAGAGTAAATGTAATGAAAGTTAACAAATGACGGCGATATCGTTAACCCGGCTACTTGTAGCTGGAATTTATTTTTAGATGTCTAGTAGCTGTGACTGTAGCCTGAATATTTCAGGTTTATAATCACAAGAATTTTATTGGCTGGTGTTTTAAAGGTTTGTTGTTATGTCTACTCTTATTTTTTTATGTATTGAAATAATTAATAGAGATTAGAAACGCTTAATGACAGTCTGAATGAGTGATGGGTAATATGACAAAAAAAATAATTTTCAAGCTTCAATTTACAAAATAAAAACGTGTATTTGCAGAAATCTGGAATAAAGCCAAAACAAATATTTGTTTGTTTGTTATTCAATAAGAAAAATATTTTCAAAAAGAAATGTTTTTATTATCAGCGACCAAGATCTAAGTAAATGTTGTTTATTTTCTATTATTACTGTTAGGCAATTTAAAAGTTATAATTAATACAGCAGCAGCAATTTTGTGAAGATAATAACAGCAATGCAGTGGCGAAACCATCAGATTGCACAATGGGGCAAAATCACAGTTTTATGAAACTAATTCAGCAATAATGTATTTTGATAATTAATTAATTTGAAAAAAAAAGATATTTTTCGAAACTAATTTGGTTCATACGTGATAAGATTAACATCTGTACCTAGCTGTGTAAGCCATTACTAGATGGTGGATCATTACCAATGTGGATGAAATGTAGCGTCATCCTCTCCTTAGAAGGCCTTTAGATACGTATATCCTCCGGTCACTCCTAGTTGCAACTTCAAAAGCCCGAAGCAGACCTTAACCTTCACTCCTTGCTGAAGAGTTTGAAACTATTCTTATATTATATTAAACATGAAGCTTAATATAATATAAGAACACGACGGCATTCATGCACACTGGACCTGGACATTCATAGTGTTCATTGTGAATGATCCGACCCACAAACTCCCGAAGGGCCGACCTCAATAATCAATCAGAGAACAGTTAACAGGCTAAAAGACAAATAGCTGAACTCTGGGGCTTTACTGATTCCCATAGAAATATAGTGGATTGTCCAGTTGGTTCCTAATAGCCTTGAAGGGGACTGGGCTCTCTTTTACCCACAAGACACATCTAATGACAGTGGATTTCCATCAAAACATATCAATGTATCAATGTGCCCCCCTGGGAGGCGGATATTATGATACAATGATTTGGATTTAAAAACGGGTTAGTCTGAGGCCTGTAAATTAAATTTCAATAAACTTCAATCAATATTGTTAGGATTTATTCCGCCAGTAAATGAAATACTTTTCTTTCCGTCTTTGCCGGCTATTTGTTCGGTATAAACGGCCAGCGCTTTCGATTAGATGACATCATTCTTAAGCCATGTTCTAAACTGTACTAGTAAGTCAGTGGTTGGATTTAGGTAATTCTTTTGTTAAGGTCATAATGTCTCGTGTAAGTAGATGCCCGCCACGTAGCATTTTATGCGGGGCTAACTTTGAGTTTGTGGTCGTGCTTACCTGTTCGTTTATAATGCCACTGTTAAAAGTTTTTATTTCGTAGATCTTTATATTTTGAAGAATATCTCGTTCTCGTCCTTTTTTTCTAGGATGTAGTATTGTCTTACATTCATTTATTTTTCTTGGTGTGTGTCCGTAAGTGTCAAGATGTAATGCAAAGTTGGAGTCTTCTTTTTTTCGTTTGTTACATATGTTCATGTTTTCTGTAAATTTTGTTTTAAGTTTTTGTCCAGTTTGTCCGCTGGAACTAAATTTGTCAGTTCTTTCAGTCGATATACTAATATTATTCCTCACAGTATTTGCCGATTGTTAATTCTCTGAGTAAACCTTCTTTCTGAAAAAGATTAGTTAATCTATAAATTTCTGGTCGTATGTAAAAGTAAAAGTGTGCCATCGTATTGTATTGGTTGTCCTTTTGTCCTCCTTACTCCTGTCTCTACTATTGTATTGTCTAAGAAGTTTGTCGGTAGTAGTTAGATTGTACCGTTATTTTTAGCTATGGCGTAAATTGTATCAAGTTCTATGGCGTACTTATATGAAGTAGGTGGGATTATCCTAAGTCTGCGTATCATGCCACTAGTTTATGTTGGGTAGGGTGATTCGAGGTGATATGAATGGTAATATTTGTTGTAGTTGGTTTTCTATAGATATCAATATCATGTAAATTTCTATCTTGATGTCAATATCATGTAAATTTCTATCTTGTTCTTTTTCCATTCGAATTTATTCGGCGTTGCTTGTTCGAGGATGCATATGATGTCATTTACGTATCTATAGTAATGAGTTAACCTGTGATTTTCATCAGTGTCTTTAAGTTTAATAATTCGAGATGTTGCATTAAGATAGCTGAAGCCGGGTTTCTCATACCGAGTCCGTTAGGTAATTTGTAAAAGTGGTTATAAAAGTAGTTCTCTTTTATTATCGTCTTTACAATATCTATAATGTCGGTGATGTATTAGTTGTCGTATAAATTGTTTAGTATGTTGCGTAAGATAACTAAGATTGCTTGTGTTGATTCTCTGGCGTACTTATAGATCCTCGATGTGAAAATAAACAATCACATATTTTAGGTTATCTTGATGTCTTTAAGTTTTTCGATAAGGTCTTGTGTATTACGTACCGTATATGTATTTTGTAAACTTATCTTTTCTTTAAGAAGGCCGGTGAGGTTTTCAGCCAGGTCATGTGCTGCTGTAGATCTTCTATTGACGAAATAACAGCAATTTTGCAAAAAGTATTGATTAAGTGTAAAATGGCCCAATACAGTGTCTTCTATTTTAAAAACCTAGTCAATAAATTGGTGTATTTTTTATTTTTTTTTTTTGCTAAAATGGTTCAACATCTTTTTCAATTAATTAATTAACTAACTAAGATATGTTTTTATTTGGGTACAGTTTTCCGTCGACCCTCGTCAAATTTGGTTTGTGAACAAAAAAATAGTCGAAAACGGTTTGGTTGATGAGGGTCGACGGAAAACCGTACCCAAATAAAAATAAATTAAGCCGCGTCGGAAAATTTACGCACATGCGCCAGTTGTGGCTGCAATTAGTGCGGTAGTACTGAAAATATAGATTCCAACTGATACAATAGGAAGGCTCTCGTCTCTTTGCTTTTATACTTCAAAGCTAATAAACACACTTTAAAATTTGCAGAGTCTCACTAATGATAAGAGTCACACTAACGATGTTTTTTAGTTAAAATACAATTAAAATTATTTAACATAAACGGATCTTAGTCTTAACAGTTATAGGATCATATTAGAGATTATGTTAGAGACCACGATTAGTTTCCAGCTTTAATATTTTTTCATTGACCTAAAATAATTTGTTTAGCTTAACACAAGTGAAGTAAAGTTTTGACTAATAGCATATGAAAATAAAATAAATTTTTAACGAACTCCGCTCTTGAAAGTGAGTTATGTGGAAACCAACACTTAATCCTTATTTACTCTGTATTTTCCTCAACATGTAAATATGTAGCCTTTACAACAATTTTTGTCAAAGGCCTGGTTTATCTAGGCAGACATTCTTAGGAGGCATAGCTGTATATTTTAGATTTTTCTGGACAAACTACAACTTACTCTGAGACTTGGAGAAAAGAAAAAAATTGGTATGGTATTTCTAATTCTAATAAGTCATTAAAATATTTTGTTTTTGTGTGAAAAATTGTATACATTTTGAACAGAGTTAAGGTTCGTGCACCAGTGCCTTAACGAGCTTAAACTTCTGCCTTACACTTTACAACTTTATATTGTTATTAAAAATACCATTAATATTAATTCCAATTTGAATATCCATTTTCAACCAGTGGCTGAAGGCTTGAAGTAAACTTCGTGTTTTCTTTCTATTACCTGAGAATTCTTTAATCGTAGAGATACTAGAAATATTTCTCAGCATCTTACTAAATCTTATCGACATGCTAGACAAGCATCCTTAATAATTTAATTAAAAGCAGGTAAGTAAGTTAGTGGAAAACCAGACTGCTTTAACTGATAAAATATTTCAATTATGTAACAAAAATATTTGGACGATAAAACTATTTTAATTTTCACAAAACAAAAAGTTTCTCGTACTTTTAGAAAATAAATTTGAAATAAAATCAAACTTATACTCGTTTTGCAAAATTTTAAAAGAAAAACCGAATAACACGGTTGAACTTTTATAGATCTAAATTCCGGAATCAAAACGCCACATTAAATGTCTCAAAAAGAGTACAAAATTATCAATGATTGCAATCGTAAAAGCATGACTGTAAGCGTAAAATCGTTAAAAATGAGACTCCCATAATACAGTTCTTCATGTGTTATCTACACAGCATAAAATGGGCTAAGGAAGAAATTCCAATAACACTTTAAACAAACTCATATTGGAGCATTAAAGCCATATTTTAAACTAATTTTGATACCGATTAATCCATAAAATAAAGTATGAAATTTTCCAAAAAATAATTGGTCTATTTCAACATCCTGAAGACATTTAATTTCGCTAGAAAATTATAAAAATTGCTTTATTAAAATTTATTAATTTTTTCTGTTACGATATATAGTAACTTTGACTTCGAAAAAAAAAACAAAATTACTATCAGAAAATTTGTTGTCAAAACAAAGAGAAACATGTTCGCTCCACTAGAAATATAAAGGTAGACCAAGGTAAGAAAAGAATAATATTTTTTATTTAAAAAACAGAATATCTCCTGAACAAAGTTAATAAATATATTCAATGATGTTTTTGAGCGATGCAATCGTCAGAATTCAAAACTAAAAAAGAAAAATTAATCGTATTTTTATATTTTCATACGGCCCAAATGTGCCTTGTACGACACATGTGATATTTGAAGGTTTTGTAAGATCATAAATAAACTTAAGATCACTCAGCTGCCAGGTATAGTTTGATAAGTTTTGCTACTTAAATTCAGTGCCATCTGATAATTAGTAGCGCAGACAGGACAAATTTACATTTTTAGACTTTGACCGATTGATCGCAAAGTTACCCCAAGTGCAACCAAAGAACTTGAATGGGCATGCCAGTTAATATGATAATGTATCCATTTTTATTTTATTTCAAAGATTATTAGAAAAGCAATGAGTCTCGGGTGGAGTAGCAGACCGCAGTTAGATGAGTGCAGAAGTATATAAAAGAAGTATAATTGTGGCAAATGTTGTGTTTCTTTAGCTCATTATTTTTCTACTTGGTGCCTTTACACCTAAAAAGAACCACTACGAGAGGCATAGAAATCCAGCTGGTTTTTGGTGGGCCAAGGATACAGCCCAATTACCTAAGCATCTCCAAAAATATCAACCGAAAAACTTATATTTTAGCAAAATAATCACACAAAGTGTATGTATTTGTTTCCCGAATAAGTTGATTCTGCTCCATTGTGCATTATGGTCTAAATATTATGTTACAGTTAATAAAATTTATAGGAAACTTTAAATGTGGCTTTTAAATCTACATTTTCAACACTAATGCTAAATATCTTAAACTTATTTCAGGCTTAAATTTAAAATGAAATAAACAGTTCTATTCACTAATAATAACTTCTCTACATTTGAATAATGCCTGCATTTATTTTTCCTTTTGCGTTTTGCGTGAAATTCGAATATTCAGTGGCTGTTAATTAAATCTGTAAATGATTTACAATTAAATTATTAATTTCTATAATATCTGGCATTATATGAAAATGTAAGAATAAGACTTCTGATATCGCTAGTGTAAAACTTTGTTATAAAATACGCATTAATTGTGTGGTAATTTTTAAAATTTTTTATTTTGCACTATAATCGTCATGGCTAAGGATTTTGCTTTTACGTAACATTTTTACTATTTCTCTTTACCAAGAGAAGGTTCATTTCAAGCTTTTTTGTGTTTTTTTTTGTGTTTCCTCACAGAACTCAATCATTTACCAACCGTTTTTGAAAATTTTAGTCAATTGAAAGTTGAAAGTTATAGATTCCCATTACAGGTTCCAATAATAAAAAGTTTATTCGACTAAAAATTAATTAATGAGTGTTCAACCATAATGGACATAAAGTTTTAAATTTTAATATCTGAACCCCCACCCACCGGAACGCATGCAGTCTTGATGGATCTTTTTCCCATCTTGACATGTGCTTTTGTGGTTAAAAGGCGGCACTAGTCGCTTGGGCTACCAGCAGCCCGAGACTGGAAGAGAAACAAAACTCTCGAAGTCCAAGCAGTTAACTTAATAGACATATACTGGTACCATGGAAACCAGTTTCCCAACATGTTCTGCTTATTGGTTGTAGTGCAACGTGGTGGCTATTGGTTTAATCGGGATTTGAAGAAAATTCTGAAGAGATGTTAAGGCAGGTTTAACATCCAAAATTCTAGCTTTCGCATTTAACAATACAAGGAATTGTATTGTCTCCAAATCTTCAGCAAAGAGTGGGGGCACGACCATGCTACCGTGTACTTAAAAATTGCGACTAAGGCGTGTTTGCGTCTTAGGGCAGTACTGACGTTCACCTTATCACATACAAATTTTTATATCACTGTAGATCCTAAAAATAAATTGTAATTAAAAACTTACGGCCATATTCATAAAAAGTTCGTATTTTGGATTTACGGCTGTATGCATAAAAACTTAAAAAAGGTTTAACTGCCGTTGTTAAGTACAATTTCCTAAAGTTGTATTCAAAAAACGCTTTTGCCTTAAAGTACCTTTGTTAAGTTTAAAGTAGGAAAATTTTATGTTAAACCTACAATAAATTGAAATTTCAATTTTATTATTGAAAGTCCAAAAACAAAACAAATTGTGTTTGCAATAAACATAGCCGTTTATTTTAAAAGTGGCATAAGTTACTTTGTTATTGTCATCTTTTTATTTTAAATTAGTTTATAAAACATTTACATTTTTAGCCGTTAGAACTAGTCTGTATTTGGTTTTCTTTCTGAAACGGATTTTTCTAATGATTGTGTTGAAATAAAATCTTTTTTCTCCATGTTGTGAAGGATTTTTTCGACAGGGGGCTATTACTACTATTACTAGTTTGTCCTTTACATAAGTCATTATGTGCAATAATATGCTTTTGAGTTGTAACATTCTTAGATATTTTATACAATACGAAGCAACCGCCTGAGAATAAAAAAATAACAAAATAATGCTAATTATGTGTACTATATAAGATATCACTATAATATAGTTTAGTTAACTGCACTATTCTTTCGAACTAATAAAAATAAGTCCAATAATCACAACAATACTTAACACACACTTATTACATGTTTCCATTTCTTTCACACTAAGTTCCGTAATTAATTTCCTAAGTACAGCGACTAACGCGATTTTCAAAATAAGCATTTTTGTTACACCGTTAATTATCAACACTCCTCTCAAACAAATCATAATACTTCTTAACTTATTAATTTCAAATTTATTAAAAATGAAAAAAAGAAACTGTTCAGTTGTGACTTATGCCACTTTCAATGTAAACGGCTCAATTGACAATTATACTTTGTTATTCCAACAATTTTTAAAAATGTTTATTAAAACACATTGTAGTATACAAATAATAATAAAAACTAAAATATAATATGCCATTCAATATAAAACATCTTAACATCTCTACTTTATATTTTACAAAAATATAATTATAATTAATTATTTATAACAAAAGTTTTATTGATGTACAGATAATCAAAACAAAGTTCGTTATCCGAATACTTAGTTTTTTAGTATGGACAAATTCTTTGTAAGTCCTTCGTAAGCCTTGTAAATTAACCTTTTTTGGGTGCTTTACTTTTTATTAAAAAGATTAATAAAAAAATAAAAAAAATATGTTGATTTTGTTGAAAACAATAAAAACATTTTTTATTGATCTAACTATCCGGAGAAATAATATTCATTTTTATACATCGTTAACTACAACCTGACAACTGAAAATAGTGGCATTGCCAGAATCAAAATACTAATTTTACTAAAGCATACATTAGCTAAAGTACTGTTTATGAATACCATTTTTTAACAAAAGTCTGTTAGCCTTAAAGTGTTTGGTAACTAACGTGTACTTTAAAGTTTACAATTGTTATTAAGGAATTTTTGTCTAGATTTAAAGTTTACAATTGTTACTAAGGAATTTTTGTCTAATAAATCATTTCTAAAAATTTGTATTCAAAATCGCACAATAACAGTTCAATAGTTATTAAACGTTTTAATGGAATTCATTTTTAAGTAGGCAACTATTTCAACTTTTAATTGCCATTTTATTGTTAGTGATGTTTAAAATCATTGTACAATTTATTTGGTAGTCTAATTAAATATATTTTAAATAAAAATTTTGCGAAAAATTAAAAATAAATTTTAATAAAAAAAATATATAGTTTTACTTACTGACAAAAACTAAGTTACAACCCTTAATGAAAACTTATGTATTAATCTGTTTTAGCAACAGATAATACAAAAAAGATTCGAATACCGGATTTGTTTACGTTTTATTTCATCACTATCATAATTTGCCAGTTAATGTAATGTGTATTGTGATAAAGCTTTAGTTAAAAAAAAATAAAAGTACGAAATAAATTAATTAAATTTTTCAATAATGTTTTTATTTGTATTTTCTTAAAGCTGACAGATTTAAAATTTAAATATGTTTCATTAAGATTCAACCCCACAATGATAAAATAAACTTTTTGTAAATTATGTTGTATAAAAGTTTTTAAAATAACATTTGCTCTTCCTTCAAGGGTTGTTGAGTTTGTTAGATATTCAATTATTTTCATTTCCCTTTGCACATTATCACGGCCTTCTAAACAAGACAAATATATAAACCTTAATTATTTACAAATTAATTTATTACCTGGAACTGCATCATTTACCTCTATAGCTATATTTTGAAGTACGGCTAGACCAATAATTGTAAATTTGGCAGTTGAAAGACTAGTAGGCATACCCTCTAATATACACCGAAATCGTTGTTTCCATACCCCAAAGCATCGCTCAACTGAATTTCTAGTTGCGATGTGAGAAACGTTGTATCTTGGTGTTTTTCCGTTCTGAGGTTGATGCAAAACAGTGAACAACTAAGGTGTTAATTTGTATCCTGAGTCGCCAAGTAATCTGCCTATAAATTCGCCATTTTCAAAGCGTTGTTTGAAGCCGGACTCGTTGAATATACGCCAGTCGTGGGTACTACCTCTCCATTTTGCCACTATGTCTCGAATTTTTAAGTTTGCATCACAGACCACCTGTAGCCAATCAAAAAAAAATTTAAGTAAACTCATGCAAATGCTTTATATTGAAAATGTTACCTGAACAATTAACGAAGTATATCCTTTCCTATTTATATAATACTGGGCGAGATCACCTCCCGCCTTTTTTATTCTTATATGGGTTCCATCGATAGCCCCAATCACCCCCGAAAAGTTACGAAGTGCTTTAACAACGTCTGCTCTTCCAAGGTTGTTGGCATTTTAAGTTTTTCTCTGCCATGACAAGCCAAAGCACGAGCAACTCTTCCACAGATTCTCTATGCTGTTGGTTGCGTTAGATCATGTAGATCGCCAGCATCATCTTGAAACTAAAAATTTTTGGTATATTTGATTATATATATCAACACTATTCTCCTATAAGTTTGCTTACTTCTCTCATCAACGCAAGGCAATCAATACCTGTAGTTCCTCTGCTGTCCAACTAACTAAATTAAGTAACATTTTACCGTTGATTTTTTAAATCTATATTTAAGCTTCCATTGTTCGTCGGGAATAGAGAAAGGGTTTATCCTCTCTTTGTACCCTTTTGGTTGTGGAGTAATTGACATTTGTGGTAAAATACTAAATATAAATATAAAATTTTGAAATTACCTGTTTCCATTTGTTTATTTTGGACTTACGTATTCTGCGGATTATGTTTATGGTATCCATCGTTGAATTTTAAGCTTTGGAAATTATTTGCTACTTGAAGAAAAATGTTGTTTAAAAAATGTAAACTTATGTATATAAATATATTTTAATGGCAAAATGTCACTTAATTTTTGGTTTAAAGAAGGTTAAATCCAACAATAAAATTTATGATTATAAAAACGATTTATTAAATGTTTTTTAAACTATTAATCGTTTATGAATGTTGTTTTATCCATATTTGCCTATTTTAGGTTTACTAACCTGTTTTAAGTTTTTATGAATACGGCTGTTAAATTTTAAAAGTTGGCCCACAATTCACACAGAATATATACTTCTTATAACAATCATAAGTATTTCTAATAACAATTTAAAGAGTGTCGCCTTAATCACTTAAAAACTTAACTTACCATTTGAACCGTCATAGATCGATAGTTGAAATTCAATTATAATGTATCGGCTATAACAGCAGCTTAATATAGATTTGTTTCGTGATTAGTTTTTCTTTTTAATTTTATTTTATTTTATATTACATAATCATTTCTTTACATGTTTCTCTCATCGAAAATAACTTTTGTGGTTTTTGTTTTTAAAAAGAAAAAAATGTGAAATAGTCTTTTGTACAGCTTCAGAACAAATAAAATCTTTTGTGTGAAATCTTTTTGTGATTCTTACCAGAATCATAATTCTATAGAGACATTACAGAAATTACAGAATTGATCGGAATTCTATAAAATACTTTTTAAACCTAAATCAACCACTGTATAACGCACAATTTAGGCAAATTAAAATAGAATCTTGAAGCAAAAACAAACCAGCTTTCCTAAAAGTAAATGATTGTTTTGTTTTTACTAATTCGTTTGACCCTGCAGTACATACATAAATGTATGCCTGGCATAATTGTAATAAATGAACCTAAATTAAAATATTCATTAAATTGTTACAGAAATGCTCAGTTAGTATGGATTAAGTGACTCAATAAAAATATGAATAAAAATAATAAATAAGTAAAGAGTTATTAAACTCAAATTTAAAAGCTGTTTACAATACATTAATAATTTTTTATTCAACTATTCTATTATCAAGTGGTGTTTGAGAGCGTTTAAAGGAAATTATCTGTTATAATCTTACCGACACCTAAAATTCTCATGTCTATCAAAAATATGATGGCATATACAATTTTAATAAGGGTGTTTCTTATTTCCTGTTGAAGGCTGTGACAATAAACCCATCATTCATCCATTATTCCTTTTACACATGAGAATGTTTCGAAACCTTGAACTAAAAAGAACAACTTGCTAAAGCAGGTAAACATTGAAGACAAAGAAGCAGCAAATAAAAACTCTAAACATGTTGGAAGATAAATATTGTGTGATCGATTTTTAAAGGTGGCAATAGCTGTTTAGTTCGGTTATACGGTGGTGCATTTTTATGCATTTGAAATCAAATCAAACACATGCAGTTTTATACAAATTTCGATTATGAGTAAAATATTTCTATTTCCAGTTTTATTTTAATTTTCTTCTTCTTTTTTATTCATGGGAAGTAAATGAAAAATTGCATTTCGTACAGGTGTTAGATGCATATCTAGAAAAATTCTATTTTAATTTGCCTAGAAATTTGATACTTTTTTAATTGCGTTGCTGTAAACCAAATTTTAAAGGGTCTACTTGAATTTCCTTTCAAAAAAAAAACAAAAATAATTTTCTTTAAACGATTTTGTTAGTCGTGCGAAATTCGCGCTTTAATCTGTTTCATCTTGCATGTGTTGGTAAATGAAAAACATATGTTTTGTTACATCCGAATTTGATTTACATATACATGCGATTAAATTATTTGCTCTGGGAAAAATCTAGTTATCATATCGCACTATTGGCAAAGATTCATCTGCTTAATCTTAAAAAAAGTATTAATTCTATATTATCCATAAATTATCAAGCCTCAGCATTAGAATGTATTTCTCAAACACAGTGAACTAATGAAACTATATTCTTTCTTTCCTTAATAAAAAAAAAATAAAAATAGTCAAAATAACAAAGTTGCACATCAAAAATATTATTAGTGAAAACTTTCCTCCTTTAATGCAGGATCAGGAATTATATAAACTAATATTTGAATTATTGGGTGCATTGTAATTTTACGATATCCAATAAAAGACAAAGTGCGTTTCGATTCTTCCAAAAGCGAAAATTAAATAAATAAACCCCATCTTCATTTTTAGCAGATCAGGATAAGCCTTATTTTCTTGATGTCTCTCTATGTTTATACTTGAAAACATTTTCACTTTTTAATAGATTTTTAATTTTGTTTTGCCTTGCTGAAATGTTTATGACAACAGAAAGGTCTATTATAAAATAATTAATCCAGTTAAAAATTAACAGGTTACCAAACACCTAACTTTTGCTAGAAAATCCACTTTTTTGTAAAATGTGTAGCTGAGTAATTTAAAGAAGCAACCACAAAGAAAGCAAAAAACAAGTTAGAGTGATATATTAGCCTACATAGAATCTTATATAAACTTCGCCAAAGGAATTGTTTGTTTAAACATTGATGTTTTTGTTACTCAAATTGAAAACGTAAAAATGGTTCTTCAAATACATCGTGAGTACAATTTTCATATTAAATTCGAGAAGTGCAAATTTTTCGTTAAAGAGTTAAAATACCTTGAAAATATTATGTCCGCATCGGGTTTACGTCCAGATATAACCAAAATTAATGCAATTTGAAATCTACCACCGCCAACGAATAAATCCGAATTAAGGTCATTTCTAAGATCCATAAATTCTTATGGAAAATATGTTTATAATATGATCAACTTAAGAATGCTTTTTGATCGTCTTCTTCAAGATAACACTAAATATGAGTGGTCAAAAGAGTGTCAACAGTCTTTTGAAAAGTTTGAAGACATTTCGAATTCAGATCTTCTTTTAACTTTCTACAACCCAGATCTGGAAATAAAAGTTGCAGCAGACGCCTCTAGTAAAGGCATTGGAGCGTTTATATGTCATGTTTTTCCTGAAACATCGGAAAAAGTAACTGAGCTTGCTTTCCGACTCTCACTCCTGCAGAAAAGAATTACTCGCAAATTGAAAAAGAAACTTTAGGTCTTGTATATGCAGTACAAGTACGGGCGAGAATTTACTTTGTGTACAGACCAAAACCCCTATAAGCAATTTTTGGTAATAAGAAAGGTGTTCCTATATTCCTATATACGTGGGCACTCACGTAATGATGTACAACTTCAAAATTCAGTACATAAATACCAAAGATTTCAAGACTCATCAATACCGAGCTTAGACCAGATGAAGAAATTGTAATTGCTTGTACAACTTTTGAAGAAAATTGTACCGCTGCACTAATGGATCATTTCAATCAACTACCTGTTACTTTCAATATGGTAAAACAAACAACACATAAATGTCAGTCATTCATTCGCTCAAACATGGCTTTAAATCAAATCGAGAACTGGCTCAATTTTTCACAGACGAGAAAGTTTAGGTGTGATTAAAGATTGTTTAATGTATAATGACAGAATCGTTGTACCTAAATGTCTAAGGAAATTAATAAGGAAACAGTTACATCGTGGTCATCCTGGAAAAGAGCGTATAAAGGTGCTGGCAAGAAGTCACATTTATTGGCCGAGAATAGATGATGACATTGCAATTTATGTTAGAAGTTGTCATAAATGTGCAGTTACAGCAATAGCTCCAACGAAACCTACATTACTATCTTGGCCACTGGCAACAAAACCAATGGAACGTTTGCATGTAGATATAGCAGGATCATGCAATTCCAATTATTATTTTGTAATAATAGGTGCTTACTCAAAATATCCAGAAATATATCAAATTCCAAACATCACATCAGCAACAATTATTACAAAACTTTCAAAAATATTTGCCAGATATAGAGACTGCGACACAATTGTATCAGACAACAGTACACAATTTGTTAGTGAGCAATTTAAATAATATATTGAATCTCGTGGAATTAATCATATGAAAACTTCACCGTATCATTCATAATCAAATGGTCAAGCGGAGAGATTCAATCAAGCTTTGCAAAAACTTAAGGATGAGTGTAATAATAACGAAATACTTAAAATATTCCTTTAAACTTATCGTTAAACTCCAAGATACAATTTTAAATCTCCAGCAAAGATATTTCTACAACGTAAAATTAAAACAACATTAGATTTGCTGAAGCCTGAACATCCAATTTCGCCTTTAAAACGTGATATAAAAATGGAAACTCAATTCAATATTAAACATGGAGCTAAAGAGAAATCTTTTAAACCAAAAGACCTTGTTTACGCTCAAGTGCATAAAAATAATAAAATGGTGTGGATTTTAGGCACTGTAGTCGAAAAAACTGGAAATGTAAATTACACTGTATATGTCTACGACTATAAAAGAATATTAATCAGATCCCATGTCAATCAACTGAAAATACGATGTGATGATAACAAAACCAATCAGTCGGATTCAGTACAACTGATGTTAGAGTGGTTCGGAATAAAACCTATTAATGATAATCAATCTAAGTCAGCAGAAGATAGTCGAAAAGCATTAAGTCCTGAAAGACAAGTTTTAGGCAATGTACCTTCATATACTCCTGATAATCAATTAATTCCTCTGCTTCCATTTAGCACTCCAATGACTGAATCAGCAATCACAAATTCCAGACCAAAACGGAATCGCAAACCTCCAAACAGATTAGGTTTTTCTAACTAAAAAAAAAAAAAGAAACGAAAGGAAGATATTGAAGTCACTTGAAAAATAAACTACTTGTTAAAAATAATTATGTAAGCATTGAAATATTGTCATTCTTATAATTCAAATAAATGCTTTATATTTCAATAGAACTTAATTTTTAATATTTTTGTAAAAAATATTTTGTTTTCAGTTTGTTTGAAATTTCAAAAACCTCAACACTTACAAAATTATTTTCAGTGTAAATTCGTAAAACGGGTCAGAGTTAGCATAATCTGATCTGAAAAAAGATAAAAATAACGCGTAGTACGAAATGGGACGTTAAATAAAATATTGCTAACTAAAAAATCTGAACAGATATTTCCTTTTAATTAATTTAAAAAAAGGGACAGTTAATATTATTCTTCGGCTTTTTAGAGTTGGCAGCTTTATTAGAGCGAGTGTAGAATTAAGGGATTGAAAGCCTCGAAGCCAAAATAACAAGAACTGCTTTTGCACTAATTTAATGCTATTACTATGGAGGTAAACATGACTTCAGCCACAATTTTCACACCATTGGAACTACTCATGCAAACGGGCAAACGAAAAACACCCTCAGACGGACACACGTACCTACATAATAGTAAAAGACGGAGGTATCGATAAATTCACTTTGCATACAAATGCCAGGTGGCTGGTATTCTGCTTACCTGAATATATACGAACCTAATAACAGAACTGCCTGAACGCCAACACTGACTCACCAGTACAAACTAAACCGCGGCTTGAGAATGATGCATTCGCATTGTAAGCGCTCACCATCGAATACAAAACAGCCAGTTAGGACGGGAAATGGCAATACTATTACTATGGACTTTATAAATTGGATCCCAAATTATTGTGTCATATTCCACATTAATTCTGACAAGAGAAATATAAAGATGTTTTGTGACATATGGGTCACTCAACTACTTCGCCCAGCATTTTATAAACCCAAGAACTGCACGTACTTTGTTAACGGCTAAGGAAATATGCTGTATAAAATTTAATTTAGCAACCAGTAAAGTACCAAAATCTAAAAATACATTAAGTTTCTGAAGTTCGTAGCCGTTCGAAATATATTGCACGTTTGTATGACATCTTCAATTACTTAAGGTTATAATTACACCAGCAACTAAATGCATTTAAGTCCTCTTGCAGGATTAGTTCATAGGAAACGAAGACCCGACTTTAACTTTCATGACCCTATTAATATTAAGTTGGAATTTATTCTATATCGGTGAACTGCCGAAATATCCACTGAAATAAACGAACTAAAGGCAAAGTTTTAAATCGATTTCAAATATCGATAAATTTATAAAGTATGCGGAAGTTAACAGAGATTTGATAGGATTAATAACCATAATCTGTTTTTTTTTTTTTCATTCGGACCAGCACTCATGGGAGGACCCCTACCCATGCAACGCATTGTAACAGAAGTAGATTATTAGGTTGCGGGAAGGAGGAAAGAGGGAGTAGTGTTTATGGACATTCGATTTGAATTTTCCTACATTGAAAGTGACAGGAGGGAGTGTATTCCACATACGAACTGCTAAAAAACGAATTTTTCCTGTAATGCATAGTGCGACTCACTGGCCAATCGACCACAAACAGATGCGCTCTCAGCGAAAACAGTGAAATACAACCTACACTGCATCGATGCTCTAGAGAATCAATAGAGTTGGGTACCCTACCATCCCCAATGAGCCTTTCTGGTTCTCTCTTGTACGCGGTCGAGCAACTCCAAAATAAATGTTGGAGCACCGGCCCATACATGAGAGTTGTATTCCATCTATGGACGGATTTTGGTGGTATAAATTGTACGAAGATCGGATGGAGTGAAGTATCTCTTACACCGTTTTAGAAAACCGAGGCTCTTGAAAGCTTCTTTGGAAACCTGAAAAGAGTGTTTATTTCATCGAACATCACACTGAATTTTCATGCCAAGAAAATCAAGAGCTTCCGATACCGTAACACTTATATCACCCAAAGTAACAGATGTAGCACCATTACCGAACAAAGATCTATGCGTAAGCATGCAACCTTGCGTCTTACGAACCCATTCTGGAATTCATCTTTAACTGGTTCGGTCTATTACTAAATAAATACGCATGACAAATGCTGCTGTCATCTGCGAAAGAGTATATAGAGTTGCAAGTTTTACAAAGACGATCATTTAGAAAAATAAGAAATAGGGTAGGAGGAAGAATAAAGCCTTGCGATACCCCTGAATTAATCTTGAACTTATCTGATGAATTCCTATCTGCTCCTTTAGTGCGATTTCTGAGAAAACTCGATATAAATCTGGAGAAATTCTCACCGACACCAAAAGCAGCAAGTTTTGACAGAAGTACATCATGCCACACTCTAGCGAAGCCTTGGAAATATATCGGAAAAATCTAGAAATATCTTTTAGAAATGATTTAGAGCGTTGCACCATTGTTCCGATAGGAAAGTCAGCAATTCGCCGGTAGAGCACCCGCTATGGAAATCATACTTTCGGTCGCTAAGTAGGCTGTTGGACTCCAGATAGGTATCTCACAAGATATAAATTAATCATAATTACCGTCACTTTAGAAAGTGCAAAACAAACTGCAATTGGGCAGTAATTTTCAGGGTTGTTAGCCTTACCTTTTAGGGATCAGCGTTACATTAGCAACCTTCCAACACTTTGAAAATTTATGATACAACATGCTGAAAAGGGTTGCTAACGGACACCCTAGCGTCGAAGAGCACTTATGCAAGACCAGTGCTGGTATCCCATCCAGCCCTGGATACTTGATGGCGTTGAGATCTGCTAAAACCTTTTTAACCGCTCGAGCCCGACAGAACATCTTTGACATTGTAACGAGTACTCTTTCTAGCTTAGGCGGTGGTTGACTACTTTTCGGCAAATAGGAATTATTTGCAAATATACCAACCAAAAGGTTAGCATTATGAACCGGGTCAGTGAATATTTTATCATTCTTTAATACAATGGGAATTGAAGAACTAGCAATATTCTTTACTCTTTTAACAAATGACAAAAAATCCTTCCTACCCCTAGAAGTACCAAAAACCATAGCACGAAGGCGCTCCTCGTATAGATTTTTTTCGCGTCTAAGTATGATGATCTCGGCCTTTTGCGTAGCAAATCAGAATCTGCGTTTTTGTTTCTACGCCAGATACTGAATGCTTCCTCTCTTGATCTGACTGTATTTTTACACGTCTGATTAAACTAAAATTTCGATCTGGTTTTAATCGAAATTTTTTTTGATGGAACAAAAGTTTTCATTCCAAACAAAATGATGTTTACAAGCATTTTCGCCGTGGCATCGATATTATTGTCCAAGAAACAAAGTTTCCAATTAAATTGCCTAAAAAATCGTTAAGCTTGACCCAAAGAGCCTTTTCATAAATATATTGTTACGTTTATAACTTTTATAAACCTTTTGTTGTTGCTGAGTTCTTTATTGCAAAATATATAACTTCAGAATTTACAGTTTTCAAATTAATTAAAAGTTTATTTACTTTAAGTACACACAAAGTTGACACTTTAGAACAATTTACTAAAAATGCAAGTCTTTACTCCACGAGATTTATATTTTAACTAGCTATCCACTCAGATGCTGCCTTTTAAATTTGTCCACTAGAGGTCTAGAAAAATTAAGAATCTTCTACCACCTTTGTATCACATTTTGTTGCTATTATGTTATTCATTCAGTGTATAGGCGCCTGTAGGTCTGTGTGTATTTTTGTTTTTATGCTGATAAAGTTTCTTCCTGGAATTTATGTTAAGCTAGTTATTGTTATCTTGTGTACATAAGTTTTCTTAGAAAACTACACAGTTAGTAAATAGCATACTCGATTGTTGTTGTTTGGCGTGTATAAAATTTTCATGCAGTTTGTAACTAGAAGATGTAGTTGTCTTGCGTGCATAAGTTTTCTTAGTAAACAGCATAAACAGTTGTTTACATTATTACTTAATTATTTTCTCTTAAAACGTAAGCAAGACGCATCCGTAACAATATTTTAAATGTTATCTAGCTGGTTTCTTAACGTTGTGAAGCTTCGAATATGAAAAGGAGGCGGAGATGATACAGTGATTAGGATAAAATCGGATATATTAAAAACGAGCACAATATAATTTTTTGTCTATAACGGCCAAAAAGGGGCCATATTACTTTTTGTCACGAATCATAAAGTGCTACAAACTTTTTCAAAATATAATATGAGAATGCGTTCAATAGATACATAAAAATAAATATCATATTTTTACGTGATATAAAATATACTTTTAATTAAGAAAAACATTTATCAGCTCAGAAATGACTGAGTTATGCGGATACATACATAAACAACAACAACGACAGCAGAAAAGACGTTTAAAAATACGAATATAGAACTTTTAAGGTCAATTAATGTATTAGATCAATATCTTAATGAAACCTATTCGATGGTGATCACCGCCACCTACATGTTTTTTTCTTTACATGCTTTCCTTACAAATGTCACCTCAATTATCACCACTGTGGTATGCTGCTGTTAAATGAAATGTTAATTGATTAAAGTTTTTAAATGTTGTTATGTTAATGAGACGGCTTCTGAAAACAAACTGAAAAAGCTGGCCAATAAAATTAATCGATTATCGTAAATGGTTGATATTAAAGTAAAAATAAGACATGGAACCAAAAATTTCTTAAATTTATTTAATACGAATGTAAAAGCAATATTTTAAAATATTTTTTATAGTTGTTATTTCTAAAAGCTAATCTCTCCATATTAAAAAAAACTATTTTTAAGTTATTTATAATAAAATAAGATAAAATACTTAGAATATTTAATTTATTATAAATAAAATAAATTTGATGATCTACATGACATAGATTACGAACTAAAAGACACTATTAACATAATTTTTATGTGGTCGTTTAACAATTAGATAAATTATTGACGTTAAGACAAATATATCATTTAGTCAAAGAAACATCCATCTGGCCAATCCATCGAACTTGTTTTTGTATCGCTATTTTGTATCTTATTTCTTTACCGTTGATTTTTACTGCTGAATTTGAAATTAGTGTTTTATAATCAAATAAAAATGTCCATTTTTCCAAAAATTTAAATTAGTAATTGAGTTTAGGTTTAATAGTTTATGTTTGTTCCTTTTGATAAGAACTATTTCTCTTTTGGAGCCATTAACAGCAAGTCGCGTCATAAGAATTGAATAAAATAAAGTTTTAAATGTATTTGTGTAAGTGTGTATGCTTTTTTATTATTTATGTACGTATGTATATGTGTTTAGGTATGTATTAGGTGTTCTTTAAGGTTCATAATTAAAATTCAGCATAACTAAAGACTAAATAAAATTAATCAATGAAACTGATTTTACAAAAACAAATTTTTATTCCATTAAATGAGATGACGCACAGTGGACCATTTTACGAAAAGGAGGCCAAAAGTCCTTTTTTTCATGGTCCCCAAAAGTTCATTCGAATGTAGATACTAGTGTACCAAGGGAGCCAACAAAATTAAAACTTTATTTTAACTATATCACACTCAAAAGGGTGACTCAAGTAAGCATTTTCAGTATTTTGCTAAAATGAAAAATTTCTTAGTAAATTTTCGATTTTTAAACATCTATAACTTTTTTGTTATACAAGATTTTTCAACAAGACAAACTTTGTATAATAGCGTAATTTGTTAGCTATTAGTATAAGAATTTGTATAATTGAATTATTTTTGATTGATTTTTGGAATTTATTTTTTTTAGAGGTCTAAATTTTTTCTAAATTCTTTTACTTAACAGAGCATAACTTCTAAAGTTCGTTAGGGAATGTAAAAGCATTAGCACTGTGTCATAGCCCTTAATGCCCCCTACATGCCGATATCCCATTGTATACCCGACACGGTCCGATCGTGAGCACCAGAACAATTTTCCTCACGCAAGGTCGAAATAGAATTAGAAAATGGAATTGCAATTTTTTTCTGTTTTGTTTTTATGTAAGCAAAAAGAATAAAACCGTACCCAAATAAAAATTTTGTAAGCATTTTATTTATTTTTTTAATCGCCTTTACGAGAGACGTTGTTTAGATGAATATGCGTATTTTTAGAAAGAAAACAAAAATTTTTAGTCAATTTCAAAGTCGTGCACAGTTGGTCAAAAAATATTTTGTTTACTTAAAATAACGTAAATTAATATAATTTAGGAAGTCACAACATTATTATGCTTTTTAAATTGATTTGCACTGATTGTAAAATAGTATGGAAAAATTAAATACCCTCGTCAACAAAATATTGCAGACCAATAAAATTTACTTTCAAAAAAAAAAAAACAAAAAATGTCATAACTGAAGAAGTCCGAAAAATAAAATATGAAATTAAAGACCTTTAACCTGTAATAATGGAAATGGAAGCAAATTTGTAAAATTTATCTCACAATGATTGATGGAAAAGTTGCACAAGTTTTAACTGATACAAAAGCATCATCAAGCTACATTATATGCAAAAAGACATAAAGTCAATTAAGCCATCCATTTCCAGAAGATTAGACTTTCAATGCAGCATACGAATTTAGTTTGTTATATTAGAATAGGTTTTATGGAGCATATTCTTAAATTGGGTTGTGATTTTGATTTTGGCCCGTTAGGCGAAACAATGCGAAAAAATAAAAGAAAATGACGAAAACAGAAACCAAAAAAAAAATGAAGGAAATACTGCAAGAAGATTTTTTCAGATCCAGAAACTGCAGCATCTATCATAGAAGTCGATTTGGAACTAATAAGCAGATTCAGTATTATTTTACAAGTTCAAGCATGCAGCAGAAAGATAAATGCAAAAAAAAAATTGGAGAGTACGCCAAACAAACAGCTATACATTACAACAAAAAATATTCTTGGAGATATATGCCATCCACAGTTCATAAAATTTTTGACCATGGGGAACAAAAAATTCAACACAATATTCTACCAATAAGAGATCTATCTGAAGAGGCGCAAGAAAAACGAAACAAAGACTATAGATTCTTTCGTGAGCATAACACAAGAAAAATTTCTAGATAATGAACTAATGAAGACTTGATTGTTATTTTATTATGCACATCAGATCCCTATATGTAAAATATCCGACAAAAATAGAAAAGTACTTCTATTGAACTAGACGTAGAAGCTTAACTACTTCTAGAAGATGAAAATCAAGACTATTTAGAAGAAATATTTACTAAAGTTGTTTAATTAATAGTCATTTTTCCAAACACAAGAGTTATCTGAAGATATTTCATCCTTTTGAAATTGTTTGTACATTAATAAAATATTAATCAATTTACAATAAAAGTTTACACATACGAGTAGTATTTATGTTTATTTTGGACTTAAATACTTCCTTAACTCAAGTAAATTTGAACCAATGAATATATTTTTTATGTTTAATCAGCTAATTTTTAACTCAAATTGTTTCAAAAAACCAACCATTGGCCTTCGTACTAAAAATTTCACCGAGGCCAAAGCTTGGTCCTATCAGACTAAATTTAAGTTTTTAATAAGTATAAGTTCTAAATGTGAATCAAAATATAAGACTTTATGTAAAAGAAAATCTTTGAACAAGTTTTAATACTTTACTTTCATACCAAAACGCAGCTAAAACTTAGAATGTATTTTTAAATCTATCACAACTATTTTTCTAATTTTTTTAAAATTTTTATACCTTAAACGAAAGCCTATAATTTCACCTAGTAGAGAAAAAAACCGCGTATCAAAACTACGATCCCTTCAAAAGTTATATATTTTTGACCGCCTTCTCGTAAAATGGTCTACTGTGCGACGTGGTCAGCTCGGCTAGCTTGTTAATGATGTAATTTGGATGTACAATCTAAAAAGTAAAATAATCTAATAAGATAACACGATCTTGGTGACTAAATGATAACTAAATTATAATTTGAGAACTTTGCTTTAATTGATCCTGCTCAAGCCACACGCTAGCCTGTTGGCTGTTAACCGTTGATTGTTACATTTTGTCCATCACCATTTTTGAAGGCATTCATATACAACATGCACCAAGTTGTGGCTTTTTGCTTAATGTGATTTTTCGGATAGCGGTGTATAAATTATATTCACTCCAAATACTCCTCTCTATTAAAGTACGCACTCAACCAATATCGATCCTGAACTTAGATTTTATTATATGAAAGATCACTTTTGACAATTGGCAATCTCTGTTTTTAGGTTTTATCGATAGCTCTAATCAATGTCTCGTCGATTATTCTTTGTTACTATATTTTCATCTATCGGATTTTTTTTCAATATATTAAAATCAGAGCCTTGTGAAATAATCCAATTTTAAATTGGCTATACTCTCACAGTATACATTCCCCATTATGTCTTTCAGTCTTTCTAACAATGAGATTTCTTTCCAAGCTCATTGTTAGTGCTCAGGCTCGTTTGCCTTGCCTAACTCGGAGGTTTTGCTTGTGTTTATTATCCAAGTGGTACACCAGGATAATAACAAAGAAGGATGGACGCGTTTGCCTGGCAGGCAGTAGTTGCCCAAGTGGTATACAAGGATGTAGTTAATATAGCAAACAAGCCAAAAAGATCATGTCTGGAAATTGTCGTATTCACATTTTTCCATACTAATACTTTTTTCTATATAACATTTTTCTAATTGCAAACTAAGACAATAATAATGCCGATTCGAGATAAGATAATTTTGTAAATAATTGTTTTTGTAGATACATTTACAAACTAAAATTTACATGATATCTCATCTACCCTGTGGACACAATAGCACTTCAGTATGCTAGATTTAAAGGTAGTTTTAACAGCACCACCCCTTTAAAATTGAACTCAATGTTAAACATCTGGCAGCATAACTTTAGTAAAACCGCTAAAAGGGATACCTGTACGAATCGGGTTACATAAAAAATTCGAAGCAAAGCTGGATTAAGAATTTTTAGATAATTAATAGAAGCTCACTCACTGGTTTGAATTAAATACTTACAGTTACCGCAGCATTAAAGCGATACAAACGCAAAATATAAATATAATTTTTATATTTAAAAAGTCTAGCATTATCAAATAGAAATATTATTGGCCTCAGCAGTTATTTAAGTCATCCTAAACAAGGTGAGCATTAAGATCTTTAAAATATTAATAAAAGAAACTAACCTCCAAAATCTTTTATTATCATTTTACAAAATTATAATAAACTAGCTGACCCATTGAGAATGAATTTGTGAGATCGCAAAAATGAAACGCAAACAAATAAGCTCGATGCCCACCGCAACTGTTTTAATGGCGGCAGCAATCGAGGCCACATTACTTTGGGCCTTTCACCGGTATCCACCAAGGCGCATTGGAAGCAGTTGGCGGCTGGAGACGGATTTATGGCGCGTGTGTATTTTTGAAGTAAACAACGCTCAATATTTACGTAAATGCGATACCATTTAATATCAAAACACAGCGCACAAACAAACTAAATGTATTGAATGAATAAATACACAAAAACCCATTCAAGTCGATCCAGTCGTGTAGTTGCAGTGTAGTTGAATAACCTGGATATCGACTGCAGCGATATCTAGGACCGGGCTGATTTGTGAATCTACACAATCCAAGGTGGCACCCAAACGCATGCAAACATTTTTATTCAATCACATACAAATGCACAGTAGTATTATATACATAAAGAAGATTTGTATGGGAGGTACCACGCGTCTTTATCAAATCCCGCCTATATTTGTAGCAGAACTAAAAATATGTTCACTCAACCGAAATAAAATTCGGAGCAGAAATAATAGATTTTTTACTTGTGGTTTGTATGGGAGGTACCACCAAAAGCATATAAAAAAAATTATGCAAATCGGTCCAGCCGTACAGTAGAATTATATATATATAAAAGATTACAAATTATTAATAAGTAGCACCCACTAATAAGAACATTCCCTTCCATTATAAAGCGATTGATTAACATTATTGGAGACAACAATCTCGATAATATTCACGTGAAATTGAGCCTGATTAAAAATATTCATTTGTGTATAACAGCGGATATTTTTGTGAGCTGTCAAGTGATTTGGCGTTTTGTTATTTTCCCTGCTTCAAAATTATGTAAATAGGCCCCAAAAAAAGATCCCGTTGATTGCGAATTTTATAATCGTATTTTGCTTAGCGATTAATTTCACTTTTGTTTGATTGGATTTGACAATAAACAAAACTGCCGAATTTGCAGTGATGATAATGTATGTTGAGATATCTTTATGTCCAGAAAAACTGACTGTTTGGTGTGATTTATGGGATAGGGGAGTCATTAATCTGTACTACATTAAAAATTATGCTCCCGATTTACAGGAGCAGTGGTTTCAACAAGGCTGCGTAACATGTTACACAGCTCGTGTCACAATTGAATTAACCTCCCATATAATTTTTATGCCGCAAGGCTATTTTCCGTGGTAGATGATAGATGAAGTCGCTAGTTTATACCGTTAAGCCCGAAAAGACCAACCATATGTAAGACACGTATTGCCTACACAAACAAATAAAGGGTCCGCCAAATAATTTTTTTTTTGTTTTTAATGCTATAAACAAAACTACCGAATATTTTCTAAAATTTATCGCAGGCCCACTTAGCGAAGCGAAAACGCATTTGGATGGTCACTTGGCTTCAACTACTTAACCAATTGGACTTTGTATGGCGTCATACCAAGGTCTTTATGCAAAATTCATCTCAATGATGTGCAAATTTCCAAAAAGACTTTCAAATGCCACGGTGGTCTAAAACGATGCAAGAGATAATTCATTCCATCCGATTTTCGTACTATTTATAAAGGGTCCGCCAAATAACTTTTTTTTAAATGCTAAAAACTACTGAACGAATTGGACTTTGTATGGCGTCACACCAGGGTCTTTATGCAAAATTCGTCTCAATGATGTGCAATTGTTGAGAACGACAGTGAATTGATGTTGATGGCGCTTCACGCACAACATCTGCCACAGCAGCAATATTCTCGGGTGTACGCACTATTTTTGACTTTTCACGCTTTGGTTTATCGATGAGGATGCCAGTTTCAATCACCTTTTTCACTAGATAATGGGCATAAGGAGCAGACAGTGCTTCTCTTCTTCCAAAATCCATACGCAATTTTCGCACACATTCTGCAACATCACCATGATTTTCAAAGTAATGTCGCAATATTTCCCAGCGTTGTTCAAGCGTATACGCAACCATATTCGTTCAGCGGAAGGATAAAACTAGTTATCTGTCAAATTAAACATGAGCTAAGTGTTACCATTTACGAAACAAGCACTAGTTGAAAAAAAAACGTTATATGGCGGAGCCGATATTGGAAAAAGTCATCAAAAATTTGACCTCCAGATTAGACTAGCGGCGATTATAGGTCAGAAGTGGTTTTTATATTATAATGCCAGAAGATTATCTTCCGAATAATTTATATTTCATGTCAATTTTTAAAAAAATGCATTTGTTTTATTTCATTTATTATTATATTCCATTATCATTATATAAATATTTCGAAAGGTACTGTTTAAAAAAACAATTTCTTTTTCTTAAGACAAACGGAAATTGTTTGTTAAGACTATGTTAGTTAAATACTTAAGCGCTTGGCTCGTGTCTACAAATTATTAAATCCGTTTACATCTTCAAAAATAATTTATGTTAAACGCTTAGAAATTCAACATTTATTGGCAATTAAATAGTTTCGTTGCCTCAAATCGATTAGAATAAATTTTTACATGTAAAAATCAACAAAATAAATAAAAAAAAATTGTTAGAATGTTGTACAGCAACTTTTACTTATAATAAAAAAAAAAATGTAAACAATACTTAAAAGCCGCATTGCCAAAAATGAAAACAAATAAAGATGAGAAGACAAATGGTTGTCGGAGGCACATTATGATCATGTAGCAATATTTGATGTAATATTTGTTTAACAATTTCTATTAAGCATTTTCATAAATTTTCTTTTCTGTAAGTTCTTCTTTATATTTATTTTTCGTTAAACATTTTAGCACAACAATGCATTCATTATCTTTATACTCACTCTATACTACTGTCTTTGTATCTGTTGGGCTTTAGCAACTGACAATAAGATAGACAGACAGACAGACAGTTATTCAAATTCGTGTTTTGGTTTTTTTTGCAACTTTTTTCTTTTCATTTATTTCTTTTTTTTTCATTTCTAGTAGACGCACAATAACCACTTAAAAAAAGTGGCCTTTGTTTTTCAATCTCCTTAAAAGACACAGCATGACATTATAAAGATTGGCATGAAATGGACTCTGACTTTAACTGCGACTTTGGTTCTGTTGTAGTCTGGATTTTCTACGGCAAACAAGTTTCGTTAAAAGCCGCACTTGCATTATAACTACAAGTACACACACACGCACACACACTTTTTTAATATAAACAAAAAAGTACCTTTTCGTTTTTTCTATTCCCTGGAATTACACTAAGAAATCAAGTGTGTTAAATTGGTGTTTAAATTAAAGACGAAATAACTTCAAAAGCTTTTGTTATAAGGAAAGCTTTTGTGCGACCGTACAATAATTGAACTGCTAATTTTGCGATTCTATGATAATCGACTAAAAATGTAGGTTTTCGTATTCACTCGGTATATCAATTTGTTCATTTAACACCATTTTCTGTAACTGGGAACGGTATGATTTCATAAATGTTCAAAACAACAACAGCAAATTTGATGAAAATATATTAAACTTTCTGTGACTGAAATTGTGTGAAAAGGGCAGGTGATAACACCGGTTTGCAAAAGTATCGGTTCCTGAAAATAAAAGTGTGGAATATAGTGGATCTCAACTTCCTAAATTCAAATCCGATTTTAGTTTTTACATATCGCGTACAGCTTTTTTATGGGCATGCCTAATATTTTCCCCTAAACAAGGCGACTACGATTTGATAATTTAAATACCAAAGATGCGGTATAAAATAACCTATAAGTCAACTGTTTCGAAATTATTTAGAAATTGGTGGCAACGAAATATTTCACATTAGACTGGGAATAAAAAAGCCATAAATGATGAAAATCGCTGCACAAATGTTGATGTTATTCCTAAATCACTGCAGATACCCACTTTGAAAAACATTATTATGTAACACATTTATGCTCAATATACTTGTGTTTTGCCGTGCTGGTACAAAACCACAACATACATATATCGTCCAATATCTTCGGACCAGATTAATTGAAATATATTTATTTATTTTTGATGGTTGGGAAGACCAATATACACAATTGTCTTTCCTATATAATAAATATATCAATTGTGGCAACACCAACAACACGATAGTTTTGACATTTAGTTTTTTGACATATTTATAGTATTGGCAATTGTTACATTGAATTAAGTTTCACAGGAAAATCGCATTAGAATAATCAAAATTCACTTTGAAATTGGTGGTTCTGTAAACCTACATTTTGTAAAATTTATAATATTTTAGGACAACATAATCGTCCTTCTGAGACCGCTATTTTTGGTGATTTTGACTGCAAAAATATAATGACCTTAAAAACAGGCTTACTATCATTATTTTCGATTTGGAATAAAGGGTCCGCCATCTAACGTTTTTTTTTTCAACTAGTGCTTATTTCGTGAATGGTAACAATTAGCTCATGTTCAATTTGATGGATAATTAGTTTTATCCTTCCGCTGAACGAATACGGTTGTGCATACGCTTGAACAACGCCGGGAAATATCGCGACATTACTTTGAAAATCATGCAGAATGTGTGTGAAAAAATTGCGTACGGATTTTGGAAGAAGAGAAGCTCCGTATGTTCGTTATCTTATGAAAAAAGTGAAGGAAACTGGCATCCTCATCGATAAACCAAAGCGTGAAAAGTCTAAAACAGTGCATACACCCGAGAATGTTGCTGCTCTTGCAGAAACTGTGCGTGAAGCGGCATCAATATCAATTGACCGTCGTTCTCAACAATTGAACATTTCAGAGACATCATTGAGACGAATTTTGCATAAAGACCTTGGTATGACGCCATACAAAGGTCAATTGGTTCAGGAGTTTATAGCATTTAAAAAAAAAGTTATTTAGCGGATCCTTTATAAACAGTAAGAAGATCGGATGGAATGAATTATCTCTTGCATCGTTTTAGACCACCGAGGCATTTGAAAGTCGTTTTCGAAATTTGCACATCATTGAGACGAATTTTACATAAAGACCGTGGCGTGACACCATACAAAGTCCATTTGGTTCAAGAGTTGAAGCCAAGTGACCATCCAATGAATTTTCGCTTCGCTAAGTGGGCCTGCGATCAACTTACAGAAGATGCTGACTTTGCCAAAAAAATCATCCTTTCAGATGAAGCACATTTTGATCTTGACGGATATGTAAACAAGCGAAATTGTCGCATTTGGGCCCCAGAAAACCCGCACGCATACACTGAAAAGCCGACGCACCCAAAACGAGTCACTGTTTGGTGCAGATTTTGGACCAGAGGCATAATTGGGCCATTTTTCTTCGAAAATGAGCACGGAGTGGCCCGATAACAAAAGCGATCGTTATCGGGCCATGTTAAATGAAATTTTACTCACATAAATTGAAAAGGAAGATATTGGCAACATTTGGTTTCAACAGGACGGCGCTACGTGTAACACAGCCGAAGCTACACCCGATGTTTCGCGCCCTATTTTTGAAGATCTCATTATCAGCCGCGAAGCTGATGTCGTTTAGCCACCTCGGAGCTACGATTTGACACCGTGGGACTATTATTTGTGGGGTGCCGTCAAATATTAGTGTTACGCTGACAAGCCAGAGACAATTGACGCTTTAAAGGACAATATTCGTGAAGCCATTGAGTACAGCTGTACACAATGTGCTGAAAAATTGGACCGATCGTGTAGGCATGGCTAGCCGAGGCTTTATTTAGCGGAAGGCATGTACTCACAAATAAAAAAATATATTTGAGAAAATATTCAGTAGTTTTGTTTATAATATTTAAAATAAAAAAAAAAGTTATTTGACGGATCCTTTAGACGAAAAGGGAAAATATTGAAACCCAATATGTTCCAAACATGTGCAGTAGCGGTTTAGTCAGTCAATGATCTAGAGGAAGCCATAAAACCACATAAATGATTGCTATTTTTGCATGACAAAATCTGAAATATTTTCTAGAAAATCAAATTATAAAATAATACATTCTGAAGTTCACTCTGTCCAATGGCAAATTTTTCACAATAAAAAACGACCAGCGGCAGTTTCGCCTTCGGAAGCACAGCAGCATGTTTAAGACGATTAAAATCAAATAATAAAATTCTTAAATATGTATTTAATTTTCTAAAATCAATATTTCACTGAAATAACAATATCTCAAAAATTGGACTATGACCAGATTGCTAAATAACAGATGTGCTAAATAATAGCACACAAAACTCCATTGAAATCACATAACAAGATTCAAGCTTCCAACTTGTTTTGCCGTCCAGTATAATTTAAGCAACGAATAGCGTTATGCAGCCAATCTGGATCAATTCATTCAGTTATGTGATTCAACCCCGTTCCTTCATATCCGACACAGCTCTAAATAAGCCCGTTCCAAAACATGTTGACAAGATATAATTTTGTTGGAAATAATTTCCTGTCAAATCAATTTCTTCTTAATTATATAATTTTTTTTAGGCAACAATGCCTATTTAGTCAAGTACCATGCTACATTATTTAGGAAAGGGATAGAGAAGAGATGAGACAGTAGAAGGATAGTTACGGAAATTAACTGTCGTATAAGACAGCTCAGTGACCATGCCTTCATCACTGAGCAGCTTCACCGACAAACAATTTTTATTTGTAGTGAAGAAAACCGAGGTCTTTGTTGGGAATCGAACCCACAACCTTCGTCTTGTAAGCTAGTACACTACCTACTTGCCTACAGGGGCACCTTAAATAAACTATTATAAAGAGTTGTTGCTTAAAATATTTTTTATTTAGCGTTTAAAAAATCAAGTACACAAAAATCACGACACAGCCTGCATACGTTTAATTTAGATAGTGAAGGGATACGAAACCATTACTGGCCAAACAAAAGAGAAGATGGCATGCATTTTTACTAGCTTTAATTAAAAAATCTTATTCAAAACGCTGAATTTGACTGTAAGCCTACAGTTCCTTACCGTCCCTGTTCTGGTTATTGGTGAGGCCCCTAGGGGAGCAGCATATTGGCTGGGATTTATTCGGGCTTTAAAGAAAGTTTCGAAGAGATGTTAACGAAAAGAAAAGTTTACATCCAAAAGTGTCCTAGCTTGCGCATGAAACAGAACTAGGAGTTGGATAGTCTCCAATTTTTCAGCAAGGAGTGGGGGCGCGACCCTTCTACCGTGCAATCGAAAAATTGGTACTAAGGTGTACATTGGTACTAATGTACATCGATTGTGGTAAGACGACTGTCAGATTTAGGCCTCTCGGCCAGGTGCTAACGTTAATCCTATCACGTTCTGTTAAGCCTACAGTAAGTCGGTGACTTATTGTAAGAAAAATTCAGTATCTTAGGCAAACTTCGTTCTCCTTTGGATCGAATACACTTTACCTATCATTCATAGCTGTATCAATTTTATGCTACTCCCTACCCTCGTTTCGGCCATTGATCCTTTAAGAATGGCCGTTAAAGATAGAACCACATTTTTTTAATTAGAACAACAAAATTTCTTGTACTCAAATTAAAAATGTAAAATTTTGTTTTATATCGGTACTGCATTAATATCCTGCATTGTAGGGTACATTAGATGCAACATTGCTATTACTTTCTTTCTTATCTAAAAGACAATATAAAATTTCGCATACACACAATTGTGTATTGCAAACCTCATTTATTGCATGTTAATTGAAATAGCATAAATTATCATATATATTGCATTTTAAATGTTTTCAATTGTTTTTGAAGTGTTCGGTGGTGAAAATTTGTTTCGATAAAAATAAGAATACGCCGTGAGAAAAAACAGGGCATATTTTTTAAGTAAAAAATATGGTGAGTCCAAATAATCATGGAATAATATTTAAGGATCGAAAAATATTTTTAATAACGCAAATACTTCAGGCCGCAAATAAGCTTTAATTTTAATTTGTTTTGTCCAGAAAATTGATGTTCATTTAAAAACGCTAAGCCACACTACTTAGCTTCATCTTCTTTTTATTTTCGTACAGTCAAAAATTAAAATAATGACATTCTTAGGCTTTAGTTCATCCATGCCAGAGTCTCTTGCTGTTACTGTTTTATCCCTCAGTAGAGATATTTTTCTAAAAGATTGACAAGCTCAATGGAATGTATTTATCAATGGAATATTACAACAATAGAGAAAATTGCTAGTGTTACATTTTTACTTACTCCTTGGATTCTTTTAATTATAAAATAAAACAATAGAAATTTATTACTTGCTAAGTGCGACTTTATTTCTGTTCTGTTTGACGTCTTGTTTAGTAGTGCAACTGGGAATTGGTATAAATGAGTGAGTAAGACGTCTAGATTGTTCTAGAAGAGTTACTGATTGTTACTAAGTGCGGTTTTACACACATCAACTTTTGTTGCTCAACTTTTGTTGTTTCCATTAAAAAGAAAGAGAAGGCTTTATACCCCTTCTCTTTCCTTCTAATGGAAACAACAAAAGTTGAGCAACAAAAGTTGATGTGTGTAAAACCGCACTAACGAACCGTGATTTTTATGTTTATATATCGGTATCTTTCTAACAATATTAAATAGATACAATGTGAATACAGAAAAATTGCGTTATTATAGTTACATCCTTTAATTTTGTTAGGATTAATGTAGTAAACTGCAATTCAAAAATTATTTTAGTTGACATGAATGTCTTGAAAAATGAGCTTTATAAACCTATTCAATTCTCTTTCATTTCCTTTAATACTGATGAAAATAATACATTCAAAAGAGTTTTGCATTCAGGAATTTTTAATTCATAACAAATTCATTCAATATTTCCATTCTATTCATTTTTTGAATAAATTAATTCATTGAATCATTTTAATTCGGGGTGAATTAAAAACCAAATACGATTCAATTGATAACAACATCGGTACTTTTTTTTCCCTTGAACCAGCGCCCAGAGAATGACCCCTACCATTGTGCCAGAACTAGTAAATTAGGTTACGAAAAGAGCGATTAGTGTTTGTGGACTTTTCGAAAGTTACAGGAAAGACCTCCGGAGGGATTATATTCCAAATACGGTCTGTTCTAATTGCTAATTTTCCCTGTAATGCGTAGGGCGACTGACTGGCCAATCAACCACAAATAGATGCGCTCTCTACGAAAATCAGTTAAATGCGAAAACGTGCGAGAAACAGGAACAAGTTTCCTAATTTCATTAGAGCGCTTACCATTGTAGATATAGTTAAAACAGCAAAATACATTATCCATTGCGTAGATACTCCACAGATTCAATAGAGTTCAATACCCTACTATCGCCAATGAGATTCTTGGTCTTCTGCTGTACGCGGTCGAGCAACTCCAAAATAAACTTTGGGAATAGGTGGTAGGGGTCCGCAATCTAACGTTTTTCTTTTCAACTACTGCTTATTTCGTGAATGGTAACACTTAGCTCACGTTTGATTTGACAGATAATTAGTTTTATCATCTCGCTGAACAAATATGGATGCTTATACGCTTGAACAATGCTGGGAAATATTGTAATATTACTTTGAAACTCATGGTAATGTTGCAGAAAGTGTGCGAAAATTGTGTACGGATTTTGAAAGAAGAGAAGCACCGTTAGCTCCATGTGTTCGTTATCTTGTGAAAAAAGTGAAAGAAACTGGCATCCTCATCGATAAACCAAAGCGTGAAAAGCCAAAAACAGTGCGTACACCCGAGAATATTGCTGCTGTAGCAGAAAGTGTGCGTGAAGCCCCATCAACATCAGTAAACCGTCGTTCTCCACAATTGAGTATTTCAAAGACATTATTGAGACGAATTTTGCATAAAGACCTTGGTATGACGCCATAGAAAGTCTATTTGTGTAAATAGAGTCGATTTTAATGCCTGTAAGATGCAGTGTTGCATGCTTACGCAGAGATTTGCATTTATTTGTGTAAATAGAGTCGATTTTAATGCCTGTAAGATGCAGTGTTGCATGCTTACGCAGAGATTTGCATTCGGAAATTATGCTGCATCTGTTACTATGAATGGGGTCGTGTGACCCCATTCTGCGATTGTTGCGAGATCGTGACTGAGGGTATTATTGATGTTCCGCCTTTAGGAATTCACCTCTAACTGGTTATCTATTACTAAATGAATACAAATGACAACTGATACGGCCAACTGCGAAAGAGTATACAGTGTTTAAAGTTTGACGAAGAAGGTCATTAAGGAAAATACGAAATAGGATAGGAAAAAGAACGGAACGGTATGAACCAAAAGAATGCTAGAAGAACAATAACTGCCTCATTTGATAAATTAGGTTTTGATGTACGCAATTTTATCGAAACCTTTGTTTTTCTTAACACCTTAAATTATCCTTCCGTTTGCGTCAGCAGTTTAAAAGTATGAAGTATTTTCTAACAATATTTATTTTAATTATTTAGTTCGAGGAAATATTTATCGTAATTCCTGCTGTTTTAGATTTTCTTTTTTAGAGTTTTTTTTTTCATTAAAAAATGTACACAAATTATCCTTTTATATTTATAAAAAATTAACTTTCAGCAAATAAATAAATATAAACAATTAACTAAAAAGTATATCTTTTTTTAAAAAGATATTTTACATACTGCAACAGCAAGTTTGAAATCTATAAATAATTAGTAAAATGATGATCCCCATGTCTGTGAATCTTCAGCTTCAATGTAAAGATAGTTTATTTCAGTTACAGACGAATTAAAGATAGCCAATCCATTTCGTTACAACGATATCACAATTAAAAATTATTGCAAAAATTTCACCATCCACGCTTTAAAACTTAACGCCCTAAATTATTTCAAATATTATTATATGGTCTCAATAACAAGTTTTTAAAATAAACATAGAAATTTACAGTTGAAGATTTTAACTAAAAATCGCCTCCTTAGCATATTCTTAGCATGATATTAGATATACTGCATGCCCGACTATATCGAAAAAGAATTTAGCTTCCACAAAATCTTGTAAAAATCACATAAACAATACTAGGAGTTATTCTCCTATTTTCTTTATAGATTTAAACGACAATTTTTTAAACTCCTTTTCCTTGAATTTTGCAAGATCACCATTAACACTGAGTGTCCTCACCACAGAAAATTTATAGATATGATATATTAATACAGTTAACCAAAATGTGATTTATTTTGTCGTTGGTCGTTGGACTTCAGCAGTAAATTCTAGCGTTACAGGATTTTTAAAATTAGGGCCAAAGAAAATTAAAGCGATTTTGGGCTAAAGTTAAACCTTTAACTCATAATTCGAATTCGATTTATGAAAAGGTAATAACTGAAGAAATTGCAGTATTTATTGGTACACATTGTATCTTTCAAATTTTTAAGTTTTTCTCCCAATTTTATTAATATAAATATTTTTTAATAACTTGTGGCTCTAGTTTTTTTTTAAGGGAAGTAGCACTTCAGACAACAATGCCTATTTAGTCAAGTACCGTGCTACATTCTTTAGGAAAGTGATAGAGAAGAGATGCGACAGGTGGTGAAAGTAGAAGGATATTTACGGAAATTAACTGTCGTATAAGACAGCTCAGTGACCAGTAACTATGCCTTCATCACTGAGCAGCTACACCGACAGCCAATTTTTCTTTGTAGTGAAAAAAAACCAAGGTCTTTGTTAGGAATCGAACCCACAACCCCCAGTCATGTAAGCTAGCACACTACCTACCAGCCTACAGGGGCACTTACAAGCTCTTTGCTTACAAAAAATACTCCTTAACTAACACGTTCATTCTGCTATGCAAAAATTATTTTCCTTTCTGTTTCAAGTTACTAATTAACGCATGTGGGTTAAATACTTGAAAACAGTTGTATATCTGTCTTTCTACTCAGGTCTCTTCTGTGGGATTTGAACTTTAGATTAATAGTCATCGTAACCGTTCAACATTTATTTCTATATTATAATTTGCGCTATCACCTATAAAGCTCACATTTTAAGCATCAGAAAGTGGTTTATAAAATTGGTCGAATTATTTGTTTTTATATTTTGTTTCTCATTTAGAAACTTTATTTTTGAATCTAAATAAAAATGATAAGCTAATCAAATAGTGTTCTGCTATGTGCATATGAAATTCTTTTTCGAAAATATTTTCTGTATTAATAATGTATTAAGATGTCTTCTGTTTTTCTTTTTCTTTTCGGACCAGCACTCAGGGAATGGCCCCTACATATGCAATGCATTGTGCCAGAACTAGGAAAGAGGGAGTAGTGTCGATTTGAACTTTCCCAGATTGAAAGTGACAGGAAAGACCTCCGGAGGCATTTTATTCCACGAATTTTCCCTGTAACCGCTCGAGCTCGAAAAAATATCTTCGGCATAGTAACTGATACTCTGTCGAGATCTGGCGGTGGTTGACTGCTTTCCGGCAAATAAGAGTTATTTGCAAATATGCCAGCTAAAAGGTTAGCTCTATTACCCGGGTCAGTGAATTTGATCGTTGTTTAAAAGAGTCGGAATTGAAGAACTAGCGTTATTCCTTACTCTTTTAATAAATGACCAGCTGTTATTACTACCCCTAGAAGTAGCAAAAACCTTGGCATGAAGGCACTATTCGTATAGATTTTTCTCGCGCCTTAGAACATTGGCACACGAAGATCTCTCCCTTTTGCGTAGCGAATCAATCTGCGTTTTTATTTCTACGCCAGATATTGAATGCTTCCTCTCTTTATCTGACTACATTTTTGCACGTCTGATTAAACCAAGACTTTGATCTGGTTTCCATTGAAACTTTTTTGGATGGAATGAAGGTTTTCATTCCAAACAAAATGATATTAACAACCATTTCCGCCATGGCATTGACATTATTGTACAAGAAGCAAAGTTTCCAATTAAACTGCCTAAAAAATTCGTTAAGCTCAACCCAACGAGCCTTCTCATAAATATATTTTAAACGTTTCGTAGTTGATTTTGAAACGTCGTGAAGCTTCGAATATGAAAAGGAGGCGGAGATGGTACAATGATCGGAGTTACCAAGAGGTGCACAAACATTAACTTCATACTCTTGGGGGTGTGAAGTTAGAAAAAGGTCGAGTGTATTACTGTAGTGCCCATCAACACAAGGAATGTGCGGCAAATAGCTCAGGATACTGGCCTTTTGTAGTTATAGGGTGTCAATGGTGAAGCCAAGAACAGTTGTGAACATTGAAATCACCAGCAACAACAATTTCACTGTTCGGGCAACTGTCGAGAATCTTCGATATGAAGATTATCGGAAAGATAATCGAAGCCAGCTAAGGTTTTATCCTTTCCGGTATTTTGACTTCCATAGAGAAACCCGAAATGCAAGGGGTGTGACCTGATTCTGAATTTAACCCAGAGACAGCTAAATTCAGGATCATTTGTACCCAATGATTGCTGGCACTGGTACACAACTTCATTGCGAATATAAATTGCAAGACCCCGGTGAAAATTAAATAGCAACAGTAGGTGATACCCAGGTAACTGAAAACTCTGTGGATCAGCGTCCTCAGACACCTGTGTCTCACATAAGGCTAAAATATCCGGCCGATGGACACAAATGTAAGCATATTAGGAGAAAAAAAACGCTCTCTGCCCGCGTATCTTGCAGAAGTTAGTTCTGAATTTTCCCGCCATGACAGTGAAAGAAATTCAAATCTGACTCTCCACCCTGCATCGACCACAGCTTTTTAGATTACTTAGTGATCAGTGCTAGGCCTTTATCACCAATATTACAGCAAAAGTAAATACAATGGCAACAGTAAAGCATAAGTAATTTCAGGTAAAAAGAGGGACGGGAAAAGGCACAAATGTCATCATAGGAGCCATAAAAAAAAAGATGTCTTCTTGTATGAAGAGACGACTATTTTACCATATTCAGAAAAATTGAGATATTAATTATCGAGGCTAGAATTTCCACAATTAAAATCTGCAATGATTGCAATTTTCTTTTTTCAAAAACTATTATGTTAGTTCAATCACAACAAAATTTATTCTACTAAAATTTAAAAGAGCAGAGTTGGGAAATCTGCTATCTTGCACAACGCAAGTATTAATGGTGCAATTTATTATGTTTTTTCTACTCTTTCTCTCTGTTGTTGCTATTTCTTGTTTCACAAACATACGCAGTCACTTAGAATGCAACACTGTGTGACTCCAAAAAGACCCAAGCTACTCAGTATCTTCTTTAGCAAACATTTACTTTCAAGCCATCAAGACTTCTAATTCAGTGTCATACTAGTGTCACATATTTCTGTGTTTTACCACACAGATAGTTTAATTTTTCCCGCTTTTGTTATGTTGTACAGAAGGTTTCATCAACAAATAGGATAGCGAAAGACTTAGACTACTGATTTCCTTTTATTCGCTTTTGATACAATTCTTTTTTGCAGAAAGAAATTGCATCTAAAATAATCAGTAAGTCTTCTGATCATAATAGTAATGCCAATATTGGTATACCGGCTACCTTAATAGAGTACTTATTGCTCGAGATTAGTTGCGATGGTAGAAAACTATTATTAGGTTGTATTTACAGACCGAGTAATCTGCAAAGTCTTACTATATGATCAATTATCTGCCCCTTGCTTCTCCTGCCATGATCTTATCTTTATCACGTTTGAATTTTATTTACATGTATCTCCTCAAATTATTACTAACCGAAATTTTAATAACGTAAGTTATAATATTTTAGAACGGGAACTTTGTAGCATTGATTTGAGTATGATATATAGCGTTATCTCTTTTGACGATCAGCTTCAATTTATGCAACAAAATGTAAATCATTTGTACAATCTTGCAGTACCTTTAAGAACAAAAACCTTGGGTAAGCACAGTCAGCCCTGGTTTTCTCAAGATATTAATCGGGCAATTGGTCACAGGGACTTATTATATTCGCGCTGGAAGCGTTTTAGAACCCCAAAAATGCACGGAAGTTGACGAACAGGCTAATTAAGGGAGCTAAATCTGTTTATTACGTAACTAAATTTTCCACAGCAAGTTTATTAATCAGGAGTTTAGTGGCATTGACGCAAATAATCTGAATGAAAATTTTTTTAATATTAGTGGGGTTACACCTACCTCCAATTACTACTGCTTTTCCAATGTTCCTTTAGACAGTTACTCGTAATAATTTGTTTTCTGGTGTGTTGCCAGTAAAGTCCAATGCAATATGAGCTGATGGAATTGATCCAAAGTTTCTTGAGATTCTCTTACCACAACTTGTGCCAATAATAACGTTCATTTTCAACAAGATTTTGACAACCAACTGCTACCCAAAAATATGGAAGCTTGCAAGAATCATCCCTATAAAAAAATCAGGCCGATAGCAATCCTACCGTTCCTTTCGAAAGTTTTTAAAAGGTTGGGTTGGGAATTACATTCTTAAAAATTGCTAATCTGGTATTCGAAAAGACCACAGCTGTATAACGGCGCTAGTGGAAGTTTCGGAAGATATTAAACAGCAAATTGATTGCGGCAATGTTACTTTTTTAGTACTTTTGGATCATTCGAAAGCTTTCGACACTGTTGATCATTACATTTTACGTAACAAATTAAAATCTTTTCATATGTTTTCATCAACTTCTGCCGATCTGATATTCTCTTACCTGTCAATTTGTTAAAACAGGTACCTCAAAATCAACTACTTTGCCTTTGAGTCGAGGTGTTCTACAGGGTTCAATCTTGGGTCCCCTACTATTTGCGCTATATGTTAATGATCTACCAAAAAAATTTAAACTTGGTGAAGTTAGATTATATGCTGATGACGTGCAGCTTTATATAAGTTGTAACATTAAATCAGTTGAGGCTTGTGTAAGAATTTTAAATGATGAATTTCAGCGCATTTTTGAATGGCCTACTGCTAATGGCCTGGAAATAAATCCAACTAAATCCAAAAATTTGATCATCAAGAAGAGTTTATTGAAACTTGATTATATTCCTGTTTTAATCTTAAATAGTCAACCCATCGAAATTGTAAACGTTGTTAAAAATCTTGGAATTTACTTTAACAGCAGCCTCACTTGGTCAAACAATATTAATTTTGCTTGGGGTCGTGTATCTACTATGTTAAAAAATCTTTGGCATAATCATCGTTGCACTCCGTTAAAAATTCGCATACTTCTCACTAAGGCATACTTCATGCCACTTTTACTACATGGGTGTGAACTTTTTTCGAGTTGCGATAGTATTAGCAAAATCAAACTAAATGTGAGTTTCAATAATATTATTCGTTATGTATATGGTTTGAGAAGATATAATCATGTTTCTTCTTATGTTAAAACCTTATAAGGGTTTGAATCCTAATGCATAAAATTATATACTCGCGTAAGCCCGAGCATTTATATGAGCGATTGAACTTTTCAACCCTTAATAGAGGCAAAAGACTACTTTGTTTTAGATACAGCTCTCTCATATCTCAATTCCAATTCTATATTTATGCAATACGACTCTGGAACGAGATTTCCCATAGCTCTCAAATCATTAGTAACGCACATCATTTTAAAAGCAATATAGTGTGTCACTTTTTAAGCTTTTTAATAAGGAAATAATTAATGAGTAATTAATTAATGAGTAATTTATAAATTATTTACTCATTATTTTTGTTTATCCTGATGATGCCAACATAATATTATTGGCGAAATTTTGAAAAATAATAAAAAATAAAGTCTTAAAATTTTTTATTAAATAATGACCTACTGCTTAATAATTAACTACTAAAAAATATTAAAAAAGGTCAAATAACTATAATTATTATATATACATTTTTATTTTGATAATTATGTTTTTATTCGTTTTGTTATTTTTTTTGCTACACTTTTGATTTAAATTTTTGTTTGTACTTGTACTGAGTTTAATACTGCAATATGAGACTTAAAGTCTTGTGTGTGGGACATCGAAAATAAATAAATAAAAATAAATAAAATATTAAATAACAACAATTCCCTTACGCTCTTCTGGGATGTAATTAACTTTTCTTTCTTTTCACATTCTCTACACTTGTATGTAGTAAACTATACAACTGAACATCTTAAATCTTTAATCATTTAGATTTCAATTCTAAAAATATTATGAATTTTAGACTTATTTGACCGATGAATGGTTATAGATCGATTAAAAATATTTGAAAGAATTTTTTTGTGATTTTTGTACTTCTTTAAAAGCAATTTCTCCTGCTTTTGTCAATATAGAAGAAATATATTTTTTATATTCAAGTAACTAGTGCCTTACTTTATTTTATCTATTCCTAAAGACACAATAATTCATCATATGACACCTTTTATCCGAATCATAATATTTGTAAATTTCAGTGGACTTTAGTTATAAATAAATTTAAAGAACAACAATTCATTCAATTGTACATTTTTCTACAATATATCAAAAATATGCTCTGTGTCTTATATATTCAAAACGCATTTTATCAAAAGGTTTTGATTTTCAACAATAACAGCACTTAGGCGCCTTTTGACGTCAGTTGCTATTTGATAACTTCTACAGGTACGCATTGCTATTTCTTGCAAATCCACTGCCAAACAAACAATCGAACGAAACCAAGAACATTGAGAAAAACAACAACAACAGCAACAACAACAACGCCTGACTAACATTACAATATATTCATGTCTCCTCTAACAAATTTGATGTTTGCAAACATTTACTCTACAATAAAAATAACAATTTTGCAAAAAAAAGTAATTTAAAAAAAAAAAAATAAAAAGTACGTGAATGGGAAGAACAAAAAAATATTATTTCAGCCCAAGTTGATGCTATATGCTTAAAGCAATTATCGTCGTTAGTATAAATAAATATTATTCGATTAATAGCAGAATGATTTTTTTAATTCAAAATACTTTTAATATAGAATTAAATCTAAATTCTTATAGATTTTTTAGTCCTTCTTCTTCGGATACAATCCAAATCCCTAAATTCCCAAATCGTGAATGAAAAATTTTATATTTTAAAGTTTTAGGTTTTGACCCAAAAAACCATATTTCGTGACTCTACGGTCGTCTTGAAATGATTTTGTGATTTTTAAGCACATTATCGATTGTGTGCAACTGTATCTCACCAATGGCTTCACGAATATTGTCCTTTAAAGCGTCGATTGTCTCTGGCTTGTCGGCGTAACACTTATCCTTGACGGCACCCCACAAATAATAGTCCAACGGTGTCAAATCGCAGCTCCGAGGTGGCCAAACGACATCAGCTCTGCGGCTGATAATAAGATCTTCAAAAATAGCGCGCAAACATCGAGTGTAGCTTCGGCTGTGTGGCACGTAGCGCCGTGCTGTTGAAACCAAATGTTGCCAATATCCACCTCTTCAATTTTTGTGAACAAAAATTTGTTCAACATGGCCCGATAACGATCGTCACTGACTGTAACGGCCACTACTAAAAAATCGCCCAATTGCGCCTCTGGACCAAAATCCGCACCAAACAGTGAATCGTTTTGGGTGCGTCGGCTTTTCAATGTATGCGTGCGGGTTTTCTGTACCCTAAATGCGACAATTTTGCTTGTTTACATACCCGCCAAGATCAAAATGAGCTTTATCTGAAAAGATGATTTTTTTTTGCTAAATCGGCATCTTCTGTAAGTCGATCGCAAGCCCACTTAGCGAAGCGAAAACGCATTGGATGGTCACTTGGCTTTAACTCCTGAAACAATTGGACTTTGTATGGCATCATATCAAGGTCTTTATGCAAAATTCGCCTGCAAAACTTAAGAATACATAAAAATAATTCCTTCTCAATATTCGTATTTTGTTCTATTATCTGCCATTTTTCCTCTATAATTCTCAAAGTTAAACCTACAGGAAAAATGGTAGATAATAGAACAAAATACGAATATTATTTTTACGTATTCTTAAGTCTTGTGTTGAAGACAACAGGTATTTTCAATTTGATAATAGGATATATAGCAGAAGGATGGCCTCCCTATGGGCTCTCCAGCATCTCCAATTATAGCTGATATTGTGATGGGGAAATTAATAAATTAGCAAAATTAGTAAAATGCATATTAAACCGAAGATTGTCACAAAATATGTAGATGATTTATTTTGTATAACTTCGGAAGATGCAGTGGATGATATTCTGTCAGATTGTATAGTTTCATATTTGGATATTAAATTTACGATTGAAAGATAGTTAGAATCTAAACTTCCCTATTTAGATATATTGATAATAAGAAAAGGGAAATAAGTTAGTGTTTGATTGGTATAAGAAACCAACATCGTCTGGAAGAATTACTAATTTTTATTCCAAACATCCGGGGAAAATGATAATAAACACGGCGAAAAATATGATAGACAGAATGTTGACTATAAGTGATAGAGAATTTCATTTAAAGAATAAGGACACAAAAAGAGATATACTTAATGACAATGATTTTCCCGTAGAATTAACTAATCGATTAATTAGACAATATGGTAATCATAGACATAATTTAGGAAATACTACGACGGCAGGACCAAGAATTTATAAATCATTAACTTATGTTCCTGGAATATCAGAAAGATTAAGAAAGTCTAAAATGTACGACACTGATAGATACAATTGTGTGCAATTACAAAACATATAACACATTAAATAAATTATTTAGCAGTGTGAAAGATAAAATAGGAAAAATGGAAATATCTGATGTAGTATACAGGATACCATGTGGAGGAAATGACCAGGTGAACTGTTACAAAGCTTATATTGGGTCAACAAAAAATAAACTTAAAACAAGATTAGCTGGTCCAAAATATAGGAATGTTTCAACACAGAAGACATCCTTATCTTCACATTTTAAGAAATATAATCATTATCCAAAGTTTGATAATATAATATTAGATATAGAAAAAAACTAAAAGGGACGTTATATGTTAGAAATGTTAGAAATTGTTAATGTACCAAATGTCAGGAGAATAGATTTCAAAACAGGCACAGACAATTTAGCGGAGAATTATGGGTACTTAATCCAAAAGTTACATAATTTGTTATAATTATTTTATAAGAGAGAATTTGTTATTTAATTTCCGTTTCCTTGTTTTTGTATGTTTAAATATTTGAAATTTTAATTTTGTATGTATTTATGTATGAAGAAAATTATTTTATATGTTTTGTCAAATGTTTTTAAAAAAGGTTTTTGAATTTTCTTTTGCTTGAGAACAGACGTGTTTTTAAAAGTGCTCTGCCAAAAAAAAATAAAATTTGTTTTATCTGTCAAAAAAAAAAAAAAAAATAAATCGTTTTAAATAAAATTTTTTCTGAGGATTTTGGAACAACGACTTCAGGAAATGGAAATAAATCCATTACTGAGTCAATCTGGAGGTCGCCCTCCTAGTAAATTAAACGGGAAACCCTCATTGACAAACAGGAGGAGTAATAAAAACTCAAAAGAAACAAAAATAGTATTGAAAAATGATGCGCCAGGCGGTCCGTCAGATCAAGTTAATACGCCAATTTTTGCTGCTCAGAGCTCGCAGCTTGGAGTAGAAGTAATTAAAGAAGCTTTTAATGATCTAGCATCTGAAAAAGAAATTGTAACGATTCCTGATGAGCAAATGGACGAAGCACCTGTACATGAAATGCAAGAAGAGTCATGGTCCCTTTTCTCGTGGGAAAATGAATTGAACATGACAAAAAAGAAGAAAAGGAATCATCAAGGTGATGTATCTATTGGTTTCGCAACTTCTCAATTTAAAAACAAGGGCAAGATTGCAGACAATGTCGATCGTAGTAATAAGTTTTCTATACTGGGAGATTTATGTTTAGAGGGTGATGGGCCACTTCATAGTACATTTTTACACAAAAAAAATAATAACAATACTTCAATACAGAATACACAGTCTAGTAGTTCGTTTTGTCCCCCAATTATCATTGAAAACGTTAATATAAAATCGCTTGTTGACCAACTGAAATCCAAAAACGTTGAGTTCAAAATCAAAAATAAATCGCAGTACAAAAGTAAATTGTACTTTAAAGAATTATCTGCACATTTAGAAATGGTGGATCTACTTAGAGAAAAGAACATTTCTGCCTATAGCTTTACTCCTAGAGATTTAAGGAGGCAAAGCGTAATTTGTAGGGGACTGTATTTCAAGTCAGATATCAATGAAATTAAAATGGAATTGGATTATCTCATTCCGGATACAATTGATTCGGTATCAAAGTTTTCAACAGAATTTTCAAAAAAGAAAGGGTTGGATACAGGTTTATTTTTGGTGGTTCTTAAACCAAACCGGAAAGTTAGAGAATTGGTAGGACTTAAATTTATTCTTAACCAGGTTGTATCGTGGGAAAGGCCAAAGGCAAGTTCAAAAATTCCGCAATGTTGGAGGTGTCAACAATGGGGTCATTATTCGAGAAATTGTACTCGTCCGTATGCGTGTTTGAAATGCGATAAGAAACATGGGCCAGGTGAGTGCAACTTTTTGCCTAACAGTAATGAATTGCCTTTTTGTGTAAATTGCAATGAAAGGGGACACTCCTCGAATTATAGAGGCTGTTCGGCATACAAAAAATACTTAGGGTATAGGAAGAAAGCTTTCTTAGAAGCGAAAAATAGAAAAACTTTAGCTACGACTAATGTCGAAAGGGCTATAAATCGGTCCAGCGTTGTTCCAGGTAAGCCTTTCGCTAGCTTGTTTAATGAAGTTCCAAAAAAGAGCAGAGCAGGGAAGCTTTCTTTAGTTCAGGAATTTATGAGGGTAGCGAATATTATATGCGCTGCAGATCCATTAACACTGGAGGATAGAATTCAAAATTTTTTGGATACCTATCAATCCTTAACAAAGGATCAAGCCAAGAGGGAGTGCTTGAATTTAATGAAGGACATACAAGTTTATGGGCTGTAACTTCCTAAATTTGGTGACATTTAATGTCGGTTCTCTTGTCCACAGGGTTAGGAGAACTGAACTTAACATTATATTGAATCAATTTAAAATTGATATAGCCTTTTTACAGGAATTGCATTTGCGTTCGGGTTTAAATATATATCTTGATAACTTTTCAGTTGCTAAAGATGACACGATATTAGGCGTTGCCATTGCTATTAGAAAATCAGTGGATTATTCGCGTATTAGTATACCTGGTCTAACTTTTCCTAATTTATTTGTTGAAATTAAAATTTCGGTAAGTGGGGTCATTCGAAGGATTCTTTGTGGTTCGATATATTTTCCGAGTAACTTCAATCGTCTAGGTATAATTAACGGCCTATCATCTATCCTAAATTTTTCTAATGATTATAATGGGCTTATATTGGGTGGAGATCTGAACGCAAAAAATATTTTGTGGGGTGACTCAGTCAACAATTTTAATGGTGAAGTAATTTCTTCGTGGCTTCAGAACGAAATTTTTTCTGTCACCAGAGTGTGTGATACTTTTCCTACATACCCTGGAGGTTCGTCTCACTTGGATCATTTTATATTAAGCAACGATATTCTGAACAGCTACGAGCCTAATTTCAAAACGGAGACATTACCCACGTTCTCTGATCATAATCCTTTAGCTTTAAGTATATCGTTGTCTAACTTTGAATTCATATTAAGAATCCCAAACAGCTATATCAGTTATAAGAACACCAATTGGAGTTTATTTAAAGCTGATTTAGCTGGTACAATTCTTAGTCATTTTCCTTCATGTAATAGGAACTTATCAAATGATGAAATAGATATATTTATAGACGAATTTATTAAATCGTTTACCGTTGTAAAGAACATACATTCTAAAACAGTTGAGACCAAGGGAAAAAAATTTATTGCTTCGGATAAATTAAGGAAAATGCTAAAACTTAAATATACTTGGCAGAAGGAGCTAAAACTATTGTTTGCAAAGACTTTTAATAGGCAGCATCCTCAATATTTGTTAATTTCTAAACAAATTTCTTTGCTTAGAATTATGATAAAGGAACAGATTGAACAAGAGCAGGCAATGTTTTTTAATAACAAACTGAAAGGTATTACACCAGGACCATTTGCTTACAAGGAAGTTTTCAAAATAATTGGAAATAGAAACCGCACAGGTGTAAAAAATATTTTAGTTGATGGGATAACGATCTCAGAAGATGAGAGAAAACTACAGGCTTTAAAAAATCATTTTACAAATCTTTTTCACAATCCACCGCCCAATAGGGATATTACAGGTATTAAAGAAAGTATCGACAATACAGTTATACAAGCTTCTTATACAATATTTAATGACGACAACACTTCTCTGAACAACTTTAGAAGTTTAAAATTTACAAATTTGAGTGCTCTTTTAGAAATTTCTTCAACTTTGAATAGTAAAAAGTCTTGTGGATTGGATAACATTTCAAACTTTCTCATAAAAAAATTTCCTGTTAAGGCTTTCGAATATATGACAATATTGTTTAACAACTGTTTAAATAACTGCTATTTTCCTTCGGCTTGGAAAGTGGCTAAGGTTGTACCTATTCACAAAGTAAAGGGTGATAATGACATTAACAATCTTAGGCCAATCTCTTTACTTTCTAATTTGGGGAAAATGTTTGAAAAAGTAATTCAGGAAAAAATGAATCTTGGTCTAGATAGCGCGTATATACCAGAGAGGCAATTTGGTTTTAAGAAGGGCAATTCAACTGTTCATGCTCTTTTGAAATTCCATACGGATGTTATTCAGAATTTACGAGAGCATAAGTGCACTGTTGCCATATCTCTTGACATCGAAAAGGCTTTTGACAAGGCATATCATGATGGCATTCTGTTTAAAATGATCAACATAGGGTTTGAACCATCAATTATAAAACTTTTCCAGAGCTTTTTCGATGGCAGGAGATTTTGTGTTCAGAGTGTTAATAATTTGTCTAGTTACGGTAACATTTCTTGTGGTGTTCCGCAGGGCTCAGTGTTGGCACCTCATTTATACAATATTTTTATACACGACTTTCCTCATGAATTTAATGGCTCACAAGGTATACTTTACGCCGACGATTCACTGTTGTATGCGCATGATGAGTCTCCGAAAGTGGCACTCCAGAGCGTTTCCTTGCACCTTAAAAACGTTTACGAATTTTATTCACATTGGGGGATAAACATAAATATTGCTAAGAGCTTTGGTATATGTTTGCGTAATGCTTCCGGAAAATGTAAATACACCGTAGTGCCGGAGAGCAAAAATCTTGTGTTGACATTAAACGGAAATGAAATACTTTTTAAGGACAGCATCAAATATCTTGGAGTCCACTTTAGTAAACTTATGAAATTTAATAGCCATGCTTTGTATAATATGGAAAAGGCGAATAGGGTTAAGGGAGCCTTTGGTAAATTGTTTAGTAGTAAATTTTTGCCAAGCAAAACAAAATTGCTTTTGTACAAGGTAAGCATTAGACCAATGCTTCTCTATGCATTTCCAATATGGTTCAGCATCTCAAAGACGATCATAAAGAAGATAGAGATTTTTGAACGTCATATATTACGGAAATGCATAGAAAAGAATTATAAGTATTTAAATAGGAGATTTTCAAATGAGTATATTTACAAAAAGGCCAAGCTGCCGGCAATATCCCGTTACGCTTTCGATCTGTTAAGAAATTTTGTTGAAAAACTGTGTTTCTTCAAAGGCAAAGTCATTCAAGATATTTTAGTTAGTGAGGAAGGTTTCAGTTGGTCAAACACGCAATATATTACTTGTATTGGGATTTTACAAGAAAATTCTAGTGGTATTGGTGGTCAAAACTTTTACCTACACGATACTCCTGGCATTCACAGGGGGTAAAACTTTTTTATTTTTATGTTTTTGTTATTTTTTTGTTTTTTTTTGTTGTTTTTTTGTTGTTGTTTTTTTTTTTTTTTTGGTTTTTGTTTGGTATTTTTTTTTCTTCTTAGCTTAAGCTTAGTTTTAAGATCTAGTTTTTAGTTTAATAGTTTTAAGGTAATATATGTAAACGATGCGTTACTAACTTTGACAAGTGCCGGGAGCAAACACTGTAATAACAAAAAAAACAAAACTAATGTCAAAATATAATTTTATGTAAGTACTTAAAAATGTAATTAGCAAGTAGCATTTTCAAAACAAATTTATGTTATTAAAATAATACTTTATAGTTTTAAGTTACCATTAGATTAATGTTGCTAATATTGTATTCTAAAAAAAAAAAGAAAAAAAAAACAAAATAAGTCTCAATAAAGTAAATACTACTACTACTACTACTACTACTGTTTTAAAAAAAATTTTCTTTTCAAATTGTTATAATTTTTTGCTTTTGTAAATTATAAAAAATAATTTCCTGAAAAAGCTTTCCACAGGAAAGCGAAATATTGAAAAAATAAGTCGTTAAAATTTAGTTTAAAAGACCGTTTAAAAGATTAGTACATATTTAATAAAAACTAAAAAAAAGGTCGAAATAAAGGTTAGAATAATCATTTCTAATTTAATCTACGTTCATTTCTGCTAGTTTGCTTTAAAAATAAATAAATATTTTACAATATTCTCATAAAATATTTTTTTTTCAATGCGGGGAAAGCTTATCCGTATGGGCATTTCACTACTGCTCATATAGTCGATTTTATACCAAAATTTGTATAGAAAATTTAGGACTCTTGGAGAGTTTATATTGAACACTTCTATACAAAAACACAGCAAATATTTCGAAATCAAAAACACTTTTTATTTTTAATCCTTCTACATAAGGCTTTCCTTTCGAAGTCATCCATATGTAATTTTAAAAATAAAGAAAACAAAAAATATTTGTAAAGACTTTTACATACATAAACGCAACGTGAAAATTCAATGGAAATAATACTTTTCAAATATATTATTTTAAATAATAAGAAATATTTTATAAGAATTTCATAAAAATAAATTAAATTTAAAGAACTTGAAGTTCAGGAGCTTACAATCAAAAGGATTATTACAAAATTTACCATATTTTTTCGAACTAAATTCTCATTCGTTTGTCGGCAACACTAATAGTACCTAAAAAATGTAAATGCTACAAAACCAACTGCAAAAACATAATAATGAACAAACTAAGATTGTAATGCGTTAAAGCAAAACACAAAAAAAAGTATTCTAACGGTTATTGTCTCGTAATAAGCAAATCCATATAAAAATTATATAAAATAAATTTCCAAATAGAACTTGATCACACGTCCAAATAACACTATTCAGACAAGTGCGATTAGAGTATTTTTATACAACAGCACTGCTGTTGTTGTAATTCAAATACATTATAACATGTTGTGCTGGCAGCAGAATAGGGAAAAATTTCTAATTATAACGATTTTGTAATAACTTGTATTATCTTCAGTTGCCTCTTTCTTGTTGTTCGTTGCAAGTAAGTGCAAGCTCATACTAATAATAATTGATTTTTTTTTAAATTAGCTAAAACTGTTAAAATCGTGATGTTATTAAAAGAGGTGAATGTCAAAATGACCTTTAGTGGAACTTAATAAAGAATTAAAATCAAATAAGACGATTAATTAACTTTTAATTTTCTGTATTAAAAATACTTTTATCACAAAATTTCACATTCCTGCCGATCTGTATATAAGGCTGATTTCTGTCGTATTTATTTGAGGATTCGACTATGGAATTTTTTTGAACAGTTTGTGACTTTTTTTATCATTGCTTTGCTTTTTTGTGATCAGAAGAGAAAATTACTTAAAAGTTATAAAATATCGTAATGGGGAAAGTAGCATTCCAAAATAAAAAGCACTCTGCCGCCCGTTAACAGAGTAACATCAGAGTGACGGGGTGCATGCAAGATGCTTAGTTCTCTTTAGGGCAATTTTAACTATATCCAAATGAATATAGCCTTTCAGATATTCGCACGATTATGGAATAAACCAGCAATCAAAATAGCACACAATAGGAAACGTAAAAGAAGGGATTCGAATAATATGTATTTGGTGAATAATTTACATCACTTTCATGAGAATCTAACACACCCTTTTAAATACCATTCAGAATGATTGTTGTGGCTTTCGTAAGCATATCTTGAGACAACTGGTTAATACTTCCTCGTAGTTTGTTAATTTTTTTCGAAATGTTTGTTATTCGAAAAAGAAAGAAAGAAAGAAAATAGAAAAAATTTCGAAATTGCTACAAATATTTTATTTGCGTCAAACTGGCGTTACAACTTCTGATCATTTTTAATGTTTTCAGCGCAATTGTTGTTAAGTAGACGTATTTTCTTTTTAAGCCTTCTTTTTCATATTATTACCTACTGACTCACACCTCAGGGGCACATTGATATGTCTTGATGGAATCTCACCATCATTACATGTTTCGCCGTGGGTAAAAAGGACTCCAGTCCCCTAAGGCTTTTTGGCTTTTTAGCTGTTTTCTAACTGATTATTGAGGTTGGCCCTTCGGGAGCATCGTTATGGTTTCGCAGGATCATTTACTTTTAACATTAACACGGATGCATGATCCAGGTCCAGTGAGCATGCTTGTCATCTATTCTGGACAAGGAGATAGATAATTTCCGACTCTTAAGCAAGGAATGAGGGAGCTCCGTGCTCTCGAAGTTGCGATTAGGCGTGACTAGAGGATAGATATGTCCGACAACTTCCTACGATGAGAGTGACGCTACAAATCACCCCAGCGTCCCCTCCGGGGGCACATTTATAAGTTTTTATGGATCACACAACCATCTAGATTTGTGTCTTCGGGGGTAAAAGAGAGCCCAGTACCCTTCAAGGCTAGCAAGGAGCCAACTGGAAAATCCACTATATTTCCACGAAAATCATTAAAGCCCCAGAGTTCAGCTTATTGTCTTTTTAGCCTTTGGCCCTTTGGGGATTATCGTGGTGGCTGTGTGTTTCGAGGCATTTGTTTGTGTTTGTGGGTTGGATCATTCACAATGAACACAATGAATGGTCCAGGTCCAGTGAGTATGAATGCCGTTGTATTCTTAATTATATTAAACTTCTTGTGTTCCGGACCAGGAGTTGAATAGTCTCCAACTCTTCAGCAAGGAGTAGTGGTTTGCAACTCTGCTTTGGAACCGCTGAAATTGCAGCTAGGAATGACATGATGCTAGAATTAGTCCTCGGCTTCCTAGGGCGTGAATGGCGTTGCTTTTCATTCACAATGGTTTGACCACGATCCGATTAGGGCTTACGGCCAGGCGCACATGTAAATCTTATCACGTAATATCATCATCGGGTTATGGCTTGCAAAGCTAGGTACTGACGTAAATCTTATATCGCATTAAACCTTATCATTTATTAGAAAACAATAATTTGTCGCATAGAGTCTAATTACGATTACAATTTTCGATCGAATTGCTCTGTCGGCGGGAAAAAAACACCAAAGCTGCCCCTGTAGGCCAATAGGTAGTGTACTAGCTTGTCAGTCTGGGGGTTGTGGGTTCAATTCGGAACAAAGACCTTGGTTTTTTCACTACAAAAATAAAAATTGACTGTCGGTGGGGCTGCGCAGTGATAAAGACATGGACACTGTGCTGTCTTATATGACAGTTAATATTCGACTATCCTTCTACTTTCGCCACCTGTTTCATTTTTTCTTTTTCCCTTTCCTAAGGAATGTAGCACGGTACTTGACTAAATAGGCATTGTTGCCTGAAGTGCTACTTCTCTTAAAAAAAAGGGCACTTTTTGAAAAAAAGAAGATAATGGTTAAAAAGGCAGACCTGCCCTATTGTGAACGAATACCTCTTGTCACAGCAATAATTCCTATACTCATAGTCGCAACTATAACAAGAATGCGATGAAGAAGTCCATGGATATTTTGTGAACTCAAAACCACAGGTGTGGAAGCGAAAGTCATCTAAGTGTCTGGCAAATACAAATGATGAAATTATTCCGCCAAAAATAACTACTGTTTTAAACTACCCTGTACTAACCTGACAGATATTTTTTGTATGTCAGAAATATGCTAAAACCTAGAAAATTGGTGTCAGTTGGGAGGTGGCAGTTCATAATAAAAAAGTCAACGGCCAGTAGTCAGCGGGAAAATTTAAAGAGAAATCGCTTTACATGAACTGTTTTGATCATTACTGGCAAACGAAAGGGAAGTGAAAAATAACCACTATCTATCTCTTCTGCTTAACTTCTAGAATAAATTATTAAAGGCATCAAAGAGTAAATACGTTTTACGTTTATTTATTAATTTTGCGTCGTTGCATCATTTTCATCTTCACGTTAATTGCTTGGTGTGCCTTTATACAAAACAAACGTAATTCTTCTAAGTTTGACCTGCAGTGTAGAAAAAGATTAAAGGCAGCTTGTAAATCAATATTTCTCAATAATAATTATTTTCTTCTACTTCCTATTCCATAAGAAATACGAAAGATTGAAAAGAATTTATTTTGTAAAATTTATGCGTTAGTTTCGTCTTACACGTAAATAAAAAGAAGAATACTGTTAATGAAATTGAATTATATATAAAATTTACTTTACAATCCGCTTTGCGTAACAGTAGCGTTACAAAATTATTATTAAATTTTCATAATATCGTTAAAGGGAACCATAACGACTGTTTCTGAACAAATTAAATTTTTTTTCGAGATTTCACTTAACTCGGTTAATGCAACCCATTAGTAAAGCGCTTCACTAACAATGTTTTTTTTTTTGTTTTTGTTAAATAGAAAGAATTTTTTAGAAAATTCCGTTATTTGCATAAGTAGTGGGCACCACTTGTAAAATTAGCGTGCTTAATTTTCATATATATGTAACTTGGGAAAGAACTAAACTAAAAATTGGTCTTATTTTTATGTCGATATGTTTTGCACGTCCAGGCATATGATTATTTGGCTTGTTTAAACTTAGCGCATTCTAAAAGACTAGAAAAAAAATCCTAGATCGAATAATCGGGTAATTTGCTCAAACACATCGAGAATTAATACATTCGCAAACACGATAATTTTGAGAATGAAGCGGTGCTTGAAAAATACCTCGTGTAGCTTTCTCAGTGACCTGGTGTACTGTGTATTTCACCTTAACGGATCGTAGGCTACAGTTTCGTTAAATTGAATAGACACAAATCTAGTGACTGATGGAATGGTGAATTCAAACGTTAATGTTCTCCTAAATAATATAATTTTTTTCAACAAGTTTTCTTTCTGTTTGCGGGTTGATCAACGGAAAGAAGCAAGTCTTCACCATACCCATAGGCGCATCTCAGTCCGTAATAAGGCCTGACTTAGTTAAAGGGTTGGTTGCTACCATTTAAAAACCCCGAAAGGCATCTTCTACGTCTGCAGAGCTAGGACATCACCATTGTGCACAGAAAAGGCGGAAACCACAATAGTGTTCTTTCAAGATGTCCATGCAATGTAGAATACCGGCACTGCACAAAAGTCGTGGAAAAGGAGTCCATCATTGTTGTGAGGCATATCTAAATTGGCACAGGAAAAGACTGAGCTGAGGCCCAAAAGAAGGATCCCATTTTGTCAAAAATTATATCGGCCAATCTGAAGAATATAAGACTACACCGTAACAAAATATCGGCAGAAAGCTTGCTGGTAAAATTGTACTGGACTCCGTGGAATAGTCTTAAAATGGTAAATGGTTGCCTATATCGAAATTGGGAAAGTGCAGATGGAAAAACTACAACGGACTTAATCGTCGTGCCAAGTTCAAGGATTAAAAGATGTAATGAAGCAGTTTCATAATGGTCCCAGCGGCGACCATCTGGGTGTAACAAAAACACTGGAAAAGATAAAACAGCGATTTTACTGGGAAGCCTGCCCACAATCTGTAGCCGAATGGATAGTACAACAGTACAACGCAGGCGCCCCTTTTGAGGGGATAGCAATGGATATCGCAGGCCCGTTCCTTGTAAGTAATGCTGGAAATCAGTATCTGCAAGTAGTAAGGGATTTTTTCAGCAAATGGCCCGAAGCGTATCCCATTTAAACCCAAGAGTCCAAAACAGTGGCGGATGAATTTGTGAACAGTTGTGTATGTCGATACGGTGTTCCAACATAATTTACTCCGATCAGGGGCGAAATTTTGAGTCGGCCATATTCCAGGAAATATGCGACATCTATGGCATCAGAAAGACGAGAATGACACCACTGCAGAAAGAAAATAATTAAGCAATAAAGTAAACTACTGCGTGGCTTGCTAAGAAAACTTATGCACGCAAGACAACAACAAATTTCTAGTGACAAACTGCATAGAAATTTTATACACGCAAAACGACAAGAATTAGAGATGCCGCTTACTAACTGCGTAGTTTTTTAAGAAAACTTATATACACAAGACAACAACAAATTTCTGTTTACTGACTGCGTAGGAATTTTATACACGCGAGAAAACAACAAATCGGTATGAGGTTTACTAACTGCGTAATTTTCTAAGAAAACTTATCTACACAAGACAACAACAAATATCTTTAAATAAATTACAGGAACAAACTTTATTAGTATAAAAACAAAAATACACACAGTTGTTAAGGCGCGTATACATTGAATGAACAACATACAACAAAAAAATTTGATACAAAGGGATTAGAGGATTCTTAATTTTTCTTTTTATGGACAAATATAAAAGGCAGCGTCTGAGTGTATAGTTAGTTAGTTAAAAAATGAACCTCGTGAACTAAAGGCGTGCATCTTAATTAAATTGTTCTGTAGTGTCAACTTTATGTGTAGTTAAAGTAAATAAACTTGTAATTAATTTAAAAACTCTAAAATCTGGTGTTATTTATTGTGCAATAAAGAACTCACAATAAATATTGCACAATATTATTGATTTAATTCTCAAAGAAGCCAACCAATACGCACAAAAACCGTCGTAACTAGATAATCGAAAAAAAAACAATAGGTACCTACAATAATCCTTGTAAATAACAAGCTTCTAGGACTAATTTTATGGATAAGTTTGGTGAGAGTCTCTTTCCGGTTATTGGCCAAGAGATCATTTATACTACTTTACTATTTACTCGAAAAATAACTGAGCTTCATGTACTTCATGCAGATAATAGTAGCATTATTCCAGGTGATCTGCTTGCTAGATATACTGCAGATGTACCATCTTTATTGATGAAACACTCATTTCTTTGAGACAATACATTCCTAAAACGGCTCATCTGTATGATGTAAAACTGTGTAAGTTTGCTCCACTGTTTCCTGCTACTCCTCGGGGTAATTCTAGTTTTTCAGTTCCGATACTTTTAAAGAATGACCAAATATTCAATGCTGGTACATTTGCAAATAATTCTTATTTGCTGAAAAGCAGACAACCGCCGCCCTAGTTAGTAGATCTCAACATCAACAAGTTTCCTGGGCTGGATAGGATCTGATCTTGAAACAGTGCTCTTGGATGCTAGCGCATCCGTTGGCAGCCTTTTTCCGGAGCTTGTATCATGCCGGCGAAAAGGTTGAGGCTAACAACCCTGAAAATGACCGCCAAATTGATATTTCTTCTGCACTTTCTTAAGGGATGGAAAGTATGATTAATTCTAATTTTTTAAGATACCTGGATTCCAACAGCTTACTTAGCCAACGACAGTATGGTTTCCGCAGGGGTGACTTGCAGGCTTTTCTGTCGGAACAATGCACAGTGGTTGCGCCCATATGACAAAAATAAAAAAAAAATTTTAATATATTTGCATTGTAGCGAAATTAATAGTCGCTAATGCCATCAAACTTCTCTATTCTAAATTTGTTTTGATAATTTCTAACGGTAATTTTGAAGTGTAAGCAACTAAAGTGTGAATTCGCATAGAAGTAGAAAGTTGATTAAAAGAACTAGGAAAATAAAGAGACACTTCAATTGTTAAAATTCATTTTATAAAAGTGATTTACTAAAATTATAAAAAATGGAAATTAATGTGAATGGTATTGGCATTGTTTTTAAGAAATAATAAGTAAATAAATTGTGTTGTGGTTTTAGTAAAATACAGATTTTGAAGAAGTATTTTTTCCAACATGGTTTGCTAATATACGTAAAAATTATTTAGAGTTTAAGTTGCTTTCCCAATCGAAGCCAATGACCAAATTAGTTTGTAAATGTTAACACATGTATGTAGTTTAAGATTATGTATAATTTCAGTGCATATTTTTGCATATTTTTTATATATATTCAATATACTAACCTAACCTCTATGTTTAATGTGCTTTAGAATTTGTGATGTATGTCGTTTGATGTAATAAAAGTGATATTTTTGTTATTATTAAAAGGTATTTTTGTACTTATTTATATTTTTAATTCTATAATTCGATTTCATAGAAACGTCCCGTCAATGCATATTTTCACGCCTGTTCATTTTCGAGATTTGGTGCTATAAAAAAGGTTCAAACTTGGTGAAATCCCAGCAAGTTTTCGATGAAGTAGTACAATACATTGATTTTGAATGCGAGGAAGGTGCGTTTTGTGAATTATTGACATGTGTACAATATTTATGCAAAAGAATTGTTGACATTTGGAAAAAAAACCATCGCATAAAATCAAACGTTTTACAAATTCATTCTGACTGGCTAGCTACCAAAGAAGTTGTTTCCTTAAGACTTAAAACCATATCTTCGTCACCTAAAGATCAAGAACTACAAGGGAATAAACGTGGTCGCCCCAAAACTGATTTCTCAAATTCCTCCATGAGAACAAAACAACGCAGACTAGCAAGGTTGGCAGAAACTGATGCGACTGCAGCGGATGCCTTACGTGGTGTATATTCAGAGCCATCACAAACTTGTTCAGAATTAAATGTTGCTGAGGTTCTTGCAATAATAATTGAAACAAATTTAACAAAACATCAGGACTTGCAAATACGAGAATTTATAAACTCTAAGGTTTCCTCTAACATGTTCCCTAGTTACGAAAAGGTGTTAAGAGAAAAGAAAAAAAGTTATCCAAGTGCAGAATCTATCACCGTGAGTGAATCTCAGGCTGAAGTTGATTTACAACATTTGCTTGACCATACAGCTTCATGTATTTTAGATTTACAATGTGAAGTCTGGAAAGACATATCTGACGTTAATGTAAATAACCTTGTTTTGATTGGAAAATGGGGATTTGATGGTAGCTCTGGTTATAATGAGTATAAATAACGTTTTAGTAGCAACACTCTACATGACAACAGTTTTTTTGTAACATCTTATGTGCCCCTTCAACTAGTGACAAAATCTGCGAAACCTGAAGATCGCAAAAATAATATGGAAAAATCCTCGGCCATCGTCAACTCGGTACTGTAGACCAATTCGATTTCAATTTAAAAAAGAAACATCCGAAGTTTGTATTTCAGAGAGAGATTATTTCAAGCAGAAAATTGATATGCTGAAATATACAGAGTATTTTAAATCTGAACAGAAAATTTATGTTGAACACAAATTGCAACTGACTATGATTTATGGTAAAGTATGCAACGCATTAAGTCAAACTTCATCTGCTAAATGTTACATATGTAAAGCAAAACCGAAAGAGATGAATGATATTGAAACATGTGTACAAAAAGTGGTGCACAAAGAAAATTATGAGTTTGGGTTGTCACCCTTACATTCATATATTCGCTTTTTCGAGTATTTCATTCACGTTGCTTATAGGTTAGGTCTAAATAAATGGCAAATTAGGTCAAAAGATGAAAAGGACAAATTTATGAAAAGAAAAAGAGAAATTCAAAGCAAGTTTAGATCTGAAATGGGTTTGTTAGTAGACAAACCTAAGCCAGAGGGTAGTGGGTCATCAAATGATGGTAACACCGCAAGACGATTTTTTAGTAACCCTGGTTTGGCTGCTCAAATAACGGGCGTTGATGAAGGCCTCATAACCAGTTGTGCAACATTACTGCAAGCTATGTCATCAGGCTACAAAATAAACCCTGATAAATTTAGAAAATTCGCGCTTGATACTGCTAAAGGGCTGGTAGAGAAATACCCTTGGTTCTATCTCCCACCTTCAGTACACAAGATCCTACTGCACGCTTCCGAAGTAATTGACCACGCTATATTATCAATTGGAGAGCTTTCTGAGGAAGCTGCAGAAGCCAAAAATAAAGATATTAAAAGGTATAGGCTCCAACACACACGGAAAATTTTTAGAATTGCAACAAACACGGATTTATTAAATATGTTATTGTTGAGTTCGGATCCATTCATTTCAGGTCAACGAAAATTGCCATGTAAAAAGAAGAGTACGTTATTAAAATCTGCAATTGAATTGCTGCAAGAGTAGCAAATTTTAAACATTGTTTTTAAGGTTCGAAAAAGTATATTTTTTTAATTTCTTTCAAATTTATTAAATATGAACATATGTAATATCTTGAATTTTCAAACAATAAAGTGCTAAATTGTATGTGGCGAAAAACATACGTTTTCTCATGAAGGGCAAAATTGACTTAAAATAGAGGTATAAGCAAGAGGAAAAATATTGTTAATTATTTTTTTCCACTTTTTCACAAATACATTAATCGAAAGCAAAAGTTTGAAGACAATTCGCGCGAAACTAGAAACTCATTCTGAATATTTCATTAACAGGTATGTAAAAATCGGCGGTAGGGGCAAGTGACCACGCCCATTTTATCAGGATATCATGATTACATTATCAGAATAATACTGTGTAAATTTGAAGATGCTATCTTTATTCTAACTATTTTTGTCACTCTCCTCCATACAAGTGCAACCACTGTGCAATGGTACAACTCCATATACCATTTCGGAGAAAGTAAAGTGGTCGCTCTAGATATTTCCAGAGGGTTTGATAGAGTGTGGCACGATGCACTTCTGTCGTGACTTTTTGCTTTCAGTGTCGGTGACAATTTCTCCAAATTTAGATCGAGTTTTCTCAGGAATCGCACTACACGAGTTGTTATAGCTGGGATTTCATCACACGTGTACCAGATTAATTCAGAAGTACCGCAAGGCTCCTTTCTTTGTCCTACCGAATTTCTTATTTTTTTAAATGGCCTTGTCAAACTTTCAACCCTTTATACTCTTTTGCAGATGGCAGCATCATTTGTCATTCATATTCATTCAGTAATAGACCGAACCTGTCGGAGGTGGGCTCCAAAAAGCATAACAGGAGGCCTTTCCTGTCAGTGTTGGAAAGTAAGAATGGAATTTTTACAAACACTACTCCCTCTTTCCTCCTCCCTATACCTAATTTCTTAATTCTGGCACAATGCATTGCATGTGTAGGGGTCATCCCCAGAGTGCTTGACCAAAATGTTTAGTAAAGTCTTCTTTATTTAAAAATCACAACAAATTTCACTCAATGTCGTAGATTAAAGAACGACAAACTCTAATAATAATCAATCACTGTCGTAAGGAAATGCATGCCGTTTTACCTCAGACGGGATAGATGTCATACGGAAACGTATAACGTGGCACTCAAAATGTTAATTTTGTTGAAAGATAGTTTGTTTTCTTTCCTTAATAAGACTCACAAATCTATTAAGAAACTAAATTTTAATATGCCGAACTTATTCATTCATTTTATAAAATAACAACCTGCTGTTATGCTAAAATAAATATCACTTTTATGTCAAGGTAACAAGTTACAGCGCAGTAAAGTGACTAATCCAAACATTCACACTCACACAGAATGTTGCAGTTACACCTTTTTTTGTGGATTCTTAAATCCAGCAAATGGCAATCCCTTTCTTCTATTTTTTCCTGTCATCAAAAAACGATTTATTTACCTGTTGTCCTAAACATGGATATAAATACAATTTGAAAACTGTTATTTTAAACACTTTCGCACTGAAAAAAGATTCGCCTTTCGTTATTTCTAGCTGTTCTATCTGTTAGTTGAATTGCTATTTATGACACTGCACTGCAGAATATGTTAAATGACTAGAAATATTATGACCCAATGTCTGACACTTGTTTATATTATTTTGTCATTTATTTATATTTTATTTTTTACATCATTAAAAGAATATAAAATGAGTAGAACTGGCAATGTATTTTTATTTCTTGTTTTATCAGCATTAGACACTCCCAGAGGCAGGAAAACTGGTAGACTTTCTTTTCTTCGATGTATGTACATAAGCAGTCGCCACATGTGGTAGTCAGTTAGTCAACTATTGTGTACCTGCGTAAAGTAAAATTCTGGCCTTAACTGGCCTTAACAAAATATTTGTTTAATACATTGGGTTTTTAAAGTTAATATATTTATGCTCCAGCAGAGAGGGTGTAGCCAAGCCTAGTGTTGCGCGTTTAAATTCTAAAAATATGTCATAATATTCAGCATCATGCATCATCGTTACGTAGTCTTTCTTATTTTGTTGATTGCTGTACTTCTTTGTTTATTTCTGTTTGTTTGCATAACTTTTTTTGTTTTTTTTTCTTTTAAGGTTTATGAATTGGGAGGAATCCAAAAGTCTTAGGCAAATAATTTTTAATTAAGATTTACTTTGTCTCACGAATGTGCGAAAGAAGGAGAGAACGCCGTAAGGTTAATGTTAGAAATGTTGCAATTGATGGACTTTCTCCTGGGTATAAATGTATATGTACAAAATTTTTCAGTTGAAATGAATATTTACATGTATTCGGAAATATTGCTTATAGCGTTTAAGAATAACATCGAAGCCGACATTACAGGAAAGTAAAATAAATTTTCAATAAAAATTTAAATTAATGAAATGATTTATACATAATTTGCTCTCTTCTAAAACTGAACTTTTACACTCTGTTTTACAATGGCACTAAAACATTCAGCTCAATTCTGAATGTCTAAATAATGCCAATCATAGGGATAATATCTGCTATATTAACTGATAATTAACTAATTTTTAAAAATATGAAGAACACCCAGAAATTAAAATTTTTAAGGCACAGAAAAGTCCGTAAATCATAAATAAAATTTAATTTATCTCTATGTCACATATATTCACATCTACTTCACAGATAAAAAGCCAGTTTTAAATTTATATCTTAAACCCAAAAAACTCCACTGTGAAAAAATCAAGGTTTTGCTTTTGACCATAATTATGATTAATACATAATTGCCGTCAACACATTATAGTTGCCCTTAAAAATATTTTATTCGCGATGTGGTTATTTCACTTAATAAGTAACACAATATTTGTTAGAACTAATTTTTTTTATGAAAGATCATAACACAACAAAATATTTAAGCCTATCCAAAGATAGCATGATGATTATAAACAGAATACATATACCAATAATAAGCCTAATCTGATAATACTGTGTTAATGTTATCAAATTATTACTAAAAAGTCCGCCATCTAACTTTTTTTTCAACTAGTGCTTATTTTGTGAATGGTAACACTTAGCTTATGTTTGATTTGACAGATAATTACTTTTATCCTTCCGCTGAAGGAATATCGTTTTGTATACGCTTGAACAACGCTCGAAAATGTTGCGACATTACTTTGAAAATCATGGTGATGTTGCAGAATGTGTGCGAAAATTGCGTACGGATTTTGGAAGAAGAGAAGCGCTGTCTGCTCCTTATGTTCATTATCTAGTGAAAAAGGTGATTGAAACTGGCATCCTCATCGATAAACCAAAGCGTGTAAAGCCAAAAACAGTGCATACACCCGAGAATATGACAGAAACAGTGCGTTAAGCGGCATCAATATCAATTGACCATCGTTCTCAACAATTGAACATCATTGAGACGAATTTTGCATAAAGACCTTGGTATGACGCCATACAAAGTCCAATTGGTTCAGTAGTTGAAGCCAAGGGACCATCCAATGCGTTTTCGTTTCGCTAAGCGGGTGTGCGATCGACTTACAGAAGATTTTGCAAAAAAAAAATCATCTTTTCAGATGAAACTCACTTTGCACGCATACATTGCAAAGCCGACGCACCCAAAACGAGTCACTATTTGGTGCGGATTTTAGTCCAGAGGCATAATTGGGCCATTTTTCTTCGAAAATGAGCAAAGAGCGGCCGTTACAGTCACTGACGATAGTTATCGGGCCATGTTGAACGAATTTTTGTTCACAAAAATTGAAGAGGAGGATATTGGCTACATTTGATTTTAACAGGACGGCGCTACGTGCCACACAGCCGAAGCTACACTCGATGTTTTGCGCCCTACTTTTGAAGATCGCATTATCAGCCGCAGAGCTGCGATTTGACACCGTTGGACTATTATTTGTAGGGTGCCGTCGAAAACAGTTTTTACGCCGACAAGCCAGGGACAATTTATGCTTTAAAGGACAATATTTGTGAAGCTATTGGTGAAATACAGCTGCACACAATCGATAATGTGCTTAAAAATTGGACCGATCGTGTAGACTACTGCGCGGCCAGCCGAGTCAGCCAATTGAATGAAATTTTATTTCATTTTGCTTTCGGCAAAATTTTTTTTCTTCATTTTAATAATATTATTATTATTTTATTATTATTATTTATTATTATTTCAGATGATGAAAACGGTTTCAGTAGCAAAAATATTATAATTCTTTATAATAACAATAATAACATATTTGAATTAATGAATCAATCGAAAGATTTAGATTTCAGGATATGATTAGCCCAATCATGTTGTCTGGGTTTTTTTGTATCTTTAATGCCCCATTTAATTAAAATTACATGGCTGGTGAATAATTTTGTAACAGAATTTAAAAGCATTTTCGTTTTGAAATTACCAATTACTTCATCCTCAAAAAGGATTTTAATAGACAAGTTGAATGATACCGGTCTCAATTAATGTAAAACTGACAATGTGCACAAGAAACAAGAATCGGGTTCTAAGCGGTTAAACATTTAGTCCGTAACTCTGAGTGGAATTACTTCTTTAAAAGACTTTAGGTCTATTTGATTGTAATCTTTTCCCGATTACGGAAGATGCCTTATTTGCTCGACAATAAAATTTAAAATTCAAAATTATATTAAAGGAAAATTTTTCTTTTCACTGCTGGAAGAATCAATTTCGAAAGCACTTGTTACTCGCCTTTTTAATGCCTCTTTATGTAGCGCTCAAGAGAGACTTTAATATGGCATTGCGTTTAAATTAAATAAATAAATTCGAATTTGGTTTTTGCTATATTTTAATCTATTTCAAAGCACTATTTCAATTCTCCCTTTCCTTTTGCTTACAAACACCATTTTTTTAAATTTTTATTTTTACTTTTTCCTATTTCTTTTACTTCTTACTTTGTAACTGGGACTAGATTTATTCCAGTAATCGTTCGTTTAACAAATAAGCCCTTTTATCAAAAAATGCATTGTGTGACTCCGGCGAGACTTGAACTCACAATAACCTATTAAATTAATTACTCGATCAATTTTAACTGTCACGTACCGTTGTTATTTATTACTTGTCCCTCTAGGTAAGGCTCTACTGAGGTTCAGTTGGACATTCCATGTTTTGAAGTATGGTTTTCGCACGTATTCGTATTTCAAACAACTTATCCATCGCAACTGCTCAACAGTTGTTACTAAAGCTTTTGATTTTCTATTAAATTAATACTAAATCGGCCAACGCGGCCACACAACGTATTGTAGCTGACTTTTCATTTTCTTTCAGTTTCTCTTGAAAACTGTAGATGCGAATATTTATTGTTGATTCAATTATATAAAAAAATTTAATAAATAAGTTTTAAAAAAATAATTCAAATAATTTAATAGAAGAGAATCTTCAGTATTGTGTAAAATACACACAGAGATATTTTCAAATTCGCTACGTATTTTGTATGCATTTTAAATTCACAGTACTTTTTTATGCGCTACCGCTCATATTTAAGTCCTGTGAAAATTTTTTCCATATTTTTGGAAAAATATCAAAACTTTTTTATGTGTGGTATTTTATTATGTGTGGTGGTTGTCCTCCGCCAGTAAATTAAATATTATTGCCATTTTCCGTCCTAACTGGCTGGTTTGTATTCGATGGCGAGCGCTTTCGATGCGAATGCATCATTCTCAAGCCGCGGCTTAGTTTGTACTGGTGAGTCAGTGTTGGCATTCAGGCAGTTCTGTTATTAGGTTCGTATATATTCAGGTAAGCAGAATACCAGCCACCTTGCATTTGTATGCAAAGTGAATTTATCGATACCTCCGTCTTTTACTATTATGTAGGTACGTGTGTCCGTCTGAGGGTGTTTTCCGTTTGCCCGTTTGCATGAGTAGTTTTAATGGTGTGAAAATTGTCTCTGAGGTCGCGTTTACCTGTTCGTTTATAATGCCGTTGTTGAATGTTTTTGTTTTGTAGATGTCTTCGTCCTTTTTCGCTAGGATGTAATAATGTCATACATTCATCTATTTCCCTTGGTGTGTGTCCGTGAGTGTCAAGGTGTAATGCAAAGTTTGAATCTTCTCTTTTCCGTTTGTATGAGCGTATGTGTTCTGTAAACCTTGTTTTTAGTGTTCGTCCAGTTTGCCCTATATAGGTTCGTTTGCAGGTACAGGTATGTCTGTATACCCCGCTGGAATTAAATTTGTCAATTGTTTCTGTCGTTGTTCTGAGATAGTGTCTGAGGGTGTTTCCACTTTTTAATGCTGTGAATATTCCTGCTTTGTGAAAAACGTTAGTTAGTCTGTATATTTCTGGTCCTGTGTAAGTAAAGGTGTGCCGTCGTGTTGTATCGGCTGTCTCCTTATCTTCTCTATTTCTGTTCTTAGTGTTGTATTGTCTTAGTAGTTTACCGATGGTAGTGGTTTTGTAGCCGTTATTCATAGCTATGGCGTAGATTGTGTCGAGTTCCCTCCTGTACTTATCTGGAGTAAATTTTTTATGTGTATTTATATCGGTTGTCACTAATTGAGAATTTTATTAGGAGCCAAGCGCGAAATCTAAAGTTTCAAAAACTCATACGAAATTATTAGAATTTTATTTCATTGTAATGGTTAACGACTGTATAATGTTTTTCAGATAATGCATGAAGCAGCTCTAAAATAAGACACACACAGCTTGATAGAAACGTGTGAGTTCTTTGTTTAAGACGACAAAATAACATTTCAATACATTTCAATGCATTTTAACAACAAATAACTGCGTTCCCTAAAATCAATTAGAAAACCTAATAAATAAAAAAAACAAAAACTCTAAATAACTGAATCATAAATTATTTCATGAATTGTTAGAATAATAGCAAAATATTGTGTCTAATGTTGATAGGAAACCTAATGACAAAACAACAAGTTCAATTTGATGTTGTATACTAAATCAATTAGAGATCCAAAAGTATGACTGCGAGTAAATACTTAATAGAAAATTCAAAGTTATTGGGGCGATCCTCAAAGCATGAAAAATAAGCACCTTTGTATGTAAAACGCATTTAGATAAACAGACAGTCACAAGACAACAGGCAGGCAAGCAAATGGTCGTCATTAATTTACTATCGCCAGCCACAAATATGGACATAATATAAATTTCAATTTTGAAAAGAAATTTTTGAAAATATTTCCAAAGCTCAATGAATGTTTAAGTATTTAGATATTAAGAATAGGGAATAAAACTCATTTCATTATGTGCATACGTATATGCAAACTTATCATCACCTCTTAGACTATTAAACAAACGAATGAAAAGAATGGAAGAAGTTTACAGGCCGCCATGCTTCAGCAGAGGAAATAAATCTTTAATGCAACTTGAGCATCTATGAACTACAGCAGAGCACAGAACAACATTTAAAAACACCTGTGTTGATTTTTTGCTTACGAAAATAAAATGTTTGATAAAACAAAAAAAACAGAAACAAAAAAAATGATTGCAAAAAGATATCAAACGTTACGAAAACATCAGAAACACACTTGATAGGTAATGAATAACATATTTTAGAAGAAGGCAAAAAACAAACGCGCTAAACATAAATTCTAACACCGAATGGTGGATGTGATTTGCTATAAAACTTAACATGTTAGCAATATAGACAGGTTGTATAAGTTAAATCAGAGGCGTTGAAAGGGAATGTGTAATAAAAGATTACACTGCCAGCCAACTGTTATAAGCAATAACAACAATAAAGAAAACTTTACTCCAAGCAAATTTAAAACATGTCACCTTTGTTCATGTCACCTTTGTCGGATTAAAGAGTATTCTGGATCTCATACACAAAAACACATAATCATACTATTTTTAAATTTATAAACATTTGACAACATGATATTTGTTTAGCTTTCAATTTTTGCTATAATTTGTTTCTTACAGATTTGAATTTAATGAACGTTTAAAATTTTTAATTTAATTTAATTAAGATAAGGAACGACAATAACGTATTATTCTTCGTTTAAATTAAGATAATTTATGGTGGACTGGAAACGACAATAAAGTATTTTCCCTCGTTTCGACAATAACCTCAGATTAAGTCGCATTTTTCCTTAAAGCGCCACTCAGAATGAAAGGAGTTAGTTCTACTAAAATTCGGGTGTTCAACTCCCAAGCGTAGCATAACTACAACAAAAATAATAAAAGTAATTGTTGGATGAGTGTTGGAAAATGTGAATAAATAAAGAGTCCGCCAAATAACTTTTTTTTTGTTTTAAATGCTACAAACAAAACTACCGAATATTTTCTCAAATTTCTTTTTTTTTTTTGAAAGTACAATCCCTCCGGTTAATATTTGAAAATAATTTCATTAAAATGGCTGTTTCGGCTGGCCATGCAGTAGCCTACACGATCGGTCCAATTTTGAAGCACATTAACGACTGTGTGCAGCTGTATTTCACCAATGGCTTTACGAATTGTCCTTTAAAGCGTCAATTGGCTCTGGCTTGTCGGCGTAACACTTATCTGACGGCAGCCCATAAATAATAGTCCAACGGTATCAAATCGCTGCTCCGAGGTGGCCAAACGACATCAGCTCTGCGGCTGATAATGAGATCTTCAAATATAGGGTTCAAAACATCGAGTGTAGCTTCAACTGTGTGGCACGTAGCGCCGTCCTGTTGAAACTAAATGTTGCCAATATCCTCCTATTCAATTTTTGTGAACAAAAATTCGTTCAACATGGCCCGATAACGATCGGCATTGACTGTAACGGCCACTTCTTGCTCATTTTCGAAGAAAAATGGTCCAATTATGCCTCTGGACCAAAATTCGCACCAAACAGTGGCGCGTTTTGGTAGCGTCGGCTTTTCAATGTATGCGTGCGGGCTTTCTGTGACAATTTTGCCAAGATCAAAATAAACTTCATCTGAAAAGATGATTTTTTTTTGCAAAATCGGCATCTTCTGTAAGTCGATCGCAGACCCACTTAACGAAGCGAAAACGCATTTGGTGGTCACTTGGCATCAACTCATGCACTAATTGGACTATTTATGGCGTCATACCAAGGCCTTTATGCAAAATTCATCTCAATGATGTCTCTGCAATGTTCAATTGTTGAGAACGACAGTGCATTGATGTTGATGGCGCTTTACGCACACTTTTTGCCACAGCAGCAATATTCTCGGGTGTACGCACTGTTTTTGACTTTTCACGCTTTGCCAGTTTCCTTCAATTTTTCCCCAGTTTACCAACATACGGAGCTGACGGTGCTTCTCTTCTTCCAAAATCCGTACGCAATTTTCTCACATATTCTGCAACATTATCATGATTTTCAAAGTAATTTCGCAATATTTCCCAGCGCTGTTCAAGCGTATACACAACCATATTCGTTCACCGGAAGGAAAAAACTAATTAGCTGTAAAATCAAACATGAGCTAAGTGTTACCAGTCACGAAATAAGCACTAGTTGAAAAGAAAAAACGTTAAATGGCGGAACTTTCAGAAAGCAGCTGTACACTTGCACCCTTGCCAACATAGCAGAAAGTGTAAGGCACAAGGGATTACCGCGGGTTACCGCTACGCGCAGTAATTTAAATATTGCCGGTAGCGTAAATGACTGGATAAGATGTTTTAAAGAGCGTGTTAAGTAAACAAAAGACTATAAGAACAAATCTAGCCACAGCTTTAGAAAGAGTGAAATAAAACTTGACGTGCTAATATCTGCTATCAAAATAACTCCCTTGCATTTTGAAAAGGAACAAGGTAGCATTATGTTATTTAACAGATCATAACGAATAATGACTTATTCGACATGAAATCTACCGTAATATTTGATCAAATGAAGCTGTCAACTACTAAACGCAGCGGAAATTGGAAGGGAGCGATTCCTAAGGTTATATTACATAGTGATACATTACTTAACACTGCTAAAGACTTCGTTGGATATAAATGTACAGAACATAAAGGTGGAATTTTTATCTTACAATAAATATCTCAGATATCGCTAAACTAAAATATTAAACAGAGTTCTTGCAGCTGACGAACAGATACAATATTAATTTAACATAAAAACAAACGTTTTGTCAAGGAAAACATGCTTTTCCTAAACACAACACACAGCTCTGCACACGGATTTGGTTTGAATAAAATCTAAAAATTGGGCTATGAATTTTATCTAGAAAACACAAAACTGTCGCTCTCATTAATTATTTTGTCGCACATAATTTCCAAATAAATCGCAGTGTCTTAACAACTTTTATAAACAACAATTTTCAACAACAATTTTCACAATATCTCAATAAATCTAGTGTTGTATGTTTTCCAATACGAAGTTGCTTTGCAATTACAAACTAGCATCTACGCTTATGCGGCTCACCATATTCATAATCATCAGCTGGTTAATTATAATCTTTCCGCTCGTCATCATCATCATCATGGCTCTTTAACTATGACAATAATTATTACATTCTTTTTTATTTCTCTTTTTTTATTTTATTTTTATTCTGTTGTAAAACCTTTACAGTGTAATTGTTGTAGTTATTGTTTTATCAACGTAACCAAATAGCGTTAAGTTACGTTATATTGTATAACATTTTACACATGCACAACCGCAATCATCATCTTCTGTTTTATAAACATCATGATCATGATTATGAACATTGTGTCTGTTGTGTTTCTTTTACTTGTGTACTGTACTGCGGGTAAAATCTTTAAAACAAATCATGATAAAAGAAAAGCTTAATGCAACTCAAGCAATGTCTGCTTGGTGAACAAAAAAATAAAAATCATGTACATGAAAAACCTTGAGGCACCCTTTAACTGAAGATCTCTGTCAAGTAAGAATGTTGGTGGTAGAGGACAAGAGAAAATTCTACGAAATTACACTGTTTGCAAAATTTAACAGTTTCATAGACAATTGGAGTCACAAACAACGTTTTATCTTGAACAATAATTTTAAGTTACTTTTTTTAATAAAAATATCACTGTACTGAAAAAATATAAAACCGCCAGATTATCCTGGAAAAAAGCAAGTAAATAGCCTAACGTACTGTCAAATTCGGGGTTTTCAATTGCTAAGAGCTGACGCTGCGCTGGTTAGATTTGTGTACATCATTTTTGTATAAATTTTAACAGATTATTTAGGTCTGGCTGTTAAAAAGCTTTTACTTACTTCAATACTTTCCTGCCTAATTGCCTTGTATCAATGTCGCTACTAAAATTTTCCTAACTTACATGCTGAATACACTCTTCGCATTACTCAAAATATAAGAGAAAATATCTTGAACAAATCTGTTGCTTTACCCACTGGGCTTGGAATGTAACAGGTCTTAAGCCTTTGGATTTTCTTTTTAAATTTTGGATTCTTAGTCTAACACCACTCTTCTTCTAATAAATAAAGCTGGCCGAATGAATAAATTAAAAATTTTCAATATTTCATCACAATTGTATTGTAAATGCTATTTTTCATACAAAACCAAGTTCTTTGCAGTTTGGGTTAAGGAGGAGTTAAATGAAAAGAATTTATGAAATAAAAGAATTTTTAATGATTCATTATATTTTATTAAATCGATTTGTATATTCTCTTAGATAGCTCAATCACGCACTATTATTATGTTCTTACTTTCCTCACAAACTTATGTTACGTTAAAGTTGGATTCTTTTTTTTAGGCTCTCTTAACTATCTCAAGGGCTTTGCTAAATCATCTCTCTATTTTTAGCGCTGATAGGAGTTGAACTTATGGCTAGTGATATGTTCGTTATCACAACAAGCAGATTACTGAAAAGACCAGAGTCACACTCGACCATTTGTTTCCGTTTGCTCAGCGGCAACTCTGGACTCCAACCAAGTTGCCACCACAATTGCTAAATATGTTTTCTGCTTTTCCCTTCCTTTTAACAAATACTTTATTTGCACCTCCCATATTCCCCCCGGGGGCACTTGATAGTCTTTTTGGAACCTACTATTCCATTTAGACTGGTGTCTTGCGGGGTAAAAGGGAGCCCAGGCCCCTCAAAGGCTAGTAGGAGTAACCTAGACAATCCACATATTTCCACAGGAATCAGTACGCCCCAGAGTACACTATTTGACCCTCGTGGGAGATTGTGAGTCGGATCATTCAAATTAACACAATGAATGGTTAAGGTTCAGTGAGTATGAATGCTGTCGCGTTCTTGATAAAAAAGAGCTTCATGCGTTCTGGATCAGGAGTTGGAAAGTCTCCAACTCTTCAGCAAGGAGTGAAGGCTGCGGCCTACTTCGGGCTTTAGAAATTGCTACTAGAAGTGACCGGAGGATATACGTATTCGGTGGCCTTCAAGGGCGTGCTTGATGTCCAATCAACCAAGTGGTTTGACCACCATCTGATTATGACTATATGGTCGGTGCAGATGGAAATCAAATCACCCTCCCATATACCCCCCGGGGGCACATTTATGGTCTTTATAGTACGTAACAGCTATCTAGATCTGTGCAACTGGGGAAAAATGAAACCCAGTCCCCTGAAGACAGGCAGTGAGTCAACTGGAAACTCCACTTTAGTTCCACGGGAATTAGTAAGCTCGCAGAGTTCATTATTTGTCTCTTTAGACATTTAATAGTTCTCGTGGTGGTTGTGGTTTCGTGGCCCCATAATAATAATTATGGTTCTTATGGTAGCCAGGATCATCTCACTAATAATGACACGCAAAGTGAATGATCCAGTCCAGTGAGCATGCTAGACATGTGTTCTGGACAGGAGTTGGAAAGTCTCCAACTCTTTAGTAAGGTGTGATGATTTGCAGCCCTGCTCTGGAATCATTAAAGTTGCAACTAGAAGGTTTCTGTTGCATAGAATTATAGCTTCGGCTTTCTAGGACGAGCATGAATTTCCAAATTATGCAGTGGTTAGATCCACCTTGTGATTAAGGCTTCATGGCCAGGTGCGGATGTAAATCGAATCACACAGTTATCACCATATTACATTCACTAGATTTTATTTGAAATATGTATGTTTCAAAACTTTATTTTTATCACAGTAAAGAGATTTGTATTTAGAACAGGCATACAAATGAGTAAATTTTTTTTACAATTGAAACTTCATAAACTTCTCGAGTTTAATTTATTTCTGGATTTTAAAAATATTTTATGATATTTTTTTACACAACTTGAAAACTAGTCAAAATTTAGGTGCCCCTGTAGGCTACTAGGCTAGTGTGCTAGCTTAAATGACTGGGAGTTGTGGGCTCGATTCCCAACAAAAATCTTACAAATCACAAAATCACTACAAATAAAAATTAACTGTCGGTGGGGCAGCTCGGGTACTGGCCACTGTTCTGTCTTATACGACAGTTAATTTCTGACTATCCTTCTACTTTCACCACCTGTCGCATCTCTTCTCTATGCCTTTCCTAAAGAATGTAGCACGGTACTTGACTAAGTAGGTATTGTTGCCTGAAGTGCTACTTCTCTTTAAAAAAAATAAAAAATTTTATGCTAAATTAGATTTTGTTTTGTATGAGAAATCGAATAGAAATCAACAAGATTCCGCTCGAAACTAGTCGATTTCAACATAATTTGAATCCACTATTATAAAATTTTGAAATTCAAATTGCGCGAACTTAATTAAGCCTTTTTAAAAAATTTTAATTTAATTAGATTTATTTATTTATTAACAGTAAATAAATTTACAAATCAATACTACAGTGGCCTTCGTCCTTTTATTTAATTATAATATTACATAACTTGACTAATAATTAAATTAAAAAATTATTAATATTCGCAGTAAATAATTTTAGTCAAAATTATTTTGAACGCATGGGATGCCCTTTTGCACTTAATTTATGAAGTCTTTATAAGCAAGAATAAACCAAAAATAAATGTTTTGTTTTGCTTTCTAATGAAACAGTGTAACGATTTATAAAAAATATTTTAGATTTGTTTTGTGGTAAGCCAAGCTGTAGTATCTACGACGAATACTAACCATGATTTATAACAACAACAACAACAAAAACTAAAATACTTGTATTTGTATACTTACCTACCATATTAAGTTCGTAAGTAAGTAAGTAAGTAAGTAAGTAACTACATATTTAAGTTATTGCACTTTATTGCTACATTGGACTTAAACTTGGATTTTAGTTAGAAAAAACAACAACAATAACAATAACTTTGGAGCATACATATAGTACAATAGTACATGTTTGCCAAAAACCAGAAAAAACTGAGCGATGTATGAAATACAACTAATGTTGCTTTGATGGTGGTTGCTTTGATACCTTGACTTAATTTTAATTTTATTTGCACTTGAATTCAACGTTAATGACTTTAAGACATGCTATAAAATTACTTATGTATTTAATACCAAAATATATATTTTGAATCTACAAACGGGCTGGCTAAGTGAATTTTTTGTATTACAACAAATTAATTTTTTGTATAACTATTAACGTTTCAAAAAAGTATAACTGATGATAAGTACAAATAAAATAATTTAGTCTTAAAAATCAGAAGAACACGAAACCCATTCAGTGCAAATTATGCAAAAGTACAGCAAAAATTCTAAGCACCGAGGAGTACGAAAAGAACACTGAAGATGGCAAACAGCCGAAACCGGTTTGTGCACAAACCAAATTTGACGAGGATCGACGGAAAACCGTACCCAAACAAAAGAGATTTAAAAACCCTTCTTGCACTGAATATATGTGAATACAACACAAAAATGATTTTATCAGAACCACCTGAGATGACAGCACCATTTGTCATTCGTATTCATTCAGTAATAAATCGAACATGTTGGAGGTGGGCTCCAAAAGGCAAAATATGAATGATACGTTCAATCACAATCTCGCAACAATCTCCAATTGAGATCATGTGAATTGAGTCGATAAGACTCAATGGTTGCATGCTTACGCATAGGTGTGTGTTTGGAAATGATGCTGCATCTGTTACTATGGGTGATACAGATATTACGAAATCGGACGCTTTTGAAGTTCTTGGCATCAAAATTCAATGTAATGTTTGATGTACTAATTTAATTTTTCAGGTTTCTAAAGAAGCTCTCAAGTGCCTAGGTTTTCTGAAACGGAGTAAGGGATACTTTACTCCACTCGATCTTCGTACTATTTAGATCACTTATATCCTTCCACAAATGGAATACAACTCTCACGTGTGGGTCGGCGCCACAAAGTATATTTTGGAGTTGGTCGACCACATACAAGAGAGGGCCAAACGGCTCATTGGAGACCATAGGATATCCAACTCCATTGATTCTCTAAAGCATCGGCGCAATGTAGATTATATTTTACTGTTTTATCGTTACAACATGTCTAACATGGTCTAACGAAATTAGGGAACTTACCGCCGAAACTCGTGCATTTTTGCGTTCAACTCGATTTTCGTCGAAAGCGCGTCCTTTCAAAAATGGAATACAACTCTCATGTATGATCATGTGCCCCAAAGATTATTTTGTAGTTGCACGACCACGTACAAGAGAGGCCAAAAGGCTCATTGGGGCCAAAAGGGTATCCGGCTCAATTCATTCTCTAAAGCATCGACGCAATATGGGTTGCATTTCACTGTTTTATCGTTACTATAATGGTTAGTGCTCTAAGGAAATTAGGGAACTTGTTCCCGTTTTCGCAAGTTTTTTGCATTTACCATGTTTTTCGTTAAGGGCCCATACATTTGTGGTGGCACATGGATAATTCGTTTGTTAGCGGAACAGACCGTATGTGGAATAAACTCTCTCCAGAGGTCTTTCCTGTTACTTTTAATGTAGGAAAGTTCAAATCGAATGTCAAAGGTGTCCTTGTAGGCTAGTAGGTAGTGTGCTAACTTGTCAGTATGGGGGTTGTGGGTTCGATTCACAACGAAGACCTTAGTTTTTTTTCACTACAAAAATAAAAAGTGGGTGTCGGTGGGGCTGCTCAGCGATGAAGGCATATTCACTGGTCGCTGTGCTGTCTTATACGGCAGTTAATTTCTGACTATCCTTCTACTTTCACCACCTGTTTCATCTCTTCTCTATCCCTTTCCTAAAGAATGAAGCACGGTACTTGACTTAATAGGCATTGTTTCCAGAAGTGCAAACACTACTCCCTCTTTCGTTCTCTCCATAACCTACTTTCCTAGTTCCGGCACAATGAAGACCTTAGTTTTTTTTCACTACAAAAATAAAAATTGGGTGCCGGTGGGGCTGCTCAGCGATGAAGGCATAGTCACTGGTCGCTGTGCTGTCTTATACGGCAGTTAATTTCTGACTATCCTTCTACTTTCACCACCTGTTTCATCTCTTCTCTATCCCTTTCCTAAAGAATGCAGCACGGTACTTGACTAAATAGGCATTGTTGCCAGAAGTGCAAACACTACTCCCTCTTTCCTTCTCTCCATAACCTACTTTCCTAGTTCCGGCACAATGTAGAGGTCATCCTTTCAGCGCTGGTCCTGAAAAAAAAACAGAACTGGTCAGCCGTATAGCTTAGCTAATGCTGAGTTTCAAGTCCTTGCAATCTCAAAAAATAAAATAGAGTGAACAATTAGCAGGTATCATTTCATCATATAATCGCAGATAAGTTTAGGAAAAAAAATTTAAGCCCACCAATGAATTACTAGTAGAAAATTGGATTGTCAGAGGCATCGAATGAACATTTTAATTATCAACATAGTTCCATGTGCTGCAAGAAAAGTTTTCAGGTCTTTTAGTCTTGGGCTATATAAGTACCAGCTTATGCGAGTCAGCAATCAGGATCTTTACAAAACTTGCTGGAATGAGGGGGAAATTGTAAGTCGAATGGTTTCGCTGGTGTAGCAAGCGAATAGTGTAAAATTATATTCTACTGAGACGGTGTAATTCGTTAACGGAATCAGGTTGACTGCTAGATAGAGTAGAGGAGGCTTCTAAATAAAATTAATAAAAAATTAAGAAGTTCAAAGAACATCTAGTATTACCCCTACTAATTTTGTCATGAAGGAGTACTAATAACTTAAATGGTTTTTAAGCACATACAAGGGTAACAGAAATCATAACAGTAAAGAAAATCTTGTAAAAGCACTTAAATTGTAATGCGCCTAACTTGTGTTAGGACACAATCGAAATAAATTTTGTAAGCTTTGTAAGAAGCATTCAAAAATTTCAACATTTTGCACAGTGTAGAAGATAAAGATGAAAGCAAAAGTACGTGTCGTCGTGGGATACTACACAGAATTAGCGCAATAATTGATCATTTCACTTTTTGATCCCGACTAAAATCGATCTATTTATATCCAAATCGAGGTTTGATTTTTATATAGAACTCATTCTTCCATGGTCGTTAACTACAAGACGTTATGCAAAACAACTTAAATTTTTCGCTCTATAATCTTAACATGAAACTTAACTTTTTGCTGAGAAATTATAGTCAAATACAAAAAATTTAAAATAAAAGAACTGGGTTTTTAAAGTGATAATTTTTTATAGCCTTAAGTTGTAGCTTCCACTATCAACAGTAGCGAAAACATTCTTTACGATGACCTTAAAAGAAGAAATTTGACTGCAGATAAAGCGCAATGTATTTTACAATGCTAGTGCATCCATTAGCAAACCTTTTGGGACTTTTGCTAACTACTTTCTAACTTGTTGTAACATTGCTAATTTAATGAAAATTTGAAAATAATACAATAGAACATTATCAACGCAAAAATTTTTTGCCCAATTTACATTTTTTGCACTTTGCGAAGTGAAGTGTCAGATGTCCGACTACCAATACGGCTTTCATGGTTGGTGCTTTCGTATTAGATGTCAAAAAACTTGCTAACAATCCTCTTGGTAAAATAAAGGAGAGACACTCCTTATACCATATTGGATAAAATAAGGTTAGGGTTCCAGAAGTTTGTTAAACGTTCAATAGCTTGCATGAAGCATATGGTGATGCTACCATCTCTCGATTAATATTACACTTTCTCATTTATCGGGAAATGTGAATTCTTATCTTTTTTAATCAGTTAATATGAATTGACGCATCTAAATAACCTTCACTTTTAAGCTATTCTCTTTATCACTAGTTTTTCATATTCATTCAGTAGCAGGCCATGCGTCAAAATATAAAAATTTTCGAACGGAATCGTTGGGTTTAGAGTTCCTAACGTTCAATGTGATATAATTATGCTTAGGCGTGCCACCCTAGTAGTAATTCAAGTTTTGAGATATCACAAACTCGTGAATTTTTCGGATTCAAAATTTAGTGTGATTTTCTTTCGAAAAATACATTTGTCAATTAAGAAAACAAGCACTCAAGTGCCTTGCTTTTCTGAAAGCGTGTGAGAGATAGTTTATTCTATCCGACCAGTTTATTATTAAGACTATATATCAGATCAAAAGTGGAAAACATCGACTGCGTGCAGGAATAGACGAAAAAAATTCAGAAGTTTTAAAACGAATGTTCGTAACCAAACACCTATTTAATTTCGCCACTTAGCGAATTTTGCTAAAATCTACTTAAGACAGGGGAAATCGCCTGAATACTAGTTCAAACAAAAAGAGCAAATTGAGCCGATTGCATAGAATTCGCCAGTCCAAAAATTTTTTATTTCTAATTTTAATTGAAAAAATGGGGTCCAGGAAAAATGGTTTAAGAATCAAATATCAACTCATTCTTAAAAAAATTAACTGCGGGGTTAAAACACCAGTTGCAAACGTTTTTTTTTTAAGAAAGTAATCTTAAGGCGGTTTTTTATTCGGTTAGCCTGGTGGTTTTCATTTTTAAAGAAAATATAGAAATTATAAAAAATATATAAATAATTAATAAAACTGTAATAGGATGTGCCTACTATAGGTTGTTTGGTGTAAATAATGCTTTTGATAAGAAAGTTGTTTCATTAAATTCGGTGTTTGTTCTTACTTTTATAAACATTATTACTTCAGTTTTTATATATTTGGCTCCTTTTTTTTATTCACCTTCTTGCTCAGATTTCCGCAGCCACAATTTAAAGGTTTAAATCTTTCGAATGGGGGTACAAACTATAAACCATCTATCTCATTGGCAATTGTGGGACTTTATTGACTTGCAAAATACGTATCGAATTACTTCATTTACACAACTGAAAAGACACCAAATAAACCTTTTGAAACACTTACCCAACAAGGTCTTGGTTGTGAACTAGAACCACTTAAAATATCCCAAAAAACCTGTAAAAAAACTTTATGATACATCTTCATCTGCCCCGATATATATTGTCTAAATAAACACACAATTAAACAAACAACTTTTACCTAAAATAACACAAAATCTTACAAAATCTTCTATTTTTCTTAATATTTCCATATAAAACTTTTATCGTAACATAACTATTTTACACTATTTTTAAAAACTTTGTACATGACATGATTTCAGAACAGTGTATTTTTTAAGTCACGTGGTTTTTACATCAGTTGTCTGCCACAGTAAACAATGCTTTTATTATTTAAAGATATTTGTTTAAACTTTGTCACAAAATTCACCTAATTTTTCAAATTTCCACTTTTTGCAGTAATAATGGCAAGCCTATAAAATCATTTGAAAGCTAACAGTTTAAGATAAACAAAACAAAAGTGTTCTATGACAGAACATAGTGATTTCAACGTAGAAGAAATTCAATGCTGCGTTCACACATGACCTGTCACAAGAGTATTATGATTTAGAAAACAAACACTATAAAAAGAAGAAAAAGGGTGCTTTATTTAATTCAAATTCTTCAGTGGAAATTTTGTTTGTTGACTATTAAAGAAGCGTAAAAACATTCAGAAGAACATCTGAACATATTATTACGTTTATACTCTCTACAAACGTTTTGTTGTTGCTGAGTTCTTTATTGCAAATAAATAACACCAGATTTTAGAGTTTTTAAATTAACACTCACAGTTGACACTACATAACAATTTGCTTAAAATAGACGTCTTTACTTCACGAGGTTTATTTTTCAACTAACTAACTAACTATCCACTCAGATGCTGCCTTTTATATTTATCCACTAGAGGTATAGAAAAATTAAGAAGCTTTGTAACAATTTTTTTTTAAAGAGAAGTAGCACTTCAGGCAACAATGCCTATTTAGTCAAGTGCCGTGCTACATTCTTTTGAAAAGGGATAGAGAATAGATGAAACAGGTGGTGAAAGCAGAAGGATAGTCGGAAATTAACTGCCGTATATAAGACAGCACAGCAACCAGTGACTATGCCTTCATCGCTGAGCAGCCCCACCGACAATCAATTTTTATTTTTGTAGTGAAAAAACCAAGGTCTTCGTTGTGAATCTAACCCACAACCCCCATACTGACGAGCTAGTACACTACCTACTAGCCTACAGGGGCTATTATTCATTCAATGTATAGGCGTTTGTATGTCTGTGTGTATTTTTGTTTTTGTTTTTTTATGCTGATAAAGTTTCTTCGTGGAATTTATTTTATGATAGTTGTTGTTGTCTTGTGTACATAAGTTTTCTTAGAAAATATGCAGTTAATAAACGTTTAGTTTATTATTTAAATATTTTCTGCTAAAACTTAAACAGGAAGCATCCGCAACAATATGAACTAAAATATAGTCTAAAATCCTTACAAGTATGTAATCCTTGGTCTAAGAGGCAATGGAGTAACACCATAGTTTTTTTGGGCTAGTAAGTCGCTATCAGTTTGAGAGAAACTCAGTTGTTGCAATGGTTGTGTAAGAGTTATAAAACAGATAATCAAGTATTCAGGACTGTGCAGAGGACACATCATTTAGCCAACCCAATAACTGAGAAGACGATTATGAAACTCCAAACCTTTAAACCTATGGCGATATACACATTGAATACACACACTGGTGCTACCAAGGATTTAGTATTAATATTGCATTATCTCCAATTGCTTCAAAATAAACAACAGTCAGTGTTTCCCTTTACAGAACCACTATCCTCTAATTGAATAGGTTTTTTAATCAGGCAACTTTAACTTCAGTTTTTTATTCAGTTTTTTCTTGTTCTTCTTTTGGATACCTTGTATATCGAATCTTCTATATTTTACTTTTGAAAAACACATTTTTGTCATCCTTTTGTCATCTTTTGAAATTGCAGATAAAAATATTTTATTAAAATTAAAAATGTCTGACAAATTTGAACTCAACAGCCAAAACTGTAAATGACGGTTCGTTCATTTGAAGCGATCAGTAGCAAATTGGAAATTGGTTATTGTGGTTAATAAAAACCAATCGTTGGCATATACGAGAATTTACGATAATGTCCTTAACTAAAGCAAGCAGAGGACTCTTTATTTTGTTTGCTCGAAATCTACATTTTAATAAGATGAGAGAACAGGTAGTTATTTAGGATTGAAATAGAGTCTCTGCAGAAGAGTCTAATAAAATTGACGACAAAAGCAAAAACTTTAAAGAAGACAAAGCAATAAATATTTAGTTATGTAAAAGAAAGATAGTTAGACGAACGGATAGACAGACAGACAGGCAGATAGGTATACAAAATCTATGGGAACGGACGTTATATAAATTGTGTAAATTGTTATTTTCTTCTTTTTTATTTTTATTTTGTTTTGTTGTCTGTGGAGCACTGGGGCAGCGAGGCATCAAGTCACTGGTGGTTTCCTTTTTCATTTTTCGTTTCACTTTAATTTTTTCTTTCTTCTAAGCACTTAGCCCAATAACTACTCGCTCAGTTATTTTGGTGGCTGCATGCTACTTAACTGATTTATGTAGCAATTGCAATTTCAAAAAGTGTGCGTAGGCAACAAAAACAAAAATGTGTTGTAACAGAGCAAAGCAGGCGAAAAGACAACAAAACAACATTTTACAATGAACGTGTAGTTAATACACTATTCATACAAGAACTTGTTCATGCAACAGAATCAGACAATATTGCTGTCGTTGTTAACGATGGCGATGGCAATGGCAATAACGATCATGACTTTGAAGTGTATAATGATGGTGCGGCATGCACGCAAGTAAGAAAGTAAACAAGCAAGCAAGCAAGCGTACTTGCAGCATTAGTTTAACATAATCATACATTACAATATGTTCTAAGTGTATCTATGTAGGTAAAAAAAAATTGCTATTGCACCTAAGGGTATTAAGCATGTACATATATATTCTTACAATAGACTCTCCTTCTACTAGAACAACTGATGATGGCAAGCGCTAGATTAATTTTTTTATTCTATTTATTTTTTTGTTGCTTATAAAACACACATCCTGTAAAGGAATTGCTTTGTTGAATAAAAAATGCACTCTTTGAATTCTTCTTATTTTTTTAACTGACAGCAGATAAAAAATATTCTTCGAATTCCAAAGTAAGTGCACCAAAAAACTGTCTTCACAAGTGTCATACAGTGCTGAGCCCCAGTTAACGTTAGATTTAATTTAACAACTTTTAACAATTGAGCACGGCATGAAATAACCAAATAACTCATCTTAAACTCTATTAAAAAACAGGACAATTCAATAAAAATTATTGTAACAATCGGCAAGAATAGTTGAAACAGCACAAGAACAACAGAATACTGCACATAGAATATTCAAATGATATGGAAACAGAAATCTTATAATGACACACAACAAGTAACAGGCTATTGTGATTATAAAAACTAACATCTTTAATGCCAAACGTTATTGTATATTTTTTGGGGATATTGAACTTGCAACTTCAAAACGGCAGTCCATTGTGTCCTTAACACCATTCTAGCAGACATTTCTTTGTTGCATCCTTACTCCTTAAATGAATAAAATTGTAGCTCCGAGCCTCTTTTTTACCAACTGCTAGTTCAACTCTTCTTCTACAGAAATATTTTGCACCTGAATACGAGTAGTTTTTAATTTCTAAAGGGATTTCTCTCCAGACCCATATTCCTTTTGAGAGAGAGCTTTGATAATCCAGAAAGATTAGATAGGCTTCAACAACAACTATTATTGCCTTCATAATGACTAAATTTAAATCGAAATCTTTGGTCGAAAATACCTTAGGATATTGAAGTACCTGCTGTTATCCCGAATATATATTGTTACGGATGTGTCCTGCTTAGGCTTTAAAATAAAATAATTAAGCAACAAACCGAACTACTGGGTATGTGGTTTACGAACTGCGTGGCTTGCCAAGAAAACTTATGGTACAACAACAAAATTTCTAGTTACAAACTGCTTAAAAATTTAATACACGCAAACAACAACAATTTGATATGTTGTTTACTAACTGCGTGGCTTGCAAGACAAAAACTAATTTATGTTTACTAACTGCGTAGACATTTTATAGGCGCAAGGCAACGATAAACATGTATGCTGTTTACCATCTGCTTAGTTTTCTAACAAACCTTTTCCACACGAGACAACAACAAATATCTTAAAATAAATTCCAAGAAGAAATTTTATCAGTATAAAAACAAAAAGGAAAATACACACAGACATACAGTCGCCTATACATCAAATAAACAACATACAACAACAAAATGTGATACAAAGAGAACAGAAGATTCTTAAATTTTCTAGACTTTTAATGGAAAACTATAAAAGGGCAGCATCTGACTGAATAGTCAGTCAGTGTAAAAATAAATCTCATGAAGTAAAGGCGTGCATCTTAAGTAAATTGTTCTGTAGTTAAAAACTCACAACACAACGTTTACAAAAGGTATAAACGTAAGAATATGTTTATATATCTATTATTTGCTAATACACTTTTTATTGCGTGTTTAAGTCAATGGTCCAACGAATATTGCTCTAATTACAAGTATCAGTAAAGCCCCAGAGTTCAGCTATTTGTCTTTTTAGCCTTTTAGCTGTTCTCTGACTGACTATTGAGGTTGGCCCTTCGGGAGCATCGTGGTGGCTGTGTACTTCGAGGCCCTCGTTTGAGTTTGTGGGTCGAATCATTCACAATGAACACAATGAATGGTCCAGGTCCAGTGAGTGTGATTGTTGTCGTGTTCTTAATTATATTAAGCTTCATGCGTTCTGGACCAGAAGTTGGATAGTCTCCAACTCTTCAGCAAGGAGTGAAGGCTGCGGGCTACTCCGGGCTTTTCAAGTTGTAACTACGAGTGATCGGAGAATATACGTATCCGAAGGCCTTCTAGGGCCAGGCTGACGCTACATTTCAACCACAGTGGTAATGATCCACCATCTGATTAAGGCCCACGGCCAGGTGCAGATGTAAATCTTATCACGTCATACCATATACAGATCGAAACCATACATACGTTATTGAATGAACAACAACAATTTACCAAATGATGCTACCTAATCCTCTGCTTATCCATCACCACAGTGCATTGTAGATCATCAGCGTGAAAATAGGAATGACTACATTTGCCATTAGAGTTACTTAAAAAAGCCATTTGCTGCTAAAGTTTATGTTCGCAATGTTACGACTTTGCTTTATCGGGATATCTACAGAATTAAGTGTTCTTAGTTTGGAAAAAAAGCAACAAGAGATAAAAAAACATTAGCAATTTGTATATGACATCATGTTTTGAAAGTCCTAAATTTTAATATTCTTTTCAAAATTATGGTTTAATAGCAGCCCCAAATAGTGACCGAATACTTGCAACATCAGCAACACAAAAAATAAAAAAATAATTTTGTATATAGCATTTTCAGTTTAAATTAAACATTTTTTAAAATAAACGAAACCTTTTTCAAAATGAAAGAAACCTTTTTCAAAATAAACGAAACCTTTTTCAAAATAAACGAAACCTTTTTCAAAGTAAATTAAACTTTATGAAAATTCAGTTAAACATTTTTCAAATTAAATTAAATCAGTTTTAAAATTTAATAGAAAACAAAAGAAAAAAATAAAACATATTAAACACATTCATTTTTAATTAATACTTGTTAAAATTAATGAAGTATTTGTCCACTAACCGCTTTAGGAATTATCATGATCATATCCATAACATAGTTCGCACAATCAGTTTGATTAATTTGTGCGACACTTTCCTCAATTACACTTACTATGTTATGCTCTGTGGTAAAGTCACTTAATAATGATCGAGCGTGAAATTTTATCTTGGAAAATGCTTTCTCTATCGGGTTCAGCATAGGAGAATAAGGTGGTAAAAATTTAAGTGTACAGTCACTATTATCCACCATATTTCGAATTTCCTGGGTTTTATGGATTCTGGCATTATCCATAATTATATAAAAATGAATTTTGTAACTCTGGGCTGCATTCAATTTTATCCAAGAGCTCCCTAAGAAATATTTGGAAACGGGCTGAATTTACAGTGGAAAGGGAAAAAACTTTATGGTAAACAACACCAGCATTATTTATAGCAGCAATTAAAGTAACGTTCCTTCCCCTTACGGTTAAAACTGATTTAATTTAATTTGAAAAATGTTTAACTGAATTTGCATAATGTTTAATTTATTTTGAAAAAGGTTTCGTTTATTTTGAAAAAGGTTTCGTTTTTTTTTAAAAGGTTTCGTTTATTTTGAAAAAGGTTTCGTTTATTTTGAAAAAGGTTTCGTTCATTTTGAAAAAGGTTTCGTTTATTTTGAAAAATGTTTAATTTAAACTGAAAATGCTATATACAAATTTATAATTTCTTACACTATTTTTACAGGACATTCATTCATTTCTGGCTAATGTTAAAAAACGCCTTAAGTTTTTTTAATAGAACACAATCAAATTGACTTTCAAGAGCTTCGTAAACTTTTAACATCTTAAAAATCTAGTGCGAAAATGACCTCGTTTTCTTTTACCTTTTTTCCTTTAAGTGATTTTAACAACTACTTCTGCTGGTAGTTTTTATTTTGCTTCAACTAATAGAAAATTAATGTCTGCTATTCATTGTAGCAACATAATTGTGCACCCACATTATTTAAGTTTTTGTTTTCTTTTTTGTTTTTTTTTTTGGTTTTTAAGTGGCATCTTTACTGTCTTGAAGATCAAGTCAACACTTAAGCACACCAATTTACAGTATTATACAACTTTAAAGGAACGGCTTTCGTAAATGTTGTAGAACTTTTAGGGAAGCGAGGTAAAATACTTGACATCCATATTTAATATCGAAGGCAGTAAAGATGTTGTCTATTCAAGCGCATTATTATTCAATATCCGAAAAAGGGGCCTACTCTGTGCTAAAATGTGATCAGTTTAATTATTGAGTTGGGTGAGTAAAATTTAACATGAAATTTACACTTTACTTAATCCCAAAACTTGAGTCGAATGCAGTCGAACCTTATGAAGCAATATCTTACGAAGAAGTTTTCCAAGACTTTGAACGATACTAATATTTTTCCATTTTCTTAAACAATATTTTTTTAATATTTAGTATTTATTTAAAACTGCTTATCCCACTCACTGGCCTACCAAGAAACACTCTACGGCCGTCTTGATATATAATGCATTTAAAAGCAAATGCGAACGAACGAATTCCTACTAGCATCGTTGAACAAAAATCCAGCTGCTATGCAGTTGGCGGTTGCAAAATAGACATAAAGTTTAGTAAACCAGGCTTGATTTAGATCTATCCTATAGTCAGATAAAAAATAATCTCATGCCTTTTCAACAAGGAAACTGTTGATTGTTCTGGCATTACAATTGAAATACGACTTCTAGACCATCACAGCTGGCTCGGATGTAGTCTAATATAGATATTCATTTTTCAACATTTGTGGTCATATATCAGCAATAACACGACGCATGTTTTTCTCTAAGTGGTCAATGATTGCGGGCCTATCGGCGTAGACTAGCGACTTCGCACACAGAGAATAGCCTAGTGATATTATATCACATGACCAAGGGAGCACATTGAAATGTTTTGACGGAATATCACCATCATTACATGTGTCAACGGGAGTAAAAGGGAGCCTAGTCCCCTGCAAGGCTAGAAGGAGCCAACTGGACAATTCCACTATATTTCCACGGGAATCAGCAAAGCCCCAGAGTTCAGCTATTTGTCTTTTTAGCCTTTTAGCTATTCTCTGGCTGATTGGTTGGCCCTTCGGGAGTATCGTGGTGGTTGTGGTTTCACGGACCTCGTTTGAGTTGTGGTCGGAGCATTTACAATGAATAATTGCGGGTGTGTTCTTAAATTTTATTAAGTTTCATGCGTTCTGGACCAGGAGTTGAAGAGTCATCAACTCTTCAGCAAGGAGTGAAGGCTGCGGCCTGCTCTGAGCTATTGAAGTTGCAACTAGGAGTGACTGGAGAACATACGTATCCGAAGGCTTCCTAAGACGAGGATGACGCTATATTTCATCCACAGTACTATGATCCACTATCTAGTTATGGCATGATTGCCGTTGTGCTCTTAAATTTTATTAAGCTTCATGCCTTCTGGACCAGAAGTTGGATAGTCTCCAACTCTTCAGCAAGCAGTGAAGGCTGCGGCCTCCTCCGGGCTTTTAAAGTTGCAACTAGGAGTGACCAAAGTATATACGTATCTGAAGGCCTTTCAGGACAGTGGTATGATCCACCGTCTGGTTATGGCTAACATAGCTAGGTACAGACGTAAATATTATCACGCATGTCACACGATCGTGGATGCCAATTACGGGTCTGCGATTTGTAACTATACGGCTACCAAACCTTTCCTTTAATAAATCAACTGTGATAGGAGCTGTGTGACATGCTGCAATGTCGTCTTTAATCGATGGACGAAAAACTTAGTAATCATGGCCACCATTGAGTGCAGCATTCCGGCAATACGAACCAATGATCCACGAGTCCGAAAAGTCAGCTATTCTCAATCCAACGGTGTAACATATATTTGAGACTTATCATCACTTTAAATCCGACAATTTTTAACATTTTATTATTTGCTATTGTAATGAGAATAATAAATCTTTCTATGGTTTTAGAGATTAAAACAGTAGTTTTGCGAAAGGTATGGAAACCTGAAAGCGATGAATACCTCAACTTTTGATTGCAAAGGAAAAGGCCGTAGTGGTACCTTTCTAAGCTTACCAACTCATCTTTAATTCAGTTTCACAACAATGCATTTCTGTTTTCCCACAAGTAGGATTTGAATTCGTTGGTATTAAATTCACAACCAACCAGGTAGAATGTATAACGTGATAAGATTTACATCTTTACATGGCCATGGGCCTTAATCAGATGGTGGATCATTACCACTGTGGATGAAATGTAGCGTTAGCGTGGCTCTAGAAGACCTTCGGATACGTATATCCTCCGATCACTCCTAGTTGCAACTTCAAAAGCCCGGAATAGGCCGCAGCCTTCACTCCTTGCTGAAGAGTTGGAGACTATCCAACTCCAGGTCCAGAATGCATGAAGCTTAATATAATTAAGAAATCGACGGCATTCATACTCACTGGACGTGAACTATTCATTGTGTTCATTGTGAATGATTCGACTCACAAACTCAAACGAGGGCCTCGAAACACACAGCCACCACGATACTGCCGAAGGGCTTACCTCAATTATCAGTCAGAGAACAGCCTAAAGAGACAAATAGCGGAACTCTGGGGCTTTACTGATTCCCGTCGAAATATAGTGGATTTTCCAGTTGGCTCCTACTAGCCTTGAAGGGGTCTGGGCTCCCTTTTACCCACGCAAGAAATGGTTGTGTAATCCATTAAGACTTATAATAAGCCCCCGGGGCAACGTAGAATGTATGTCAGATTTTTTCAAAGCAACTAACTTCTTACGGACAGCATAAATTTAAATTTAGTCTTTAATTACTTAAAATGAAATCACCATGCCGGAGAGCTCACAGGAGTAGAAATCTTATTTACTTTATCAATATTATATTTTCAGCCGATATATTTTCCAAATGCAAACACTGACATCTTTAAATCGGATTGCATGACCTTTTAACCACAAATCAAATAAAACTTATCCACAACAGGTTGCCAAAATGTTTCAAATATTTACTTTTGTTTATTATACTGGTCACACTGTAGCTTGTTCAGTCATTTGCCCTGTGATAGATGGCGTGTGCTTCAAAAGTATTTTTCTTCTTATGTTCCTTTCCTTCTTCAATCTAAGATTCTCTCGTTGCAGTTGGAAGATAAAACCCGCTTGTGTGCATGTGTTTTTTGTATTTTTTTTTTCTTTTTTTTATATTTCAAGATCTGTACGCCATGATCATGGTTTGCAATTCTAACATCAAAACTTTTATTCTCTACACAGTTCGATGCTTCGTAGAACAAAGTGAATTACGAGTAGAAGTTTTATTTTCTTTTTTATCTTTGTATATATATTTAATTTGTTGTTGTTGTTGTTGCTTTTTTGCTGTTTTCATTGTTGGGTGTGCCCGAACGCTTTAGTGATTGCAGCAACAGGCACTTTAATCTTTTCGCTTTTAAGTTTTTCGGTGGCAGTATGCATATAATTTAGCTAAAGTTATGGATTGAGATTTAGTTAAATTTATTTATTATGCAGTTTCTGTGTCTGTATATTTTAAAACTGGCAATGAACAAAAAACACTTGAAGATTATTTTTATGAAATTAAACAAAATTTATTACATATTGCTTTCTTAAAATTATGCACTTAACGTATTTACAATGTCTAAAGAATAGTGTGTTATTTACTTTTTATAATTTTTTTCTCTGTATCAGAAATTCCTTTTTCGGTTATTTTTTCGTTACTAATCGGAAACTCCAAAAACATGTAATGAGAAGATTTCTGAAAATATTACGTTGTTTTTTTTTAATAAAAGATAAGAAAAATATTTAATGAGCTTTCTTTCCTTAAATATTTAATTGCCAACAAATATATTTTTTTAAACACAATGGTACGAAACATGAAATTCGCAGAAAAAGAAATTTTCAGTTTGACTATAAAAAAAATTATTATTTGTATAGAAAACAATTTAGGTGTATCTACAATAGCTTAAAAAATTAGACAGCCAATACTTAATCATTCGAAAGAATGCTCAAGCACTTAAAATTTACCCTAAAATAGAAATAAGAGAAGAAAGGAATTTTCGTTGTCCTAATTTTGCTTCACCGTCTACTTGAAAATGACTCTTAGCACACAGTTGCTGGTAAGTATATTAAATCCTCCAAACACAGTTATTAAATTGAAGATAAAATAAATTCTAATAAGCTACTCGTTAGAAACATTAACAATAATGTACCTTTTACAAAGAACAGAACCAAAGGAGGCAATGGTAACACTATTAACAAATTGAACTTAGTACAACTCTTTTTCCCTAATGCTTCCATAAATAAAAAAAAAAATTTTTATGAGACTTCCACAATTATGGGTCGTGATCATCAACCACGTCACAAGAGGGGCAGGACCGCCGCACAGTGGCGCAGATTTTTTAGAAATTCTTTTTTAGTCAATAGATAACATCTATTCACATCTACAGCGCGCTGCACTTAACTTTATGCTTAACAATGCGTACATATTTTACAATTTTAAAATAAAATAGTGTAACTTAATTTTGCTTTAATTATATCCTTATTTATAGTCATAAATAGATTGTAAATAAATAACTAAATATATATTTAATATTAATATTTGTATACTTTATTTCATTCAAATATTAAATGCAAATCATAATTATTATTCATTTTGCTGGAATATTTCCTGTAAATATTCTATATTCTGCTCTGTATTACTAGTGTCCTGTAGCAATGCCTTAGCTTCGGCATGTAGGTCCGAATGAATCACTTTCCATTGACTTCGAATGCTAGAGATGAAGGGATCTGACGTTGTCAATAATGACATTTCAATAGTGACATTTTTCTGGTATTATGTTCTCTGTAAAATCTGTAATCCTTATTTCTTTTTTCTTGGTTCCTCTGATAAATCTCCAGTTGGTAATAAATGGAGCTTAATGACATACTATCCATGGTAAAGAACTTTGTGCACTGTTGCTGTCATATTTCTATAATTGTATTTGGATGTATATATAGCAACGGTTTCCTTGGCATAGTCACCAATTTTCTAGCATTAATTTGTTCATTGCACGCCAGTACTTCAGTAATTGTTTTAAATCTTGAAATAACATCTATATCAACACCTGTTATACCAAATGTAGTTTCGGGATCCAAAAAGAATCTTCTTGCGGTATTGCCATCGTTTGTATTGCCTGATCCTTGTTTTGGTTGATCTATAATTAACCCATGTTTGAGACATGCACGTTGAACTTGTTTCTTCAGCAATTTTCTTTTCTCTTTGTTGGTGTCATTATTACTTACTGATTCTGAAGATCCGAAGTCCAAATCATAGATAATTTTGAGTACGTGTTCCATTAACCTTATCACCGCTACATACGGGGATAATCTAAATTTAAATGCATAATACTATCTACTGACTTTGTCGGTTCTTGGTTTGACCGGCTTTACATGTAATACAGCTGGGTGAAGTTTTTGTATCAGTCAAAACCTGGGCAGTTTTTCCGTCTATCATTGAAAGTATCAATTGGTAATTCAATTTAATAATCTGTTCATCTTTCTCTAACTCTAATGGCTTTAGTGTGGTAATTTGATCTCTAATGTCACTTACTTCATTCTTAATGGTATCACGAGTTTCTTTTTTATTTTCAAATTTCATTGGTCTGCAGTATTTCGTAGACGATGGAGTATGGTTTTTCCAAATACAATTTGTTTGCATTATGCTGTGCGAAACTTCCGAGTCTTCTAAGTTCTTTATTAATCGCAATGGCACAAACGACAGCATGAACATATCTGTGTTAGAAATATCTTCACATAAAAATTATTTATATTGTTTTTGGCCAGAAGATTCATCGCATTCCCATTTACAGAAAAGAGTTAAATTGCAGTTTAGATGTTTTTTCAACTCACTTCCTTTAAGTGATTGCAGCAACTTTTCGCCTGTATGATTAAGTAAAGCTTGCAGTTGTATCTGTGCCGAAATTGGTATGATTTTGATAGATTTCTTTGGAGGATAACACCACTCTTTAGCTGTAGTTATGTGATACTATGATGGGTATAAATTATACTTTATATATTTGTACTTTACTGAAATAAATTTTAAACATTTCTTTCCTATAATTTTTACCAGGTAATTGAAACATCTGTGCAAAAAAGCATGAAAAATTCTAGGAAGTTTTTCAACCATTTGAAAAAATATTTATAACACCAATAACTTTCCTCTCTTTCTCCCTACGTTTTGCTATCTGCAATTTGTAGTTATGGCAGTGAATGGTTTCTAAAGTAAACTTACTAGCAATTTTGATTGAATTTTGTTTGTAAAAATTTTGAGTATTTTCCTTATAATATAAAAAGTGTTCCACGGGCGGGTCCGGGCGGTTGATAAAGTATATACAGACTTAAGGAAAATACTTTTGCCTTTCTTTGGATGGTTTCGATTTTTTGTCCTTTAAAAGTTATAGACTATTAAACTTCAAATTTTACGAATATATGGTGGTTTCAAATTTATTACATAACACCCTAACTAAAAATTATACAGGGTGCTCAATACCAATACCAAAAATTACAAAAAAAAAAACCGCAGCCCATTCTCAATGACAGTTTTCAAGAAATCGTAATTATTATAAGATTAAATATTATAATTTTTTTTTATCTTTAAATTAACTTAAATTCTTCGCTTTTAGCAGAATGCCACGCCTACTACTGTGAATATTTTGACAACATTTTTCGGCTAGCTACGTTTTTAACTGTTTCCTTTCTGAGGACATAGAAATTTTAAGAATCTATGCCAAGAAAAAATATAGGTTTTGGCCAATGAAAATTGATTCTGAGCCACCGTGGGCCGTATAAAAAAAAATAATGATAATTTTCGTGGCAGAAAATTATAAATTAACATTTTTCTAATTTAACACAACTAAATCATTTGATTTTAATAACTAAAAAAAAATAAATTGCTGTAATGTTTTCATAATTTCCGGGGAAGCGCGGTAGGCCTAGGATGCGACTTTATCGCTGGGTTCCCATTATCACGCAAAGACGGTTAATAAAATAATTAAGGGCACCTAACAGATTGCTATGCCTTTTTAATGTATATCAAAGGCCAAAGAAACCAAAAAAGTCTGACAATACGACCCAATAAATCTAACCAATGGACCCCCAGGAGAAGTGGTGTCAAAAGGAAGGAAGCATATGTTCATTATCTATAACACTCTAGTCAATCATATAACAACATTAGTAAACGACATAAGCACAATAACTCAAACGCATTAAGTTAACAAGAAGCACATAATCTAACAACATTAATACATGCAGACGTTGCTTCACCAAAGACATCAAATCGCATGCAGGCGCTAATAGACACCAGTTGATTCCTAATAATAATATTTAAGCTCAAATGAAGCTGAAGGATTCAATAGATAGCCAGAAAGGGATAATAGACCCCTAAAGGGTACAATATTGTGTTTGTGTTTTTTTTCAGGCAATAATGCCTATTTAGTTAAGTACCATGCTATATTCTTTAAGAAATGGATAGAGAAGAGATGAAACAGGTGTTGAAAGTAGAAGGATAGTCGGAAATTAACTGCCGTATATAAGACAGCCCAGCGACCAGCGGCTATGCCTTCATCGCTGAGCAGCCTCACCGACAGTCAATTTTTATTTTTGTAGTGAAAAAAACCAAGGTCTTCTTTGGGAATCGAACCCACAACCCCCATACTGACAAGCTAGTACACTACCAACTAGCCTACAGGGGCACCACCAGGGTGGGTTGTATTTCACTGTTTTATCGTTACTACAATGGTAAGTGCTCTAATGAAAATAGGGACCTTGTCGAATCAATTACTATGAGCGCAATAACGGTCCTGGTTAAGTGAGCATGCTTGCGGTTGTGTTCTGAAATTTTATTAAGCTTGCATGTGTCCTAAACCGGGAGTTGGATAGTCTCCAACTCTTTAGCAAGGAGTGGGGGCGTTGGCCTGCTCCCAGCTCTCGGAGTTGCGACTAGGAGTGACTGGAGGATAGAGATATCCGAATGCTTCTCAAGGCGTGGGTGACGGTACATATCATCCACAGTGGTTTGATCCACCGTCAGGTTATAACTTTCACGTTATACCATTTTACAAAACCGAGGCACTTGAAAGCTTCTTTAGAAACCTGAAAAATTTTTGCTTAGTCCATCGAACATCACACTGCATTTTTATGAAAAGAACATCAAGAACTTCCGATACCGTAATACTTATATCACCCCTAGTAAAATATCCAGCACCATTTCCAAACACAGATCTATGTGTAAGCATGCAACATTGCGTTTTACGACCCCATTCTGTTGCAAGATCGCGATTGAGTGCATTATTCATGTTTCGCCTTTCGGAAATCACCTCCAGCTGGTTGGGTCTATTACTAAATAAATACGCATGGCATATGGTGCTGTCATCTTCGAAAGAGTATAGCTGAATAAGTTGTTTATCTGCTTAAGTAGAAATCGGAACCCAACAAGATACAACAATAGCACTAAAATATAAGGTCGTTATATTACAACTAGATGGTTAACATTAAGGACATCCATGCTGCAGCCAAAGTCTGTTTTAAGTTTCTTTCACAGCAAAAATATACTTTTAACGAAAACGCAATACAGCGACCGTAATGAAAAAATGTCTTAACAATGTTGATATGTATTTAACAATCAAGTACACAACCTGAATATTTGTCAAATTAATTTATTATGCAAATATACAGGTTATATCGCTTATACGGTTGTGTCAATACCGTAACCCACTAGATTGCGGTCAAGCCAACTTCTTTAAATACACTTAAACAATATAACTTGCACAAGCACGTAATAGATGGCGCTCAAATAAATAATTAAGAACCAGATATAATTGTAAACCTAGAAGAAATTTGTTTTATTTTTTATTTATTATTATTGAATTTTATAACTACACGTTAAAAAATCATGTGACATAATCATTTATGATTTCTCTAGAAATGCTATCACTACATATGCATCCATCTCACATTTAATTTGGTTTTAAAAACACTTTATCTCATCTCTTTATCTTTATTTTTATCTCTCTCATCTCATCAGAGAAAAAACAATTTTCAAAACAAACAACAAATAATCGCACCTCAAATTTGTAAAATGTAAAAAGCATTAGATAATTGTAACAATTTGTTCGATCAATATCAAAGAAAAATGATTTTCACATTTTGACGCATGATAAATGCGCAGGAAAATAAAATAATAAAATGTGATGTTTCTTTGATTAATTCAGGCACATCCAAGGCATTGATTTGATGATTTCCTACCGATTACATAGAGACGAAATCTCGATTTAAGCACTACGTGACTGGCTTTTATTTTCAATCATGCACTCTATAATAATAAAAATAATAGAACCAAATAAGTACTCAATCAAGTGTTAACAAGATTTTGCTGCAAATAAACTTTAAATAAGTGTGTGAGTTGAGAATAAATAAAACAAAATAATTTTAATAATTTGAACATGCAAAAGTTAAGACAGGAACAGAAATATGGAATTTCAGCATGTTGTAGATGAGAACGATAATCATTGACAATATTGGCAACATAATCCAGTTACTGCAAAGAGTGAGTTGTATATTTAAATAAATATGAAGATTTGGAATCTCCGTTTAAGTTGTGCATTGTAGCCGTAGACACTAAAAATAATATAGTAAAGAAACAGATAACTCTCTTAAAATAATTAATAATAATAGAATAAGTTAGAAGAGGGGTAGAGAAAAATTGTGTTATAAAAATCATAAATGATTGCTGTCTTTATTATTTAAACATCTCATAGAGATATAAAAGTAAACTAATGTAAGCAATCGATAAGCGTCTTTAAAGAAACAGAGGAGTACCGCTGATTAACTTAACTCAATGTTAATACAGAACGTAATATATATCATAAACTAGCAAATCCGGCGATCTCCCTTTCGCCACCAGATGGCTTCATTTTTTGTAACATTTCGTTTGGAGATTAAAAGATGAAGAAAAATAATTTTTTTTGTTTTATATTTGAAAAGGAAAAATTTTATTTCATTGCACAACAGTAATGAATTCATGTCGATTACAAAAATGAAGTAGAATTTAGTTGAACTTCTCTAAGTAAACAATGAAAGTGAATCCAAAGTAAATACTGAATCGAAGCGTTATACGTGTCCGCAAATTAACCGTTTCGTTGAAGTGCTCTTTGGTAAACCACCTTTTTTTGTTTTTTGGTCTGACGTTAACACAAACAAAGCGGATGGTTTCCCAACTCGTGAACACGCAACGTCTAGCTGCCCAGGTGAAAAACAATGATTTTCTAATTTTATCACGCAAACACTAAGCGATTGGCCTTGCGACTTGTTAATTGTCATTGCGAACGCAAGGCGAAACGGAAATTGCAATCGTTTGAATTCAAACGGAAGATCAGTCGGAACCATTGGTATTCGAGGAATACATACACTTTCACCTGCGTACTTTCCGTTAATAATGGTTGCCTTAATCAAATTCGGCATAAGTCTTTTCACCACAAGTCGAGTACCGTTGCAAAGTTGCGGTAGATTCAAATTATATCATAATAACTGAAACAACTTTGAGTTGCAAGTTGTGTGGTGGAAGTCCTGGTAACTCCAGAGAGTTCAAAAACTCCGTTGGATAATTTACGGCATCATCGCGATTTGTTATGGAATCAACGGATTTGTATGTCACCAAATCGCCATCGATTTTTTATTGAATGGTAAAATTCAGTGCATGTACAACATCATTATTCTTTGCGGCGAGAATTGCTCGTGGACTTAACCAAGCATAGTTCTGATAATTCACACTAATGTTTGGGAAAACATTTTTAATAAGAGCTAATTAAGAGTCTACAAATCGGCAAAAGTTGTTGGTAAGAGTAATTAATCCAGCTGTCGCATCCACTGGGACTTTCCCATTTCCAACAGCTAACAATTGTTTGGAAAATTGTGCAGCACTTTGATCATTTTGAAGTTGAACTTTCATATTAGTGGTTAGCGATAATGTTTTTACGCTATTCCACAAAGGTGATGCCTTCAGGCAAGCATTCAATTAATCTACAGGCGTTGCACGGGTAATTACTGGCAACGTCTGCCTGAAATCGCCTGCCAACAATATCATCAAGCCACCAAAGATGTTGTTTTGCCGAAGATCCTTCTGTTGTTTTTTAAAAGTATTTTATTTCTATTTTTCCATAATAAATAATTTGATCAACTTTGTTGGTCAACTTCAGGGAATATTATGACTAAAAAATAAAGATAATCATGTAAATAAAAAAATTTTTGGAAACATCAACAAACAAATAAATTTTATATATTAAGGATTGCAAAAACTTCTAATATAATGGAATAACTTACGGACAGGAGAGGAGTATGCGAATGGAATCTCCAATATCTCCGGTTATTGCTGATATGCTACGCTCTCCTTATAGAAAGAGTTGCCCGGTGTAATAAAAAGAAAATGAAAGTCTTAAAAAATGATAATCATAATCTAAATATATTCTCTTAAATCTCTGCCTTGCCTGCAGCATGTAACCCCTCCCATGGCTAGCAGTTAAAGCTACAGAAAAGGAACAAGCCGTATAATTTTAGAAAGAAAAACTAACATTTTCAAAATAAAAAGATGTCATTCAACCAACTTGTTTTGCTAGTACATTTTAGTCATCATTCAAAAAACAAAAACATTAAAGTCAATCGTTCGACTTCTTCTGACTAAATTGGCAGATAAATAGAAAGATAATATGGACAGATTATTACAGCCAGTAATGTTCTTAACATATAAAAAGATGCTTACAAGTAACAACACTTCCATTTAGAAATGTTTTTCTTCTTTTTTTTGTCATCTACTTGCAAGCTAAATTAAAAACCCCATGTTACAAATCATAGTTTAACATGATACACATAAGAGTACAAACAAGTATCATTAATCCCAAACATCAATTGTTGTTAAAGTTGAAGTTTTTGTTTTGATGTGTTTTGTTTTGTTTTTTATCAGAAAAACTAATTAAAACGGAAAAGGTATGATACAATTGACCAACATTCCATAAATGGCCAGGCCAACATGTCTAGAGGTGAGTTGTTATTATAATTTTAAATTCCTTTAGGAAACAACACTTTTTTTAGATACAAATTTACAAACAAGGAAAACAGATTTAACAAAGGATATGAAAAAACTCACAAATGATTTGAGGATAAAATACAAACACGCGACTCGGTTGCTTTTAATGGCATTCAAAAAACCGACATTTTAACAAAAAAAAAAAAAAACATTTTCGTAAAGGCGATTTTATTTATTTTTAACCGGTTAACCGATTTTAAGTTTACTTGCACTATCTAATGTAGTGACTATAACATAGTCACTACATTAGCTCAAATAACTAGTTCTTTATATCAACAAGAGATACAACTGGAAAACCCATATATCTTATTTAACCTCCGCTCTATCTAATAGACTAAAAATAATCAAATGCTTATCTAGCTTCAAGCTTAACTGCAACTCTAAAACTCTAATAGATATTGTTAAAGCAATCTTATTTTCCAAAATTAACTACATGTTACCTATATATTGGCTATGCAGCAAGATCGGATCTAAAAAGAATTGAAAGCTTAATGAATTCTGCGATACGCAGTGCACTTGGTGCCTTCAGAACTACACCAATAACAAATCTTCTATTCGAAACCAATATACTGCCAAAAATGTCATATACGACAATTCCTCTACCTTAAAACGAATAAAAAATAAACAAATCAAAGAAAGTTCCCAAGACTCCGTCTACAATTTACCGAGCAATGCAAATTTGGCGTTCATTAGACATACCTCTTAAGATAAACTTTTCCAATAAAATTAAGCCCCCACCTTGGAAATGGAACGATAATATATGCAACATATCTATGACCAAATACCCACGAGATTCCACCAACCCACTCCAATTTAGGTCACTATTCAATGAAATAAAAAACAAGTTTAACGCATACACATTTATTTATACGGATGGCTCAAAAACACATAACTCGACATCCTTTAGCTTTACTACAGAGAATCAAGTTATAAAGACTTCTCTTTTGCCTACGTTTAGCTCGGTATACTCAGCCGAACTAATCGCTATCTATGAAGCACTATTGAACATTTCAACTCAAGCAGCTAAATTTATAGTTTGTACAGACTTCCTATCATCAATACAGTCCATCACAAATACCAGCAATAACAAAATATACGCAGTACAAATTAGAAATATTATGATTGAGAAATTCCCAAAGATTTTACTATTGTGGATACCAGGCCATTGTGGGATCACTGGCAATGCATTCGCAGAGCAAACCGCCAGAAACGCAGTAATGTTCCCTCTTCACTACCAACACAATAATGATTGCAAGGATATAAGCAAATTTGGAAATAAATATTTTATTTCTGCCAATAGAAATCTATTATTCGGAAGAACGTCCTCCTGGTATAGAAAAATAAACAAAGATATAACCACACAAAATGACTTAGTATCACCTGGTATTAGCAGGCTGGACCTGGTTAAATTTACACGACTAAGGCTTGGCCACACCAAAATCTCTCATGGACATCTAATTAATATCAATTGTTCCTCTCCCTCTGTATGTAACACACAACACACCAATAAACTATTCTTTCTGGATGAATGTCCAAAATTTGCCGAAGCACGTGATAAATTTTTTGGGAACACTGACCCCATATCCTTCCTATCCATCCCATCCAAGGAAAATATTCTTAAGATAACCAAGTTTTTAAAAGAAACTGACATATATGATAAAATTTAGCTTATGTTAAATTCTTGTAATTATTTGTTAATAAATGAATAAATAAATAAATAAATAAGTTTACTAATAATAATTAATTCAAATTGTATTGAATATTTTTTTAAAAAACTGAATATCCATTTTTATGCTTCGAACTAATATAATATTGTGTTAGCAGTTTTGATTTGCCTTCCATATTATAAACAGAGAAATCATTCAAGAATAAGTTATTCTTACGGCTGAGATCCAGGAGGAGTGCAAACTGTCTAGTGTGAAAATTTCAAACTAAAATATAATTAAATAAATTAGTATTATTCTTTATAAGGGTCTTTTTAAATAAATTTATCACATATATTTTCAATACTTCGCTTTCCCTTGGAAATTAATTTTTTTAAAAACAAAAATTTAACAATTTGAAATATTTAAAATATTTAAACATGCAAAAATAAGGAAATGGAAATTAAATAACAAATTCTTTCTTATAAAATATTTATAACAAACTAGCTGACCCGGTCCGCGTTGCTGGCCCTGAACAAACATTAGTGTTGTATTACCACACGATTTAAATTAAGCTTTTAACGAAATTTACGGGCTTTAAATAGAAATTCATGGAATACCTTTCATAAAGTTTTTTTACAGAATAACTTACATATGGTGCAGATCGATATTCGCAGCGTTTCGATCATTGGCGATCGCATCACGCAAGTGGACATATTTTTCGACGCGTAGCTTTTGCTAATTCAAACAAATGAATAGCAGACGTTCACTTTCAATTTTCGCGTACATGTCGACAATGAATTGATGGAAGACTTCACGACATTTCAACAAATGATTACATTCATTTGGCCTGATCATAAGGCGATAGGCATAAAAGTGCATACAGGAAACTTTTTTTGTGGACTCTCCATTTGAGTTGGGGTTAATCTGCATTACGTTGAAATGATACCCATCCTCACCACGCGGAAAAAGTAGTGGATATTGTAGTGCATCGTACGATCGATGAGTTTCCGCAATGCGTTGAACACTTGCATTCCGGCGATGGATGATAATATCGCGACGCTCGAAGTCTGTGCCGACCATAACAACTGCAACGTCACCTATCACAGGTGCATTGAAGCGCCGCTCATGCTCACCAGCCGCTGTCTTGTCAGCTCTTATCACAACCGTATAATCATCTGTCGGCATCTGGTCTAGGGCTGTTTTGAATAGACAGATGAGGCTGTTGTGTTCGTGTAACATAGCTTGAAGTCTCGAAACGATTTCCCGTCTGACTTCAGTACTGATTGTGCAACGCTGTTCAACCTCTGTAGCTTCATCGGCAGTGAAGTAAATTTGGAGGAACTTGGCATCATCATTGGGAAGTGGGAGCAACGATCCAATTCTGTGGTAGATTTGGCCTTGCACTTTGAAAGCGGGCATGTAACCGGCGTTGTTGATGATATTAGTTACTCCGAAGGACGTCATTTGAAAGCATGAGTTGTAGTTTCGTATGTTTTGAAGCAAGTGCTTTGAAGTCGGATTGGCGCCAGAAATGTAACTTTGTAGGGGTTCAGGCGGCTCAATTATTGGTGGTAAAACAACTTTACCGTTCAAACAACACATTCCCGGGGATTCCTTAGCAAACTTCAGAGCACGACAATTTAAGCAAACTTTGTCCATTGCGCCAATCACTACGTCCTTGTGATTGCGGTAGTCATCTTCCTTATTGTAGTGAAATGCCGCCAACTTTAAATCGGTTCTTTCTCTTGATCGAACCATTCGGGAGCGATTGGCAGTAGGGCTTTCGACGTGCTATTGGTGTGTCTCAGCAGCTCTAAATGAAGATGTACTGTCACGCATTTGCTGAAGCCGTGATTCGCGTTTTTTTTTTACTTTTATAACATTTTATTATTGGTTGTTGGAACGACAGTAATCATATTACCTATTTGATGAATTGGCATTAAAAATAATTTGTGAAGTTATTTCACTATTGTAAATTTAAAAACACTTGTTATTTACTAAATTGATTTCACTTATAGGTTTCTCACTTATGAACACAAAACAGCAAAGTTTGTTGGATTGTACCGTTATTTTTTACCAGCGTAGCAGGGAATATATTGTATTATATAGTAATGTAAATATTTTGTAAATATAAATAAACCGAAAACTCGGATTTTTGAATGCAACATTTCGGAAGTTTTAAAATTTTGATATTTTATTATATATTAGTGAGTTTTTTTTGTAAATATCTTCGGAACTACATAACCGATTTAAGAGATTGATATCTCGTTTTGAAAAGCATAACAATGGCTTTAAAAAATAAAATAAAAAAGAAAAAAAATAATAAATATGTATTTATATGTATATGTCATTGGTGGGTTTTGCCACGCCCCTCCGCCCACAGACCGAAAATCAAAAATCGGACTTCACAGTGTCACCCGCCTGAATATTCTGAAGATCCTCTGAAAATTTCATCAAAATCGGCCCAGCCGTTTTCGAGTCCATTTCTTACATACATACACACATCCTCTTTTATATATATAGATTAACTTAATTAAATAAAATCACTATTTCTGGAAGGGGTGTAGCATTTAGCGGGGTATAATATATATACAAACCTTCGCCGGTCTTTTACAAATATTTTGTGGGCTGGAAGTCGAAAATCTGTTGGGGCATTGAAGAGTTTACCCCTACCGACCAAACGTGTTTTTGATTTTTATATATATTAAGATTATGTGTCTTTTTAATTAAGTACCTATAATTCTGCGCTAAATTGTCTGTGTCTGTTTTGAAATTTATTCTGATTACATTTGTTACATTAACAATTTCTAACATTTCTAACATGTAACGACTCTTATAATTTTTTCTATGTCTAATATCGATGCTTCCTCAAATTTTGGATAATGATTATATTTCTTACAATGTGAAGATAAGGATGTCTTCTGTGTTGAAATATTCCTATATTTTTGGTCACATCTGTGACAAGTCTCAAAAAGTTGCATCTTTTAAAAAATATTTGGAAAGCTTAGATGCAACTCCTTAATCGGATTACTCACTATGGCGCGCAACAAGAAATCTGAAAAGACCCACGATAAATAAACCTCCCTTGCGCAATTCAAATGGAGACTGGGCTAGAAACGATAGAGAAAAGGGTAATTTAGTCGCCACACATCTGAAAAAAATATTTACCCCGAACACTGCATCTGAGACTGTCGATCTGAGCTCGTTCAATTATGTACAAGCTGTTCGCATAAGGTTTAAGCTTCAAGCGGTTCAAAGAGCCATTAAAGAATTGAAACCCAAGAAATCTCCGGGCATGCACAATATCAGCAACAAAATGATAATTGAGCTTCCTCACTCAGTAGTTAAAAATATTCTGTTTATTTTTAATGCCATAGTGAGACTCGAGTATTTTCCGCAACAATGGAAGGTCTCAGCAATCATCATGATCCCTAAGCCTGGAAAGGATCACACAAAGGTGGAAACGTAAAGGCCTATTAGTCTGTTGCCTAACATTTCAAAACTATTTGAAAAACTAATAGCAAAAAGACTAATTCAGATTCTGAATGAGAAAGAGTGCATCCCAGGTCATCAGTTTGGATTCAGAAGAAAACATAGTACAATTGAACAGGTGCACAGAGTAACAAATGTAATAAAACAAACATTTGAGGAAAAAAATACTGTTCTGCCCTATTCATTGACGTCTCTCAGGCCTTTGATAAGGTATGACTCGAAAGGCTGAAGTACAAGATGGGACAGAATTTGCCTATAACCCAACTTGTTGGACAACTATTTGATCGGTCAAAAGTTTGTCGTACGACAGGGGGATTTTATAAGTTCGCCTCAGCCAATTGGAGCTGGAGTTCCCCAGGGAAGTATTCTTGGACATCTCCTCTATCTTATTTTTACATCTGACATGCCAACCGATGGTAGAATCCATACTTCTACATATGCTGACGATACGGCTTTTCTCAGCATACACAAATGCCCTCAACGGGCATCATAGAACCTTCAGACTCATGTGTTTAAGTTGGAAAAATGTATAAAGAAATGGAGAATAGCAGTCAATGAGCAAAAGTGTGTTCATATAACATTTACCCTGTGTAGACAAACATGCGCACCAATTACAATTAACGGTCAACCTCGAGGGTTAAATATCTCGGCATTCACCTGGACAGTCGTTTGACTTGGAAAAACCATATAGATGCTAAACTGACTCAATTAAGACTAAAAACAGCTCAAGTACATTGGCTGATTGGAAGAAACTCTATACTGAGCTTGGACTGCAAACTTCTAATATATAAGACTATTTTGAAACCACTTTGGTGCTATGGTATTCAATTATGGGGCACTGCCTCAGTGACAACTGTAGAAAGAATACAGAGGAGACAAAATAAAATCCTTCGAATGATCACAGCCGCCCCATGGTATATCAAAAATTCCAATATTCATAAGTACCTCCACGTTCCCTTGGTAAGACAAGAGATTGTTAAACACGCAGTAACTTATAGAAACAAGCTTGGATATCATCCAAACCTCCTAGCCCGCAACATTTTTAACGAAAGTGGCTACATTCGATTGAAGAGGAGAGACACCTTGGCCCTTGGTCGAATTTGAATAAGATGCCTATAATTTAAGCAAATAAATTATCTTCGTGAAATATATATTTTGTCCAGCAGTGGCTGTACGTAATTAGAAAATTCTAGTTTTAAGATCTGAATACTTATTGTTAGTTTGAAATATTTTTGAAGATACAATAAAAAAAGATTCTAACTCTCTTTCAATCGTAAATTTAATATCCGGATGAAAACTATTCAATTCTGACAAAATATCATCCACTGCATCTTCCGAAGTTATACAAAATAAATCATCTACATATTTTGTGATAATCTTCGGTTTAATATGCATTTTACTAATTTACTAATTTATTAATTCCTCCATCACAATATCAGCTATAATTGGAGATGCTGGAGAGCCCATAGGGAGGCCATCCTTCTGCAGATATATCCTATTATCAAATTGAAAATACCTGTTGTCTTCAACACAAGACTTAAGAATACGTAAAAATAATTCCTTCTCAATATTCGTATTTTGTTCTATTATCTGCCATTTTTCCTGTAGGTTTAGCTTTGAGAATCATAGAGGAAAAATGGCAGATTATAGAACAAAATAGGAATATTGAGAAGGAATTATTTTTACGTATTCTTAAGTTTTGCAGGCGAATTTTGCATAAAGACCTTGATATGATGCCATACAAAGTCCAATTGGTTCAAAGTCCAATTGGACTTAATTTTCGTAAATGATGTTACCAATTTTTATATTAGGCGCTCCTTACCTATAATAACACCCGAGGATATCTACCATCCTACCATCGAAATATTGGGTTTAATTCCAAACAAATCTGTTGTGCCTTCATATACAAAGACATTCTGTTTTAAGAATACAAATTACAGTTTATTAAATAAACTCTTAATGGATACTAACTGGAATAACATATTATCTTGCACTGATATGGATCAAATGACTAAAGCATTCTAGAATAAGGTGTATTCCTTTATGGATCTTTGTATTCCGAAAAAAAATAACCAAGCAAAAGGTTGGACCTCCTTGGAACAATAAACAATTATCGTACACTAAAAATAGGAAGAACAGACTATATAAAAAATTCAAACAGTCTGGTGATTCTACTGATTATTTAAGGTATTCTATTAGCCGCGCTACATACTCTTCGCTTAATAAACTATCTTATAGTATTTATATGCACAAATTGAAAGTCAATTTAAAACGCAATCCAAAAGCATTTCACAGATTTGTTAATCAAAAAAGGAAAATAGATGGATTCCCTTCTACTTTAAAGTTCCAACAAACCGAATCTAGTGATGAAACTGTTATATGCAATTTATTCGCTGACTTTTTCTCGACAAATTACTCAGTTGCAGATTATGATGAATGTTTTAAGTACCCATTTAATATTGCAAAATCTCAAACGATTAATATACCATTTATCGATATTTTGACAATCTCCAAGGAATTGAAAAGGATTAAATTTTCATATAATTGTAGACCTGACAACATCCCCAGTAATATTTTGATAAATTGTGCTGAAAGTATTTCCATCCCTTTGGAAATTTTATTCAACATGTCAATAAAATATGGTACTTTCCTGAAATCTGGAAGGATTCTTATATTATTCCTTTTTTTAAATCAGGTAACAGGTCTGATATTTTAAATTACCGTGGTATTGCAAAATTAAGTACTATACCCAAATTATTTGAAAAAATTATCACTGAACATTTATGCTTTCATACATCAAGTTTGATAACCAATAATCAACATGGATTTCGGAAGGGATGCTCTGGCATAACAAATCTTTTACACTTTTCAACAATTATACATCGTGGATTTTTAAAAAAACAACAAACTGACGTTATATATACTGATTTCAGCAAGGCATTTGATAAAATAAATCATATCCTCCTGAAGAAAAAATTGGAATTAATAGGTTTTGCTGATTTAACTGTCAAATGGATTTACTCTTACCTAACGAATAGGAAACAAATGGTCCGTTTTAATAACGCCTCCTCTAGATGCATAAAGGTTCTATCTGGAGTACCACAGGGAAGCCACCTTGGGCCGCTTCTTTTTTTGCTATTTATTAATGACTTGCCTGATGTCATTCAATCATCCAATATTTTGATGTATGCTGACGATGTAAAGGTTTTTCTTAGTTATTGTCAAGTAACTGACCAGCAACGCCTCCAAGGTGACCTTAACTCGTTTCACAACTGGTGTAGAATAAATCGTATGGAGCTAAATCTCAAGAAATGTAAATATATGTGCTTTGCTAGAAAGAAACCGATAACTGCGTGCTACTATATCGATGACCATCATTTGGAGGAAGTTGACAAAATACTAGATCTTGGATTGCTACTTGACTCCAAACTCAATTTTATTGCACATATCAATTTGACAGCAAACAAAGCTAGAGGTGTACTTGGATTTGTGAAACGTTGGGCTAAAGAGTTTGATGATCCATACGTTACCAAAAGCCTTTATATGTCCCTTGTCAGGCCTATTCTAGAGTATGGATCCGTCATTTGGGACCCTATATATAGAAAATACTCAGATGTTCTCGAATCTGTTCAAAAACAGTTCCTGCTTTTTTGCCTCCGTGGTTTGAACTTTAACCCATTGGACTAACCTGCCTATTCAGCTAGATTTTCTCTTATTAAGCTACCAACTTTAAGGAGTCGTAGAACAGCACTTAATATTTCGTTCATTTTTGGTGTGATAATTGGCGATGTTTCTACTCATTCACTTATTAACAGAATTACTCTAAATGTACCGCAACGCCCTACACGACATTTTATACCTTTAGCAGTGGAATTCTCTCGAGCCAATTATGCTAACGCGGACCTTTTTAGGAGAATTTGTGCAGATTTTAATAAATATTATAATTTCGTAGATTTCAATTTATCAGTAAGCGCAATAAGGAATAACTTATTAGTTTACCTGAACAACTAGGTGTTTGCATTTATGTATATTTTTTATAGAATTTGTTTTTATTGTATGTATGTATGTTAAATTTGAGCAAATTTTTATGTTGTATGTAAAGCTAGTATTTATTATTGTATGGGTGTTAATTTAAGATAATTTATATTGTATTTTAATTAAAATGTCTGCAAGGATGTTAAATTCCGTAGACAATTAATGATAAATAAATAAATAAAAAATAAAAATAATAATCAAAAATAATACTAAAATATATTTATAATTCCCTACTACTGAATATTTATTTTTTCTTCAATACTTTTATTATTTAATCTTACTTACTGTTACTCATAAAAATTTTAGAAATTGTTCTTAATATTACTAAAGCGAAAGCTTTGTCGCGACGAAACTTTTCGGGTCCTTATGCTAAGAAATATTCAAAATACAATGGAGATGATGAAATACGGATTTCTGAATTTTAGCTTCAATTGTTGCAAAGGGCAGAAAATTTTTAAAAATTAATTTTAGCAAAAAGTATGAATTTACCTTAATTTGGAATTGGAAAATGTATAAATTGTTGACAAACACATTCAAATTGCTATTTACAATATAAACTTTTATATTTTTTTTTTGAAATTTTGATTTTGTGCAGTTTAAAACTTATGGAAAATATTGCAGAATTTTGGTGTAATTTGAATTTTGCTTCAATTTGGAATTGGATTTTTCATTCAAACAAAACAAAACGCAAAAAGGAGCCTTTTAAAGAAGAACTAAATTGTAACAGCAAGTCGAAAACGATAACGTTTCATATTTTTTTTTTACAAAAAAACAGTTTCGGTTATTTTGGCCCCCGGGTTTTCTGCTTTTTAAATATTAAAAAGTTTTTCGTATTAGCACACATAACACACGTTTTACTTAAAATTTTCAATAATTTGATACTTTCGAAAAATCATAATACCTGTTTTTTTAATTACACGCAACGTCCATTTACTTGCTTAGTTTCCACCAAAGCCGTCGCACAGTGAACCATTTAACGAGAAGGCGGTCAAAAATATATAACTTTTGAACGGATCATAATTTTGATACGGGTTTTATTTTTGCCTACTAGGTCTGATCTCAACAAACTTTCGTTTAAGGTATAAAAGTTCAACCGGTTGGAAAAATAGTTGTGATAGGCTTAAAAATACATTCTAAGTTTTAGCTGATTTTTGGTACGAAAGTAAAGTATTAAAACTTGTTGAAAGAGTTTGTTTTACATAAAGTCTTATATTTTGATTCACGTTTAGAACTTATACTTATTAAAAACTTAAATTAAGTTAGATAGGGCCAAGCTTTGGCTCCGTGAAATTTTTAGTATGAAGGCCAAAGGCTTATTAAGAAGCAAACGTAAAAAATATATTTATTGGTTCGAATTTACTTTAAATAAGGAGGTATTTAAGTCCAACATAAACATAAATACTACTCGTGTTTGCAGTAAATTGATTAATACTTTATTAATTTACAAACAATTTTTTTTTGTAAAGAGAAGTAGCACTTCAGGCAACAATGCCTATTTAGTCAAGCACCGTGCTACATTCTTTAGGAAAGGGATAGAGAAGAGATGAAAAAGGTGGTGAAAGTAGAAGGATAGTCAGAAATTAACTGCCGTATAAAGACAGCACAGCGACCAGTGGCTATGCCTTCATCGCTGAGCAGCCCCACTGACAGTAAATTTTTATTTTTGTAGTAAAAAAAACCAAAGTCTTCGTTGGGAATCGAACCCACAACCCCCATACTGGAAAGCTAGTACACTAGCTACTAGCCTACAGGGGCACCTATTGTGAAAGGATGAAATACATACAGATAACTCTTGTGTTTGGAAAAATGACTATTAATTAAACAATGTTAGTAAATATTTCTTCTAAATAGCCTTAATTTTCATCTTCTAGAAGTAGTTTAGCTTCTACGTCTAGTTCAATAGAAGTACTTTTCCATTTTTGTCGGATATTTTACATTAGTACATTATCTAGAAATTTTTCTTGTGTTATGATCACGAAAGAATCTATAGTCTTTGTTTCGTTTTTCTTGCGCTTCTTCAGATAGATCTCCTATTGGTAGCATATTGTGTTGAATTATTTGCTCCCCATGGTACAAAATTTTCTCGAAGAATATTTATTAAATATAGCTGTTTTTTTGGCGTACTCTCCAAATTTATTTGCATTTATTTTTCTGCTGCATGATAGAACTTGCAAAATAATGCTGAATCTCCTTATTAGTTCCAAATCGACTTCTATGATAGATGCTGCAGTTTCTGGATCTGAAAAAAATCTTCTTGCAGTGTTTCCATCATTTGTGTTCCCTTCTCCTTGCTTTGGCTAAGCGATAATTAGGCCTTTTTTCTAAATATTTTCCCTGAATTTATTGTTTTTTTTTTTTCCTTGTTTTCCTTATTTTTTCTCACTGTTTCGTCTAACGGAACAAAATCCAAATCATAAAAATAAAACAATTTTACAATCAGTGCAAATCAATTTAAAAAGCAAAGTACTTTTGTGACGAACTGTGCATGACTTTGAAATTGACTAAAAATTTTTGTTTTCTTTCTTTCTAAGAATACATATATGTATTTAAACAATGTCTCTCGTAAAGGCGATTTAAAAAATAAATAAAATGCTTATAAGATAGCAAAGCCGAAAACAAATTTTAACTCCATTTTCTAAATCTATTTTGCAAAAACTTTTCGACCTTGTGTCAGAAAAATTGTTCTGGTGCTCACGGTCAGATCGTGCCGGGTATACAATGGGGTATAGGTATGTAGGTAACATAATGCTAATGCTTTTACATTCCCTAACGAACTTTAGAAGTTATGCTCTATTAAGTAAAAGAATTTAGAAAAAATGTTGACCTCTAAAAAAAATAATTTCTAAAAAGTAAAAATCAGTCAAAAACAGTTCAGTTTTCTGGCACCAATAGCTAATAAATTTCGCTATTATAAAAAGTTTGTTTCGTTAAAATATCTTGTAGAACAAGAAACAAGTTATAGATGTTTAAAAATCAAAAATTTACTAAGAAATTTCTCATTTTAGCAAAATATTGAAAATGCTCATTTTGAATTACCCTGTTCAGTATGATATAGTTAAAATAAAGTTTGAATTTATTGGCTCCCTCCCGAGGTACACTAGTATCTACTTTCGAATGAACTTTAAAATTTTACAATTGGGGACCATGAAAATAAGGACTTTTGGCCGCCTTCTTGTAAAATGGTCCACTGTGCGTCGTTCAATTTTCTTGTATAATTCGCTAACAAATACGTTTTTCTTTTTATGCGTTAATGAATTCTCTTGTGTCTAAAACGTTTGTTGTCTCATTATTTTCCTTGTTTTATTCTTGCTTTTTTTTGTTTTCACGACCAAAAATAATACAAAACTAAATGACACAATCCTTATCCTTGTTCCTGTTTTATTTTTATTTTCTCTCAAGCTTCCATTTATATTTGATTCATTCAAATTTATTGTTTTAATTTTCCACAAATTTTGCTTAAATCATTTAATTTATTTTAAAATCACACTTGACAACACTGTGTTTTGTTTAATATATTTAAATTCAATTTTGTGTATCTATTCGCTTTAGATGTATAAATAATTATAAAAGGTGTTATTTTAAGCTAGATAGAACTTTAAATTGTAAAAAGTAACACAAAAAATGAAATTTTGATGAAACATTTTTTTTTATTTGTTTCAGTATACTCTGACAAATCATCATGAATAGACTCTAGCTTGAACAACGCTACGAAATTATCCAAATTTACTTTGAAAATCAGTCGTCGATTCGCGCAACTTATAGACGACTTCGTTATTTTTATGGCGTACATAATCGTGCATCTGAACAAGCCATTCGTCGAACTGTCGATAGATTTCGTACCACATACTCTCTAGAGGATGGAATAACACCAACACGTCGAAGGAATGTGCGTACTGAAGAGAATATCGCCGCTGTAAACGAAAGTGTGGAAGAAGATCCAAATTTATCAATTCGTCGTCGGTCGCAGGAATTGGGACTCCGTCCGTCCACTACGTGGAAAATTTTGCGCAAAGATCTCGGCCTTTACCCGTATAAGATCCAGCTGGTGCAGGAATTGAAGCCACGAGACCATTATATGCGTCGTTCTTTCGCCGATTGGGCTCTAGAGCAGTTGGCAACTGACCCGTTGTTTTATCGCAAAATTGTGTTCAACGATGAGGCGCATTTTCGGCTTAACCGGTTTGTTAATAAGCAAAATTGCCGCATATGGAGTGAGACCAATCGACAACAGACCCTACAGACTCCATTACATCCAGAAAAATGCACCTTTTGGTGCGGTTTTCACGCTGGTGGCATCATCGGACCTTATTTCTTCAAAAATAAGGCCGGAGCTCGCGTTACGGTCAATGGAGATCGTTACCGCACCATGATCAATAATTTTTTGTTTGAAAATATGGATGACATTGATCCGGACGAGATGTGGTTTCAACAGGATGGCGCTACGTGCCATAGAGCGAACGCAACCATCGACTTATTGAAATCAAAATTTGGCGATAAGTTGATTTCGAGAAATGGACCTGTCAATTGGCCTCCAAGGTCGTGCGATTTGACACCACTCGACTATTTCCTGTGGGGCTACGTGAAGTCACTGGTTTATGCTGATAAACCAGCAACAATTGACGCCTTGGAGGACAGCATTGTTCGAGTTATTCGTGACATACGCCCAGCAGTGCTCGAAAAAGTGGCCCAAAATTGGACGTCCAGAATGCGCTTCGTCAAGAACAGCCGCGGTGCCCATATGCCCGAAATCATTTTCAAATGTTAATGTCACGTATTGATCCTTCGAATAAAAAAGAAATTTTGATTGAAATTTAATTTTTTGTTTTATTTTTTACAATTTCAAGTTCTATCGGGCTTAAAAAAACACCCTTTACTAAAGAAATTTTGTTTTAAAATAAAACATTAAGATCGGACAAACATATGCGAGTCACGATTGACAAAAACGGAAGTCTCGCAAACTACAAGTTTAAAAACACAAAGAATCCCACGTTTTCAAGCGTTCTTGGATTTATAATTTGCAACAATAATTTCTGAAAAATATTTTTGAATTTAAAACAATTTACTGCAGTGCCTAGAGTAGGACTCTATGATATAATTGCTTCCGTTCAAATACAATTGAGGGTGAAGAGAGTGTAATACCACCTTCCACTCTTCTCATTTCTTTTTTTAGGAATGCTTCGTCTTGCCAACCCAAAGTAAGTTAGTTAGATGCATTCCCAAAAAAAATGAGAAGAAATTATAAAGTAGATTTCCTTAGGTCAACCAAATATCGTGTACGTACATTTAGTGACCCCCATAACGCATTTCAGTGTCAAACCCAATAGCACAAGTATTCGAAAAGTATTAAAATTAAAAGCAAAACATGTACACGACGATCTTATTAATCAACATATTTATGGCCGGCTATCAGTTATTTTCAGAAAACTGGAAAAGAAGGAGAAGACAAGTTTATTAAGAAAAAAAGAAAAGAAAAAAATATTGCATTTAATTAACCAATTGAATGAATGTAAAAGGGATGCGACTGGAAAATTATTTTTTTTCTCTCTCTTATTTATTACTTTTTAATTATTGTCAATATTTATTGCTGTTGTTGTTAATGTCTTCTTGTCACTGGAATTGTGTTTAATAACACTTGATTTTGATGGAGAATGTAAGCCTACTGTTGTTTTTGTTTTTGTTGTTGTTGTAAATTGTTACCTGCCAGGCTTAAATTGGTAATAAAATTCCAATTGTCTAGAAATCATTGAAAAATTGTCGTTGTATTTCCTAACATTTTGCTGTCCCACTGATTTCTTTTGCAGCTATTTAATTTATATGTATTTGCCATCAGGCTTTTTTAGCTGCTCTGGAGACCTCTATTTAGTTCATAAAAAGAGCTCTATTTGATCGTATACATTAGATAAACATCATTATGGTCATCAATCATGGCAAACCATTTAAGGTATGACATCTTCTTAGATCATCAGCATCATCGGCATCAAACACATTGGCATGAATGGCATCACATCACCAGCATGCTCTTGATCATCACGATGATCTTGGCCAATATAATATACCTACAAGTGAATGCTTTTCAAACTTTATCTCATTTATATTTTTATATCGCACAAAAAACAAAAAACAACTCTGCTCAAAAACAACATTGTTGCATGTGTTAACTATATAAGTTTTGTTGTTTTGTTTTGTTATATTTTGTGCACGTTTATGCACGCTCGCCATTGTTTAAGCAAGTGCAAAATGTGCAATTAGTTGTGCTTTATTAGCAGATTTTGGTCAATGAGCTGCTTGTTTGTGTAGCTGGTAACAATGGCAATACAAGCTAATGAAAGGAGCTTTTATCATTTAGCCTTAGCCTTGAGTTTGGTGTATTTTCTTTTTAACACTGCAAGAAAAGTTTCCTCCCCTAAGGAAGAACTTTTCGAAAACCTTTCCTTTGTGTTCGGCACAGCATCATATTTCTTCTACTTTTGTATTAATTAAGAAATAACAAGAAATCAATTTGTTTAAAATAAATTTCAAATTTATATAAAAATAAAATAAATTTTTATTTTTGTTTTTATTATTTTGCCACACCATTCGGTGGCAGCATCAGAAAAAGAAAATTTGTTTAAAATTAATTTCAAATTTATATAAAAATGAAATAAATTTTTATTTTTGTTTTCATTATTTTGCCACACCATTCGGTGGCAGCATCAGAAAAAGAAAAGTGTATAAATTGTTGACAAACAAATTCAAATTGTTATTTACCATGTAAATTTTTATATTTTTTTCTGAAATTTTGATTTTGTGCCGTTTAAAACTTATGGAAAATATTGCAGACTTTTGGTGTAATTTCGTTCGTGCCCCTGTAGGCTGGTAGGTACTGTGCTAGCTTACATGACTGGGGGTTGTGGGTTCGATTCCCAACAAAGGCCTTGTTTTTTCCACTACAAATAAATTTTTACTGTCGGTGGGGCTCCATAGCGGCACAATATTTATTTGTTTTCGTTTTCTTTCAGCCCCTGTAGGCTAGTATACTAGCTTGTCAGTATGGGGGTTGTGGGTTCAATTCCCAACGAAGAGCTTGGTTTTTTTCACTACAAAAAAAAATAAATAAAAATTGACTGTCGGCGCGGCTGCTGAGCGATGAAGGCATAGCCACTGAGAGAGTTAATTTCCGTTACTATCCTTCTACTTTCACCACCTGTCGCATCTCTTCTCTATCTCTTTCCTAAAGAATGTGGCACGGTACTTGACTAAATAGGCATTGTTGCCTGAAGTGCTACTTCTCTTTGGAAAAAAATTCGTTCTGTGTTGCAATATAAACTTGGTGACACTATTTCAAAATCCAAATCTTTAAAAAAATTACCAAATATACACTGATCCGATTGATAAAGCCTGACAACCTCTTGGCTTAGTATATTTGCAAGAAATTCTTATATGCCGGAGAGCAGTCAACCACCTCCCGAGCTCGACATAGTAACTATGTGGCATATACTCTTTCGAGCTCGAGCAGTTAAATAGGTTTTAGCAAATCTCAGCATCAACAATTCTCCTGGGCCAGATGGAATTTCACAACTGTCCTTGAAATTGAGCTTTTCGACGGTAGTGTGTCAATTAGCATCACTTTTTAGCACATTGTATCATACACATGAATTTCCAAACTGTTGGAAGACTGCTAATGTAACACCGATCCCCAAAAAGGGTCTAACAGCCCAATTGCCCAATTCTGCAGTTTCTAAAATATGCTTTCCGGTAGGGGCACTCTACAAGTGTCTTACAAGCTTTACTTTCGAAACGATGGTGCAGTTTCCTATATCAATTCGCAGAAAGTAAGATGGTGGCTCTAGATATATCCCAGGCGCTTAATAGAGTGTGGCATGTGGCTTTTGGTGGCGGTGATAATTTTTCCAGATTTATATCGAGTTTTCTCAGGAATCTCAGCATAATATATAATTCGTGGGTACCACAAGGCCTCGTTATTTCTCTTACCCTATTTCTTATTTTTCTAAATGGCCAAACCAGTGGGAGGTAAGATTCCAAAAGGCAAAACATGTATAAAAAGCAACAACCTCCAAATGGGGTCGTGCAAATAAAGTCAATTCCCGTAAAACTCAATGTTGCGTGCTTACGCATAGATATGTGTTCGGAAATAGTGCTGCATCTGTTACAATGGGTGATATAAGTATTAAGGAAATAGAAGCTCTTGATGTTTTTGGCGTGAAAGTCCAGTGTGATGTTCGATGGACTAAGTACACTCGGTTTTTTGAAACGGTGTAAAAGATTCTTCACTCCATCCGATCTTCGTACTATTTATACCAACTATATTCGTCCCAAAACGGAATACAACTCTCATGCATGAGCCGGCGCCCCAAAGTCTATTATGAAATATTCAACTCTATTGCATCGACGCAATATGGGTTGTACTCACTACTTTATCATAACATGAGTAGGGGTTATCCCCTGAAAAATTTTTTTCATCCATTTATGCCTTGATTTATATTGGTTACACCCTCTTTAACGTATTAGATAAATCTTTTCCTTCCTGACGCTATAACTCCAGAACGCACGAGCCGATTTTCACGGTTTTGCATTGGTTGGAAAGGCCTCGGGCTCCGTGAGGTTTATAGCAAAGAAATTTCAGGAAAAATTTCAAGAGAAAAGCAGGAAAACAGGGAAAAACATTTTTCACCTACAGCGCCATCTCTGATACATAGCATGTACTACAACGGCACCAGTATCCCTCACGAAAATAAGTACGTTCGACATGCAAATAATCGATGAAATATACAATGAAGAATTGATTCTGACTATTGCAAACAAGCTACTGATTGAAGTAGGAACGATCGATCGATGCACGATGCATTCAACCAAGAATTAAACCGAGAGCTGCATTACAATGTTGATATATTGCAGGAATTCGTTCGAAATAATGTATCGTTGCTGAATGAACAGCAAAAACAAATATACGAAACATTTATGCAAGCGGTGGACAATAATACTGGTGGTCTATTCTTCCTGGACCTACCTGGAAGAATAGGAAAAATATTTGTCAGTGCATTGATTTTGGCCGCTATTCGATCAAGATGTGACATAGCTTTGGCGTTAGCATTATCCGGAATTGCGGTGACTCTTCTAGATGGCGGTCGTACTGCACATTCAGCGCTTAAGTTGCCACTCAATTTAAACACAATTGATACTCCAACATGCAATATTTCCCGGTCCAGTACAATGGGAAAATTGATGATGCAATGCAAGCTCATTGTTTGGGATAAGTGCACAATGGCACATAAGAAATCATTTGAAGCACTTCACACTTCACACAGAAGGATCTTCGGCGAAAGAACATCTTTGGCGGCTTGATGATATTGTTGACAGGCGATTTCAGGCAGACGTTGCCAGTTATTACCCGTGCAACGCCTGCAGATAAATTGAATGCTTGCCTGAAGGCATCACCTTTGTGGAATAACGGAAAAACATTATCGCTGACCACTAATATGAGAGTTCAACTTCAAAATGATCAAAGTGCTGCACAATTTTCCAAACAATTGTTAGCTGGTGGAAATGGGAAAGTCCCAGTTGATGCTACAGCTGGATTAATTACTCTTACCAACGAATTCTGCCGATTGGTAGACTCTTAATTAGCTCTTATTGAAAATGGTTTCCCAACCATTAGTGAGAATTATCAGAACTATGCTTGGTTAAGTCAACGAGCAATTCTCGCCGCAAAGAATAATAATGTTGTACATGCACTGAATTTCACCATTCAATAAAAAATCGATGGCGATTTGGTGACATACAAATCCGTTGATTCCACTACAAACCCCGATGATGCCGTAAATTATCCAACGGAGTTTTTGAACTCTCTGGAGTTACCAGGACTTCCACCACATAACTTACAGCTCAAAGTTAGTTCAGTTATTATGATATTGCGTAATTTGAATCCAACGCGACTTTGAAACGGTGAGAAGACTTATGCCGAATTTGATTGAGGCAACCATTATTAATGGAAAGTACGCAGGTGAAAATGTATGTATTCCTTGAATACCAATGATTCCGACTGATCTTTCGTTTGACTTCAAACGCTGCGTGTTCACGAGTTGGGAAACCATCCGCTTTATTTGTGTTAACGTCAGACCATAAAACAAAAAATGTGGTTTACCAAAGAGCACTTCAACGAATCGGTTAATTTGCGGACACGTATAACGCTTCGATTCAGTATTTACTTTGGATTCACTTTCATTGTTTACTTAGAGAAGTTCAACTAAATTCCACATCATTTTTGTAATCGACATGAACTCATTACCGTTGTACAATGAAATAAAATTTTTCCTTTTCAAATATAAAACAAAAAAATAATTCTTCTTCATCTTTTAATCCCCAAAGGAAATGTTACAAACAACGAAGCCATCTGGTGGCGAAAGGGTGTTCGCCGGGTTTGCTAGTATTTTATATTTTGCGTAAAATAGTTGAGCTGTTTTCATAAATCAAATTTCAAACATTTAAAATTGGGATATTCGCTAAAAACAAAAAAAAACATCATTTTCTCCAAGTGTACGTGTAACCAAATTGAATTTTTTATTTTATTTGCTTTTCTGCTCATTAAGGATAAAAAAAGAATACTTTAGCTGGGTGCTGATGATGTTTAGTTGTTTTTATTTGGACATTTGTTTTCTTTGGACTATTTTTGTACAGAAAAAAAATTGTTTATGCAGTCGCTTTATTTGGTGAAACTTCAAAATAAACTTTAATTAAACTGTTTTTTCCAATTGCTGGTTTTGTATTCATCTGTGGCCATGGCATGTTAAGTGTTTGTTTTATTGCCACTTGTTGGGAGTTTTTTCAAAAACAGGATAAATAAAAAAACAATTTTGCTTTATAGCCAAAGATAGACCTTTTACTGAGAATCGTGTTTGGTAGCATTGTATTGGCTTCCATAACAATTAAACACAAGTTTTCCACAGGCCTAAAATAACCAAGCGGTCATTTTTCGTATTACAGGCGAAGGTGGTTGCATTTGCTTGATTCGAAAAGTATTGTTGTAGCACAGACATAACGAGAGAAGCATTTTGTTATTCGGATTAGCCTGGACAGCATCCACAAGCTTTTTATTTTATTTTAATTGTGTAAATTTACGACTTCACTAAAAATGATGGAACTAAAACCTAAAGATAACTAGCGCTTCTATAACTTATTTGGTGCAGTTCTGTTTTACACTTTTAAGTTGTATTTGATTATAGTGCCATCTGTGGGAATGAAATTGCTTAAACACTTTAACTTTTATATTTATTTCAGGGTTCAGAATTTTTCATTTATGAACATTCAAAAATCAACATTCATGATATTTTTCATAAATGAGAAATCTAAAATTTTATATATTTTTTCACGCTCATAAACGAACAACAAAAAATGTTCTGCTTATGTTCATACATGAATGCGAACAACAAGAATTATTAGTCTTAGCTTCTTCTCATTAATGTTCTCTTTCATAAATGTATATGTTCATTTATGAACGTTAAAATTTTATAAAAGTTCTCATAAATGAACGTGAAAAAATTTTCTACCTACGATCGCAGTTTACCCTAAAATGTAGCAAAAACACATGGGTACATATTAACTCAAAATACAATTTTGCAATATATTCTAAAAGAAATAAAAAAAAAACATTTTTTTTCTACATACGCCGACAATTGCACATTAACAAATATGTACGTTTATGTATGCGAATGCTTCACGCACATATTTTTACGATCTTTTCATCTCTGAAAAATTATCAAAATTGTAAATACTCAAAAATGAACACTTGTGTGTTTCTCATTTGTTCACTTATGAATAGAAAGATAAAAATAAATTGTCGCATTCACAAATGAGAAAACACAAAATATTTTGTACATGTGTATGAGAAGAAGCGGCTAAAAAATAAAATTTACATATTCACACATGTATGAACAGTGAGTGAACACTCCGCTACTCTGATTTATTTATTTATTTATTTACATTTCTCTATCTTATAGTTACAAATTTAAAGTCACCAGGTTTTGACAGAACTGATGGTGAAAAAAAGGGAAAGTTGTTTCTTACATTTCTATACAATTCATTCTTAAGGTTGAATTATTTTCCTATCCAATAGAAGTGTGCGGAGATTGTCATGATTAATAAACCAAACGAGCCAGAGATTAACGTAACATCGTATAGGCCTGTAAGTCTACTAGTCATATTTGCCAAAATATTTGAACGAATATTTTTGAAAAGGTTATTATCAGTTTTGGATACCTTAAACATCATTCCTAAACATCAGTTTGGATTCAGAAATAAGCATGGTACTCCTAAGCAATACCATTGCATTATAGCTTTTATGATGCTGATGAGAGATAGATGAGAGAGATGATGATGAGAGATAGTTTGGAAAATAAAAAAAACTATTGTTCTGCAGTGTTCTTCCTAGATGTACAGCAAGCGTTTGATAAAGTGTGGCACGATGGGTTTATGTTTCAAATTAAAGAAATTGTTACCAACTCCTTATTACTTACTTTTGAAAGCATACTTGCATACTTGACTGACAGCACCGTTTATGTTAAAATTAATACTGATTATTCGCAACTATATGATATTAAAGCTGGAGTACCACAAGGCAGTGTACTTGGAGCTATTTTATACACCATCTTCACATCAGATATGCCAATTACCGAACAAGTTTTAGTGGCAACTTATGCAGATGATACAGCTGTTTTAGCAAAAGACTATTGTCCAAATAATGCTTCGATTATTTTTTTTCTTTTTTTTTCGGACCAGCACTCAGGGAAATTAGGTTTCGGAAAGGAGGAAAGAGGGAGGAGTGTCTGTGAACATTCAGTTTGAATTTTCCCAGATTGAAAGTGACAGGAAAGATCTCCGGAGGGATTTTATTCCACGTACGGACTGTTCCGCTGAAAAACGAATTTTCCCTGTAATGCGTAGTGCGATTCACTGGCCAATCAACCACAAATGGATGTGCTCTCAACGAAAATTGTGTTAAACGCGAAAACGTGTGAGTATTGGGAACAAGTTCCCTAATTTCATTAGAGCACTTTACATTGTAGTAACGATAGAACAGTGAAATACACCCCACATTGCGTCGATGCTCTAGAGAATCAATAGACTTGGATATCCTACCGTCCCCAATGAGCCTCTTGGCCCACTCCTGTACGCGGTCGAGTAACTCCAAAATCGATTTTGGAGCGCCGGCCCATACATGAGAGTTGTATTCCATTTTCGGACGGATATAGGTGGTATAGATAGTACGGAGATCGGATGGAATGAAGAATCTTTTACACCGTTTTAGAAAACCGAGGCACTTGAAAGCTTCTTTAGAAACCTGAAAAATGTGTTTAGTCCATCGAACATCGTACTGAATTTTCATGCCAAGAACATCAAGAGCTTCTGACTCCGTAATATCTATATTACCTATAGTAACAGATGCAGGACCACTACCGAACTCAAGCAAGCTGAATGGAGAGCACTTGATACGTGGTTAATTAAATGGAAGATTAAAGATAACACTGAAAAATCTTCACACGTTACTTTTTCCTGAAAACGCGGCAATTGTCCTGCGGTTACTTTAAATAATAATCCAATTCCACAAAGTGACTGTGTAAAATACTTAGGAATTCATATAGATAGAAGATTAACATGGAAGTCGCATATAAGAGCAAAGAAACTGCCATTAAATATTAAAACTAAGACTGTTTTTTGGCTTTAAGGACCTAAATCTCGTCTAACTTTAAAGAACAAAGTCTTAATTTATAAAACAATATTAAAACCCATCTGGACTTATGGTATACAGCTATGGGGAACGGCCAGCAATTCAGACATAGAGATATTACAAAGATATCAATCCAAAACCATGCGGTTAATTGTTAACGCTCCATGGCTTGTGTCAAATAATTCTACTCACTCTGATCTCTGTATTCCCAAGATAAAAGATGAAATTAAAAGGCTTAGGCGGCAGTTATTTAGAAAGGTTAAGCCTTCATATCAATCCATTAGCAATTGCCCTACTTGATGAAACTGTTGAAGTTAGCAGACTTAAAAGACATCATATCCTGGATCTGCCCTTTAGGAATTAATTATATATATATATATATGTATATATATATGTGTATACATGCATGTATGTATGAATATATGTAAATATATATATGAATATTTGTTAACTCTATTACTTAATTTTTAATTAATAATTTTTTGTCATCAATACAATGCTGTTCTCAATGGAGTTCAACATTTTATGTGTTTTTTATTGTATCATATTTACTTATTATCCCTAAATGGATAGATTGTAAATAAGAGATTTGAAAAAAAAAGAAAAAAAATTATAAAATAAACTTAAAATAGGAAGGAAGAGCAATGCCAGCATAGGCCTTCAGCTCAGCAGATGTTCTACTGCCATTACTAATTCTGGGACAGTCACTAAGGAAGTGGACAGTTGCAAAAAGGTATGCTATTAGGGTTCAATAGTGATTCATGCATTATTTTAGTGCAGTGATGGGCGAATTTTTTGGGTGGCGGGCCAATAAATTTAAAAAAATCTTGCGGCGGGCCATTAAATTAAAAAAAAACAGAAAAACATTCATTAAAAATTATGGGGTTGCTGTTCAATTAAAAGTTCGGTTTAAGCTACATATATATTTATTAGTTATATTACGTAATATTTTAAAACAACATAAAAATTTTATCAGATACGGTTTATTATGATTTTAAGATTTTCCAGATGTATGGGAAGCATGGATCTGTTTCCGACTTGACATAATTTCCTCAAAATCTGCTTCCAGCTGGGAGGATGCGACTTTTAATAAATTAAATAGACTCTCGTCTGACAATCGCTTTCTTATTGAATTTTTTCTGCATTTCATTACTGAAAAGGCCTGTTCACATAAATATGAGGAAGCAATCATTGCCATAATTTTCTGCGCATGATTAATTAGCTTTGGAAATTCATCTTATCTGTATTTAAAAATAGCTGTTTTAAATTATTATTACATTGCAATTCTATTATTTCCAATTGTAGATCAGATGGAACATTCTCAGGATTAACATTAAAAGGCATTGAAAAAATATCTAAACATGGTTGAAGTTTTTTAAAGTCAGCAAATCTGGCCTCAAATTCTGAATACAGTTTTAATAAAGATTGTGAAAAGACTTTTAACTTCTCTTCACTCACAGGCCTCAAAGAATTAAGTCTTGGAAAATGAGTCATCATCAATTTTTCCCAAACATTTAGAAAATATAAACTATTGACTTTTAAAAGACCTCAAACTGCCCCAAGTTTCATCTATAAATTGATTTCTTCCCTGTAACTTCTTGTTCAGTTTATTAAAGTGCTCGAGTAAATCCGTGAAAAAAGCAAACTCGATGCACCGTTTCTTATCCTCCAATATTTCCCACTCATCCCAAATTTCAGTTTAGGATGAGTGAAAAACTTTAATTTCTTCGAGAAGACTCCAAACTCTCGAGAAGGCATGTCCAAAACTCAGCCATCTGATCTTTGTGTAATAAAGTACATCTGAAAATTCTGCATCAACTTCGGGCTCGAAACGTATTAATTGATTTTAAAATAATATTAAGTACGTGGTTAATATCCAAGTGAGCCTTGCAAAGAACATCTTGCTGGACTGGATTATACAATGTAAAAAAACTGTTTCGCTTTCAGGATTTTGACTTTTATAAACTCCTGCAAACACCGTATTTTTCCCACCATGTTAGGTGCTCCATCAGTTGTTAAATTAATTAATTTGGAAATTGGGGCATTAAGAGATTCCATCCTCTCTCTAAATTCATCATAAATTATTTTTCCTGTCGTCTTTCCTTTCAAAGATCTCAAACAAGCAAGTTCTTCGGTTATTACAAAGTTTTCATCGACTCCTCTGATAAAAATTAGAAGTTGGGCTGTATCACTCCTGTCAACACTCTCGTCCATAGTGACTGAAAAATACTTAAACTTTTTAAGACGTCCATCGAGTTGATTGGTTAAATTAGAAGAAATCGCTTCAATTCTTTTTGTGACCGTTCTACCTGACAGCCCTATAGATTCGAAATCTTTTACCTTTTCTGGACATAATACTTTTCCAATGCTAATTAACACATCCTTAATAAATTCTCCTTCAGAAAACGGTTTGTTACTTTTTGCTATTTTATAGGCAACAATGTGACCAGCTAACGTGGAGGATCGCTGGACACTTCTTTGATTTTTAGAAAACATTTGCTGACTAGATATTTTTCTTTTCAATTCCTCTGAATGGACTTTCTTGTCTTCATCTGTCATTTTATAGTACTTCGACCCAAGATGTTTTGAATTAAAGTGCCTAGCGAGATTATAATCTTTTAGTACAGCTACCGGTTCTTGGCAGATAAGACAAATAGGTTTTTTTTTTATATTCCATAAAGAAGTACTTCCATGTCCACTCTTCTGGAGATACTTGACATTCCGAATCAATTTTTCTCTTTCTATTTTCGACTGACATTTATGGGATTATTTACAATACACTTTATTATTTTAATTACACAAATAAAACTGTACGTTAGCAACTTTATAATTTTACTTCACAATTTATTTTTTACGTCATGAGATTTACACTTTTACTGATTGGTGATTAATCCATTGCTGGCCCTTTTATATTTGTTGCGCATGCTGTCTCGAATATTCAAGAATCTTCTAGATCTCACATATAATAGTTGTTGTTATGTTATACGTTCAGTTTTCTATATTAGTTGTTAGTGTTTTATGATGTTTATGTTTCTTCTTGGAATATTGTATAAGAAAGTTGTTGTTGTCTTGTGTGTACAATATTTTCCAGAAAACTACGCAGTTTGTACAGAATATAATATGAAAACATCGCATTTTTTTGCTAAAATTGTCAGTTTATCTCTTTTTTAAAACATAATGTAAATTTATTTTTCGGGCATAATTTTTTAATAGGTGATTAATTTTTTTTTGAAAAACGCTCGGCGGGCCGGATGATGGGCCGTAGTTCACCCATCACTGGTTTAGTGTAACCCATACTACAGCTAAGGTACCATATCTCATGAAGTCATAAACTATTTTGCGTTCTTTGTTAACAGTTTTATACCATGACGAAGAAGCGTTAAATAATTTATTTCCGATGTGCTGGATTAGGTCAAACTCTACCAGTGAATTTAGTTCCTTGCGGAGATAGTTGTGGGTTGCCTGTAGTGAGAGATAAATAGCATTTCTGGCAGATAGGTCAGCAAATTCGTTTCCCTTTATACCACAATGTCCCGGTACCCAGACAAGTTTTAAATTAGGGCATCTATAAATAAGTTCATTTCTTATATTAGAGACATAGAATTCATTGTTCGAGATATTCTGAATAGATCTTAATGAGGAAAGAGAATCTGAGCAAATTGCGAATTTCCCAGTTTGTCCCCTAACAATTAATATCGCCTCATGGATGGCGATATAAGTTCTGCAGAATAAATAGAGCTGTGTGTAGGGAGGATAGAAACCTTGATTATACTGTTTTCAGTCGTTATGCTATACGTTGTCGAGATATCAGTTTTCGATCCGTCTGTAAACAGGAATTTGTAATCGCTTAGTTCGTTCTTGATATTAGCAAACATTGCTTGATACTGGGCGCTATATTAGTTTCTGATTTTGACCTTTCATGAAGATGAGTGATGATTGATTTGCGATCTAATGTCCAAGGTGAGAGTTTCTTTGCTTTATATATATTAATTTGTAAGGGTATATTAAGCTTAATACAACTCTGTATATATTTGTATTTTGCTGATGAATACCTCGAAATTTTTATTGAGTTTTTCAGCTTTTTTACCAGCTGGCACAAAGGAGTATTATTGTTCTACAGGAAAGTTCGAAACATCTTTCTTTCAGTTGATCTTTCTCTCTGGAAAATTATGGGTTTGATATTTGTTTCATAGAGCATATTATACGTTGGAGTAGAACGAAATGCGCCTAAAGACGTCCTTATGGCTGAATTTATTATAGAGTTAAGTTAAATTGCATTTGATTACAGTCCCATCTTTGGGTATGAAATTTCTTAAACACTATTACTCTTATATTAATTATCCAACAACTTTGTTCACACCTAGCGTGTTTAACATCTCAGACGTGTTTAAGCTTATACTAAGTTCCCACTTGTGTTTTTGAACGTGTTTAAGCAAAGTGTTTTAAAACTTAAACACAGGCGTTCACACTATATCGAAATGTTTAAGGCTGCCGTTTTATCTACTTTTTTTACCTTAATAATAATTTTTTGTAGAGAAAACAGCAATTTTAGTTGGGAATCAAACCCAAACCCCAGGCAAATTAGCTAATTACACTAGCACACAGGGGCAAAAACGCACTTAGCACATTCCAAAAATTAAATGAAATTCCGAGTTGTATTTAGAATTTACGTGATTAACGACGTGTTTAAATCAAAAACAACTCATTTGAGATGATTAACAGAACCCGTCAATGTATGGTAAAACATCGCAAAATCGCGATTGAGATTTTAAACATGCTAGATGTGAACATAGTATTAGGAGGATGAAAAGTATACCTGCGGAAGAGAACTGCAAGATAAATAAATGAAAGAAAGGTGAGTCTGTTTACAACATCTTAAGTATACAGAGGAGCAATCATCATGTTTTCCTCCTGAGTTTGTGTGCTCTCAGGGGTTCTTCATTCTATTCGGTTCGTTTTCTCTTAAATAATTGCTTTTAGGCCCAATATCGCTTTGCTATTTTTATTACAGTTATTACACGGTCGTCAGAGTTTATCCTTGAAAGAACCTGGGAGATGTAATGCGACAATTTTTTCGCTTTGAAGGTTTTGTACAAAACGCAGTAGCCGCTTTTCTTGAAGAGATTTTATTTATATAATTATGCAAAAGCAAGAAATCATTCTTATCTTTCTATTCTTTCTTTTTGTTTTTACTAGCAGCCATCTGAATTAAACAATAATGAAAGCGTAACTTGAAATCTTTAATTGTGGATGATACTTTTTCAGTTTTCATGCTATGAACAACATTCTTAGCCATCTAACGTTTTTTTTTTCAACTAGTGCCTATTTCGTGAATGGTAACACTTAGCTCATGTTTGATTTGACAGATAATTAGTTTTATCCCTCCGCTGATTGAATATGGTTGTGTAAACGCTTGAACAACGCTGGGAAATATTGCGACATTACTTTGAAAATCATGGTAATGCTGCAGAATGTGTGCGAAAATTGCGTACGGATTTTGGAAGAAGAGAAGCTCCGTCAGCTCCGTGTGTTCGTTATATTGTGAAAAAAGTGACAGAAACTGGCATCCTCATCGATAAAGCCAAAAACAGTGTGTACACCCGAGAATATTGCTGCTGTGGCAGAAAGTGTGCGTGAAGCGCAATCAACAACAATTCACCGTCGTTCTCAACAACTGAACATTTTGAGAGACATCATTGAGACGAATTTTGTATAAAGACCTTGGTATAACGCCATACAAAGTCGAGTTGGTTCAGGAGTTTATAGCATTAAAAAAAGTTATTTGGCGGGCCCTTTAAAATAGTACGAAGATTGGATGGAATAAATTATCTCTTGCATCGTTTTAGACCAACGAGGCACTTGAAAGTCTTTTTGGAAATTTGCAAAGTGTGCTTAGTCTAATGAACATCACAGTGAATTTTCCTGACAAGAACATCAAGAGCTTCCGATTTCATAATACTTATATCATCCATAGTAACAGATGCAGCATAATTTCCGAATGCAGATCTCTGCGTAAGCATGCAACACTGCATCTCACAGGCATTAAAATCGACTTAATTTACACGACTCCATTTTGTAAATTGTTAAAAGATCGTATTTGAGGGTATTATTGATGTTCCGACTTTAGGAACTCACCTCTAACTGGTTGTCTATATGACGTCAGAGATATCTTTGAGATGAATTTTGCATAAAAACCTTGCTATGACGCCATACAAAGCTCAATTGATTCAGAAGTTGAAGCCAAGTGACCATCCAATGCGTTTTCGCTTCGCTAAATGGGCCTGCAGTCGACTAACAAAAGATACCGATTTTGCAAAAAAAATCATCTTTTCAAATGGAGCTCATTTTGATCTTGGCGGGTATGTAAGCAAGCAAAATTGTCGCATTTGGGGCACAGAAAACCAGCACGCATACTTTGAAAAGCCGACGCACCAAAAACGAGTCACTGTTTAGTGCGGATTTTGGTGCAGAGGCATAATTGGGCCATTTTTCTTCGATAATGAGTAAAGAGTGGCCGTTACAGTCTATGGTGATCATTATCGGGCCATGTTGAACGAATTTTTGTTCACAAAAATGGAAAAGGAGGATATTGGCAACATTTGGTTAAAACAGGATGGCGTTTTGCGCCCTATTTTTGAAGATCGCATGATCAGCTGCAGAGCTGATGTCGTTTGGCCACCTCGGAGCTGCGATTTGACACCGTTGGACTATTATTTGTGGGGAGTCGTCAAAGATAAGTATTACGCCGACAAGTCAGAGACAATGGACGCTCTAAAGGACAATATTCATGAAGCCGTTGGTGAAATACAGCTGCACACAATAAATAATGAGCTTAAAAATTTACCGATCTGAATGAAATTATTTTCCATTATTACTTTTATATAAAAAAAAGAAATTTGAGAAAATATTCAGTAGTTTTTTTTATAGCATTTTAAACAAAAAAAGTTATTTGGCGGACCCTTTTATATATGTATATATATATAAATATATAAGAATTATTTTTGAAAATAAGTTTAACTAAAAAATGTTTGTCGCATATTTAAACCTTTTCAAATTGTGATGGAAATACGTTTTCATGTGTGTTAATTGACATTTAAAATGAAAAGCATTATTCTGTTTATCTCTTTTGAATTCACATACTTTTACTATTCTCTTTTATGTTTTTCGTTCCTTTTTTTACGGTGATGCCACAAAATTTCATTTTATGTTATGAGAAAAATAAAGCTGTGTCTATTACCATATTCAGATGGCAAAATCTACCACTTGTTTCGCTCTCTGAACCACAATAGCGAATCTTGTTTCGTTTTGGCGTTCAACTATTGTAACTATTACATGCACACACATACAAATTTCGCGTGAATTTTGATTGTTTAAAATTAATAAAAAAAGATAAATTAGTTATTAAAATATTAATTTTTTAAAAATCTTAATTTTTTAATTTTGCACGCATTCTGCGCCACATCACAACATTTATTTTGCACTTTTTGTTTTAATTGTTTCATTCTTTACAGTTTTTGACAAATAGTGCAGATAAACAAACGATAATTTATTTTTAAAATTAGAGAAGCGGTATTTTCTCGTGGTTCACAACAAGATTCAAAATGAACCTACTAGGTTCGCTCTCATATTTATGTATGGCGGATGGGAGAGAGAAAACTCGATATTTGCTGCCCATGGGAACATATTATATTACTTTGGTATGATTTTACGTTCTCTGAGAGAGAACACTGAAGATGGCAAATAGCCGAAACCGGTTTGTTCACATACTAAATTTGACGCGGGTTGACGTAAAATCATACCCAAATAAAGTAAACCCCGTCGGAGAATATACGCACATATCATAGTATATTACATTAAGCTGAATAGAATCACCAAATCATTAGTGAAGAAACTGCGCAAAAAAGCAAGCTACGGAAATGCAGATTTTAATCAATTTCACTTTTGTTTTTAAAGAAGTATTAATATTATATACGCTTTAACTGAAAGAGTAAATATAAATTAAAATTTTAAAGGGTGTTGCCTTAGAGACATCAATGTAATTCACATAAATGTATATAATATTAAAGCCTAATCAATTTAAGACTAGAAGGAAATATTAAATCGAAACCTTGTTTACTTAGTAAAATTTTCCGTGTCTAAAGAAGACAAGAAACATTTTGACACTATATGAAATTTTTACAAAATTTTGCTTAAAAATCTCACTTCCGAAGAAACTGGATGAAAATTGAAATTACCTAGAGCTTTAAAGCCCGGTTTATTTTTGAGTTCAGCTTTCAAATACAAAAACTAAAACTAAAATAGCCGTAACACAAAGGCAAATTGCTAAACTATCTCATACACATACATATCAACAAAGATATTATCGTTTTAAGAAAAAAAGGACTTAATCCATAAATTTTTTTATTACAAATTATGTAATTTTTATCGCATAATTATATAAATCTAGTGAATATTTAGGATTAAAGTTTTTTTATGTGTTACGGGGCTATGAGTTAATTATACAAAATTCTTCGAAATGTTTTCCAATATTTTGAAAATTGGGAGACCAAAAGAGTTAAAAATTTTTCAACGCAAATTCAAATAACTCGTAAATTTAAATAACTTTACAGTTTGTAATTTTTTTGATAAGCTATCAAGGACTTTTAATCAAAGATAAAATGATAACTAAAACATAGCAGGCAATCATATCCACTGTGACCCAATTTTAGACCCCATTTAGCCGCTCCTGAAAAATGTGGAAAGCTAATATTTAAATCATAAGGTCGAATACTACTCTGTTATTATGTGACATTTTGTTATTTATATAGAGTTTCACATTGTTCGCACCACTAGTATTATTCAATTTCTGTTATTTAACATAGAAGCTTTAGTATTTTGTCTTCTGTTTAACCAGTTTATCCAGCTCCTCAGCTTAATAACATCATATAATAAATTTGTTGTTCTTTTCTTTAGAAGATTAATAAAATATACCAACTAGGAATACTCTAAAAGTCTCTACAAATACTTTTTTTTATTTTATTAAAAATTTTCAAAATTTAATTTTTAATATTTATTTAATGTCTATTTAAGGTCTGTTTTATTAAAACTAATAAATGCTTTTATAATAAAAGACCCTCAGCTTAAAATAAATCAACAAAAAAATTAGTGACAATTGTTAAAATGCCTTAATGTACAATTTTTATATGTTATATATGTTATACTATACTATTTTTACTATAATTCTAGTTAAAACTAATTAACGATTTCATTTTTTATTTACTTTACAGAATAAGAAGTTTTATTAGAACTTTAATACTCAATGAAAGTTTTAAGGATTTTCAAAGAAAACGTAAAATTTTAACTTCTTTACTTATTGGTTAATTGGGTTAACCCTCAAATTTATAATAACTTTAACTATTTGTTTAAAACAATGAAATGCGATTTTTAATTTATTTTCTTATCTGGCAACCACACAAAATTACTTAATGTAAGCATGAATTTTTATTCTTATAAGAAAATGGAATCTAAAAGGAAATAATAAAACATAACAAAACACAACAGATAAATTCAATCAGTGATGAGCAGTTTTTAAAAGGGCAGTTTTTTCATACGATGTATGCAATTTGTAATTTTAAAAATATATTAAAAAATTCTTTCATTTGTAGTGTTCATTTATTATTCAAATAATTTCAATTTAATGCTCTTTACTGCACTTTATTTAGCTGCTTTTTTTTTTGTTTATTTTTCTTGTAACCAGCGCTGCCAGTTTATCTTTTTTGCGAAATGGCTTATCGAATAGCGCCATGGTTACAAAATTTATGATACTAATCTGATAGATGAGACTGCGGATTAAATATAAACCATTTAATATATCTTTGAATTTTAAAACTTATTTAGGAGGTGAGACTTAAGGGGTTATAAAAGGCTACAAAGGCTTCAAGACTAAGGAACAAAGAAGAGTCGTAAGACTGAAGTTAGTCTAATAGTAAGCAATACAAAATATCAGTTTAATACTTGGTCTTATTAAAAATTGTAACTGCCGTTTTTACATAAAATTAATATAGATTTGAATTGCATTAAATAACAATTATTTTGAAATTTTATATTAAAGTACGTGTCAAGTTTATTTTATATAAATTTGGTTATAAGACTCTATCAAGAGCCAAATTATATCAAATATTGGCTATCGCCAATATATAAAAATAGTAGTCAAATTTGGGGTAAAATCTATATGAGCAGTACTGAAATAGCCATATGGATATAATTTTCCCGGCAGTGATACATTTCCAATATAAAGGGTCCGCCATCTAACGTTTTTTTTTTTTTCAACTAGTGCTTATTTCGTAAATGGTAACACTTAGCTCGTGTTTGATTTGACAAATAATTAGTTTTATCCCTCCGCTGAATGAATATGGTTGTGTATACGCTTGAACGACGCTGGGAAATATTGCGACATTACTTGAAACTCATGGTAATGTTGCAGAATGTGTGCGAAAATTGCGTACGGTTTTTGTAAGAAGAGAAACACCATCAGCTTCGTTCGTTATCTTGTGAAAAAAGTGAAAGAAACTGGCATCCTCATAGACAAAATAAGGCGTAAAAAGCCAAAAACAGTGCGTACACTCGAGAATATTGCTGCTGTGGAAGAAAGTGTGCGTAAAGAGACATCATTGAGACGAATTTTGCATAAAGACCTTGGTATGACGCCATACAAAGTCCAATTGGTTCAGCAGTTGAAGCCAAGTTACCATCCAATGCGATTTCGCTTCGCTAAGTGGGTCTGGGATCGACTTTGCAAAATAAATCATCTTTTCAGATGAAGCTCATTTTGATCTTGGCGGATATGTAAACAAGCAACATTGTCGCATTTGGGGCACAGAAAACCCGCACGTTTACATTGAAAAGCTGACGCACCCAAAACAAGTCACTATTTGGTGTGGATTTTGGTCCAGAGGTATAATTGGGCCATTTTCATTCGGAAATGAGAAAGGAGTGGCCGTTACAGTCAATGGCGATTGTTATGGGGCCATGTTGAACGAATTTTTGTTCACAAAAATTAAAGAGGAGGATATTGACAACTTTTGGGTCAACAGGACGGCGCTACGTGCTACACAGCCGAAGCTACACTCGATGTTTTGCGCCCTATTTCTGAAGATCGCATGATTAGCTGCAGAGCTGATGTCGTTTGGCCACCTCGGAGCTGCGATTTTACACCGGTGGACTATTATTTGTGGGATGCCATCAAATATAAATGTTACGCCGATAAGCCAGAGACAATTGACGCTTTAAAGGACAATATTCGTGAAGCCATTGGTGAAATACAGCTGCACACAATCGATAATGTGCTTAAAAACTGGACCGATCGTGAAGACTACTGTATGGCCAGCCAGGCAGCCATTTGAATGAATTTATTTTCAATTATTAACCGGAAGGATTGTACTTTCAAATAAAAAAAGAAATTTGAGAAAATATTCAGTAGTTTCGCTTATAACATTTAAAACAAAAACAAAAGTTATTTGGCGGACCCTTTATATATTTTTTTAATAGTAACTATTTTATGAAAATATCATAAAATATTTATCAAAGGAATCAAGCAGAAAATAAAATTGTTTACTACAAAATATGTATAAAATAATAAATAACAGTTTAAAAAGAGACCAATTTTAGAAATTTTTGTCATTAATGCCTAAAAAAAAATATCCAGATACGGGATTAATTAATTCATTAGCAATGAATGAGAATGCTATCGGTATTGCTTTTTCATGAAACGTTTTACTTGATAATTACTTAAAAGAAATTAATAAACGTCATTCCTTGCCTTTGTACAGTAGTTAAATGCCCTATAGTATAGCTGAACTTATCACAATAATTGATATTTGATTTGTTTGAATTTAATTTGCCTGAAGGCCAGAAAGAGGATGGAAAATTGTTAAAGGATATTAGAATATTTAAGCCATTTGCTATAAAAATTACTTTCACACTAGTCAGTCATTGTAACTAAGGCTCATTAAGTAGCTGGTGAAGTCGATAAATATCATGAGTCCTTTTTCAATCTTACAAATATCCGTAAGGCTTTTGATTTTTAGTTAAATAAATTAAATTTAAATAATTTACAATTTATTGGAATCATTTTTAATATAAGCAATTTTAATTTGTGCCTGATTCCTTCAAATAAATATTTCATGATATTCTCACAAATATAAGTTATAAATAAATATGGGAGTAAAAGTTAATTTGGTTAATCTCAAGTCAATGTTAATCTTATGCAATAAAGCTGCTTTGATAACGAAATGTTTTCTTTGAAAAAAAAAAAAAAGAATATAGACAAAAATATTAACAACTAATTATCTCGTCTCCTCGCAATTCTTGTATTTTTTAACACCAAAAGAAATTTTTTCAACGCCACATTTGCCTACAAATTGACTTAACTGACAACACTGATTGTATTTTTAGTTTTCTGTCAGTGACGATACATTTGGTACATTTATATATACTTTGGTACTTATCGTACGTAATGAATAAACTCACGTGGTAATTATTTACATAATAATTTTAAGTTATAATTTTATTAAATTTTTTCAGCTCTAAATGACATAAAACTTTTTATGTTTAAATTCTGATTAAGATATCATCATAAATTATCCTTTCTTATAGGGAAGAAAAATTTTGCATTGCATATTTAAGGTTCCTTGCAATGGTTACTCAAATATTCGAATAAAACTTCAATTGTTATTATCCAGAATATATTTAGATTAACTTTTTATTTAATATTAACAACTTATTTATGCTCAGTTGTTACTTATACATTTTTCCGACAATTTCTTATTTAACATAAAATTAGTCGATTATTCGGATAATTATTTTACTGATTTATAGTATGATCGCCAATATTAATATAATTGTAAAAGTACGTAAACATTTACATGTCATATTTTTGCCATAACTTCTTTTATTCGCTATATTTATTTAAATATTCCATTAATTATTCGATTACTATTTCAAAATCATCATCTCGATTGTGAGAAAATTACTTACAATGTATCAATTTGTTAAATTCAGTACAATTTTAATATTAAGTAATGTTTAGGGGAGGAATTATTCGGTTGCTTGATTTTTAAAACAATTAATCGAATTATTATTCGGGTATTTTTTTTAATCTCGTCTTTGAGAACGATAAGAAATTGAAAGCCTTAATTAAATAAATGTAAAATAATATACATTTTTCGATAATTCTACTAAAAATTTAATAAATTATTCGAGTCTTTTGATCTATGTATTATTCGTAATAATAAAATTAAATTTCGTAAATTTTACTGATATGTGCGTGAATTTTCCAAAGAGAACACTGAAGATGGCAAATAGCCGAAACCGGTTTGTTCACAAACCAAATTTGACGAGGGTCGACGGAAAATCGTACCCAAATAAAAATTTTACTCTACTTTAAGTATGTAAAACTTTTTATTTTCTGGGAAGGGGTTCGATTCAGAATTCTAACAAGCAAAAATAAAATTCCATAGAAAATACAATTGAGGCCAAGGCTAAAGGAAAAGTTAAGAAACATTTCATATTAAAATCAGGTAAAAATATTTGCAAAAATGCAAGATAAAGAATATTTTTCCGTTAAGGAAATATATGTAGCTGAAAGTGAAAGCAAAAAATTATTTACAAATATTAAATAAAAAATAGCTAAAAAACCGTGGGTCTTGTGTGAAATTTCTTATGAATAAATGCATTTGATTATTAAAATTTGTAAATACTCTTTCTTAATAAATTTGGAATTTAAAAAAAAACTGAAAAAAGAACTCTTTTTTCATAATAGTCGGTAAGAAAATTTGAATTTGTTCAATTATTTTCTAATATTTATATTAGAAATAATATCTTTTCCTAAATCTTCTACGGCGTTATTGTAGTACAATTAGCTACACAGCAGTTCATTTTTGTAATTCAATTGGTACATTACTTAAAACACAATTTATCTGCTCTGTTTGCTCTCATTGAGTGTTTTTTTTTCTAGGAATGAATGAGAAATTTTCATTCATTCGAGTTAAAGCCGTTAACGAGAACGCAGCGTTGGCGGAAAATTCGTAAAGTGCCGTTGTTAGTCTATGTTCGTGTGAGTGTTGAGAAAAACGATAAAAATAGTGGAGAAAATAGAAAAAAAAAAACAATAGCGTTGTTGTTTTGTCTGGTTGGTGCGTGCGTGAGTGAATGCGTGTTTGTATTGTATGTTTGCGTTTTCTTTTTCATACGCCTTCGTTGACAAACAGTGTTTTCCCAAGTTTTTTTTTTTAAATTGGGTATGTGTGTGTATTTAAATACATAAGTTGTTTTAACAAGTAAAAGAAAAAAAATTAACAACCAGAAAATATAAGTATATAGGAAAATGGCAACAACAAAAGAAATAATATACCTATATATAAATAGAAAACAGTATTTAATTCTTCGTTTCGCGTATGCGTTTTAAAACGGAGTGTATCCATATTTAATATTAAAAATACTCGTAATTGTTTTTTAATAAAAATTAAAATTTTTTTTGCCTCACATTTCTTGTGTTTAATAATTAATTAAATATTTGGATTCCTTCCTCTCATCGGAATGAAGTCATAGGTGAAGTTGGAGTATTGTCATTTTGCGTTTGCCAAAAACCAAATAAAAAAGGAAAAACAAAACAAAATTGTGTGTAGTGTGTTTGTTGTAAATGTATACTTCAAGTTAACGTGCGTGCGCCGTATTAAAAACGTTTACGTCTGGCTATGTTCTCTTGTTTTTATTTAATCGTTTTACCTTTGTTGACGCGTCGCATACCTTTGCATTTGCATTTATTTCTTGTTGATTTTTTATGTCTTGTTATTCTTTGTTAAGCTGCCAGCTTTACGTCAACGTCTGTTTGGCTGTTGACGTCGACGTGTTCTTCATTGCGGCGAGTGCGTGTGGGTGTAATTTTTCGCATGGATTCCGTGAAAATTTAAATAAAAATATAAAAATTATTGTTTTTGAGTGCTTTTGCTCAAAATGTGAGAGAACTTAAGAAATCAAAAGCAGTACTTTTACTTGTCAAGCAAACAAACACAAAAAAACAAAACAAAAACGACAACAAATACATTACTACTTATAAAAATTTCACCTCAAAGCCATAAATTTCTTTAAATAAAGTATTTCAAACACGTTTAAAGTTAGAGAAAAAAAAAAATAAAATACCTAAATCAAATTGAAATTGTTTTTAATCACACATAATTAAAAAAAAATAAACCTCTGAATTAGTTAATTTTTTTTTAAAACAAAACAAATTTGTACAGCCACAAAATCATAAGAAATAAACAATTATTAAATACATACAAACAACTTGTCCGACATATAAAATGAAAGATAAAATTCAAAATTGAAAATCACAATATATATTAGCAAAACTTGTTTTTTAATGCTGAATTTTAATATTTTGCTTTTTGTTTTACCGAAAGCAGTCAGTCACAGCCAACCAGTTTTAATTACAAAAGTGGAATTAATTGCGATATGTACTGCAAGCAGCAACACAAAAAAAACAAAAAACAAAAAACCCTTCATAAAAATCAAAATAAAAAGCGGTCAAATACCTACTTTGGCCAAAAATGTTTTTCTTTCTTGTTTAAAATTAGTTTTCTTCAAAAAAAAAAAATAAATAAATCTTAAGATTTGAATTTCTTGCAATTGTCTGGTTTTTAAATGTGTTTTAATGGTGTCTTTTGAAGTTTCTCTCATTCGCCATTGGCAATCAAGAAAATGAAAAAATAGCAAAAAGAACGACTTAAAGTTAGTGTTGCCATTTAACGGATTTAATTTAACAAAAACACCATAATTTTGATTTATTTTTTTATGCGTTAACAGTCTCATTATCGCATATTAATGAATTTAATGAAATAAAACTATTAAAAAAAATGTAATAATAAAATTTCATAGTTTTCTTGACTTGTAATTAAGAAAAGCAAGAAGATAAAAAACTGATATCATGAAAATAAATACAATTATTTATTTATTTATTTCTTCTACAAAATTAAATTCTTACAGATTACTTTACAATTCTAATTATAATGTTTGAATAAAAGAAGCTTGAACATATTATAATTAATATTAAAATTTAAGTGCGGATTAAAACTATTAAATTTTGCAATCGGATCATTAATTGCATAATTCGTTCTGAAAAGACATTCTTCAAACATGCGATTGCTTCTCAAGTCCCTAGGAGGACTATACAACATAAAATAATTTTTAATTTCCGGGATATCAATATTGTCAGATAGTATATTATAAAGAAATAATAATGAGGAGCAAGATCTACGATCCTTTAAGGATTGTAAGCCTAACATTTTCCTCCTAACATCATAAGAATGTAGTTTATTGTGCCAAATCAATTTTAAAGCAGTCTTAGTAAATATCTTCTGAATTCGTTCAATACGACTTGATGGGCCCAAATGACTTGAATTCCAATCAATGGAACAATATTCCAACATACTTCGAACCAAGGAAATGTAGTATAAAGACTTGAGGGTGTATGAAAATTTAAAATCTCTAGAATTTCTTCTAATGAAACCAAGCATATTATAAGCTCTCGAAATAACATAATCGATATGATTAGAGAACGTTAATTTAGTGTCAAAAATGACGCCTAAGTCCTTAACTTTAGCTGCACGTTTAAGCAGGAAACCGCTAAGAGTATAATTAAAATTTATTGAACATATGTGACAACGCAACATTTTAAAACATTAATATGTATGTCATTTAAAAAACACCAGCCAGACAGTCAGTCTGTACCTTTTCACAGTCACCAATATCGCCAATAGTAGTAGACGGCTGGAAAACTTAAAATTCAATGGTAAATCATTATAAAAAGTAATGGACCAATATGCGTCTCTTAAGGAATACCTGAATAGGCATCAATTATATTAGAAGAGAATGAATTACCAATTTTAATTTTATTCTATTGGTCAAGAAACTATGAAAAAATGCCAAAATATTTTTCGAAAATCCAAATGTACAACAGATGATGGCTAACTGTATCAAATGTCTTGGCAAAATCAGTGTATATAACATAGCAGATACAATATCACGGCTTAATAAAAGTAATTTAGTCGTTGTAGACTTATGCGGCATAAAACCGTGTTGCCGGTCGGAACATTATTATCAAAAATCTTTGCAAATGGGCTTTGTTTAATTATGGGCTCCATGTTCAAGACACGAATTGAAAAGCTTAGTAATTATGACTGCAATATTAGCTAAACACTTTTTAAAAAATATCGAAAGATAATCTCCAACTGAACATTTGGTATCATTCCCTAAGTCATTTATAGCAATATACAGCAATGGTTATATTAAAATTGATTCCAACATTTTCGTTATCTACGAGATGGTTGCTGGAGTTATTACAAGCAGGTTTAACAAAAGTGCTTTGAAAACATTTAGAAAGAAGATCCCACGTACTTACAACATCATACTATTGCATGTTGTCATAACACATACGTTTTGGTATAATATTATTCCCTCTTTTACTGTTTAAAAACTGCCAAAAAGCCAAAGAATTATACTTAATTTTGTTCTCAATTTCAAATAAATACTGGCTATAAAGAAAGTTTCTTAAGAAATTGTATTCATTACGCGCTAAAGAAAATTTTTTACAGTCAACATTACTATTCGAAATTCTGAACTTAGAATATGCTTTGTTTCTAATATTTTTCAGATGGCAGTAGCCTACTTGATTGCTTAATTATTTTCTTTTAAAACTTAATCAAGACACATCCGTAACAATATAAATTAAAGGAAGAGGACTCCCAAATGAACACAGAAGACCCTAAGTATAAAGATGCAGCAGACAACAACCCTCAATGAAGTAATGACTCTTCAATTGCACTTATATCTTCATCATTTGTCATACGACAGATTTTGTACTGTAACAAAAGTTGAAATTTTCAATTTCTAATTTCGTTTTCACAATAATCATAAGACTTATGTGAAAACGCTTCTTTTAAATTACTGAACATTAAAATTGTTAAGTTTGCAAGTTTTAACCAATTTTAACCTAGCGATTTTACGTTACCTGAAAAAATCTGAGAAATCACTTTGAAATAAAGGTGATGCTCTACGTACGTAAAAAATAAAACAATGTTGTAAGGTTTATTTACATTCACCGTTCCTTATGAGTGTCGTTTGAGCTTCGTTCATTGTCACTAAAAATTAAAATATCATACATTGCCTTAGTTTTATGTGGGACTGTTTACATACGTCCCATTAAGCCTTCTGCGCTGCTTACGTGTTTGTTCTTTGTTGTATTTTAATAAGTCTAGAACGATACTTTTAATTTTTTACTAATGAGGTCGAATTTGTATGGCAAATTTAAACTTTAATTCGAAATAATATATGCAGAATATATGGAATTATTTTGAAAAATAAAAATTAGCTACTGCAGGCTTTTAGCTATTTTATATTTTCTTAAATGCATTTCTTAAATTCTTATTCAAAAATATTTATCCTTCAGTTTTTCGCTTTGTCGAACCCTTGGCAACATGTTATCATTTCTTTTTTTTTTGTTGGTTCTTTTTCTCGTCAAGAGCTTGGCGATAATATCCAATCGAGCATGCGAAAAATAAGTCGCATTTGTTCATTATAAACACCGAACACACAACGGATGAGTGAAAATCAGCATCTGACCTTCACTTCCCTCCCGGGGGTACATTGATATGTTTTGACGGAATGTCACCGTCTTTGGATGTGTCAACGGGCGTAAAAGGGAGCCAGTCCTCTTCAAGGCTAGCAGGAGCCAACTGGACAATATTATATATTTCCACTATATTTCCACGGGAATCAGTAAAGCCTCAGAGTTCAGCTATTTCTTTTTTAGCCTTTTAGCTGTTCTCTGACTAATTATTGAGGTTGGCCCTTCGGGAGTATCGTGGTGTTTGTGATTTCGAGGCCCTCGTTTGAGAGTTGTGTGGGTCGGATCATTCACAATGAATGGCCCAGGTTTAGTGAGCATGATTGCGGTTGTGTTCGTAAATTTTATTAAGCTTCTTGCCTTCTGGACCAAGAGTTGGATAGTCTCCAACTCTTCAGCAAGGAGCGAAGGCTGCGACCTGCTCCGAGTTTTTGAAGTTGCACCTAGAAGTGCCTGGAGGATATATGTATCCACAGAGTATGATCCACTGTCTGGTTATAGCTTACATCTAGGTACAGACGTAAATCTTATCACGCATCCGACTTTTACCGATACTGAACAGATACTGTATTTATATGGAACATATAAATGTAAATAGTCTTTCAAGGTGACACTTCAAGCAGCATTTTCACCTTTGCTCACTCTTTGATGAGCTTCATAAAAATGTATGTTTGTCTTCGATACAATATACAAGTTCAGTGCGGCAAGTCTGGCACTATATGTGCTTGCAAATGTATGGCAATGTTTGTTTTTTTGCAGTGATCTAAAGCAATCTAAATTTATTTTTGATATTTGCTCAAATTCTTAAAACTAAGCAGTGATATTGTGTAGCTAAAAACGTGAACTCAGTTCCGAGAATCATACAATAAGTAGTCGGAATTGTACGACATTAGAAACAGCGATTACAGTAATTGAGTCAAAAAAACCGAATCATCTGAAAAATTAATAAATTAAAGAATAAATTTATAGTAAACAGCGAAATCGGAGTTATAAATATTAATATAATTAGAACTACTCAACATTAGCGTTTAACTTAACTTTTCATTACTAAAGCAATCAATGTGCAATTAATGCAAAATTTTGCATGTCTACATCGTTTCAAAGTAAAAAACTGCGCACTTTACTTATATAGCGCGTGTCACAAGTTTACTTTACATGCAGTAAAATTCCTGAACACTGTTTTGATCGCTTATGAGTGCAGTGAAAATAAAAAAAATAACAAAAAAATTAAGCAATATTATCATATTTGGCAACACTGAACTCTTGATTCGCAAAAGAGACAGAGAGAAAGAGAGAGTCAGAGAACTTGATTTAATCGTAGTAAAACAAGTTTTTTGTTGCTCAAAATATTTGTGTAAGATTTTATTAACTCCGCTTAAAATAAATTAAGTATCAGTTTGAACGTTTGGAATATAAAATTTTTAACTTACGAAAACGAAAAACAAAATTAAATTTTAATTTCGTTTATTTTGCAGAACACCCCAGATACCAAATTATAAAAAGAAATGTTAACATAAAATTTATTTTCGAAACTTAGAAAAAGATAAACACAAAACTATAAAATCATGACCAATTTGGCAAAAATTAAAACCAAAATAAACTCATTATTGTTGGAAACGCAAAGAAATCTCTTTTTCTACCTGTAAAACACAAAAAAAAAAATCGCACAAGGTTTTTTGACTTCACTTCCCCCCTGCAACAGCAAGAATTTGGTTAATAACATACAAAATAAAAGTCAGAAGAAGTTAATAGGAATATTTGGAATTTTAATAATTAAAGCAAAATAATAGCAAAACAAACACATCAGGATGCATAAAACAACCAAAATGTTTTATTCCAACTATTCCAACAGCAACGACAGAAAATCCACCATCAACAACTCCTCCAGCTCTAAATTAAAAAACAACAAAATGAACGTGAATAATGACAACAATTATAACAAACCTTCTTACCCTTCATTAACAACATCTTATCCAATCAATAAGCGGATACAAAATCATTTTAACAACCAGAAGCAACAAACAATATCATTATCATCATCTTCTTTATCTCAATTTCAAAGACAACGAAATCTTCTCATTGGATTAATTTTATCTATTTCTTGTATACAGGTGAGTTATTTTTATCTTAAGATTGTTACTTGCTTTTTTTAGCTTTATAGTTAGTTCACTTTTGCTTCTGAGTGAATTCTGTTCAATTATGCAAATTAATACCAGCTGAGATTAAAAAAAAATAATAATTTTGAAAAGCAAATGAAGATAAATAATAACACGAGCGAAACTATTTTTCTAGTAACACTCTACGTCATTAAGTATGAAAAATATATTATCGGCATTGGCGACTTAGTTTTGAACGTTTTACACATACCTAGGTTTAAATGTGTGTGTGTGTGTGTGTATATATATAAATACTAGCTGACCCATTGAGAACGAATAAGCTCGATGCCCACCGCAGCTGTTTTAGTGGCGGCAGTAATCGAATCCATGTTACTTTGGGCCTTTCACCGTCATCCGCCTAGGCACATTGGAGGCAGTTGGCGGCTGGCGACGAATTTATGGCGTGTGCGTATTTTTGAAGTAAACAACGCTCAATATTTACGTAAATGCCATATAATATCAAAACACAGCGCACAAAAAAATTAAATGCATTGAATGAATGAATACACAAAAATCCATTCAAGTCGATCCAGTCGTGTAGTTACAGTGTAGTTGAATAACCTGGATACCGACTGCAGAGCCATCTGCCGGGCTGGTTTGGGAATGTAAACCATCCAAGGTGGCACCCAAACGCATGCAAAATAATTTATTTAGTGACATACACACGTACAGTAGAATTATATACGTAAAGAAGATTTGCATTGGAGGTATCACGCGTCTTTATCAAATCCCGCCTGTATTTGCAGCACAAATTAAAATATGTTCACTCAACCGAAATACCAAATTCTGTTCAAAAATACCGTTATCAGGAGCAGGAATAATAGCTTTTTTAATTTGTGGTTTATATGGGAGGTACCACGCCCCTTTGTACAATCCTGCCCGTATTTGCAGCAGCACTTAAATGCACACTAAACCGATGTACCAAATTTTGTGCAAAAACCGTTATATATATGTAGAGTGTCCGTCGGAAAGGTATACTACTTTGTTTTAACACCATTATCGTAAACACTGGTCTTAACAGTTCTTATTTGGCAGTCGTGGAAAATTTATTATAGAAAAATATTCGATAAACTTTGTGTTTTAATCGTTAAAACAATTTAACAAAATCAATTGTCGATTTTCATGAAAAAATCATAATGAGTGACGAAGCACATTTTCATTTGAATGTTCTGGGAAATGGGAAATCCTCAGATTATTCAACAGTCACCTTTGCATCCATTAACAGTGACAGAGTGGTCTGTAATTTGGTGAGAAGGAATGGATAGGATATATCTCATTCCAAAGTAATCTTTTTAATCGGCGGTGTCTAGCTGCTTCTGTAATTGCATTTTTTCCATTTAATTGCCTTTAAATGGAAGCGCAACCGAAATCAATTATTCTAATCAAATGCTGGTCATATTGTTAAAATTTCACCAATATTAAGCGCTGGTTTGAATGTTATTCCTTTGTCATTTCTTTTGTTCTCTATGCTTTTAGATATTTAGTTGATTTTTTCTCCGCGTGAGTTAAAATTGTCTCTAGTGTCCAACATTAGCTTGTTTCTATATCACCTTCTCTCGTTACTCAAACGGAAATTTAAATTTGAAAAGAAGTAAAGAATAGTATTATCTATTAAATAGTTAGATTGTATCTTACATGGAGTTGAATAAGTGAAGTTAATTTCTAGCACTAAGTATGTGTGGCAAACAACAGAAAATGAAATAAATGTTAACTAATAATTGTTTAGTAACTACTTGACTGCACCGTCAAAGGGTGTTTAGTAGAGAAAACAGAAACTGCTGGTGAGTAGCTGCATTTTAAGGCTCACTGCATAGATCAAAGCATCTACTATTCAAATCATTAACGTAAATCTAGCCATATTCACAGAGTGGAATAGAGTAATCCTGAAAAAGCCAGTGTGTATGAATGTATGTTTATTAATTTTAATAAACGTTTTTTTTTTATATTGAGTTATTTCATTGCAAACTAATAACACAACACTTTAAAGTTTTAAATGAAATGAAACCATTTATTCAGTTTCAATACACACAAAATAAACGCGATGGTAACTTTGTTGTATTTACTCAACGATAGTTCAACTTTAATTAATTGTTGTTGTTATTATCTTTCAGTTTAGGCGCCTGCTGGGGCAGCGTATTTTGTTGCTTTCTGCGTTAATCTTACTTAATAGAATTTCTTATAAGCTTGTTGTTGTTTTGCGTGTGTAAGATTTCTTGTAAAATTTACAGTGGATCGTTGCGTTTACTTTTGTTACTGATAATTACTTTCTTTTTTTTTTGCTGGGGATGTTTCATTCTTTATTTGTCATGAGAAAGTATGCCGCAGCATGCGCTCTCAAGTCAGGCTTAGAGTTTTCATTTTTTTTATAGATTTAACGTATTTGAAAGAGCTCATATATACTTATAAAATAAGTTCCATGACCTTTGCTAATAATCCTTCTGGTCTTTAGTAGTAACAGTTAAAAAGAAAACTATGGGTTAAATGCATCCATCAGTGATTTTTACCCAATATTTTTTCAGACATTAGACTTTTTTCGAAAAATTTTGAAAAGCCTAAGACATAACGTGCACCTTATATATATCCAGTTTCTGCTTAAAGTCTACCCACTTTTAGCTATTTATGGTATGGGAAGCTTTAACTTTGAGTATTTTACTGATTTGCTTGTAAAGGGTCCGCCAAATAATTTTTTTTTGTATTAAATGCAATAAACAAAACTACTGAATATTTTCTCAAATTTCTTTTTTTATTTGAAAGTACAATCCTTCCGGTTAATAATGAAAAATAATTTCATTCAAATGGCTGCCTCGGCTGACCATGCAATAGTCTACATAATCAGTCCAATTTTTAAGCACATTATCGATTGTGTACAGCTGTATTTCACCAATGGCTTCCCGAATATTGTCCTTTAAAGCGTCAATTCTCACTGGCTTGTCGGCGTATAACACTTATCTTTGACAGCACCCCACAAACAATAGTCCAACGGTGTCAAATCGCACCTCCGAGGTGGCCAAACGACATCAGCTCTGCGGCTGATTATCCGATCTTCAAAAATAAGGCGCAAAACATCGAGTCTAGCTTCGGCTGTGTGGCACGTAGCGCCATCCTGTTCCAACCAAATGTTGCCAATATTATCCTCTTAAATTTTTGTGAACAAAAGTTCGTTCAACATGGCTCGATGACGATCGCCACTGACTGTAACGGCCACTCCTTGCTTATTTTCGAAGAAAAATGGCCCAATTATGCCTCTGGACCAAAATCCGCAGCAAACAGTGACTCGTTTTGGGTGCATCGGCTTTTCAATGTATGCGTGCGGGTTTTCTGTGCCCCAATTTTACTTGTTTACATACCCGCCAAGATCAACATGAGCTTCATTTGAAAAGATGATTTTTTTTTTGCAAAATCGGCATCTTCTGTATGCCGATCGCAGGCGAAATTGCATTGGATGGTCACTTGGCTTCAACTCCTGGACCAATTGGACTTTGTATGTTGTCATACCAAGGTCTTTATGCAAAATTCGTCTCAATGATGTCTCTGAAATGTTCAATTGTTGAGAACGACGGTGAATTGATGTTGATGGCGCTTCACGCACTATTTTCGGCTTTGTGTGGATAATCTTGGTGCTCGAATGACGCACCTCAACTGGTCTCGTCGCAACCGCCATTAAACCTGTTTAGAGAAACCGTCAACAAAGTCTGAAAAAAATTGGACTGACAAGATGAGCTACAACAAAAACTGCCGTGGTAGTCATATAAATGAATTAGTAATCTTTGTTACTTCAACCAGAGCTGTAATATGGCAAAAGAAATTGAGTTTGCTCCACCTAATAGAAAATCATTTAACGAAAATAATTTTAAATAGAATTGTACAAATTTGATGAAAGACACATAATTTTTAAAATACCTTTGAATATAATAACCGTAATATTCGACATTCGAAGAATAACCAATTTTTAGATGCGATCACCCAGATTTTAGGTCACCTGTCAGATCCATTCAATCAATCCTATAATGAAGCTATACAAAGCAAACATTTTTATTGTTCTCGGTTCGGTACTTGTGGTTACAATACCTCTTAATTACCTCTTAATTCCCTATTGATATCAGCTGTTAAATCAGGCACAGCATTTTATGCTTGTAGCTCAATGTGAAAATTCATTAAAACATTTAAATTCATCCGTTTCTCCTCTCTACATGTCTCTCTATATTTTAACGTTTTACTCAAATACCCTGTTGTTAACACAAATTTTTTTTATTTGATTACCTACATCGCCAGCATCAAAGCCAAAACAATTTTATAACAATTTAACTAACATAAAGAAAAAAATAAATCAAATAACAAATTAAATTTCTCTGTAATATGAAATGTCAACCGTTTCTAATTAATGAAATAATGGAAATAATCAATTTAATTTTCTAACAACTTAATTTAACAAATGAAATCGTGTTTTCTACAAATAACGAAAGCTGCTGAATTTAAATAAAAATAGCAAAAGTGAACACACTTAAAATATATTTATGTTTAAGTCGAATTAAAGATACCCTTTGCCAATGACAAAATTGTTAATGCAGATTAAAAAATATATATGAATTTATTTGTCGCTTGCAGGTTAAATATTACGACTTGTGTACTGTACGACTGTGGACTGTATTATTCTATGCTTTTATATTTTTCAAACATTAAAATAATTTAATTTTACAACATTTTTATTTGCATTGATTTAATTATTATGCGACTCCAATTGAATCAATAAGTGATCATGTTGTATTGGAGAAATGCAAGGCAATAGATTTTGGTATTAAGTTGTACGGAGTTGCTCAGCCATGAACATAAATGAAATACTGTAATTTTCTTCAGTGTAAGCCGCCATTGCTGACTGTACATCATTGTCTAACCGTAAAATTATGGTGGCCAGGATCATCTCACTGATAATGACACGCAAAGTGAATGATCCAGTCCAGTGAGCATGCTTGACATGTGTTCTGGACAGGAGTTAGAAAGTCTCCAACTCTTTAGCAAGGTGTGATAGTTTGCAGACCTGCCCTGGAATTATTCAAGTTGCAACTAGGTGGTTCTGTTGCTTAGAATTTTGTCTTCGGCTATCTAGGACGTATATATAACGTTCCAAATTATACAAAGTGATTTGTCCACCATCTGATTAAGACTACATAGTCAGGCGCGGATGTAAAACAAATCACACTCACACTCTGTACAGTCTAAGCTTAACAAGCCAGAACGCGGCTTGACAATGATATCACCACATTGAAAGTGCTTGCCGGTCACATCGATTTACACTGAAAAAATGGCAACAGCAATAGATTTTTTTATCGTTACATTTTTCGAATATGATTTGTCTGGCTTAACCCTATAAAATTTCATAAACTATGGTCATTTTTTGAGAACTGGAACTATTTACAGAAAAAAATCGATCGGAGCAGAGTTATTTATTTATTGTTGTTATTAACTTTCTCTCTCTCTCTTTCCCCTTTGTTGTTGTTATTAACTATCTGTCAAAAATGGACTCACCTTTTTTCAGGGAAAAGGACTACTTAGTTAATTACTTATTTTACTTACTTACCACTCATTCACGATACCATCGCAACATACCACTAATAGTATTTTTAATTCTTTAATCTAGAGGCTAACTTGAGTAAAATGACAAAAGAGCAAAATAAGTTTTGTGAAAATGTTGTTTATAGCACATGTGGTCTCTATACTACCACCCATTTTTATCAAATTTCAAATGTATTTAAAAAAAGTGTTAGACCCTTTAACGGAGGATAATTTCCTTGACGGAAATTTGAATTACCTTTGCTGCGATGACCGATTTGACTTTTCTTATAGTAAAAAATTCCAATAGATGATCATATCGGTGGGAAACCCAAAGATGTTAGGTTTAAGAGATATAAAAATGAACGAAAATTTGTGTCAATCAAAGACAGATTTACTCAATTCACCGACCAATCGTAAGTTGTAGAAATAGTTGTAGTTCTAAAAATATACAACAAAAATATACAATTGTGAGCACGCTATTGTAAATTTTTATAGCTAAACTGTTAAAAATGTCAATAATTTAATTGTTAAAGGAAACATTTTAATTTTTAATTACTTCAATAAAATCCGAACAAAATTAAATTAAGGAAGATGGGAATATATTTTCTTAACAAATCTAAAAGTCCAGGATATGACTTTATTAATGCAAGAGCATTAAAATTACTTCCAAAAAAGGGTTTGATATTTTTTTTGGCTGCCATTTTTAATGCAATATTAAGATTAAATTATTATCCGTCTCAATGGAAATATACGAAGATCATAATGTTACTTAATCCAAATAAGAGGCAAGGTGAAGTATCCCCTTATAGGCCAATAAGTTTATTGTCAATTCTTTCGAAAATCGTTGAGAGGCTTTTGTTAAAGAGACTTCTGCCAATCCTTGATTCCCAGAATATTATACCTGACCACCAATTCGGCTTTAGACATCAGCATGGTACTTCTGAACAGTGTCATCGCATTGTGAATATTATTACTAATGCATTGGAAAAGAAAGAATATTGTTCAGCGGTGTTTTTGGACGTCAGTCAAGCATTTGACGGAGTATGGCATTGTGGGCTCCTATATAAACTCAAACATCTACTTTCCGCTCCATTTTATTTGCTTTTTAAATCGTATTTACATAATAGACGATTCTATGTTCATGTTAATGGGGAGGATTCCGAATTTGGAACTATATTATCAGGAGTACCACAAGGTACTGTTCTGGGTCCAGTCCTATATACGATTTACACGTCAGATATGCTCACAGATTTTATTTTAACTATTGCCATTTATGCCGATGACACAGCTATTCTGTATGCGAATGAGTCCCCACAAGAAGGCTCTGCAATGGTGCAAAGGCAGTTAACTCTGATTGAGCAATGGTTACTAAAATGAAATATTCAAATAAATACCCAGAAATCATCTCATGTGACTTTCACGCTAAGAAAAGGTGATTGTCTATCACTTACGTTCTATGGAAATACTATTCCAAAATTAAATAAGGTCTCCATTTGGATAGAAGACTAACATGGAAGGATCGTGTTAAAGCTAAAAGAGAGTCCCTAGATATTAAAACAAGAAAAATGTTTTGGTTTTTGAAATCAAGATCAGAACTGAGTCTGCAAAACAAAATAAATTTATACAAAATGATTTTAAAGCCAGTTTGGACTTATGACCTTCAACTCTGGGCCACAACAAGTAATTCTAATGTTGTAATACTTCAGAGATATCACTCTTAAACGTTGGAGTTATTGACAAATGCTCCTTGGTTTATAAGAAACAACTGCTTACACAATCATCTAACAATACCCACAATAAAGGAAGAGATCAATATTTTTAGTGAAAAATATTTGAATAGATTAAACAACCACTCTAACTTATTAGCTATTTCACTTCTGGACGATAGTGAGAAGATAGGAAGACTGAAAAGAAAGATTACATGTTCTTGACTTACCCTTCAGAATATAGTTAAATTTACGCACTTACTATTTTGTAACTTTTGTTAAGTTCACTGGAACTTAATGAAATAAGTTTTTTTTAATTATTTATAAATTTTGCCTTATATTTTTATTGTAAATAGATTGCAAAATAAAAGAACTAAAAAAAACAAAAAATCTCTAACTATTATAGAATGCGACCACTTAAGACGGATTAAAAAAATTACATTTTTCTTCTTGGTCTAAAAATCTCACGACACTATAGTTTGCAGATAGCAGAATTTTTTAGACACCTGGCTTTATATATTGCTCACTATTATAATTATTTGTTATTATCATTGAACTATCTACTCTCATCATTTTTATATGCCATCCTCTGCGTTTATTCCCACTCTAGTGTTTGCTAAGCAAGATAAAAAGCTGCAATTAAATCAGCGTTTGTTGTTGGATATACCTATCCAACTAAAATTTCCTAATGCTGATCTGCGCAACTTGCACTCTCCTGATTCATGTTTTATTATGGAAACCTAGCTCTTTAATGTTATTGCTTTTCGTTACATGATGGCATCAGGATTTGCAGGAAACTAATAAGGCAACAATGGTCGTGAGACACTTTGCTGCTTATTGGTTGCACTCAAATCGTAAGACGGACAGAGGTAGTGCCAGACATTGATGAGCAGAAGGGACTTGGCATCAACAATAGAAATACATCTGCAGTTTGGGTTTAGTTGAGTTAAAAAAATATTTAAACTAAATCTTGCAGGAAGACGTTGCTGCGATGAGCTAAGAAAGCACACCTCGACTGTTAAAACCATTACCGACTTCTTATTTTTTTTTCTTTGATTCTGATTATTTGAAATTTTAGTGATAGCTGTGATAAAATAAGTATAAAAATAATCTTTCATAGTTTGTGAGATATTCAACTTTTAAATTAAAATTCTTCCATTTCCGTTTACCTTTAGGGGAACAAAGACATTATTGATTTTTCATAAATTTACTTTTTTTAATTGATAACAATATCTGCAAAATCAAAATCTTATGTAATTATTAAAAAAAATAAATATTTTTATATTTAAAAAAAAAAATTTAAATAAAAATTCCTAAAAATCGCATTTTTTATAAATTAAAAAAATTCAACTTTGGGGTCATATCTTCACAACTTGTAACACTTATTTCAAAGTCCTTCTACGATTCTCAATTTTATCGTGGTATACAATTTAAATAAATATTTATTCAGGCATTGTTCATAGATAAATTTTTTTGTCAGCTTTCTAATCAGGTAGTTCTCTTTCAAACGAACCATTTTAATTAAGTATTTCATATATTTAACATTCAGCATTATGGCATTTCAGTAATTTGTAAAACAAAAATGCAACGAATAAAATAGTTTTAATTTTTTGTTTTTGTTTTTGCTGTTTGTAGATGGCAGATCTAAATATTTTTTTTTGTTTATTGATGACTTTTTCAATGAGTGTGTTTATTTTATTGAAAGTGCAATAACTGTTGATGATAATAATTTCCAAGTATTCTTTTACTGTTTGATGTACAAATTTTTGTTTGCATTTGAATAATTGTAAATTCTGTTGCTAAATGTAAGCTTATTTTCTAAAAGCAATTGAATAGCTGGCAAACAAGCTGTTTGATATTCTAAATAATAAAAAAACTATAACAACAAAACTACATTCAGAGCAAACAAATTAATTTTTGCAAATTGACGTTATGTAAAAGCTTATGTACTTTGGAATTGAACTTTAAACAACTTTACATTCGATAAAAATGTAAAATTTTTAAAACGTTGCTAAAAATTTGTAACAGAAAAACTTTTTTTATGTACATAACTTATAACACTACTTTAAGAAATAAAAAGCATTTTCAATACAAATGAATCGTTAAGCCTTTAAAAGATCATATTGGGAAGCATTAAAACATTTTTAACTTAACTTTACATTCTGTTTTTAAAACCTTTATTACGTTACAAATACGTTGAGCTTTTGACAAAATTTTAATCAGAGTCTGACTCGAGCAGCGACCAAAAAAATACCTTTAGCAATAGCTTCTTGCTTTTATTGTAACATATTAACCGTTGCAATTTTAACTTATTAATTTCTTGAATTTAAATTTTACGAACAAAAGTTAAAGTAGGAGAGTCAACGTGTAAGAAGCATAAGCTAGCTGTGCTTAATATACGCAGTCACATAACTGATCCAGAAGTTGCTTTTAAGTCTTTCCGTCAAAATTCTGAAGCAGCTTTTCCTTTCGATGCAATAGGCAGCCAAGCTAACGCGATTCGAAAAATATCACGACAGTAACATAAGGCGGCAGATAATTTTCTGACTACTATTTGAAATGGAATGAATAATTTGTTTTATTTCTAATAAAAAAGTTTCCACTTTTGTTTTTATTTATATCATATACGAAAATGTTATAAATTTGTTTCGCTTATTTGTAGAATATCACAGTGTTTAAAATACTATTCTTCTCACTATTTTATTGTTTAGATATAAAAATGTGACATTTAGTTTATGTGTGGTAATTTAATTTTGAATACTGGATAAACTGACATTAGGTAAGTTATAGGTAAAATATTGTTAAGTTGTGAGTTCTTTATTGCAAAATAAATAACACCAGTTTTTAGAATTTTTAAATTAATAACGATTTTATTTACTTTAACTACACAAAGTTGACACTTCAGAACAATTTTCTTAAAATGCACGTCTTTACTTACTGAAGTTTAATTATACACTGACTGACGATCCACTCAGACGCTGCCCTATTTATATTTGTCCATTTAAAGTCTAGAAGATTTAAGAATCTTCGACTCCCTTTGTACCACATTTTGTTGTTGTCTATTGTTTATTCGATGTATAGGCGATATACGTCTGTCTGTATAGTTGTTTTTATGCTGATAAGGTTTCTGCTTGCGATTTATTTCAATACATTTGTTGTTGTCTTTTGTAGAAAAGGGTTAGAATACTACGCAGATGGTAAACAACATGTATGTTTGTTGTTGTAAAATTAGTTTTTCTTTTGCCTGCGCGTTTAGATGATAAACAGCATACATGTATTTTTTTGTCTTGCATGCCAGGCGGTTTGTAAACAGCATATCAAATTGTTGTTGTGTGTGTATAAAATTTATATGCAGTTTGTAACCAGTAGTTCGCTTTATTGCTTAATTATTTTATTTTAAAACTTAAGCAAGACATATTCGTAACAATATGTAAATTCTGGGCATGGAAACTCCAACTATCTTCATCGAAATTTCCATGCAACATCTCAGATTATTACACATAAAGACAAAGACGCTAATGAAAAAACACATTATATGCAGCCTCGAACAGCACAACGCCCAACAGACTTAAACGCAATCGAAAATAACATTACAAACACAATGGAAAAAAAACAACACAGAAATTTGCATTATCTTGACATCGCAACAGCACGAGGAACTGACTATTTAATATTTGACATATATAAAAAACCAACGAAGATGGACACTACGAACATATGATACACAGTCTTAAGATAATCCCACTTACTCCAGATCAATACAACAAAGAACTCGACACAATTTATACAATAGCTAAAAATAGCGGCTGCAAACCCACTATATTATTCGACAAAACTCTTAGACAATACAACGCTTAAAACGGGAATAAAAAAAGTCAAGTAGACAACCGATTCAACACAACGGCGCACTTTTACTTACACAGGACTAGAAATATGTAGAAGGTTTACTTACGGCATTAAAAACTGGCAACACTCTCAGACATAATCTTAGGACATCGACAGAAACAACTGACAAATTTAGTTTCAGCGGAGTAAACAGACTTACTTGCACCTGCAAACATACTTAAATAGGGCAAACTGAATGAACACTAAAAACAAAATTTATAGATCACATACGCTCATACAAACGAAAAAGAGAAGACTCGAACTTTGCATTAAAATTTGACACTCACGGACACACACCCAGTGAAATAGTTAAATATATGACAGTAGTAGGGTCATATATTTAAAAAAAGGTCGAAGACTAAACACTCTTGAAAACATGGAAATTTATAACAAAAGATCTTTTAACAGTGACATTATAAACGAACAGGTAAACACGACCTCAGACACAATTTTCAAACCTCTAAAACTACTCACATAAACGAAAAATGAAAAACACCCTCAGACGGACACCTTGAAAAGATGGAAATATTAAAAATTAGTTCCGCACAAAAGGTCAGATGGCGAGCATTCTACCTACATGAATAGATACGACCTTAATGAAAGAACTACCTAAACCCGAACACTGCCTCACCAGTACAGTTTAGAACACGACTTGAGAATGATGTCATCACACCGAAAGCGCTCACCGTTCATACCGAGCAAACAGCCAGCAGAGACGGAAAGGCATAATAACAGTACCTTTGCTATTATTTAATAGCTTCCAAAACTATGTAACCAGGCTATCCTCAAAGGTACTTGCTTGTCAGAAGTACGAAATGGTTTTTTTGCAACCTACAAAAAACAAAATATTAATTATAATAATACATTATCAAGCCATAATAAACTCACGGTTTATTTCTTTATTTAAAGAATAATATCACATACTGTGCTATTGGCCAGTTTAGTCGATTTTAATCGACTTCAAAAAGAAAAGGATTACAAATCGGGTGCCTTTTAAAAAGGATTATCAAATCGCCTGTATTTTGTAAAAGCAGAATTACGCCATTTTTTAATCAGTTTACTTTGCTTTCTAAATTAAAAAGTTATGCCTGCGTATTGGTCCCATTAAACAAATTAATTAAGCAAAAAAAAATTTAAATTGTATGCGGACACAATTTTTCATATAATACAATGCACGTATTTTTAATATATCTTTAAAGTGCCAGAAAACAATTGCAACAAATAAAAAAAAGGACAAATAACGAAGTTATACATAAAGGGTGTCCTATCAGAGACGAATACTGTTTTCATTAGCAAATGTCGGACTCGAAGTTGGTGTTTAAGGTTTCGAAATATAAAAGTTTAAAGGATGTTTTACGAGTATAAAGCCACAATTTTCTATTCACGAATATCGCAATATCTTTTAGTCGTTTCAGCTAAAGAATAAAAAACTAAGAATTCTAAATTGTCAGCAGCACATGACACTAAAGGCGAAATTAAAAACACAGAAGTCGTGCTCTACGAAGAAGTATATGTATTTAAACATAAAAGGGTGTACCCATAAAACACCCAATTGTTACGTACCTCTTTTTTCGACCACAATCACTTACAATTTGTAACAACAAATAATAAAAAAGTAAAATCGTGAGTTATTTTATACTGTTTGCAAATGCATGATTTTTATATTTTAAGAATTTCTTTATTTCATTATTTTATTTTTTTTTAAAGTAGATACAATATAAGCTAAATTCTAACTACAGTAAGTTTGAGTTTTTCATGAAGACACTGTTAAATTGTTTTATGGTGAGTCATTTAACAATTTTTGCTGTGTTGTGTGTGTGCGTCTATGTTTTTTAATTTTAATAATTAAAGTATAAAAAAATTCAAATGCATTAGTTATACATCATTTCAGAAATTTACATCATGTCTGTTTTCATAAAATGTATCGCTTTCTCCGTGCTTTCATTTTAGGAATTTTTTATCACTTTGGTTTAGGGATCGTTTGAATTTTGTATCGTTTTTGATTTATTAAATTTTTAACCCATTTCGAAACACCTGCTTTTATTTAATTTTTTCCTGATCAAAAGCTTCTTATTATTTAATTAAATATAATTCAGAATATTAACCGTTGATCACAGTAAACTAATTGTAACCTAGAGGCCATTACTTTTGATTTTAATTTAGAACTAGATTTACAGAAACAAATTTTAATTTGTCAGTCGTGATAAGAATGTGTGCGAAAAATTGTATAGCATAAGGTTTTGTATAAATAAGGTTTTCTAAAACATATTGCTATGATGGCGGCCCACCTTATATGTCAGAAAAGCAAACGAAAATTTTAAGCTTAAACAGTTTTTGTAACAAATGTTGAAAATCGGCTAATTTTTATTTATAAATACTGAAGGTGACAGCTGGTAGTGATGTAGTCCTACAGGCTGCTACCAAAAAAAAAGTAATAACTTGTTTTCTGTATAACCACCTTGTTCCATTTTTATTTTATTTTATAAATAGATCTTTAAATTTAACTAAAATGGAGGATTGGGACAATGAAACAAGTATTTGAATAGTGCTTTAGAATTCGCGAGAATATTGGCACAGGTTTGGTAACAGTCCTTCGAGCGGACGTGATAATATTTACATCTGCACCGGCAGTGAGCCATAATCAGAATAAAAAGCAACGCCATTCACGCCCTAGAAAGCCGTCGAATACGTATATCCTCCGGTCACTCCTAGTAGGAATTTAGAAAGTCTGAAGTAGGCCGCAGCCTTCACTCCTTGCTAAAGAGTTGGAGACTATCCAACTCCTGGTCCAGAACGCATGAAGCTTAACATAATTAAGAACACGACGGCATTCATACTCACTGGACCTTGACTATTCATTGTGTTCATTGTGAATGATCCGACCCACAAACTCAAACACACAGTCACCACGATACTCCCAAAAGGGCATACCTCAATAATCAGCCAGAGAACAGCTAAAAATCTAACTAGACAAATAGCGGAACTCTGCGGGCCACTGATTTCCGTGGAAATATAGTGGATTGTCCTGATGACTCCTATTAGCCTTGAAGGGGTCTGGGCTCCCATTTACCCCGTAAGACACCAGTCTAGATGGCAGTTGTAGGATCTATAAAGACTGTCATGTGCCCCGGGGGGATCCTCCGACCGGGTGGACTATAATGAGGCTCGTTAAGAATTTTGCCGAGCGTGGCATAATCGCAAGAAGGCCTTATCATCGCGGTCCCTCAGTTCGGACGCAGAAAATTATCGCTGCTGTAGCTGCTGTCGTACAATTTAATTTTATTTAATTTATAAGTATGAATTACTTTTGAAATAAAAACCATTTCGCCACATAAATGTTAAAATTCTGAAGTAAGAAGTAATTTCTTTTTAAATCGGTTATAAATAATTTAAAAAGCCATTAAAATAATTTTTTATAATATACAAATTCTCTTTAATTAAATCTAAACACGTAATATACGCAATTCATCTAAAAAATAAAAAAAAAAACATTTTAGCGTAGATATGAAGAGAAGATCTGTAATAAAGGAAAATAAAGTTGCACAATTTACAAGCAAAAGAAATTTATATCAACTTGTATGTTGTATGCGAAAAAATTAAAAAAAATACAAACTAGTACACGAGAAAAAACTTGTCTGTTGTACATTTGAAAAATAATATTGTTGTTCTTGTTCTTGTGTGTTAAAGATTTTTAATTTTTGTATGTAAAAACAACGATTAAAAATTATAGCTGCATTAGGTTATGCCGGTCATTCATATACAAGTTCGGTGCTCATGTCTGGTATGGCTCAAATGCGTTTATATAGTGTTTGTGCTACAAACGCAGTGAACTGAGTTAAAATTAAATTGGCTTCAGTCTTTCAAACTTTACAGTGGACTTTTATAAAATATGTTATAAACGTTCTTGAAGAGTTAAAAACTACAAATGAGCGCTGTGAAAATAATCTCGGCAGAGTTCCTAAAATTATACATAGAATTGTAGCAATGGTTTTTCCTGTTTAAATATTCATGTACCATTTTTGAAATGATGCAGCCTTAAAAATGGAATATCTTAGTATAGTATTATAGTATTAAAGTACGTCAGTGCATGGTATCCGCCGGGAAGATATACTACTTTGCTTATAATTTTTGATTAAATGAAAGAGAATGGATCTTATATTGATAAATGTTTTATTTAATGTCAGCAATTATGTATGGAATTCAATATCACTTAAATGTCCGCCTCTGTTAGCCTCATTCTTTTTCTTTCTCTCCTCACACATTTCATGCGGTATTTCATTACTTTCATCACCAATATTTTGTATGAGTTGCTCAAGCGTTTCTGGCTTGTTTGCATAAACTTTGCTTTTCAAATATCCTCATAAAAACAAGTCCGGAACAGTTAAATCAGGCGACTGTGAAAGTCAATCAACATCACCATTTCTTGAAATAAGTTGTTGTGGAAAGAGGTCCCGCAGTAATTCCATTTTAATCCTGGCTGTATGCGATGTGGCACCGTCTTGTTGATACCACATGTTAAAGTTCAATCATATCACTATATTGCTCCCCATTCACAGCTAACGTTACGCCGTTTCCAGTTTCAACGATACCTCCTGACCAAATTGCACACCAGGCCGTCACTTTTAATGGATGCAAAGGTGACAGTTGAATAATTTTAACGTTTCCCATTCCCCTGAACCGACTGCTGTGTTTATTCACATATCCATTTAAATGAAAATGTGCCTCGTCACTGACTATGATTTTTTAATGAAAATCGAGATTGTCATGGGCGAGCTGTAACTTCGTATTGACATATGTACGGCGGCGTAAATGGTCTTGTAGAAGAAGCTCTTGTGTCAGCTGAATCTTTTATGAAAACAAATGCGAATCCTTTTACAAAATTGTGGACACAGTTATTCCTTGAAGACCAAGCTCCCGAGAACGGCGTTGAATTGAAGTTGATAGATTGATTTCAACACTTAGTTGAGCAGCAGTAATATTTTCATCCGATTTTGTTGTAGTCCATGCTTGGGCCTATCATCTACAGATACTATTTCTGTTCTTCGTACTAGCCGCTATCTAGGGGTACTGCATTGATAGAGCCATTCGTTGGAAAGTATTTAAATGGTTGTGTTTTAATCAAAAATTATGCAAAAAAAAGCATTGTTTTTACCATATTTTATTTCAATGTCATAGGCCTTTTAAGACCTGTTCGAAAAATAAATCAAACGAATTTCATAGAAGTTGCTATGATTAGTCATGGGATCGCTTGGCTACAATCAGCTATTCACAAAAAAAAATCATAATACACTATTATTATAAAATAAGTTATATGGCTGCCGTTAAATTACATCATTATTACATAGAGTAATAAAATACTATTATCCACTGTAATTATAACATTGTTAAATTCAACCATAGTTATGTTTAAAATTGTAATACTAAGCGATTTTAATATGATCAATTTTCGCAAAGCTTTTTACTGCTTTTGATATTTGTCATTAGTTAATTAATTGACTTTCATTCTCTTGTTCCTTATTTTTAATTATAATAATAAAACAACAATAAAAATAATTATAATTAATAATTTTTATTATTATTATTTATATTATTATTATTTGTATTATTATTATTAATATATTTTTTTTTTTGGTGATAAAACTATTAACTATTATTCCGCTACACTGATACCAAAGCATTTAGTACAGTATAAATGGCGTTACAAAGGATCAAACTAAATATTAAAAATAAATATAATTTGTTCATCGCGACCATACATGTTTACAGAAGAAAATACATATGATCATACTGCTTAGACCAGTTGCTTAAAAAAGTAAAAAGCTGCACACTTTTACTGTATAAATGACAAAAATACACAATTTGTATTTCTATTCACTAGACTCTGGTAGCATTGGGCATTCAGGTCCCAGGTGTATGAAAATAGCTTGTGCGTGAAGATAAATTTTAGTTTAATTAGCAGAGACCTTAACCAGCTAATTTTGCAGCTGAGAGTAATTGGAATTTTTGTGTTGGCTTTCGGAGCCTTTTAACATACTCTTTTTTGAGAATTGCTTTGGAAAATTTTAAAGTTATTTCAGAAATGCCGTTATCAAAGGTCCAGAATATTAAATGGCAAATTCTAATTTTTAGTGTTCATTTTTCATGAGCAAAATTTAAAACTTTTTTTTTTTTTAAGAGAAGTAGCACTTCAGGCAACAATGCCTATTTAGTCAAGTACCGTGCTACATTCTTTAGGAAAGGGATAGAGAATAGATGATACAGGTGGTGAAAGTAGAAGGATAGTCGGAAATTAACTGCCGTATATAAGACAGCACAGCGACCAGTGACTATGCCTTCATCGCTGTGCAGCCCCACCGACATTCAATTTGTATTTTTGTAGTAAAAAAACCAAGGTCTTCGTTGGGAATCGAACCCACAACCCCCATATTTACAAGCTAGTACACTACCTACTAGTATACAGGGGCAAATTTCGAGGGTAGTGCATAAGAAACGATAGTTATAACTAGAAGAGTTTGCCAAAAATAAATACTAAACTAAATACATATGTCGATTAAAATTATAAAAAAAATATAAACGTATGGTAGGAAGCAAAAGTTGTTTGCTATTTAAATACCACAAATGTAATAACAATATGTAGGAGCATTAAATTATGATAACAACTAAAATAGTTACTCATTTATTCGTTTGTTGTGGGAAGTTAATTTCTCATTGTCATCGATAAGTTTTGAACTAAAAACTTTATTACTTATGCATTTAATTATTTGTATTTAATTTAGTTCTTTACATTTTGTACATTTAAAAATAAATAAAATAATAAAAATAATAATTATTTTAATGGCTTAGAAAATGGTTTACTCATAAATAATGCAGTTTGATTTTAAATTGTTTTCAAATAACCTTGAATATTAAATTGAATATTTTTTTACACTTAATACTTTGCTATTGTTGGTTATTGAACTCTCACCTCGGTCTTAGAAGTTTCAATATATATTTGCGAACATTTTTAATTTTTACTTAATCATCTTAAGCTACCAGTTATTAATAAACATATTGCTAATTTACAGCTTATTCACCAAAACATAAATTACTTTTAGCGTTTAATAATACTGGGAGTTCGCATAATAGTATAAAATTACACTAAAAAAATGAAAAAAAAAACTTAATTTTGATACTCACTAAAGTGTGCACTATGGTCAGCTTATTATACAAAAGTAAAAATTTTAAATGTTATGAGTAATTTTTTTTTCCGTTGTTTTGTTTTTTAATATTAATTCTTGCGAGGTTGTTCCACATACTTAGTCATTAATTCCGAGGATTTCCGATTTTCTTAAAGAATGTGTCAAAAAATTTGTGTTTGTATAACCTAAAAGTAACTGTTATATTAATTTTTATTATTTGTTTTTTTATTTATTTAATTTATTTAATTTATCCACCTCCTGTACAACAAGATTGTGTTGTATATTTATAGTACAGGAACGTACAACATTATAATAGTATTCTTAAGATACGACATTATAAAATAAACTAATCAAAAGACCAAAAAAAAAAAAAATAAAAGAAAAAAACAAAAGAAAAAAAGAAAAAAAATAATTATAAAATAGTTTATGTAAAATGTGTTGATTAAATCTTCTGAGTCATATTTTACGATATTATTGAACACAACGTCAAGCTTGTTCCTACTGACTGAGTCACAACATCCAAACAATTCACATCCATAGGTTAAGGCGGGTATAAGATACATTTTAGCAAGCAAGATTCGTATCCTTAAAGGTGTAAAATATTGTGTTGACCACAGTGCTCGAAGCTTTATTAACTATTGACCTACCAGCATATTCACATGATCAGTCCATGTCAATTTATTATTAAATACTAGGCCGAGGTTTTTAGCAGATTTAACAATCACAATTTTCTCATTGTTCAATACAATATCATGTGACAGTACAGGCTGCAAACTTTTTTTACATATAACGATGCATTTCGACTTAGATGGACTTAAGTAGAGCTTATTTGCATTAGTCAAAAGGTAAATTCTATTCAGATCATCGTCTAAGGAGGATATGCTGGAGTCAATATCTCGAACAGAGCTACTTAGTGTTAGTTGCACATCATCTGCATATAAGTGTATACTGCAGCTAGAGAGTTATTTCGGCAGATTATTCACAAAGAGTGAAAATAGTAGCTGTCGCAGAATGGAACCCTGTGGTCCTCCACTAGTAAGAGGTAGGCTATCTGACCAAACATTATTCACCCACACCGATTGCATGCGGTTCGATAGATATGAGGAGAGGAGGTCAGAAAAACGAAAAAAGAATTTTAATTTTATTGCCATAATTTCATGATTGACCGTGTCTAGTGCTTTAGAGTGGTCAATGAGCACTAAGAAGTTAATATCTCCTCTATCTAACCCTTGCCGTAAATTCTCACTAACATATGCAAGTGCCGTAACACATCCATGACTCTCTCTTGAAAACCAGATTGCATGGGAGACAATAAATCGTTGGAATTAACGTAATTATATATTTAAATAAAAGTTTTTTCATTACTTTTGAAAGAAAACATAAGATCGCAATTGGCCTATATTCGCCATTCCCTTTCCGTAACGTTACTAGTTTTGCATGTTTCCACTTTGATGGAAATACACATGACATTATAATGCCATTAAATAAATGTGTTACAAAGGGGAGAATCACTGGTGAGATCATTCTTATAAATTTCGGCTGAATACTATCCACACCTACTGCATTCGATTTAATCGAAGCACATACCAAAACTACATCATGTTGGGATAAAAATGAAAAATTAAAACGTTCAACGGTACTCGAAGAGCTCGATGAAGAATTGAAAAAAAACTCGGATCTGATCGACAACCGGTATGTTGGTAAAGCTTTGTTGAAATCATTCCCATTAACACTGCAGTCCACACTGTTGTTTATATTACCAGACCCAGTTTGACGTATAGTTTTCTTCGTCTGTTTAGAATCAATCGCGGAACTGAACCGTACAAGCATAATACGCACATCCTATAGATTTATTAACATTTCTCCTGGCTATACAAAATTGATACTTCAACTCTGTTTGCCTTTATTGCATCCCTAACAACATTCGAGAACCATGCGATTTGGTTCGGAATAATTTTACGACGTTTAAGCGGCACTGTGTGATTAGATTTACACCTGCGCCTGGCAATGAAGCCTTAATCAGATGGTGGATCGAACCACTGCATAATTTGGAACGTCATGCTCGTCCTAGGAAACCGAAGCCATAATTCTATGCAACAGAACCTTCTAGTTCCAACTTCGATGATTCCAGAGCAGCGCTGCAAATCATCACTCCTTGCTTAAGAGTTGGAGACTTTCCAACTCCTGTCCAGAACACATGTCTAGCATGCTCACTGGACTGGATCATTCACTTAACGTGTCATTAACAGTGAGATGATCCTGGCCACCATAATAACCATTATACTGTTATGGGGCCGCGAAACCACAACCACCACCCATATAGGGCCAACCTCAATAATCAGCCAGAGAACAGTTAAGTGTCTAAAGAGACAATTAACGGAACTCTGCGGGTCACTGATTCCCGTGGAAATAAAGTGGAGTTTCCAGTTTTACCCCTGCTGACTTCAGCGGACTGGGCTCCCTTTTTGCCCAGTTGCACTGTGTCTAGATAGTCGAAGTTCTATAAAAACCATATTTATGTGCCCCCCCCCGGGGGGGGGGGATTTAAGAGGCACTGTTAGATCATAGATATATTGAACATTACGTTCAAAAAAAGCGGTTGATCCTCAACAGAAGGAATTAAATAGATATCACTCCAAGCCAGTATCAAAGAGTGTACCCTTAAGGCATCGTAGTCCAAGTGTTTGAAGTCGCGGTAATTGACGCACCGTTCAATATATTCAACCTGAAAGTTATAATTCAAAAACATCACGTCAAGCTGAGATCTGATCGTACAAAATAATATTTGCGCTGTTTGAGGCAAAGAAAGGTCAAGCAGTGTACTTGTTGGGGATGTGTGATTAATAATTTTCTTTTAGCGCAATTGATAAATAATTTTTCAAGGGAATTAAGAAAAAATATTCTAAAAACGTAAAAAATATAAAATGGCCAAAAACTAAAACTATATACAATAGAATATTAAAAATGAAAGCAAATATAAATTATGTGGGAGAATGCATATTTTCAGATTTTTCTAAATTCTACTACCAAAAGCCTATGCCTATTCCTGAATATAAACTCTGCAGTTTTGCATTCTAAAATGCCATAGCTTTCGCCTCCTGTAGTCCGCTAAGCCACATCTTTTTAATTTTTACTCATTCTTGGGCATTTTAAAAATGCCTGTACTGAGATTTGCTTTATTTTGACATTTTGTGTTTTGTTATAAATAAAGTTAACGTTTTTATAAATATAATCGCTTTTTATATCAGCTTTTTTCATTTTCGCTCCTTAATGTTAAAATAATTAAATTCTATTAACTTTAAAGTTTTTTGATTAAGAGATATGTAAGCTAAAGCAGGGTTGTTACAATTAATCTTAAATGCTAAACATGACTACTGTGTTATTGTTTACCATAGCCTATCAGTTTATTTTACGATCGATTATTATGCTTTAAACTATATGAATTAAATAAGAGTTGTACTTAACACACAGTGGTTTAAAACGTTTTTTTTTTTGGAAATAACTCGGTAGTTCTGGAACCACTTAAGATAAGAATCAGAAATGTGTGTAAACACATTTTATGTAAAACTTAAAAACGACGGATTATTGCATTAAAAATATTTACATACAAAAAAGAGGAAAACTTCATTAGAAGGCGATTTTGCGAAGCTCCTACAACTTAAGTATTGTAACGACAGGTTTTCGCGTTATGCTGGGATAGAGCTCGCGACGTCCAGGGTTTGTTACAAAAAAAAATTGTTTTTATTAATAACACAAGTGACACTTTTGTTTTACTTATAATTTTTATTATAGTCCACTCTTAAATTAAGTTAAAATTATACTACTGCACTACTGAGCACGCCAACGACGATTCACCATTTCGTGGCCCTCAAGAGTTTTCATCTCTACTCTCCGCCGGCTAGCCTACTGCTTTCCACACAGGAGCGAATAAGATTCTGATCCAGTTTGAGCAGAACAGTTTGCCCGCCACTAATTTTTGACTTGTTGTGGTTGTCACGAATAATATTCTGAGACAACCTTTCCACGTCTACATTGGTGTTAGCCTTTTTCACGATCTTGTCCGTTCTGTTCAGCTAGGGCGAATAAAATTTTGGCCTGGCTGAACAAAGCGCGGCCTTGCTCTGATCTCCCTCACCTGGACGAATAAAATTCAGGCCAGGTGAAGCAGCGACAGAACTTGCTTGACCGTAAACATTAGCTATACTTAAATAATTCAAAGTCGAATAAAATTCTGACTTTGATTAACTGAGCCGAACCTATTCGCAAGACTATTTTAATTAAGTTGAATAAAATTCTAACTTGCTTAAAAGAAGTATTGCCCGGTTGCATGCCCGTGGCTAACTCTTCTAAAATACTCAAGTATACCGCTTTTATAGGTCTCTGCTAGGCACACATACACACTCATACCACTAAACGCCAGCTGCTTGTAACTGTTAGGGTTGTGGTATTACGTTGTTTGTTTGTCCTTCGCCAGTAAATGAAATAATATTGCCATTTTCCGTCCTAACTGGCTGGTTTATGTTCGCGATCGTCTTGTGCAGTTGTAAAGTCCTATTAGTTAGTTTGTCCAGCATTACCTTAGCCTGACTGGCTTTGTCTGGTATTATGTCGTTCGTTTGACATTATTACATCCTAGCAAAAAAGGACGAAGACTAGGCATTCTTGAGGATATGGAAATCTACAAGACGAAAACATTCAAAAACGACATTATAAACGAACAGGTAAATACGACCTCAGACACAATTTTCACACCATTGGGACTACTCATGCAAACGGGCAAACGGAAAACACCCTCAGACGGACACACGTACCTACATGGTAGTGAAAGACGGAGATATCGATAGATTCACTTTGCATACGAATGCCAGGTGGCTGGTATTCTGCTTACCTGAATATATACGAACCTAATAACGGAACTGCCTGAGCGCCGACACTGACTCAACAGAACAAACTAAACCGCGGCTTGAGAATGACGCATTCGCATCGAAAGCGCTCGCCATCGAATTCAAACCAGCCAGTTAGGACGGAAAATGGCAATATTATAATATTGTTAGGGTTGTGTTTAATGATATGTTTTCTCACAAATGCATCCTCTACATGTCAATAGGTGGCGCTTCTTAACGGCTATACTTTGTCTTAAAAATAATATTATAATATAAAATATGAAAAGTGTATAATGGAATTCATTTAATAATAATGTTCTCTTTTTAAAAAATTATGAAATTCATTAAACAATAAAAATTAAGAAATGAGAAGATTGTATACAGTTTAATCGATTATCTTATGTGGTCCAAAAAACAAGCCTGCCGACTTTTGCTCGTCACAGCATATGCTTTTTCTGAAAGAGATGGTATCAGCAGAAAGCTTATCACTTCTGGATTCACAATTTATTTTTTACGCGTCGCATTTATTTAGATGTCATCTACCTGTAAAACTGTAAATTTCATGTTAATTTCGTTATTTGAAAAATGAGGTACAGAATGTGAATTGCCACAAAATCTAAATGCATCGAGATATTCAATATATATATAAAAGAGCCTTTACTGAAATGGTAAACATTTTTTTTTATTTAACACATAAATTCTTTAGACGGGGAAAAATGTTCCAAAAATTGTTTTTTTTTAAAGAAAAATGGTCACTCATGGCTTTGTTAACTAAGGGGCTGACAAATCCTTTTTGAAGTATGTAGTCAAGGCATGGAGCTTTAATAAGTGCTTTGCACTCTGAGGAATTTTGATGTAATTCATAAATTTTGTTTAAAAATTGGCTACGTTTAGATAGAGCTGTCACAATTTTTGACGCAATTTTTCCTTTATTGGCGTATATAGGCTGTCTTTAAAACAATCCAAAAAGAAAAAAATTATTAATACTGAAGTAAGTTTCAATTAAAACTTAAAAAAAACGCCAGTCTTAAAATTTTTCAGAGGCTTGTAACTTTTAAACGAATCAAGCTATCAGAATCAAACTAACTACTGTTCTATTATCAAGAATGCAGTCAACATCTTAGAATGATAATCTGAACATAAATAAGTACACCAGGTCAAAAATACTAAGTTACGATCGCCCAAAAGTTAAAAAAAAATGTTTTTTCTAGTAGGATTTTCTCCCAAACTAAAAGAGATAACTTAGAGATGTAATAAAAATGCTCGAGGTACCCAATTTTGGGGGCATTCCTAGAAGCCCGCCTTTATCCTAGGGGGCCGATCGCCCTAACTGGCCTCTGTAAAGTTTCATTCGCATATCTTAAGTGTTTCATGAGCTATCGATTTATTAAAAAATTCAAACCACTGTGCAACGCAAAATACAAAATACCAATATTTTATACAAAAACACAGTAACCATAAACTACCTTTTTTTTGTAAATTTAACTTAAGGTTCTTCACGAATTACATAGATTGTTTGGAAATGCTAAAGCTATTAAATTCGTTAATTTTTGTAATTGCATTTTCTCTACAATATGCGAGTCGCCGTTTCGAAAATTATATGCGATTTTATTATGTCGTACAACAATTATTTGAAATGAGCACTACTTAATAAAACAGTCCAATTTTGTTACTAGGTTAACACCTTACATCACAACATGTTTAAAATACGTTTCTAGTAAATGTGACACGCTAGCTAACAGCGTTTTCAAAGTAATTTGCAAATATTTCTGTCACAATTACTGAAATTATGCAAGACAAAAAATAAAATATTTTTACATAATTATTAAGTTTTGGTTATTAAAAAAATAAACATTTTCATTCTTTTTAACAAACAAAAAAAAACATTACTTTCTGTTTAATTGCATTGAGTTTTTTAAGCTTTTCCTTTGACATTCTGTAATTGTGAATGTTAATGAAGATAAAGACAATGAAGTTCATTGCAAACGAAACAGAAAGAACAATGAAAACAAAATCTACACATATTTTTTAGGTGACGAAAAACTTTTTTCTCTACATATTTTCTTTTGATTCATTTCTGAACTGAAATTAAATTGGTGATACGCTTGTCGTCTTGTATTCATTTCATAACGTATTTCATTTAAGAAATATCAGACAATCAGTTAAGCTCAATCTTAGCAACTGTTAATCTATGTATACAAATTAAGCCCAAAATAGATGTCCGTTGGTTGCCTGTGTTTGACGAGATGCGCCGTCGACTTTCCACTAAATTACTTTTAAGTAAGAGTTTGGAAAAGTCGGGAAAATCATCTATATATATAAAACTAAGCCCAAAATAGGTGTACGTAGGTTGCCACTGTTTGACGAGATGCGTCGTGGGATTTCTACCAAATTTTCACAGTAATGGTCGTTCGCTGGTTTGTATCTTTATTTCATGCGTTTAGGTAGAATAGCGCGCCCACAGTGCGTGTTTGAAAGAAAACAAATGTTTTAAAAAAAAATAAATTTTTTTTCCATTGCATACTTCGACTCAATGTTTTGCGTCAAATGAAATGTGTGTTTTCGTTTGTACGTTGTTGTGTGTGCTTGCACAAAATGCGACGGCAATACAAATCGAAATATGCTCATGTTCATAGTAAATGGATGTGCAAACGAATAGAGAATTTTGCTTTCCATATTCTGTTGCATTTTTTGCATGTTCAATTACAAAATGATCCATCAGCCGAACGTTTACCAAGACAATTGTTAGATATTGAGAGTGGCCCAATTCCAATTGACCCCACCACAAAAATGATTACGCTTCCAAAAAATTTGTGCCACTTTGCACAATCAAAACAAGAATTGGTCACAAACGTATTTCCCGGTATTGCACAAAATTTTAGAAGCCATGATTTGTTGGGGGAAAGAGGTATCTCAGCTGCGAAAAATGCAGATGTTTCGGATATCATTTTAGAAATTTTTACCCACAAATCGGTTGACTCTGTTACCAATCAAGACGATGTTGTAAAGTATCCAGTCGAATTTTAAAATTCGCTTGAGTTACCTGGACTGCCGCCCTACCGCCTACAAGTGAAAGTTGGTGTACCCATTATTTTGCTTAGAAATATCTGCCAGCCACGACATTGCAATGGGACACTTTTATTAGTCAAAAAATTCATGACAAACGTGATTAAAGCAATAATTTTAAATGGAAAATTTAAGGGCTAGGATGTGTTAACACCACGCATTCCTATGATTCCTTCAGATTTGCCGTTTGATTTTAAACAGCTTCAGTTCCCCATACGTTTTGCTTTTGCAATGATCCCTGTTTTTCGCACGGTCAATTATATGTATCATGTTAACGTGTTAATAAACCAACTACTTCGTTTGACTATAACGCGAATCGAAGAATGTCGTACATATATGTAACAGCATTGCAATAGAATAAGACGCATTATATAAGCACACAAAAATATTGAATTTTGAAAAAGATAAAAATATTAAAAAAACATAAAAACGAAAAAAAGGAAACTATGTTCTTTCTGATTAATTTATTTGAATGATTAAATTTTTTGGCCCACACAAAAAAGAACGCTGCAGAATAAAAACATAACACAAATGTCTTGCAAAGCAGTCACGGGCACGCTAGTTGATGATAAATTTAAAGCAACTACTAGAGCATTTTCTATGGGCAGCTTCGATTTCAAACTTGGGAGTTGTGAATTATGTTTGAAGTTTTTCGTGAAAAAGTTCGGAAGGTTTTAATGAAAAATATATACTCTTCAAGAAAAAATATACTCTTCTCTTAATATCGGTTGCCTATTGCGATGATATCCCATTTATATTTGTTATTGTGATTAAGATTGACCGTGATTACTACGTAATCCGCCTATATCAAAAAAACATTTTTTTAAAATAACTTTAACGCAATTCACACTGCAATAATGGAATACCTGCATATTAAAAAACAAAAAATATTTAACTGTTGCACTTTCTTTTTGAAGTACTACATTATTTTAATGCTTTTCTTTACGATATTTTATGCTGCGGCAGCATTATTTGTTTTGAAATCCAAAATATAACTCAACAGTGTTTAAAAATTTGGGTTTAATATTTGTTCTTGATGCTTATCTTTTAACGCTTCGTAAACAAAATGTTAAAAGTAGTTTTCAATATAACAAAAAAAAAATCACATTTGTCGAAAAAATACAAAACCACACAATTAAAATTAAAAACAAATATTTACATTCAGTCACGTTTTTTCAAAAATATTCACACTAACATACATTCATTTGTCTATAAAAATAATGATCTCTGTTTACCAAAATGGAGAAGAACGACTAAAAAAGATTTGATAAAAATGCTAAAGCAAATATATTTCTAATTTGCTTGAGTGCATTTGAAATAGATAATTAGAAGAGAAAAAATTGTTTAAAAAAAATAAATAAATAAAATTGGCGATCAGTTTACAATTAAGAGAAGAATCAAAATATTTTGTAAATAAACAATTATTTAAAAACAAATGACGTGGAACTGGTACACGTTTTTGGGAAAATAGATTAAAGCCATAAAGACTTCTAGATATTTCCATAGTAGAATAGAAATGTAAAGTAACATGATGCACTTTAACTTTAAATAATAGCTACTGTTATACACATTACAAGTTCACGTTAACTCGATTTTAGTTTTTAATTTGGCCAACGACCTTTCTCCTCACATTAATTTTTGAAATTAATAGATAACACACATCTTTACATATATAATTCTACTGTTTGTGTGTTGTGACTGAACTCCACCTAAACGAGTGGACCGATTTGCTTAAATTTGTTTGTATGCATTTGGTTGGCGCCCCGGGTGGTTTAGATTTACAATTCGGTCCAATTGTACACAAAGGGGCGTGGAATCTCCCATACAAATCACAAATTAAATATCCAATATTTCTGCTCCTGCTAAAGGTATTTAAACAGAATTTGGTATTTCGGTTGAGTAAACATATTTTAAGTTCTGCTGCAATTATATACGGGATTTGATAAAGACGCGTGTTACTTCTCATACAAATCTTCTTTATGTATATAATACAACTATACGTGTGAGCGTGATTTGATTTACATCTGCACCGACTAGGTAGTCATAATCAGATGGTGGTCAAACCACTTTGAATGATTTGCAAACGTCATTCACGCCCTAGGAGGCCATCGAATACGTATATCCTCCGGTCACTCCTAGTAGCAATTTCGAAAGCCCGAAGTAGGCCGCAGCCTTCACTCCTTGCTAAAGAGTTGGAGACTTTCCAACTCCTGGTCCAGAACGCATGAAGCTTAATATAATTAAGAACACGACGGCATTCATACTTACTGGACCTGAACGATTCATTGTGTTCATTATGAATGATCCGACCCACAAACTTTCACGAGGGTCTCGAAACACACAGTCACCGCGATACTCCCATATAGGGGCCAACCTCAATAACCAGTCAGAGAACAGCTAATTGTCTCAAGAGACAAATAGTGAACTCTGCGAGCGTACTGATTCCCGTGGAAATATGTGGATTGTCCAGATGGCTCCTACTAGCCTTTAAGGGACCTGGGCTCCCTTTTACGCCGCAAGACACCAGTCTAGATGAAATAGTAGGTTCCAAAAAGACTATCATGTGCCCCCGAGGGGAACTACTATATGTGTGTATGTCACTGAATAAATTTTTTTGCATGCGTTTGGGTGCCACCTTGGATGGCTTACATTCACAAACCAGCTCGGCAGATGGCGCTGCAGTCGGTAACCAGGTTACTCAACTACACTGCAACTACACGACTGGATCTTATTGAGTGAATTTTTGTGTATTTATTCATTCAGTGCATTTAATTTTTTGGTGCGCTGTGTTTTGATGTTTAATGGTATCGCATTTACCTTAATATTGAGCGTTGTTTACTTCAAAAATACGCACACGCCAACTGGCGACTGACAGTAGCGGATGACAGCGAAAGGTTCAAAGAAACATGGACTTGATTACTGCCGCCATTAAAACAGTCGCGGTGGGCATCGAGCTTATTTGTTAGCGTGTCTTCTTGGCGATATCACAAATTCGTTCTAAATGGGTCAGCTAGTCTATATATTAAAATCTATGGATCTCCCCTTTAAGTTTTTATTTTACATATCTTGTTCAAATATCATGTCATATATGATAAGGCACGTCTATACGGGAACACCTTTTAACTTGTGTTATCATTGTCAATATTTGCTCTTACATTTTTATGTATTATAATTCAAAAGATAAAACAAAATTGACTACTTTATGTTTATTTTCTTATTGCTGATACACATTTTATGAAAATTTGGACTCTCTTGTAATGAAGAAAATTGAAGCGAACCATAATGTGCATTTCATAATCCTGGAATATAACTTCTTTTACGATTAGTCTTTAAAATGAATCAAAAAAATTAAAAATATACTAAAGCTTAACCAAAAAATTGTTTATCTGCAAGTATTACTCTTCTAATAAAGAAATATTTTCAAAATCGAACCACAACAAATGAGAAAGTTCTGAAGTAACAAAGAAGGTAGCTTAGAAAAGAAGACAATATTTTTATAACGAGGTCTTTAGTCTGTCATATAATAAGAATTTGTTGGCTGGGATTAATGGTTATTTTTTCATTAAAATATAAAAAGAATAAATTAATATATTATATTATGTAAAAGTATTAATTAAATCAGCTAAGCGGTTTTTAATAAAAATCAAAAATCGCTTTCTAATGAAGTTGTTCGGCTTAACAAAAAACTGTTTCTGCGGCCACTTTTTAATACTAAAATATAAACATGCATAATCCTCTGTAGAATAAGCAAGTCCTGTTATTTATTTAGGCAGTAACTTTACTCTTTATATTGTACAAGAATGATATCGAAATTTTGAGTGCATTCCATATAAAATCGTTGTTTGTCTTTCGAGTATTTTGCTGCGGTCTAATTAATGGCGATTACGATATCAAGGATGTATATACTTCAATACCAATACTTCTACGCAACACACTAGACAATTTATACGAAAGCCAATACATCACTGATATTATAGATATTGCAAAGGCGATAATATAATAACAGAACAACTTTAGATTCAATAACCACTTTTACAAATTACCTGACGGACTCGGTATGGAAAACCCAACTTCCATTCTCGAATAAGACAACGGCGAACAAATTCTGGAAAACTTCAACATAATTCATGATAAGATTACATACACAATGGAAAAAGAACAAGACAGAAGTTTGCATTATCTTGACGTCACTATAACACGAGGAACTGACTATTTAACATTTGACATCTATGGAAAACCAACTACGACGGACACTACCATCCACAATACCTCAAACCACCCTACCCAACATAAACTAGCAGCATTTAGACATATGATAGAGAGACTTAAGATAATTCCACTTACTCCAGAAAGAAACTCGACACAATCTACACCATAGCTATAAGTAACGGCTACAAGGCCACTACCATCGATAAACTTCTTAGACAATACAACACTACAAACAGAAATAAAGAAGGCAAAGAGACAGTCGATACAACACGACGGCACACCTTTACTTACACAGGACCAGAAATATACAGACTAACTAACCTTTTTCACAAAGAAGGAATACTCACAGCATTAAAAAGTGGCAACACTCTGCGACATAATCTCAGAACACGACAGAAACAACTGACAAATTCAGTTCCCGCGGGGTATACAGACTTACCTGTACCTGCAAACAAACTTATATAGGGCAAACTGGACGAACACTAAAAACAAAAGATCACGTATGCTCGTACAAACGGAAAAGAGAAGATTCCAACTTTGCATTACACCTTGACACGGACACATACCAAGGGAAAGAGATGAATGTATGACATTACTACATCCTAGCAAAAAAGGACGAAGGCTAGACGTTCTTGAAAACATGGAAATCTACAAAACAAAAACTCTTAACAATGACATTATAAACGAACAGGTAAATACGTTCTCAGACACAATTTTCACACCATTAAAACTCAACGGGCAAACGAAAAACACCCTCAGACGAACACAAGTACCTAGATGATAATAAAAGACGGAGGTATCGATAAATTTACTTAGCATAAAAATGACAGGTGTCCCTGTAGGCTAGTAGGTTGTGTACTAGCTTTTCGGTATGGGGGTCGTGGGTTCGATTCCCAACGAAGACCTTGGTTTTTTTTTTCACTACAAAAATAATAATTTGTCAGCGATGATGGCATAGGCACTGGTCGCAGTGCTGTCTTTATACGGCAGTTAATTTCCGACTATCCTTCTACTTTTACCACCTGTTTCATCTCTTCTCTATCCCTTTCCTAAAGAATGTACCTCGTTACTTGACTCAGGCATTGTTGCCTGAAGTGATACTTCAGGCATTCTGCTTACCTGAATAGATACGCACTTAAAAACAGAACTACCTGAACGACAACACTGACTCACAACGCGGCTTGAGAATGATGCATTCGCATCGAAAGCGCTCGCCTTTGACTTCAAACCAGCCAGATAGGACAGAAAATTGTAATAGTATTTCATTTAATGGCGGAGGCAGAATAAACAACATAATACGATTTTATTTATTTGCTATTTATTTCCTTTACCTTATGTTAATGCTTAATTTACTTAACGAACGCTTTAAAAGAGTAAAAATAATAAAAAATATTTGTAAAGTAAATAAATTATAAAGTTCTTATAGATTCGTAACATTTGCCGTTCGATTAAAATTTGTTAAACATTGAATTCAACAATCGGTTACAAAATGTTGAGCACCTCCTTACATTTCAAACTATCCTATCACCTATCACTGTTTTCATTTTATTTTATTTCTGTGATTTTGTCACACACATTTTAAATATACAAAATGCCTTTTCGTGGTAACAACACATGTTTATTAAAAAGTCAATATCTATCTTTGCTACCATTAATGAAAATAAAATGTCGTTCAAGTGTTTTTGAAATACAGATTTTTATATTTTTTTATATTATATTTTTGCTGTTTGAAATGCTACACTTTAGAATTCGAATGATAGATTTAGCTATTCAGCTATTTAGCTATGTAAAATGTGCAAATAATCAAAACAAAAAATTAAGATCATTTTGATTCATATTTCAAAGAATTTAAATACTCGTGTAAATAATAAAATGCAGTCCGTCACAAATAATTTTTTTTAAATTAAGAAAGAAAATAATTTTCACAAAATTTCAACTAACAAAAATATTAGACAATAAACATTGAAATAAGAATAAATTCAAATGGAATAATAAATAGATAGAAATTATACTACTAAGTATGCCATTACTAGTATGTAATTTTTCCAGAAAAAGCATTTTTTAAATCAAATCAGGAATAACTAAAGCCTTCTCAATAAAAAAGATAGGTGCCCCTGTAGGCTAATAGGTAGTATGCTAGCTTACATGACTGGTGGTTGTGGGTTCGATTCCCAACAAAGACCTCGTTTTTTTCACTACAAATAAAAAATTGACTGTCGGTGGGGCTGCTCAGCGATGAAGGCATAGTCACTGGTCACTGAGCTGTCTTATACGACAGTTAATTTCCGTAAATCTCCTTCGCATCTCTTCTCTATCCCTTTCCTTAAGAATGTAGCACGGTACTTGACTAAATAGGCATTGTTGCCTGAAGTGCTACTTCTCTTTATAAAAAACGAAAAGTAATAATAGAAGAAATTGTCGGAATAATCTAGTGTTTGCTTCTTTCTAATAATTTAATGTAATTGCCAACATTTGTCTACGGTTAAGTTACCCATATCATTCACATTCAATACGTGCCTGTAGACATTTGTACAGAATGTGCGCTACAATTTAATTTGTTTGATATACAGTTTGTTGGTATCGTCTTCTTGGGCAGAGAATATCGTGACGATGGAGACTATTACAGCTATCCAGCCTTAGGTACCTCAATTTTCACCATATTAATCGCCATTGTAGGTTTTTTAGTTTGCAAATTACTGCGTAATAATTTTTTATTCCTTTTACGAAATAAATATATACGATACCTAATGTTAACTTTAAGGGTTCAGAAGAGTTAACTAGATCCACACAGTAAATGTACTAAGCAGTATAATTTTTATAATAATTTTTTTATTAGTAATTGAAAATGAAAATTAAAAAAATTAAAAAAAAATTCTTATACTACTCACTTGACTCACACTTGTAGGAGAAAGTCAAGTGACTTTATTCAAAGTCCCCCAAAAATTGCATTAGCTTGAGGCTACATAACTCTCTGTATTTTTTGCTGGGGTAAAGATTAAGGGTTTGAAGATAAATACGTCAGTTAAATACGTCCTACAAAAATGTTAAATCTAAAATAAACTTTATTGCTATAAATGATAAAATTCTATTAAAAAAATATTTAAAAATTGTATAAATAAAAAAATATCGACGGCTCTATTAAGACATGAATTTTTTCCAAAAAGCAAAATTTTCAAAAATTCATATCTCCGATATCGGGCTGAATGCAGATATAGATTATATACCGTTGGAATGCTGAGCTTCTCCCAGTATGCCGGTGACCCGATGCATGTTTTCTCTAAAAATCGGCTTTATCCACTTCAAAATATCCTATTTTTGCATATTATTTTTTCTTAAACATATTTATTTTGTATTAAACTTTTAATAGAGCCGTCGATATTTTTTTATAAAATTTTTAAATATTTTTTTTAATAGAATTTAATCATTTACAGCAATAAAGTTTATTTTTAATGTAAATTTCATTTTAACAGTGTAATTTGCAGTATGCGGAACGTATATAACGTTTCTGTAGGACTTATTTAACTGACGTATTTATCTTCACACCCTTGTAAAGATTTGTATGTACATATTTAGAATGAAGTTAATAAATAATTTTTTTTTTTGTTACCTCTGTGCATAATACTTTAATGCTAAACACCATAATACAACACACGAAAAATGAGTCATTACTTGCAATAGGATACCCTTCTTTTTCGTGCCTTTGTTCCTTTAGTCCTCAGTAAAATGAAATAATTTAAAATATCTGAAATTATTGAAATCGTAATAAAAATGCGCCAAAAAAATCGAAGTCTGTATATCGCTTATTCAAAAGGCGGCATGTTTCATTTAGTATACAAAATTTACGCATTTGCGAAGTTTTTAAAGAGAAAATATTTTTGTTATTTAAATTATAAATTCAGTTCATTCAAATTAATGAAATTAAGTTCATTAAATAATAAAGAAGTACAACATAAGAAAAGCATATTTACGCAAGAAGTGCAACAGACATGGATACGGCATGATAATAGGAACCATATTATGTTTCCATATTGTATTTCTTTAAACAATACTTTAGTATTGATAAAAAAAAGTTTTTTTTTTTTTTAAATTTGATCACTAAACGATTAATAAGCATGAGAAGTGGTAAATAATTATTTTTAAAATTCCAACAGGAACTAAATCGATTCAGTGATTTATTTGAATGTATTTGGGTGCATTTGAAAATAATAGATGTAGTAATGTTATAAATCTATATATATATATATATATATATATATATATATATATATATAAGAAATGGTTCTCGTATGTAATGAGTTGGCGTGAGAACGGCTGGAACGATTTGGCTGATTTTTGTTTTATTCGATTCGAAATTTTCAGGAGATGGTTTGTATGAAAAAAAATTATAACATTTTTCGGAAAACTTAGAAAATTCATTTATTAATTTTCTTCTGCTGTTGTTGTAAACACAAATAAGTTATTTTCGACATGTTCGTTTGAACTGGTTTGATGAAGCTTATGAATGTTTGTATGCTAATGAGTTTGCACACGTGCAAACACACGTATACATTTTTAGCATATGCTAAAAAAACGCAAAACAAAACAAAAAGAAAATAAAAGACCAAACAAAGAGAGGCAACATCTTTAACTTCGGCCAAACCGAAAATTGTTCTAACATGTCAACAGTTAAGTATGTATTTTTTGGTTTGAAAATTTTTTTAATTCATTACTATACATAGCTGACAGATTTTTTAGAGATAATACCGTCACAATTTTGGGGAAAAAATCTTACTTCAATTAAAATTCGCAATAAAATCACATGCACATATTTATGTAAATAGATTGGATGTGAATTTGTTTTCAATTTAGTAAAATATGCATTTTAAGTTTCATTTTTAAAATTTTTTTCCTTAAAGTGTATAAATTTATACTAAAAAAAATATAATTACATATATAAAAAATTGGCTTACATATGCACATATACATACCTACATACGTTTTAATTAACATCAGCAAGCTTTGCTTATGTTACAGAATTTGCCAGGAGAGCCCAACGAACATGATACGTTTTCATTAACTAGACTTTGTTTCGAAGTAATTTTTCTTCGCATGAGAAAATTTAAAGAGCAACTCGAAGAACTAAAGTTTTCAACACATTTTTAAGAAAAAGTATTAATTTTTTTAATACATGTTTTTATTTTCACTTTTCAATAAACTATGTATTAAATCATGTTAGTGAAAGCATAAATAAATCGTTTTCACTTCTCAATATTTTAACTTAGCCTACGTTTAAACTTTATAAAATTCCTAAACAGTGCTCAGTGATTTAATTTAGACGTGTTGGATAATACTAAAAGTGAAAAGTTGAATATATATTCCACATACATACATATATACGTATGTGTGTATGCACATTATTCGTGCTTTAAAATTTTTCGTGCGATTTGATTCACATAATTCTAAAATTAATAGTTTTTATAAGAGAAGAAAAACCTTGATATATTGGATAGTGAGGCCTTAAAAATATTAAGTCACCGACAATTGCACTTCACTTTGAAGTTAAAAAATAATTTTCTACTCCATGCAATTTTAACGATGCATACATATGTATATCGATTATATGCTGAAAAATCCAATATCAAAATTCTTTGGTTTTAAAATCTTATGGCTAAAGTAAAAAATAAAAGCTAAACTTCGAACAATTTTGTTAGCAGTCAACATTTCTTAAAATTTGAATGATTATCTACGTCTAGGTTTATCTATCTATTCTTATATATTGTTAGACATTGGCAGTGGAAAAAACCGACTGAATCAACAATTTGCCAATTCACAACGTCTAAAGACGAACTAATTGCAAAAATGTTCACATACATTGCTCAAAATTATAGCGATTAACTTTGGTTAGGTGAAAGAGACATTTTGGCTGTAAAAAAACAAATACGTTGATTAATCAAATTCAAAAATCCAAAGCTTAATTAATGGCGAACGGTATTCGTATAAATCGATTGGTTCCATTACCGATCCCGAAAATATTGTTAACTACTCCGTAGAGTTCCTGAATTCATTAAACTTACCGGGAATGCCGCCACATAACTTCCAGCTTTACGCTGTAATCAGCTTAATCCAGCTTAACCTGAATCAGCCCATACTATGCTATGGTACTAGATTGGTTATTAAAACGCTGATGGCAAAAACTTAGCAATAATAATTACAGGAAAGTTTGTAGGTGAAGAGCTGCTTACTCCAAGGATTTCTAACATACCAAATGATTAACCATTCAAGTTTAAACGTCTCCAATTTCCCGTTCGGCTTGCATTCGCAATGACGATTAATAAATCCCAAAGACAACCGCTAAAAGCGTGTGGGTCAAACATAGAATTCCAATGTTTTTCCCCCAAGCAATTGTATGTTGCATACTCAAGAGTTGGGACACCTGTACTGTTTATTTTCTCTCCCAACAGAAAAACAAAAAATATTGTTTACTATCAAGCTTTAAAATAAACTATATGCTTACTTTTCTTGTTTCTTTATTATTTAATGAATTACCTTAAGAACTATTAAAACAATAAATTGAAAAAAATTTGTGTCGTCTCTTTTTTGTACTGAAAATTTTTTTCAAACTCCATATGAAATATTAATCATTAGCAAATAGTTTCCGAGCAAAGCCGGGTCGTACAGCTAGTTTAAATATAAATTTATAAAATCCTAATATTTTAAGCATAATTATGATTATATTTTAAAATGTTATTATGTTTAACCATAATTAACATAAACAGTTTGAAATATAAGAACGTATTCACTTTGCATCAAGTGTCAACTTTTCAGGATTAAGAATAAATAACGTATGTGCCGTTAACTTTAAAAATGATCCCATGGTATAAAATGGCACGAATGCATTTGCCATGAATTTGTAGTATCCACTTTGTACAGATTTAACGACTTGTTTACTCTAATAAAAAAAATTTAATTGTAATGAAATATATGTAATCTCAGGTGTTCCAACGAAAGTCTACTTCTTATGAACTGAATATAATGATCCTGAAATAGCAAAGAACTTTAATGACGTCTCGTTAGCCAACACTGTGCACAGTACGGCGGCTAACCCTTGATCGTGCAAATCATATATATTGAAGCTTGAGGAGTCTTTTTTGAAATGCTTTTTAAAATTTGATTGCGCGACGGTTGATATAAAATATTGCTAACATAAAATTTCACACCAAGTTTTTATTTTTAATCACTTGCTGCTTTGTTGCCACGTTATAAAATTAATAAGACTTGTTTATTTATGTACTCATATGGCAGCTTTGTTTGTCGGGGCTAATTTTTCGCAATGGGTGAATCGTGTTGTAGAAAACTCTCAGAAAAAAAATATTTCTTCTCACAAAAATTTTGTCCAGACAAAATGGGTGAATCCAGTTTTACGCTACTGCCATTATGTCAGTTACCTGGCTAATGTCTTTTAGGAATGTCCGCTTCATCTATTTTAAAAATAATAATTTTTTCATAATATTTTTCTCAAAATGCAAAATTTTCGAAAATTCACATCGCCGATATTGAACTGAATCCAGACCAGGATTGTACATCGTTGGAGTATACTAGGTGTGGGATGACCCGATTCATGTCGTCTCTAAATATCAACTTTGTCCTATTTTTCATAGTATTTTTTTTCACAAAGCTTAATTTTCAAGAATTCATATCTCCAATGTTGGGCTGAGTTCCGACACAGACTGTACTTTGTTCAAATCTATTACTCCTATGCTCTTTTCGCTATGCAACGATTTTCAAATATCCAATTTGTTTATATTATTTTTCTTTAAAATTTGTAATGGTGTCGATAATAATGTTTTTTGTAGAAGCCTTAAATATTTTTATAGAATAGGATTCTGTAATATAGCTTTATAGTTTTATTTTGAAATGTATATTTCATTATAAAAGTTCAGGTAGCAGTATGTAAAATGAACTAAAAATTTTTGTAGGACCAATTTAATTGACGTTTTTATCTTTATACCCTTAAAATTATAAACCTATGACAACAAAATACTATTATTTACATGAATAACCTAAAAAATCTTTGTATTATATTATGTTTATAACAACTAACTCCAAGATCCGACTTACGGAAAACACTGAAATAATTGAAACCCTCTTCTAAAAATTTTTAATACAAAAATATTTTCATGCCAACGAAACACAATTTCAAAAAGATTTTCTTTTCATTACAAATACTCGTACTCGTAGACTTATTCGAAACCCTCATAAAGTTAAAAAAAAATATTATTTTTTTCTCACATAGCGTTTAATCCCATCCATATGTTAGTGTTATGTCGGTCTGTTGGTTTCTTTGATGGCGGCTTTTATTAAATTTCATTCTAAATAAACACACATACACATTTCAGCTTACTTTACAATAACAACAATAACAAATTTTGTGCGGGAGTCAGTGGTGCCATGAAGTGGACATAAAAATTTAAATTCATGTACCCAGTTTCAAGCAAACAAATCCCAATTAAAAGAGTTTCGAATTATGCAGCGCCTCTCTTGATAAAATTTAACAAATGTGTTTAACAAAATGTGTTTTTTTTATTAAATTCATTCAGAAAGGAAACACTAAGGAGAAGAGGGGCACGGGGGTATAACTGAGCCAATGAAATTAATTGACTTATCAATTATTTTACAAAATTAACACCAATTTGTGTGTGTGTTTTTTTTATAAATTTCTTGGAATTTTAGTAAACATACTTTCTCCAATTGTGAACTGTGTTTTGTATTTTTGTTGAATAGTAAATGGGAAACATAGCGGCTGTTGCAAAATAGAAATTATAATTTTTAAAGTAAAACACCTTAAGTGCATTTAAGTTAAGAGTACGTGGGCTACAAAACATTCTACTCAATAAAAAATATAAGTACGAAAAGGTTTCGTGAAAAATTAACCCTTTTCATCACACAACTATAAAATGTAAGTAGCTTTAAACGATAATCGCTGTATTACAGGGTAAATCAATAAGCAGCTTTTAATTTTACAACGTAAAAAACCTATTAAACTTAATTTTTGTTTGTTTTTTTTTTCTGTATATGTATGTATGTACTCGTATTAATTAAAATGTAATCAGTGAGTAGGTATGTAGAAAAATAATTAATAATAATTATTATTTTATTGTAACTAAAGTGTTGTCTATAAAATGCCCAAAATCAAGAATTTAATTAAATTCGAAATTAGAAATAAATTATAAAGTGCACAGAGTAGGATTATATGCAATACCCCGTATGCTGAAAAGGAAATGTTCCTTGATAAATAGTTCTGAAATTTAAAAAAATAGTACACACTAAGTGATGGCACAAGCGTAACTACACGAGTTTCCTAGACGTGACAATAGCACTAGGGTGGTTACAAGCTATATGAGATAAAAAAAAGTGATACTATCTTTCGGCTCACCCGCCTAAAATGTGACAATTGACTATAAAAGGAGAATCAAGTTTCAGTTCAATTCGAAGAAAGTTGCCTATTCATTCTTCCATGATACTTTGGAAAAAAATGTGAAAACAAGCATTATTAGAAAATTATGGGCCAAAAAAACAGACGGTGAATTTAATTCTGATAACAGAGATCTAAAAGCAAAAAACTAATTTCGTAGAAGTTGATCATTTGTTGGACAAAGAAATTGATAATTTTGTTTCTTCTCGGACTGTAAATTTTTTTTAAGAGATTTGAAATTGATACAAATTTTCTAAATACTGATTCTGGTGTGAATAGTGCTAAAAAAATAGTGGACGGCTTAAGAGTAGTTAATGACCAAATTAATCCAACGATTTCAACTCATCCTTGACAAAAGATAAAGAATAACGAGAGTTTTTATTACAAGTGGTATCTGAATGTAGGCATCTTTTTTCGGACTCTATAAAAGCTACCGTATATAGGCCATTGCCACCATAAAATTTTATTTCTAAAATATTATGATATGCAATTCAAAATTTGGCCAGTATGACCCCAACTTGCATAACGCCACAAAGGAGTGCGAAAGAATGGAGCGCGCTAACGGAACCCTTTGGTCTGCGGGAGGTAGCCTTGAATCAGACGCCCCCCGAAGTGCAAAGGAAGGTGGCCATGGTTTTAGAGAGCAGAAGTGGTCACCAGAGGTTACGCTTCCAACAGGAGGTGAACGGGCGGCAGTATAGGGTGAATGTCAGCCGGAAAGGGATGGCACGCATCCAAGTGTCGGAAACTATCACCTCATAGGGGAGAGGGCAGTGTGACGCCAAAAGTCCTAGGGTCGTTTTTGGCACGACAAACCTATATATTATTGCTGTATTGAATTTCCAACGTTTATTTCAATAATATTTTCTCCATTGTATCTGAATTCCTAGTGTATAAAACAATGTATATTTATTTATAAACATATATATTTTGTGATTTGTTTAATCATAAATAATATTTCATCTATTTTTTCTGAATTCCTACTTTTGTTTATAATAGAATAAGTACTCTCACTAATTTTAGAAGATTAAGGTCTTTGTTTTAATTAAGTTAATATTAAGTTAATGAATTATGTTTAGTTTAAGTCATTTTAATTTATAATTTTGTATTTGACGGCAGTTCGTTGGGCAACACCGCCGGGCAGAATGATTGGTGGTGAATACAGCCAATAGTTTTGTTAAGCAGCATCTGATGGTTGGTGGTGAATACAGCCATCGGCTCTGGTGTAAATAGACTCTATTATGGTGTGTGTGTTGGTGTATAGCTGTGTGTTGACAGCATGAGTATAAAAGGGCAAACACCATGAATAAAAATTCAATTTGTGTGCAGCCGGCGGCGGAACAACAGGTAATTTTTATTATCATATTTTAGACTGTTAGGTAAGACAGTCAGGTTATAAACAAAGCAGAGGTTTTGACCCAGCCGAGTTTATACCCTGAGATAAGAACTGTGGCTCGGTCACAAACGAAGCCGAGGTTTTGACCCAGTGGAGTTTGTGTCTACCGTCACCATAGTGGGTGACCAGAGCATTGGACAGTTGAGCGGAGGTTTTGACCCAGCCCAACCTACAGTGTTTTGGTGAATTTCCCTTTGGACACACGGCATATTGAACTGTGGCTCGGTCACAAACGAAGCCGAGGTTTTGACCCAGCGGAGTTTGTGTCTAACGTCACCATAGTGGGTGACCAGAGCATTGGACAGTTGAGCGGAGGTTTTGACCCAGCCCAACCTACAGTGTTTCTGGTTATTTCCCTTGGTCACACGGCCACTTCAACGAACGGTGCCCCAAACGAAACGCCACTGACCGGTATATATTGGACACAGACTACGGACACTGCCGCACTCATACACCCACACAGTGTAAAGTAGAAGAAGCCGACAACGAGCTGCCATCAGGAAGGAAAATATTGTCAAAAATAAAAAAATTAAGTAAACCTGAGCAACCGCGGGTTTTTTTTTTATTTTGTCTCCACGACACAACACGACACGCTTTACCTGGCTGCTGGGGTATACTCAGCGGCGTCCAGGGTCGTGTTGTGTCGTGGAGACAACATAAAAAAAACTCGCGGCTGCTCAGGTTTACTTAATTTTTTATTTTGACAAATATAGGAATATTTCAACACAGAAGACATCCTTATCTTCACATTGTAAGAAATATAATCATTATCCAAAGTTTGACGAAGCATCGATATTAAATATAGAAAAAAACTATAAGAGAGGTTATATGTTAGAAATGTTAGAAATTGTTAATGTACCAAATGTAAGGAGAATATTTTTCAAGACAGACACAGACAATTTAGCACAGAATTATAGGTACTTAATTCAAAAGACACATAATTTGTTATAATTATTTCATAAGGGAGAATTTGTTATTTGTTATTTATTTGTTATTTCCGTTTCCTTGTTTTTGTATGTTTAAATATTTGAAAATTTAAATTTTTGTATGTATGTTTGTATGTATGAAAAAATATTTTATATGTTTTTGTCAAATTTTTTCAATATGTTAATAATTTTTGTTTTCAAAAATAAAAAAAATTTTATTCCTGAAGAAGCTTTCCATAGGAAAGCGAAATATCGAAAAGAAAAAATATAAATTGTTAATTTAATTTAAAAAGACCTTAAAAAGAATAAGAGATATTTATTTAAAAAAAATAATTAAATTCAAAATTATTAAGAATAAAATTTCCTATCAAATAAGACTGGATTAATACTCCTAAAAAGAGTTTGGAAATTAAAGATGAAAAAGTAGAATTTTTTTTGGATAATCGCTTTTTTTCTTCACTTAAACCTCAATGCGGATCCTGTTAATATTATCAGATTGAGCTGAAAATTTTCCAATCGTATTTTTTAATCAATTGGCATATCTCAGGGGGTGGAAAATACAAAATTTATTTTTTTTGTGTAAACACCCAACTAAAGAACTTTACATTTAGGAAATAGTGTCTTGCATTAGAAACTCAGTAATTTTCGTTACTGAAAATTTTATATGGTTTTATATTAAAATATAAATTTCTTGCACACAAGAAGCCATATAGGAAAGATAATTTTTTTCCTTACATCAACGTCATTAAGTGCCGGCATAAGTTGTAGCCATACAGTGGTTCTGTTATATAGTAAAAACGCAGCTAAAAAGTAGAAATTTTAGTCTAGTGATGGAAAGGTACATGCTCTTAATTACCACTTTTTAAATGCAGTAGGGTGTCTAAACTCTTATTTAAGGAAGGTGTCTTAACTCTTACTATATTGTTATGATTATACCTTTAATAAACGTTTTGTTGTGAGTTCTTTATTGCAAAATAAATAACACAGCTCTTAGAGTTTTCAAATTAATAACAAGTTTATTTACTTTAACTACACAACTATTCACTTATGATGTACGTCTTTACTTTACCAGATTTAATTTTACATTGACTGACTATCCACTCAGACGATGCCCTTTTATATTTGTCCATTAAAAGTCTAGAAAATTTAAGAATCTTCTACTCCCTTTGTATCACATTTTGTTGTTGTATGTTGTTGATTCAATATATAGGAGCCAGTATGTCGGTGTGTATTTTTGTTTTTATACTGATAAAGTTTCTTCTTGGGATTTATTTCAAAATATTTGTTGTTGTCTCGTGTAGAAAAGGTTTCTGAAAACTACGCAGATGGTAAACAGCATACATGTTTGTTGTTGTTTTGCGCGTATAAAATTTCAACGCAGTTAGTAAATAGAAATTTGTTTTTGTCTTGCATGCCACGCAGTTAGTAAACAGCATAACAAATTGTTGTTGTTTGCATTTATAAAATTTCTACGCAGTTTGTAACTAGAAATTTTGTTGTTGTACGATAAGATTTCTTAGCAAGCCACGCAGTTCGTAAACAACATACCTAGTAGTTCGCTTATTTGCTTAATTATTTTCTCTTAAAACTTAAGCCAGACACATCCGTAACAATATAATGGAATATAAAGAACATTATTGCAATTTAAATGAAAAGCTTAGGCCAATAATTCACTCTATTCAAAACTTTGCGCTGGGACTAAATGTGGAAAAAAATGTTTATTTTTTTTTAAATAAATGCAAGCAATCGGACAATTTGGCTTTGCTCACTTAAAGGATAATGATAGTGTTTTTTGATCTGTAACGTAAACCAACGTTGTCGGTATTTTAACTTGTATATATCTTCGACAAATAATTTTTGTTCATTCGATGATCTTTAGACAGAAACTACATAATTTAAAGGGTATCCTATATACAACTATAGTATTTCAGATTTTCCGCAGTGTTTTTTATGAATGTCCGGATTTTTAAGGCGATTTTTCTTTGTTTTTTGATTTATGGTCTTTATTTGTTGATTTTATATAATAAGACAATTTTCGTTTACGGAAACTCCTTTTTTTAATTAAAGGTACTTTTTTAAAAAACAATTCTACTAAGATGCAAGCTGCTTATTTCAAGTGTATTTTTCTTTACTTATTTAAATTTAATCCGTTAAGCTAGTTTTTACTAAAATGGAATGGCAAAAAGGCGGCAAGGTAAAAGAGTTCATTATTGTAGCACAAAGCAATTTATGATTTGTTGTATTAAATATTTTAGCAAAAATATTGAATTAAAATAAATTCATTTTAAATTCAGCACTTTTTTCCAAGAGCAAATTAATTACCAAAAATTAAAACGCGCAGGTTTTTAAATGTTTTTACTTTAAATTCTTTTTCTCTTGTTTTTATAACCCAATAACTTATAACTATAACCAATGAAGTTATAAATCAAAACAAAACACAAAAATTTAATTGGTTTAATATTTCTTTATTTGCTTTTGTTTTAATTTTCTATTTTTAATAATAATATTCAGTCGCAGTTATTTTAACTTAAATAAATAAAGTGAAAAATATGGCAAAAGAGAGCAGAAATTAAGTTTCTTATGTTTGTATTTGCTACAAAACCGGTTTGCTATAAGAGTATTCAGTTACTATTTTTCACAGTGCAGGTACACAATATCGTAAACGAATCAAAAAGGCTAAAAAATACCCTCCTCTTGCTTATGAATGTGTGATGATGCCCATCCTAATGCTTAAGAATGTTTCCAAATTTTTTTAATCAGTTTTAAGTCTAATAATAATTCGATAAACGTTGTTAGGAGGATGATTTATTCAGTTTTAAAAGTATACAAGAGTAAACGATGCACTGTGCATTTTACAAACTGTGTACTTTTCTAAAAAATCTTATACACACAAGGCAACAACAACTATAAGAAATTCCACCAAATAAGTAACCAACAGAAAATAAATACAACTAACACAGAACAAAGCAAAAACACACAGCCAGCAAGCACTTAAACTACATGATAATAACAATCACAGTATAAGGTAATGTTAAAATAGAATGAATATTACTTCTTGTATATATAATAACCGCTTGAAACAGCTATATAAGCACCACATGCTGGGCAAACGAATGAAAAGACAAAAAGTTACCATCGTGTTAATTTTGTTTGTATTGCAAATAAATAAATCGTTTAACTTCATTTAAAACTGTAACGTATTGTGTTATTATTTTGCAATAAAAGATCTTAATAAAACAAAACGTTTACTAAAAGAGATAAAGAGCAACGATGGAAAAGAATGGAAAACCTAAAAAAAGAAGCTTTTAAGAGCTTTATTTTACAACCTGCAATCGAAGAAAGGTTGAGTCTGTATTTATTAAAATTATGAATAACAATTATGTTCTATTTTTCTGCAAGCGAGTAGGTGTTCGTAAAGTCATAAGCCAAACACATAAAATATTTATAAAAAAATCATATAAAATACCGCCTGCGTTATTTGAAGAGATGTCGGTAATTTTTTTTTTGTTTTGGTAATGAACCGTTTATTTTTGTCAAATAACACTGCACAACAAAAAAAATTTTTTGAATGTTTCCTACACTAAGTTAGTCAATTTCTACTAATTTTGGGGTGATAAAAACGAAAATGACAATGAAAAATTTGTATTAGCTTTGGTTTTTGATGAGAGTGAAGAAAATGAATTTTTAAGGACATGTTGCATCCAAGTTGGTGGCAAGCTTGAAGAAGCTCTGTAACCAATGCTGTGAAGTTATCATCTCTTTTCTTACCTAAATACCAATGTACAACTCCCTTAAAGGCTTCCCAGGCTATTTTTTCATTTCCTGTTAAAATCATGTCAAAAGCAGGATCATTTACGATTTCACGGATTTGAGGCCCAATAAAGATGCCTTCCTTGACTTTTGCATCACTTAACCTGGGAAACTTTGCTCTCAAGTACTTAAAAGCTTGTCCTTCCTGGTCCATGGCCTTGACAAAGTTTTTACTTAGTCCCAATTTAATATGTAATGGGGGAAGGAGAACATCCTTAGGATCTACAAGAGGCTCGTCAACTACATTTTTCTCATTAGGGTTTAGGTCTCGTGTAGGCTAGTTCACTTTTTTATAGTGAGGTTTTCTATCCCGACTGTCCCACAGACACAAACAACAACAGTACTTGGTGAACCCTAATTGCATTGCTAGGAGTATAGCAATGACTTTCAGATCATTACAGATTTGCCACTTGTGTTGTTCAGATTTGATTGATTGGAGAAGTGTTTTCATATCTATATAAGTTTCCTTCATGTGAACTGCATGACCTATAGGAATAGAAGGTGGCTGATTTCCATTATGCAAAAATACAGCTTTTAAACTTAGTTTTGAAGAGTCTATAAACAGTCTCCATTCAGATGGAGTGTGAACCAAATTCAAGCAGTTTATCAAACCATTAACATCAGAACAAAGTACGAGGTTTTCTTTCTTCTCAAAAAAAGGAAGCAAATCTTTTTGACGCTGTCTATACTGAGATATTTTCACATCATGTTTTAGAAGATTCCACTGTTGTATTCTTGACCCTAAAAGATCCGTCTTTTCGTTAGACAAGCCAAGATCTCTTATAAGGTCACTCAACTCTGCTTGAATAATTCTCTGCGGATCACTAGACGACCTATCGCTTACCTCAAAATCAGGGACATAAAATGTAGAAGGATGTGTTGCTCTTTCTTCACAGTCTTTATCACCTTCCTCTAAAATTTCATAGTTTTGGCGTGGAGAAGGGCAAAGTGTCTGAGTGTGGTACAGGTCGAAGAGCAGATGAGAGATTAGGGTATTTAACCACTCCTCTTTTCTTTATAGATAAACCATGCTTAATGGGAGCAGATAAGCAGAAATAACAGTCCTCTGTACTGCAAAAGGCATTGCCCGGTTTTTATTTTTCAGCCACTCTCGCAATATGACGGAACAAGAATTGCAACATATATGAGGAGCCCATGATTTATCTTGGTCCCGAACTTTCACACCAAAATAATGTTGATAGGCAGTCTTAACGATAGGCGTCATTTTACGTTTCTGAGCCAAAAATGTTATTTCACCACATATATAGCAAAAGCTATCGATGGAATTCACACACTTTCGGGGCATTTTAGATCAGCAGTTAAATTAATTTTAAAATCAACTTCACACAATAATTTCAATAGCAACCAGGCGCGTACAACTGACACACTCACATTGGTTATGTTTACTACTTATGAACAGCTGAAGAGAGGGAAATTATGTAAAAAAACATGTGGACCAACTGTTGGTGATGAAATATTTCATTTGTTGAAAACTCAATATATACATATATAAATACATATATATATATATATATAATATAATGATACTATATTTTGAAAACAAGAGCTAATATATAATTTTTATGGTGATTTTCGGTTCACGTGTCAAGGAAATACATTAAAATCAGCTAATTTCAACCCCTAAACAAAAACATTGTTGTTCAGTGTAATTAAAACCCAAAGTATTTTGGGTATTTTCGCAAAATTAGATAGCATTGCTGAGAATGCTTTCCCCTAAATAACCATCTCTCGCAACCAATCACCTGCTAGGCTATAGAATCTTAAGCTCAACTGTTTGCTTCTGTTCAAATTATATTATATGCTAATTTATGATTTTATGCTGAAAATATGAAATGACTTTAAGTTATGTAAATATCCAGACATATTTTCATATATTTCAGGCTATTTCCAATCTTTTTGTTCTGAATTTTTAAAATGCTGTAATAAAAGGAAAGTGTCGCTATAAGAAGCCACAAAAAGAATTAATAGAATCCATTTTTTTTCAAATCTCCGCAGCAATTTTAAATTTTGGATTTCTTTAAGATTGTAAGCCTGCTGCGCTGCGCAGCGTACGAATTATTTTTATAAAAAAAATACAAGACAAAGTTACGTAAACTTAATTTAACTAACTAAAAATTTAGGGGTTTTCATAATTCTGCAATGTTTGTGCTTTAAAAAACTTATACAAACAGTACAATCGTTTTTCCGTCGATTAATCGGTTATGCACATTATTGAAAAGCTCATACATAAGTGTCACCTCTTTAATAAAACTGTAATGAAATTATAATGCTAAATAATTATTTTTATTGAAATATTTTTTGAGGACCTAATAAAATATTATTTTGCTTACTTTGCATAAAGACTTATTTTCGATTCTCATCGTTTTTTTTTTTTTAATTTACCTAAATTTTTCTCTCAAATCCTATTAATATTTATCTTTTCTTTTTGTTATTTGTAGGTAAGCGATTTCAACTGGAATTAATTAAGCAGGTAAAATAAATGTGCTTTGAAATATTAAAGGTAAAAGACATAAAACATATCTTTGTTTGTTTAGTGAAATTCATTTCCTAGTTACAATGGAGAAAGTTCCTTTTTTTAAAATAACAAAAGGATTTTGTTGTTTTTTAATTAATTTAGCATTAATATTTAGTACAAATAAATTATTGTAATTTTTCGGTTGTTTTTCGGTAAGAAATTTTAAGAATTGTAAAGTAAAAAAAAAAAAAGATTACTGAGTGCCTCAAGGTGCAGTTGTAGGAGATATACCATTTTTTATATATTTTAATGACATGAAGAGTTTAGTAATTCCTCCATCACAATATCAGATAATAGAACAAAATACGAATATTGAGAAGGAATTATTTTAACGTATTCTTAAGTTTTGTATTGAAGAAAACAGGTATTTTCAATTTGATAATAGGATATATCAACAGGAAGAGGGCCTCCCTATGAGCTCTCCAGCATCTCCAATTATAGCTGATATTGTGATGGAGGAACTACTAAATTTATGTATTAGTAAAATGCATATTAAACCGAAGATTATCACAAAATATGTAGATGATTTATTTTGTATAACTTCGGAAGATGCAGTGGATGCCATTCTGTCAGAATTGTGTAGTTTTCATCCGGATATTAAATTTACGATTGAAAGAGAGTTAGAATCTAAAGTTCCATATTTAGATATATTTATAATAAGGAAGGGAAATATGTCAGTGTTTAATTGGTATAAGAAACCAACATCGTCTGGAAGAATTATTAATTTTTATTCCAAACATCCGAGAAAAATGATAATAAACACGGCGAAAAATATGATAGACAGAATATTGACTATAAGTGATAAAGAATGTCATTTGATTTGAAGAATAAGGACACAAAAAGAGATATACTTAATGACAATGATTTTCCCGTAGAATTAACTAATCGATTAATTAGACAATATGGTAATCATAGGAATAATTTAGGAAATACTACTACGGCAGGATCAAGAATTTATAAATCATTAACTTATGTTCCTGGAATATTAGAAAGATTAAGAAAGTCACTGATAAATATATAATTGCACACAAAACATATAACACATTAAATAAATTATTTAGCAGTATGAAGGATAAAACAGGGAAAATGGAAATATCTGATGTAGTGTACAGGATTCCATGTGTAGGAAATGACCAGGTGAACTGTGATAAAGTTTATATTGGGACAACAAAAAATAAATTTAAAACAAGATTAGCTGGTCACAGATGTGACCAAAAATAGAGGAATATTTCAACACAGAAGATATCCTCCTTATCTTTACATTATAAGAAATGTAATCATTATCCAAAGTTTCAAGAAGCATCGATATTAGATATAGAAAAAACTATAAGAGTCGTTATAAATGTTAGAAATTGTTAATGTACCAAATGTAAGGAGAATAAATTTCAAAACAGACAGAGACAATTTAGCGCCGAATTATGGGTACTTAATACAAAAGACACATAATTTGTTATAATTATTTCATAAGAGAGAATTTGTTATTTAATTTCCATTTCCTTGTTTTTTGTATGTTTAAATAATTAAAATTTTAATTTTGTATGAATGAAGAAAATTATTTTATATGTTTTTGTCAATTGTTTTCAAAACAATTTTTTTTTCAATTTGTTAATAATTTTTGTTTTTAAAAAAGATTAATTTCCTGAAGAAGCTTTCCAAGGGAAAGCGAAATATTGAAAATATATTTATTTAAAAGACCATAATTAAGACCATAATTAAGATTAATACTTATATATTAAGGAAAAAAAGGTCAAATAATAATAATAATAATAAGCAAATTAATTTATTTAATATTTTCAGTATTTGATTCTATTTATCATTTAAAGCATTAATAAATTAATATTTAATGATGAATAAAATCTATATTTCAAATAAAAAATATGTTAATTTAATTTAAAGTATTAAATAGTTATAAGTTTTTGACCTTTTTTAATATTTTTTAGTAATTAATTTTAAGCACTAGGTCATTATTTAATAAAAAATTGAATAAATATCTTTTTTCTTTTTTAAGATCTTTTTTTATATATTTTTTCTTTTCAATATTTCGCTTTCCTTTGGAAAGCTTCTTCAGGAAAAAATTTTTTATATTTTTGAAAACAAAAAAAAAAATTATTAACAAATTGAAAAAATGTTTTTTAATATAAAATTTTTAAAAAACTTTATTTTTTATTGTTTTTTTGATATTTCGCTACACCGTTGGTTGGCATCATCAGGAAAAACAAAAATAATGAATAAACAAATTGAAAAAAAAAAAAGTTTTTTAAAAATTTTTTATTAAATAATGACCTAGTGCTTAAAATTAATTAATTTAAGGTATTTACATCTGCTGGTCGCAAGCACTTTGGTAGCATTTTAAACTACAAAAATCATTTTACCTTCTGCAATGCTAAGTGAGAATTATTAAAATCCTTCCATCCTTATAGGTTTAATAACAAAAGAATATGTTGGGACAAGTGGGAAATGTATTTTTTCTTTTCTGCATTTGCTTGCAATGTATTCATTCTTCTTGAAATTAGCGGCTAAATTGCTTTAATTTCAACGATATGCTTCGATTGAGCATTATTAGGACTTCACACAAAGCGTATTCTATTATCTTAAGCGACAATTTTGATAACCGCGTTGCTAGCCTCGATACGACGATGATAAGACCCGCGTACTGTTTGATCATAATTCGAGAACAATGTATAGAATAATATCTTCTTAATTTTCTTAAAAAGAAATAAAACAAACCGGCTAAGTATAAGGTAAACTTAATTCTGTACTTGATATATCCGTATATGGTATGGACTGCCCTTTAATATTTTATTTTGTTTTGTGTGCTGCGATTAAAAACATAAGAAAATATACACGAAAATCAGGTATTCACCGGGATCCCCTTGTAAGCTCTATCGTAAGTTTTAAAACTTGTTTCTAAAGCGAGAACATACTCAGCTAAAACATTTCGGTGGCCATAATAATGCACCTGTAAAACTGTTGCGTGTTTAGGTATTACGATTTCAAAAGTAAAGTGCTATGATGGATGAACAGAAATTGTAGGGGTAGGCTTTTACCCTTTAGTTACATAATGATACAAAAACATATTGTTACGTTTATACCTTTTATAAACGTCTTGTTGTTATTGCAAAATAAATAACATTAGTTTTTAGAATGTTTAAATTTATAACAATTTTATTTACTTTAACTATACAAAGTTGACGCTTCAGAACAATTTACTTAGAAATGCACGTCTTTACACGATGATGTTTAATTTTACACTGAATGACTATCCACTTAAACTCTTCCCTATTTATACTTGTCCAATTAGAATCTAGAAGATTTAAGAATCTTCTACTCCCTTTGTGTGCATTTTGTTGTTGTATGTTGTTTATTCGATGTATAGGCGCCTGTATCTCTGTGTGTATAGTTGTTTTTGCTTTTATGCTGATAAGGTGTCTGCTTGGGATTTATTTCAATACATTTGTTGTTGCTTTTGTAAAAAAGGGTTTCTTAGAAAACCACGCAGATGTTAAACAACATGTATGTTTGTTGTTGTAAAATTAGTTTTTTGTCTTGCGCGTTTAGATGATAAACAGCATACTTGCATTTTTTTTTCTTGCATGCCAGGTAGTTAGTAAACAGCATATCAAATTGTAGTTGTGTGTGTATAAACTTCTACGCAGTTTGTAACTAGTAGTTCGCTTTATTGCTTAATTGTTTTATTTTAAAATCTAAGCAAGACACATTCGTAATAATATGTATAGAATAACCCGGTATTATTAAACCTCTGTATTTGCACTGTATTATCCTAAAGCAAAAAGTATTATTACAACAAAAATTATAATAAATATAATTAATTCCCTAAAGAATTTTGTAAATAATAAATTAAATTTTAGCTGAAAACAAATGTCAAAATTTTAGAAACTCAACTTATAAAGAGTGTTAAATGGCTTAGACCCTTTCGAATCTATATTATTACAGCAGCTAAACGGATATTTTTATTTCAGCAATAAATTTTTGTCGCGTTACTGGCAACACGAAAAATTTTAAAACCTAAAAGGCCTAACTACATTATGCATATGCTGGCTTAAGCTAACTAAAGCAACTCTGCAAATACCAAATAATCATAGATAGCAAACTATAATGTACTTAACAAAACTTTGTGTCAAGTTTCGTCAAATGTAATTTTGATTTTATCTGAATTTAATAGAAAATGTACAAGGAAAACATTGCTTATATAACAAAATAGAGGTGTTTTATTATAACGGCAATTCAAAGGAACGAGCATGAAAAGAAGTAGCAGAAAAATGCAGTAAAAGTGATAAGTAATACCTTGAAGAATTTTGTTTGCGTTTTTCATTTTCATACTGATATGAATTATATAAAGTGGAGGAGTGCAAACACAGATGAAAGTTACTACGAGAATTTTTCCGCAAGGAAATGAAGAGGATAAAGCTCCATCAGCCAGTAGAATGGGCTATATTGAGGAAAGGAAAAGTTCTCTCTCACTCCGCCGGTATAAGCATTTATATTGAATATTTTTTTCTTTTTTACAATGTAAATCTTTATTTTATTAACTTAAGGGCCTTTAAACATTTAATTTTCTTTTACATTTTTTTTAACACAATTTGCATTAAAATTTAATTTTTTATTGTTTACAAGTTCAATGATGCACACAGCTGCATTCTTTAATACTTTTGGCCCAAATAATACAATCAGCGAAATATGTGTAATTTTTCTTTCGTAATTTTCTTAAAATTTTAATTTTTCTTTCGTAATTTTCTTAAAACTATTAAAAGAATTATAAATTTGTATAAGGATAGTATTAAGTATACAAAATATGAAAATTAAACACCTTTTTGTTAATAACTTTTATTTATTTGGAAAGAATTTTTTTTTTTTTGCAAAAGTACGAATAAAACAAACGTGGTACTGTGCATAATAATTTTTAAATTCATGTCAGTACATTATAGCCACCTAAAAGTCTTCAAAGATTTGCTTAAGCATTTGACAGACTTTTCGTTCACTTAAGCCAGCTTATGTATATTATAGTTGGGCCTAAACTGTTTTATGAGTTTGAAACTCATCCGCAGTTAATAAGGAAATGCACTTGATACTTTGAATCTCATAAAAACTTATTAGATAAAAATTTGGATGATGTTGCTGCTGCTGTTGCCCATGATTTGTATAAACAAATACATTTCATGACATTTATAATGCAACAACTGTTGCACTCAAAATTTAATACATTTCTTTTTTGGTGGAAAAACATTTTGGTTTGGATTTGCTGAAAAAAAAAATAAAAAATTATTCAAGAAAAACTATTAAAGATAAAATTGTGAAATAAAAATAATAAAAAGCATATTAAAGTATGTAAATGCTTTTAGGCATAATGAGCTGTTATTGGAATGTTAAAACAGAAGTTTGAAATAGTAAAATAATTAACATTAATTGAAGCGTGTGAACTAGTTCAGGTGATTTACTACCTTAAGTTTTGCCTTAAAATTTGGTTTTCGATAAATTAGATTATGTGTTTCTTTCATTGCAGGAATAAGCCTGTTAAAAGCCTTTTTCGTCTCTACCCTTTTGAATTTCCTAGCTGATATATAATTGCTACTGCTAGCACGCTCACTTCTATACGAATACTAGCAAACCCGGCGAACTCCGTTTCGCCACCAAATGGCTTTGTTTTTTGTAACATTTCGTAGTTTATCGCATCATCGGGATTTGTTATGGAATCAACGGATTTCTATGTCACCAAATCGCCATCGGTTTTTTATTGAATGTTGAAATTCAGTGCGTGTACAACATCATTATTCTTTGCGGCGAGAATTGCTCGTTGACTTAACCAAGCATAATTCTGATAATTCTCACTAATGTTTGGGAAAACATTTTCAATAAGAGCTAATTCAGAGTCTACAAATCGGCAAAGTCGTAAGAGTAAGTGGTAAGAGTAATTAATCCAGCTGTCGCATCAACCGGGACTTTTCCATTTCCAACAGCTAACAATTGTTTGGAAAATTGTGCAGCACTTTGATCATTTTGAAGTTGAACTCTCATATTAGTGGTTAGCGATAATGTTTTTACGCTATTCCACAAAGGTGATGCCTTCAGGCAAGCATTCAATTCATCTGCAGGCGTTGCACGGTGAATTACTGGGAACCTCTGCCTGAATGCCTGAAATCTCCTGCGAACAATATCATCAAGCCTCCAAAGATGTTGTTATTTCGCTGAAGATTCTTTTGTGTGAAGTTAACTGCTTCAAGTGATTTCTTATGTGTCATTGTGCTCTCATCCCAAACAATTAGCTTGCATTGCATCAACAATTTTCCTATTGCACTGGATCGGGAATGTTGCATGTTGAAGATCGGGAATGTTGCATGTTCTGCAATACGACCGCCATCTAGAAGAGTCGCTGCAATTCCAGATGATGCTAACGCCAAAGCTAAAATCAATGAAATGACAAATTTTCCTCCCTGCTCTTCCAGGTGCGTCCAGAAAGAATAGACCAGTATTATTGTCCACCGCTTGCATAAATGTATACTTTGCTGTTCATTCAGCAACGGCACATTATTTCGAACGAATTCCTGCAATGTATCAACATTGTATTGCAGCTCTCGATTTAATTCTTGGATGAATGCATCGTGCATCGATCGATCAGTAGTTTGCTTGCAATAGTCAAGTATTGATCCTCAATCAGAATCAATCCTTCATTGTATATTTCATCGGTTATTTGCATGCCGGGATTATTCGTTCGAATGCGCAAGCGATGCAAGATATTTTCACATATGTCGTCTTTGTATTTGTTCCATAACTAAATTGGTTGTGAAGGGAAACATGTGGTGATGATAACTGCGAACAGCGTTCGTATTTGGTACGCATTTGATGAAACAACTGAATCCGCAAGTGTTAAACCCCTATGTGAATCGTTCTACAGCAAACCCAATAGTTGACATGCTTCTCGATATGTTTGGCATTGGTGGTCATTCCCAGTTTTCAAATGGACACATGATTTTGGTCCACGTACATTCACCAACAGCAGTCGCAAATAAAAACATTCATCATTTCTAGGATGAACAGTATACATGTGACCTAGTACACGGCACCATCTACTTAAAATAAAACGTACTTATTTTCGGAGGGATACTCACACACCACGTACTGGTGCCGTTGTAGTACATGCTATATATCAGAGATGGCGCTGTATGTGACAAAAGATTTTCCCTATTTTCCTGCTTTTCACTTGCAATTTTTCCTGAATTTTCTTTGCTATAAACCTCACGGAGCCCGAGACTTTTCCAACCAATACAAAACCGTGGAAACCGGTTCGTGCGTTCTGAAGTTATAGCGTCAGGAAGAAAAACCCGACTTATTTTTATATATAGATGATATAAAGCAACTGTTAAACAATAAATTCTAGCAAGGGGCTTTGAAACAAGCGACTGTAATTTAACTTAAAATGAAAGTAAAACAAGAAGAAATTCTATATATCAAAAAAACATTAAAAAGGAGTAATTAGAAACGTAGCCTTCTTGTCCAGGTCTGTGTAAGAAGCCAGTATGGAATAACTTACCATTCCATTAAAAGAGTCTATAGCTTTGGCATCCTTATACTATTTTTTTTTTTTTATTTAGAAAGCGTTGCTTCGAGTCAGCTCTGTAATACATGTAAAATTTAGGGAACTATCTACTTTTGTTTTGCGAAAGACTTAAACAAGTTGGGGAAACTCTAAATAAATTTTGTTAGATATAAACTTTTTCCTGGAGAGTTAGAGGAATCAAATGAACACAAAGAGATTTTTTAAGCTTAAAAGTACTTTGCTGACAGCAGATTCTAAATTACTAATGCAGAATTAGTTATTTGTCAAACTTTTCTTTAAATTATGCTAATTGCTCTTTTGTATTTATAGCATGACATTATTTGAAAGTTATCAAATAATAAAATTTTATACTTAAAAATCAAACTTAATAAATTATAAAAAAGAAATCGGCATTCTTTTAAACCACTGTCTTAAATTAAAACTATTCAACTGAGAAGACACTGGAATGTGTCTGTTTAATGTTTTAATGCTCAACAACAACAACATTATCATCACACTCTACAACAACTACAATTTTAATAACACAACGACACTGCTAGTCGACAGCCCGTAATGAACCACAAAATTACAATCGTAATAAGAAAAAATATTCTCTTAAGTAGAAATAATATTCAATGGGGTTTCTGTTTATAATTTTGAGGAAACATTATGGGAGAAAGAGGAATGAACTTGAAGTATAAATTTCTATGTAGACACCAACTACAGCAACAACAAGTGAAGGGTTAATATCCTGTAATCAAAACATTGACATAAAAGCAAAATTCAACAACATTCAAATGCAGTGTTCAATTTTTACAAAAATTCAAGAAAAATTAAATAAATAAAATTATTCGATTTTACTCTAACAGCAGTAATTAAAATTAACAAAATTAAAAACATGATGTAATAACAGGCTGAAAAAAAATGTGAATAAATTTTGTTAACAAATTCCCATTGGCTATGTATTACAGCTTAAGTAGAACGGTGAAAAATCGCACGATTTTGTTGGTCTAATCTTTAAAAACAAAATAAGTTTAGGTGAAACTCTTCCCCCACGGGAGCTCATTTATCAGTCTTTATGGATTACTTAACCATCTAGACTTGTGTCGTTCGTAGCCTCCCCTGAAGGCAGCAGGGGGTCAACTGAAAGTTCTACGTTATTTCCACGGGAATCAGTAAGCCCCAGAGTTCCGCTAATTGCCTTTTTAGCCTTTTAGCTGTTTCTCTGACTGATTATTGAGGTTGGCACTTCGGGAGTATCGTGGTGGCTGTGTGTTTCGCGGCCCCTTATGAATTTGATTAGGGGACCAGGATCATCTCACCTTTACTGAGAACAACGGGTGAATGATCCGGATCCAGTGAGCATGCTAATCATGTGTTCTAAACCAGGAGTTGGATAGTCCTCAACTCTTCAGCAAGGAGTAATGATTTGCGACCCTGCTTCGGGACCGCTGAAATTGCAACTAGGAAAGACCTGTTGCTAGAATTAGTGTTCGGCTTCCTAGGGCGAGAATGTCGTTGCTTTTCATTCCTAGTGGTTTGACCAACATCTGATTTAGGCTTGCGGCCAGGTGCAGATGTAAATCTTATCATGCATGACTAAAGGTAAAGCGATGTTTGATCTTAGATTTTTGTGGTTTTATATCTTTTAAAGCGTATGTTTATTTTAGTATTTCTTATTTTTCAGCTCTCCCATTTTTGTTGCCATGATCTTTTATTTACGACACAAAAGCTTTTGCATATTTAGGCAGATATCCAATCTATAACACGGTGTTTCTACCGCGAGAATTAACCTGGTGGATGTCAAACACTGAAACTCTGCGGCTCCGACTCAACTTCGTATGCAATCAGCCAGGCAGGGCCGTTTTACCAATTCAAACACACTTTGTTGTTGCGCTATTACTTTCCTCACTTGTTAATAGAAATCACGATTTGCTTGTTTAACAATACAGGCATCTTGCATGGGCTTCTTAAACAACTCAGCTACCGAAGCTACATCAATTTTTTTCTCGTTTTAATCAAAATTGCTGGTCTATTTTGTTTTTTTAAAGAGAACAAGCACTCAGGCAACAATGCCTATTTAGTTAAGTACCGTGCTACATACTTTAGAAAAGGGATAGAGAAGAGAAAAAAGTAGAAAGATAGTCGGAAATTGACTGCCATATAAGACAGCACAGCAACCGGTGACTATGCCTTCATCGCTGATTTAGGCTTGCGGCCAAAAAACCAAGGCCTTACTTGGGATTCGAACCCACAACCCCCATACTTTTTAGCTAGTACACTACCTGCTAGGGGCATCTATTTCTATTTTGTACCCTTGCGGCTACTCAAAAACACGTAAGTATTCGAAGCACTAAAATAATTTGACATTGTGAATTGCAATTTTAATTCTACCAGCTCAGCCCAAGCAGGCGCTTAACAAGCGTTACCTATTTGCCTACTTTTATTTACCTCACACGTTTTGTTAGTGGTGAAAATAACAAACATGTATCCTAACAAGCTTTTCTAGCAAAAACATAATCCAACTCTCTTAACGGTTATATAAAAGATAGTCAGATCTTACATATAACAAAACCGTATTAATCTAGAAGCCACATTTAAAATTCAAAAACGATTTTAAATCTTATAAAATTTTCAGAAATTTGTCATTGTGAATTGCAGTAAAATATTCAATTTGACTAAAACGTTTTAATTTCATTTTCATTTAATTTTTTTTTAAATTTTATTTATTTTGTTCTTACTTCCGAAAACGTTTCCTTTTATCATAAAAACTAGTATCATTTTTCTGATAATGATTTTAATACCATTAAATATTTAATGGTTTTTCTTAAAGAAAATTCATCTGTTTTTGGGGTAGAAACAAATAGATAAAATCGAATATTTGGAATTTAACTTAATTAAGGAAAATTATTTATTTATTATATTTGAAAGGGAAATAAAAAAAAACCTTAATAATCACATTTCTGCTGCTTATTGCATCCCACATATTCCCGCATAATCAAAGAAAAACCTCGCAACCGAAAATCTACCCCTGTTTTTTCCGTCTTTCACTTTTTTCCAACTGCAATTGAAAGGAATTTACACAAATTTCACACTTGACAAAACATCGAAAACAATCATTTTAGTTGGATTTAGAAATAAATGTGAAGATATTTTTTCTTTGAGTAAAGAATTATAATGCACTCCCTTCAGATTTTGAGATCCATGATAATTTTTATTAAACAGTTGTGGTGGTGCTGGGTAGTTAAGAAATTCCATTTATTTTGAATTTGGTTTTATTTTATTTTTTACTGCCATTTTTCGCTTTATTTGTTCTCAACCCCTCCTTTTGTGTGTTGTGGCGATGCTTCCTTCTCAATAGAAATAATATTTTGTTGTGGAACATTTCTATCATCAAAGAAGTTTCCTTGCAGTAAAAAAAGGTACAAAAATTGTAAAGAGAGGAATCAGCGTAATAAAATGGTCTTAAGTTTGTTTTTAATAAAATGGACGTTTTTGATTCTCATACATAACACGTTCTCTTCTGGGGTAATATTTCATTTACAGTCTTTGTTCCTGAAAAAAAAACTTATTATGTCATGATTAAAATCATTTAACATCTCTTTTACAATTTACACCAAAAACATTTCTTATATTTTTCAAACTTTAAGTTTGACAAACAAGCGACTGGGTACAAACCAAAATCAGTATTCCGTCCAGTTCTTCGTAAATGACCAGCTTAAAAGAAACAGTAAATTTTCAAATTGCTCTAAGCATTGAATTTTTTATACACTAACAGTGCTAAGATATGGTTGACTTCGTCCGAAAGAAGATTACTAAAGGGTTTTTCCACAATTTTTGTTGTATCACGAAGAGAAAAGTTCGGCAATTATGAATGAAAAATGATATGTGGCAAATGTCCACTACGACCACGCTCACAGATGTCGATTCCTTTATCAAAGTTTTTAATCACTTTTTACCATAATGGCGGCCCAGTTTCTTTAATCCGTATAGACTCTCTCCTTAACATTGTCCCACAAAAAATAATCCAGTGGTGTTAAATCACATGATCTGGCTGTTTGTCATAAAATTATGCGATCGGGAAATTTGGTTTGTAATAAATTGATCGTTTCATTGGCTGTATGACATGTGGCACCGTCCTGTTTTTTTTTTTTGTTTTTTTTTTTTTAACAGAAGTAGCACTTCGGGCAACAATGCCTATTTAGTCAAGTACCGTGCTACATTTTTTTAGGAAAGGGATAGAGAAGAGATGAAACAGGTAGAAAGTAGAAATAGTCGGAAATTTACTGTCGTATAAAGACAGCACAGCGACCAGTGACTATGCCTTCATCGCTGAACAGCCCCACCGACAGTTAATTCTTATTTTTGTAGTATAAAAAACCAAGGTCTTCGTTGGCAATCGCACGCACAACCCCCATACTGACAAGCTAGTATACTACCTACTAGCCTACAGGGGCATCATGTAAATAATATCCACGTCGTCAATAATTGGCCAAAATTGAGTTGTTAGCATCTCATTATAGCGTAATCCATAGATCTTTGCCACATTTTCAGCCTCAATTTCAAAAAAACGTTGAGCATCCAAAGGCTCTCAATAATCGCTCTAAGCTTTTCGGAAGCCCAAATGCGGCAATTTTGCTTGTTGACGTACCCGGCCAGTTGTTCCTAAATTAATCGAGCGTATCGTAATCGAGCATTGTTTGGCTTTATAATCAAATTCTTACACAAAATTCACCATGTGGTGGTTTAGGACAATCCCAATTGTTGAGAACATTGAGGAATTGATAAATTTGCATCTGTTTCCACACTGTGGCTCACGGCTTCGATGTGTTCAGTTGAACGAACATGCGTTCGTCGCACATTTTGTATCGACCCTGTCGACTCAAATTTAACCACCATATTCTTAATAGCGGTCTCGGAAGGACGATTATGTTGTCCGGAAATATCACGAATTTTACGAAATGTAACTTTAATAGAACCACCACTTTCATAGTGAATTTTAATTGTTTTATTGCGATTTTCGTGCGAAATTGAATTCATTGCAACAATTGCCAATGCATCTACTACGAATACGTTAAAAAACTAAATGTCAAAACTTTCATGTTGTTGGTGTTGCAACAATTGAAAAACTTCTTGTTGAAAATCCCAATACAAACTTCACTATCCGGATGTGTGGTACTTTGCCTTTGGTGACAGCAAAATACTAAAACGCAAAACGGAACGCAATCGTTAACGGAAAAACTGTCGCTGGTCGAATTTTAATTTAAAAAGCATAAGTAGCATTTGGATTTAAAAGTTTAGGTGCCCCTGTAGGCTAGTAGGTAGTGTACTAGCTTGTAAATATAGAGGTTGTGGGTTCGATTCCCAACGAAGACCTTGGTTTTTTTTCACTACAAAAAAAAATTGACTGTCGGTGGGGCTGCTCAGCGATGAAGGCATAGTCACTGGTCACAGTGCTGTCTTATATACGACAGTTAATTTCTGACTATCCTTCTACTTTCACCACCTGTTTTATCTATTCTCTATACCTTTCCTAAAAAATGTAGCACGGTACTTGACTAAATAGGCATTGTTGCCTAAGTGAATTATAAATAAGGTAGAGATAAACAATGTTTCATCAACTAAAAATGGTAAATGTTTTTAAGAAGAAAAAGCCCCGCACAATGTAACCAAATGCACAAAAAATCTAAGATGTGATGCTGATAATTTTTATTTATATTTCTTAGCAAATAAATAGCATTAGTAAGAAAAGCACAAAACTATTCCTTTCGATCTTTTAAGTTTGTGACACGATATTCGTAAAGTGACAAATGGAAAAAATTCAAGTTTTCATGCCAAGATCTTGTATTTTCAGGGGAAATTTGCCGTTGATATCTTAATAATTTTCAATGGAAGCTTGCACAACTTAAGTGCATTCGAGTAGTGTCATCTTGAAATATAATAAATAAAATAAAAGTGATATGTGCGTATATTGTGCGACGGGCTTTGAATTATTTAGGTATGATTTTATGCCAACCCGCGTCAATCTTGATTTGTGAACATACCGGTTTTGGTTATATGCCATCTTCAGTGTTCTCTCTATACTAGTAATATAATATAAAAGTGATTTGTTTCTTTTGTTTTTTATTTTCGATCGTAAACTTAAATCTAGTTTTTCTTTTAAAAAAGGTTCCAGCGTTTTTTTGTTAAAGTTATGGAAATTAATAAAAAAAGAGCAGAAAAAGTCGATTTCTTTCCTTGTGAATTAAAAAATCCTGTAACTACATGCGCCCTCTTCAAATATTACGATTTTACCAATTGCGTCTTGCACCCGAATTTCGTAGAAAACCGTGTTATTCTAATTCAACAAGTGGTGAGTTTATGAAAAAAATATTCGCAATAAATTAGTTATTATTATTATATATTTTTTAATTAAAAACTCAATTGCTAACAAATTGTCGTAATATTGTTTCGAGTTTGTGTCGTAAAATTATAAACAGGACATACGGCAACACTTTTTTGGCCATGGCAAAAAAGAAAAATACAAAACTTGATGAAAAGCTTCTAAGAAAATCCGCCTAAATTTGATCATAATGTCTTCGGGACTTGCTATAGATTTAGAAATAATTGGAATCTTTCAAAATGTTCGTTATACTGTGTCAGTTCCACCATTTAAAAATTTTAAGTCATGGATAGGAGGTCCTTAAAAAAAGAGACATTAAAAATTGACCTGCACAAAAAAAAATTTCTCAAGCATATTTTTAACTTAAGATGCTAACTGTAAAGCAGGATACGAAAATGTGCGGAAAATAAGTTTTAAAAATATTTTTACTTGTAAACCAACTGAATAAATTTAAACCCCCACAGAGTAAATGGTGAAGTAAAAATACTGTTGCTGCAGCAATAAAAATTTAATATTTTCTTTATATCTCTATTTGATAATTGATTCTATAACTTTTATTTATTGATATTTAAATAAAGAAAACTGTTTAACCCAATATGGCTGTTCAAACTCCTTTTTTCGGTTTACAATACTCTCAAGGTCTATTGAGCAAAGCTAAACAACCTCAATGTTTTGCCGAATGCAACGCACACTGGGGATTTCTTGGAAAAAATCAAATTGTCAACATACTCTTCAAGCAATATTCAATGATATTTTAAAATTTTAGACTAAATGGTGCAATCAAATCAAAAACAATTATTCCGACCTGACTGCTAATTTTTTTACAACCGTCTCAACTCAGTAGTTGTATGTTTTATTGAACCAACTTAATTTAAACCTAAGAATTTCAAAACGAATATTATTTTATTATGTGAGTCAACGTTTTTCTTTTTGTTTTTTTATTTAAAGTAGGATATTTCAGTATACTAAAATTGAAAAATTAAACTCTGCAGAGACTTAAGTTTTGTTTGTTTATTTTATGAAAAAATCCCTTCTTTCTCCAAACATTTGGACCTGCAAATTTAGCCATACTTTCCCACAGTTAAAAATCACTACTTAAACGTTGTCTCATATCTGTTTTTACATTTTTAATAAATTCAAAGTGCCACCAGGTGCCACCTCTCAATTTGTTGCATTGTGTAATTGTACAACATTTTTCAGCTGATTGATTCGCAACTCAATTCTGATAAGGCCCTCTTGTTTAACATAACTCAAGAACCACTATTCGGATTTTACTTAAACAAATTTAGAAAAATCAAGAATTACAAGTACTTTCATCTGTTTATATAACGTTTCGCTACATAAGCAACAATTTCGAAGTTATAAATAAATGTATGAAGAAAAAAAAACATTTTTTGCCTAAAAAATTAAAATATTTTTTTTAATTCATAAAAAATCCAAAACGGTAAAAAAGTGTTAAGTCCTATTACTTTCACGTTCATCGATGAACGCGTTTCGCTTTTATGCACAATTAAGTAAAGGTATGAACTTAACAAATTTGCTCGAAATATGCACCATAAAAACCTTGATTATTGTTTTTATGATTCTCGTACCACAAAAAGAACTCACGAAAGAAAAAACTAACAGTTATCCGCAAGGAATTTCTATTACTGAAAGTTCAGGCAGTGTACTTCTGCAAAATCTGTTGGATCATACTGCTAAAAGAATCTTAGAGACCAAGTCAGCAAAGGAAATAAAGAAAATTGAAAGCGAAAATCTAACAATTTTCTTTAAATGAGGATGTGAGGGGGCATCTACTCAAAGAGAATACCAACAGAGGTTTTCAGATGTTCAAATTTCTGACTCTCATTTATATATAGCATCAGTTGTACCACTTAAATTATCATTAAGTGATGACATAAATAAATTAGTATGGGGCAACAATAAACCTTCTTCCATACAGTATTGTAGAACACTACAGTTTGCATACGTTAAAGCAACACTTCAAGTTATACGAGAAGAAAAGGGAAGAGTCAATGAGGCGATATCTCAACTAAAAGAATTTGAGTTAACAGTAAATAATCGTAACTTTAAAGTAAAACATGAATTATATTTTACAATGATTGACGGCAATACAGCACAATCTGTAACAGAAACATCAGCAGCATATTCTTGTTTCATTGGTGGAGTCACAACATCCAAGATGAATAAAATCGAAGAAGTTCAAGCTATGCCCCTAAATGAACAAGCACTGCAATTTGGTATGTCACCACTTTATGCGCGTATTAAGCTGATCTAGTGTCTTTAGCATGTAGCTTATAATATTGAATTTAAATGTAGGAGAGTCGACTCAAATACTCGTCCGATAAAAGAAACCCGAAAATGTTTGATAAAGCGTGAACTTAAAGAGAAAATTGGAATACACGTTGATACTGTTAAGCAAGGCTCTGGTACGACAAATTCAGGAAATACGTCACGAAGATTCTTTGCTAATCCTGTTTTGATTTCCGTAACAACGGGTCTAGATGAAAACATAATCAAGAGGTTTTCAATAATTCACTAAGCTATAACAATCACGGAGGTGGTAGATCCAACAAAATTTGGTGATTTTTGTTTGGAGACGGCAAAAGAGTTTGTTGCACTGTACGATGGTACAATATCCCCCACCTACATTCTGACTCATGGCAAGGATATAATTGAAAACTGTATTTTTCCTGTAGGCCTACTATCTGAAGAGGCTCAGGAAAGTCGTAACAAAAACTATAAAAAATATCGCCTTAGACACTCCAGAAAATGCAGTCGAATTGCCACGAACGAAGATATTATGCACAGAACGATGGTAACACTAGATCCCATGATTTCACATTTGACGCCTTCATTTTGCCAGAAAAAGCATAGTGTTATAAGCGACGAAGTTAAGGCTCTTTTAGAATAATAAATTAAAAATTAAAAAAACTCATTTAAATTTTTTTGTTAGTTATGGCTTTTTACATTGCAGGTAACGATCGACATTTTTCTAACTTTCTTTATTTTGATTACTTTCGTGTATTACTATATAAATAAAACTAAATTTGTGATGAAATCACTACATTTTTTGACAAATATATTTTTTCCTCACCTCAATACAAAAATCCCCAGTGTGCGTCGCCCTAGACAGAAGCACCCTATATTCTATTTTCTTAATCTATGTGACTAGCTGCTCCGTGAAAAATTGTAATCATGTCGAAGCTTGTTGGGTATTATTTCCCAACAAGCTTCGTCATTGTTACATTGTGGGTCGGGGAAAAAGATAAAATGGAAAAATGTTCAAGTTAAGCTGATTGTAACACGAATATAAATTCAGTGTACTGCCTGCTGAAAATGAATGAAAATTTCAAGAATCTTCTGGTAGAATTTAGTTTAGAGGTTGAAACGCAAGATGTAAGAAGAGAAACGCAACTAAACGAAGTGTCTTAAAAGTTTGTAGATCCAGCAACGTTCAGCAACAAATCATCAGAGGTGTACTAAACAAGGGGTCGTGATTACGAATCTAGACGACGTCAAAGAGTAAGAAATAAATATATAATAACCAGTCAAAGTATTTTAAGACACATAGAGTTGGGTAGCGCTTCCTCAAACATTGTTTCTTCATCACTTTAAAAGAGTAGTATTGATTTGTTCTACTCGAAATGCTAGGCAAGCAAACAGATGATATAAAGTAGATATTTTGAATTAAAGTGTAATTTAATTGTTCCTCATTAAAATTTTTAGAAGATACAACACACGTTTTGTTCTTGTGCTCACGACATAAAAATATCTCTCTTGTTTGATTGTATTTATCAAACAGAAATACCCGAAACTTTAGTTCATATTTTAATATTTTGCTTTTATCAGTTTTATTAACGATTAGAGATTATATTTGCAAACTTTTCGCTTCATCTTAATCCAAATCGCATCTATTCATGCTTTTAGCATGAAAATGCTTAAATTAATTCTGGTATTAAGCTCGTAAACATAAAAATTATATGGATTTTAGTTACACCACAGTTGTTCTAATAAATTTGAAAAAAAAATAATTCTTTTATTATCATGAGAATATTGAATAGCCGAAAGAATAAATTTAAAATATAAATTGACCAACATTTTTCTTTACATTTTTCTACACAACACACTTTTCTTTTTAATAATACTTGACATCATGCTACACGACGACCAAGGTCAATACCACCAATATGAGTCACGTGTAGGATTTTCATTTCACATATTTGTTGCTGCAACTTAAAAGTGAAAAGTGAAAAGCAAATCATCCAATTACTGGAAAAAAATATGCACATGAACATGTTGAACATGTGGAAGAAATCGATGTAAGAACGGATGTGTAAAAGCCACCACCTTTCTTGGCTAATAAAATATTTATATTATAATTTTAAAATGAATTCTAAAACATTCATTCTTTAGTCTTCACGAACGTGTTGTTATGATATTTTTTTTGTTTGTTTGCAGCAACTCATCAGAGTCCTGTTGTGTTTGCCAACAACGTTCACTTAAGCTGAAGCTGTTTAATGTTTGTGTGACAGGGTGCAAAGGAACTTATTAACCCGTTAATGAAAATTTAATTGTTTGTGAACTTGTCTTGTGTGCACTTTAAAATAGTCCTTTGAAATTAATACTTTTACAGTGTTTGTAGTCGTTGCTGTCTGAACTTGTAACCGTTGTAACTTTAAGCAAAGCTGTTTTGCTTATTTTGAATTGTTATTTGATCATGATTAAATTATTTTTACTTTTATCTTATAATAACTTCAAACTAGATACTTAGAATTGAGTTTTGCAAGAATTTGTAAAATGTGATTGTATCTTTAAAACTGTTCAAATGTTTAATTTTTATGACGCCAGAGAAAGTTTTCGGGATACGTCAAATATTATGAATTCATGTCTCTGTACGCCGTTTGTGTTATTCCTGTTTTGCCATTGCCTATGTGTAATTAATAAACATTATTTAGTGTGTGATCCTTTTCTGAACATAATATAACAGTCTTAATCAGCAGTTCGTGAGTTTAAGTCTCATCAGGCACTTAGCTTTTTTTTTAAAGTAGCACTTCAGGCAACAATGCCTATTTAGTCAAGCACCGTGATACATTCTTTAGGAAAGGGATAGAGAAGAGATGAAACAGGTGGTGAAAGCAGAAGGAGAGTCGGAAATTAACTGCCGCATAAGACATCACAGCGACCAGTGGCTATGCCTTCATCGCTGAGCAGCCGCACCGACAGTCAATTTTTATTTTTTTTTTTTTGTAGTGAAAAAATCAAGGTCTTTGTTGGGAATTGAACCCACAACCCCCATACTGACAAGCTAGTACACTAGCTACTAGCCTACAGAGGCTGAAAGAAAACGAAAACAAATAAATATTGTGCAGCTTCATACAAAAAAGTAACAAGATTCCTAAACCCAAACCTATCTACAGACACGGATTATTGTGGCCTGGTTATAATATGCGCCATAACTCAAAACGAAAAGACCATGAGTTTGAATCTCACCGATTTTACAAAATTTTAAAGGCAAGATAGCTGCGCTAATTGGGGCAGATGCTTTGCAAGAAATTGTCGCTACGAAACTAATCAAAGCCACAGAACAAAAGGAAATTAAAACAATTTCAAGTAAAAGTTACATGCGTACTGGAAGCTAGGAACTATTAAAATTAAATTGGAACGAATTTAAAAGACCACAAGAAAAACCTTATTTCACACACCCTTTACCGATGACATGAGAAACTCACTCAATTCTTATACTGCGGGCTTTTATTTGCTTACTACGATTTAAATTTTGTACTGTTTAATTGTCTAAATAAACGCATGTTCCACAAAATGTTATTTATGTACATAGAAAACCAAACCATCACACAATCAACTACAAATCTAATTATATTTAGCCATAGGAGGCTGAATTGATTAGAGATCTATTGACAAAAATAAAAAAAATAAAAGGGGTCTCTTCACCATTTGCTTAAAAATGGTGTGGTTCAGTTCTAGCTACACATGAGTGCTTAATCGTATTTTCTGATGCTCTCATGTAACTGGAGACTTGTTCAACAAATATTCATGTTTTGTTACAAATAAAATTGATTTGACATTAAAAGGGTATAAATTAATTCATTTAATGCCAGAGAGTATCTTTGTATGATTTGACTCAAAATTAATTTTTAAAGGAAGCCAAAAAATTTGTTATCCCATCAAACTGTGGCCAGAAATTTGTCAGAAATTAATTTGAAAATGTCGGCTTATTGGAAAAGGAAATTGGAAACATATAGCAAAGGATTTTTCTATTTAAATTTTACTTATTTACAAAAAGGATTTTTTTTTTTTAACTTTGAAACGGAAGACGAAGTTTTTAAATTGATAAGAAATTTACTTTATTCGAAAGAAAATCTGCTGGCATTAGATTTCTGACACATGACAGATACACAGCTGGCCTGTATGGAAGTAATTTTCAAGAACTTTTTCCAAAACTTGTGGACATATATAGGCAATAATGCGGCGAATGTGCGCTCCCAGTCGTAAATCGTTTCGGACGTATCTGCATTGATTAATGATTTCACATATCCTTACAGAGTATAGCGACCTTATATCGCACGATCTTGGGGGTTAATTCATAGGTCCAAAACCAAACGTTTCTTTCAATATGACAGTTGTAGTACGAACTGTGTAGCATGGCTATCTTCAAAGTACAACTCCTGTACATCATGTTGCTAAATTGATAAACGAAAAATTTACTACTCGTGGTTTCTTAACGGCCACTATTGACTGTAAAGTTCCTACCAGCATCGTTTTTGAAAAAGTACGGATCAATGAATCCGCCACCATAAAGCGCATCAAACAAAATCGTTGTAAGAGCTAAAATCACTTACGGAAGAAAACAATAGTGTAAATTGGACCGCTAAGTGAAATCGTTTTAATGGTGCTAAATTGCAATAGCAACAGATTGTGATACAGATTAACGTTATCTAATCCATGGGAAATATGTGCAGCGCCGTTCGAGCTTAGGGCGGATTAAGTAACCATTTTTATAGCAGAACCGTGTATCATTTGTTGCATGAGAGCTCAAAAAACATTTAAATTCGCCCACACTGCTGCTGTCGGTATTTTGAGCATAAAAGAACATTAAAGCTACAAGTAACTCCCAGAAGATTATTTTCCTGTTTAGAATCCGCCATTTTCAAGCTCCTACAAACCCAGGCGATAAGATGGCTATCTCTATTTGTTAATTGATTCTATAATCTATTTATTTATAAATAAGGAAAACTTTTTAATCAGTTCGTTAAAACCCCCTTAAGTTTTATATTATTTTACACTTACAATACTCGCAAAGTTTGTTGATCAAAACTAAAAAAACCACAAATTTTTATCGAAATACATTTCCGTAGACAGAAGCGCCCCGTTTTCTAAAGTTTTGAAGTGACTAGCAAATCTGTGAAAAATTTGATTCATATCCACGCCTGTTAGGTATTTTTCCCAAAATGTCCAAAATTGGTCTATGTCGTTAGATTGTGGGTCGAGAAAAAAAGATAAAATGCAAACAGACGTTTAATAAACAGAGAATCGTGATTACGAACCTAGATGGCGTCAAAAAGTAAGAAATAAATATACTTTTATTTGGGTAGGGTTTTACGTCGACCCTCGTCAAATTTGGTTTGTGAAAAAACCGGTTTCGGCTATTTGCCATCTTCAGTGCTCTCTTTATACAGACGAGGGTCGACGTAAAACCGTACCCAAATAAAAATAAATTAAACCCCGTCGGAAAATATACGCACATATCAAATAAATATACAATAATCAGTCAAAATATATTGAGACACATAGATTTGATTAGCACTTCCCAAACCTTGTTCTCTGATCGCTTTAAAAGAGTAGTAGTAGAGTAACGAGCACCAAACAGACAGTTTTCTGTATGTAACGTTATTCACGTATCCATTCAAATAAATATGCGCTTTTGTCGTTAAACAAAATCCGCTTATAAAAGTCAATCTCGTTTTGGGCCCAATTTGTACAATCGTGGTTCAGGTGTCATTCTATTCAAACAAGCCAAACATAAATTACATGACAGCTCACAAAAACGGCAACCAGGTAAAAACTATTGACAACTTCATTTCTATACCTCCATAAAAAACAGCCGATACAAGTATAGTTAAAAGACTTACAAATAAAAAATATCAATTTGTTTGTATTAAAAAATCCCCTTCTCAAATATTTTGTTTTATGAGTTTTTTTTATTATTGAAGTTTTATGTCGTTTTTGGAAGAATAACACATTTTTATTGCAGCTTGTATGAAACAGTTCACAGATGTTTTCCATGTTTATTTTTTTAAGTTACTAAAATATCTCATTTTATTCTTTTATGTTTCTACTAAATGTACTCCACGTTTGAAAATTATGCGCCGTAGAAATTTTAGCTGAAATGAAGCTGAGAGCCTTTTATAGAATGTTTGATATAGAAATGTAATAATATATGATTAGAAGATTTTAAGAAGAAGTTGCTTGTGATTTTTTTAACGCAACACTTTACGTTCCTTTCGACAGTAGCGACTTTCTTTGAAAAGGGCAACTATCTGTGAAAAGGGCAACTTTTTTGTTAAAAAATTGCAACTTATTGCGGGTAAAGTGAATTCGCACTTCGTTTATTAAAAGTAACAAATTTTGATGCAAGGTTATCTTTTATAGAAGCACTACAATACCACGGGTGCCCCTGTAGGCTAGTAGGTAGTGTACTAGCTTGTAAATATGGGGGTTGTGGGTTCGATTCCGAAAGAAGACCTTGGTTTTTTCACTACAAAAATAAAAATTGACTGTCGGTGGGGCTGTTCAGCGATGAAGGCATAGTCACTGGTCGCTGTGCTGTCTTATATACGGCAGTTAATTTCCGACTATCCGACTATTTCTACTTTCACCACCTGTCTCATTTCTTCTCTATCCTTTTCTTAAAGCACGGTACTTGACTAAATAGGCATTGTTCCCTGAAGTGCTATTTCTCTTTAAAAAAAAAATTGGTAATAAGATCCTTAAACAACATACATACAGCTCTAACTTGAAACTGGATTTTCTAACAAAAGCAAATCTTTGTGAGAATTTGTTACATTTGTACACAGTTTTTTAAAATGGATTTTTTTTTATTGAAATAATCTCAAAAAAGTCATATTTAAGTATATAAAAGTATACCGACTTTCACTAGAGCAGGAATTTGTTCTTTTGGAAAATAATTTCTTACGTTGGAAGCATGCAACTCTTGATGAAAATTGTTCCCTTATTTTTGAAAAATGCGACATTTAAAAAGAGAACCTTTTGGTTTTAATTTTTGATCTTATTTCTTTCGGAAGTGGCAACATTTTACAATAAAGTGCGTCATTTTTTGAAAGCTACAATAACATTATTAAATATGAAATTGTGAAGGTGAAAAAATCCCTCATTTTTTGGAAATTGGCGAAAAGTTTTTTTGTTTTCTTTTGTGAAAAGAGATATTTGTTTAAATACCGCTTTTTGTGGCAAATATGTCTAGAAGTCCATAATTTGCGAAAAATGGTTCAAGAATATTTTTGTACAATTTTTAAGTAATTTCATATTGAGAACAGATGCTACTTAATCAGTGGTTATGGACGAATAAGATGTTATTAATCATAAGCTTTTAATCTTCTTGCAATAAAAATGCAGTTTTATGTTAAATAGAACAAAAACAAACACTGTTTGCATATGTGGGCCAGTGATGCCAAGTCATCCTTTTCTTACAACGTCCAGAAAGGGGTGGAAAAGCTCATCGCTGACAAAATAGTATCCAACTTTGTTAAATCACCGATCTTGTGACGCAATATGGGATATAATGAGCTGTACAGAAATAAGGGTAACACTCCGGAGAGCTAAACTGGTCTGCGTAAAATATGTTGTTCATCAAAGGCCCGCCTATATATGGCTGACGGACCCGAAAGTCCCCAGAGAATGTAATTTTTTCATCTACACGTTTCGTTAGTAAAATAATCTTCGTATCATTCCGCACATCTATATATTGTGAAAAAATTTTACCTGAGATGGTCCTCAAAGCCACCTTGCTTATAGCCATTGCCATTATGTAGTTCTCTCTTTATTCCGGCGCATTTTATTATATAGGTATTGAGTGAAGCACAAATAGAAGCACGAGAACTTGTTTTTTTTTTCACTGAAAAAATAAAAATTGACTGTGAGCTTTATCTTTTCAGATGAAGCTCACTTTGATCTTGACGGGTATGTAAACAAGCAAAATTTTCGCATTTGGGGCACAGAAAACCCACACGCATACATTGAAAAGCCGACGCACCTAAAACGAGTCACTTTTTGGTGCGGATTTTAGTCCAGAGGCATAATTGGGCCATTTTTCTTCTATGGCTATCGTTATCGGGCCATGTTGAACGAATTTTTGTTCACAAAAATTGAAGAGGAGAATATGGGCAACATTTGGTTTCAACAGGAACGCGCTACGTGCAACACAGCCCATGTAGGCTAGTAGGTAGTGTACTAGCTTGTCAGTATGGGGGTTGTGGGTTCGATTCCCAACGAAGACCTTGGTTTTTTTCACTACAAAAATAAAAATTGACTATCGGTGAGGCTGCTCAGCGGTGAAGGCATAGTCACTGGTCGCTGTGCTGTCTTATATACGGCAGTTAATTTCCGACTGTCTTTCTACTTTCACCACCTGTTTCATCTATTCTCTCTTCCTTTCGTAAAGAATGTAGCACGGTACTTGACTAAATAGTTATTGTTGCCTGAAGTGCTACTTCTCTTTAAAAAAAAAAAAAATAATGTTTCGCAACAATTTTGAACCGCTAAGGTATTTTAACAATTTTCCAAAAACCTTCTGTTAAATTTCCTAATGGGTTTAATGTGTCATAAGCTTTCAACATTAAGTTTTTGTTCAATTAATATAACTGCTGCTAACTAGCTGATAAACTAGTGTTGTTGTTGTTGTTGATATTTTAGTTTGCTTTTACGTCGAGCTCAACCCTTTCAGTCGGTATTTTTTCATTCATTATTATTTACATGCATTTTTTGTTGTTGTTGCTTTTTGTTTATGTTGTAGTTGTAAGAAAAACATTCCCAAATAACAATTGCACATTCCAAAATAGAAATAATGTCTTTTTCATTAAAGTTGTGCGTTTAAATAAAATAATGTAAGAATTAAACTGAAATCATTTTATCTTCTCCATAGATGTCTGCTATAATGTGCTATCTCAATTCAGTTATAATGTGGTATCTCAATATTCTAAGAGGCGATAGTTTCTGAAACTTATTGTAAAAATAAGTTACCATAAATAAATATTGTGACTTCTTACTGTTCACCAGGTTTTAGCCGGGGCATGTTGTGTTAGGCATCTTATCGCCTGGGTTGGTAGGAGCTTGAAACTGGTGAATTCTAAACAGGAAAAGAATCTCTGGGAGTTGAGTCTTGTAGCTTTATTGCTCTTTTATGCTCAAAATACCGTCAGCGGCAGTGTGGGCGAATTTAAATGTTTTTTGAACTCTCAAGCAACAAATTATACATGGTTCTGCTACAGAAATTGCTTCTTATTAATCTGCCTTATGCTCCGACAGCGCTGGACATATTTCCAATGGATTGGATAACGTTAATCTGTATCGCAATCTGCACTTGCAATTCAGCACCGTTAAAACGATTTCAAATTTCTCACTTAGCGGTCCAATTTACATTCTTGTTTTCTTCCGTAAGTGATTTTAGCTCATACAACGATTTTGTAAAATCGGCTTATGCAGAAGAGTTGCATTCTTCTTCTGGTAGTATTAAGATGATTCGGGAGTAAAACTTTTACATATTAAGAGTGAGTCTCTGCAATAGTTCTTCTATGCAATTAGTTCATAGGATGAAATCAAGATCATCAGCATTCGTAGCTCATGTATTACTACAGGGGCTTTCCAGTCAATGCAACAAAACGTGGTTGTTTTATTTTTTAAAGAGAAGTAGCACTTCAGACAACAATGCCTATTTAGTCAAATACCGTGTTAGATTCCTTAGCAAAGAATAGAGAAGTGATGAAACAGGTAGTGAAAGTAGAAGGATAGTCGGAAATTAACTGCCGTATAAGACAACACAGCGACCAGTGACTATGCCTTCATCGCTGAGCAGCCGCACCGACAGTCAATTTTTATTTTTGTAGTAAAAAAAAAACCAAGGTCTTCGTTGGGAATCGAACCCATAACCCCCATACTGACTGCCTACAGGGGCACCTGGTTGTGCTGTAAAGTGTATACAAATGCATTAATCTTTTTACCCCAATCGACCCAATCCCCTCAAGGTGTTTTGATAAAAAAATGGAAATTTATTAGCAGTTTATAACAGTTAAAACCGATTGTGTTGAAACTTCATACGGCTATAATGAAAGTGCTGCCGAGTTTTAGTTTTAAGCTGTTGGCGCTATATTTTTAGTTTTACTCTGCTTTTGAAAATGTCTGGTTATAGCTCTGGTGTAGCTCTAAAAAACATTGATGAAAATGTAAATGATTTGTTTAGCAGATATTAAGATTTGAAAATTAAAAGTTTAATTTTTTGTTATGCCTAACAAAATCACTTATGATTTTTTAAATGGACTTTTCCTTAGGCTTTCTCGATTCGGGATGGTCTTCTGTATGTTTCCGTTTGGGAAGAATATTTTTCAATTATTAATTTTCCTTAGCAATTTAAATGATTTCTACCAAATCCTTCACTTGTTTGGAGTTTGTTTGGTAAACTGTTGGGTACTTGCAAGACTATTCGAGAAATATATCTTAGTTCAATTAATTTATTATATTTTGCTTTCAACCAAATAAAACAAATCCAAATTGGGCGATTATGTCCATGGTTGTTGTGGCTGTATTTGTAAAGAATTTCACTAGTCCGTAATAATCATTTGAAAATACACACTACATTAAAACCACTGATGGACATCTGTGCATGTTCAGAACTTCTTACACCATTTCATCGATCCTCATTTCAGCACGTCCAAAGCTTAAGCGTTGGTTTTTTATTGGATTTCTTAACATTTTATATGCTGTTATCATACTTCCATAAGATTATATTGACTGCTCGACGGATAACCTCTGGCAACTTATATAATATTTGGATTTTTCCATTTTTAAATTAGAAATGACAAGGACTGTCAAATCTAGCACAGTGCCGACAGATTAACAAAATGTGTGTTACATTTTATTCAAACGCATATCTCATGTATTAGTACTCTTATATGTTGTTTTTGCAACATTTGCCAGTTGTATTCTTTAACGTGTATTGTTTTCTGTTAAAGCTGCATATTGCAACAGTAACATTAGATATTTCATTTATTTATAGACAAAGTATTGAAGGAGTATCACCAACTTAAAATAGTTTTTGTGTTTTTTGTGGATTAAAACAAAGTAAACAGCTTTTAACTTAAAAATATATGTATGTATATGTACATCATGTTCGTACCTAATCCAAAATCTTTAATATTCTTTTAAACAAACACGTTCTTTCAATCGTTAGTACATGTCAAAATTAAATGAGAAAAATGAAAAACTATTTATTTCTCTTGTACAGTCGAATGTGTCTAAAAATAAGTAACAAATTATTTTGTTATATTTTCTAGTTTTTGAAAGACTTGTTTTTATTGTTATTATTATGTTTTGTTATTTTGTTTGCATCAAGAGAGTTGTTTATTGTTGTTTCGTTTTGTTTTGTTTTAATTATTATTATTCAGTTGTGTCTGTAATAATTTGGGATATAATATTTGTTTGTTTTTGTTTTAAAAAATAATTACTGTTTTTGTAGAGATATGATGAATTAAAACTTTAAAAAGTCAACTAAAAATATAAAGTTTGTCGTCCTAAACCATTATTAATCCAAAAAGTGGATAAATAATTTGAATTTTTTTTTCAAAAGAATAGTTTCTTTGAGGAACATTTTGCTTTGTATTTCAAACCGAAATAACTCATCTTAAAGTTGAAATTCTTATTTCAAGAAATGATAAATAATGAAAGGCTAATATTATTTGATGTAATATTTTTATTCTATAGTAGCTCATGACTTATCAACCAAGTCTATTAGAAAAATATATTAATAAATTATTTTTCGTTACGTTTCCTTAATAACAGAGTATGATAACTATCCCTTTTATATTTGCAAACAAACTATTTAAAGTATTAAAAATTAAATTATTTCGCGAGTTTTCAAAATAAATAATTTTTGGAGAATTTAATTTTTATAGTCAGGAGTTACAAAAATATTAAAGGATTAAAACAATATTATTGCTATTTTCTGTCCTAACTGGCTGGTTTGTAGTCGAAGGCGAGCGCTTTCGATGCGAATGCATCATTCTCAAGCCGCGTTATGGTTTGTACTGGTGAGTCAGTGTTGGCGTTCAAGCAGTTCTATTCAGGTAAGCAGAATGCCAGCCACCTGGCTTTTTTTATTATTATCTAGGTACATGTGTCCATCTGAGGGTGTTTTTCGTTTGCCCGTTGAGTCTTAATGGTGTGAAAATTGTGCCTGAGGTCGTGTTTACCTGTTCGTTTATAATGTCATTGTTGAAAGTTTTTGTTTTGTAGATTTCCATGTTTTCAAGAATGTCTACTCTTCGTCCTTACTAGGATGTAGTAATGTTATACATTCATCTATTTCCCTTGGTGTGTGTCCGTGAGTGTCAAGGTGTAATGCAAAGTTGGAATCTTCTCTTTTCCGTTTGTATGTTCTGTAAACCTTGTTTTTAATGTTCGTCCAGTTTGTCCTATATAAGTATATTTGCAGGTACACGTAAGTCTGTATACCCCTCTGAAACTAAATTTGTCAGCTGTTTCTGTCGTTCTTCTGAGATTATGTCTCAGGGTGTTTCCACTTTATAATACTGTGAGTATTCCTTCTTTGTGAAAAAGGTTAGGTTATATTTGTATCTGTATATTTCTGGTCCTGCGTAAGTAAAGGTGTGCCGTCGTGTTGTATCGGCTGTCTCTTTGTCTTCTCTATTTCTGTTCTTAGTGTTGTATTGTTTATCGATGGTAGTGATTTTGTAGCCGTTATTCATAGCTATGGCGTAGATTGTTTCGAGTTCCCTCCTGTAATTATCTGGAGTAAGTGGAATTATCCGAAGCCTGTGTATCATATGTCTAAACGCTGCTAGTTTGTGTTGGGTAGGGTGGTTTGAGGTGTTGTGAATGCTAGTGTCGGTTGTTGTTGGTTTTCTATAGATGTCTAATGTTAAATAGTTAGTTCCTCGTGTTATAGTGATGTCAAGATAATGTAAATTTCTGTCTTGTTCCTTTTCCATTGTGTATGTAATCTTATCATTAACTGTGTTTAAGTTTTCTAGAATTTGTTCGCCGTTGTCTTGCTCGAGGATGCATATAATGTCATCTACGTATCTATAGTAATGAGGTTTTTTGTGTTTTTCCAAGAGTGTTTTTACGTGTAGTGATTCGAGATGTTGCATGAAAATTTCCATGAAGATTGCGGAAGTAGGGTTTCCCATACCGAGTCCGTCAGGTAGTTTGTAAAAGTGGTTATTGAATCTAAAGTTGTTCTGTTTTATTATCGTTTTTGCAATATCTATAATATCAGCGATGTGTTGGCTTTCGTACAAATTGTCTAGTGTGTTGCGTAAAATATCTAAGGTTTCATGTGTTGGTATTGAAGTATATAGATCCTTGATATCAAAGGAAACGAGTCGCGTGTTTTCGGTTATTTTGATGGCCTTAAGTTTATCGATGAGGTCTTGTATAGTATATTATATGTGTTGTGTAAATTTATTCTTTCTCTAAGTACGCCGGTGAGGTGTTTAGCTAGCTGGTGTGCCGGTGCAGGCCTGTAGTTTATAACGGGTCTTATTGGTATGTTTTCCTTGTGTATTTTTGGTTGTGCTTTGAGTGTTGGTGGTCCCTGGATTCATGTTCATGTACTTGTATACTTTTCCCTCAGTCAACGTTTTGCAGCGTTTTAATAGGTTGCGTATTTCTCTTTGGAAGGATTCAGTTGGGTCATTTCTAAATTTAGTTCAGTTGCTCTGCTGTATAAATTGTTGTGTTTTGTCTATATAATCTTTTTTGTGCATTATTACAGTCGTATTTGCTTTGGCAGCCTTTGTTATTATTACGTCATTGTCCCGTAATTGTGCCCTTATCTGTTTAGCAATTTTTTGCTCGTTTGGATTCGTCTTTGCTTTATTGTGTTCTTTTATCGTTTTTTCGAGTATGTCGGCCACTCTGTGTCTCATGTGTTCTTGTCGGTCGGTCGGTAACTGAGTGATAGTTGGCTCAGCGTCCACAATCTGTGTTAAAACAATTTTTGCCATTAATGGCGGACCGACTTGATAAAGGTATATAATTTTATGTGCATTTAGACATATATTACCAGTAAAGAATAGAGTCGTGAATTTACACATGCACACAATTATGTTAGGACATATATTTCTTTTACTAATAAAGCAAAAGAAATAGCTAAATTTTGTTCAATATGCATGCAGAAATATGCCCACAAATCAATATTTTTGCTCATAATGATGTGTGTGATCTGTAGTAAAAGACCTTAAAAGTGACGTTTTCATTGTAGCCTATGCAAATAGATTTTACCTGAATATGTGTTGCGTATAAATATATCAATATATGTCCACATTAAATCAAAGGATTATTATGTATCTATGGCAATTGAAATGATAAGTTTACCAAAAATAGTAATAATAAATTTATTTGAAAATAAGTCTTACCTCGACTTCTTTTTATTTTGTCAGCTGTTAAGTGATTTATGTCATGTATTCAACATAAATACTCTATCGCGTCATGAAAAATGCTTCCAAATTGTGCAAATTGGACCCAAAACGATTTTTTTCATTAGCGAATTTAGTGATAATTCTAACTTTTGTTTGAATGAATGCATCAATAAACAGAATTTCCATATTTGGAGTGATAACAATTCTCAAGTGTATGTTGGGACACCGTTTGGTGATTTTTGAATCATTAGTCCGTACTTCTTTAAAAGCAATGGTAACAACCTTACTGTTATTGGTAAATATGTATGGTGGCCATGCTTACTTAGTATTTCGTTCATAATTAAAGACGACTTCGTCACATGTCACAAAGTTCATGTCGTAGTTGATTTAGTGAAGGAAACATTTGGTAACCGCGTATTTACATATTTCGATTCCGTGAATTGGCCTCCAAAATCGTGCGATTTAACGCCGCTACACTATTTCTTGTGGGGAATGTGAAATACTAATCTACACCGAAAAGCCCGAAACGATTGACCATTTAGTTAATGAGTTATAATAACGTCATCGAAAATTGGACCTCATATGCCAGAAGTCATAGATTATTTTTCAAAAACGGTACATTTTAACAATTCATCTTTGGTTTATTCCATTTTAAAGTTCTGTACCTCTATAAAAATCCGTAGTTCTGAAAAAAAATTTTAGAAGGTTTTAAAATATTATAACTAAAAGCATTAGTCAAAATAAATTTTTTAAATTAAAAATTTAGATATAAAAATATGAAGAAATATAACATGTGTGACTAGTTTTTAGAGGTAGGGACCGATTCAGTTTCCAAAACTGTATAAAAGGAACTTGCAACTATTGAAGTGCGCAGATATACGAGGAGGTCAATTGCAGCTTCTTAATCACTCGTCTGTATGTAAATCAACTCGTCAAATCGTTGTCTTGAAGAATTTCACCAGGGTTTAGTTATTTCTTCGATTTATTCCCCGCCTAGATTTCAAATGTCCAAGAGCCAATACGGCGACTTCTACAAATCACTAGGTCTCTGTTTCATAGCATCAGGCGACTACAATACGAAACACACGTTCTAGGGCTCAAGACTAATTACCCCACGGGGTCGTATTTTGTGTGACACAGTTTCAAAAATACGTCTGAGTGTGATTTCGAGTGGACGGCCTATTTATTGGCCTAGTACATATTTTTTTTTGTTTAAAGAGAAGTAGCTCTTCAGGCAACAATGCCTATTTAGTCAAGTACCGTGCTACATTCTTTAGGAAAGGGAGATGAAGAGAAGAGATGAAACAGGTGATAAAAGTAGAAAGTAGGATAGTCAGAAATTAACTGCCGTATAAGACAGCACAGCGACCAGTAACTATGCCTTCATCGCTGAGCAGCCTCACCGACAGTCAATTTTTATTTTTGTAATGAAAAAAACCAAGGTCTTCGTTAGGCATCGAACCCACAACCCCCTTAGTGACAAGCTAGTACACTACCTACTAGCCTACATATGCAATCAACAAGAATTATTATCACGGAATACAACGGCTAGCATAAATTGGGTAAACTACAAAAAATATATTAGTTCTCATTGTTCAGAAAATGTACCGCTAAGAACACCTAAAGTTGTAGAGCTGTGTCTTGCTGATTTAGATGAAAAATAAAAGCTAGCTCCTCAACATGCTACGTTAACCCGACAACCAACTAGGTACAACCTTATTTATTCTGCGGATATTGAGCGGCTGTTAAGTGAAAAAAGAAGAATTCGAAGAGAGTGGCAAGTACAGCGATCTCCCCAACTTAAAAAAAAGACTAAGAGAATGCACAAAACGACTTAAAGAGCTGCCGAAATCATATAAAATAGCATCCTTGACTTGACACTACTCCACAATCAGACTATTCATTATGGCGTGCATGTAGGAAGTTAAAAAGACCAGTCTCACGCATGTCTCCCTTACGAACATCGTGCGGGGTTTGGGCAAGAAATGATATCGAAATAGAAAATATATTTGTCAAACATTTAAAAAAAGTCTTCACTCCAAATGTCTTAACTGAAATAGCTGAGCTGCCACTTGTAGATGTTAAACCGGCAGTTCCCCTAAGACTTGACCTTCGGGATATTAAAAGGCAATAATGGATTTGAACTTTACGAAAGCGCCTGGATTTGATAAAATCAGTAGCAGAATGTTGATCGAGCTGAGTCCGGTAGAGCACTAAGAATTATTCTTTTTATATTCAATGCAATTTTACGTCTTGAATACTTTCCTTCGAATTGGAAGATTTCCTAAACTAGAAAAGGATCATACAAAAGTATAGACCCATAAGCCTTTTATCTAACATGCCAAAGCTATTCGAAAGAATTTTAATTTCTAAGATGAACTTAATTCTAGGAGAAATAGGATGTATCCCGAAACATCACATTACAGTTAAACAAACAAACAGGTTAGTGAATTTGGTCAAAGACGTTTGAAGAAGGAAAATCTTGTGCGGCACTTTTCATAGACGTATTCGATAGGTTTGGCATTCGATAAGGTTTGGCATAAAGGCCTAAAATATAAGTTGAGGCTAAATTTGCCTGGAAACTACTATAACTTGTCAGAGAGTTATCTAACTGATTGGAAGTTTACTTTAAGAAAAGGAGAATTTTTAAGCTCTCCACAGCTGATTGGGGCCGGGGTTCCCCAAGGTAGTATTTTGGTACCTAACATATACATACTGTATTTTTCAGAAATGCCAACTGATAACCGAGTACATACATCAACATTTGCTGACGACGCGGCTTTCTTAAGCATTCACAAAAATCCCCAGGTAGCATCACTATATTTACAAGACCACATAGTTAATTTGGAAAAATGGTTGAAGAGATGGAAAATAAAGGTGAATGAACAAAAATGTACACATACCCCCCCCCCTCTCTTCGCAGAAATAACCAAATAATTCCACAAAGTACAGAGGTCAAATACCTTGGTATGGCCACATAGAATCCAAGTTAGCACAAATGAAGTTGAAAGCGATGCAATTAAACTGGCTTATTGGCAGAAGCTCTACTCTTAGCTTAGATTGCAAACTTCTACTTTAAAAGTCGATCCTGAAGCCAATGTGGTTTTATGAAATCCAGCTATGGGGCACTGCAATATACAAAAAATTCAAAGACGCTGTGACGACTGGTCACAGTTGCTCTCTAGTACATGCCATCAGGTAGGGCAGAAATAGTGAAACATGCAGTAACATATTTAAAGAGACTCGAAACACATCCAAATCCACTGGCCCGTAACATACTTAATGACTGAAAAAGAGGGATACTGCCTGTCTCGCCCAAAAGTTAGGGGGATGATCCGCTGCTAATAGCAGTAACCCTGAAGCATTCAGAATTTTGTCTGGCACTGGCTGGGCTTGACTTTTATTTTTTTATTTTTAGAACTAAGATATGAGTAATTATTGTTAGTTCGATTACATTGAAGATACAAATAATAAAACAATAAATAAATAAATCGTAGGTTAATATAACACAGACTTTAAATAAAGAACCAGAGTTGAAATAACAGTAACAAAACCAGAGCCACAAACTCAGCTGGTAAAGTTTAATTGACAACTTATCACTGGCATAAACAAAAAATTTTTCTAAAACAACTAAAGAATCAACCTGGAAGATTATACAAAAGGACAGTTTCAGTCTTTTTAAACTGTTTCGAAATTCTACTTTGTTTTAGTCCACAATTTTTTGAAAAGAAATTTCCAAAATAAAATGAAAATGTTTCCCCGTTTTTTGTAATAAATTTTTGGTTGTTGCATTTAGTACTCCAGTTAATAGAGCAATGGGCAGATTAACGCCAATATATTTATATATATTCTCAAGGGATGCATAAAAAGTGAAATAGTAGATTATTTTCTTTTTTTTTATCAAAAGTTAAGCAGAAGAGTAATAAAACTATCACTACACAAATTTCCTGTGAACTGTTTGTTTGTATAATCGCTTGCTGTTAAAGATATTTTATACACATTTTGTTAGTATCTCTCGAATACAGTTTGCTGTGGTTTTCTGATTGGTGTTTTTTGTGTTTATAGACAAAACTAATTTACTCACACTTGGTGATCATATCTATGTAAGAACTGGGCGAGACTTTTATTGCAGAAGAAGACGGCGGCTGATTGATTTTTATGGGTTTTAATTTTTTGCTTTGGATTTAAGCCCCCTCATTTTTTCCACACAGGAAGTTGTAAAAAAGCACAGACAAAGAAGTTTATAATATTATTATAATATTAAAGTAATTTTATCGCTTTATTTATATTTATTTATCTAACAGTTTATGTGCAAAGCAGCGTACTAAGTACTACTCGAACCTAAACTGTGCTAAATTATTTTAAAAACAATTTGGAATAGATGGGCATTTCACTACTTTTTCATAGCATTCATATGATGTAATTATATTTTTTATATAAAATTGTTGCTAAAACAAAATTAAGCATTTTTGTCGAATTTTTGTTTAGATGAAGAGAAAAACAAAATTTTTCATATCTAAATGTTTTTAAAAAATAAGCTGCCATAACAGGAAATGAGTACTGAGAATATGGGATATCAAAATACAAAATTGAAGGTAGTACATGGTACTGAAAAAATTATTTTTAAAAGAGATATTTATTTAATATGTGTTCAGTATTTTATCACGGTCCAGTGATGACTAAAAGCTATAATAAGCCGTTCAAGCTGTTAAATTCTATATTTGTTTTATTTTGCAGTGACTTACAAAATTAAAAGTTTCATTTTTAATTTTTTATTTGAACCGAATCTGTTTTTAGGACCAGCAAATGTTTGCTATTAAAGGCATCTCTGGTAGTGGTGCACTTTAATATATAATTTTTATAGTTATCGAAAATTTAAACTAATAGAAATGTACACTGCAAAGAGATTTATATCCTACAAATATTTATTTATTTATTTATTTACCATTAATTGTCTACGGAAATTAACATCCTTGCAGACATTTTAGTTGAAATACAATATAAAAATTATTTGAAATTAACACACATACAATAATAAATACACAATAATTTGCTTAAATTTAACATAGATACAATAAAAAATTTTTTGAAAAAAAAAATAAACTAATAAGTTATTTCTTATTGCTCTTACTGACAAATTGAAATCAACGAAATTATAATATTTATTAAAATCTGCACAAATTCTCCTAAAAGGGTCCGCGTTAGCATAATTGGCTCGAAAGAATTCCACTGCTAAAGGTATAAAATGTCGTGTAGGGCGTTGCGGTACATTTAGAGTAATTCTGTTAATAAGTAACGTAGAAACGTCGCCAATTATCACTCCAAAAATGAACGAAATATTAAGTGCTGTTCTGCGACTCCTTAGAGTTGGTAGCTTAATAAGAGAAAGTCTAGCTGAGTAGACAGGTAAGTCCAATGGGCTAAAGTTCAAACTATGGAGGCAAAAAAGCAAGAACTGTTTTTGAACAAAGTCGAGAACATCTGAGTATTTTTTTATATAGGATACCCAATTGATGGATCCATACTCTAGAATAGGCCTGACAAGGGACATATAAAGGCTTTTTTGGTAACGTATAGATCATCAAACTCTTTAGCCCAACGTTTTACAAATCCAAGTACACCTCTAGCTTTGTTTGCTGTCAAATTGGTATGTGATATGGAGTCAAGTAGCAATCCAAGATGTAATATTTTGTCAACTTGGTCACCTTGGAAGCGTAGCTGGTCAGTTACTTGACAATAACTAAGAAAAACTTTTCCATCGTCAGCATACATCAAAATATTGGATGATTGAATGACATCAGGCAAGTCATTAATAAATAACAAAACAAGAAGCGGCCCAAGTTGGCTGCCCTGTGATACTCTAGATAGAACCTTTATGCATCTAGAGCAAGAGTTATTAAAACGGATCATTTGTTTTCTATTTGTTAGGTAAGAGTAAATCCATTTGACACTTAAATCGACGAAACCTATTAATTCCAATTGTTTCTTTAGGAGGATATGATTGATTTTATCAAATGCCTTGCTGAAATCAGTGTATATCACATCAGTTTGTTGTTTTTTTTTTTAAATCCACGATGTGTAATTGTTGAAAAACATTTTTTTCAATTTGTTAATAATTTTTGTTTTAAAAAATTAATTTCCTAAATAAACTTTCCAAGGGAAAACGAAATATTAAAAATATATGTGATAAATTTATTTAAAAATTTAAGAAAAAAAGGTCGAATAATAATAATCTTATCCTACAAATATTTATAATTTAAATTTTTTTTGTCGGTATTGGCACTAAAATAAGTAAATACGATTTAGGGTATATCTAAGTTGATTTTATTTTGATATTTATCATCGTTGCAAACAGTGATTGAAAATAAATTCTTTACGCCTCACTTTATACTAACGGTCTGAATAGGATGTTCACAAACAATTTTGAAATTTGGAAAGAATTTTTTTAAAAGACCCTTTTTGGTGTCCAAAACAACTTCTACATTTATTTATTGCAATATTGTTTTACGCACTGCTAAACACTCTTCTAAAATAGCCATACAAGATGTCAGTAAAAAATTTGTTTTTTTAAATGGATCGTAAGCTTTATACTTATAAACACACAGGCTCTTCACTAAAATGCTACGAATTTTTTAAACGAAACAAGAAGTGGAAACCTGAAGTTTGTAAATAATAAACCAAAAAAATCATATATATTTTTATTAAAAAAATTAAATGCATGAAATCCCTCTAAATATCCTTCAATAAATGAAAAACATTTTGTGGCTTTGTCATTTTATTTGATATTTAGTGACATTGACATCCTTTAAGTGACAATAACATAAAGTACTTGTAACAACGCTACCCTTAAATAAATAATACTTATCCTAACATAAATAAATAAATATCAAACATATGCCACACTTTATTTTACCAAATCTACTTTAAATTTAACCCCAATTTTTATTCTCTAAAAAGAAAACATAGAAAGAAAATTACATTTTAGTATTTAATATTGAAAATAATTGCTTACTTGGCAGGACATTGTTATCGTCTCCTGCTATCGACTCTACACGCTTATCTTAAAATACAGTACTCAATGCCTTTTTTAAATTTTATTTTTAGATGGAACTTTAACAGATCCCTGTTGGTTTTTAAACAAACATTGTTTCTTTAAAATTAATTTTTCTTCATATAAACTTGAAAAAGGGATCTTAACCGCCCTTAGGTTTTTGTATATCTTAAAGATAAAATATTTATTTTCTTGTATTGTAATAGACAACAAAGAAAATTCAATTAAGTTCACTTTTAAGTACGCTTTTCCCCCCTCAGTCTTATAGTATCGATGCTAAATAATTATTATTTGCCACTCAATCCCGCTTTAGAACGTGCGTTTTCTTTAGGTTAAAGAGCAGACTAAACAGTCAGATATGATAAAAAAAACTCTTATATAAAGCCATCTGTATTCTATTTTAGTTAACAAGATTTAGAATATACCGGGTTTGTTTTAAGCAACATCATGTTATTATTATTTCCAGGTCATGCTGTTGATTTAAAAGGAGTGTTAAAATCAAGAGATTCAGTTTTAGTCGTCTAAATGCACTAAATGATGTTTAGTGCGAAACCTTAATTTTAAAAACAAAATTGTACATAATGAGAACACCTTAAAGAGGGAAAGACTAAAGCGAAAGTGAGTGATACAATGACGAGCTTATAGCTCAATATTATTGCACAATACGACTTACTAATTCAAATGAATGAGGTAATGGGAGCGGTGGTTAAATTGTTGCGCTTAGATGTAGTTATTTAAAAATAAGAGACATAATCAGAACTATAAAGACTGCTAATTAGTCTTAGTGTGCTCACGACTGCATACGCTCCTGACGTCTTGGTCGTTTATAAAATGTATGAGCAGGAGATTTGTCGAAATATTGCAAAGTGTGCTTTCCTTAGATGTCACACCAAGTTATGGTTTATCAGAAAAAATGTACTATGAAACATGTATAAGCTTCTCACGAGCATTTTCTTAATCAACAATGGATGTAGCGAATTTGATGCATAATTTTCCAATTTTTATACCTTTTGAACGTCCAGAACTCCTTAATTATAAACTCCTTAATATTTGTATGGACAGTCAGGCAGACTAACAAATTCTTCGTATTTCAAGTTTGTTTTTATTCTCTTGGCTCTGGGCTGCTTATCAATAATAAATAATTTAGCTTTGTAAAGCTGTTTCAATAGACTTATTTACAGCAAATTTTGTTAAGCGTCTAAAATTGAAATTATTTTCTTACCATGAAGTGCTTGACTAAAGAGAAAATCCCCAAGTTTTATTCAATTTTATTTCTCTTAAAATAATTCAAGCGGAAATTGAAAAAGTGTCGTCTTGTCAGGTTGTTGTTTTTTTTTATAAAACGAGTTACAAACGCCACAACGATATACAAAAAAAGTGCAATAAAAAATAATCACAAAATAAAAAAAACAGACGTGTTGAATAAGATAATAAAAAAAACCGAGAACAAGCAAGAAAAAATATCCGGTAACCAATAAATTTGTTATATTATTTTTATAAATAAAAAAAATGCAGTTTGACCTTGATCACACTTATTTTTCATTATCAAGAACTTTTCTAGCCCAAGTGCTACTCATTTTAAATTGTATTGAATGCTTCTTGTCTAGATAAAAATAAATTCATATGACGACCCTATATTTTACGCACGAGATTTAGAATCACTTAAAATTATAAGATTTTTAAAAGAACTTCTACAACAACAACAGCAACATTTTAATAAACAACTGACTTCCCTATATGACATGTCTCTCAGTTCTTTGAAAAACATATTGTACAAATTTTGTTTACAAATCATTATTTAAAATAATGCTACGTAGGAAGATTAATAAGATTTAAAAAAAAAATGTTTTTAAATTTTCATTACAAAAGCGTAGGTCGCGACACATCTGCATCAACGTTTAATTAGGTAAAAAAATAAAACGAATATTGCATATTTGCTCACAAGTAGCAGCAACTTTTATTTTTGCTTAGATGTCTTCCGCTGTGTTTCCGATGTATTTCAATGAATGAATGAATGAAGAATGCAAAGACAGTAAATTCGACTAATTGTGTTATGGACATGTTTTCAATGATCTACCCAGAAGTACCTGCATTGTTTTCTTGAATGAAGTAAAAACGAAGTACAGAAATAAAGATACAAATTCCGTTTTAGCATAAAAAACAGATATTTGTCTTCCATTCAGCGAATTCTCGGCTGTATATAAGCAGATTTGACAACTGATGGGAGTTATCCGTTCACCGGAGAATTCGTTACAAAAGTACTGACTTTAACTTTATTTAATAGCACAAAGTCTTTACATTTCATACAGTTATACATACACGCATATGTATATAAACACAAATTAAAATCTATCTGGTCATTCTAGAGATTTTATTTTTAATAATAAAGTACATTCATATTTATTTATATAGCAGAAGAAAAAAACTTCTGAATTTTTGTTTGATTAGATTTTTCTTGCTTCCATATTTATTGCATTTTCTGAAAACGGCGTTCCAAATTGGTTAGTTTTTCATATGACTCGAAATCATTAAAAGGAAAAACTTCCAAACGCGTAATCTGTATTAATGCTTCATCGACCGATATAATTCAATTCTTCAATTGTTGGCTCTAAAAATTCTTCTTCGGCATCACTTGATATTACTTCTGCTTTTTTGTCATTTTCGAAGTTTATTTCAATGTTCTGTGTAAACTAATCTCGTTATTTCCTAAAATGCTTTGAAAGTTCATCAGTGTTGATAATGGCACATCATCTTCCGGATCAAATTCGTTAACATTTTGGTTTTGATGCATAAAGCCGGCTTTTCAAAAATAGTTTTTTTATCGTAGATACTTAACTTTCTTCCAAGCAGTTTCAATAAAACATATTGCAATTAGCACACTGATACTCTTTGAAAGCTCCGATATTGATTGGGCTGAACTCATTTTCAAGATCAAACTTCTATAGTTCTATAGGTAGTGTACTAGCTTGTCAGTATGGGGGTTTTGGGTTCGATTCCCAACAAAGACCTTGGTTTTTTTTCACTACAAAAATAAAAATTGACTGTCGGTGGTGCTGTTCAGCGATGAAGGCATAGTGACTGGTCGCTGTGCTGTCTTATACGGCAGTTAATTTACGACTATCTTCTACTTTCACCACCTGTTTCATCTCTTCTCTATTCCTTTCCTAAAGAAAGAAGCACGGTACTTGACTAAATAGGCATTGTTGCCTGAAGTGCTACTTCTCTTTAAAAAAAAATAGTTAACTTTAAAACCTTGGATTATGCCTTGGTCCAAGGGTTAACAAACTGAAGTTGTATATGCTGGCAGAAAGATTAGATTAACATTGGTCAGTGATATGTCCCTAGAATGAGATGATGCCGTATTGTCTAAAAATAAAATAATTTTTCTATTGCAGGACCTCATTTTATTATCCAAATAAATCAAACAGTTGCTTATTATTTCTTTTGTCATCCATGCTTTTTTATTGGATTTCCAATCAACTGGTAATTCGGCAATAGAAATGCCATTAACTAACATAATCTCTTTCTGTTCAGCCATGTTTACGCAAAACAGAATTGTAAGTCTTTCTTTTACAATTTACCTCCAGTACATTTTTCTGATTTAAAACCAAATGTTTTTGTTGGAAGTGTTCGATAGAAAAGACCACTCTCATCTGCATTGTAAATGTCTTATGGTTTATATTTATTAAGAAATGAACGAGGTTTTGCCTGAAATTGCATAACATCTTCTGGAACAACTTTTGCTGCCTCTACTGATATGCACCTAAAAGTAATATTAATATTATTATTCTTTATTCTTTTGACAACTAGCACAATAAGATGTTAACATCTTATAAGTGACGGTGCTATTGATCCATATGCACATCTAAAAATTGAGTTATTATAAAACTTAAATCTTAAAGGAAACAAAGCATTAATAAAACACAGGTATACAATGAAGTAAATGTCAAGAATAATAAAGTTATAACTAATAATAAAGATATGACTAAACGTAAGATATCTAATGTAAAACTGTTAACATAAAAATGAAGTCAAGGTTGGGTAGAACTAAATGATTTATAAAGCTCCTTTTTAAATAAATTTGCGTTGCCTATTTTCTGTATAGAATTTAGCAAAGAGTTCCAAAGAACTCTGGCGTTGAGATAACAGACTCTTGTATTTCTGCTGGATAATGTTCCTACCACGATGAGCTCTTGCAAAAACTATCTTATCAAATAGAGGTGATGATCCTGTGCAAGAAAATTAGACACCTATATTTTAGAAGATCATCGAATGTCACTCCAAAAATGAAATTAGAGTATGATGAGATATGATCACGGCGGGCTTTCTGAAATATATAAAGGGCAAATTGTTATATGCGACTTTTAGTGACTGATCAATACCATCACAATTGGCATAGATTTCACAGCCGTAAAGAAGTGAAGGGATTAGATAAGTCTTTCCCAAAAGCATGTGAATAGCAAACGGCGTAGAGTCCTTTAACGACCATAGGGTGCGAAGTTTACTGTAAACTCTGCCTACGACAAAGGTAATGTGATTAGTCCAGGTCATTCTATTATTAAAAATTACGCCCAAATTAGATGCCGATTCTACCAATTCGATCACATTCCCATCAATTCTCACATTAATGTTAACCAGAGTTCTCCTAGCTTTCGAGAGGACAATACATTTTGACTACGAAGCATTGATATACAATCCCTTACACATGGCCCAGCTATTAATCATGTGCGAACCGTCATGTATCCCATTCAAACACATAGGAACGTCATTAATCCAGCTACTGTTATAAACCTGCACGTCATTAGCATACATGTGGATCCTACTGCTTTTAGAAATGTCAGGTAGGTCATTTATGTAGAGGCAGAAAAGAAGTGGACCCAATATAGATCCCTGTGGTATTCCTCTACTAACTATAAGCGGATTAGATCTCCTATCATCAACACCCAATTTTTGACATCTGTTAATCAGATAGGAGGATATTAGACTGCACACCGAACTTGAGAAATAAAAAAACTTACGCACTTTTATTAACATGATAGAGTCATCTACCGCATCGAAGGCCTTACTATGATCCAGAAGAATCAAGAAACCCACTTTGTTTTGTTTTTTTTTTTTTTTTAAGAGAAGTAGCACAGGGCCCAGTGACTATGCCTTTATCGCTGAGCAGCCCCACCGACAGTCAAGGTCTTCGTTGGGAATCGAACCCACAACCCCCATACTGACAAGCTAGTACACTACCTAGTAGCCTACAGGGGCACATCTGAGACTCTCGCCTACATCCAAAGCCGATAAACGACTTTATACACTATGTCGCTGGCGCCGTTTTTCTAGCCACCCACCACGTTTGAAGCAGAAAACCCATGATAATGTATTTTCTCATGTATTTTCTCATAATGTATTAAATCGCGGGTACAAAAAAATGTATATTTAATCAAGGCAATGTTTTGATGGGTATTAATTACTTAAACGAATCTAATCGGTCTGCGAATTTGTGGCGCCTGGGGTCTCTGTGCTTATGTCCAAGTTCAAAGAAAGACGAGAACAAAACTCCAAAAAATTCCTCAAAAATCTCTTGTGCAAAAATGAAAGGCTGGGACACAAGCAGACGACGCTAAAAAGTACTATATATTAGAAATGTGTTTCCTTTTTTTTTTCTTTGAAAATAGAAGTAGCACTTAAGGCAACAATGCCTATTTAGTCAAATACCGTGCTATATTCTTTAGGAAAGGGATAGAGAAGAAATGAAACAGGAGGTGAAAGTAGAAGGATTGTCGGAAATTAACTGCCGCATAAGACAGCACAGCGACCAGTGACTATGCCTTCATCGCTGAGCAGCCGCACCGACAGTCAATTTTTATTTTTGTAGTGAAAAAAACCAAAGTCTTCGTTGGGAATCGAACCCACAGCCCCCATACTGACAAGCTCTATACGTTGTTTTTTCCTTCACTGTTTGAACAAAGTAAAAGTAAAAGTTCACAACTGTAGTAGCTTTATTAGCGGAAGTATCGGCTTGTTATAAAACTAAACTTAAGTTGAATTATCATCAGCATCATTAATGTAGATAAAAGTAACAGCTGTTGAGGAGAATGGATGGATTAGTTGCTTCAAAAAAGCAAATTAGAGGAAAACAGAGAATTGATTAGAAAAGGAAATCAATTGTTTTGTAATGTAAGAAGTTGAGAAGGTTACGAATGTCGCACATCCTTGGTGTAGTGGTACATTCGTAACCGAGTGCTGAAAAAGTAAAAAACCTATTACAGCATGGATGGCTGTGAACTCTTATAAAGTTATGCGTTTAATAAATAAGAGATATTGAGATTAGAGCTACAAAGTAAGAAATAGAAAAATGCCATAGAAGAATAACCAAAATTTGTCGAGCTGGTATTTGGAAAGGAAATAATTTTCAAATAATTTTGTTTAGTCTAATTGAATTTGTTTTTGACGATAGCGATATTTAGACTCTTTAATCTCAGACCAGTCTATTTGGTTTGCCAAAGAGGAAAAGCTACAATTCAGTGTACCCCCTTCAATTTTTTATGAGCCTCTAGCGTTTTTTTCTTTTTATTTAATTTTTATTTGAAAACGTTGTCTTTTTTGTTCCACTGACTTGTTTTCTAATCAAATAGTGTTGCTTTGTAGTAAAACGTCCTTAAACTTGCCACACAGACATTTTTATTGTCTTTTGTAGCTGGTTGTATTTACTGTTGTTGTTGTTGGCAGCCACAGACATGGTTTAGTTTTGCATATTATTTATGTATGAATCAGGGAATAAAGTGAGAAAAATAAAAAAAACATACGTCTCCTTTTTTTGCATACTTCCACTGGTCACTAGCAAGTGTTTTTTGTATTGCATATACACCATTGCCAAAAAAAATATATACAAATACAAAGAGGAAAACATCCAAAGTCTGTATGTAATGATGCTGATGACATAATTGCATAAAAATAATATAATGGCGTCTGTAGACAAAAATCGTCGTTTAAATATATTTTTTGTGTAAAAAGTAAACAATGTACGATAAAGGCCCATTTGAAACTCAAGCATTACAAAAAAAGATGATTCAAACAACTTAAATTTATATTTTTTAATGATAAAGTCGACAGTTTATGTAAATCTAATTTTTATAGAATCCCGACATGCACATCTGAAAATCCTTAGAATTGGCCTCACAAAAAAAACTTGTAGCTCCAACAAATTAATTTTCCAAACAACACAGAATACGAATGAATTGGAGAACACACATAACGTGCAGATAAATTAAAAACTGTATGTGGAGTGTAGACAAATTTAATGTTAAAAACCAGCGGCCTTTGCTCTTTCCTCACTTGGCACTTTTCATCAACTTCGGGGTAGATTGCTACATCCGTATTAAAATAGTCTAGACGAGTTGTTTCCTAGCATATAAAATCTAGATAAAACAATACTAGTCGTAGTATATTGCGTTTACTAAAATGTTCTCGGAAAGCAATGGGTCGACTGTAATGAAACGCAAACATTTTGTTACTTCCTATTTTATTGAGTTACTCTTCTTCGGTTATAAAAAAATCAAGTTCGGGATTTCGCAAAAAAAAAAAACAGGTACAAAATAATAGTTGCAGCTCCCTGTTATATAAAAAGTTCGATCATTCATAAAGTCGTGAACGTATCCTTGGTTAGAACACAAACTACACAGCTACACTTACATCAGACTACAGACTAAGAAAGTATGATATAGTATTATTCGTTGAACACAAGAAAATGTTGTAAATATGGGAAATAAGTATGCAAAATTAGTTTTTGCTTAGCACTGGTTGGACTTAAAAAGTAAAATTGGTAAAAATGAAATTTAAAATTAGACTCAATCAGGCTCAATAAATATATATAAAAACCATTTGATCCATAACATTTCAAAACTTAAAATATAATTTATTTGTTAGAGAAGCGGATGTGTATTAACGGCACGCACTGGGGATTTCGCGGAAAAAATTCAAATTGCCAACATACTATTCATGCAATATGCAATGATTTTTTGAAATTTTAGACTAAATGGATGGTACAATCAAATCAAAAAGCATTACTCCGATCTGACTGCTAGTTTTTTTTGCCGTCTCAAGCTCAGTACTTGTATGTTTTACTGAATCAACTTAATTTAAATCTAAGAATTTCAAAACGAATATTCTTTTATTATGTAAGCTAACGTTTTTCTTTTTATTTTTCTATTTAAAGTAGGATATTTCAATATAATAAAATTGAAAAAATCAACTCTGCAGAGATTTAAGTTTTTTTTGTTTGCTTATTTTTATGAACATATAAAAAAAATCCCTTTTTTCTCTAAGCATTTGCACCTGCAATTTTAGTCATACTTTCCCACAGTTGAAAATCACTACTAATACTTTGTCTCATATCTGTTTTTACGTTTTTAATCAATTTCCAGTGCCACCAGGTGCCACCTCTTAATTTGTTGCATTACACAGTACAACATTTTTCAGCTGATTGATTCGCAACTCAATTCTGAGTTGCCCTTTTGTTTAACATAACTCAAGAACTACTATTCGGGTTTTACTTAAATAAATTTAGAAAAATCAAGAATAACAAGTACTTTCATCTGTTTATATAACGTTTCGCTACATAAGCAACAGTTTCGAAGTTATAAATAAATGTATGAAGAAAAAAAATATTTTTGCCTAAAAAGTTAATTTTTTTTAATTCATAAAAAATCCAAAGCGGTAAAAAAAGTGTCAAGTCCTATTATCTTCACATAAAGTCGTATAACCTATGAACAAAATAAGAGATAACTCATGAAAATCAATGAACGCGTTTCGCTTTTATGCACAATTAAGTAAAGGTATGAGTTTAAAAAATTTGCTCGAGATATGCACAAAAAAAACATTGATTATTTTTTTTATGATACTCGTACCATAAAAAGAACTCACGAAAGAAAAAACTAACAGTTATCCGCAACGAATTTCTATTACTGAAAGTTCAGGCAGTGTACCTCTGCAAAATCTGTTGGATCATACTGCTTAATGAATCCTAGAGACCAAGTCAGCAAAGGAAATAAATAAAATTGGAAGCGGAAATCTTATAATGTTCTATAAATGGGGATGTGATGGGGCAAAGCCAATACTAACAGAGGTTTTCTGATGATCAAATTCCAGACTCTCATTTATATATGACATCAGTTGTACTACTTAAATTATCATTAAGTGATGACATTAATAAATTAGTATGGAACAACATCAACTTGTTTCCACACAGTCTTGTAGAATACTACATATTGCATACGTTAAAGCGTCAAGTTATAAGAGAAGAGTCGATGAGAAGATATCTCAACTAAAAGAGTTTGAGTTAACAGTAAATAATCGTAACTTTAAAGTAAAACATGAAATATATTTTACAATGATTGACGGCAAGACAGCACAATCATAAACAGAAACACCAGCAGCATCTTCTTGTTTTATTTGTGGAGTTGCAACATCCGAGATGAATAAAATCGAAGAAGTTCAAGCTATGCCCGTATATGAATAAGCACTGCAATTTGGTATGTCACCACTTCATGCGCGTATTAAGCTGATGGAGTGTCTTTTGCATGTAGCTTCTAAATATTCGTCCAATAAAAGAAGCCCGAAAATGTTTGATAAAGCGTGAACTTAAGAGAAAATTGGAATACAGGTTGATACTGTTAAGCAAGGCTCTGGTACGACAAATTTAGGAAATACGTCACGAAGATCTGTTGCTAATCCTGCTTTGATTTCCGAAATTACGGGTCTAGATGAAAACAGAATCAAGAGGTTTTCGATAATTCTCGAAGCTATAACAATCACCATCACAATCAATCTACTACGAAACAAAAAAATTTGGTGATTTTTGTTTCGAGACGTCAAAAGAGTTTGTTACACTGTAATAGTGGTACAATATGCCACCAAAATTCTGATTCATGGAAAAGATATAACTGAAAAGTGAATTTTTCCTGTAGGCCTACTATCCGAAAAGGCTCAGGAAAGTCGTAACAAAGACTATAAAAAATATCGACACTTTAGAAAATGCAGTCGAATTGCCACGAACGAAGATATTATGTACCGAATAATGGTAACATCAGATCCCATGATTTCACATTTGACGCCTTCATTTAGCCAGAAAAAGCATAGTGTTATAAGCGACGAAGTTAAGGCTCTTTTAGAATAATAAATTAAAAATAGATTTATAATAAATTAAAAATTAAAAAAAAATCATTAAAATTTTTTTGTTACTTATGGCTTTTTACATTGCAGGTAACGATCGACATTTCTCTAACTTTTTTTATTTTGATTACTTTTTTTGACAAATATATTTTTTTCCTCACCTCCATACAAAAATGCCCAGTGTGCGGCATTGCAAAGAGTTTATCCATATTTAATTGAAAGTAACAAAACTTTTAAGAACAGAATGTCCTTTTTATATATTTAAATATAATTATTATTATGGCTGATATATACATTTAGTGTGATCAAGTGGCACAAGCAAGGCTATTTAGGATAGCTTAGTATGTGTAATTTGAACACAGTGTCAACGTTAGCAAAAAATATTATTTTGTAAATAATTAATTTATATAATTACAATTATAAAAATCGATTATTACTCTTATTGCGATTAGTCGTAAGTTATATAATAAAAATAAACTATTAAAGTATAACTTTACTCCCATAACATAATCAGAAATAAAATGTCTGACACAAAATGTTGTATAAGCCACTCAGTATTTTCCGACCTGTGCGGAAGTCTTCTAATAAAGTCTAAACTGCTTAAAACTTTGTAAGAAAATGCAATGACGTATCTCGCTTTTGCCACTTAATAGAATTGCATGAAAAAAACTTATATAATAAAAGGGACCATTAGCACGTAAAAATTGTAATTATATTTTTTGATTCAAATTGTATTGCAATCCCAGCAACGAAGAGGCGAACCATCCTTCTTGCAGTAGCGTCACAATAAAATCTCTACACTTTTCATTGCTCTCGGTTATTGTTAGTTCAATAATTATTACAAATAGCATTTGTGTACAAATGCTGCAAACCAACCCCTTTTCTCATTAAAAAAAAATATTACAAAAACTGAAATTGTGAGGAGAAAAACTACCAGATTTCGAATTATAAACAGAAGTTTATTACAGTCTACTTTTATTATTTTAATACGAAACATATAGAAAAAAATATATAAATAACACAAACTAACGCACAAAGCATCTGTTTGATTCATGTTTGATTCATAAGCCAAGGCCAACTATTATTGAATTTACTACTGAAATTTACACTGAAAGAAAAAAAATGAAAAGTATAAAAATATTTAAGCGAACTAAATTGAATAATCAAATTTTAATTTGATATGTGCGTAAATATTCCGACGGGGTTTAATTTATTTTTATTTGGGTACGGTTTACCGTCGACCCTCGTCAAATTTGGTTTGTTCACAAATAATAAATTTTTATTTCTTTGATTATAGATTTGAGAAGTGAACCTGACTTGTAAAAAGTCCCAACGAAAACTATTTTTATAAAGTGTTTGTGTAAGTGCTACTACACTTTAACTAACCAAAATATCACCAGTAATTATCTCTCTTCAAATGACCATTTCTTCAAGAGCATTTAATTTTGTTTTCCATGTTTGATATTTATTTAAGGCATCTGACTGCTGCTCTGGTGCTATACGAACACCAACTATCTTTTCAACAAATTTCATTTTTAGCTATAATCTAAAATATAAAAACGGATGTGTTTCATCACGCTTGAGAAAAAACTTAGAGTTTATCGGAAAAACTCTAAAACAATTCCAATTTTGAGATATTTGAGGGAAGATTCTAGTATTTGGGAATTCGGTTTGTATAATACAGATATTTAATTGATTTTTAAAAAAAATATTTCAAATAATAAAAAATAATTCCTTCAACCCCAATTCAATGTTAAAATCCTAGTTCTGGTATAATGCACTGCACGAGTACGGGTAGTCCATTGAGTACTGGTCCCAACGATAGAAAAAAAGTAGTCGGGGATTATTTTGAAAGAACTTGTTTGCTTTTATATCTTAGTGCATCAATTAACTAAACATGTTCCGATACGATATGTTCCCTTATTTTGTGTTAACAGTTAAGTGTTTCTAACGTCCGTAAACGAATGGCTAAGCAAACAAAACGCGAGTAAGTTGCTAAATTTGCGAAGGGTTGTAATCCTAAAATGCAAATTAAAAATTGGTATTTTCAAAAATTTATTAGGTGCCCCTGTAGGCTAGTAGGTAGTGTGCTAGCTTACATGACTGGGGGTTGTGGGTTGGATTCCCAACAAAGACCTTAGTTTTTTTCACTACAAATAAAAATTGACTGTCGGTGGGGCTGCTCAGTGATGAAGGCATAGTCACTGGTCTTATACGACAGTTAATTTCCGTTACTATCCTTCTACTTTCACCACCTGTCGCATCTCTTCTCTATCCCCCTTTCCTGGAGAATGTAGCACGGTACGTGCTACTTCTGTTTTATACAAAAAAAATTTCGACTTTGAACGGAAAATAATTTAAAGAACGCTTTTTATTCTTAAGAAATCGGCAATCATTTTATTCTTATCTAAAACTTTCTCTTGTTATAAAAATCCATTGTTAACTTTTCTGTTCTGTCCAAATGTAAATTACACCCTTTCTGTTTCATAAAATCCAATCAAAAATATAGGCAAGTTATTAATCTATTGGTTAAATATCATTTTACTTTTAATCTCTAAAAACATAAATTTAAAAATATTTGTGTTTCTTATAGACAATTTTAGCTCACAACAAAAAACTCTTAGCATAATATTTGTTATGATTTTCTCACAATGTTTGTGAAAAAATAACACACGCACGAAAATACACACACACAGTGTAAACGCACCCAGAAAATTCATCGCAGTAACTACACGTTACCTCTGAAATGCTGCAATTACAAATGACTGACGTCTACAACAACACAAATTAAAGCAAAATATTAAAACCAAACAAAACTAAATAATTCAGCAAATAAAACGAAAAAAAAACAACAAAAAATGGCTCAAAACAGGGGTGGAGGCCAGGTTGTACAATAATAATAAAAGCTACAACGAAATTAAAATAACAACAACATTGACATTTCATTCAATGTAAACGCATTGAAGTGGACCGACAAAAAAGAAACTAAATACATTTGAACATCCTCTAATACAGAGTTTTTATTTATTGTCTAACCCCAGGTTGTTGTTGATGATGCAAAACTGAATACCACTGTTGTGTTCTGATTATTGACAGCAGCCTTACAAGTCTGAATATTTTTCTTTTTTTGTATTTTACAATTCTCACATGGGATTTTAGTACTGCGACTGTCTTGTGCCGTTTGTCTGGGTACGAGTAGCGTTTTAGTGATACGCGTACTAATTATGTGAACATAAACTCACAAACAGCTAAATTCGTGCCAAACATTTTAAGGGTTGTATTCCTTTTTGGGAGTAGTTATTAACACGCATTTTTAAGAAACGAATATAAAGTTTTTGTACCCAAGAGTAGATTTTTTTCCTCTAGTAATTTATTTGGTTCACTTTTATTACACAGCCGTGTAACCGTGTAAAGAAAGTAAATACGAAGGGAATGCAATAAGTGTTATTGCCTTGATTAATAAAATTTTAGTTCGCTACGATTCCACAAATTTATGTTCTGTGCAGCAGAGGTGATATGAACTTTTCACTCGGCGAGAAAACAATTGCAGATGAGATAGTTTACGACTAACTTGGGTTGCGCTATTCGAATCACTATGCCATTCTTAATTATTTTATTGATATTAAAATTATTTTGGTTGACAATATTGAGTTGAGTTCAATATATTTGCTTTTATCTGATCGAATTCTGTACTGAATGCATCAGGAAAAAATTGAGTAACATCGCCATACCATAAAATTCAAAGGAGTTGTTAATGCCCATCATACCGAAATCATTTTTATAACCCCCAAACCATTTCTATTTCCTCAACTAGTTGACTCATTATAACTTGTCCATCACGTTAAACTGTGTCGTTTTATTATTGCCGATGATTTTAGCGAGGTCTGTCTCATCCAGACAAATTCAGCAATACGATAAAACAAATTTATTATAACTTTTTTTTAAAGATGTTAAAACCAAAATTAGATACGCTACTTGCTTTAATTCATTTCATTTACTTTAATTGAAAAAAAATGTATCTTTTGATATTTGGTGCTCTTTTTCGATTTCTAAAACCTTTTAATGCATACATCGTATTTTACTTTGCTAGTTCTGGTTCAGTCTTGTTTGTTTAACTTGTAATTTAAAACTTTTTATAAAGGTTTTGTTGTTGTTTATTTAATTTGATTTTTAAACATTTTTTTTCTAATTTTTTTTATTACTTACCTGCTACGGACTTGTTATAAAAATGTATTTTACTGTTTCCTACATGTGTAAAAATTTGTTTGAAATTTAATTAATTTTATTGCTGGTATAGATTCGCTGAATGTATTTTGAAATTTATTTTCGTTTTTGCCGTTAAATGGAAAAATTAATTTCAAATTAAGATTTGTTCGTTTTTGTAACGATCAATATAAATTTACAAAAAGAAAACTTAAAAAGAAGTTTGTGAATTTAAGAATTAATGTATTATTAGTAAAAATAACATTATTTAAGAGGACAAAGTTGTCTTTTTTCGGATTAATGCTATCTTTTATATTTCATCATCTTCCACATCCAAGATATTACCTAAAATGTACTCCTTAAATGTGGCGTAGCTCATAGGTCGGTGACAGATAAATGTGCTGGTTTTAAATGCCATTGCCAGACGGGATAAGTTGATTATTTGTTTCAAATTTATACGAGTAAATCTTTAAGTTTTGACTGAAAGCTTCGGTGCACACATTGCACCTTCATCCTGGAAGTTAAAGATGAAAGAAGATGAATATAGGGAAAGGCATCCACTGTTTTATATACCTGCAATACTATTTCATTTCAGTGTAATTTTACGCAATAACAAATCTTAACAAAAGATGCAGAATTAACAGAAGCAAACTTTCAAATGCAATTTAAATGCATAAATTGCAAAATTGCTGAAACTAAATTTCCAGCAAAATAGGCTGCAAAGACGGCGAAAGCGATGTTTTGGAATTGCTTTATATTGTTTAATATTGTTCAGTTTTATAACATATCTTGAGCCACACAGCACCCATTTAAAGGTTTTATACTTTGTCGTAAATAATTAATTAATAGAACTTTTTTATAGAAATTAAAGAAAAATATACAGAAGTAAAGCGCTGCATGTTTTTCTTTCCAGAATTGCTGCTAGGCTGACTGACGGTTAGAAGAAAGCAAGAACAGATATGTGGCGATTTATGAATAGAATAATGAAAAACGGGTGCGGTTTAGATGGTTTTGATATCGCTTTAGTTTTATTATCTTTTAAAAAGTTATTTTTAATAAATAAAAAAATATGTTTTGCTGCTGGGACTTTATATTAAGCATATTTTATGCACAGTAATATATATTTTACGCAAGCCGTTACGCCGAAAATACAGGGACTGTAATGGTTCTAAGTGCTATTAAAAAATCATTTAATAATTCCAACGCATACCAAAAGGGCGAATGAAACTTTTGAAAACGTAATAAAATAAAACTCGCCTGCCCAGTTTTATTTCCTTCGTGAGAAAATTTTTTTTTTTAGTTCTCTTTATTTGCAATCTATTTTCTACGGAAAAATTAATCAAATCTATTAAATTTTAAAAAGGACTTAGCATATTGAACTCCACTGAACCTAATAAAGCAAAAAATAATAATTTATATAAGTTTTCTTAAATAATTTTAGCACAATTCATTTACATAGGTTTTGTTATTTCTATTTTCTAAAAGGAAGATCAAAATCCAAGCACATATCGAAGATCAAGTACGTGATATCGCTTCAGTCTTTTTATTTCATCACTGTCATTCAGAAGATTAATGGCGAGTAGGTTTGAATGATTACTCAATTTTTGTAGATATGTGTCACAAAATCTGGTTATCTCCTCCTTAACCGTAGGTATATTAAGATCTCTATGGATATTTTTGTTGCTGATAAACCATGGAGCGCTAGTAATTGTTCTTAGCATTTTGGACTGGTATCTTTGAAGAATGTCAATATTTGAGTTGCTAGCGGTTCCCCAAAGTTGTATGCCGTAAGTCCAGACTGGTTTGATTATAGTTTTGTACAATATTATTTTGTTCTCTAATGTCAAGAAAGATTTGGGACCAAAGAGCCAATACATTTTCTTTGACTTATTGTTAAGTTGTTGACGTTTTCTTTTAATGTGCTCTTTCCAAGTTAACCTTCTATCCAGGCAAAGGCCTAAGTACATTACATTATTTGATTGTGGAAAAGTTGATCGATTTAAGGATACTGGTGGGCAGTTAATTTTCCGAAGTGTAAAAGTTACTTGAACAGATTTATCTGTGTTGACCTTAATATTCCATTTATTTAACCATTCCTCTACTAGGTTCAAACAGTTTTGCAGAATGTTAGATGCTTCTAAATGACAATCATGCGAAACGATAATAGCAGCATCGTCGGCATATGTTGCTATGGTTGTGTCATTTGTAGTTGGCATATCGTACGTAAAAAGCGTATATAATACTGGCCATAACACGCTTCCCTGTGGAACGCCGGATTGAATACATCCAAAGGCAGATGTTTCATTCTTGACCGTTAGAAAATGAAATTCTTTTTTTAATTTTTAAAAATGTTTTGAATTTCATTTGACAATCATAATATTTTTTAAAAATTTTTAGTATAGCTATTTTGAATTTTCTGGAAACAAATTAAAACATATTACGTTTTTTTCATTTCTCCTTATTTTCTCATTAATTAATCACGTGTTAAAATTTTGTGATATCAAGAAACAGTATACAAAATTAGTTTTGTACTGTAATAGCTCACTATAGTAAGTTAGTTTGCTAGAAAAGTACTATTAATTTAATTTTTTTTAACACCACAAATAAGACATCTGTTGATGGTTCTTGTAGATATTGCAGCAAGACTGATACCTTTCCGGACTTTACGAAAAGTTTTCTGATAACATACAATAATACTGAAATATTTTATAGCTACTCTCTGTAGCTCTTAAATATTTTACCTAATAAACACCAGAGGCTTTGGTAGTATGGTTTTAAAAACCAATATGGCACGCTTAAAAATAATTAAAAATACGAATGAGGTTCTCCGAACCTCATTTTGAAGGAATTAAATTCATTGGTGTCTGTGCGTCAAAGGCTAGTCAGAAGGCCTGTGATGGCAAGTGCAAGTTAAAGTCCCAAACGAGGAGCTGAGTTGGGCACACTTTAATATTTTAATTTTCTTTTTCATATTTGTTATTCGTATTATCGAAGCAAATTCTCTATGTAAATTTAGATGTTCTCATTATGTGATGCATAATTAAGCCTATCTATATACGTAATAATTAAATCTATATTTCGTTATAGAAGACATGAAACTTCATAGTTTCTGCCATATAAATACGTGGAAATCACGTCTCTTCACCCGTTAACTTTTAACTACATTTTATATTTTATCGATGATATTTTGTCTCTTGTGGAAACTACAAGTATCCATCAAATACATTTCATTTTTACGCTTTGCTGAGAAATGTTCTACTTCTAAGTAATATTTTCCAACTCGATGATAAATAAATTAAATAATAGATATTTGAAAACTTCATAACATGACCGTTATCCTCTAGCTTGAATTTCATATTTATTGGGTTTTAGGAGGATTTTCTTTTACTTATTTGTAAAGCTTTAAACTAAGCTTAAATAATTATAAATTTTATTTTAACATATTGTAACGACACGCTTTACCTGGCTGCTAGGGTATACTCAGCGGTGTCCAGGGTCCTGTAGTGTCGTTAGGACAAATAAAAAGGCTGTGGTTTATTACGTTTAAACTTAGCCTTTATTTGCCACTAATTCTTTGCTTGACGGCAGCTCGCTTCTCGGCTTCGTCTACTGTACACTGGTGTATGATGTGATTTGATTAACATCTGCACCGACTAGGTAGTCATAATCAGATGGTGGTCAAACCACTTGAATGATTTGCAAGCGTCATTCACGCCCTAGGAGGCCATCGAATACGTATATCCTCCGGTCACTCCTAGTAGCAATTTCGAAAGCCCGAAGTAGGCCGCAGCCTTCACTCCTTGCTAAAGAGTTGGAGACTTTCCAACTCCTGGTCAATAACCTCAATAACCAGTCAGAGAACAGCTAATTGTCTCAAGAGACAAATAGTGAACTCTGGGGCGTACTTATTCCCGTAGAAATATGTGGATTGTCCAGGTGACTCCTACTAGCCTTTGAGGGGCCTGGGCTCCCTTTTACCCCGCAAGACACCAGACTAAATGGAATAGTAGGTTCCAAAAAGACTATCATGTGCCCCCGGGGGGAGGACACTGGTGTATGTGCGGCAGTTTCCTTGGTCCTACGTATACAGGTCAGTGTCCGAGGGAAACAATCAAAACAATGTAAGCTGGGTTAAAACCTCCGCTAAACTGTCCAATGCTCTGGTCACCTACTATGGTGACGGTCGACGCAAATTCTGCTGGGTTAAGACCTCGGCTTCGTTTGTGACCGAACCACAGTTCACTTAGTAGGCCGTGTGTCCAAGGAAAAAAACCAAACTATGTAAACTGGGCTGGGTTAAAACCTCCGCTCAACTGTCCACTGCTTTGGTCACTTACTATGGTGACGGTAGACACAAATTGTGTTGGCTTCGTTTGTGACCTGACTGTCTTACCTAACAGTCCGAAATATATTAAAAGAATATTACCTTTTGTCCTGCCGCCGGCTGTACACCAATTGGCTTATTATTCATGATGTTCGCCCTTTTATACCTATTCTACCAACACAATTCTATACACAAACACACATACGCCATATTGGCAGTCTATGTACACAACAGCCGACGGCTGTATTCACCACCAACCATCAGCTGCTACCTAAAACAGCTGTAGGCTATTTTACCACCAGCCGCTAGTTACACCATCCTGCCAGATGGCGTTGCCGAACGAGCTGCCGTTAAATACAAAATTGAAAATTAAAATTTTAAAATACTTAAAACTATTATAAAATGTAAACATAATTCATTAATCCTACAACTAATTTTGAAATAAAATAATAATTCATTCAACTTAATTAATCTTAATCAATTAATGTACAAAAAAAATTACATTATTTCCTTAAAATAGAAATAATTATTTAAATAAAATAGAAATTAATATAAAAATAAATAAATTATATCCATAAAATAGAAATATTACTGCTTATAAATACAATAAAAATTCATATAACAGAAATTCATAGGAGTATGTTCCGCCGATGATTAGTCATTTGTGTTGCCAAAAACGACATTGTACTTTTGGCGTTACAATATTGTTTTATGATGATTTTTTATTTTCTTCTTTAATAACACATATGTGTGCATATAAATAAAAAAATAAATAGAAATTTTTCGTATTGCAATAAGTTAAATATTTATTTTTCTTTTATCTTTCTAGGTAAGCGGCTGAAAGGATCTAATAAAATTATTTCGCAAGTAAAACAGGTTTTAAATGTTTTTAATTCTTAATTAAACAATAAATAAGTTATCAATACTTTTCGATTATAAATTATAGTCTATACCTAAAACAATGAAAACTCTTTTGTTTTGCAAAGCACAAGTTTAAGTTTTACTTATGTGACTATTTCTTTAATTGTTTGCAAACTTATTCATATATAACTAAACTCCAATCTGTTTGCGTTATATGCGGCCAATTGCACCCTACTGCTAGTTGCAATAAACCTAAAGGGGAAACAAACCTTAAAAATGCAGTAATTGTGGCGGTAATCACACTGCAAACTACAGAGGTTGTCCCGTTTATTCTTTCGTAAGACAGGGTGCAATCCCGGCACCTAAAGTTACATCAGCCCAAAATCAGCACATTTTATCTACTTCGTATACCCAAATGGCCGGACCAATCAATACTCATGTATCGTATGCCGACGCAGTAAAAATCAACACTGTTCCACCAAAAAATGTTCCACCACCAAATACCATAGCAGATGCTAACTAAAGCTTCAAGTTTACTTGTCTTGAAGCTACTATTGACAACCTTGTGCAAACAATAAGCAATTTCACAACTGTATGACTAGCATGATGCAACAAATGCTGCAAATGCGGGCTACTTTGCTTCAAGCAATCGTTAATAAAAAATTAATTCGTTGAAAATATGTTTCTGGAATGCAAATGGCATTCGCCAACATAAAAACGAACACTTCCTCACGGAAAATAACATTGTCATCATGCTCGTCTCTGAAACGCATTTGACTACAAGAGGTATTTTTAAAATTAATGGATTCACATTTTATGATACAAAGGATCTGAGATGAAGAGTCTAGACTAAAACACCATTTTTTAGACAGCAAGCGTGAAGACTATTTGTAAGCCACAACTATTTGTGTTGAAAATCTTTTTAATGATATAGTAATATCACCAGTCTACTCTACTCGCAGGTTTTCAATAACCGATTAGCAGTATGAACAATTTTTAAAGGTCTTGGACCACGTTTTCTGGCAGCTGGCACTTATATTGCGAAACACACCTACTGGAGTTCGCGCTTAATTACACCTAGGAGCCGAGCAATGTACAACGCTATTAGCAGTTATGATTTGGATGTTGCTTCGAGTGGTCAGTCTACATACTGGCCTACTGACTGACAAAAAATTCCGGATGCAATAGATTTTGCTGTCACAAAAAATATTTCAAGATATTTAGTCACAGTAGAAGCTTCCATGGATTTATCTTCGGATCAGTCTCCAGCCATTGTAACTATTTGCAACCCGCTTAGAAGACATTTGTTTTTTCCTGATACAAATATGATCAGTCGCATCAACTGGTTGAGTTTTAAAAAATAAATACTTATGTGAGATATCATGGTATACATCTTGACCGTTGCCTTACAAGGAAACATCGTATTGAATCAAAGCTAACACAATTACATTGGCTTATTGGCAGGAGGTCGAAACTTAGCCTAGATTGTAAACTTCTAATTTACAAGACCATTTTAAAACCAATATTGTCTTACGGAATCCAAACTTGGGGGCACTGCCTCAGCTTCAAATGTGGATAGAATCCAACTTAGACAAAATAATATTTTACGGTTAACAACTTCTACTCCATGGTACATCAGAAATGCAAACATACATTGTGATTTAGACATACCGCTATTGACTACAGAAATCATCAAATACGCAGGCAAATACATGATGAAGCCTGAAGACCATCCTAATCCCTTTGCTCGCAATATCTTGGATTATAGTGGACATAGCCGATTAAAAAAGAGGGATACAGATGACACATCTTAGAAATATTTGTTTTGTTTTTTTACGTCAATTTTTTTTACCCAAAAGGTTAGGTCTGACATAGTCGGGACTAATGTAACTTTTAGTTCATTTTCTTGAAGATACAATAAATAATTATTGAGAGTTACACAAAAAAAAACAAAATATATAACTAAATTTATAAGTCAAAGGATCCACCTATCTAAAACCCCTGCTAAAACCCCTTTAAAATAAATAAACAGAAATACATAATTTTAAGGTTGAAACGCCCATCAAAATTGTGAATTAAAGCAGACCTGTATTTATAGTCGTATAAGTGGTATAATATTGTAACGTGAATTGGATATCATTTCAATTAGAATACAAAAAAAAAATGTATTCATAGATGTAAACTTTGTGAGCTAACTCACCAGTGTTCTGAAAATATAAATTCCTTCATTATACTCTTTTTTACAAATCCTGAAATCAAATTGAGTTGCATTTTTTCTATGAAAAAATTTCGAAATGTGAAAAGGGTTCCTAACATTTAAGTTTAAAGTTTTTTATTTAAGAGTTTAAAAAAATTTGAAGAATTAACAACGAGACAATAAATAAACAATAAAATTTGTTTATATTGTTAGGTTATACCTTTTATAAACGTTTTGTTGTGAGTTCTTTACTGCAAAATAAATAACACCAGTTTTTAAATTAATAACAATTTTATTTACTTTAACTGCACAAAGTTGACACTACAGAACAATTTACTTAAGATGAATGTCTTTACTTCACCAGATTTAATTTTACACTGATTGACTATCCACTCAGACAATGCCCTTTAATGTTTGTCCATTGAAAGTCTAGAACATTTACGAATCTTCTACTTCCTTTGTATCACATTTTGTAGTTGTATGTTGTTTATTCAATGTATAGGCGCCAGTATGCCTGTGTGTATTTTTGTTTTTATACTTACAAAGTTTCTTCTTGGAATTTATTTTAAGATATTTGTTGTTGTCTTCTGTAGAAAAGGTTTCTTAGAAAACTACGCAGATGGTTAACAGAAATTTGTTTTTCTCTTGCATGCCACACAGTTAGTAAACAGCATAACGAAGTTTTGTTGTTTGTGTTTAAAAATTTCTACGCAGTTTGTAACTAGAAATTTTGTTGTTGTACCATAAGTTTTCTTAGGAAGCCACACAGTTTGTAAACAACATACCCAGCAGTTCGCTTTATTGCTTAATTTTATTTTATTTAAAATTTTAAATCACTGGATTAGAAGAAAAATATACTCATGGCCATCTCTAAAATTGGAGCTCATTTGTGAGAAATTGGCAAGTTCTTCGCCAATTTTAGCTTTTTTTTATCAAGAAATGTTGCATTTTAAATATCCTTAAACAATAATTCCGGCGCAAATTTAAGAAAACGAAACGAAATCTGCCTTAAGAAACCAGATAGCACATTTGAGATAATCAATTTATATTGCAAAAGTATTAACGTGCTTGTTTCCTTCAAAATGTTTCTTCTTTCTCTATTAACAATCCACTTCGTAATAAAATTTAAGCTCCTAGAATACAATATCTAGGAAAATTTTGTTTCCGCTACCAAAGAAGCTTAAAATATAAAATTGAATTAAAAACTAAATAACACAAAATTTTAAGAGCCATGGCGAACAGCTATTTTAAGCACAAATAATTCAATAGGTGGGACACTACAATTTTTTTTTTACAACTTCATTTTGCAAATGAAAGTTTCACATTCATTTGCTATAAAAAATAATACAATTGTATTAAGTTATTCTTTTTACTCTTCCTCAGTTTAATAAAAAGAAAATTTCCAAGTTAAAAGCATTGAAAACTACAAACAAAAAAAGAACAATAAAACCATAAGAAAAAGAAAATTTCGCTGTAGCCAAGATTTGCTTCTCAGACTGACTGAATCTGTGTCCGTCCGTCCGTCTGTCTATCTGTCTGCCTGTTGTTTTATTGTTTGTTTGAAGTCATGCATGTAATATATGTGTTGTTTGCTCATGAAGGGTGTTGACAGTAAAATGCAAAAATCGTAATAAAAAAAAAATACTGGAATAAAAAACAGAGAAACGGGAATGCAGTTCTTGTGTTTGGGTGACATTAAAAATTCTTTAGTCATTTCACCATACAGACGGACTAAATGAGTAAAGTGCATACAACACTGTCAGTGACTGAGTAAATAAGAGAATTTTCAGTGCAAGTGTATTTTTTTATTTGGCGCTGTTTGGCAGGAACAAATAACATTAGCTTAACATTGCATTGCCTTTTATGCCATTTTATACTGTTCGCGTCAGTAAAAATGCTCTGTGGCAGCCAGTTGTAATATTTATAATAACTTGGTGGGACTTACCTTGTTGAAATAATAATTACAGAAACACCAGAAGCAGCAACAGCTGAAATTGATTTTTTAAAGTAATATTGACTTTCAGAAGTACGATGCAACTATAGTCCAAGCATAGACGATTAAAAAAGAAATAACAACATGGAGGGTGTAAATGGAACTTCTTAAATTGAGCTTTTTGCCATCTAAACTGGCTTACACTACTGTCGGAAACCATATCAGTTTTTCAGGGCAATATGGTGGTGAATATTCCAAATATTCTTTCGGAATAATACTTTAAAAAATAATAAATATCTTTTTTCTTTTTTTAGATCTTTTTTTATATATTTTTTCTTTTCAATATTTCGCTTTCCTTTGGAAAGCTTCTTCAGGAAAAAATTTTTAAAATTTTTTTGTTTTCAAAAATTTAAAAAATTTTTTCCTGAAGAAGCTTTCCAAAGAAAAAAGATATTTATTAAAGATAAAAAAAGATCGTTTAAAAAACTATATAAACTTTAAAAAATAATTAGTTAAAATTAATTATAAAATGATTGAGAAATTTTAAAATATACGCAGTCCATAGCCATGTACAATGTTTGAAAAGAAACCTAAACGTTTTCGATTAATTAAGGCGTTAAAAACATGCGAAAAGATACTAAAGAAGGTGGATAAGGAACAACTAGAAAAATACATGGAAACAAACAAATTATTATCAAAATATCAATCAGGATATAGAAAGAAATTCTCATGTGAGACAGCCGTAAATTATATAATTAATAAGTGAAGAAAGTGTTTTTGGAATATTTCTAGACTTTAGAAGAGCTTTTGAAACTATAGATAGAAAAATGTTGCTGCAAAAACTGTTTCATAACGGCATCAGGGAGACACAGACTTGAGATGGTTTCAATCATCTCTAACAAGAAGGAATCAAGTTACAAAAGTAAACGACACAAGGTCGAGTCCGATTTTAAATGAATATGACGTGCCTCAAGGATCAATTTTGGGTGCATTATTATTTATAATATATATTAATGATATGCCAAGTGTATTAGAAAAATGCCAAATAATTCTTTATGCGGATGACATGCTAATTTTTGCAGAGGACAAATCAGATCAACAGTGCTATAACAACATAAATTATGATATGGAAAATATAAAGAAGTGGCTAAATATGAACAAGCTTAAATTAAATGGGACTAAAACCAAAATATAAGAAATAAATGCAAATATTAATGTTTTGTAGTTTTTAAGGTAAATGATCAAGTGTTCGAAAAATTTAGCGATATAAAATATTTGGGAATGGCTACTGATAAAGAACTAAATTTGAACACTCATATAGACTATATTTGTAAAAAGATTGGATGGAAAATAAGTTTTTTTTTTTTATAATACAATAATTTAACCGCATTCTGAATTCGGTTCCAAGATTATATATTCATGCTGCACTAGACAAAAGGTAGAGCGATTACAGAAACTGCAAAACACAGCCATGCAGACAATACTGAAATGCAATAGATATACATCGATCAATTTCATGCTAAGCGCGCTGAAATGGTTGAACGTAAGGCAGAGGATTGCAATTACCACACTCAATTTTATACGAAAAATGAAAACAGGCCAAACAGCGGAATATTTAATGAAACAAATATCGTATGTAGGGGATGTTCAATCATATCAACTAAGAAATAATAACAGCTTTACGATTGAGTGGGTAACAACGACTGCAATGCAAAGGAATTTATTTTACAAGGGCTTACAACTCTACAAAAATCTTCCGATCCATATGAGGGATGAACAGAACCCACATCAATTTATAAGATATATAGCAAATTTTGTTAAATAAAGCATATTGTGATATATGCATATCTATCTATGTTTGAAAGAGTATTTTTAATAGTAATGATAATATTAAAAAAATATTTACGCAAACAAAATACCGTATCCGAGAATAAAGAGCTGGTCAGTACACAAGCACAAATATACACGAGAGCAAATTAAAAAAGATCTGTACGATATCGTATTGTTTAAGCGCTTCAGCTTTCAATTGTTGTATATGCTGTTTATTGTTGATGCAATAAATTTGGAGCTCCTCCACTATTTCTGATTTCTTTTAAACAGCAATCTATCTTGGAAAATATTTTTGTTTTTCGGAAATACCAAAAGCCCACCAACTTTTACAATTTGTTGCATTTCGTACTCATTTTTTTCTTTTCTTATAACGCAAAAAACAAACACATGTGCAGGCAAATGAAAGCAAGAAAAATTATGCATTTTTTCAGGCAAAATATTTTTGCTGAAACAAGAAATGAAGTTTTCTTACTGTTTCATTTTTCAGAGATGGAATATGCACTGCAATTGTAAGTGTTCAAAAAATTTTAAATTTTCATAAAGAGATATGTGAAATATTTTTAAAAACTTTCTTTCTGTGCTTTCCAGTTTATTTCATTCTAATCATTATTTTAATTCCAATTGTCCCAAATATGAACCAAATATCCTTTCTTGAAATATCAATTTTCCATGTCTGTGCATAAATACATGCAGACCTAAGTGTTAGCAGTCAAGAGCCATGTGTTTTTTTTGTCCTGTAAACTCATATGAAAATAAAAATAAACTCATACATAAAAATGCATTTTACTTAATCAAAATTGCACAAACGCCAGAGACTTTTGTTTGAAAATTTAAATTCATTTCCATATTTGCAGTACAGGAGAAGTGTAGGTATGTTGCATTACATATGCTGATTATAGTGCAGTTGTGAGAAATAATATGTGTAACCTTAACCCCTGAAAATGAAATGTATCATTTCTTCTGCACTCCTTTACATGTGAAGCGTGTACAGAAAAATGGAATTAAGTCGAATACGAGACTAGTAAGTTTAAAATATTTTACAAATTTAAAGTTTTTATTTAAGTCATCAAAGTCATCCTCATAATATTTTTTGATGCTTTTTTTACTTATTTTTATGTTTTCGAAGTTTACATATACCATACTACGATAAAAAATAAGCAAAAAAATTAAAATTTGTGATTTTTTAGAAGATCTATGACTATAACGAATATTTATCTTTTGAACTGTTATGAGCGCTGGCACTTAATATTTTCAGCATAAATTCTTAAAGCACCAAATTATATAAATCTTATTAAAAAAATATAATGGGTCCGCTAACTTCCTTTTTTTTTGTTTTGAATGCTATAAACAAAACTACACAGCGTCGGCTGTGTGGCACGTAGTGCCGTCCCGTTGAAACCAAATGTTGCCCCTATCCTCTACTTCAATATTTGTGAACAAAAATTCGTTCAACACGGCCTGATAATGATCGCCATTGACTGTAATGGCCACTCCTGAAAAATGGCCCAATTATGTCTCTGGACCAAAATCCGCACCAAACAGTGACTCGTTTTGGGTGCGTCGGCTTTTCAATGTATGCGTGCGGGTTTTCTGTGCCCCAAATGTGACAATTTTACTTATTTACATACTCGCCAAAATCAATGAGATTCATCTAAAAAGATGATTTTTTTGCAAAATCGGCATCTTCTGTAAGTCGATCGCAGGCCAACGTAGCGAAGCGTTGTTCAAGCGTATACAGAACCATATTCGTTCAGCGGAAGAATAAAACTAATTATCTGTCAATCCATTCACCAAATAAGCACTAGTTAAAAAAAAAACGGTAGATTGCGGAATCTTCAAATATTTGATTCTCTTTTTTTTTATTTCAAAACTTCTTTCAGAAATCAGCCACCTCATTATTTTACCCTACAAATTTGGTATATATCATTTTACATGCTCGGCTCTTCTAATTTTTTCTTCCTAATTCTCTTAGTAATATGCTTAAATAATTATCTAAAGGGAATATGTAGCATTATATGTTTTCGCAAAAATATTAAACTACTTCGGAGGTATATTCGATTAAATATTATTATTGAATTTTACGCCGAAACTGTTTTATGTATTTCCTATTTTGCTTTACCAAATAAATTTTTCGTTTTAGACCGAAATGTGAATGGCTAAAATGGCCTAACATAGAAGTTGTATACAATACTTTCTTAGGGAGAGTGTAGACTGGGTTCAGTAAAGTGGCAAATTATATTATAATTATACAGGTGTCGTTTTACCTTTTAACTACTAATAATCAGCACACATTTCTTGTTTTACAAACTGTAGTAAATAAAAACAAACATCAACAGAAGAATAAAGGGAAAGATTCGAGAACGTAACGTAATTTGTATTTTATATAAATATAAATACTGGACTCCTGATCGAGCCAGCTAACACCTACCTTTACCAAATTCAGTCGTAGAATACTTTAAAGCTCCGCAAAGTTTATTAAAACTTTCAAATTTATTTCCTCCAATTCATCCGAATAATCGATTCAAACAGAAAAACGATTAATATTATACTTTTGTAGATTTCCAGAGTAGAGTCCTTAACCTTAAAAAATTAAAGGTTTATTTTAGTGAGTTAATTTTTATTAACCCAGAACTTACCATTAAAATTGGGTTTTTTTTTCAATAAAATCAAAGTTTGTTACGAACTTATTGGTCGATAGTCTCGAGTTGGCCTACTTTTACGAATGCCCATTAAAAAAAAAAAAACTCTTTTGTTAGAAAAACCTAGTGATATTTTGAATCTGTAGTTCGCGTTCTTAAGATTCCGTTTGAATATCCGCCATCGTATTCGCACGGCTCCACTTAAACAGATGGGGAGCAATGATGATCGGCCAACATCATTTTTGAATTTTCTGAACTAAATTATTATGGTGTCTTGCAGAAAATTTGTTGAAACCAGTTGGTACTGCAAGTTCCTTCTAGATCCTGTTTGACGTTAAAACGAATTCTAAAGCTTCAATTTTGTGTTATAATGGTCCGCCAAATAATTTAAATGCTATAAACGAAACTACTGAATATTTTATACACATTTTTTTTATTGGAAAGTACAATCGTTAATAATGGAAAATAATTTCATTCAAATGGCTGCCTCGGCTGGCCATGCAGTAGCCTACACCATCGGTCCAATTTTTAAGCACATTATCGATTGTGTGCAGCTGTATTTCGCGAATGGCTTCGCGAATATTGTCCTTTAAAGCGTCAATTGTCTCTGGCTTATCGCCGTAACACTTATCTTTGTCGGCACCCCACAAATAATAGTCCAATGGTGTCATTTCGCAGCTCCGAGGTGACCAAAGGGCATCAGCTCTGTGGCTGATATTGTGATCTCAAAACTAGGGCGCAAAACAACATCGAGTGTAGCTTTGGCTGTGTTTTTTTTTTTTTTGCTTTTTTAAAAAGAGAAGTAGCACTTCAGGCAACAGTGCCTATTAAGTCAAGTACCCTGCTACATTCTTTAGAAAAGGGATAGAGAAGAGATAAAACAGATGGTGAAAGTAGAAGGATAGTCGGAAATTAACTGCCGTATAAAGACAGCACAGCGACCAGTGACTATGCCTTCACCGCTGAGCAGCCTCACCGATAGTCAATTTTTATTTTTGTAGTGAAAAAAAACCAAGGTCTTCGTTGGGAATCGAACCCATAACCCCCATACTGGCAAGCTAGTACACTACCTATTAGCCTGCAGGGGCTGGTTGCACGAAGCGCGGCCCTGTTAAAACCAAATGTTGCCCATATCTTCCTCTTCAATTTTTCTAAACAAAAATTCGTTCAACGTGGCCCGATAACGATCGTCATTGACTGTAACGACCACTCCTTGCTTATTTTCGAAGAAAAATGGCCAAATTATGCCTCTGGACTTATATGCGCAGCAAACAGTGACTCGTTTTGGGTGTGTCGGCTTTTCAATGTATGCGTGCGGGTTTTCTGTGCCCCAAATGCGATTATTTTGCTTGTTTACATACTCGCCAAGATCAAAGTGAGCTTCATCTGAAAAGATGTTTTTTTTTTTTTGCAAAATCGGCATTTTCTGTAAGTCGAACGCAGGCCCACTTAGCGAAGCGAAAATGTGTTAGATGGTCACTTGGCTTCAACCAATTGGACTTTGTATGGCATCATACCATCTTTTGCATCTTTATGCAAAATTCGTCTCAATGATGTCTCTAAAATGTTCAATCGTTGAGAACGACGGTGAATTGATGTTAATGGCGCTGCACGCACACTTTCGGCCACAGCAGCAATATTTTCGGGTGTTCGTACTGTTTTTGGCTTTTCAAGCTTTGGCTTATCGATGAGAATGCCAGTTTCTTTCACTTTTTTCACAAGATGACGGTGCTTCTCTTCTTTCGCACACATTTTGCAACATTACCATGATTTTCAAAGTAATGTCGCAATATTTCCCAGCGTTGTTCAAGCGTATACACAACCATATTCGTTCGACGGAAGAATAAAACTAATTATCAGTCAAATCAAACATGAGCTAAGTGTTACCATTCACGAAATAAGCACAAGTTGAAAAAAAGCGTTAGATTGCGGACTCTTTAAAAGCATGAAAATAAGAGGTGCATCCATAGATACAATTTCATGGGCTGAAAGCAGTAGATAATATTGCATGCCGTTTTGCAGTATAGAATATGAGAAACAAAACGAAATAGGTATTTTCTAACTTGACAATAATTGGCAACATGATTTGCCTATGGTGAAAATAATAGTTAAAAACACTTGTTTAGTTTTTATCTCTTATTATCATCACTTATTATTTTCTCTCTCGTTTTTGAACTTTTCATGTCAGAAATTGGATTAGTTCAAAAAATGCTTCTTATATTAAATGTTTTTTGAGGCCAATTGTTAATAGAAAAAATAAGAATGAATGCTGCATAGTACATTTTTTGCTCATAATAATTATTTTCTTTCAACTCACTTTATTTTTTTAACTCTATTGAAAAAGTTTCACATTACCCTTGACAGCATAAATTTTCTTTATAGACGAGTTTAAACAACATGCTGTTTTTCGATCTGTGAGTTGGTTTCAGTTTTTTAGAGTTTTTAATTTTTCTTCTTGTATATATTTTCCGTTATTAATATCAAAAAATAAGATATACTTCTTTTTGCAGTAACCTTACAACTTCATTGAAAGTTGTTGTAAATGTAGAAATATTTATGTTAAATTCGTTTGAAACTGTTAACCAGTGTAGGTGTTAATTCGATCTCAGATTTCGAAGTATCATGCATTAGTTATGTATTTTTTTTTTCTTACAAAGCCAATTAACAAACAAAAAGGTGCTGAAATGTCAAGTATTTTTATTCAATAGTCAAAATCATGAACAGAAACATATCCAGGCAAAAGTTTTTATTACAAGCGGGGAAAAGTAGCTGGAGAGAGTCAAGGCATAAAAACCCGTATTAAAACAAAAAAAAAATTTGCGACGTGCAAATTAATACCACGGCAGCATTTAAAATTCGTCTCGCCATTGTCCAACCGATTGACCATCACTCTGTCTTTCTGTATTCTAAATGTAAACTACGTTTGTCTAGCCAGTTTACCATATCAAATTAACTTGATTCCTTCACTCTGTTGGCATGTTAAGAGGGTGGTTGTTGTATGTTGGCTTGTATGTTGACTAAAGAACTTGTACGAGCATTGGCATTTGATATTATCGCATTCACTTTGGGCATGCATATTCATTGATAAATAACACATTTGAAACTTTGAAAATTTATTTAATTTTGACATACTTAAACTCTTTTTCTCTTTTCCTTTTATCAGTCTGCTCTTTTAAACTCCCCCTTCACTAAGAGTCTTAGCGTAGTTGTGTGCAAGTATTACTTGCGTATCGTTATAATGAAGCAATATTTTTATGGTTAAAACAATGCTCATGTTTTAGCATTTAGTAGTATTCAAAAGCAATTTTTATATTGCCTGCATTATTGTGTGGCTCTAGTGCAATATTTTATTTAAAGGATGTCGAGTGGAAAGGTTGCTTGCATGATGTTTAAAATAAATTTCACTTCCAGCCATTTTACAACAAAGTGTCATCGAAATTGTACGATTGTGTATGCGGTTTTGTTGGACAGGGTTAGAGGTTTAATTTTATGTCAACGTTTTTAATTGTTTACTTTCCCCCTCCATTTAGCAAACGTGTGTCAAATATTTTGTCAACATTTAATTTACTGGGTTCAGTGCAATTTTGTGATTTTAAAGAATTTATGAAATTTTAAAGGGAGAAAGAGTGCAAAACTCATCATTCAAACTTAAAGTGAATAATAATTAAAGTAGCGAAATCTATGCTTAAATGCAGGCAAGAATTGAACAAATAAAATCGAAAATTCAATTTTTTTAAATTAAAATATAGCGTAATTTCAAGCATACAAATATGTCATCCAGTGACCTAAAGTAATTAAGCTTATCTGCAGCTACAAATTACTGGAGGAACATACAAATTTTCTTTTTTTGCAGATAACCTGAGCGTGTAGCTCGTGTGTTACAACAAATATTTCTGACTGTCACATATATACATTTTTATATGGAAAAATACCTGAAACTACTTCAATTCCAAGTGAAAGTGGAATAAGAGCAAATACCGGATTATTTGTTATTTTACGAGCTCATATAAATTATGAAAGCGTAGTGCAAATGTGCGGTGAAATTCGGCTAAATTCATTGGGTATTTAATGCATCAGGTAGCGGCTTTTGTTAGAATAATAAATCGTCTCAATGGTTTAACAGCTTTTTTTCTAAATAATTTGACAGCTCATGAATCATTTCAGATATAACTTACGGACGATTGGCCTCATAGGACTTATGGCTATACCCCCTTCCTTCTTGGCCTTTTTTGTCAAACTTTCAGTCCTATATACTCTTTTGTAGATGACAGCTCCATTTGTCATTCATATTCATTTATTAATAGACCGAACCAGTTGGAGGTGGTGCTGCACATGTTACTATGGGTGATAGAGGTATTACAGAATCGGAAGCTATTGATGTTCTTGGCATGAAAATTCAGTGTGATGTTCGATGAACTAAATAAATTTTTCAGGTTTTTAAAACGATGTATTTACCACCTATATCCGTCCAAAGATGAAATACAACTCTCTCGTATGGGCCAGCGCACAGTAGCTCAGAATGGTATTTCATTGGCCAAAACTCTGTAACTTTTTAATTAACAACGATTTTTTTAGAAATTCTTTTTTTAGTCAATAGATAACATCTTAAGCTTTCATCAAGTTTAGGTTTTATTAAGGTCGGTACAGCGTGCTGCACTTAAAATTATGCTTAACAATGCTTACAGTTTTTCCAGTTTTTGGTCAATTTTAAAATAAAACAGTGTAACTTAATTTTTCTTTATTATATATTTATTTATAATTGTATATTTATTTATAGTCATAAATAGATTGTAAATAAATAAATAAATATTTAATATTAATATTTGTATACTTTATTTCATTCAAATATTAAATGCAAATTATAATTATTATTCATTTTGCTGGAATATTTCCTGTAAATATTTTATATTCTGCTCTGTATTACTTCTGTCCTGTAGCAATGCCTTAGCTTCGGCATGTAGGTCTGAATGATTCACTTTCCACTGACTTCTAATGCTAGAGATGAAGGGATCTGACGTTGCTAATAATATATGAAATAAATCTTCATTTGTATTACTTCGTGGCATTTTTGTGGTTTTATGTTCTCTGTAATACCTTTAGTCCTTATTTTTTTTTTCCTGGGCTTCCTCTAATAAATCTCCAATTGGTGATAAATGGAGCTTAATGAAATATTTTCCATGGTAAAGAACTTTATGCACTGTTGCTGACATATTTCTATAATTGTATTTAGATATATTATATAGCAACGGTTTCCTTGGTATAATCGCCAAATTTTCTAGCATTAATTTGTTCATTTCACGCCAGTACTTCAGTAATTCTTTTAAATCTTGAAGTAATATCTATATCAACACCTGTTATACCAGATGTAGTTTCGGGATCCAAAAATAATCTTATTGCGGTATTGCCATCGTTTGTATTGCCTGATCCTTATTTTGGTTGATCTATTATTAACCCATATTTCAGATATGCACGTTGAACTTGTTTCTTTTGCAATTTTCTTTTCTCTTTGTTGGTGTCATTATTACTGATCCTGAAGATCCGAAGTCCAAATCATAGCTAATTTTGAGTACGTGTTCCATAAACCATATCCCGTATGTAGCGGTGATAATCTAAATTCAAATGCATCATACTATCTACTGACTTTGTCGGTTCTTGGCTTAACAGGCTTTACATGTAATGTAGCTGGATGAAGCTTTTGTATCAGTTAAAACCTGGGCAGTTTTTCCGTCTCTCATTGAAAAGAATTAATTGGTAATTCAATTTAATAATCTGTTAATCTATCTCTAACTGTAATGGCTTAAGTGTTGAAATTTAAGCTTTAATGTCACTTACTTCATTCTTAATGGTATCACGAGTTTCTTTTTTATTCTCAAATTTTATTGGTCTGCAGTATTTCGTAGACAATGGAGTTTTTCTAAATATAATTTGTTTGCATTGTGCTGGACGAAGGCCACGAGTGTTCTAAGTTCTTTATTAATCGCAATGGCACAAATGATACCATTAACATATCTGTGTCACAAATATCTTCAAATAAAAATTTTTTATATTGTTTTTCGCCAAAAGATTCATCGCATCCCCATTTACAAAAAAGAGTCAAATTGCCATTTAGATTTTTTTCAACTCACTTCCTTTAAGTGATTTTAGCAACCTTTCGGCTGTATGATCAATTAGAGCATGCAGTTGTAACTGTGCCGAAATTGGTGTGATTTTGATAGATTAGCAGGTAATTAAAACATTTGTGCAAGAAAGCATGAAAAATTCTAGGAAGTTTTTCAACCATTTGAAGAAATATTTATACCACTAACAACTTTCCTCTCTTTCTCCCTACGTTTTGCTATCAGCAATTTATATTTATGGCAGTGAATAATTTCTAAAGTAAATTTACTAGCAATTTTAATAGAATTTTGTTTGTAAAAATTTTGAATACTTTCATTAAAATAAAAAAAGTGGTCTACGGGCGGGTCCGAGCGGGCGCAAAAGTATTTATAGGCTTAAAGAAAACACTTTTGCCTTTCTTTGGGTGGTTTAGATTTTTTGTCCTTTAAAAGTTATACACAAATAAACTTCAAATTTAACGAATACATGGTGGTTTCAAATTTATTACATAACACCCTAACTACAAGTTATACAGGGTGCTCAAATACCATTTGTGAAAAACAACAGTCCACCCAATATAAAAAAACGCAGCCCATTATCAATAACAGTTTTCAAAAAAAAAATCATAATTAATATGAGATCAAATATTAAAACTTTTTTTATTTCTAAATTAACTTAAATTCCTTGCTTTTAGCAGCATGCCACGCCTACTACTGTGAATATTTTGCCAAAATTTTTTGGCTACCTAAATTCTGATCTATTTCCTTTCTGATGGCATAAAAATTTTAAGAATCCATGTCAAGAAAAAATATAGATTTTGGCCAATGAAAACTGATTTTGAGCCACTGTGCGGCGCTCAAAGTCTGTTTTGGAGTTGCTCGACTGCATACAGAAGAGTTTTGCCCTCTTCTGTATGCAGTCGCTCATTGATTTCCTTAAGCATCGACACAATTTCACTCTTTTTTCGGTACCGGAATGGAAAGTGCTGTAACGAATTTTAGGAACTTGCTTCCGAAACTCGTACGTTTTAGAGTTTGAGTCGATTTTCTTTGAAAACACAGCCGTTTCTGGTCGATTGGCCAGTAAATCTCATTACCCATTACGGGGAAAACTCATTTTTTAGCAGAGCAGTTCGTATGTGGCAAAACCTTCCTCTAGAGGTCCTTGCCATCACTTTCAATGTAGGAAAATTCAAATCGAATGTCCACAAACACTACTCTCTCTTTCCTCCTCCCCACAACCTAATTCCTAGTTCTGGTACAATGCATTGCACACTCCCCTGAGTTCTGGTCCAAACGAAAGAGAGAGAAAAAGAGATATAGGAGACAGGTGTTTATTGACACTAACAAAGTTTACTTTAATTTTACATTTGCCACCTTTTGCTATCTGAACATGCAAATTTATATTGATAGATAACATCCAAAATTGTTTGTTTTATATTATTGTTTTTTTATCACCAGGCCAATCCTACCGAAAAACATTTTGTACGAAACTTCTGCATGATAACATTTTAGGTTTTGTAGTTTACAAACTATTTAATTTTATTCAGTGAAGAAGTGAAGTTTGCTACGCTAGTAGAATAGAATACATGGGTGTTATTAAAATAGTATTTAGCACTCACCACTCAACTGCTTTAACTATTTGCTTTATAGCAACAAGTATACTTTTATGAGGCGAATGTTATGACATTTTATCTATCCGAGATTTCACCGATTCATTTAATATTAACTTTGACTTAAAATAATATTTGTTGGGGTCATTTAATTTATTCATGGTTTGATTATAATACAAGATTTATTTTCAATGAACCTCTTTCATTTCGATGGTAATTCAATTATAAAATCTGTTCCTACCTCCCTTAAAGAAAGAACAGAAAAACAACCATTATGTAGTAGTGGAAAGTGACAAAAAGATATTTAAAAATTAAGTTCCATTTATTTGAAGTATAAAAACAAGGATACCTGATTTCAATGTTAAAATGATTATTTTTAAGAAGTAGTTTATTTTGCAAGTGTCTTCAACAATAGTTCAACGTTGGCATACATAGACTTCTTAGAATAGACTTCAGAGATATGAAAAAAAACGAGTTAAGTCGTTCATATCACAGATGGTATTTTTAGTCACCGACAAAATGTATCCTATATGGGCTGTGATAGCGTTTTCGTCAAGGTCCCTGTTATTAACTTGGACTTTTTATCACGTCCTATACCGAGCATCACTAATTGCGTGAAATAATGATGATAACATCCTTTCAAAAGTCAATAAAGAAATGGAATTTTGTTTTATGGAAGAAATATACTTAGTCATAGATATTTATATCAAAGTATATTTTTATAGGTGCCCCTGTAGGCTAGTAGGTAGTGTACAAGCTTGTAAATATGGGGATTGTGGGTTCGATTCCCAACGAAGACTTTGGTTTTTTTCACTACAAAAATAAAAAAAATTGACTGTCGGTGGGGCTGCTCAGCGATGAAGGCATAGTCACTGGTCGCTGTGCTGTCTTATATACGGCAGTTAATTTCCGACTATCCTTCTACTTTCACCACCTGTTTCATCTATTCTCTATCCCTTTCCTAAAGAATGTAGCACAGTACTTGACTAAATAGGCATTGTTGCCTGAAGTGCTACTTCCCTTTAAAAAAAAATAAAGAAATGGAAGCGAGTTCTATATTTAAATATACCTTAATTGACACAGTATGATCTTATAATTTTTTTTGCGGTATAAAACCTTAATTCAAAAACTGCTAATAATTTATGTGTTTTCTAAATACGAAACTTAACTCACTTTAAAAACATTAAAAATATTGTTTATGTAATTGCGTTAAAGTATATGTAAAACTAAAACTAGAGCATTCAACATTCTGTTAAATGAGGTGCCACAAAAAGTATTAAATGTCTGCGGTGGTATCCATGTCTGAATTGCAACATGTAATTTTCATTTTGGTTTTATTTTAGATATTTAGCAATTTAAACACAAATGAAATTGCAGCTTTTGTTGACAGCATTTCTGTTGACTTTAGCATGATGACATTAACTGCAATAACATTTTAAATAAATTTATTTTACAAGTCAAGAAAAAGAAACAATTAAAAGACATTTCATAAGAAAGAAATACATGGGCGCGATATTCACTTCAAGGCTCATGTGTTTATACATCTGTCTGTCTGTTAATATTTTTCCTTTTTTTTGTCATTTAATGTTTGATCATTAAATGACGTTATTTATTTTTCCGGTTAAAAAGATGATGGTTGATGACATTAATGACGCAAGTGACGGCAAAGAAAATCATGTCGCCGATGTTTGTGTACTTTTGCTGCCTTTTGAAGACAAAATGAACAACCATTAGAGGAAATAAAATTTTGTCAATTTGTTTTAATTGCAAATCTTGTTTTTTGTTTTCGTGTGTTTCACGTTTAGCAACAAAATCCATTGGAATATAATTTTCATAAGAAACTATAAATTAATTTCTGTTTTCTTATTAATATTCAGCCAATAAAAACAACACAGATAACTGAGTGAAAGTAAAAATAAAAGAAAAAAAACGAAGTGAACACAAAGCTTGTGTCTTCCGTAACCCACAAAGACAGTGACCAGTCATCTGACTGGTCATATTAACACCAGCCGTAGACCGATAAATTATTCAATTTCTGAGTAGTGTGATGATTAGCATCAATTATACAAAACATATATTTGAACTGTTCACTACACTGCTGTTAAGTAATCAACGATAAGACGCAACTGGAAGTCACAGTTAAATTTGTAGGCAACCGACAAAAAAATCGTTTACTAAAATTTCTTACAACCCACATATTTCATTTAAGTACTGATTACATTGATTTCAAATTTTATTAAATTTATTTTGTACTTCACTAAATATATCAGAGCATATGATCATAAACACACTGCCAAAATTAGATTGAGTCTGCTAAAAAAATATCTACAAATTTAGAACGAACGAATCTGGTTGTGTATACGCTTGTGCAACGCTGGGAAATATTGCGACATGGCATCCTCATCAATAAATCAAAGCGTGAAAACCCAAAAACAGTGCATACGCCCGAGAATATTGCTGCTGTGGCAGAAAGTGTGCGTGAAGCGCCGTCGTTCTCAACAATTGAACATTTCAGAGACAACATTGAGACGAATTTTGCATAAAGACCTTGATATGACGCCAAGTGACCATCCAATGCATTTTCGCTTCGCTAAGTGGGTCTGCGATTGACTTACAGAAGTTGCCGATTTTGCAAAAAAATAAACATCTTTTCAGATGAAACTCATTTTGATCTTGGCGGGCACATTGAAAAGCAATGGCGATCGTTATCGGGCCATGTTGAATGAATTTTTGTGCACAAAAATTGAAGAGAAGGATATTGGTAACATTTGGTTTCAACAGGGCGGCGCTACGTGCCACACAGCTGAAGCATTTAAAACCAAAAAAAAAGTTTTTGGCGGACCCTATAGATTTGCAACAATTTTACAGCATTTAACTTTCTATATTTCTAAAGTTTATTAGAGTCCGCAACTTTCTAAGTTGTTAGGTTCAATCATTTATGTATCATCTTTACGATTGGATAAATCCTCTTGCATCGATAAAGTAAATCTTTTTGTTACAATCAGCCTTTTCGATCAACTGACAGTCATTTTTACAAATAAGAAATAAGTTTGGAACTCAAAGTTAAACTTAAAACGGTTCTTAAAAGTATAGAATGCTATAGCGACTGTACTTTATTTGTTGAACTACATTTAATTAATTAAAATATTAAAGGGAAAATAAAAAATCCAAATTTTAAAATTACCAAAGAATTATATAAAAATCCATAAAACTGGTATTGTTTAGAACTTTTCGCAAAAAAGACAAATTTATCCCTACTTTTGAAAATATTTTGCAAAATTAAGGGCTTTTCAAACAGCTTTCAGCTCCTAAAAAAAATTTCGAAAAATATTGGTCCAGATAGCTTGACCACATTTATCATTTCGGATTATCTCCACAAAGATTCCTTCAGCAAAATTAGAAAAACATTTTGTATTCATCAAAAAATATCCTTTTAGGCGGCTGGTATTTAACCCTTAAATGTACATGTTAAACAGCGCCACTAATATAAATTTCACTTTAAAAATCGTAATTGTTGGACTTGGTTTTTTTTTTTATAAAGTTGCAGAAACTCGCTTGGAAGGTAATCAAAGGAAAGAAAGAAAAATTGTGAAAACGTCTTAAAATTGTTTCCATATTGTGATAAAGGGTCCGCAAATTAACATTTTTTTTTATTATTTCGTGAATGGTAACACTTAGCTCGAGTTTGATTTGATAGATAATTGTTTAATCCTTCCGCTAAAAATATTGCGACATTACTTTGCAAATCATGGTAATGTTGCAGAATGCGTGCGAAAATTGTATACGGATTTAGAAGAAGAGAAGCACCGTCAGCTCCCAATGTTCGTTATATTGTGAAAGAAGTGAGAGAAACTGGCATCCTCATCGATAAACCAAAGCGTGAAAAGCCAAAAACAGTGCATACGCCAGAGAATATTGCTGCTGTGGCAGAAAATGTGCGTGAAGCGCCATCAACATCAATTCACTGTCGTTCTCAACAATTGAACATTTCAGAAACAACATTGAGACGAATTTTGCATAAAAACCTTGGTATGACGCCATAGAAGGTCCAATGGTTTAGGAGCTTATAACATTTAAAACCAAAAAAATGTAAAAAATTCTACAACACGTCTGCCATTAATTATTTGTGCGTTTGGTATAGTGTGTCTGAAATTCGTTGTTGTCTTTGAGTACATAAATGGTTAAAATGTTAAGTTGTCAGTTTATTTAATAAACGCGAATAATTCTGGCTGCTACATTCTGTTGGCACCTATTTTTTCTTATTCTCTTTACAACAAATAAATCGCTTATAATAACGAACGCAGCTCTAACTGAAATTTATTAATTTGTTTGATTCACATATTCGAAATGAAATAGCAAAACACACTTTCAAAATAACTTTTTTGGAGCGCAATAATTAATTTCTTATGATTTCAATCATTTCTTTAACAATAAAAGTATATATAGAAACCAAAATCAAACCACTTTTTCGAATGTTATGTTGAACTAATACATTCCGAAGACCTGTTATTAATGGTTTAAATGGCATTTTGTGCAGTAGATTAAACTGTTCGCAGTAATTGAATAAAAATCTACAATGTTCTACAGAAAAGTCCTAATCCTAACTTAACTAACATATTAGGCAGAATATGGTTTTTACTGTTATGTCGTATGTCGCAATTACCTGCAGTAAATTTTTATTTCCTTTTTTAAAAATGAATTTTTCAATCATTTTAATTTCTTCTCTTCTGATACTAAAAAAGTAAGCTTTATTTCACTTCGTTCTCAAAATCGTGTTTTTATTTGTCTAAACATTTTCCTAGCAACTTTAGTTTGTGACTTTTTCTGTTTTCTCAAGGTTCTTTATAAGGCTGAAAACGTTTTTTTATACCTAACGACGGGTTTTAAGAACAGAGAACGACCAATTTTCATGCTTCGATTTACGTTGCAGTATAAGGGAGAACTGCATGAGCCGTTCTCTTCTCTCCAAATATCTCCTTCTGAATGCAAACACCATGCACCAGATGCTATGCAATTATACTTTTTGGGATACAATTAAATCTCACTTATTAGCGTAAATATAGAATTATTGTGGATAGGGCTACAGCCCTATAACAAATAAGAAGAATCTATGACATATTAGAAATCCCTTACGAAAAAGTTCTAGAGGGAAGGCAGCTATGTGTTTGAAGCATAAAGACTAACTTGCGAGTTGGTCGCTTTCTAAATTAATAAACTCTGCTTAGATGCTACAGGCGACTAATTTAGGAAGAGTAACAAATGAAGTGACAGTGGCCTGAATGTTAAATTTGTATCATATACGAATATCTTGCCCAAACAATTGCTTTCATTAGAACTTTAAAATTGTCTAAGTGAGGACTTTTTTAAGTTTATGCCTGATGAGAAAATTCTGAAAGCTAAGAGTGAGATTCCATTAATATGCTTCACGACAAATAAAAAGTTAAAAATATCTTATTTTCTTAATGAAACTACAATAATTGAATAGAAAATGATCACTGAAGTTTTTTTTTAATGTTTCCCACACTAAGTTAGTCAATTTCTACTAATTTTGGGATGATAAAAACGACAATGACAATGAAACATTTTTATTAGCTCTGGTTTTGTGGGAAGAAATTAAGATGAGAGTGAAGAAAATGAATTTTTAAGGACATGTTGCATCCAAGTTGGTGGTGGGCTTGACGAAGCTCTTTAACCAATGCTGTGAAGTTATCATCTCTTTTCTTACCTAAAAACCCATGTAGAACTCCCTTAAAGGCTTTTCAGGCTGTTTTTCATTTCCTGTTAAAATCATGTCAAAAGCAGGATCATTTACAATTTCACGGATTTGAGGCCCAATAAAGATGCCTTCCTTGACTTTTGCATCACTTGTCTTGCCTGGTCCATGGCCCTGACAAAGTTTTTCATTAGTCCCAACTTAATATGTAATGGGGGAAGGAGAACATCCTTAGGATCTAGAAGTGGGTCGTCAACTACATTTTTCTCATTTGGGTTTAGGCCTCGTGTAGGCCAGTACACTTTTTTATAGTGAGATTTTCTATCCCGACTGTCCCACAGACACAAACAACAACAGTACTTGGTGAAACCTAATTGCATTCCTAGGAGTATAGCAATGACTTTCAGATCACCGCAGATTTGCCACTTGTGTTGTTCATATTTGATTGATTGGAGAAGTGTTCTCATATGTATATAAGTTTCCTTAATGTGAACTGCATAACCTATAGGAATAGAAGGTAGCCGATTTCCATTATGCAAAAGTACAGCTTTTAAGCTTAATTTTGAAGAGTCTATAAACAGTCTCCATTCAGATGGAGTGTGATCCAAATTCAAGCAGTTTATCAAACCATTAACATCAGAACAAACTACGAGGTTTCTTTCTTCTCAAAAAAAGGAAGCAAATTTTTTTGACGCTGTCTGTGCTGAGATATTTTCACATCAGGTTTTAGAAGATTCCACTGTTGTAGTCTTGACCCTAAAAGCTTAGCCTTTTCCTTAGACAAGCCAAGGTCTCTTTTAAGCTCACTCAACTCTGCTTGAATAATTCTGTGCGGATCACTAGACCTATCGCTTACCTCAAAGTCAGGATCATAAGATGTTGAAGGATGGATTGCTCCTTCTTCACAGTCTTTATCACCTTCCCCTAAAATTTCATAGTTTTGGGGTGGAGAAGAGACTGGCAAAGTGACTGAGTGTGGTACAGGCCGAAGAGCAGATGGGAGATTAGGGTATTTAATCGTTCCTCTTTTCTTCATAGATAAACCATGCTTTATGGGAGGAGTTAAGCAGAAATAACAGTAGTCTGTATGATTGGTAGGCTCACGCCAAACCATAGGTACTGCAAAAGCAATTGACCGGTTTTTATTTTTCAGCCACTCTCGCAATATGACGGAACAAGAATTGCAACATATATGAGGAGACCATGATTTATCTTGATCCCCAACTTTCACACCAAAATATGTTCATAGGCAGTCTTAACGATAGGTGCCATTTTACGTTTCTTAGCCAAAAATGTTAGTTCGCCACATATATAGCAAAAGCTATCGATGGAATTCACACACTTTCGGGGCATTTCAGATCAGCAGTTAAATTAATTTTAAAATCAACTTCACACCATAATTTCGATAGCAACCAGGCGCGTACAACTGACAAACTCACATAGGTTATGTTTACTACTTATGAACAGCTGAAGAGAGGGAAATTATGTAAACAAACATGTGTACCAACTGTCGGTGATGAAATATTTCATTTGTTGAAAACTCAATATATACATACATACATATATATATATATATATATATAATATATTAATACTATATTTTGAAAACAAGAGCTAATATATAATTTTTATGGTCATTTTCGGTTTTAACACGTGAAAATACATTAAAATCACATAAATTTCAACCCCGAAACAAAAACAAAAGCTTCAGTGTTATTATTTAATTCATACGCTTTTACTAATATATGGAAATTAAATTTACATCAATTTGTTACACTCTGGCTAAAAATATTTTTTTTTTAAATTAATAAAATTTTAGTTTAACAGCATACAAAATTAATTAATTAAATAACATATACCTGGATTTGTATTTTATTAAAAACATGTCGACTTGAAGAAATTTTCTAGGACTTGAGTATTTTATTTTAGTTAAATTGAATATGGATTTTCAAAATAAATGAAAATAAGTTGGTTTAAAATATTTTTGTAAAGTTTAAGAAATTTCGCTAAAATAATTTTAGAAATTAATTTAATTTTTTAAGGATTTGCTTGCTATTTTCTTAAGGCATAAATAAATTTAAAAATTGTAGAATTAGAAATAGAAATATTTTCAAATCAATGGTAGAAAAATCTTTATAATGAAAACATTTGGTGTTATATTTGTTAGTTGTACAATAACCGTTTTTTCCTCAATTATTCACTTCAATTTGCCGTATTTAGGTAAATTGTTGATTTAGTGCTTCACTATTTAGTTTATTTTAATTTTCGAATTTTGTTTGTTTCACAAAGATTATTAATTAATCGTGATTTAACAAATTCAATTTTGTTCAACTTTTTATACTTTAAGAAAACATTTATGAAAATTTAATATAAAGTGGCCCGGCCCTCAAAAGTACATTTAATTGCTTCGATGGTCATTTTTAATTTGATATTTCAAAAAATGGCACCTGTTTTCAGGCATTATTAATCAGATATGTGCGTATATTTTCCGACGGGGTTTAATTTATTTTTATTTGGGTACGGCTTTACGTTGACCCTCGTGAAATTTGGTTGGTGAACAAACCGGTTTCGGCTATTTGCCATCTGCAGTCTTCTCTTTGTACTTATTAATCACCTTATAAACATTTACAAGCTTTCGCTTGTAAAAGATTCGCCAAACTATATTTTTGTTAACAATTAAATAAAAAAAAACTACAGACTCATGATTAAAACTTTTGCATTAATACAAAAAAAAACCAAAAAAAAAAACAACACAATAGTTTTAAATTAAAAATCATTGCAAAATTATGCACATCAACAATTAATTATAATATTCAGTGCTATAAAACATCCGCATCATTTCAGCTTCTTTGCTAAATATTCAGGAACAAGAAACCATTCAAGTCTAAAGAAAGAAAAGAAGAAAGAATACGCGCATAAAGCCACTGTCTATGAGAGTGATTGCATGATTTTTTTCCATTATTGTTTTCTTTTTCTTGTTTGTTCTTGCCGTAATAATAAAAATGATGATGACTAGTACTCCACGGCTAAGGAAATAACTGTCTTTAGTTAAGATGGCAACCGAAGCGATGATGATGATGACGATGTTGGTGTTGGTGGAGACGATTGAAGTGTTTTGTTAATTTAAAAAAGCAACAGAGTGAAAAAATCAAGAATTAAAAGTGTTTGCGTTGCTTGTTGCAATCATGTATAATAAGAAAACGTTGCCATAAAAAAGTTTACTGTTTTGTTATATAATATTATAAATCAAACAAAAAAAATTAAAACTAAAAAATTTAAGAAGTTTGACTGAAACAAAAAAACAAGTGTAAAAGAGTTTTGCTATAAAGTTGTGGCCATATTTTATCTGCAAAATAATTTCAGAAACATTGAACAACTGAAGTGTATACTTTAAAAAGAACAAAAAAAAATGGGTGGGTGGTTATATGAAGCCGTCAAATTTATAAGATTTCTAAGCAATTGAAAACACATTTAATATAATTTTCTATTTGCCATAATCTTAATTTTAATTAAAAAAGTAAAAACGACCGTCCGTAACATTTGTGTGCGTGTATTTTATGCATATGTATTTTAGCACAGATATTCTGATAGCATAACAATGATAACACGATAAACTTTAAATTGAATCCCTGTACATAGAAAAACTTCCTAAATTTCCCTTCTTACGAAAACAAAACCACCACCCCTTTCGTCTTTAGTCGCCACCATTTTTGGCGAAACTAAACGTAAAAAAAATCATAATCTCATTGTGGGTTTGTACAGGCATCACATATATTCATATACACCACCCCAATAACAAAATCATCTTATTTCACACGGTGATAAAGTAAAAACGAGCAAAAAGTACGAAAATAGTTTGATTTGGTTTTGGAGGAGTAAGTCGTTGATAGGCATGTTGTTCGATCGAGGGTTATTCAAAATGTGTTTACAGATACTTTTTTATTTTTTTTTATTTTTTTATTATTATTGCTGAAAAAATCGCACTCTGATTTTGGCATAAGTGTGGCAAAATTTGATAGAAGTCAAAAGTAATTGGAGGTCCTTGTCGTTATACTAAACCATCTAGAGCAATCTAATCATGTAATTTGAAACAATTTACGTAATTAAAATTAAAAAAATAAGTCACGACGTAACGACTTACGTCACTGTTTTCGTATTTAGTGTACATCTACAAATATCTTTTAATATTTTCTTTTTATAAAGAGAAGTAGCACTTCAGGCAAAAATGCCTATTTAGTCAAGTACCGTGTTGCAGGAGGTGAAAGTAGAAGGATAGTCGGAAATTAACGGTCATATAAGAAAGCACAGTGCCCAGTGACCATACCTTCATCACTCAGCAGTCCCACCGACAGTCAATTTTTATTTTTGTAGTGAAAAAAAACCAAGGGAATCGAACTCACAACTCCCAGACTGACAAGCTAATACACTACCCACTAGCCGACAGGGGCATTTCAGATATATTCGATACTTCTAAACTTATAGTACATCAAAATATATATTAAAAATATTTTAATCAGAGTAAGCAAATTAGCTAATTATCTTATTGGGTATTTTCAGAAGAACAAATTCATAATTACAAAAAAGTAATAAGTTTGATCTTTTTTTATTTGTTTAGTTAATAGATTTAGTATCCTTACAGACTATAACAATATATAATACATTTTTACAAGATTAATTATTCAAAAAGAAGACAATATTTTTCTTAATTGTATGTATGTATGTTCTGACAATAATCAATAAATCTATAAATATTTATTAAATTCAGAAAAAATCCTTAATAACGGATCCCAGTTAGCATAGTTCGCTCTGTACATTTGTAAGGATAGCGGGATAAAATTACGTGTAGGACGTGATGGAATATTAAAGTATATATTACTTATTAAAAATTGACAGGACACATTTCCTTTAATAAGATTAAGGACGAAACTAACATTCAACATTGTTCTACGACTTTTAAGTTTAATTAACGCAAGTCTATTGTTATAAGACAGTAGATTTCGCATATTCCAGTTCAGGCCACGAAGACAAAAGAGTAAAAATTGTCTCTGAAGAGATTCAACAGTATTAATATGGACATTCTATGTTAGGTCCCAAATTATAGAGCCATATTCCAGAATAGGTCTAACTAAGGATGTGTACAATTGCTTCGTTATATAAGGGTCAGTAAATTCCTTAACCCAGCGTTTTATAAATCCCAAGACAGATCGGGATTTATTCACCGTAAGTGGTATATGACGTATAAAATTTAATTTAGGATCAAGTAAGACACCCAGATCAGAAATTGCTTTAACTTTGTTCAATATACCACCGTTCAACATATATTCCATATTAAAATGTGTTCTACGAAAGAAACACATACTCCTGCACTTTTTATAATTGAGCTGCATAAGATTAATTTTGCACCAGGAACTAATCGCATCCAAATCTTGTTGCAAAAAGCTATGATCCGGATAATAATTATAAACAAAGAAAACAACAACGGTCCAAGTTGACTACCTTGTGGCACACCAGATTTAATATGAATCGGTTAAGAGTTCGGATTCCTGAAGGAAATTTTCTGTATTCTGTTCAACAAATAAGAGCAAATCCATCTTAAAGAGTCAAATGTGAATCCCATGGAATTAAGCTTGTGTAATAAAAGCTTACGATGGACCTCAGAGGCTTTAGTAAATTCGGTGTATATAACATCTATCTGCTTTCTTTGAACAAAACCGCGATTAATAAGAGTTGTAAAATGTAAGAGATTTGTAATTTTTGAGCAACCTTTTCGAAAACCATGATGAGCAGGCGATACAATTGATGAGACTTGATGACAAGCGTGATTTGATTTACATCTGCACCGACCATATAGTCATAATAAGATGGTGGTCAAACCACTTGGTTGATTGGAAATCAACCACGCCCTAGAAGACCATCGAATACGTATATCCTCCGGTCACTTCTAGTAGCAGTTTCGAAAGCCCGAAGTAGGCCGCAGCCTTCACTCTCTGCTGAAGAGTTGGAGACTTTCCAACTGCTGGTCCAGAACGCAAGAAGCTCTTTTTTTATCAAGAACACGACAGCATTCATACTCACTGAACCTGAACCATTCATTGTGTTAATTTGAATGATCCGACCCACAAACTCTCACGAGGGTCCGAAACCACAACCACCACGATACTCCCATATTGGGGCCAACCTCAATAATCAGTCAGAGAACATCTCTGCCTAAAGAGAACAAATAGTGAACTCTGCGAGCTTACTGATTCCCATGGAAATATGTGGATTGTCCAGGTGACTCCTACTAGCCTTTGAGGGGCCTGGGCTCCCTTTTACCCCGCAAGACACCAGTCTAAATGGAATAGTAGGTTCTAAAAAGACTATCATGTGCTCCCGGGGGAACTTGATGACAAATTTGATCCATAACAATTTTTTAAAAAGTTTAGGCAGAGTACTAAGCTTTGCAATGTCCCTGTAATTTGCGGTATTACTTTTACAACCAGATTTAAACAATGGAATTATAAATGAATCCTTCCAGAATGTAGGAAAATAACCATATTTAATTGATATGTTAAAAATGTATGTTATAGGAAACGTTAAAGCAGCAGCACAATTGATGAGAAGATAAACTCGGAATACCATCAGGACCGGTTTTATATGACAATTTCAGTTTAGTTAAATACAGATGCCGCATCTACAGGTACAATAGATATATCTAGAAGCGATGACTCAAGAAAAGGATACACAAATGCTTTATATTGTTTATCAGCAAAAGATTGTTTATTGTTAAATCATTATCAGATTCAATAGAATCAAATTTCATTACTGGTGGAAATGATACTGAGCGACGCTTAGTATTAACAAAATGGTAAAATGATCTTGGATCACCATGAAGATTATTTCGAATCTTATTCAAGTACCTGCTATAGCAGGATTGATTTAATAAATTATACTGTGCTCTTGTTGAAGAATATTTAGCAAAGTCCAAAGAGTATTTAGCAAAGCAAAAGATCCAGTTTTTTTTATAAACTTTGTTTGTACAATTTATTCTTCTTATTTTTAAGTTTTGATAAAATTTTTGTAACCCAAGGTGATCCAGAATTTTTGGAATGAACAATTTTAGGAATGCTATATTTCATATATGAATATATTTTCTCATAAAATATATAAAATAAACTTTACTTATAAAAACATGGTCTTACTATTAAACACCAAGCATTGCGCTTTTGAATATAAGAGCAGCTTGCAACGATTCTTAATCTAAATGCACACGACATCCCCTCGTTGCATCATAAATATTTACATTCATTTTCATTCAGTTTTGTGTTTCACTTCTCCTTTCTTCATTTCCTTCAATATATTTAAATAGAAAACTATTTTATCAACAATATCTTCCATTTTCTTCAATTAAAACTACACAAATTTTTACATTTCAAATCAAAATCGCAAAAAAAAAAATTAAAGGCCAGAATAACTCCCTCTTTTTAAGAAAAGTTTTTAAAATACAATTTATTTATTTCTTTTTCTTCATGTTCTACGTGCTATTTTTTTTTTTTTTTAATTTCTCAAATTGAAGAAAATATTAAAATAGCACTTAATCGCACAAGTAAAACTACATTCTCCTAATAAGTCGAAGCTATAGGGGTTTCCAGAGAAGGAAAACCTTTAAAATATGTGAAATAAGATTAAGAAAAACTGCTATACTTCACTGTGCGGAGTCTTTTAAAAAGTTTAGCACCACATTAAATGGCTACTTTACATCATTATTTCCATTAGTATGTGAAATATAACAATAGCTCAACATAATTATATGTCAAATGCAACGATATTTGTGATGTTGGGGTGTTAATCATCAGAGGGTTTGCTCACACAAGTATTTTTTCTGCCAGAACGCTCTATTAATAACTGCTACACAAACTACATCTGCCATGCTATAACGGGCAGAAGTATTGAACCTTCGTAAAGCCCCGGAAACAGTAAGCTATCGCTCCTTAGAGAAATTTGCTTTGAGAAGTGCTCTAGACAATGAAGAGCTGTAAACTCCACCGACTTTTATATCTTTACAAATCCTTAGCAAATTCAATAGTAAATAAAAGCTAGCGGTCCGCCATACTGCATAGAGGTGTGATAGTGTGTGATGAAAACTAGACATTGATTTTCCATGTCACATAACAAAACTACCGAGTAGACGAATCAGTTTTTTATCATTTTTTTAATTTTTTAAGCCCCTTTCGTTAAAATCAATGAATTTTTAAATGTCTATTTTTTGGTTCTTTCGCTGCAATTCGATTTCTGTTTTGAGTTGATAAAATTAAGATAAAACAAATGAAGTAATTTTTGCGGCTTGAGTTCATTTTTATTAAGAAAGAAAATTCATTTTTTATTTCTGCATTTATTTGTTTTAGAGGATACAGGAAAAGTTACATGTAAATAATAACACAATGTAGTGCAGCATTTTTTGGATCTATTCATCCTTTTTTTTAGCAATATTTTCCTTTATATAACATTAGGCTGTGTACTATGTAAATAGATGATGATTTAACCAATCAATTTTGCAGCTAAGAATACAAGAAATACTCATAATCATTCAATATTCATTTTATTGATGAAGTCCACACACAACCTAAAGCTTTTGTCTTTATTGGCTTTATAAATAGTGATGTAGATGTGTTTGTTCTGGCTTTTTGCTAACTGTCCGTCAGCTTAGCAATTTATTTTCTATTCTTCTATACTTTAATCTTCAAGACATTGCAGATACTGTTCGAGTATCAAACTGAATGCTATGAGGAATGTGTGAAGTATGTGTGATGCAAATAATTTTTCTTTTCTAATAACACGAAGTAATAATATCAAACAGTTAAATAATAATAAATAACATCCCAACAGCAATAAGATTTTTTCTGAAATTAAAATTGTGTTTCTTTTTTTCCGAAGAATGTTTATTTATTTCCCGTTTGCTTTACACGATCTTTAAAGCAATTATTTTTGTTCTATCAAATGTTATGCTTGGGATGCATAATCATTGCTGGTATAATTATCACAATTATTCATTTATTTATTTTTGCTGATGTTTTATATATTTTATAATTCCACAAATGAGCATGGCAGCACTCGAAATTAAGGAAACGTATTTAATGAAACTTGAGATACATTACAACCCAATGTGCCCTTAATGGTCATCGTAACATGGAGCGAGATGAATTCTTAATGATAGATAGACCTGGTTGCTCTTCATTTATTTCAATATATTGAAGATTAAGTGAATAATTTGTGAAGAAAATAATATCTCGTTAAACATTTTCACTTACCTAGTCCACTGTACATTTTATTAAATCAAACAAAATTTACTTAATTTTTTTTGCAAAACATAAAAAAAGTTCTTTCATAAATTATTTGTTTATTTTTACATCGTTTCCCTTTTTCAAAAATCCATTTCTTAAATATATTTATGAAATATAAAGCAGCGGAACAAAAGTAATCGCAACAACAACTAATCACTTTAATAAAAACCGCCGCCGCTGTTCGACTATCCAAAATAAACTGTGTGTGTAGACATTTCGAAATTTGCTGCTCTTTCATTATTTATTTGCAGAGACTAAAATCTTTAAAATACTTGAGTTTATTTTTAGGTATTTGCTGCTCGTGCAAATCTTTAAAGCCCTCAGGGTGTCCACACACACACGCATACATTTTTATACGTAAAGCATCGCTTGAGTAAATGACTTGTATGTGTTCATAGGAAAAATGCACTTGATTCGTTAGTCGTGAGTCTTTAAATTAAGTTTTTGTGCGATAAAAAAACACGAATTATTTGGAAAATTGCAATTTCCTGTTTATGTTGTGGCAATATTTTATGGGTTGATTTTAAAGAGCAATGAACATGATTTATTTCCTTATTTCAATTAATATTTGTATTTGATTTCGGTTGAATATCTTAAGAATTATTTTTAGCCAAATTAAAGTAATTTACTTTTTCTGATGTATACAGGGTATTTAAACTGCAACTATGCAGCAAAATTAAGTTAACTTGTTTCAAGTTTTCAGGTCCGCAACAATGGGTTATATTCTTAACAATAGTCTTAAAGCTAATGCCCCATTTTGTGAACTTAAACACCGAAAAGTAAATTTTAAAGGCGTAAATATAAATTAATATTAAACTTAACTAACATTGACTTACATATACTTTCTGTTTTAAACAACTGACACAATTTTATTTAAGCTTTCGCTTCTACATTAATGTTTCCAAATCAAAAAATTATTTTTTTTAATTCATTAAAAAAAATATTAACAGCTGATTAAACCTGGTTGATCTCTTTAATTAGGTTTTGTTGTTATACATTCCATGGAAACATTCTCTTTACTTAAAGTTTAGTTAAGACCTGTTTAATTTTAAATTTACTCTATTTTTAAGTTGGTAACAAAAAAGGATTTAAAATTAAAATACGTTTGAAAAAGAAATCAATTTTAGTATTTTACTATGAATATGGGCCAAGAAAGTTCCTTAAAAAGTTGGGTTGTGTTGTAGGCATATAGAGTTAAATAATTTACATCACTAACAGAGGTATATGAGGTAAACAAAATGTAAAAGTTTGCTAAAAACTGTTGTGCAGTCGTTGTGCTAAAAACTGTTGTGCACTGGTTGTTAAAGGGCAAAAAGGATTGAGATTTCAAATACCAAAGAAAACAATTGTTGTAGCGACGCACAGTGGATGAAAAAAAAGTTCTTTTTTTCATGGTCCCCAATTGTAGAATTTTAAAGTTCGTTCGAAAGTAGATACTAGTGTACCTCGGGTGCCAAAAAATTAAAACTTTAATTTAACTATATCACACTGAACAGGGTGATTCAAAATGAGCATTTTTAGTATTTTGCTAAAAGGAGAAATTTCTTAGTAAATTTTTGATTTTTAAACTTCTATAACTATTTTGTTATACAAAATTTTTAAACGAAAAAAACTTTGCATAATAGCATTTGTTAGGTATTAGTATAATAAAACTAAAGTGTTTTTGATTAAGTTTTGATTTTAAGAAATTAATTTTTGTAGAGGTTCAAATTTTTTCTAAATTCTCTTACGTAATAGAGCATAGTTCGTTAGGGAATGTAAAAGCATTAGCACTGTGTCATAGCCCTAAATGTTCCCTATATGTCTATACCCCATTGTATACCCGGCACGATCCGACCGTGAGCACCAGAACAATGTTTCTAACAGAAGGTCGAAAAGTTTTTGCAAAATGGAATTAAAAAAATATTTTTTTCTGTTTGTAAGCATTTTATTTTTTTTCGAATATGGGTATTTTTGTGATATGATGGATCCTCTGGTCAGAGGCAATACAAGCAATGATGATGTGATTTGATTTACATCTGCACCGACTAGGTAGTCATAATCAGATGGTGGTCAAACCACTTTGAATGATTTGCAAACGTCATTCACGCCCTAGCAGGCCATCGAATACGTATATCCTCCGATCACTCCTAGTAGCAATTCCGAAAGCCCGAAGTAGGCTGCAGCCTTCACTCCTTGCTAAAGAGTTGGAAACTTTCCAACTCCTGGTCCAGAACGCATGAAGCTTAATATAATTAAGAACACGACGACATTCATACTCACTGGACCTGAACCATTCATTGGGTTCATTTTGAATGATCCGACCCACAAACTATCACGAGGGTCTCGAAACCACAACCACCACGATACTCCCATATAACCAGTCAGAGAACAGCTAATTGTCTCAAGAGACAAATAGCAAACTCTGCGGGCGTACTGATTCCCGTGGAAATATGTGGATTTTTTAGGTGACTCCTACTAGCCTTTGAGGGGCCTGTGCTCCCTTTTACCCCGCAAGACACCTCTTAATGGAATAGTAGGTTCCAAAAAGACTATCATGTGCCCCCGGGGGGAGCAATACAAACAATGTAATGACAAAAATTCATCAGACGCTGATTTATTTATGATATCATTCGTTCCATAACGGAAGAAGTCCTAAAAATAAAAGATGAAATAAAAGACCTTCAACCTGTATTATTTACTGTTGATGAACAGGAAATCGAAGTAAATTTTAAAATGTTTCTCACAATGATTGATGCGAAAGCTGCACAAGCTGTATTATATGCAAAAAGACATCAAGTCAATTAAGCCATCTAGTTCCACAAGATGAGAATTTTAAGGCAGCATTTGGATTATCCCATCTTCATACTAGAATATGTTTTATGGAGCATATTCCTAAATTGGGTTATGATTTGGATTTTGGTACGTTAGGCGAAACGGTGAGAAAAAATAAGGAAAATGAAGAAAAAAGAAACCAAAAAAAACAAATTCAAGAAAAATATTTAGAACAAGGCCTAATCATCGATCAGCCAAAGCAAGGGGAAGGGAACCCAAATGATGGAAACACTGCAAGAAGATTTTTTTCAGATCCCGAAACTGCTGCACCTATCACAGGAGTAGATTTGGAACTAATAAGGAAATTCAGTATTATTTTACAAGTTCTAGCATGCAAAATATTCTTGGAGATGTATGCCATCCACAGTTCATAAAATGTTGTACCATGGGGAACAAATAATTCAAAACAATATTCTACCAATAGGAGATCTATCTGAAGAGGCGCAAAAAAAACGCAACAAAAACTATAGATTCTTTCGCGAGCACAACACAAGAAAAATTTCTAGATATTGTACTAATGAAGAATTGATTGTTATGTTACTATGCGCATCAGATCCCTATATGTGCAATATCCGGCAAAAATGGAAAACTACTTCTATCGAATTAGACGTAGAAGCTAAAATATTTCTAGAAGGTGAAAATCAAGACTATTTAGAAGAAATATTTCCCTAAGTTGTTTAATTAATAGTAATTTTTCCAAACACAGTTATCTGTATGTATTTTATCCTTTTAAAATTGTTTGTACATTAATAAAGTATTAATCAATTTAAAATAAAAGTTCACATATACGAATAGTATTTATGTTTATTTTGGACTTAAATACTTCCTTAACTAAAGTAAATTTGAACCAATGAATAAATAATTTTTATGTGTGCTACTTAATAAGCTAATTTTTAACTGAAAATGTTTAAAAAAACCAACCTAGGGCCATAGCTTGGCCCTACCTGACTAAATTTAAGTTTTTAATAAATGTAAGTTCTAAACGTGACTTAAAATGTAAGACTTTATGTAACACAAACTCTTTTAACAAGTTTTAGTACTTTACTTTCGTACCAAAAATCAGCTAAAACTTAGAATGTGTTTTTACACCTATCAAAACTTTTTTTCCAACCTGGCAATTAACTTTTTATACCTTAAACGAAAGCCTCACCCAGTAGACGAAAAAAACCGCGTGTCAAAATTACGATCCGTTCAAAAGTTATATATTTTTAACCGCCTTCTCGTAAAATGCTCCCACAGTGCGAGGTTTGAATTGAACTAAGGCGCCTCCATCGTAAGCAGCGAATAGCGCTTTCAAATTTCTTCGAATAATATTAATTAGAAAAATTAAATTTAATTTTTGTGTAGTGGAATGAGTGTGTCAAGGAGCCTTAGGAAAGAAAGTAATAATATAACAGTGCGTAGCAATCCGATAGATTTCTTTATTTTTTAAGCCTCCCAAACAAATTGTTTACGCAACATCCTTCAAAATTAATGGTGTACTTAATTGGACAATATAGTACATGTGTTAATTTACAAACGCCAAGTATCGGGCACTTGGCTTCTAGATGTAGAGATGTCGTTCGTACCAAACTCTATTCTCAAAATAGCAATCCGTTCTAAGAATCAAATACGAAGTCATAGATTCAAATATTTAAGAGTTAAAACAAAAGACACTTGATGAAGAGGTTTAAGGTATATGGTCAAGAGTTGCTAATCAAGTAGATAATTTAGGGCAGGATATGGACGTAGAATTCATTTAAATGCAACTAGACTATAAAAACTTCCTTCTCTTAAGTAAGCCATTGTTTTGCTATCCAAAATTTTAGTTTGCTATGCCTACACTCAACAACTGGACTCTTGCGAAAGACGATCTTAGAGGGTTCTTTTTACAGATTCCTATAGAAGTTTATTCCGTCTAACAATTTTTTTTTTGTACTACAAATACAGTTTCAGCTACTCAGGAGTATTTTTTATACCCATTTAAAAACGAGCTTGCTCTATTTACTAAAACATGGGTTCAACAGTTGCACTAATTCTACTAGCAATGTCTTTTATTTTTTTTTTCCTTTTGTGACAAGAGTAAAGAGCCCATTTATTTTCCTCAAATAATTGCTGGCCAACTAAAAATTTAACACCACAAATATTATCGATGAAATCAAGATTTTAAATACCCTAACGACATCATTATTTTAGTCACCCTGTTATTGGTGGATATTTATTTATTAACTGCAAAAGTGCTATTTTCAATTTATCCAAAACTAACCCGAATGATTTCTTTTTATCCTCTTTTTGGTATTAAAGTTTCCATGACTCTTAATAACAATTAATTGCTCGTTGTAAGTGTGTCATTCACGTGCAGTTTCTAAAGTAAATGTCTGCTAGTAAGTGGGAGTGAGTATATGCTGTCATGTGCATGTGTCTTGTTTTGCCACATTTGTATTTATTTATTAATAGTACAATGCTCGAAATAGATTTTTTTTTTTCATTAAGTTGGTATGGAAACAAAAAAAAACTTTTTAGGTTGTCGTTGATTTCAACTTTTTTTATGAAAGAAAAAAAAAAACAAAAACAATAAAATTTTCACAATAACAGATATTTTATTTATGTTTGCAAAAATGATTAAAATATTAATTTGAAAATTGACATAACCTAAAAGCTTTCTGAATGCTGTCAATTGAGGTTGAAGATTAAAAATGAAGTGAACAATTTCACAGCAAAAATAAAAAATAATTTATTTTAATCAAAAAAATAAATTGAAAATTGACATTAAATACATCTTCATTTTTAATTGTTCTGTTCAATGTTGGGACGTCATATAAATCGGTTTTGGCTTTTGTACCTTTAACAAGAGGAACGAAAATTTTAACCTATTAAAATTAAGGAAAAAAGGATCAACGACCCTATGTTATGGTTCGCTCCTTAAACATGGTCTCTTCTATATTTACTTGAAAATTAGTCAATACTGAGCAAGTAAGTGGTAAACAGATTCATTATTTGTTAAAACTGCAGCATATCCTCGAAGCATTGAATAAATTAAATTGGATAATACTTTTAAAAAAATTCCATTCCGGGCAGTTTCCGGGTTTTTTTAGGCGCTCATTCATATTTTTATAATTATCGTAGTAAATTTTTTGTTCTACAATTTCCTATTAATGATTTTCGACGATATTTTGTGCCAACGAATCGCTCTTTCACACGTTTAGAGTTATGATTAGGATCGTTATCGTGCTGGTATCTCCACTTTAGAAGTATTTACTACTCTGCGTATGGAAGCATAACACAATAACTTTTGTCTGGCGTGGATTAATACGTTGTCCTTGAGATCCATCGGAACCCTTTAAATTAATCTTTGACCCGTCGGTTTTCCAATGTATGATGGTTCAATTTATGTGTTCCTTTGCGAAATCCATTCTGGCGCTAATCCTAGTATAACATTTAGCGATAATTGTACCACTACACTGGGTGTATGAAGAACGCTTATCCGCGCCCTAAGACGTATGTATGCCTTCCGTGCCAATTTTTGAATGCACAATAGCTGGAGCCTCACCAACAACCAGAACAGGGCCGTAGCCCTGCGGGCAACTATTTTCCGTGGTAGGTGTGGTTGTACAAAGTCATTGGTTGGACTTCGAAAGTCCTATGGCCCTTCCATTGTTGGCCTACTGCTAGCCGAGGCGGCTAGTGCCGCCTTTTATCTCCCAAGCACATGTTAAGATGGGGAGGAGATCCATCTAGACTACGTGCCCCGGGTGGAGACTTTGACGATATGCCTGATAAGATTTACATCAGTACCTAGCTGTGTAAGCCATAACCTGATGGTGGATCAAACCACTTGAGTGATATGTAGCGTCACCCTCGCCGTCGGATATCTTTGTCCTCTAGTCACTCCCTGTTGCAACTTCGAGAGCTTGGACCAGGCTTCCATCTCCACTCCTTGCTGAATAGTTGCAGACTATCCAACTCCTGGTCCAGAACACGTGGCAAGCATGCTCACTGGGTCCTTAATCATTTCATGAGGGCCGCGCAACCACAATCACCACGATGCTCTCGAAGGGTCAAACTCAATAATCAGTCAGAGAACAGATAAAATGCTAAACTTTGGTGCTTGCTGATTCCCGTGCAAATAACGTGGAGTTTCCCAGTTGGCTCCTGCTAGCCTTTAGAGGAATGAACTCCCTTTTACCCCGCAAGACACAAGTCTAGACGGTTGTGTGACTCATAAAGGCTTATAATGTGCACCCGGGGGGAACTTTTACCCCCGATGACACACGTAATGATGGTGAGATTCCATCAAGTCATATCAATCTGCCCCCAGAGGAAACTTTGACATCTACACCTGGCCGTGGGCCTTAATCAGATGGTGGATCATTACCACTATGGATGAAATGTAGCGTCACCTCGCCCTAGAAGGCCTTCGGATACGTATATTCTCCGGCCACTCCTAGTTGCAACTTCAAAAGCCCTTAGTAGGCCGCAGCCTTCACTGCTTGCTGAAGAGTTGGAGACTATCCAACTCCTGGTCCAGAACGCATGATGCTTAATATAATTAAGAACACGACGGCATTCATACTCACTAGACCTGGACCATTCATTGTGTTCATTGTGGCCCTCAAACGAGAGCCTCGAAACACACAGCTACAACGATACTCCCGAAGGGCCTACCTCAATAATCATTCAGAGAACAGCTAAATGCCTAAAGAGACAAATAGCGGAATTCTAGGGCTTTACTGATTCCCGTGGAAATATAGTGGATTGTCCAGGTGATTCCTACTAGCCTTAAAGGGGACTGGGTTCCCTTTTACCCCGCAAGACACAAGTCAATATGGTTGTTATAGGATCCATAAAGACTATTAATGTGCCCCCGGAACGTCATACATGCGTCTTAGGAAGCCGAAGACACAATTCGAAGCAACAGAACCACCAAGTTGCAACTTTAATGATTCCAGGGCAGGGCTGCAAACCATCACACCTTGCTAAAGAGTTGGAGACTTTCAACTCCTGTCCAGAACACATGTCTAGCATGCTCACTGGACTGGATCATTCACTTTGCGTGTCATTATCAGTGAGGTGATCCTGGCCACCATAATAACCATTATACTGTTATGGGGCCGCGAAACCACAACCACCACGTTACTCCCATATAGGAGCCAACCTCAATGATCAGTCAGAGAACTATTAAATGTCTAAAGAGACAAATAATGAACTCTGCGGCTCACTGATCCCCGTGGAAATAAGTGGTGCTTCCAGTTGACTCCCTGTCAGGGGACTGGGCTCCCTTTTTCCCCCAGTTGCACAGATCTAGATAGCTGTTACATACTATAAAGACCATAAATGTGCCCCCGGGGGGGAACTTTTTAACCATGCGTAGTATTGCCTGATTATCTCGTTTGCTTGTTCTGAATAGGCGTCCACTTTTATGTACTGTAGCGAACGAGCCTGAAGAGCGAAAAGGGCTTATATAAAGCGACTTTTAAAGCACAGAAACAGTTGGTAAATAAATGCAATGAACAAAAAAAAGCAACATACAAAATTGCATTGATTTTATATAGTTTCATAAAAAAAATTAATTAACAATTCTTTACAAGATAATAATATTTTTCGTTTACAAAAATCTTGTTGTTAATTTTAAAGCAGAATTTAATAAATTTTATGTAGATATTATTTCCTCTTATTGTTTAATATTCGACAATTGTGGATTCGTAAAAACTAGTGTTACTATCGCTTAATTGCTTTAAGAAATGATACAAGAGCTTCAACGACGTGAGAAATGCATTGGTTATGAAGTAGTCAGGCCAAAGTGAGGTATCAATATTTTTTGGTTATTCTGGCGCTTCAATGAAAAAAGCAGGAAAATTGGATAATCAAAATTCATCTTTTCAGCAGGTTGCGAGTACCGCTTAAGCATGACAGTTAAGCTTAATCTACATGGCGTCTCTTAGTGTTGTAATCTGATCTTTACACTAGCCATATGTTTTAAATGCATCGTCTATTTATGTTTTTGAAATAGCAATTGTTTTGAAGCTGACCATTTGATAAGGACCTTTGGTATCTGTTACAGCTAAAGTACAGATATGTGTACCACACGCTTAAATAAAAAATAAGATAAGAGTATATGGCCAATTATTTAGCATAGATCAAGGGTTGTATTTTTCTCTGCTTCTCTTGTGTGTTACACACCCACATTTTTTCTATTCTTCATTTCTAATGAGATACACATGCAGACCTTAAAATATCTTGACTCTACTTAGGGTGCTACGTACAGATGTCTAAAGCCGAAAGCCTCAAAACTATCATGAGAAACATCTGTATGAATTGCGTAAAAACAAAAAATTCTCTTTCTTAGTTTTATAAAAATCGGGAATTATCTTTGAAAAAGTTTAACTTAGCGATTGCCCTTAAGAAAATTTAAATCTACATGAAATTTCAATTCAATACTGACTCTGAACAACTAGGCTATACCACCTTTTTATGTCGCTACATATAAACTTTTTGATAGCTTAAACTGCATTTTTTATAATAAATTTTTATCTTTATATTTTTTAATTACTTAACTGAACAATTTTATATTAACCGAGTATATCTCAATACCGCCTGATTACTGTCTAACCGGTTTGGCTTCTAATTATTAAAAACATTTTATATTATCTGACTTTTAAATACATTTATACTCATTTATCTCGTTTTAGTTAAGGATAGCTTTAACTAAAACACATTTCTCTAGTGGCAATATAATTCCCTTTAGTTAGAAATTTAAAGTTTCTAACAGAACAAAATAACAATTAAGATGCCACAACAAAAAATAACTACATGTACAGCAACGGCTAAATATGTGATAAAATTAGACATTTTTAAAACTGTTTGGCAAAGGCTGATAAAAAAAACAGATTTTTTTGTGGATTATTAAAGAAAATTTTTTCAAGCGCATAATTTGCTAATGCAGGGAACAAAGAACTTCTATAACAATAAAACAAAAAAAAAGTAGAATAAAACTTAATCAGGAGTTTGTTTTCTTTATGTGTTCAAGTAGTATTTACACTCCACTTCAGCTATGAAGTTTTCAAAGTTTTTAAGATCTTTGCTACACATGACCACGCAAGGTCCTAGAAAATGGCTATGTTTATGTAGGGAAGATATAGTTGCGCGGAAATAAAATATTTTTAAATTGAATCAATTTTAAGCCCTTATTTTTTTTTGATTTATCTGAAAACTTTTTGAAAGTTTAAAAGCCCTTTTTAAGACCTTTACAGAAAATGTCCCAATATGTACATGAGCCACGGGTAAAATATATTTTACAAAGTACCAAACGAAAAATTTGCTTGCGATTTAAAGATATGTTTATTTAAATATTTTTATAAATTAATAAAAGAATTTAATTTGTGCTTGATTCCTTTAATAAATATTTTGTGATATTCTCATAAAACATTTATTATTTTTAAAAATATTTTTTAGTAGTTTATTATTAAGCACTAGGTCATTATTTAATAAAGAATTTTTTAAACTTTATTTTTTATTATTTTTCAATATTTCGCCAAAGCATTTTAAATTTTGATTAGTTATATATACATTCTTCTTTTTGTTTATCCTGATGATGCCAACCAATGGTTTGGCAAAATATTCAAAAATAATAAAAAATAAAGTTTTTAAAAATTTTTTATTAAATAATGATCTAGTGCTTAATAATAAATTACTAAAAAATATTAAAAAGGTTAAATAACTATAATTAATTTATTTTTTTTTAATATATTTAAAATGTATTACTACGGAAGAAAGCATATTCTTATGGCAATTTTACTACTCGTATAACCAATTGTGTTAACTTTACTATTTCCTTCTGCTGACACCACAAACGACTAACAAAAATAGGCAAGCATGGCCATTTTTTTTATAATCAAGCTATCCTTTAAAGTAATTTTATTTAGAAAACGAAAGTTTTTTAAAATTATTTTTATCTTACGTCCTCTAGCTAATTTCTATGGATCCAAAATTCAAGAAGGCTTTGATAAAAAGAGAACACTGAAAATGGCAAATAGCCGAAACCGGCTTGATCACAAACCAGATTTGACGAGGGTCAAGTTAAAATCATACCCAAATAAATTTGATAAAAAGCTTTTTTGTTTAGATTGATATTCAAAGGGCGGATGGATATTCAAAAAGGAAGAAAAAAATGTTTCTGTAAAACTTCTTTATTCACAAATTTTGCACAAAGTTGTTGGCCTTAAATCAGAAATATGGACCTTTTTTTAAGTGTTTAAAAAATGTGCGAGAAACGCGAATATGGAACAAAAAATTTTAAAAAATATACCAAATTTATCTAAGTAATTTTATTATTTGTGCTTGATTCCTTTAAATAAATATTTCATGATATTCTCACGAAATATTTATTACAAAAATTTTTATTAAAAAAATAAACATTTTATGATATTCTCATAAAACATTTATTTCAATAAAAATAAAAAATATTTGAAATGTAAAATTATTTACAAATATTTTTTATTTCCTGGAATTTTCAAATTGCATATGAATGGTTTCCAATGGCAACCCTTATGTAGAAATGATTGAAAATAAACAATGTTTTTTGTTGTTTTGAAATGTTTTGCTGTGTTTGTATAGAAGTGTTTTTGAGTCTTGTTGTCTATGCTATGTTGATTTTATGAAAAAATTCTCATGGAATCAGTTTGGCTTTAGATATAAGACTTTTAGGTTTTTCTATACAATATTGGGGTAAAATTCACTGATGAGCTTTGTGAGCGAAAGTGAAATTGCAATATGGATATGCTCTCCCCCGCAGTAATACATTTCAAATATTTTTTATTTTTATTGAAATAAATGTTTTATGAGAATATCATAAAATGTTTATTTTTTTAATACAAATTTTTTTAATAAAAATTTTTGTAATAAATATTTCGTGAGAATATCATGAAATATTTATTTAAAGGAATCAAGCACAAATAATAAAATTACTTAGATTGAAAATGATTCCGATGAATAAATTACTTAACACCAAATTTATTTTAGATCAAAATCTTTGAAATCAAAGTAAAAATTATATTCACTTAAAAACAACAAATTCCCTAATAATTCTTTTAATTTTTACAAAATACTGACAAAGTCTATTTTGGATCACCCTATTTACTGTGATATATTTGAAAAAGAGTACTAATTTATTGTCTCCTGAGGAACACTGGTATTTACTTTCAATTGAAAAATATAACTTTGTAATCGGGGTAACCATAAAAAAAATATTTTTGGCTAGTTATCTAGTTATCTGTCAAATCAAACACGAACTAAGTGTTACCATTCACGAAATAAGCACTAGTTGAAAAAAAACGTTAGATTGCGGACCCTATAATTTGGTCCTCTAGTTATTTGCTACTGTACACAGAGAGACTACTCTAATTTTTTTAAACTTAAATCGGGTTTAAAAACGTCACTGCTGTGCAAGTGATAGTTTTTGAAACTTACTTTAATTTATTGCAGGTGGGACGTAAATTGAGGATTCATAACTAAATGACTTGATGTGTTCTTTCATGAACTAAGACACTGCTCGGTATTAATTTAACCCAATAACTGTCAATATTTTTAAATTAAGAAAAATTATTTATTTAGGTAAATCGTAAAATCAAACAAATTTAAATATTTTTTTTCTTACAAAATAGAATAATAAAGCCTGGCCAGTAATTGGAACACTGGGACTTAGAGGCGTCAACTGTAAAATAGGTGCTATTAAAGCAATCTCTGCAAATCAAGGCATTTATTGTGTTATCCAAATACCACGTATATTATTTTGTTTTATAAAAAACAAAACAGTCTTTGACTAGTGACACAATATTTTTCACATACAGTTTTATCCCTGATACCCTTCCTATATCATTCTATTTTTTCATAAAACTTATTTGGTTTCATAAAAGTGTTTCTAGTTCTTTAAATGCAGAAAACAGTGGCAAATCATCTATATACTAATTAACTGATCTCATTTTTATATACTAATTTTTAAGCAGCCACATGGTCTACATAGCCATATTTCATACATACAGACTAGAAATCTTTTTCGGATCTAATGTTAATTGCCTACTAGTTCAGCAACCACCCCTATAAGTACTACAATGTATCTCTTAAGACTCGGAAGGTTCTTTTGTATCAAGACGGTAGTAATATATAGTTTTTCAACAAGAAGTTTGTTTTTCAATCGAAACAACACCAACAACATGATAGTTTCGCTATTTAGTTTTTTAACGTACTCGTAGTAGATGCATTGGCAATTGTTTTAATGAATTCAATTTCGCACGCCAATCGCATTAAATTATTTTAAATCCTCTACGAAAATAGTGGTTCCGCTAAAGTTACATTACGTTTAATAGGTGATATTTCTGCACAACACAATCGTTCTTTTAAGACCATTATTAGGACTTTGATCGTTAAATTTAAAGCGTGGTCGACCGGGTTGTTCAACTGAAAACGTCGCAGCTGTGAGCCATAGTTTGAAGTAGATACAAATTTGTCAATTCTTCGACGTTCTCAACATTTGGGGATTACGTGATAAGATTTACATCTGCGCCTGGCCGTAAGCCGTAATCAGATGAAGGTCAAACCACTGGGAATGAAAAGCAACGTCATTCACGCCCTAGGAAGACGAGGTATAATTCTAGCAACAGGTCATTCATAGTTGCAATTTCAGCGGTTCCAATGCAGGGTTGCAAACCACTACTCCTTACTGAAGAGCTGGAGACTATCCAACTTCTGATCCAGAACGCATGACGCTTAATATAATTAAGAATACGAAGGCATTCATATTGACTGGACCTGGACCATCCATTGTGTTGATTTTTTAATGATCCGACCCACAAACTCAAACGAGGGCCTCGAAACACACATCCAATACGATACTCCCAAAGGGCCTACCTCAATAATCAATTAGAGAACAACTAATAGTCTAAAGAGACAATTAGCGGAACTCTGGGGCTTACGGATTCCCGTGGAAAAATAGTGGATTTACAGTTGGCTCCTACTAGCCTTGAAGGGGACTGGGCTCTTTTTAAACCCGCAAGACACATAATGTGCCCACCCAGGGGGAGCATTTGGGGCTATCCAAAACCACCACATAGCGAATTTTGGGTAAGGATTTACCTTTGAAGCTTTACAAGTTTCAGCTGGTGCAGGAATTGAAGCCGGCCGACCGTTCACATCGCCAAAGATTCGCTCAGTCCATTCAGGAACGACCGACTGATTTTTCTATAAAAAAAATCATTTTTTCAGACGAAGCTCATTTTCTATTGTCAGGATTTGTTAGCAAATAACTCTTGTTGTCTTAGCAAACAAAATTCTTGTTAAAAAAACCCTATAGCTACTTTCTATAGCAATTACTAAATTTGAGAAATTTTTTTTTCTTCCAACAATAATCAGGAAAGCCATCCTTTTAATATTATAGTGCACCCTGTTGTTGAGATTGCTTTTCTTCATTAATTTGTTGCAATTCAAGAAAGTAGTCTGTCGTTAAATTTTCCTTTTTTTGTAAACAAAGAAAAGGAGGAAAACAAAGTGAAACTACCATCTGGTGGGTAACGGATGGATACAACCGTATCCATCCTTTACTCTAGGGTAACAAAACTTGGCTAAAGTTATTTGGGTTTCTTTCCTTTTTTCTTTTGTTTTATTCAACATAACCCAACATTTTCGGCCTTTTTTAACTTTTTTGAAGCAGCCAACTGAGTGCCAGTAAATATCCAATGCTGACTTTTGCAAAGTTGGCAGTAAGAGGGAAATAATGGTAGTTGACTAGCTTGACTGACATTTAAAGTAGAAACCAATGAATTAACACTCGCGCCATATTGTTTTGACACTATATCCGTTTTATTTTATAACTCTGAGCACTAACACAATATTTTTGTTTTACTGTTGCTTGTGTTCTCTTAACGTTGTTGTTCTTTTAACCGTTTAATTTATGTTTGTTGGTTGTTACACTGCAAGCGAGATCAAAAAAAAAGAAAAAGAAAACAATTTATTAAGTTGCAATTAGTGTTAATGGCTGGCTGATGATGTAACCAAGCATTTTCAATTCTTTTATTATTTTAATTATCCACCGTCATCATCAACAAGTTTATCTGCTAACGGTAATTCCTTAATAACTTTCAACTCCTGCTATCAGGACATTTCATTTTACATTGTTTACATCCATCTCCCTCAGGTGTTTCTGTGTGTTCATTGTCTGGCTATTAAAACAGCAAAACTTATTGTGTTTTTTATGTTGTAATTTGTGCGAGTTTCTTGTTCCACACCAACACCCTTTACTTTATACCGGCTGTAATTTTTACACTGTAGGAGCCAGGAGCAAATTGTGTTTTGTCTCTTTCTTTTTTTTTGTTGTATCGAATATAATATCTATTTTACCTTGTCACTGTCTATTGTTGTTTTAGGTGCCATATTGTAGTTAAATACCGGGTATACAATTATATGGTTGTTTAATTATTTCTGCTGTTATTTTTTTTCCTTATTCTCGTTTGCTGATTGCAATTATATTTGCTTTATAACTTCTTATTCTTTTATCTTGCTAAAGAGATATTACAATATCAATTCGTTTCTAAAAGATTTTAATTCTGTTTTCTTTTTTTTGTATTATTTTATTTCTATAACAACGGCTGCCTGTTTCTGGCAAAAATTTCATTTTATGTTTTTAATAGGGAACAATGACCTAGAAGTGAAGTGCAGAATTGAGAGGATTAAAAGGAAATGCTTGTATGAGCAAATACATAGGAAGGAAATACGACAGAAGGATAAAATCTGTTTAAAACTTTAATGCAAAAATGCTGTTTGTACCCTATAATAAACAATTGTGTGCAGCGAGTGTTATTAAAAATTTAGGGTGCAATTTAAACAGTAATACGTGTGCCGGATAATGTTATTAGGGTTAGTCTATTTGGAAACCTCTCCGCATGTCGTATAAAACGTAAATCCTTGAAAAACCTTTTTTATGTTATTTATTGAATCTTCAATTAGATTGATGTAATAAAAATTGTTCGAATATTACATCTAATAATTTTACTTCTTAAGCGCTTAAGTAAAACAAGTGGCTCTACAAAAGCTAATTTTCCATACTTTTTAATGTTCCACGAAGTAAACGATAGGTCTCCTTCTTTTTCGGATATTTTCACGGTCGTTTAAGATATTGCGTAGCGAGTTTGAGAGTTTTTCTATCCCTGCTAAATGCGATTTCACATATCTCGTGATATCTACTGTTACCAAGGTCATGTAGTGAATGTACAAATTTTTTAAGTACCGAGGGGCTGCTGCTATCATTCTTGGCATTTAGGTTTTGCGCCTTTCTATATTTCTACATTCTCTACGGAGGTAGTTCCCCATAACTGGATTTCACACAACTTTCGTGAATGTTTAGAAAGGATATGTTATTAGCTGGTGTTGATGTGATACTTCCAAGATACTTCCGTGGCGGACTAAGTCTGGGGTGTTTTTTGGAAATCGCTTTATTTTGTTATAGACTTACCAACACTTCAGTAGATATTCTACTTTTTCTTCTTCTCCCCGGTTTGTCCACCATCTGATTAAGGCTACATAGCCAGGCGCGGATGTAAAACAAATCACACTCTCCCCCCGGGGCACGCAATCTTAATGGATATCAGGGCTAGCTAGAAACCCAAACTAGAGACACAGGACTCTCGAAGTCAGACCAGTAAACTTAATATACATATAATGGTACCACAGGAACCAGTTGCCCGCAGGACTACGGACCTGGTCTGGTTATAGATTGAGAAGGAATGTGGTTTTAATGGTTTAATGGGAGCTTTGAAGAAAGTTCCGAAGAGATGTTTAACATTCAATGTCCTAACTGGCGCATGCAAAAGGACAAGAAGTTGCATAGTCTCCTACTGTTCAGCAAGGAGTGGGGGCACGACTTTGCTACCGTACACTCAAAAATTGTAACTAAGGCATGTGTGCGTCTTAGGGTGCGGGTGGAGGCTTTTTACTACATCCAGTGGTAGCACGACTCTTAAAGTAAGGCCTCGCTGACAGGTGCTGACGTTAACCCTATTACAGCTAATAGAAGTTTTGGGAATATTTTGCTTTAATTGATATAACAAGCCTTGATGCTAAGGCTTAGCAAAAGTTTGCCCTTAAGAGCGTTCGGCATCCACAAAATGATTAATTATACTTAACGGCGTCGAATTTGAGTTGCGTGTTTGGCAGCCAGTTTAAAATTTTTTTAAAAAACGAAAATGAGAAATATAAATTTTTTGCCGTTCCATACGGAATGATTACAGTGCCCTCCCTCCATCTAGGTAACAATCTAGTCCATGTTATAATTCCTTATGTATGGCATCAAATAAAGGTATAAAGTTAACAGTCTGCGCCAATTTTCTTTATGTCTTTTACGAGTTATTTTTGTTTTTATCATGTTTTTGGCTGTGTCTGTGTGTGTGTGTGTGTGCGAATTGTATTTTATAAAAAAAGCTGAAGAAGTAATAACTTCTAACAGCAACAAAGTACAGTGTGTGTTAAAAGCATGAAAAGACACTTAGCCGCCATATATTGAGCAGCCTCGCTGACTGCGGATTTATTAAGCAGGTGTTTCTAAGTTCAAATCCCAATAGGTTTATGATGGATTAGTTGTTTAAGTAGCGAGTAACTGAAAAGCAATAGTTAAAACTTTCTGGGGCGCCTATTAGAAAAGTATAGTTTACTAACTCGTCGTGTTACAAACTTCGACATTTACATTAGATCACTCATTCCTCATTCCTTAATGCCAATACAGATCACACGACCAGGAAATTTCTCATGCAAAAGTTAATTTTTTTATGGCTTATATGCCATATGAGACCGTCTTATTGAAATAAATTTGTCTCATGGCGATATACCTACCGATTAAGACGACTAGTGTAGGCCTACAACCACTAACACCATATTCTCTAGATATTGATTCTCTAGATATTTGCCATTAGAAGTAAATAACATTTAATTTGATAATTAATTTATAAAAGAAGATGCGTTTTGCGTAGCCGGTTTATCATGATAATTTCGAAGAATAACATTTTCTTGTCTTCCTGTATTCGTTGCTTTATTTCTCTCAAGACAACTAAGAGTCAGGTAACACTGCCTACTAATTAATTATGTTCACTGGAACGACATACAGTAGAGAAGATAAGTCATGAAGAAGGGTACTAGATTGAATGATTCATTTTTCATTCCTTATTTTATAATATTTTGAACATTTTTTATTTCTTTGCTTCGCCGACTACTATTGTAGAGCAGTATAATCAGCTTTAAAACATATCGTTTTGTAAATGAATAAATTTAATTTTAAAGCACTGGCTTAATGGTCTGGAACAGTATATTGATATATAAACAACAAAAACAAAGATATCAACTGTAAGCTCGACTAACCTCATCATCAACATAAAATTGGCAACAGAATATCATTCAATGTATCGTCGTCATTAAATCAGTGAATATGCAAGAGAAAAAGAAAAAATTAAAAGTGAATGTAAATTAAATTAATCATGCACAACTGGTTGAATGGATTGAACGAATGAATGAATGACTTGACACCACAGCGCAATCAAGAATAAGGAAAAAAAGAGTATGTATAAGGGTACAAACAGCCATTCCATTTAAAAATTTATAGAAATACAAAAGGAAGGAATTAAATCTCTAAATTCGAAAAACAACATCAATTGCTTTAACAATAATAATAATAATAACGAAAGAATAAATATGATAAAAATCTAGTACTTTAAGAGAGTAAAAATGCATAAATGCATAAGATAGCCACAAATCATTCGTAGTATTATTAATGAAAATTGGATTTAGCTTTTCAATATTTTTTAGCATTTCTTTGCCGAATGATGTATAACTTTATAGATAAAATAATATATCAAGCTACTTCCTTACGTCTTCGACCTCATTTTTTGATGTCTGTATTTAGGAGATAACAACGTAACTCTGAAACAATAATAACTAGACAATTGTCTACACCATATTAGACGGCCACTTTGTATTTTGAACGACAAATTAAAAAAATAAAATTAAATATTAAAGAGAATACTCTGACCGTGAACGATTCCGTTACGCATCCATTGATTGCCAGTTGGATGCACTGAAGCCTCGATAGATAGAAGATAACAATAGAATCCGTATTTATACAAGTATTTATCTGCGCGAGGAGCAAAGCGGAGGTAATCGTGTTATCGAGCTAGGATAAATTTATAACATCATCAAACGATTAATTGGCGACGCTGGAAAATGGATTTGTGTTTACGCAAAACAGTGTCCGTTTTGGAAACAAAGTATGTTCACGTCGACTATCGTAATAAAAGAAAACGGTCAAAGTTGCTGTATAAATTTTTAAAATTTAACAATCTGAGCTTCGAGCTGCTACCCTAGCCAGAGCTTTTTGGAGGCTTCGTCCTCTGTGGCATAAATTAATATTTATTAGATAAAAGGCGCCTTAAGTCGGCAAAATTTTAGAAAAACTGTGCGATATTAACAAAAACGAAAAAGAGACCGTTAGACAAACTTACTTTCACACCGTCAAATTAATGCTAAAAGCTGCTGTAGGCTCAAGCTCCTTACAGCCAAGAAATTGTTGCGAACATTTCAAATTCTTTTTAACAGAAAATGACCCAGCAGTTCTGAAAAAATCATTGTGTATATATCAGATTTCCTTAAAGGGCAATTACTATTTTTAAGGATCGTTGGTTGACAGATAGAAGGCTATGGATAGCCGTAACTGAATATACTGATAGAAATCGGATTTATTCCTCTTCGTGGTAATGGCCAACTACACACTCTTAGTTCGGCCTTATCTCTCTTATGAGACTACTTCATTAAGTCGACCAAGTGTGGGCATCCGTTAACCACAAGCTTTAATAAAGACTATGTGGGTAGGCATCTTTTCTCCATTACTTTGAAATTTGCTAATTCTAATTTTGGAATCATTAGAATCCGACAAAAATGCACAAGAAAGAATAAAGCGTTTATTCCTTAAAGGAACTTAGGTTTTTTGAGGCCAAAGAAGCAGTGGTTCATCCATGATTTAGTCTTTAAAGGCAATCGTGGGGCAACCACCCCTGGCAGGGATCCAGAAAAATAGATAGAATCACGGTACCTTAAGTTTAAGAGTCTCAGGATGATGCTGGCGGACTGTACCTGGAGCACGCACCTGGAGTCCACACATACATTAGATGTATATACACTGGGACATTTCGTGATAAGATTTACATCTGCACCTGGTCAAGCCACTGTAAATGAAAAGCAACCTCATTCATATCCTACGAAGCCGAAGACTAATTCTAGCAACAGGTCTTTCCTAGTTGTAATTTCAGCGGTTCCAGAGCAGGGCTGCAAACCACTACTCCTTCCTGAAGATTGGAGACTATCCAACTCCTGTCCAGAACACATGATTTGCATGCTCACTGGATCTGGTTCATTCACCCGTAGTTGTGGTTAAAAGCGAGATGATCCTGGCCACCATAATCAATTCATGGTTACGGCCGCAAAACCACAATCATCACGATACTCCCGAAGGACCAACCTCAATATTCATTCAGAGAAACAGTTGAAAGTCTAAAGAGACAATTAGCGGAAACTTTGCGGGCTCACTGATTCCTGTGGAAATATAGTGGATTGTCCAGTTGAATCCTACTAGCCTTGAAGGGGACTGGGCTCCTTTTTACCCCGCAAGACACAAGTCTGTTGTAGGATCCATAAAGACTATCATGTGCTCGCGGGGGGAGCACTGGGACATGTGCGAAAGACAAGAGATTTATTGATTTTAAAAAGATAGTTTACGGCTACCAAGTGATAGTCAAATAAATATTGTCTACATGAGCTCTGTCGACTAAAGGAGAATCCATGAAAGTAAGATAGGCGTAATCATTTAAGGAAAGAAGGTTGGTAAATAGAGTTTCGTTCTATTCTGTTATCTCCTGCTACGTATATATATGTAAGAAGTAGAAATAATTGTTTATTATTTATTAAAAAAAAAAAACGTAATAAACTACAACATTAGAGATCTTAAGGAATTTAACAAACGAGCACTATTTTATATCAAAACACTATTCGTTATTATTCACACATTAAACGCAAAACTAAATTTCTACACACTAAAGACACACAAAAATGTACATGAACAAATTTTATAAAGAAGTTGGTATAAATAAAACAAATAAGAAGAAAATATATAGATATACCAAAAATTTTATTGATTTTCTGTAGTATTCAGCAAAAAAAAAGCCGCACGCACCACTTGTTATCATTTTATACATTTACACACATAAAAGCAACAATTTCAAGTCATACCCAAGTGCGTAGGGTTGGAAAAGTTTGTTATTTTTAGCATGTTTTTCTTTAATATTTTTATTTGTTTTCCAATTGATGCTACTACTTTGGCTCTGTACCAATCTTTGCCGGCAAACTTACTCTCACACTGTCAAATTGATGTTACAAGCTGCTGCAGGCTTAGGCTCCTTACAGTCAAGAAATTGTTGCGAGTATTTGAAATTCTGTTTTAACAGACCTAAAGTTCTAAGTTCTAAATTACCAAAATGACCCAGCAGTTCTGAAAAACTCATTGTGTACATATCAGATTCATCATACGCTTATCTGTTTTGCTAAATATCAAGCACAGCAAGGGCTTCGCACAAACTCGAAGAAATGTGATAGTCAAATAGTAGTTAACAAGATAACAACATCGATTGTTTGTGCTAGTTATAAAAATTATAATTGTAGTTTATTGGTGCTATTTGAAGCACAAAGGCTTTAAATAAAAATTTAATAGATTTTATTGTATTTTCGAATATTGCGCCACACGTTCGGGTAGCATCTTCAGGAACAGAAAATGAAAATGTATACAAAAATTTTTCAATAGCAAATAAATGAAACATTTTTGTTTTTGATTTTAAAAAATTATTTATAAAGTTAATTAAATATTTTTTGTTGTTACTATAAATTTCAGTTTTGAATTAGTTTTAAAAAAGAAAATTACCTTAAATTTAAATTAATTAATTAAATAACTATCACCAGTTTTTTTATATTTTGAATTTCGAATTAAAGTGTGAGCGTATTTTCATTTTTAAGCTTAATTAGGTGCCCCTGTAGGCTAGTAGGTAGTGTACTATCTTATAAATATGGGGGTTGTGGGTTCGATTCCCAACGAAGACCTTGGTTTTTTTCACTACAAAAATAAAAATTGACTGTTGGTTGGGCTGCTCAGCGATGAAGGCATAGTTACTGGTCACTGAACTCTCTTATACGACAGTTAATTTCCGTAAATATCCTTCTACTTTCACCACCTGTTTCATCTATTCTCTATCCCTTTCCTAAAGAATGTAGCACGGTACTTGACTAAATAGGCATTGCTCCCTGAAGTGCTACTTCTCTTTATCAAAAAAAAAAAAAACTGATTTCACCACTCTACCACTCGGAGCTCGAGCGGTTAAAAACGTTTTAAAAGATCTCAACGTCAACAAGTCTCATAGGCCGAATGGGGTATCAACAACTTGAAGCAATGCTCTTCGACACGCTAGGTGTCCGTTAGCAACTTTTTACAGCAAGTTGTAGCATGCAGGTGAATTTCCAAAGTGTCAAAAGGTTGCTAATGTAACGCATATCCTCAACAAGGGTGAGCCTAACAACCCTGAAAATTACCGCCCAATTACAATTTGTTCTGCACTTTCCAAAGTGATTAATAATGATTAATTTTCAACTTAGCTTACTTAGCGACACTAGGGAGCGCTCCACGGGTGATTTGCTCGCTTTCGTGTCGGAAAAGTGGTGCAACTACATACATCCTTTCGCAGAAAGTAAGGTGGTGGCTCTAGATATTTCCAAGACCTTTGATAAACTGTGACATGATGCTCTTTCGTCAAAACTAGTCGCTTTTAGTGTCGGTGATAATTTCTACACTTTTATATCGAGTTTTCTCCAGGAATCGCACTATACGAGTTGTTATAGATGGGATAGGGGTACCCCAAGGCTCCGTTCTTTCTCCTAGTCTGTTTCTTAATTTTCTAAATGATCTTGCAAAAGCCGGAACATGAATGATATGCTTAATCACGATAGAGTGAACTTTAATGCCCGTAAGACCCAATGTTGCATGCTTACGCATAGATCTGTGTTCGATATGAGTATTACGTAATCGAAAGCTCTTGATGTTCTTGGCATGAAAATTCAGTATGATGTTCAATGGATTAAATTCATTTTTCAGGTTTCTAAAGAAGCTTTTAAGTGCCTCAATTTTCTAAGAGATACTTCACATGCCAATTGCTCGGCCGCATACAGGAGAGGGCCAAAAGGCTCATTGGAGATGATAGGGTATCCAACTCTACTGATTTTCTAGAGCATCGACGAATGTAGGTTGTATTTCACTGTTTTATCGTTACTACGCATCTGATCGTGTATTATCTCTATTGTAGATTGAGTTATATCTTCTAACCCCTTCCTTGCCACGAATAATGAATTGTTGTGTTATCACGCCGTTAGGTGTAGCCTCACAATATACAGTTCTTCATTTCATTTTCCTCTTCTTAAAGAAAACACAGTTTGGCATAATGCTGATGTCAAATTGCGATGACCGCTTTGCATAACGACCGTATTATTTACCTGTAAAGATGCTCTACTTATAGTACCTCTATCAGTATCTCTTCATTTTCTCGTCGCTGTTTCAATCGTTGCCCGACTGCATTACCAATTTTTGGTAAGAGGTATAAAGGATGTCCGTCGGGAAGGTAAACTGATTTGTTTTGCCACTATTTTCGCTAACATTCGTTTTGACAGTTCATATTTGACAAATTTATTCTGGAAAGATATTCGATAAACGAATGTGTTTTAATCGTTAAAACATTTTATCGAAATCAATCATCGATTACTGTGACGATGAGAAAGTTAGGTGAAATCTTGGGAAAGACAACGTGCCAACAAAATGCAATATTTATCCTGTAGTTAAAGATTTCGTATACTTTTACACTTTTTTCACTTTGCTATTGTTACTGCTTAACAGTATAGAATACTTTGCTTAATACCTCTCTACTTATTTCATTTCAAATTAAGATTTGCATAAAATCCCAATACTATTTGGTCTATTAAAAATTCGTCTGTCGTAGCATTTTTGGCGCAATTACATCTGATTTGATTGCCGTTTCAAATTGACAACGCTCATATGTTTATTTCTAGGTAGCGCAAAGTGGCTGAGTAATTTATTTATTATAAGCACTCTGCTATTTAATTCTGCATCTGTGATACTTGATACCAATTTTTAAATTTACATCCTGTGAGAATTTAGTTTCCAAATCGATTTTTGACGCTACATAGTAATTGTTATATTCGTCCAACCACTCTGCCCACTCAGCAGCCATATCACTATTTAATAATTTAGTATTACAACTTTAATGAAATTCGTTTTTGTTGTTGTTTTATATTCAGTAATATCTCTGATTAGTCTTCCAATTCCTTTTGTCCACTTTTGCCACAGTATCATGTGCGAGCAAGTTGAAGATATATGTTATCTAGTTGCAAATCTGAACAATACTGACTGACTTTACTTATTGCTACATGACTTTTTTGAACAGGAAGGTCGATTTAACGACTTTAAAAGGGCCCAGACTACTTACATACATTTTCGAGCTTGTCAATTTATCAGGCACGTGATAAGATCTACATCTGCGCCTGGCCGTAAGCCATAATCAGATGGTGGTCAAACCTCAGGGAATGAAAAGCCACATCATTCACGCCCTAGGAAGACGAGGACTAATTCTAGGAACAGGTCATATCTAGTTGCAATTTCAGCGGTTCCAAAGCAAGGAACCTGACGAGCTACGGACTATCCAACTCTTGATCCAGAAGGCATGAAGCTTAATATAATTAAGAACGCGTTGGTATAGTGTGATTCGATTTACATCCGCACCTGGCTATGTAGCCTTAATCAGATGGGTGACAAACCAATATTGTATAATTTGGAACGTCATACAGCGTCCTAGGAAGCCGAAGACATAATTCTAAGCAACAGAACCACCTAGTTGCAACTTTAATGATTCTAGGGCAGGGCTGCAAACCATCACACCTTGCTAAAGAGTTAGAGACTCTTAACTCCTGTCCAGAACACATGTCTAGCATGCTCACTGGACTGGATCATTCAATTTGCGTGTCATTATCAGTGAGATTGTCCTGGCCACCATAATAACCATTATACTGTTGTGGGGCCGCGAAACCACAACCACCACGATACTCCCATATAGGGACCAACCTCAATAATCAGCCAGAGAACTATTAAATGTCTAAAGAGACAAATAATGAACTCTGCGAGTTCACTGATCCCCGTGGAAATAAAGTGGAGCTTCCAGTTGACTCCCTGCCTGTCTTCAGGGGACTGGGCTCCCTTTTTCCCCAGTTGCACTGTGTCTAGCTAGTGGAATTCTATAAAGACCATATTTATATGCCCCTGGGGGGAGAACACGATGGTATTCATATTCACTGGACCTGGACCATTCATTGTGTTCATTGTGAATGATCCGACCCACAAACCCAAACGAGGGCCTCGAAATACATAGCCACCACGATACTCCCGAAGGGCCTACCTCAATAATCAGTCAGAGAACAACTAAATGCCTAAAGAGACAAATAACGGAACTCTGGGGCTACTGATTCCCGTGGAAATTTAGTGGATTTTCCAGTTGGCTACTTGCTAGCCTAAGTAAACTGGGCTCCCTTTTACTCTCGCAAGACACAAGTCTAAATAGTTGTGTGATTAATAAAGACTTATAAATGTGCCCCCGGGGGGAACCGGCTTATGTATAGTTGAAATATGATATTTAGTTTTTTTCAGTTCACTACAGTCTGATGGAGTCCCGTGAGGTGCATTAAACGAGCCTGCTGGGGCGGTCAATGAAACTCAACGGGACAAAAGTAGTTAGGAGGACCCATGAGAGTCCACCCAAGATAGGACAAGAGAGAATAGATTTGCACTTTTTGGGCTTTTATGCTTTGTATTTCTTTGATATATATGAAAGGCAACTACGAAAGCAAGTTGATTTCAGTGAGTAGTGAAAGGACTACGATAGAGTAGTTAAAAACCACGAGCTACGGTGGATTAAATTAACAGGAGTGCTGTAAAAAATCAAACTAGATACCAGTATATATATTACGGTGGCAATGCATGTTAGGGAAAACCATAGCATACATGATAGCATTTGTATTCCTCAATTCGGCAGAAAACGTCCACTATATTAAAAAAATGTTCAGCCAAATAAATGATAAAACCATGTAAAGCTATGGAAGCTTTGCTCTTATCATTGTTTTACATCCTGACCTTAAATTCCAAGTTAAATGATTCAGCAGTGAAATATGGATTATCAAATACACAACAGCTTTGCAATTATAAAATATAAATATATCCAATCTGATTTCTATTCGCCAATACGAGATTGTTTTAAGTCTCTACAAATATTTCGCTTATTTATAATGCTGTGGAATGCACTAAGCAAGAAATTAGTAATAATAATAATAATAATAATTAGAACTGCAGTTGAGGATAAGATAGTCAACAATATTGTTTTTGAAAATTAATTTTAAAATTTTTTCAATTGTTCTATTCTATTATATTGTTACGTATATGTTTTGCTTAAGTTTTAAAAGAAAATAATTAAGCATTAAAGTAAATTACTGGGTATGTTGTTTACTAACTGCGTGGCTTGCTAAGAAAACTTATGGTACAACAACAAAATTTATAGTTACAAACTGCGTAGAAATTTTATACACGCAAACAGCAACATTTTGATATGCTGTTTACTAAATGCGTGACATGCAAGACAATAACAAATTTCTGTTTATGAACTGCGTAGAATTTTTATACGCACAAGACAACAACAAACATGTATGCTGTATATCATCTGCGTAGTTTTCTAAGAAAACTTATCTACACAAGACAAAAACAAATATCTTAAAATAAATCCTAGGAAGAAACTTTATTAGTATAAAAACAAAAACAAAAATACACACAGAAATACTGGCTCCTATACATTGAATCAACAACATGCAACAACAAAATGTGATACAAAGGGAGTAGAAGATTCTTAAATTTTCTAGATTCTAATTGGACAAGTATAAATAGGGGAAGTGTCTGAGTGGATAATCAATCAGTGTAAAATTAAACTTCATCGTGTCAATTTTGAAGATTCTTAAATTATGTAGACTTTTGATGGACAAATATAAAAGGGCAGCGTCTGAGTGGATAGTTAGTCAGTGTAAAAATAAACCTCGTGAAGTAAAGACGTGCCTCTTAAGTAAATTGTTCTGTAGTGTCAACTTTGTGTAGTTAAAGTAAATATAATTGTTATTTATTTTAAAAACTCTAAAAACTGCTGGTATTTATTTTGCAATAAAGAACTCACAACAAAACATTTATAAACGTAACAATATGATTTTTGCAAAGCTGTCGTTTTCCTATCAAATTTCAACTACTTTTGCGACTTCTATATAACCATAAATAGTTAAATTAATTTTCATTACTTTCTCTGCTTTTGCCAGCATTCTTTAGAAATCTATTTTAAGTTGGGAAAATTAAGAAAAACTTAAATAGCACAAGCTGTGTTACAGAAAATCCTTTGTATTACAATCTCTGCTCAATTTTAACATTTAGTTCTTCCATTCTCTCTTCTTGCAGTTTTTCCTCGACTTATTGCATTAATTGTTTCTTTAACATAAAAATATTTATTTCTCTAATATTTTTCTAACAGTCAGTTACAACTTTCTACCCTTAAATATTGCCAATACTTTTGTTTGTTAGTAAAGTTTTGCCTTTTCTATTTTCTTTTTTATTACAGTTTTTTTGGAGTTTTTACTCTCCAGAAAGTATTTGTTTGTTGTTCCTTTTTTTCCTTTTCTATTTTTCCCCCATTTTCCATAAGTTTTGCATGATGATTTCAACATTAATTTAAGAGCCTTTTCGTTTTTATTTCCTTTGGCCAACCCACCTTTGTTAAATTTGTAAATTAAATTTTTGTATTTTTTGTTACGAATGTTATGAAAAGCCCCGCTTTTGGGGAAAATTTCACGTTGTCACAATACAATTTTTGTATTTATAAATTAAAATTTATCTTTTTATATTTTCGACAAAATTTAGTATTGATTAGCTTACTTTTTAAGCTTTGTGTTATTCTTTACTAAATTGTTTTTTAATTTAATTCACTTATTTGCTATTCCCGATGCACTTCTCCGTTTTTTTTGCATTAATTATAAAGGAAGACTTTGATTCCTTATAGAAAATTTCATGCCACCGAAGTAAGGAAAAAAGGAAATTAGTTTCACTGCAGAAATTAGTATACTGTTCGTTATTTTCGTATTTTTCATACAAGCTTGTAGAACAACAATTAACAATGTTTTTAATTTCAAATCATTTAGATAAAATGTATTTTAATTAATTTTTTAGTAGTTAATTATAAAGCACTAGATCACTATTTAATAAAAAATTTTTAAAAGCTTTTATTTTTTATTATTTTTTCGATATTTCGCCACACCGTTGGTTGGCATCATCAGGAAAACAAAAATAAAGAACATTGTTTTGAAGATCATTTTGGGGAAGAATTCAAGTAAATGCTTAGCACTTGCAAGGAGCATGTAGCTCTTGGTGAAAATAGTGCCACTTCTATTAACTGACAAATAGCGTATGACTCTTTCCAAAGCAGGTGCTGGATTAGGGACATGAAAAAAAGACTCTTGTGATTATTTAAAGGCTCAAAATAGACTTTAATGGTTTTAGTTCCAGCGTTGCAGCATACACTGTGGCGTACGGAAGGGTGCATTTTTATTCGATATAACTAAAAAAACTAGAATTACTTAAAGAAGCCGAGACTCTTAAAGTTCTTAGCAGAGAATTAAAACATTAAAAGCCTCTGAACTAAACCCCTTTGATTTGAGAGAAATATTCTGAAGCATGCATTATTTGCATTATTTTATTGGCCTGGCTTCCTAACCAAACGCTAACAATTTTAAAAATCCATAATTTTTCTGATATGTATCAAGGTACATTTCATGATAGTTGCATTTTAGTTTTTTACCACACGGGAGTTCGGTACAGTATGAATCGCAAGCAAAACGAAAATAAATGTGGGGACGACTAATGACGGACTTAAGACAGAAGCGGCAGCACTTACTGAAGTGCAGCCCTGCATGGTTTGACGAGTGACTTAAACGAACGAGTAATGACCAACTGTTGAATTGGGACAGCCGAGAGATGGGAAACAATTACCTATTTACTTTCTTTAAAATAAATATTTTTAATATTATAATAAGAAGAAACAGTTTTTTCATTATAAAACTCTACATAAATAACAAAATCAAAGTATTATGAAAAAACTTATCTATCTAACTCCTCTACTTTATCCCTGTTTAAAGAAAGTAGCAGTAGTAGGTTTAAGTAACTCTTGTCAGAATGACAAGACTTATTTTTATAGTGGAAAATTGGTATTTCTATCTATTTCACTTGCTCATAATCAGCTTCCATCACAATGCATTGCGCGAATCAAACATAGCTTTGGAATTCAACTTCAGTTAGAGGAATTCTTAATTTTTCTTATATAATTTTTGTATATTTTTTAAACTAAATAATTTTTTTTTGTTTTAAATGCTATAAACAAAACTACTAAATATTTTCTTAATTTTTTTTTTATTTGAAAGTACAATCGTTAATAATGGAAAATAATTTCATTCAAATGGCTGCCTTGGCTGGCCATGCAGTAGCCTATACCATCGATCCAATTTTTAAGCGCATTAGCGATTGTGTGCAGCTTTATTTCGCGAATGGCTTCACGAATATTGTCCTTTAAAGCGTCAATTGTCTCCGCCTTATCGGCGCAACACTTATCTTTGACAGCACCCCACAAATGATAGTCCAACGGTGTCAAATCGCAGCTCCGTGGTGGCCAAACTACATCAGCTCTGCGGCTGATAATGCCATGTTCAAAAATAGCGCAAAACATCGGGTGTAGCTTCGGCTGTGTTGCACGTAGCGTGGCCCTGTTGAAACCAAATATTGCCCATATCCTCCTCTTTAATTTTTGTGAACAAAAATTCGTTCAACATGGCCCGATAACGATCACCATAGACTGTAACGGCCACTCCTTGCTCATTTTCGAAGAAAAATGATCCAATTATGCCTCCGGACCAAAATCCGCACCAAACAGTGACTCGTTTTGGGTGCGGCGGCTTTTCAATGTATACGTGCGGGTTTTTTGTGCCCCAAATGCGACAATTTTGCTTATTTACATACCCGCCAAGATGAAAATGAGCTTCATCTGAAAAGATGATTGTTTTTGCACAATCGGCATCTTCTGTAAGTCGATCGTAGGCCCACTTAGCGAAGCAAAAACCCATTGGAAGACCACTTGGCTTCAACTCCTGAACCAATTGGACTTTGTACGACATCATACCAAGGTATTTATGCAAAATTCATCTCAATGATGTCTCCGAAATGTTCAATTGCTGAGAACGACGGTGAGTTGATGTTAATGGCGCTTCACGCCAACTTTCTGCCACAGCAGCAATATTCTCGGGTGTACGGACTGTTTTTGGGCTTTCACGCTTTGGTTTATCGATGAGGATGTCAGTTTCTTTCACTTTTTTCACAAGATAACACACATACAGAGCTGACGGTGCTTGTCTGCTTCCAAAATCCGTACGCAATTTTTGCACACATTCTGCAGCTTTACCATGATTTTCAAAGTAATGTAGCAATATTTGCCATTAAATTAAAGAAATTAAGTCTTGGAAAATGAGTCAAATCATTTTTTCCCAAACACTTAGAAAATATAAACAATTGAGTTTTAAAAGACCTCAAACTGCCCCAAGTTTCATCTATAAATTGATTTCTTCCCTGTAACTTCTTGTTCAGTTTATTATAGTGCTCGAGTAAATCCGTGAAAAAAGCAAACTCGATGCACCAATTCTTATCCTCCGATATTTCCCACTTATCCCAATTTTGGTTTTTAGAAAAACTTTAATTTCTTCGAGAAGACTCCAAACTCTCGAGAAGGCATGCCCACAACTCAGCCACCTGATCTTTGTGTAATAAAGTACATCTGAATATTATGCATCAACTTCCGATAAAAACTCCTGAAATTTTCGATGTAACAAACCACGGGCTCGAATGGTATTTAATTAATTTTAAAATAATATTAAGTACGTGGTTAATATCCAAGGCAGCCTTGCAAAGAACATCTTGGTAGATTATACAATGTAAAAAAATTGTTACGCTTTCAGGATTCTGACTTTTATAAACTCCTGCAAACCACAGCAAACCAGTTGTTAAATTAATTAATTTGGAAATTGGGGCATTAAGAGATTCCATCCCCTCTCTAAATTTATCATAAATTATTTTTCCTGTCGTCTTTCCTTTCAAAGATCTCAAACAAGCAAGTTCTTCGGTTATTACAAAGTTTTCATCTGATAAAAATTAGAAGTTGGGCTGTATCACTCCTGTCAACACTCTCGTCCATAGTGACTGAAAAATAGTTAAACTATTTAAGACGTCCATTGAGTTGATTGGTTAAATTAAAAGAAATCGCTTCAATTCTTTTTGTGACCGTTTTACGTGACAGCCCTATAGATTCGAAATCTTTTACCTTTTCTGGGCATAATACTTTTCCAATGCTAATTAACACATCCTTAATAAATTCTCCTTCAGAAAATGGTTTGTTACTTTTTGCTATTTTATAGGCAACAATGTGACCAACTAACGAGGAGGATCGCTGGACACTACATTGATTTTTAGAAAACATTTGCTGACTAGATATTTTTCTTTTCAATTCCTCTGAATGAACTTTCTTGTCTTCATCTGTCATTTTATAGTACTTCGACCCAAGATGTTTTGAATTAAAGTGCCTAGCGAGATTATAATCTTTTAGTACAGCTGCCGGTTCTTGGCAGATAAAACAAATAGGTTTTTGCTTACATTCCATAATGAAGTACTTCCATGTCCACTCTTCTTGAAATACTCGACATTCCGAATCAATTTTCTCTTTCTATTTTCGATTGACATATATGGGGGTAAAAAACTTAGACTATTTTACTATTGCACTCATATTTACATAAACTTTATTATTTTAATTACACAAATAAAACTGTACGTTGGCAACTTTATAATTTTACTTCACAAATTATTCTTTACGTCACGAGATTTACAGTTGTACTGATTGCTGATTAATCCATCGCTGGCCCTTTTATATTTGTTGCGCATGTTGTCTCGAATATTCAAGAATCTTCTATATCTCACATGTAATAGTTGTTGTTATGTTATACGTTCAGTTTTCTATATTATTTGTTAGTGTTTTATGATGTTTATGTTTTTTCTTGGAATATTGCATCAGAAAGTTGTTGTTCTCTTGTGTGTACAATATTTCCTAGAAAACTACGCAGTTTGTACACAATATAATATGAAAACATCGCATTTTGTTGCTAAAATTGTCAATTTATATCTTTTTTAAAACATAATGTAAATTTATTTTTTTGGCATAATTTTTTAATAGGCGATTAAGTTTTTTTTGAAAAACGTTCGCGGGCCGTAGTTCGCGCGTCACTGGTTCAGCGAAAGAATGAAAGTAATTATCTGTCAAATCAAACACGAGCTAATTGTTACCATTCACGAAATAAGCACTAGAAAAAAAAACGTTAGATGTCGGACCTTTTATATAGATTTTTTGTTTCTATTTACCTCTAGACATTTTTGAGAAGAAAAAAATATTGCAATAAAAGATGTACTTTTCGGTTATACTACGACGACGTTAATCTAAATCAATAACGTTGGTTTAAATACGGATTTTGTAACAAATTTTTGTTTTTTACGAACCTTTTAGTCCTCAAATTTTATATATTCTATGATCCTCTTACTTCTCACCCACTTTTAGACAAAATAAATTACACTGGAATTCAAAATATGAACTGTTTTAGACTTGACTAGCTTAATCAAAATCGTGTTTCATTTTAAAGCTTTACTTTAATCTACGTTAATTTGTGCTAGATTCTTTTAATAATATGAGAATATCATGAAATATTTGTTATTAAAAAAATATAGTTGAAATGTGTTATCCATATGGCCATTTCACTACTGTTGATATAGCTCATCAGTGGACTACACCCCAAATTTTGTATAGAAAATGCAAGAGCTTTATATCTCAAGCCAAATTGATTAAATGAGAGTTTTAATTGAACAACACAGCAAAAATACAACAAAACTTAAAGACACTTCTACACACAAACACAGCAAACATTGCGAAAACAAAAACAATTTTCATTTTTTTTTATTTTATTAAAGCTTTATTTTTATATGTGCTTGGATTTTCCGACGGGGTTAAAATTACTTTTATTTGGGTACGGTTTTCCGTCGACCCTCGGCAAATTTGGTTTGTGAACAAACCGGTTTCGGCTGTTTGCCATCTTCAGTGTTCTTTTCGAATATTATTATAACGCAATTGCTGCAAATTTGACGAAGGTCGACGGAAAACCGTACCCAAATAAAAGCTTTATTTTTATAATTAAAACTTTAACAAATTTTCTAGATCAGTTATGGAAAATGGTTAGAGAAGCATTTGTCTAACTAATGCACTCTATTGTAAGAGTCCAATATGCTGGGTTCAACATATTTTCCTAAAACCTATTGAGCATTTCAAAAAGTTTACAACAAAGCAAATCAAATATAGATCGAAACTGAGAAATGAAGTCTCATATGCCTTATCCCAATACCGCTGGATAAATACATAACATTTACCGATTATCCATTACTGGAAAGTGAATAAATATAAAGAAAATTGAATAATCATGTAAGGTCCCAGAAATATTCTATTTTGTGTCTAAAATAAAACTGAAAATAATATGTGATTATTATTTGAAAATGTTTAAAAAAAACTATTTAAATAATTTTACCCATTAAGGATTTCTTAATAATTTTTTGTTTTTGTTTTTTGCTAAAAGCCAGTTTTAATTAGTTTGCATTTAAACTTCTATTATTGCTGACAAACACGCCATTATTCATTACAGTTGAGTTTATTAATCGCAAGCTGCTTCAGTTAATGTGATATCAATCTAGCAACTAGAACATGAACTCATGTAATAACCTTATCATAATGAACGATATGTTATACAAGATAGTGCTAAACAAAAGCTGACATATATTTTATTATAACGCAATTGCTGCTAATGGTTTCTTTTTTAAGTTAAACAAAAAAATGTCTTTAATTAATTTGTGTGCTGGATTGTTTTCACTACTCATTTTGAACAAATTGCGAAATTGAAACCAGCAACAAAATTTATTTAAAAGAATTAAAGAAAATGATCGTTGCTACCGACAAACTCATTTACTAATAAAACCAGCCACAACATAAAAATATAGTGCAAGTAAATTTGTTTCTTAATAAACTTAAACACTGTGGCACTTTCATAAGGCAACGCATTCAATGCAGGCAAGTGCCAGTCAGTGTTGTCAGTTACGACAATGTGTCAACAAACCTGGCGATTAAACATTAATTTTTGGCGAATAAAATTTAAGAGTAGCAAATGATGAGAGACACTTGGTGATATTTAAGATATCACAATTTTTTGTAATTAAAAAAAAAATAAAAGATTAACGAATGCGCTTTGAAGCATCTTGAAGCACTTTATGTTAATGAATCACAGTAGGGAAACTTCCATTCATAAACTTCATTCAATATTTTATTATTAAAATACCAAATAGTCTTAACGAGTTCTGGACTTAAATTTATCCGTTTCTAATATCACGGTTTTTCTCAAAAGCAATACTTGTGTCATAAGAAATATTTTATATTTAAACTTAATTGAGAACATAAATATAATAGAAAAGTGCTATTAAAGAAAGGATTTTAAAAAAATTGATTCTGGTATTTCTTTATTTATTTTTTTATCTCCACATTTGTTTGGAATTTGTTTATTTTACGATAAAAGAAATAAATTAAAGTAAAAAAAATATCCGTATGTAATTTAGACAATATTCAGCTACACTCCCTTACAAAATATTAATTGTGGATCCTTATGTGGTTGTAGAGCTTTCCCAAGGCAGCAGAAGCACTACAGAAAATCTAAGATTTAATCTAACTGTTGAGAATCAGTAAACATTCGTTAATAATAGCCGTTTTTTTATTAATATACAGTCTATGGAAGTTGTCGTTCTTTCAGACTTTAAGCTTAATTACAAAAACAATAAAAACAAAAATGCATTACATGTCTGGAGTCAAAAAATATAAAAATCATAACAAAGTATCTATTTTCTTTTTTAAGATCTTTTTTATATATTTTTTCTTCTCGATATTTCGCTTTCCTTTAGAAAGCTTCTTCAGGGAAAAAAAATATAAAAATTTTTTCCTAAAGAAGCTTTCCAAAGGAAAGCGAAATATCGAGAAGAAAAAATATATAAAAAAGATCTTAAAAAAGAAAAAAGATATTTATTAATCATAACAAAGGTTATGTGTTCAAGAACACATTTATATCACGTTTAATTCTAGGAACACTGGTAGAGAAGTCGATGAAGTTATAAAGATCATTAAAATCAGAACAAAATCTGTGAAAAGGATCATCATTAATAAAATTTTGACGATAAAATTTAAGATGCAAAAGATTATAATTTCTTGTTGGCCGTCGAGGAATGTTAAATTGTATATATTGTCCAGGAAAAAGCCAGAGCAAATATCACCATTTCTTAAATTTATCAGAAACGTAACACTTAGCATAGTTCTACGACTCCGCAGCGTTGGCAAACCGATCATGACAAGTCTGGTATTATATGGGGGAAGATTCATAAAGTTGTGCCCATACATGTTACGAAAGCAAAACAACAAAATTTTTTTTGAACTGACTCAGACAACAGACCCATATTCCAAAATTGGTCTAATCAAGGACGTATATAGCCGTATCGTGATATGTGGGTCGCTGAATTCCTTGGCCCATCGTTTTATAAAGGCAAGTAATCCACGGGCTTTATTAGTTGCAATATTTATGTGTTGAGAAATGCTCAATTTCGAGTCCAGTAGAACATCTAAATCCAAAATTTTGTCAACTGGTTCTAACGTATGACCATTTAAGTATAACGAATTATAATCAACCATTTTCCTGGAATAATGCATGTGTTTGCATTTTTTTAAATTTAACTTCATTAGATTTACATCGCACCATTCAAAAGAACAATCAAGAACAAGTTGTAGAAGATGAATATTGTCATTGTTGCTACAGCTTAGAAAAATTTTTACATCATCAGCATACATCAGAATATTTGAGAATTTAATAGACGATTGTAGATCATCAATAAAAAGCAAAAATAAAATTCGGCCAAGATAGCCTTGAGGAACACCGGATAATACAGTTATATGTTTAGACAATGTGGAGTTAAAGCTTATGCGTTGGTGTCTGCCAGTAAAATAAGATTTAATCCACGTTATACAAATATTTGTAAAATCCATTAAGCAGAGTTTCTTGAGTAATAAAAAGTGATTAACTTAATCAAAAGCCTTACTAAAATCAGTATATATAACGTCTGTATGTTGACCATTTATAAATCCACGGTTCACCAAGCAAGTAAGTTGTAGCACGTTCGTCATTGCTGAGTACTCCTTGCGGAAGCCATGTTGATATGGTGAAAGTATTGATGAAACTTGATGACATAACGAAGCAGTGACACATTTTTCAAAAAGTTTAGGAGTCGCACTCAAGTTTGCAATGTTTGATCTGGTTCCTGATTTAAATAATGGAATGATATAAGATTCCTTCCATAGTCGGGGAAAGTAACCATATTTCAACGAAGTGTTAAACATGATTGTTAAAGGAAATGCTAATACATGAGCGCAATTTAAAAGTATACAGTTTGGAACACCATCAGGTCCGGAATAGAATGATAATTTAGAATATTTTGTATTGTTTAAAATATCAGCAGTAAATATCGAGGGGAAAGATATTTTATTTGGGTACGGTTTTCCGTCGACCCTCGTCAAATTTGGTTTGTGAACAAACCGGTTTCGGCTGTTTGCCATCTTCAGTGTTCTTTTCGTACTAGTTGCGTTCTATTGTTAGTTGTGTTTATATAGTTCGTGTCTCCCTTCGTGTTATTGCGTTCGTCACTTACTGTCTCTTTTGCCTGCATCTCTCTCTCTCCTTTTTCATTTGTCTCTTTTTACCTAATTTGTCGTCCCTTTTTCATTCGTCTTCTTTCCTAACTAAATCCTTTTACGATCATGCTTGTTGTCCGTTTTTGTTCATGTGTGAACCTATTGGGTTTTTTTCTTTTTTCTTCATGTGACATAATAATCTGTAATTGTACGTTTATGATGTTCTTTATTGCTTTGGTCTTCTTTCCTAACTAAATTCTTTTACGATCATGCTTGTTGTCCGTTTCTGTCTATGTGTGAACCTATTGGGTTTTTTTTCTTTCTTCCCCTTTTTATGTGACATAATAATCTGTAATTGTACGTTTATGATGTTCCTTATTGCCCTGGTCTTGCGCACCTGCGTAACGTTTTTGTGCTGGTGTAGTGTTTGTTTTCCTGTAAAAATGTTTCAACGGTTCAAATATTGTGTCCGAAGCAGTGTTTATTTGTTCATTTATTATTCGTCCGTCAAATGTTTTTTGTTTGTATATTTCCATGTTTTCTAATACATTTAGTCTCCTTCCTTTGTGCTGTGTGTGGAGCAGTTTAACCGTTGTCTTAATATGTCCTGGTGTACATTTGTTGTTAAATATATGGTTCGCGAAGTTTGATTCTGGAGTCGATTTTGGTTCTCGTAGTTTCTTGTTATAGTCTCTGATGTGTTCCCTAAATCTGGTCTTAATTTTTCGTCCTGTTTGCCCGATGTAGCTATAATGGCATGTACAAGTTAATTTGTACACTCCTTGTTTGTCAAGTATATTCGCCTCGGTTGTTTCATTCCGTAGTATTCTGCCTAGGTTGTTTCTTGTTCTGAATGCGGTATTGATGTTGTGTTTTCCAAAGAATTTCGCCAGTTTGTACGTTGATGTTCCCATATATGTTAATGTAGCCCACTTTTTCCCTTCCTTCTCCTGTTCTTTGTTCGTTCCAATTTGTTTCTTGATGTTATCTACGAGGCGCTTTTTGTATCCGTTGTTTTCCGCTATGGTGTATATTGTTTCCATTTCCTTCATATACATTTGCCGTGTTAGTGGTGTTCTCTCGAGTCTTGTTATTAACTGCCTGATTGCTGCGTTTTTGTGTTGCTGGGGATGATTTGATGAGTTGTGTATTATTGTGTCCGTTGCTGTTGGTTTCCTGTATATTTCATATTCGATTCTGTTCGAGATTATGTTCCTCTTGATCGTTAGGTCCAGATAATTAATTCTCCCCTCCTCTTCCTTTTCCATTGTAAATTCTATGTCCTTGTGTCTTCCATTCAAGTAATCCAGAATTTGCTCCTCGTTATTTCCTTCTAGTATACATATTATGTCGTCGACATATCTTGCGTAGAATATTACTCCGAAGTTGGTCTTTAATTCCCTTACGTATTCCTCTTCTAATTTCTGCATAAATACTTCCATGAGGGTGGCAGATGTTGGATTTCCCATCCCTAGTCCTGTTATCTGCCTATATATATTGTTGTTAAATTTAAAGTAATTCTGTTCTAGTGTCGCTTTTAGTGTGCCTGTAATTTGTATTGCTAGTTCCTTGTTTTCCGTTTTGTTTTCTACTGTCCTATGAACAATGTTCAATGTATCCATTACCGGAATTGATGGATACAAGTCCTTCACGTCAAAAGAGACCAGTTTTGTTTTCTCCGTTATTTTCACATTCTCCAGTTTATTAATCAGTTCTGTAGTGTTGACTATTGTATGCTTATATTCCAGGTCTAAGGTGTCTTTCAATATTGTTTTCATATATTTCGAAAGTTTGTAGCCTGGTGCAGATTTGCAATTAATTATGGGTCTCATTGGTATCTCCGGTTTGTGTATTTTCGGTAGTGCTATCATAGCTGGTGCGGATGGATTCATCATTGTCAATGTGTGCGACATGTCTGGTCTTATTATCCTTGTCGCCTTTTTTATAATTTCCTTAATTTTCGTTTGGTATTCCTCCGTAGGATCTTTACCAATACCAAACGAAAATTAAGGAAATTATAAAAAAGGCGACAAGGATAATAAGACCAGACATGTCGCACACATTGACAATGATGAATCCATCCGCACCAGCTATGATAGCACTACCGAAAATACACAAACCGGAGATACCAATGAGACCCATAATTAATTACAAATCTGCACCAGGCTACAAACTTTCGAAATATATGAAAACAATATTGAAAGACACCTTAGACCTGGAATATAAGCATACAATAGTCAACAATACAGAACTGATTAATAAACTGGAGAATGTGAAAATAACGGAGAAAACAAAACTGGTCTCTTTTGACGTGAAGGACTTGTATCCATCAATTCCGGTAATGGATACATTGAACATTGTTCATAGGACAGTAGAAAACAAAACGGAAAACAAGGAACTAGCAATACAAATTACAGGCACACTAAAAGCGACACTAGAACAGAATTACTTTAAATTTAACAACAATATATATAGGCAGATAACAGGACTAGGGATGGGAAATCCAACATCTGCCACCCTCATGGAAGTATTTATGCAGAAATTAGAAGAGGAATACGTAAGGGAATTAAAGACCAACTTCGGAGTAATATTCTACGCAAGATATGTCGACGACATAATATGTATACTAGAAGGAAATAACGAGGAGCAAATTCTGGATTACTTGAATGGAAGACACAAGGACATAGAATTTACAATGGAAAAGGAAGAGGAGGGGAGAATTAATTATCTGGACCTAACGATCAAGAGGAACATAATCTCGAACAGAATCGAATATGAAATATACAGGAAACCAACAGCAACGGACACAATAATACACAACTCATCAAATCATCCCCAGCAACACAAAAACGCAGCAATCAGGCAGTTAATAACAAGACTCGAGAGAACACCACTAACACGGCAAATGTATATGAAGGAAATGGAAACAATATACACCATAGCGGAAAACAACGGATACAAAAAGCGCCTCGTAGATAACATCAAGAAACAAATTGGAACGAACAAAGAACAGGAGAAGGAAGGGAAAAAGTGGGCTACATTAACATATATGGGAACATCAACGTACAAACTGGCGAAATTCTTTGGAAAACACAACATCAATACCGCATTCAGAACAAGAAACAACCTAGGCAGAATACTACGGAATGAAACAACCGAGGCGAATATACTTGACAAACAAGGAGTGTACAAATTAACTTGTACATGCCATTATAGCTACATCGGGCAAACAGGACGAAAAATTAAGACCAGATTTAGGGAACACATCAGAGACTATAACAAGAAACTACGAGAACCAAAATCGACTCCAGAATCAAACTTCGCGAACCATATATTTAACAACAAATGTACACCAGGACATATTAAGACAACGGTTAAACTGCTCCACACACAGCACAAAGGAAGGAGACTAAATGTATTAGAAAACATGGAAATATACAAACAAAAAACATTTGACGGACGAATAATAAATGAACAAATAAACACTGCTTTGGACACAATATTTGAACCGTTGAAACATTTTTACAGGAAAACAAACACTACACCAGCACAAAAACGTTACGCAGGTGCGCAAGACCAGGGCAATAAGGAACATCATAAACGTACAATTACAGATTATTATGTCACATAAAAAGGGGAAGAAAGAAAAAAACCCAATAGGTTCACACATAGACAGAAACGGACAACAAGCATGATCGTAAAAGAATTTAGTTAGGAAAGAAGACCAAAGCAATAAAGAACATCATAAACGTACAATTACAGATTATTATGTCACATGAAGAAAAAAGAAAAAAAACCCAATAGGTTCACACATGAACAAAAACGGACAACAAGCATGATCGTAAAAGGATTTAGTTAGGAAAGAAGACGAATGAAAAAGGGACGACAAATTAGGTAAAAAGAGACAAATGAAAAAGGAGAGAGAGAGATGCAGGCAAAAAAGACAGTAAGTGACGAACGCAATAACACGAAGGGAGACACGAACTATATAAACACAACTAACAATAGAACGCAACTAGTACGAAAAGAACACTGAAGATGGCAAACAGCCGAAACCGGTTTGTTCACAAACCAAATTTGACGAGGGTCGACGGAAAACCGTACCCAAATAAAATTGAAATTAACCCCGTCGGAAAAGCCAAGCACATATCGGGAAAGATATTGCTTGAGATTGCGTTATAGGGCAAATCAGCTGTGTACTGATCAGCAGAATACGTGGTGCAAAAAAAAATCGGCAAACATATTGCATATAACTGAGTTTTCACGAGAATCTTGACTAGATATTTCCTAGTAGTTGGGTAGCCACATATTTTTCTTTTGGAGTTAACAAAATTATAGAAGGATTTTGGGTCCATTAGAAAATTGCGTTTCTTATCCATCAAGTATTTTCTATATAATTCAATGTTAGTTGAATTATATTGGGCACGTACCTACAGTATCCAACATAATCAGCAGCCGAACCCGTAATCTTATACTTTTTGTAGCGTTTGCTTTTTAAATTCTTTAGTCTTGACAATTGTTTAGAACTCCATGTAGGGCCCAACTGCTTTTTTAAAGAGATCTTTGGCACACAATCATCAATGTATTTATGTGAAGTTTTATAAAATAAATAAATCTACCATTGCATCTATAGAATTAGAGGAACCATCGGATATTGATAACAATTCCAACCAATTCGTACTATACAGGAACTGGTTTAACGCAGCATAATCTGTACGCTAAAAAAAATATTTATTGTTAGTGTCTTTGTTTATTTAAGACCATTATAGGACGATATGGAGAAGTTAAGTTCGATTGTTGGATGGTTTGGGTCCTCAGCTATAGACATAGGATCAGCTCTGTGTAAGGTGAAGTCTGACGGTTCACTCACAAATACCAAATCAAGAATCTTATTAATATTCCTGATTCCATTCAGTTGATAAAACAGCAGTTAATAACATCATTGTTCCAATCGATCGCTTTAGTTGGAATATAGTCGAAGGATTCAGTTGAAATAATGGTGGAATTACGCCGCAAAAAACTCAACGCTGGTCTACTAATCGCTAATAGAGGTCAATAGAATAAAATGGAATAACCAAAGAAGTTCTAAAAAATATGAAAGGTTGTGTGGTCCTTTGAGTAGCAAACAGTTTTTTGGTGTTTGGTGAAATTATATGTGTAAAGAACGATTAAAATAGACATGGGATTGATGTGATTTGATTTACATCTGCACCGGCTAGGTAGTCATAATCAGATGGTGGTCAAACCACTTTCAATGATTTGCAAACGTCATTCACGCCCTAGGAGGCCATCGAATACGTATATCCTCCGGTCACTCCTAGTAGCAATTTCGAAAGCCCGAAGTAGGCCGCAGCCTTCACTCCTTGCTGAAGAGTTGGAGACTTTCCAACTCGTGGTCCAGAACGCATGTAGCTTAATATAATTAAGAACACGACGGCATTCATACTCACTGGACCTGAACCATTCATTGTGTTCATTTTGAATGATTCGACCCACAAACTATCACGAGAGTCTCGAAACCACAACCACCACGATACTCCCATATAGGGGCCAACCTCAATAACCAGTCAGAGAACAGCTAATTGTCTCAAGAGACAAATAGTGAACTCTGCGGGCGTACTGATTCCCGTGGAAATATGTGGATTGTCCAGGTGACTCCTACTAGCCTTTAAGGGGCCTGGGCTCGCTTTTACCCTGGAAGACACCAGTCTAAATGGAATAGTAGGTTCCAAAAAGACTATCATGTGCCCCCGGGGGGAAATAGACATGGGATGCTAAACGATTTCTGGTGGGCGGAAAAACGACCTCAAGTACCACATATAAACAACTCAAGGACTAAAACGTCATCAAAAACATCTGTCGGAAAAATCCTAATTTTAATAAAGTAAGAACGCAAATCCTTTGGTGAAGACTACATAAGATTTGGCGCAGTGAAATATAGAACTCTTACTTCTTTTAACTAAAAACGAAAAAATGGCAACACTGCTGAGCAAAAAATTAAACAGGATAGTAAAGGAATGAATTTGCAGAATTTGACAACGGTTTGTTTTTTAGAATAATAAACTTTTATTCATTTAAGCGGCTTGAGGTTTCGCTTCTTTGGTAATATTGTGAGTAGCTCATGGACAGACAAGTGCAAATACGTTTATTAATAATTTTGGAGTAAAAGACAACATTCAATACATTCCTAGATTCAACAATTAACTATTGTAGATACTTAAGTTTTGCAAACGAAGAATTTGCCTTCTCCATCTCGCCTTTATTTGCTTGCACTGTAAATTGTACAACTGTACAACAGAAGCATACATTTCTTTAATGATTTAACAATATGACCTGAACAAATTCTTTTAAACTTCTGTCATTAAGGCTAACCGCTTTGTATCTATTGTTGGCAAATTTATGGATGTAGTTGATTAATTTACATATTCAAAACATGAATAACAAATACAGTGTGTCAGCACACACATATTAGCAACAGCAGTAACAACACCATCAACAACAGTTTATAACTATTTTAATAATAAAAACAACAACAACAATATAATACTTATATGCAACATAATAGATACATTTATGGCATGAAGTCAACGCATTTGCTATGCGAATTGTACGTAACCACTCTACAAAAATATTGCACAAACTTGATTCACACTCCTGAATATAGTGGCTTGAAAGTAATTGTAAAGTGTAACTGGTTGAAGAGGAGAGGCGTTATAATATATTGCAACAATGTTGTGTGATGATGATTGTTGATGAAGTATAAAAATTATACATTCAAATACCTACACATACAAACACTTGATCACATGCACAAACTTTCATACATATTTTTATTTTTTATTTTTTTACATTTCCACAAACAAGTGTGTTCGCATAATTTACTTTATTAAAATAACGCATAGAGAGAGAAAAACTAAAATCATTTTAAATTTATGCAGAAACAAGCTTTCGAACTTTTTATTTCGAGCACATCAAATAATTTATTCTTCAAATTTAATTTTTCTTAATTTGCATTGAGTAGAGAACACGTTATTTAAAAACAAAAACCATTTTTTCGCACATAGTTTAAGAAAACTTTATCAAGAATTTAAATAATTAATTTATTTTGAAATATAAATATTTAAACCTTTTCAATTTGCTTTTAAAGTCAATATGAATATGAGTTTTTAAGCCAATTATTATTTAGAAAAAAATACAAAGTATAAATAGGCATTCTTTCAAAGTGGCTACAATTTAGGGTATAAAAATATCTTAATATTTAGTCTTGTGACCTTTTACAACAAAAAAAAGCAAAAAAAAAATGTTTAGAACACTTTTACTACTGCATTTTTATTCTGGTAAACAAAAATATTGTTAAAGATGAGAAAGTAAAAGAAGATAAAAAAAAACAAATCTTGGATCATAACTTGATACAGGACTTACAAGGGAAGTTGTAATAGAGACAAACAATTGGTAATTTCTTGTACGAACTGCATAGAACAAATATATAAAAGAGTGTTTAGCCTAACCGTATGGCTAAACAGTATTCAGATATAAACTGCTTTTATTAACTTCCCTTGACATCGTACATCGGAAATAGTTTAAGCACTAATTACCCTATATATATATATATATATATATATATATATATATATATATATATATATATATATATATATATATATATATTGTTGCGTTTATAGCTTTTATAAACGTTTTGTTGTGAGTTCTTTATTGCAAAATAAATAACACCAGTTTTAAAATTAATAACAATTTTATTTACTTTAACTACACAACGTTAACACTTCAGAACAATTTACTTAAGATGCACGTCTTTAGTTTATTAGGTTTATTTTTACACTGACTGATTATCCACTTAGACGATGCCCTTTTATATTTGTCCATTTGTATACAATAAATATCGTAAATATTTATTGTATTAAAACCAAAGAAGTTAAATATTTTAAGTTAGTTTTATTACTTTTTGTGCTGTTTATTTACCATATAATTTTATATATATTTTATTTAATTTTCTCTCTTAATGAAGCCATTTTACAAATGTTTCTACCAACTCCACTTAAACTTCCTGCTTGACGCACACTTGACAATAAGTTTATAAATGGAGAATAAGAAAGGAATCGTTTGCATTAGCATAATGACACAAAAAGTCAACAATGGCTGCTAAAGAATGTTAAATTAAAAAATTTTCTTCTTTTCTACAAGAAAAATTTCTTTTTCCAGACGTTTATTAGTTTTAAAAATATTTTATTATTTCATTTATTTGTGTTTTATGTGAAGAGATTCTCGTTTTAAATCTTATTACTCTGGTTCTTTCGAAGTGCTAATGCTGACTTTATTTAAAAGACTGAATTCTTATGTTTATTTTTGTACGTGCTGAGAAATTAAATTAGTTGGGAAGAGACAAACAAAATTGTAATTTCAAAATGTCAATAACCGTGTTAAAAATACTTATATATACGAAAAAAAGTTATTGCAGCAAAATAGAAAATAAACAAAAAAAGAGCAGAAGATACGCCATGCTTAAACGCGTTAGAAGCCATCACACAATCTGATTTTTCTAAACGAACTTCTGTGTCAAATTTTCCACCCTAACGAAAGAGTATTTGCAGATAACAGCACCATTTGTCACTCATATTCATTTGGTAATAGACCGAATTAGTTGGAGATGAGTTCTAAAACGGCGGAATATGAATGATACGCTTAATTACGATCTCGCGGCCATCTCCGAATGGGATCGAGCGAATAGAGTCGATTTAAAAGCCCGTAAGATGCAATGTTGCATACTTATGCATAGATCTGTGTTCGGAAAGGGTGCTGCACAGGTTACTATGCGCGATATAGGTATTTCGGAAAGCTCTTGATGTTTTTGGCATGAAAATTCAGGGTGATGTTCGATGGACTAAACACATATTTCAGGTTTCTAAAGAAGCTTGCAAGTGTCACCGTTTTCTAAAACGGCGTAAGAGACTTCACTTCATCCGATCTTCGTATTATTTATACCACCTATATCCGTCCAAAAATGGAATACAACTCTCATGTATGGGACGGCGCCCCAAAGTCTATTTTGGAGTTGCTCGACCGTAAACAGGAGAGGACCAAGAGGCTCATTGGTGACGGTAGGGTATTCAATTCTATTGATTCCATAAAGCATCGATGCAATGTAGGTTGTATTTCCCTGTTTTGTCGGTACTACAATAGTAAGTGCTCTAATGAAATTAGGGAACTTGTTCCCGAAATTCGTACATTTTTGCGTCGAATCGATTTTCCTTGAGAGCGCATTCAGTTGTCGTCGTGCGGCCAGTGAATCGCACTACTCATTACAGGAAAAATTCGTTTTTTAGCAGAACAGTTCGTAAGTGGAATAAACTTCCTCCAGAGGTCTTTTCAGTCACTTTCAATGTGAGAAAATTCAAATCGAATGTCCACAAACACTACTCCCTCTTTCCTCTTCTCGTCATAACTTATTTTCTTAGTTCTGGTACAATGCTCTACATGAGTAGGGGTCATCCCCTGAGTTCTGGTCCAATCGAAAAAAGAAATGAAGGCGCATTAAGCTTCGCTCTCACTGTGACATGTTTTGTTTAAACCCATAAGAAAAGTACATGCAGTGCTTTATAGCATGATGTAGCGTTGTATTATAGCTTTGCTTGTAGCGTACACTCTGATATCATAAACTACACAATTTTATTTTTCCTCGCATGATAGACTGCCACGACTCCAATTTCATTTTAAAGTTGTCGAGTAAAGTTGAAATTCTTAGAATAAAAGTGTTTTGTTTTTTGTGGGCCGTGTGACGTCCACATTTTCATCAGTTTTATCGTTTACGATAAACTAAGTAATAAAAAACTTAAGGTCCCCCCCTTAGTCAGAATAAAAATTCAAAATTCAAATTCAAAATGCGTATTTCTATAAAATCGAATTAATGCTAAGGTTGAATAAAGCAGCTTGTATTGCTTTCTATTATTTGTAGCCTAAGCATACTCGCCAGATTAATCAACAAACTTTTAATTCCTTTGTTTTTTACATGTACATTTGAAACACTTTCAAATTCTATAATTTTGAGACAGTTTTCCAAGAGCAAAAAATTAAATTTTCAGTTAAAAGAAATATTTCAATATTTCAGTTTTTGTTGGCAAAACTAAATTTCTGTCGCAAACACATCTCTTTTACCGGCAACAAATAGCTTAGCGCAAAGGGATTACAGATCCTTAATGTTTTTTTTTATCGTTCACAAAAATTATTTTTGATTTGCATTAACTACGTTAAAAAATTATCCTACACAAATTTACAGTCAGATTGCATTTCAGATCTTGATTAACAGCAAAAAAAATTGTTAATGAAAGATTTAGACAGTCAAGTCGCCGATGAACGGATTTAAGCAACAATCTTTAGTGGTGTTTATATAAGAGAAAATGTTGTTTCAAAACATTAAATGTCATTCAATTTCCTGTTAAATAGATTAATTTTTATTGTTGTTTTAGTTGTTTTGTTTGTTCTTTTGGCTTGTGATAGTTTGTTTGCAGCAATAAACTTAAACGATGACCAAAAAACAATAGAAGCAAAAATACTTAAAGACAACAAAAGTCATATAATGTTGAAACTTTCTAAGGCAGAATTAGGAAAAACTCATAACCCAATAAACATTTTGAAGTAAAATTATTTAAAATATAATTCAAATCTCTTTTTTAATTTAAAATAACATTAATTCTGACATTTTATCACGACTATGTCATAACGCCATAGTTTAGCTAAAGCAAATTAAATCTTGGAATTGAAATCGTGACTACAGCCGTTAAAAATGTAGACAACTGGCACCATGTTCGCACTCTCTTATCGCCATTTGGTTTTGCCTTGTTGCATTAATGTGTTTGAGTTACGTGAACGTTGAGTGTTCTCCTTCATGACTTTAACGTCATCCTGTTTTTTAGCTAATCTTCGATACACGAGAAAAGGAGAGACAGAGAGAGAGAGAGAGAGAGAGAGAAACCGAGTACATGAACAGGAAATGTTTTGTGCACTATCTGAACTACTTCAGCGTCTATTGGTAGGCATACTAATGTCTTTTTAACACCATGTCAATATTATACAATTAAGGCAGAAACAACTATCAAAATACTACCAAAAGAAAACAGATTTAAACATAATTGCACGCTAGTTACATTCCATTGCTGAAAACGAATGCTAAATAAGTTATCACTTTCAATTTTTCGGCATTCTAAGACTTACGTACTCTTGTTTTAAGCAATAGAGACATCTTGACGGCAATACCCTCTGGCTGCAGGGAGCTTCAAACTCACGTTTAGATCTCTGTCTTGTGATATTGTTAACCTCTTCTCTAAACTTTGATAAGATTGTAGCTCATTGTCTGCTGTTTCACTATTTAGATGTCGTAATCTTAAAAGAACACATATAGCGCATCTGCACAACAATTGTTTTTATGTTTTCTCAAGGCTCGATATTATCCATTGCTTTTACCACTCATAATGTCTTGTCACAAGTTATGGCAGTCTTCTTTAATGATCTAAATATTTTAACACTAAGAAGAAAAAATTTGTCGCCCTTGGTTAAGAGATCCAAAACCACTACATTCTGCTAACTGAATTAGAATTATTAATTTTCGATAACACTAACACGGTTCGACTAATAATTCCAAAAAAATTAATAAAATACAAATCTTTTGTTTCTTTTACATACATTTAGCTTCTGTGGTTGGCAAGGCAGTCTCATACATTCCTATTTTTTAAGTTTTACATATTCCAACTTTTCGTATATTTTTTTTTCCAAAGATAACTTTAGTTTAGCGCGAGCTAAAACTTTTCTGATCCAACGAACATATTTCAATTTGTAAACATTTCTATCGGTTATTTACGTTGTTACTTTTTTCTATTTGCATATCTGTAAATAACGTGAACTATGATCTTGCAGCCGATGTTCTGTAAATATCGTGTTTATAAACAAGAAGTTTGTCTTTCAAATGTGGCAACACCACCAACATGGTCGTTTTGACATTTAGTTTTTTGGCGTATTCATAGTAGACACATTGGCAATTGATAATGTATTCAATGTCGCACGCAAATCGCATTAAAATAATTAAAATCCACTATGAAAATAGTGGCTCTGTCAAAGTTACATTTCGTAAAATTCGTGATATTTTCGGACAACATAATCAATCGTCCTTCTAAGACCGCTATTAAGAATTTGGTCGTTAAATTTAAGTCGACAGACTCGACACAAAATGAGCGAACACCAACGCATATTCAACCGGGTCGTTCAACTGAAAACAACGCAGCCATGAGACACATTGTTAAATAAGATCTAAATTTGTCAATTCCTCGACGTTCTCAACACTTGGAGATATCCAAAACCACCACAAGGCAAATTTTGCTTTAGAATTTTACTTTGAACCCGACCGACGATTCACACCCGCCGTAGATTCGCTCGATTCATTCAGGAACAACCGGTTGGTTTTTCTGAAAAAGTCATATTTTCAGACGAAGTTCATTGTTACTTGTCAGAGTATGTCAACAAGCAAAATTGCCGCATTTGGACTTCTGCAAATCCTAGAGTAATTACTGAGAAGTTTTTGCATGCTCAATATGTCACTGTATGACAGCACACTGGAGACGTGGTTGGGCCGTTTTTTCTTTTTCATAGATGAGTTTGGAAATGCGGTAACGGTTAATGGATCACGCTATCGCTAAATGCTCACAACTCAATTTTTGGCAGATTATTGACGATGTTAATATCGCTGATATATAATTCCCCCCGGGGGCACATTATAAGTCTTTATGGATTACACATTCATCTAGATTGTGTCTTGCGGGGGTAAAAGGGAGCCAAATCACCTTCAAGGCTAGCAGGAGCCAACTGGATAAACCACTATATTTCCACGAAAATCAATAAAGCCCCAGAGTCCCGCTATTTGCCTCTTTAGGCATTTTTTTTTATATAAAGAGAAGTAGCACTTCAGGCAACAATGCCTATTTAGTCAAGTATATTCTTTTTAGGAAAGGGATAGAGAATAGATGAAACAGGTGGTGAAAGTAGAAGAATTGTTGGAAATTAACTGCCGTATGTAAGACAGCAACAGCGACCAGTGACTATGCCTTCATCGGTAAGCAGCCCCACCGACAGTCAACTTTTATTTTTGTAGTGAAAAACAACCAATGTCTTTGTTGGGAATCGAACTCCCAACCCCCATATTTACAAGCTAGTACACTACCTACTAGCCTACAGGGGCACCTCAGACTAATTATTGAGGTAGGCCCTTCGGAGTATCGTGGTGGCTGTGTTTATCGAGGCCCTCGTTTGAGTTTGTGGATCGTATCATTTACAATGAACACAATGAATGGTGCAGGTCCAGTGAGTGTAAATGCTGTCGTGTTCTTCATGCGTTCTGAACCAGGAGTTGGATAGTGGCCAACTCTTAGGCAAGGAGTGAAGGCTGCAGCCTGCTTCGGGCTTGTGAAGTTGCAACTAGGAGTGACCGGAGGATATACATATACAAAGGCCTTCTAGGGCGAGGATGACGCTACATTTTATCCACAGTGGTAATGATCCACCATCTGATAATGGCCCACACGGCTAAGTGCAGCTGTAAATCTTATCACCCATCACTGACATATAGTGTCAAGTGGTGTCACATGTCACACAGCCAATAAAACGATAAATTTATTCACAACCCAATTTCCCGATCGCATAACTTCACGATAATCAGCAGCTAAGTCGTGAGAATAAACTCCACTAGATTATTTTGTTATCTATGTTCAAAACAGAGTCTATATGGATCCAATCGAATTGATTTCAGCCTTAAAACTGATGTGATTAACGAAATAGGACCACCATTTTGCGATTAAAAACTTTAATGAAAGAATCGGCATCTGTCAGCGTGGTAGCGGTGCAGATTTGCTAGATATCATTTTTCATTCATAATTGCCGAACGTTTCGCTTCATAATACAATAAAAATTTGAATCATTTGATTCCTTTATTATCGACAAAATGAAGAGAATATAAAGCATTTTATATTGTTTTAGCACGGTCTAATGTTACGGTCGTGTTCCATAAATCTTTTAAGCGACTAAATAGAACGTTTTAAAATCTTTATGCCACAGATTGAAGAAGTGGATACAGAATGAATAACGAAAATTGAAGACCGTATAGGAGCTGCTATCGTTTTACCTTCTGAATTATTTCTTCATAATTTGTTTTTAAATTTTTATTTTATCACATTTTTTATTTAAATAAAGTACCTTTATCAGTTATTGTGAATTCAGATGCTGTCAAAATACAGGTTTTGTGAAAAAATGTGGCAATATTGTTAGGGAAATAGGAGGCAAATGCGAGAGAATAGTAAAAAACGACAAGAAATAAAGTAAATCTTGAACGGTAACGTAAGTCAAATTCGTATAGAAAAATAGTTATCGTTTAATAGAATATTATTTAATTTTTTAGAAGAATATAATGACATTTTACACCTACCAGTGGTTTTTCAACAATATTTTTTTTTGTAATTACCTGAATACAGAATATCAGCTATATATCAGCTATTTAAAAAAGAAAATTTTTTCGAAAAAAAAAATTGCTGGGTTTAAAATTTCATTATAACACGTTAGTGTAATAGTACGGTGTTGTTTTTTTTTTATAACAATTTGCAAACAAACGCATACATGCATGAATAAGAAAAAAAAAAAGAAATTATAATATAAATTTGTTAGCAATATCGTATATAACACATAAAAGTTCACAAAGTGGCAACAAACAACAAAGCACATACGTGCATAAACGAGAGTTTATGTGCAACAAATGCACGTTTTATTTTATTTATGCACATGCATCCAACTGCTTTTGAATCTTTAAAAGGCAAAGTCGTGTTTTACAATTTTTTTACATGTATTTTTTAGTTCACAAATACTTTTACAGTATATTGTATATATATACATCGGTATGTGTGAGTGCAAAGACCTGAATATGTTTTAATAACAAATTGTAGCTCGAGGTTGAAAACAAAATACATAGAAAATCTAAAGGAAACAAAAAAGGGAAAATTATTAAATCCTTCATATAAAACAAAACGCTTTCAATCGTCTGAGTACAAAATAGTCTTAAAAAAGTTAAATGTTTACAAAAAGAACACAAAAAACAAATACATATGCAAATTTATAAATTCGTGTTTTGAGTTGAAGGATTATTATTAATACGAATTTGTTATTCTCCTTGTCTTTTTGGTTGTTAACCTTTTTTTTTTGTTTTTGTTTTTTTGTTGCAATTAATTTTGCTTTAATTTTATTCATCAGTTAAGATTACGATTATTTCATTTAATAAAAAATTATTAATGTGCGAACATGATTTTCGTTCCAAACGACAAAACAATTAATTTATTGTATTACGAATACCTGCCTGTAGCTGACAGATTATAAATATGGTCGTTTTGTTATTAAAGATAAACAAAACAAATGTATAAGCCGCTCTTTAGTTTTATCTCAATTTGCTTTAAAGGCTACATTCTTTAATATAGTTTCTCCGAAAGTGTTAAATCAATAAATTTTTAATCCTAAAGCGGAAAGTCTTTTATTTTCAAGATTTACGAAATTACCAAAAATGACTCAATATTATTTTTGTTTATACACATAAAAATTATACTTCAAGGATTTAAGAAAAAACAAAAAAAAATTCTTATTAATGATGCTGATAAAATATCGTACATGCAATACTGTGAATAAAAAAAGCAACAAAATAGTCCATTTTAAAAACGATTTATTTCGTTACTGCGCGTTTCGAAATATTTAAAATAAAAAAAGATACTAAACAGATTAATTAAATATAAAATTTAACAAGAGCAGGATATCCTGGCAATATTTTACATATCAATAGACATTTGTCAAAATACCTGCCCATCTAAAAAGGGTCATTTATTGTACGTAATCGAGCTTGTTTCTATATAAAGGATTTTTCAACAAGAAGTTTGTTTTCTAAAAGAAAATAAAACAAAAACTTTAGATTAAGATGATTAATATTTTTATTATAAAGGGTTCGCCATCTGTGTGTGATTAGATTTACATCCGCGCCTGGCCATGAAGCCTTAATCAGATGGTAGACCAAACCACTGCATAATTTGGAACGTCATGCTCGTCCTAGGAAGCCGAAGCTATAATTCTATGCAACAGAACTTTTTAGTTGCAACTTCGATGATTCCACAGCAGGGCTGCAAATCATCACTCCTTGCTAAAGAGTTGGAGACTTTCCAAATACTGTCCAGAACACATGTCTAGCATGTTCACTGGATCTGGGAACATTTCACCAGATAGGTGTTATTAAAGGTGAAATGAACCCGGCCACCATAGAACCATAGACTGATATGGGGCCGCGAAACCACAACCACCACGATACTCCCATAAAGGGCCAACCTCAATAATCAGCCAGAGAACAGTTAAGTGTCTAAAGAGACAAATAACGGAACTCTACGGGTCACTGATTCCCATGGAAATAAAGTGGAGTTTCCAGTTGTACCCCTGCTGACTTCAGGGGAATGGGTAGCTCTCCATTAAGACCATATATGTGCCCCCGGGGGTAGGGTTCGCCATCTATCGTTTTTTTTTTTCAACTACTGCTTATTTCGTGAATGGTAACACTTAGCTCATGTTTTATTTTACAGATAATTAGTTTTATCCTTCCGCTGAACAAATATGGTTGTGTATACGCTTGAACAACGCTGGGAAATATTGAGACATTACGTTGAAAATCATGGTAATGTTGCAGAATGTGTGCGCGAAAATTGCGTACAAATTTTGGATAAAGAAAAGCACTGTCAGCTCCGTATGTTTGTTATCTTGTGAAAAAACTGAAAGAAACTGACATCCTCATCGATAAACCAAAGCGTGAAAAGACAAGAACAGTGCGTACACCGGAGAATATTGCTGCTGTGGCAGAAATTTTGCGTGGAGCGCCATCAACATCAATTCACCGTCGTTCTCAACAATTGAACATTTTGAGAGACATCATTGAGACGAATTTTGCATAAAGACCTTGGTATGCGGCCATACAAAGTCCAATTGGTTCAGGAGTTGAAGCCAAGTGAGCATCCAATGCGTTTTCGCTTCGCTAAATTGTTCACAAAAATTAAAGAGGAGGATATGGGGAGCATTTGGTTTCATTGGACTGCGCTACATGCCACACAGTCGAAGCTACACTCGATGTTTAGTGCCCTATTTTTGAAGATCACATCATCAGCCGCAAAGCTGATCTCTTTTGGCCACCTCAGAGCTGCGACTTGACACGGTTGGACTATTATTTGTGGGGTGCCGTGAAAGATAAGTGTTACGCCGACAAGCCAGAGGCAATTGGCGCTTTAAAGGACGATATTCGTAAAGCCATTGGTTGATATACAGCTGCACACAATCGATAATATACTTAAAAATTGGACCGATCGTGTAGGCTACTGCATGGCCAGCCGAAGCAACCATTTTAATGAAATCATTTTCCATTATTAACCGGAAGGATTGTACTTTCAAATAAAAAAGAAATTTGAGAAAATGTTCAGTAGCTTTGTTTACAGCATTTAAAACAAAAACAAAAAAGTTATTTGGCGGACCCTTTATTACGAAAAGAAAAGTTCGGCAATTGTGAATGAAAAATTATATCTGGCAAATGTCCACCACAACCACGATGATGTCGATAGATGTCGTATCTCTCATCAAAGTTTTTAATCACTTTTTAGCAAAATAGTGGTCCTATTTCGTTAATCACATTACGGATTTAAGTCTGAAATTGTTGCGATTTGCTCCGTATAAACTCTGTCCTTAACATAGCCACCAAAGGAGTTAAATCACACGATCTGGCTGGCCACTTAACTGCTGATTGTAGTGAAATTATGCGATCGGAAAATTTTCTTTTAAATAAATTGTTCCTTTCATTGGCTGTCTGACATGTGGCACCTTCCTGTTGAAACCATATGCCAGTGATATTACCTTAGCCAATAATAGGCCAAAAGTGATTTGTTAGCATCTCGCTATAGCGTGATCCATTAACCGTCTCATCTTCAAAAAAAGGCCCAATCACGCCTCTATAGCACATTGCGCACCATACAGTGACACGTTAAGCAAGCAAAGGCTTCTCAATAATCGCTCTAGGATTTTTAGAAGCTCAAATGCGGCAATTTTGCTTTTTAACATGCCCTGACAAGTGAAAATGATCTTCGCCTCCAAAAAGGATTTTTTCAGAAAAAGCAGCCGATTAGACCTGAATGAATTGAGCGAATCTAGAGCGATGTAAATGGTCGATCGGCTTCAATTCCTGCGCCAGTTGAACCTGGTAAGGCTTCAAAGTCAAATCCTTATCCAAAATTCTCCATGTTTTGCATTTCCACAATTGATGAGAACGTCGAGAAATTGACAAATAGCAAAATTCGAATACAAATACTGGGCAACTAACTCCATTAACATTCTATTGCTGATACCATCTATGCCTGGGGCTTTCTTCGGATTGAGTCTATTAATTTGCCTATTAATTTTATGGATAGAGGGGGTAAAGCCACTACATTTGGCAATTCAGCCACCCCAGTAAACGCGTTTGAGGTAAAAACAGATTTTAGATGCTCAACAAATATATCACCCTTTTCAGAATCAATTCTTGCCTAGTCTCCAGTTGAAGTACGCAGAGGTGGTTTAAACTCACCAGGTATTTTAAGATTTCTAGCAGCAAAGTATCTTAATGTCATTAGAATGAGCTCGGTGTATACAGTGAGCACCTCAAGGTGGCATCACTTTTGGGTAATCTAAAATATCTATCTGATCTATATATCATCATAAGTCATTTAATATTTTGTCCATTTCTCTGTTGCGTCATGTGACGAGTCCTTAAGGAATTTATATTTCTCTATTTTCCCACGTATTAATCAGCTAAGCGAGTTGAAATTAATTTTTAAAACTTTCTTAAAAATTTATTACATTCAGTATTTTGTTGACATATATTTTTGAACTTGTTTATTTTTATCGTTTCAGGTGCGTTTTATCTTCTTTTATACATAAATTTTATCAAGCAAATTCATTTAAAACAGAACACCCAACTGTAAGTAAATAATATTTAATGATTTTAAGTCAACAGAATAAACAAAACACTTATACTACTTGAAAGTCAACTATAGCAGAAAAGAGAATAATCCAACGTTGAACTGAATCCACAAGTCAAGTACAGATATTGTACTTAAGAAAAGTTTAACATATTTCGAAGGCAAAAATTTAGAGCAGAAAACAAAATTTAATCTGAAAAGTTGTGACTGCACCAAATAATTTATCTCGAACATTCAATGTCAAAAGCATTTGCTTAGAGAACTCGAACAAATACAGCGAATTTGCTTTTGTGTATTATCAAAAAAATCTTGTGTATCGGAAAAGGAAGGGGGTAGAAGAGCAGAATAACAAAACCATAAATACGACGGAAAATGTCACGAGATGCAGAAGAAATAAATATAAAATTTTATAAGTATTTTTCATATCATTCTGGCCGCTAGCTTAGGATGTGTTTGTAAAGCAAACTATTTTTTTTTTCTTATAAGTATAACCGTTGCACAATAGGGGAGTTTGTTAAAAAACAAACAAAAATTAGTAATTTTTTTAACTTACAATACGATGCAAAAGATGAATTTTAGAGTGATTACGTTTTGAATGTGGACCTTATATTCCATAGTTAAATGAAAACTTAAAACGAAGCGTATCTCGTATATTTGAGGCAGTTTAGGAAATTATTTTAATCTTATTTCGATCAATTTTCAGGCTTCAGTAGAAGAAAAAGCTATAGAAGAATGTATCTACTGTTCATCGACTTCAAGAAGGCTTTTGATATGGTTCAACGTATTGCAACTTAGAGAGTGTTGAGAAAAAGGGGAGACTACCTCAGAAAATCGTCGGAATAATCAGAGAGCTGTACCTAGATTTTGACTTAGCAGTACTACTAGATAGTGGATTAACCAGCGAGCCATTTAACACCTCCAACCCTGGCGTCGATCAAGGACAATGGACAACATTCTCGTCACTCCAATTTACCATTGTTCTAGATGATGTCATAATGGAAGTAGTCTTCGCAGAAAGAAGTGGCATAACTTGCAGCTTAACACGTCAACTAGAAAACTTGAACTTCATGGACGACGTCGGTCTACTATCCCATAAAGCCTGCGTTATGCAAGCTAAGGCAGGCCATCCTTCAGCACTAACTGCAACTGCAGGACTACAGACAAATGCCAAGAAGGCCAATAAAGGACAAATGGCCTCATATGCGTAGTAATTAAGTGATAACGCGCCTAAGAAATGACTTATACTATGTTCACACCTAGCGTGTTTGAGCATTAAACACGTCGATTTTGAGATGTTTGACCATACATTGACGTGTTTTGTTAAACATCTCAAATGAGTTGTTTTAGAGTAAAACACGTCGTTAAACACGTAATGACTAATGTAACTCTAGTTTTGGGATGTGCTAAGTGCGTTTTTGCCCCCTTTGGGCTAGAAGGTAGTGTACTTAGCTAATTAGTCTAGGGCTTTGGGTTGGATTCTCAAGTAAAACCTTGGCTATTTTCACTACAAAATATAAAAAATCATTTTTAAGGTAAAAAAAGTAGATAAAACGTCAGTCTTAAACATCTCAATTATAGTGTGAACGGCTGTGTTTAAGTTTTAAAACACTTTGCCCCCAAACCAATTTTTTTTTTTAATTTAGCACTTAACTATGACATTTACCTACATATCTCTCATGTTCCATTGTAAACTAAATTAACAACTGTACCATAAAGCACAGAAGGTGCCAATAAAATTTCTAGCCAATGTAGCCATATGCATCTTCGATCAAGTCGGTTTACCTTTTTTTAATTATAATCCATTTCCATTTTCTTGCTTAAATCCCCCACAGTGCGCTGTAACGTTGCTATTACTGCGGTTACTAGCTTCTTATTATTTTCCGTTTAAGAATCTTCCTTCAGAAAATTTGCATAGAAAGGTTTGTCTTATACTATTTTCAGTAGAAAATAGTTGTCTCAGTCTAATTACAGACATAAAAATTGAATAATAAAAAAAAAAATAAATTGTTTTTTGTTTGATTTCAATTATTAGCAACATGAATTACAAAATTTTTAATAACATAATTCGAAAGTGCAATTTGTACGCTTTTGATGCGATGGCATCATTATCAAGCCGTTTTCCAGATTATGCTGGTGAGTTAGTGCGGGGGCTTAGATAGTTCTTTCATTAGCGTCGCATCTACTCATGTAGGTGGCTTACTCGCTACTTGGCAATATATTTCCTTTTTTTAGAGTGTATGAGTAGTTTTTGTGGTGTGGGAATTGTGTCTGAGGTCGTGTTTACCTGTTCGAAGGAAAGACGGAGTGGTGTTTGTGGACATTCAATTTGAATTTTCCTACATTGAAAATGATAGGAAAAATCTCTGAAGGAAGTTTATCCCCCACATACGAACTGTTCTGCTAAAAAACGAATTTGCCCTGTAATGGATGCGCTTTCAACAAAAATCGGGTTCAAAGCAAAATTACACGGGTTCCGGGAGTAAGTTCCCTAATTTCGTTAGACCACTTACCATGTTGTAACGATAAAACAGTGAAATACAATCTACATTGCGTCGATGCTCTAGGGAATCAATAGAGTTGGATACCCTACCGTCTCCAATGAGCGTCGTGGCCCTCTGCTGGACGCGGTCCTGCAACTCCAAAATGGACTTTGAAGTGCCGGCCCTCACATGAGAGTAGTATTCCATCTTTGGACGAATATAGGCGGTATAAATAGTACGAAGATCAGATAAAGTGAAGTATTTCTCACACCGTTTTAGAAAACGGAGACACTCGAAAGCTTCTTTAGATACCTGAGTAATGTGTTTAGTCCATCGAACATTACACTGAATTTTCACGCCAATAACAAGAGCTTTCCGTAATACCTGTATTGCCCATAGTAACCGGTGCAGCACCGTTTCCGAACACAGATCTATGCGTAAGTATGCAACATTCCGCCTTACGGCCATTAAAATCGACTCTATTCGCACGACGCCATACGGAGATCGCCGCGAGATCGTGAATGGTCGTATCATTCATGTCCCGCCTTTTGGAACTCACTTCGAACTAGTTCGATCTGTTACCAAATTAAGACGAATGACAAATGGTGCTGTTATCTACGAAAGAGTAAATATTGAAAGTTTGGCAAAGAAGGTCATTTAGAAAAATAACAAATAGTGTAGGAGATAGAACGGAGCCTTGCGGTATGATGAAATCCCACCTATAACAACACGTATAATGCGATTCCTGAGAAAATTCGATATAAATCTGGAGAAATTATCACCGACACCAAGAGCATCAAATTTTGACAGCATTGCATCATGTCACAACCTATCAAACGCCTTGGAAATATCTATAGACACCACCGTACTTTCTCCGAAATGACGTGATAAGGTTTACATCTGCACCTGACGGTGGGCCTTAATCAGATGGTGGATCATTACCACTGTGGATGAAATGTAACGTCATCCTCGCCCTAGAAGGCCTTCGGATAGGTATATCCTTCGGTCACTCCTAGTTGCAACTTCAATTGCCCGAAGTAGGCCGCAGCTTTCACTCCTTGCTGAAGAGTTGGAGACACGACGGCATTCATACTCACTGGACCTGGACCATTCATTGTATTCATTGTGAATGATCCGATCCACAAACTCAAACGAGGGCCTCGAAGCACAGCCACCACGATACTCCGGAAGGGCCTACCTCAATTATGAGAGAAACAGCTTAAAGTCTAAAGAAACAATTAGCGGCAACTCTGGGTCTTACTGATTCCCATGGACTGGGCTCCCTTATACCCCCAGCAGCACAGGTATAGTTAGCCAAGTATTCTACAAAGACCGATAAATGTGCCACCGGGGGGTCTCTCTCCGAAATGATGTATACAATTGCACCATTGTTCTGATAGGAAAGCCAGCAAGCGGCCCGTAGAATGCCCCCTATGGAAACGACACTGTCGGTCGCTAAGTAAGTTGTTGAACTGCAGGTATCTCGTCTATATTGTCACTCTTAAAAAATTTTGTTTCGTAGATATCCATGTTTTCAAGCATGTCTAGTCTTCGTTCTGTTTTTTTTTTTTTTGCTAGGATGTAGTAATGTCATACACTCATCTATATCCCTTGGTGGAATCTTCTCTTTTTCGTTTGTATGAGCGTATGTGTTCAGTAAATCTTGTGTTTGTTGTGTTCGTCCAGTTTTTTTCTATATAAGTTTCAGGTACAAGTAACTCAGTATTCTCCTTTGAAACTAAATTTGTCAGTTTTTCTGTTGATGTCCTGGGATTATGTTTCGACAGTGTTGCTTTAAAGCGCTGTGAGTAAACCTTCTTTGTAAAAAAAGATTAGTTAATTGTTATATTTCTGGTCTTGTGTAAGTAGAATTGTGCCGTCGTCTCTTTGTGCAGTTGTCTCTTTGTCTTCTTTATTCCTGTTTTTAGTAGTGCTATGGTGTATATTGTGCCAAGTTTATTGTTGTACTTATTTGGTGCACGTGGGATTATCTTAAGTCTGTGTATCATATGTTTAAATGCTGCTAGTTTATGTTAAGTAGGGTGATTCGAAGTAATGTGGATGGTTGTATCCATCGTAATTGGTTTTCTATGAATGTCATTTGCATCTTGACATCACAATAACACAAGGAACTGATTATTTAACTTTTGGCATTCATACAAAATAGGCTTTGATCACCAAGCTCACAATTACGTTTTCTTAAATATTCTCTATTCCATCATCATTACTATCTTTTTGATATTATTTTTATTATTACTATTATTACAAAACCTTAGTAAATTTAACATTAGTAAATAAATCGCTGCAACGTCGCACACTGGGGATTTTTGTATGGAGGTGAGGAAAAAAATATATTTGTCAAAAAATGTAGTGATTTCATCACAAATTTAGTTTTATTGATATAGTAATACACAAAAGTATTCAAAATAAAGAAAGTTAGAGAAATATAGATCGTTACCTGCAATGTAAAAAGCCATAACTAACAAAAAAATTTAAATGAGTTTTTTTAATTTTTAATTTATTATTTATTTTAAATCTATTTTTAATTTATTATTCTAAAAGAGCCTTAACTTCGCTTATAACACTATGTTTTTTCTGGCTAAATGAAGGGATCTGATGTTACCATCATTCGCTGCATAATATCTTCGTTCGTGGCAATTCGACTGCATTTCTTGAGTATCTAATGCGATATTTTGTATAGTCTTTATTACGACTTTCCTGAGCCTCTTCAGATAGTAGGCGTATAGGAAAAATACACTTTTAATTATATCTTTTCCATGAATCAGAATTTTGTGAAGTGTAAGTGGCATATTGTACCACTCGTACAGTGCAACCAATTCTTTTGCCGTCTCCAACCAAAAATCACCAAATTTTTTTGGATCTACTACCTCGGTGATTGTTATAGCTTCGAGAATTATTGAAAACCGTTATTTCGAAAATCAAAACAGGGTTAGCAAAGAATCTCTGTGACATATTTCCTAATTTTGTCGTACCAGAGCCTTGCTTAACAGTATCAACGTGTATTCCAATTTTCCCTTTAAGTTCATGTTTGTCAAACATTTTCGGGCTTCTTTTATCGGACGAGTTTTTGAGTCGACACATTTAAATTCAATATTATAAGCAAAAGACACTCCATCAACTTAATACGCGCACAAAGTGGTGACATACCAAATTGCAGTGCTTATTCATATACGGGCATAGCTAGAACTTCTTCGATTTTATTCATCTTGGATGTTATGGCTCCACAAATAAAACAAGAAGATGCTGCTGGTGTTTCTATTACTGATTGTGCTGTGTTTCCGTCAATCATTGTAAAACATAATTCATGTTTTACTTTAAGTTACGATTATTTATTGTTAACTCAAATTCTTTTAGTTGAGATATCTCCACATCAACTCCTCCACATTTTGTTAATAGATTATACGACTTTACGTGGAAGTAATAGGACTTGACACTTTTTATACCCTTTTGAATTTTTTATGAATTAAAAAAAAAATAACTTTTTAGGCAAAAAATATTTTTTTTTTCTTTATACATTTATTTATAACTTCGAAACTGTTGCTTATGTAACGAAACGTTATATAAACAGATGAAAGTACTTGTAATTCTTGATTTTTTTAAATTTGTTTAAGTAAAGTCCGACTAATAGTTCTTGAGTTATGTTAAACAAAAGGGCCTTATCAGAATTGAGTCGCGAATCAATCAGCTGAAAAATGTTGTACTGTGTAATGCAACAAATTGAGAGGTGGCACCTGGTGGCACTGGAAATTGATTAAAAATGTAAAAACAGATATGAGACAAGGTATTAGTAGTGATTTCCAACTGTGGGAAAGTATGGCTAAAATTGCAGGCCCAAATGCTTGGAGAAAAAAGGGATTTTTTTATATGTTCATAAAAATAAAGAAACAAAAAAAACTTAAGTCTGCAGAGTTTATTTTTTCAATTTAAGTATACTGAAATATCCTACTTTAAATAAAAAATAAAAAGAAAAACGTTACCTTACATAATAAAATAATATTGGTTTTGAAATTCTTGGTTCTGATCTGATTGTACCATTCAGTCTAAAATTTCAAAATATCATTGACTATTGCATGAAGAGTATGTTGACAATTTGACTTTGTTCCGCGAAATCCCCAGTGTGCGTCGTTAAAAATTGCTATACAACAAAAATCGTAATTCTATTTTTAAAAGTCTTAACAAAAAATATTAATTTAGATTAGAATTTATGCCAACAGTTGATTCTGGAATTTTTGTGTATTTAGACAATAAAAGGTAGCAGTCTTTTACATTGTTCAAAACGTTTTTATCTTTAAATTAAATTACAAAAGGGATTAATTGTATGTTTTTTAATAATTTGTGGTTAATACATTATTTAGATTTTTTTTTTGGAACAGTCAAAAAGTTCAGAATATATTTAAAATATCCTCTATAATATAGAGTAGAGCTAATTCAACAAGTTCATAGCACTCATTTTACTATAAATCATGTTAATTTATAAAAAAAAAACATAAAATGAAATATTTTAGACTCTTTTCAGAACTCAAAGATGATTTTTGTTTTAGAAAAGTTTATGTCTACAATAATTAATTAGGATTTTTTTTTCCTTTTTCAATAAGATGTCAGCGTGTTTATTATTCTTTATTTTATTTTTACTTAAATCTATTCATAAATATCTTTTCAAAGAGATCCAATTTAGATTCGTTTTATTATTTCTAGGTTTTGTTTATATTCGCCATTCAGCTTTAAATGGGTTTTTGCTTAAAACACTAACGAAGAAGAAGAGAAGCGTTTATAAATTCCACAAAAAGTAAAACGATGGCAAAATTGAGCACAAGTAAACTTTTCTTTAAACTGTAAAAAGAAATTGGTTTATTTGTAAATATTTTTAAAAAGCCATTTGCCACCATAAAACCTGTAAAGTATGCTATACTTTTTGTTTAATAAAACTTACTTTTCCTTTTGTTTGGCCCGGGATGGCAATTTCTATTTATAGTTGCTCTGAATAAAATGTTGAAAGTTGAACCAAAAAATCTTTAACAAAAAAGAATAGAACTGGGGTTATAATATATTGTTAGATATTGCTTTAATTCATAAATTCTTGTATATTTTTATAATATTAAAAACTCTGTTGGTCAATGTGGTGGTGGCTTTGTAAATGCATCAGTTATTATCGTTTGCGATTCTCTTTTCTATATTTCAAAATAGGTTTCTAGTTTCTTATTTATTCAACTGTAAGATTTATTGTGTGTTTTAATTATAAAAGTGTTAAGTTGGCAAATAAAGCCTAGATTAAGTGTGTTCTACTTGTAAGTGATTAAGTGTAAGTGATATTTCACTTGCTTATTTAGAAAAAGAAAAAAAAAATAATGGCACGTTTCTTTTAGCAAAGTCGAATTCACTTCTCTCACTTCGTTTCTTAACTGACAGAAAACAATAGCTGCTTAAGAAATATATTATTCATGTGGTTGTTAAAGCTAACATTGTCATTGCGAAGTCATTATACAAAAACTTAAAAACATAGCTGGTGTTTTATTGAATAATGACGCAAACTGGATAGAATATGTAGGGAATAGAAAATCGTGTTTATAGCCTTTGAGCTAAAGCATGACCATTTTATATAAATACTAGCAAACCCGGTGAACTTCTTTTTTTGTAACATTTCGTTTGGGGATTAAAAGATGAAGAAAAATTATTTTTTTTTTGTTTTATATTTAAAAAGGAAAAATTTTCTTTCATTGCACAATATTAATGAATTCATTTCGATTACAAAATTGAAGTGGAATTTTAGTGGAATTTTGCAATCGTTTGAAGTCAAATGGAAGATCAGTCGAAATCATTGGTATTCGAGGAATACATACATTTCCACCTGCGCACTTTCCGTTAATAATGCTCCCTTAATCATATTCGGCATAAGTCTTTTCACCGCAAGTCAAGTACCGTTGCAAAGTCGCGCTGGATTCAAATTACGCAATATCATAATAACTGAACCAACTTCAAGTTGCAAGTTATGTGGTGGAAATCCTGGTAACTCCAGAGAGTTCAAAAACTCCGTTGGATAATTTACTGCATCATCGGCATTTGTTATGGAATCAACGCATTTGTATATCACCAAATCGGCATCGATTTTTGATTAAATGGTGAAATTCAGTGCGTGTATTTTTCTTTATTATTATTTGCGACAAGAATTGCTCGTTGACTTAACCAATCATAATTCAGATAATTCCCACTAATGTTTGGGAAAACATTTTCAATAAGAGCTAATTGAGAGTGTACAAATCGGCAAAAGTCGTTGGTAAGAGTAATTAATCCAGCTGTCGCATCAACTGGGACTTTTCCATTTCCAACAGCTAACAATTGTTTGGAAAATTGTGCAGCACTGTGATCATTTTATCTCATATTAGTGATTAGCGATAATGATTTTACGTTGTTCCAAAAAGATCATGCCTTCAGGCAAGCATTCAATTCTTCTGCAGGCGTTGCACGGGGAATTTCTGGAAACGTGTGCCAGAAATCGCCTGCCAACAATATCATCAAGCCGCCAAAGATGTTATTATTTCGCCGAAGATCCTTCTGTGTGAAGTTAAGTGCTTCAAGTGATTTCTTATGTGTCATTGTGCATTCATCCCAAACAATATGTTTAAATTGAGTTGCAACGTAAGCGCAGAATGTGCAGTAGGACCGCCGTATAGAAGAATCGCCGCAATTATAGACGATGCTAACGCCAAAGCTATGTCACATCTTGATCAAATAGTGGCCAAAATTAATGCATTGACAAATGTTTTCCCTGTTCCTCCAGGTGCGTCCGGGAAGAATAGACCACCACCAGTATTATTGTCCACCGCTTGCAAAAATGTTTCGTATACTTGTTTTTGCTGTTCATTCAGCGACGGCACATTATTTCGAACGAATTCCTGCAATGTATCAACATCTCGTTTTAATTCGTGGTTGAATGCATCGTGCATCGATTGATCATTCCTACTTCAATTAGTAGCTTGTATGCAATAGTCAAGCATTGATTCTCAATCAAAATCACTGCTTCATTGTATATTTTATGGGTTATGTGCATGTCGGGATTATTCGTTCGAATGCGCAAGCGAAGCAAAATATCTTCACATATCTCGTCTTTGTATTTGTTCCATAACTAAATTGCTTGTCAAGGGAAACATGTGGCGATGATAATAGCGAACAGCGTTCGTATTTAGTACGCATTTGATGAAACAACTGAATCCGCAAGTCTTGAATCCCAATGAGAATCGTTTTCCAGCAAACCCAATATTTTACATGCTTCTCGATATGTTTGGCATTGGTGGCCATTCACAGTTTTCAAATGTGCAAATGATTTTGGTCCACGTACATTTACCAACACAAGTCGCAAAAAAAAACTCATCATTTCTAGGATGAACATGGGACCTAGTGCACAGCGCCATCTACTTAAAATGAAACGTACTTATTTTCGTGAGGAATACTCACACACCACGTAATGGTGCCGTTGTAGTACATGCTATGTATCAGAGATAGCGCGGTATGTGAAAAATTATTTTCCCTGTTTTCCTGCTTTTCTCTTGAAAGTTTTCCTGAATTTTCTTTGCTATAAACGTCACGGAGCCCGAGACCTTTCCAACCAATGCAAAACCGTGGAAATCGGTTCGTGAAATCCGATAGTTGAATTCCATTCTCCTTAATACACGTTTGACTTTAATAATCTCAATAAAAACGAAACTTAACTGTATCACATCACCCAGGCAAATTTAGAAAGAACGAGCTCTGTTATTATGTCGCAATAGCTAGAATCACTGCAAGATAAAATTTCTCTTTGAGAAAATATTGATCCAACATGCATTCAGCTTGGAGCCTGTACCGAATAGTGACAGTTTATGGTTGTGGTTTTCTTGTTTTTATCCAAAATCCTTAAGTTTACTAATAAATACGGTCACAAAGATAAAAATAAAAAAGAAAAATTTAAAATAAATTTTTCTAATGTTTGAATACTCTATTTTTAAATAATCGATATTTAGTTTCAATTGTTATTTTTTTTTTAAAGAGAAGTAGCACTTCAGGCAACAATGCCTATTTAGTCAAGTCCCGTGCTACATTCTATAGGAAAGGGATAGAGAAGAAATGAAGCAGGTAGTGAAAGTAGAAGGATAGTCGTAAATTAAATGCCGTATAAGACAGCACAGCGAGCAGTGACTATGCCTTCATCGCTGAGCAGCCCCACCGACAGTCAATTTTATTTTTGTAGTGAAAAAAAAAACAAAGGGGTTCGTTGGGGATCGTACCCACAACCCCCATACTGACAAGCTAGTACACTACCTACTAGCCTACAGGGGCACCTGTACGTTAAGATTCTATGAATTATTACGGTTCGACCAATCCTAAATACTAAGATCTAAAGAAGCATAAAGCACACCCACAAGATCACTTTCTAGTTCGAATACCAGAGAGCTATGTTGAATGGAGACTCAAACAAATTTTAGTGGAAAGTGTATGTAATAAATTTCACTGAGGCGAAGTCAGTAGTATCTGGTCCACTTTCTGTATAAAATAAAGGGTTTTTCAACAAGGAGTTTATTTTTTAAAACAAAATAAAACAACAAATTTCGATTAAAATGATGCAAATTTTTAGATAAAAGTTCGACAATTATGAATGAAAAATGGTATCTAGCAATTCTCCACCATGATCACGCTGACTGACGTCAATTCTTACATCAAAGTTTTTAATAATTTTTTGACAAAATGGCGGTCCTAGTTCGTTAATTAGATCACGGATTTTGTGATTTAAGGCTGAAATCGATTTGATTGGCTCCGCATAGACTCTGTCTTTAAGATAGCCCCACAAAAAATAATCCAGTGGTGTTAAATTATGCGTTGGGGATATTTGGTTGGCAATTAGTTGATCGTTTCATTGGCTGCGAAACATGTGGCATCATCCTGTTGAAGCCACATGTCAGTGATATTTCCGTCGTCAATAATAGACCAAAATTAACTTGTTAGCATCTCGCGGTAGAGTGATCCATTTACTATCTTCGAAATAAACGGCCCAATCACACCTCCAGACTACATAGCGCACCAAATAGTGACACATTGAGCATGCAAAGGTTTCTCAATAATCGCTCTAGGATTTTCAGAAGCCCAAATGTGGCAATTTTGCTTGTTGATATACAATTTAAAAACAAACTTCTGGCCGAAAAACCCGGAAACTATACTATAGCAGCCATTCTCATATATTTCCGTAATGACCAACAACCTTTTTAACAAATTTTTATAACTGATCATATTGAAAAAAATCAGATATTGTTGTTCATTAAGAATTGGATAGGACGATTCATTTATATAATCGCATTAAATACACTTTGGATTTTTTAATATGAGCCAGAATCCAAATTCCCTTGCTAATAAACATTTTAAGTGGTGAAGGTCAAATTTGTAGTCACTCTTAAATAACAACCGGTACTAGTTACACCCGAATTTATCTTCATATATTTTCGGAATTTTCAAATTTAAGAAAGGCAAAAAAAACTATTTTTTATCGTAATTTTATCTTCTAAATTTCTTATTTTTGTAAATTTAAAATTAGTATTAAATAACCAGATTCATATCACAGTAGAGGATGCTAACAAAGTACTATATTTAATTAGATATATATATTCAAAGAATACTGTTTATAGGTCTTGTTTAAAAACTAAGAAAAGCATTTTTAAATAATTTTGCGTTTTTAATAAATTAAATAAATTAAACTTTAAACAAATTTGTGTTTAAATAAAAATTATTATTTTGTACAAAAAATATATGCGGGTTTTTTTCATTAACGCAGAAAATATAAATTGAAAATAGTGTCGTGAATAGCAAAATTCTTCACTAAGAAAGTTGATTATAGGTCATGATTGTTTGCAATCCTTAAAACACAAAAAGATTTATAACGGCCAGATTATTTATGTATTTTTAAAAATATTTCATATTTTAAAAGCTTTTTTATATTTTAAACGTGACCCAATTTTCGTTGGTTCCGACATAACAGCTCTTAAAATTCCATTTTAAAATCTGAAGATTTTTTAAAATGGCTACATATGACTTAATGACAAAAAAACAGGTTTTTGTCATTGTTTTCTTAAACGTTCATGATTTTGAAATTGATTGGACTTTTCTTTCATAAAGACATAAAGGTAAGAAATGTCGCAAAATGGTAAAATTATGAAACGAAATGTAATCTAGTTTTTTAGGACGAATTTTGTAAAAAAAAAATATAGTTTATCAGTTTTGTTGTCACTGAAATAAAACTGAAAATAGCAAACATGTTTGCAAAAAGAAAATAAATAAAACAAAAAAAAACTTAAAAAAAAAGAATACAAAACGATTTAGGTCATTTTTTATTTTGATTACTTTCTATCCCTGTTAACAACCTCTTGCAGAAAAGTTTATGATGAATATAATATGCAAATGGTTGTTTAAAACAGTACAACAACAGCAAAAAGGTAGTAGCAGTAGTAGCAGCAACAATCATTTTCACATTTCACTTGTGGTATGCGTATTTAAAGTGTATTTTCTAGTGCAACAACCAACCAACAACAGCCAAAGTTTTAGCTGATACTCATACTGTTGCAGCGGCATGTTTTCTGTTGCAAGACTACTTGTATTCTATTTTGTTTTTCATTTTGTTTATAAATGTTGTTTTGTTCTTTACGGAAACTTCTTTTAACGATAACCAGCAGCGTTTTCTGGTTTATAAATGTTTCATTTAGTAAATGCATTTGCAGTGTTTTATGTCTGCTTCTTTGTTTTTGCTCATTTCATTAGGAAGTAACAAAATACTGCAATTTAACTTGCACTTTTTTTTTACTTTGCCGTTGCTGTTGCCGTTGCCGTTTAATATTGTTACTACCGCTACAATGCTGTACCACCAATGCTGTACTATTTTTTCTTCAATTTCTACATTTCAAGTGCGAGTCAAGTGTAGACAATATTTATGAATAAAAAATATTTCTGTTTTATACTTTTCTTTTTACTTTTATATTTGTTGTTTTTGTTATCGATCTGCTTTAAGTTATAATTGTTTTTCTTAAGATATATAAATTTCCGGTAACAAAAATGAAAAAATAAATAATCGAAAACAGAGCAAAAATTATTATTTTAGCTTTTCTATGGGACAAAGACATGTTTTTATTTAAATATAAATAAATTTATTCACTTTTGATTTATTTTATTTATTTATTTATTTATTTATTAATAATTAATTACAATAATACAATTATAGTAACTAACAAAGCAAAAGAGAACTATCTACTAAGGCTTTCGTCTCGTAAAATTAAATAAAGTTATTTATAACTTGTGGAGAAGATTACAATTTAATATGAATTTATGGAAAACTTCAATGTTGCGATCATTAATATTTTTTAAACAGCTTGATGGTTGAATAAATTGGAACAATTTTGTCCTAATATTGTGAAAAGTTTGACATTCGTCCAAAATATGGGAAATAGTAAGTTGCGTATTGCAAGTGGAGCAAATAGGACGTTGGGACCTATCTATTAAATATTTGTGAGTTAATCTGCTGTGGCCAATTCTCATTCTAACTATAAGGTCGGAAATCTTCCTAGGGCAGTTCTTAGGGTAACTTGGTCGTGTTCCACTTGGATTTAAATTTTTGTAAGCATGCTAGTAGTTGGAACATTGCATGTCCTTCAGGCTTGTGTATCACTTTTGATTTAAATACCTTTAATTCTAGGGGAAATGAGTTTTATAAATTTTTTGTATTTGTTGGTATTTAAGAAAATATCTTTTCTATATAAAGAATGTATTCTCCAGGACTAGTAATAGAAAAATTAAAATCCTCCATCGTAAAACACACGCACCTTAAAATGCGTTTGAGAATTCTACACTACTTTTTATAAACGTTTTGTTATATTGAGTTCCTTTTTTTGCTAAATACTAGCACAGCACTTTAGAGTTTTAAAAATTAATTAAACGCTTTATTTACTTTCACTACACATAAAATAAACACAACGGCAACTTTGTTGTCTTTACTCACTGATGAGTCATTGATTTGCCAAACTGTTTTAAGCGGTTCTCGCATACAAAAATATTCTACTTTAACATCACTCTATATTGTTGTTGTTATTATCATTCATTATCATATTGTGTAAAATTTATTTGGGCGCCTGCTTGGCTTGTGCTTTGTTTTTGTTCTGTATTAGTTCTGCTTGTTTTCTGTTGTTTATCTTATTTCGTAAAATTTCTTATAAACATGTTGTTGTTGTTGTTGGCTACGCATTAGCACATTTCGCTTGCTTTTTTACTGATAATTATTTGCTTTTAAAACTTAACAATATTATGCTTGGATAGCTCAAAATTTCACTAAACGAGGTTTTTTTTATAATAAATGTAGTGAGATCAATTCGGAGTTTCAAACGGATTTTCTAATCTTCAGCCTTCGGTTTTTTTTCAATGTTGATTTCGCAAATGTCGGAAAGATCGTTTTATGGTTAACTTAGTTTGTTGAGATTTTGTTATCAGTGTTTCTAAACGTAGAATTCCGAGAATTACCCTCAGACTAATCTAAGTGCTATTTTCACTGTTTTCGCTTGTATAATGTATTTTTAGTTGCTGTAACACTTTATTTTTAATAATTAGTCCAATGCAAGGATGTTAACTATTATAAATCGCAATTGCATCTAAATTAAGTTTAAATGTGGCATTAAATTGAGACATCCTATATTTAAATACGAATTTTTAAGTTGGTTTTGGATTAATCGTCTCTTCTGTGCACAAGTCAAAAATAACTAATTCAAAGATTGATAACTTTCAGATTTTATATAGGCGGGCCGAAAACAAGAATTTGGTTGTGGATTAATTTTAATTAATTAATTTGTGGTTTATTTTTAAAATATATTCGACAGAAAAATCACAATAATATAATAATAATCACAATAGTATACACACATATATAATTTGTCCAAAAAAAAATGGGGGTAGTTATTTGATACTCTTATATACCTATACATTACAACACTACTTTAACTGGGAAATTTAAGCTACTTTTTCACATTTTTGAGAGCAATTTTGGAAAATTTCTTGTTACTCTCTCGTTACTAATTTTTTACTAGTAAAGTAATTGAACACACCTATCATTAGTATTTTATAATTTTAAGTAAAACTAATTAGAATTCAAAATATTTTTATTTATTTAGAAATATAAAGCTTCATTGATTGAAAAATTGGGATCCTTTGTATTATTAAAAGGTGTTTGAAAATTTATTGGGTAAAGTTGACGGCGATACTTGGAATAATAGACTGTTACTTGTAAATTCGTTAACTAGATAAGATTTAAATTATAGAGATAAAATGTAATGTAAGTAAATATTTGGTTACGCCTAGTCATTTTAAATTCTTTTTTGTTTGTGAAAAATTTCTGAATACTTTTTATATTTTTATATCGTAAATGGAAAGGCAGCATTTAAGATTTGATTCCGTTTGTAATTTGTACAATCCTAATGCCAGGAGAACTGATTTAGTGATGACTGGTTGTCTATATCTTATTGGATTAAAATCAATTTTGCAGATTCCAAAAGAGCTTCAAAGAAGTTAAGTTTAGCATTCTGTCAGACATATTTTCGAAAGAGATGCTAGTAAAGCTTAGCAACTTCGTTCGATAAATGTTAACGATATGGTTACAAAAATGGTAAGAGTCTCTTTTTACTTCTTTTACCTTTTCCAGATGCCGCATATTTTTGTAGGTTACTGTTGTTTTTTGCTTTATTGTATTGAAAAATTTGAATTTCATAAAAAAATTCTGAAATCGAAATTTCACCATAGTATCGCATATGTTCCAAAATTCCACAAAATTTAAATGTTACAAATAAAATGTTTTTGCAGAAGTTTATCAAAAAATCAGTTTTACAAACGGTTAAAATTTCATAAAAAAAAGTATCCCACAAAACTAAAATCTATATATAAATTATTCAAAATTTACTAAAAGAGTCCCTAGTTTCGAAAAAGCCAATATAAATCGGCAAAAGCCCTGAAACTATAAGGGGAAGCTGCCTTCTTATGACTAAATATGTAAATACCAGCAGGAATTGTCGATAGATCGTAGGTGAAGCTAATGTAGGCATCGTGGATCTGAATAAGCATCCAATTTGGCTTGGTCGTATAGAAGATGAATTGAATCTTAATGGTTGCTTACTAGATTATTTGTGTGTTAGTGAAATGAAAAAGAATGAGCAATAACGTGTTAAATGCTGAATGATAATTTTCTCAAAATCAAATTATTCTTCTTACATGTATAGAGCAATACATATGTATGTCCTAAACAAGACAATGCTACTATGTTCATCATATCATGAAATCGAGGAAAATGATATTTGCCTACTGCCACTGGTAGAAGCTGAGATATTAGCGAGCATCAGTATGTAGAAGTGGATGGGTTGAGTAGGCTTTAGGTACAGAAAATGCTATCAATTATGTCCGAGCCTGTAATAAAAACTTGAGAACAATCATTGATAACTATCTTGCCCACCATTGGGAGGAGAAAAAGAATTGGAAAAGGTTTAAAAACATGGCCTTCTTTAGTACTTACATGTCACCATCTTATATGCTAACGGACGTAACTTCATAAAAATTCAACATCGAATTTATGATTTATTATGGTTCCTCTTAACAAACCTCATGCTCTTTAAAATTTTTAGACCTTTACCATCAAAATGAATATCTTTATTTATACTTGCGTTTTTCTAACAGCTCAAAAATAGTTTTAAAAAATGTATCAAATGAAATAAGTTCCATCAAACAATTCGTTTTCAAAAAGAAAGGTCGACGAAGAATGGGGAAAATCTCCAACATCGTATTGGATAATTTGCATATGGGCCAATGACTTTAAACGAAATAGTCCACCAGCAAATATGAAATATTTTGCCTCGATTAAGCTGCAGTTACTTTTTAAATCATAGAAAAAATCCTCAGTTTACTTTTGAGAAAACAATACTATATCGTGGGTGTCGAAATCCAGGCCTCAATAAGGCAGTCGTAATATATCATATGAGTTATTATATAACTTTGCTTGAGAAAGCTCTAACAATAATTTCAAAAACAGTAAAATAGGCTGCTAACGTTTTTGCGTTCTTCTATTCGAATTTTAAAAATGAAGCGCTTGAAAAATGAAAAATTATGAATTAAGAAGAACTAAGAAAGAAGTATAAACAAAATTGCATGTATTAATAACCGAAAGTGTACCAGAAAGAAAGTACATATTGATGAATGTATGTGGTGCGATTAATAAAGAAAATAATTTGTATTGGCTACCTAATCTATCTATCTATATATATATAAAAATAATTCTGATTTCCTTCCTGACGCTATAACTTCAGAACACACGAACCGATTTCCACGGTTTTGCATTCGTTGGAAAGGTCTCGGGCTCCGCGAGGTTTATAGCAAAGAAAATTCAGGAAAAAAAAGAGAAAAGCAGCGCAATCTCTGATATATAGCATGTACTACAATGGCACCAGTACGTGGTGTGTGAGTATCCCTCACGAAAATAAGTACGTTTCATTTTAAGTAGAGGGCGCCGTGCTCTAGGTCGCATGTATACTGTTCATCCTAGAAATGATGAATGTTTTTATTTGCGACTGCTGTTGGTGAATGTATGGGGACCAAAATCATTTGCGCATTTAAAAACTGTGAATGGCCACCAATGCCCAACATATCGAGAAGCATGTAAAATATTGGGTTTGCTGGAAATCGATTCTCATTGGGATTCAAGACTTGCGGATTCAGTTGTCTCATCAAATGCGTACCAAATACGAACGCTGTTCGCTATTGTCATCACCACATGTTTCACTTCACAACCAATTCAGTTATGGAACAAATGCAAAGACTTATGTGAAGATAATCGCGACATGCAAATAACCGATGAAATATACAATGAAGGATTGATTCTGATTGACGATCAATTTTTGACTATTGCAAACAAGCTACTAATTGAAGTAGGAATGATCGATCGATGCACGATGCATTCAACCACAAATTAAAACGAGAGCTGCAATACAATGTTGATACATTGCGGGAATTCGTTCGAAATAATGTGCCGTTGCTGAATGAACAGCAAAAACAAATATACGAAACATTTATGCAAGTGGTGGACAATAATACTGGTGGTCGTCTATTCTTCCTGGACGCACCTGGAGGAACAGGGAAAACATCTGTCATTTCATTGATTTTGGCCACTATTTGATCAAGATGTGACATTTTTTTTTTTTGAAAAGAGAAGTCGCACGTCAGGCAACAATACCTATTTAGTCAAATATTGTGCTACATTCTTTAGGAAAGGGATAGAAAAGTGATGAAACAGGTCGTGAAAGTAAAAGGATAGTCGGAAATTAACTGCCGTATAAAGACAGCACAGCGACCAGCGACTATACCTTCATCCCTGAGCAGCTCCACCGACAGTCAATTGTTATTTTTGTGGTGAAAAAACCAATGTCTTCGTTGGGAATCGAACCCACAACCCCCATACTCACAGGCTAGTACACTAGTAGCTTTGGCGTTAGCATCGACCGGAATTGCGGCGACGCTTCTAGATGGCGGTCGTACTGCACATTCTGCGCTTAAGTTTCCACTCAATTTAAACACAATTGATACACCAACATGCAATATTTCCCGATCCAGTACAATGGGAAAATTGTTAATGCAACGCAAGCTCATTGTTTGGGATGAGTGCACAATGGCACATCAGAAACCGCTTGAAGCATTTAACTTCACACAGAAGGATCTTAGGCGAAATAACAACATCTTTGGCGGCTTGATGATATTGTCGACAGGCGATTTCTGGCAGACGTTCCCAGTAATTCCCCGTGCAACGCCTGCAGAAGAATTGAATGCTTGCCTGAAGGCATCACCTTTGTGGAATAACATAAAATCATTATCGCTAACCACTAATATGAGATAAAATGATCAAAGTGCTAAACAAATTTCCAAACAATTGTTAGCTGTTGGAAATGGAAAAGTCCCAGTTTATGCGACAGCTGGATTAATTACTCTTACCAACGACTTTTACCGATTTGTAGACTCTCAATTAGCTCTTATTGAAAATGTTTTCCCAAAAATGAGAATTATCTGAATTATGCTTGGTTAAGTCAACGAGCAATTTTCGCCGCAAATAATAATAACGAATAATACAAGCACTGAATTTCACCATTCCATCAAAAATCGATGGCGATTTTCTGACATACAAATCCGTTGATATAACAAATTCCGATGATGCAGTAAATTACGAAATGTTACAAAAAACGAAGCCATCTGGTGGCGAAACGGAGTTGTTATAATTTATTCCTCAGAGTATAATTTCATAAGATTGGTTTGCTGAATAGATGGTGCTTAATAATGTGAAAGTATTCCGCATATATAAACCACTAGAACATATTCCGAAATATGACTTCTGTATGGAGCGAATTCGTTGCATGTTATATCGAAATATGATAGCGAATTTCATTCGGCTTTATTGTATTTACTCTGTTCAAGACTTAAAAAGTTCTTAAAGACTTTATTTATAACACCACTTATAAGTGAATTGTAAATGTGAATTGTAAATTCAGAGCAGAAAAAGTTATCTTTGTATGGGTTATATTTTATAATTTATTCATATTTAAAACAAGAATTAAGCGAAACTAAATTTAATTTTTAATTTTTTGATAAAAACTCTACTATTTACTTGTTTCTGTTGTCTTTCAAAATAATAAAGAAAAACTTTTTCATTTTGCAGTTTTTGACATTTTACTATTTTAGATGACAAAAAAAGTACAACGCGTCATACTCAACATTAATAACAACAACAATATAGTTTAGTAGAACTCAGAATTTATTGTTGTCAAAAGTGTTTTATTGTTGAGATGAGTAAGTAGAATCCTTATAATTAAAAAAAAAAAACAAAAAAACTATTGTTTGTAACAATACGTATAGTGTTATTTCAAAGTATTCCTACTGGCTACATTGGTTAGAAACTTTTATATGCAAAAAAAAGTTTTATCGTTGGTTTTATTTCAAACATACGAAAGTATACTGGCGAGAAATCGAATACGAATGAATATTGCTTACAGAAGTAAATCTTTCGGTTTCAGTGTGTTGTTATTTGTTACAAATATAAATTTTTCAATTGAACTTTTTTTTTATTAAAAATGTGAATGTTTTATTCAAATGTTATTTTGCTCTTATTGTTTGCTATTAAAAAATATCTAAAATTTCCGATTACAATCTCAATAGGATGCAAAGTAAAACGAATAACTTCTAATGTATTCATGGGCTACATTGTTGTTATTTTGAGTTGTTCATCTGAATTGTTTCAGTTTCAGTGATTGTAGTAAATCTTTTGGTTTATTTGTTCACTACAATTATCATTTAATATGCTTTGCTTTACATTAAAGGACTGTGTCTCAAAACACTTTATCTATTCTCTTTTTGCCTAAATCAAATGTTCTCATAATGGCAGTCTAGTACGTGGAGTCACTCAGACTCAAACGAAATGACTTTTTAGGCGGTACCAAGCATAGAAATGGTGGAATGTTAATATCTGCCATGTGTTGGGCAGAAGAAAGTAAGGGAGAGAAGGAGTCTAGAGTCTGGTTTACAGTGTTAATCTTATAGCACGTTGCCGTTTAAGTTAGCCTACACTTATCTCCAAGAGCACTTCATTGATTGTGTTTACGAAGTTATGAGTACACTTTTTCAAACTGAATGCTATAGTTTTAAAACGCTTAACACGATTAGTTGAAGCTTTAACAGAAACAGTAAAAACTGATAATTATCGTTAATAAAAACAAAAACAAAAAATTTTAATATTTATTATTAACTCGTATTTTCAACATTTTTTTAAGAGAAGTAGCACTTAAGGCAACAATGCATATTTAGTCAAATACCGTGCTACTTTCTTTAGGAAAGGGATAGAGAATAGATGAAACAGGTGGTGAAAGTAGAAGGATAGTCGGAAATTATCTGCCTATATAAGACAGCACAGCGACCAGTGACTATGCCTTTCATCGCTGAGCAGCTCCACCGACAGTCAATTTTCATTTTTGTACTGAAAAAAAACCAGTCTTCGTTGGAAATCGAACCCACAACCGCCATACTGACAAGCTAGTACACTACCTACTAGCCTACAGGGGCTCGATCAATATTCTTAATTTAGTGATTCATAAACTTGTTTTATTCTTCTACAATGTCAAAGATGTGATTTATGTAAATCTTTTTCCGTGAATACATTTCCTTGTAAAAAAAAATCCAAGTGAAGTATTTTTTTTTTCTTTTAGTTGACTCATTTTTCGTTTAATTGTTTATAATTTTTCTTTCAAATATTCAATGTTAGTACAGGTAACACCTTTCTTATCGACTGCTTAGATGATAGTAAATCACTCGAGCTTCATTAATTATTTTTTATCAGAGAAATTTTTCGGAGTTTAAATAAAAATGCTTCAACATCCTGTTGAATCGAATTTTCAATAAACATCACTAAATTATACTTACGTTCGTCGCGGATTTTTAACGGAAATACTTCGATATGCTACTGAATCGAAATTTTATTGAACATCACTAAATCATACATCCGTGAAGTAATATAATTATGGCAGTTCATCTCTGCGCTGACTAAAAATCTTATCAAGAATTTTATTTTAAAAGTCGTATGACTTAAATAATTAAATCTTTTTAAATTTCTTTTTAAATTTTAAACAATTTCAAGAAGGTGTTACATACAATGGCATTTGATTTCTGAAGCTAAAAGTTATCGAAACGCTATAATTTTTAGTTCTTTCATAATATAATATATCCAGTATAACACGTAGAACTACTACTTAGTTATCTACATTTAGTTATAACCAGCTTAGCAATCTTTGGGGCCACGAAATTCAGAATAACTGAAGGAAGAAAACAAATTCACTCTGCACATAATAGCCAGGTGACACGCAAAGTCCTAAAAGTCCAAAAATTGAATACAAATCTCATGTATGGACCGACACCCCAAAGTCTATTTTTGAGTTGCTCAACCGCGTACAGAAGAGGGCCAAGGGCTCATTGGGGACAGTAGGGTACGTGTATTTCGCTGTTTTATCATTACTACAATGGAAAGTGCTCTAATGAAATTAGGGAACTTGTTCCCCATTACTCGCACTCGATTTTCGTTGAGAGAGCATGCATTTGTGGTTGATTTTCCAGTAAATCACAGTACATATTACAGTCCGTATGTGGAATAAACGCCCTACAGAGTTCTTTTCTATTGCTTTCAATGTAGGAAAGTTCAAAATGAATGCACACAAACACTAATCCCTTTTTCTTCCTCCTCTTCATAACCTAATTTCCCAGTTCTGGCACAAGGCTTTGCATGCGTAGGGGTTATTCCCTGAGTACTGGTCCGAGAAAAAAAGGACATAAAGTCAAAATTGGTGGCAAAGATTGTGTTCCACGCTATTGAAGAAGAGCTAAGCGTAATGAATTTGCTTATGTACTTATAGTGCTTTGCTGGGTGGAAAACAATAATACACCGTCTTAAGAATATCACGAGCTAATCAGTATACTATTTGCACGAAAAGCTCCAAACTGATTCTGGGTATAAAGAAAAAGAACGTTAATCATTGGTTAAATCACTGGCTATCAATCCATTAGGTTGAGGGTCAGTAGATGATGGAGTAAACTATTAAAAAAGTTCACGGTGACAAAAAGCTACAAACTGGTACTGGTTTGATCACTGGCTGCTGTTCCATTAGGTTGAGGATCAGTAGATGGTTCTGGGTATAAAGAAAAAGAACGTTAATCATTGGTTAAATCACTGGCTATTAATCCATTAGGTTGAGGATCAGTAGATGATGGAGTAAACTATTAAAAAATTACACGGTGACAAAAAGCTACAAACTGGTACTGGTTTGATCACTGGCTGCTGTTCCATTAGGTTGAGGATCAGTAGATGGTTCTGGGTATAAAAAAAAAAACGTTAATCATTGGTTAAATCACTGGCTACTATTCGATTAGGTTGATGATCAGTAGATGGAGTAGTAAAATTTCACGATGACAAAATACCACAAACTGGTTCTAGTTTGATCACTGGCTGCTGTTCCATTAGGTTGAGGATCAGTAGATGGAGGAGTAAACTATTGAAAAAATCCCCCAATGACGAAAAGCTCCAAACTGATTCTGGGTATAAAGAAAAAGAACATTAATCATTGGTTTGATCACTGGCTACTATTGGATTAGGTTGATGATCAGTAGATGGAGGATTAACCTATTAAAAAAAATTGCACGATGAGCTTAGCGATGCGTGTAGGTCTCAACAGAAAATATCGTTGGCTTCATCAAGGTAGTAGCAAATCAATGTGTGGGTAATTAGACTTGGCTTTTTGTTTTTTTTTTTAAGAGAAAATTAGTGCCATCTATATACGCAGCCAAACCAAAGAAAAATATTTTTGATGATTTAAAAATTCATTTTCATTTTGATTTTGAATTTGATTTATTGTTTTAAATCAAAAGTTTAATGACTACAATATTGCGTAGTTATTATTTCAAATACAAATGAAAATACTTTACAAAAGCTGTGAGCGAAAGATGTATAAATTTATAATTATTATTTATGAGCACATTTTAAAGGAATGTAAAAACTAATTTTTTTTATTTAAAAAACAAGTTATACAGCATATTCAATGCAGTGGAAGTGTATTTTGTTTAACAATTTTCTAAGGATTTATGCACAAATGTGGCAGTTTGTTTTATAGGAATCATTAACATTTCTTTGTGCTCATTCCAGTTTCTATTTGTCTAATGTTGTGTGTTATTTTTTTTGCATACATTATTAAAGAAGGATGTTTTATGACAAGGTGCATCTAGTTCATTATTTTTAGATATTTAATTTTAAAACTAGAGCTACTGATGGTTGCGTACTCTCGCAAAGGTTAGTTATGTTTTTTTTTTGTTGTGGTAGAAAAATTAGATGACTTGAAACTCAAGGCATTTCTTTTTTGATTTCCAGATTTAGTTTTCATAAAAGTGTCAATAAGGAATGAAGAACTATTAATTATTGCCTTCAAAGATATATAAGCCTATGTGTTTCCAATATTGTCATTTTCTGTCCTAACAGGGTGGTTTGTAGTCGAAGGCGAGCGCTTTCGATGCGAATGCCTCATTCTCAAACCGCGTTGTAGTCGGTACTGGTGAGTCAGTGTTGGCGTTCAGGCAGTTCTGTTGTTAGATTCGTATCTATTTAGGTAAGCAGAATGCCAGCCACCTGGCATTTGTATGCAAAGTGAATTTATCGATACCTCCGTCTTTCACTATTATTCAGGTACGTGTGTAAGTCTGAGAGTGTCTTTCGTTTGCCCGTTTGCATGAGTAGTTCTAATGGTGTGAAAATTGTGTCTGAGGTCGTGTTTATCTGTTCGTTTATAATGTCATTGTTGAAAGTTTTATTTTTGTAGATTTCCAGGTTCTCAAGAATGTCTAGTCTTCGGCCTTTTTTTATATCTGGACTGTTTAGTAATATTTAAGGCAGTGGCATTGACAGGCAACCGCTGCTAATTTTCCAGGTTGTTTAGTGTAGCAAAACTTAAAAAATGTTTACCGATTTTTGGAAAACAATTTGTAACCACATATTTTAATTGTGGAATATTTTTTTTTTGCAATTTTAACATTCATTGTGTCGACGATTCGTATACACCCCCAATACATCTAGGAGGATTTCAATTACAATTAGAATTGTACGTAATTAAAAATTGCATATTTTCAATTGTACATCATAAGCAAATGTTGTAACCAGGGACTAAACTCAATTACAAATACATAGATGTAATCTTATATAAAATTTCATAATTTTTCAATTATAATTAATTTTAATAACCAATTGAACTTTTCCAGTTGCATATTACATGTTATTACAATGGGAATCAATTACAAATTACAAGTAATTGTATATTTAATTAGGTAGCAATCCTTACTTGCAATTGAACCAAATTTAATTATATTGTTACGAAGATGAGTTATTAAGTTTTAAAAAAAAACAATAAGCCGCAAAAAGTAAAGAAATCTAATACTCACAAGACAACAACAACATGCTTATAAGAAATTTTACCAAATAAGTAAACAACAGAAAACAAAAGCAACTAACACAGAGCAAAACAAAACACGCAGCCAAGCAAGCACCTAAATTAAATGATAATAATAATAACAACAATATGGGGTATTGTTAAAATATCATATACTTGTATGTCCGAAAATCGTTAATATAAGCAAAACTTGCTGATCAAATGAATTAATTAAAGTTGAGTCATCACTGAATAAACACAACCAAGTTACCAACGTCTTTATTATGTGTGCATTTAAAGTAACAAAATTGTTTAACTTTTTTATTTTTTTAATCGACCTTTTTATATTTTAAATAAATATATTTTAAATAAATATTCTTTTCAATGGTCTTTTTCAATTAACAATATATATTTTTTTCTCGATATTTCGCTTTCCTGTGAAAAGCTTCTTCAGGAAATTATTTTTTATATTTTACAAAAACAAAAAATTATAACAATTTGAAAAGAAAAAAATTTTTGAAATCACAAATCATTAGATGTGTCACCGAAGGTAAAAGGGAGCCCAGTCCCCTAAAGGCTAGCAGGGCGCCAATTGGACAAATCCACGTTATTTCCACGGGAATCAGTAAGTCCCAGAGTTCAGTTTTTTGGGTTTTTAGCCGTTTAGCTGTTCTCTGATTATTGAGGTTGGTCCTTCGGGAGCATCGTGATGGTTGTGGTTTCGTGGCCCTAATGGCCAGGATAATCTCAACTCTACTGAGCACAAAGGGTGAATGATCCGGATCCAGTAAGCATGCTTGTCATGTGCGCTGCATTAGGAATTGGATAGTCTCCAAATCTTTAGCAAGGAGTAGCGGTTGGCGGCCCTGCACCGAAACTTCCGAAATTGCAACTAGGAATGACCTGTTGCATAGAATTATGTCTTTGGTTTCCTAGGGCGTAGGTGCACGCTAAATATCACCCAAGTGGTTTGATCCACCGTTAGGTACCGACGTAAATCTTATCACGCATTTGCATCCTGACTTTAAGACCAAGCTTCCGACATATAAACAAAAGGCCTCAAGACACTAAGAAATATATCTCAAAAATTTCTTTTTTTCTAAATTTTTCTCTAAGTATTAATTGTGGAAATTATAGAATGCAAACATAATTGCTAAAACTTACTCTGCCAAACCCTCCAAAATTGCACTTAAAACTCTCGAAGTAGGATCATTTTTTAAGACTCTAAAGTAAATGTTAAATAACATTTTAACAATTTCAGTTAACTTAAAATGCTTTGTCTGCTTGTTCTCCTCAGCTCTCGTCTCCTCTAATTCCTTGTTTAACTCAGCCAACTTTTTGCGTCTCTTTTGTTCCTTTTTAGATAAACTTAACAAACGCTGACGATGAGCTTCCAATTTCTTTTGTTTTAATTCATTTTCTTTTTCGGCATCTAAATTAACATTTTTTATCTTAAGATCTTGAAGGCATGTGATACATTCCAAGTGGACATTGTTATTTTTAGTTTTTATCAAGTGATTTATGCGGCGTATAATAAAAAGTGTCATATCAAGTTTCTTGTCATTAGCAAAGACAAAGCGAAAGCATTTATTAACGGCCTCTCGCATGCGGGGATAGTTACAGTTAAGCATGTAAACCAATAGCTGAGCAATGTTTTTAACATAATTGAAATAGGGGTGGGCTATAAGAAGATCACACATTGATTGTACGGCCACTTCAGCCATTTTAACAGATTGTGGTGTTATACGGCCATGACCTTTACGATTCACTGCAGCCGTTAGTTTTTCTAAACGCTGCAGAAACTTTTTGAATTGTTGTAACAGAGCATTTTCGTATGTAACTCTCTCCAACGTTGCCTTTCGAACTTGTTGCATTTTGGTATCAACCTGACCAACACGGTATTCGGGCAATATATCCTTAAAAATTTCTGTAAGAGAAATTATTGCCACTTTTCGGACAGTCAGAAGGTTGGGTAAACCATTGTTGCTTAACTCATCCATTAGTTCGAAAAGTGCATTAAAGTTACGCATTTTATCTTCCGGTTTTTCTAAAATACCAGAACATATAATTCCAATACGATATTTTTGCCGTTCGATTTCTTGTTGGCGAGCAATTAACAAATCGGTGGTGGAAATCATTTTCTTTTCCGCCGCCTCTTTAATGGCATTTTGGTCTTCATCGTTGACAATATCATCGTCACTGTCTTCAAATTCTTCTTCGCCCTCATTTTCCACTTCATTTGCTTCATCAGCAACTGCATCTTGGCTTTTCTTTATCTTTGGTTTTGGTTTATAATCAATTTCAGTAGAACGGGTTATGATTTCACCATTTCTACTTTTAATAGGCAATAAGTCAACTTTAATCTTTTTGGTTTCCTCTTCTAAAGCCGTCGCCATAGCAAATTTCTTCTCCAAACCCACCGAGTGTTTGATATCATCGTGCTCTGCCTCATCACCGGTAATATGCTTACGCTTTCGCTGTTTAACACCACGCTTTAATTGCAAATACTGCAAATCTTCTCCATCTAACATATCGGCCACATTGTCTAACATTTCCTCTTCATCACTATTATTATCACCCATACTCAATGGTAAGCCTAAAGATTCTCGTTTATTAAGTTTTTTCTTTTGAAATACTGCATCCTTTTTGCGGGCCTTCTGCATAAAAATATTTGCCCCTTTTTCCTTGGCCGACTTTTGCTGAGCTAATTTTTGTTGCTGTTGCTTGCTTAGAGGAGTTTACTTGTTCTTCAGATGAGCTGATCGTTTAATGGTGCTGATTTTTATTTTTTTCTTCTATAAAATATTTTTAATAAGCAATTGCATATATTTTTGTAAGTTAAAATAATCTTACCGTCCCCATTTTAATTAATATTTTGTAAAAACCTGACACAAAACAAAAACCTTTAACAGAAAGAAAAACAAATTAAATGCCAAAATGAGCACATGTTGCACACAGGGAGTTGCCACAGTTTCACAGTGCTCTCAATAATAAATTTGGAAAAATTTTAAGTCACATTGAATGGGCCAGTTCACATTGGATTAACATTTGTTTCGCACAACTTTAGTTCTTTCCAAAAAACACTAGACTAATTATTTTAGCACAAAATTCTATACGTATACACATCTTTGTGTGGATTAGTGTTTTTTATTCATTTCATGTTCGTTCGGTATACACCACAGTATACGCATTACAAGATAAATATGGCTGTAAGTGATGATGAAATGTTTGTTTCTAATTTTATTTTATGTAAAATTATTTTTATTCCTGATCGACCTTTTTTATTTTAATTAAATAAAAAAAAAATTTTCAATTTGTTAATAATTTTTGTTATTAAAAATTAATTTTTCCTGAAGAATCTTTCCATAGGAAAGCGAAATATTGAAAAAATATGTATATCGTTAAAATTTAATTAAAAAGACGTTTAAAAGATTAACATATACATATTTAATTTTCTGTAAAATATAAAAATATTATAACAAAAATTTGAATTCAATAATAAAAATGATAAAATAGTAAAAAAGATAAAAATAAATAGCATAAAATCTATATATCTACTTTTGAATTTATATTCATATTTACACTACAATAGCCAACTGAAGACTGAAATGACAAAACATATAAAATAATTTTCTTCATACATACAAACATACAAAAATGAAAATTTCATACAATATACAAAAACAAGGAAACGGAAAATAAATAACAAATTTTTCCTTATGAAATAATTATAACAAATTATGTGTCTTTTGAATTAAGTACCTATAATTTTGAGCTAAACTGTCTGTGTCTGTTTTGAAATTTATTCTCCTTATAATTGGTACATTAACAATTTCTAATATTTCCAACATATAACGTCTCTTGTAGTTTTTTTCTATATCTAATACTGATATTTCATCAAACTTGGGACAATGATTATATTTCTTACAATGTGAAGATAAGGATGTCTTCTGTGTTGTAATATTCCTATATTTTTTTCACATCTATGATCATCTAATCTTGCTTTAAGTTTGTTCTTTGTGGTCCCAATATAAACTTTGTCACCTGGTCATTTCCTCCACATGGTATCCTGTATACTACATCAGATATTTCCATTTTCCCTATTTTACCTTCATACTGCTAAATAATTTATTTAACGTGTTATATGTTTTGTGTGCAATTATATATCTATCAGTGTCATATATTTTAGACTTTCTTAATCTTTCTGATATTTAAGGAACATTAGTTAATGATTTATAATTTCTTGGCTCTGCCGTAGAATTTCCTAAACTATGCCTATAACTACCATATTGTCTAATTAAACTGTTAGTTAATTCTACTGGAAAATCATTGTCATTAAGTATATCTCTTATTGTATCCCTATTCTTCAAATGAAATTCGCTATCACTTATAGTCAATATTCTGTCTATCATATTTTTCGCTGTGTTTATTATCATTTTCATTGGATGTTTTAAATAAAAATTAATAATTCTTCCAGAAGATGTTGGTTTCTTATACCAATCAAATACTAACTTATTTTTCTTCGTTATTATTAATATATCTAAATATGGAAGTTTAGATTCCAACTCTCTGTCAATCGTAAATTTAATATCCGGATGAAAACTATTCAATTCTGACAAAATCATCTACTGCATCTTCCGAAGTTATACAAAATAAATCATCCACATATTTTGTGATAATTTTCGGCTTAATATGCATTTTACTAATACATGAATTTAGTAATTCCTCCATCACAATATCAGCTATAATTGGAGGTGCTAGTTGATATCCTATTATCAGATTGAAAATACCTGTTGTCTTCAATGCAAAACTTAAGAATACGTAAAAATAATTCCTTCTCAATATTCGTATTTTCTTCTATTATCTGCCATTTTTAATGAAAAGAATATTTATTTATATTTATTTAAAATCGTTTAATTTAATTTAAAAGTTTAATAATCCGGTGTTATTATTTTGCAATCAGAGAAAAATAATAATCGTTTATTAAAAGGAATAAACGTAACAATATTCTTAAAGCTAAAAGCTATAAGAATGAGCTTCTAACACATTTTACATTTACAGTTTTATAGTGCCAGTAATGCCGATGTATATTAAAAAATAACAATTATTTTCAGTTTTATTCGACCTTTTTTTTTCTATTAAATCTTAATCTTTTAAACGGTCCCTTAATTATAACGATTTATTTTTTTCTCGATATTTCGCTTTCCTGAAGAAGCTTTCCACAGGAAAGCTAAATATCGAGAAAAAAATAAATCGTTATAATTTAAGGACCGTTTAAAAGATTAAGATTAAGATTTAATAGAAATAAAAAAACAAATAACAATTTTAAAGTTTATTAAAAACAAAAAAATATTTTATTTTAATTTAAATTAATAAATAAAATTGTTACCACAGCTTAGCGCTTAAAGCTCATAAACTTAAAATTGCAGTATACTATTTGTATGCATTCTGTGTAAGCTGATATTATTTAGAATTAATTAAAATTTTAAATTTTCCTTGCTATTCAAATTATTTATTCGCTGTGTCTGGTTATAAATATAATGCCTTTTTATTTATTTAGGTAGGATTGTTGTCTTTTTTTTACCCATTTATTATAAAAAAAAATAATAATTAATAATAAATAATAATAATAGATAATTTTTGTAATTAAATATTTTTTTAATTACTAACGTACGGCATAAAATTTAAAATTTCCCAGTATAATTTTAATTGAAAAATGCCAACTACAATGACATTTGATTGTGTAATGGAATATAATAATTTGTAATAAATTCAAGATGAAATTGACATCCCCCACGTCTGATTATTATTAATTTTTTTTTTTTTTTGTTTAACTGAATCTCAAACTTTAAATACTTTTATTACAATAATAAAAGGAGAAATCTATTTTATAGCAACTAATGATGTAAGAAAACGGAACCTATACTTCCTATTTAATAAGTATTTAATTAAGGCTTTAACAACTTGTGCTTGTCAAAAAAAAAATAAATAAATAAAATATATTGCACAACACTCCACGCCATGTTATCGCCACAAAAAAAGGAAGCGACAGCAGACGACAAAATAAAAAACAAAAAATACAGACTGGTTCGTTGTACCGCACATTTCCTGCATAAGAAAAACATACTTCTCAAACTATCCAGACAATGTTGTCGGTCAGCCTTTAAATTGCGTGTGTTTTCTGCAGCTGGACACTTGTAAAAATGTGAAAATAATGTACAGCTTCACAGACAGGAACTAACAAGCCGCTTAACTTTGCATAAATCGCAGCATTAACAAAAAAAAAACACTCTTTTACAAACTAAAAATCCCAGTGCAGATAACCCACGACGGGTTGTTATTAAAAAAACTAAGAACTTTTTCTAAAAATTACAAAACACAACCAACACCATTTTTTTATGCTTTTCAATATGCATGGACTACTGCAAATGCAACATTATTTTCTCTTTTTGCATATGACGGCTTTGATGTTGTTTGTTTAATTTACATTTGGTAAGTAGCTTCTGTTCGTATGGTTCTAAAGTCTTTTATAAATCTTTTTTAACAAAAATTTCTTTTTCACATTGTGCTATTTCTTTTTATATTATTTACATATTTGTAAATTGAAATAGCTGCTTTTCAAGTTTTTGCAGTTGACATCATCTTTAGAATTAGTTGGTGCCCAAAAGCCTAATGCCTCAAGTGGTGTTGCCCCCTTGACTCTATTAAAGTTTCCTATTTTTTATGCAACAATTTATATTCTGTATTCTCGCATGTAAATATTTAACATTATTAATTGCGGAGCCTAATTTTTCCAAAACTAACACACCTGACTTTTCTATGTGACATTTAACTTCAAAAACTTTAATACTGAAATTATGGTTGTTATCAAGAAGTTAAGTTTCCTTCCATACAAGTGTATGGTTTTAATGAATATTTAAATATGGCTTCTTTTAATGTTATTATACTTGAATTATACAAAAAATAATATTTGTTGTATACTTTAAGGTAACATTTTAAAATAAAAATAAAAGCATATGAATAAGTTTGTTAGGGCAAAACTAGTTTACATTTAATTAAAGTTCCAGCTGAATGAATAATGAATAATTATAACTAGATTTCAAAAACATTTGCTAGAAAATTATAAGCTTTTTTTTAATATGCAAATTAAATGTATTGTCTTCCGTTACGTACAGTATGCATAAAAAACTCTTACTTGAGCTTTAAAGTACACGTTACTTAACAAACTCTTTAAGGTTAACAAACGTTTTTTAAAAAATGGTATTCAAAAACAGTACTTTAGCTAATGTATGCTTAAGTAAAATTAGTATTTTGATTCTGGCAACGCCACTGTTTTTAGTTGTCACTTTGTAGCTAACGATGTATAAAAATTAATATTATATATCCGGGTTTTTAGATCCATAAAAAATGTTTTAATTGTTTTCAGCAAAATCAACATATTTTTTTTTATTAATCTTTTTAATAAAAAGCAAAAAACCCAAAAAAGGTTAATTTGCAAGGCTTATGATGAACTTACAAAGAAATTGTTCATATTACAAAACTAAGTATTCGGATAACGAGCTTTGTTTTGATTATATGTACATCAATAAAACTTTTGTTTTAAATAATAAATTATAATTAATTTTTTTTTTTTTTGTAAAATATAATAAATATAAATATAATAAATATAAAAAATAAAGATGTAAAAATGTTTTATATTGAATGGCATGTTAAGTTTTAGTTTTCATTATTATTTGTATACTACAATTTGCTTTAATAATATTTTTAAAAATTTTTGGAATAACAAAGTGCAACTGTCAATTGAGCCGTTTACTTTGAAAGTGGCATAAGTCACAACTGAACAGTTGTTTTCATTTTTAATAAATTTGAAATTAATAAGTAAAGAAGTATTGAGATTTGTTTGAGAGGAGTGTTGATAATTAACGGTATAACAAAAATTTTTATTTTCAAAGTGGCGTAAGTCGCTTAACTCAGGAGCTGAGTGTTAAAGAAATGGAAACATGTATTAAGTGTGTGTGAAGTGTTGTTGTGATTATTCGACTTATTTTTATTAGTACGAAAGAATAGTGCAGTTTACTGAACTATATTATAGTGATATCTAATATACTACACATAATTATAATTATTTTGTTATTTTTTTATTCTCAGGAGGTTGCTTAGTGTTGTATAAAATATCTAAGAATGTCACAACTCAAAAGCATATTATTGCACAAAGTGACTTATGTAAAGGACAAAATAGTAATAGCCCCTTGTCGAAAAAATCGTTCACAGTACACAACTTGAAGAAGAAAGATTTTATTTCAACGCAATCATTAAAAAAATCCGTTTCAGAAAGAAAAGTAAATACAGACCAAAACAAAGTGAATTGGATAAAAATTCAATGGATTCAATTTTACCGTGATATTCCCTATAAAATGTTTTATAACCTAATTTAAAATAAAAAAGTTGACAAAAACAAAGTGACTTATGCCACTTTGAAAATAAACGGCTCAATTTATTGTAAACACAATTTGTTTTGTTTTTAAACTTTTAATAATAAAATTGAACTGTCAATTTATTGTGGGTTTAAAGTAGGTTTTTCCAACTTTAAAGTTAACAAAGGTATTTTTAGGTAAAAGCGTTTTTTTAATACAACTTTAGAAAATTGTGCTTAACAACGGCAGTTAAATCTGCTTTAATTTTTTATGCATACGGCTGTTAAAATTTAATTGTAGCTATCGATAGTTTTTTTTTTTTTTATTTATGAAACCAGAGGAAAGGTACAATGGAAATTATGCTTCAAGATGGTGGCATTCCCCTCGTCCGTTGAGGGCAGATAATCGACGCTACTCTTTATAGAGCATGCCAGATAAGACGGTCGAACAAGTTAACTTGCTCGACATCAGAAACTATCTTTCCCTCATTATATTGATGCTTTACTGCGGAAGCGGCAGTTGCAGCTGCTTGAATTGGTAGATATAGTAACTGAACACTGCCTGTTGGATCACATGCGAGTAGAATAATGATTTAACAAAAGCAATCAGCCTACGTATATACCTTGGACATCAGTAGTTTGGAAGCCTACTTGAAATTTCTGTTGTTAAATACAAGCTTTTGTAAACATGTAGGTTTCATTTTTATTTCTTCACTTAATTAATTAATTAATTAATTTTCTGCAAATTAGAATTATAAAACAAATTTGAATAATAAAACAAATTTGTTTTATTATTCGAGACCATTCAAAAAGCAATACCCATCCTTGTAATATTTCCCCATTTTTTTCCATTTTCTCAACGTGTTTTTTTTTGACTTCCACTTTAAGGGACTTTATCATTGGAGGTTTTCATAGAAATGTAGAACTTTAACTTAACAACACTTCTTAACTGTCGGCCATTTTGTCATCACTTAAAATCATTTAATCATTTAGTTTAATTTCGTATTTCAGCACGAATAGACTGACGCCTGAACAAAGCCTCCAAATTGTGCAAATTGTGCAAATTGTGCCCAATACAACATCTCTGTTGATCCCGATTCTCAAAAGCAAATTTTTTTAGCAAAACCGACATATTTAGCGTGATAGTAATTCTCCTGTTTATGTTGAAGCGGGCGCCGTTACATTCACAAAAACTAACTGTTTGGTGTGCTTTATGGGCTGATGGAATCATTGGTATGTCCATCTGTAAAAACGTTGCTGGTCAAAAAGTTACAGTCGTTCAGAAATTGAACCACGATATGCAGGGGCTTTGGTTTCAGTGTGATAGAGCAACATCTCACACAGCTCCAAATATTTGTTAACCGCATAGTTTTGCTTTTCAGACCCGCGAATTGGCCTCCAAGATCGTGCGACCTAACGCCGTACACTTCATTACGTGTAGTCCACTTAGATGATAACATTCGTCGCTTTATTGACACGAAAATTTTTTTCGTTTGAATCAATACTCATGGGATAACCCCTACTCACGAAAACATTGATCCAAAACTAGGAAATGAGGTTATAGGGAGGAGGAAAGAGGGAGTATATTGAAAGCGTTTTGCCAAAGAACGAATTTTCTCTGTAATACATAGTGCGATTAAACGAAAATCACCGAAAATCAAGTCAAACGCAAAAAGTGCGACTTTCGGGAACAGGATCCCTAATTTCGTTAGAGCACTTACCTTTATAGTAACGAAAAAATACAACCTACATTGCGTCGATGCTTTAGGGAGTTAAAAGAGTTGGTTACCCTACCGTCCCCAATAAACCTCTTGGCCCTCTCCACTACGCTGTCGAGCCACTCCAAAATAGACTTTGGGGCGCCGGTCCAAACATGAGAGTTGTATTCCATTTTTTGACGGATATAGGTGGTATAAATAGTACGAAGATCGGATGAAGTAAAGTATCTCTTACACCATTTCCGAAAACCGAAGAACTTGAAAGTTTTACAAAGAAGTCGTTTCGAAAAATAAAAACAGGGTGGGAGAAAGAACGGAGCTTTGCAGTACCCCTGAAGCAATCTTGAGCTCATCTGATGAAATCCCATCTATAGCAACTCGTAAAGTGCGATTCCTGAGAATACGTGATATAAATCTGGAGAAATCATCATCAACACCGTAAGCAGCAAATTTTGACAAATGTGGGTTGTGTCACACTCTATTAAACTCCTTGAAAATATGTAGAACCACCACCTTACTCTCTCTGAAATGATGTATGGAGTTGCACCAGCAAGTCGCTCGGAAACCATATTGTTGGTTGCTAAGTAAGCTGTTGGAATCCAGATACCTCAGATGATGAAAATTAATCATACTTTCCATTCCTTTGGAAAGTGCAGACCAAATTACAATTGGGATGTAATTTTCAGGATTGTTAGCTTCACCCTTTTTGGAGATTGGCGTTACATTAGCAACCTTTCAACAGTTTGAAAATTCACCGGCATGATAAAACATGCTGAAAAGGGTTGTTAACAGAATTGCTAGCGTTGAAGAGCACTATTTCAAGACCAGTGCTGGTGCTGGCTTGAAGGCTTATCTTCGTCATAGTAACGGGTACTGTGTCGAGCTTGGACGGCGGTTGACTACTTTCCGGCAAACACGAATTATTTGCAAATATACCAGCTAAAAGGTTAATTTTATCAACCGATTCAGTAAGTATTTGATCATTCGTCGGATTTGAAGAACTAGTATGATCGCTGGGTCTTTGACAAATAACCAAAAGTTCTTTGAACCCTAGGAGTGGCAAGAACCTAGTACGAAGGCGCTCCTCGTATAGAGGAGCCTTAGTACATTGGCACACGAAGATATCGTCCTTTTGCGTAGCTAATCAGTATCTGTGTTTTTGTTTCTACACCAGATACTGAAGGCTTCCTCTCCTGATCTGACTGCATTATTGTACGTCTGATTAAACCAAGATTCTGGTTTTAATCGAAATTTTTTTGGATGGAACTAAAGTTTTAATTCCATTATGTTTACAATCATTTACGCCATGGCATTGATATAATTGTCCAAGAAACAAAGTTTCCAAGTTAATTGCCTTAAAATTCCTTGAGCTCAGCCCAACGGTCTTTCGCATAAATATATTTTGAACTTTTGTAGCTGCTTTCGAAACGTTGTGAAGCTCCGAATTTGAAAAGGAGGTGGAGATAATACATTGATGGGAGTTACCCATTTGGGAGCACAAACACTAACTTCATACTTTTGGGGATGTGAAGTTAGAAAAAGGTCGAGTGTATTACAATGGTACCCTTCAATACAAATAATGTGTGTTGGCTCATTCACTAATTGTGCAGGGTAAAAATTGTCTTCCTTCTCCTGTAAAACTATTTGTATGCAACTTAGGACATCTGTACATCTGTGTATGTATGAATATAGTAATTTTCTGAACTGGATATATTTCTGATATTTTAAAAAAAATTTCTTTATTAAAATTTATAAATGAAAATTAACGCGCGACTGATGTGAAAATGATTTAACTTAAAATGCTAAAAAAGACGGTTTCAATCCAGAATTCCAGTACTTTTTTATACTTTCGACTATTGGAATGATTAATTTTATACGAAAAATGTTGTTAAATGTTGTTGAATCTGCTCGCAGATTAACTAAAGATTAAGAACGATTCTTTTATAATAAGAAAAACAACTTTTTTTAGTCAATAACTTCTTAGAAACAGTTTCATGTATTCTATGGATTTACTTTTAAGCTTTTTACTTTTTACGTAAATTTCTATCGTCTGCTAATCTTTCTCTTAACCACTATTATTTAAAATTTAATTATACTGCAACGAATTTGTAAAGTACAATAAAACTATTCATTATATTGTTTACTTTTCTTTTATTATTTTAAGTTTTAATTAAGTCCACTTGAATTTATTTTTTGTTAGTCGGTCTTAGCTTAAGCTTTATTTGGCAGTAAAATCTCATCACTGCATCTACCTCTGTGCCATAGGAAGACGAAACTTACATAAAATATTAACAACAACTGCACTTCAACATGAATACAAAAACAATACTGCAAATGTTTAATTAACAAATAAACTAAAATAACAGTTTTTAATACTTAAAAGCAAAGATAGATAGTAAAGTAAATAGGATGAACATTTAACCCAACAACTATACTATAGGCTGGCTTAGTTGTTAAAACAACTGGAAAATGAGTTAAGTTAAATAACAGAATATAAAATCCCTTAGAAAAAAACGCAAATGAATTTGAAATATAAAACCAACGCAAAAAATATAAAAAAAAGGTATTAGAATTAGAAATGACTGACTAATAGGTCTAAAAAGATGAAAAAAAAGTAAAATGAAATAGTGCAACAAATAAGCAAATACAACAGAATAGTATTTTGTAATAAACCAAAAACACTTAACAAATGTGTTGAAGTAGTAAATGAGGCATTTAGTACTCGTTATTTGAGTCTTGCTAAAGAAAACTGCAATTATCTCTGGCAATAATTGCAAAGGAACAGCGATAATGAGAGAGCTTAGATTACAAACAAACACACGCCTTCATACGGATTGTTAATCGCATGATTTTTACGAAATTGTGTTTTTTCATGATTCCAATACATTTCATACAACAATATCTCATCACAACGAATGTGACTTTATATTTTTAATATTACACATTTTGAAATATGCAATTTCATGCTGTTTTTACTTTCTCCTGTTAAGTTATAATTATACGAGTTAGAGAGCCTCTCTACATGAGAGACCAACGATATATGAAACGTATGACTAATGTAAAATTTTAAGATTATTAACAACCATACGATACCATGCTTTGTTATTCAGCACATGATACAAAAAAATGTCAAACTGGAACTAAATTTTCCTTTCGTCGCCATATTAACCATCTGGTGTTTGGACCTTTAATTATTTTAATTTATAAAATGATGCTGCCATATTTTTTTAATAAATCGAGTTATTATTATAAAAGAGTATCGGCTGTATGCATAAAAACTTAAAGCAGGTTTAACTGTCGTTGTTAAGCACAATTCCTTAAAGTTGTATTCAAAAAACGCTTTTACCTTAAAATATCTTTGTTAACTTTAAAGTAGGAAAAACCTACTTTAAACCCACAATAAATTGACTGTTCAATTTTATTATTGAAAGTTCAAAAATAAAACAAATTCTGTTTACAATAAACCTAGCCGTTTATTTTAAATGTGGCATAAGTTACTTTGTTATTATCATCTTTTTATTTTAAATTAATTTATAAAACATTTTAATTTTTAGCCATTTCAACTAGTCTCTATTTACTTTTCTTTCTGAAACGAGTTTTTCTAATGATTGTGTTGAAATAAAATCTTTTTTCTCCATGTTGTGTACTATGAAGGATTTTTTCGACAGGGGGCTATTACTATTTTCTCCTTTACATAAGTCACTATGTGCAATAATATGCTTTTGAGTTGTGACATTCTTAGATATTTTATACAATACGAAGCAACCTCCTGAGAATAAAAAACTAATAAAATAATGCTAATTATGTGCAGTATATTAGATATCACTATAATATAGTTCAGTAAACAAGTCCAATAATCACAACAATACTTCACACACACTTATTACATGTTTCCATTTCTTTCACACTAAGCTCCGTAATTAATTTCCTAAGTACAGCGACTTACGCCACTTTCAAAATAAACATTTTTGTTATACCGTTAATTATCAACACTCCTCTCAAACAAATCTCAATACTTCTTAACTTATTTATTACAAATTTATTAAAAATGAAGAAAAACTGTTCAGTTGTGACTTATGCCACTTTCAATGTAAATTGACAATTATAGTTTGTTATTCCAAAAATTTTTAAAAGTTTTATCAAAACAAACTGTAGTATACAAATAATAATGAAAACTAAAACTTAACATGCCATTCAATATAAAACATTTTTACATCTTTATTTTATATTTTACAAAAATATAATTATAATTAATTATTTTAAACAAAAGTTTTATTGATGTACATATAATCAAAACAAAGCTCGTTATCCGAATAATTATTTTTTTAATATAAATAAATTCTTTGTAAGTTCTTCGTAAGCCTTGCAAGTTAATCTTTTTTGGATGCTTTGCTTTTTATAAAAAGATTAATAAAAAAACAAAAAAAATGTTGATTTTGCTGAAAACAATAAAAACATTTTTATGGATCCAACTACCCGGATAAATAATATTCATATTTATACATCGTTAACTACAAAGTGACAACTGAAAACAGTGGCATTGCCAGCATCAAAATACTAAATTTACTAAAGCATACATTAGCTAAAGTACTGTTTTTGAATATAATTTTTTAACAAACGTCTGTTAGCCTTAAAATGTTTGTTAACTAACGTGTACTTTAAAGCTCAAGTAAGCATTTTTATGCATACAGCCGTATATATTTTTAAAATAAAAAAAAAAACACAAGCAGAAGTCAAAAGTTAAAAAATATTATTTCCTATTTTCAAATTAATAAAATTTCTTTCTTCAATATGTTTCCTTTTTGTGTGTTAGAAAATTGTGTGGTTTAATGAAAATTTTAAAATGCCATTTGTTTTATTTATTATAAATTTCTCAGCTTAATGCCATTTGCGAAAACTTTCTTCTAAATCCCTTAAAATCTTTAAATCTTTCAAGACATGGTATCAATCAAATGCTTTCGAAAATCCCTTTAATATATAATGTTTTACGCTTTCAAGAAACTATGAATATAAACTGAATTAGATTGCTGTCAGGGACGGGACTTCTTGCACAAATATCAATTTGTTTACCATCATAGTAAACCTAAATTCACTTTCTTTATAAACTAGCATAAATTTATTAAATAAAGAATCAGATTTTATAAAAATTTTTTTCTAAAATTGCTAATCGATTCTAGAAGAAAAAAATATCAAACTTTGCTTTTTTTAGAATAAGCTTTTTAAATAAACACCTAACAGACTCTAAAACTAGAAATGCCTGGAAGAAGTTTAAAAAGCTTACAATTTAAATTCCACAATTATATCCTCAACTTACAATTTTTCAATATTTTAATATATTGTTTTAGAGATGATGTGCATTTTAAAAACTGGGCAATTTTCTAAGAAAGTCTTATACACAAGACAACAACAACATGCGTATAAAAAAATTCTACCAAATAAGTAAATAACAGAAAACAAAAACGACTAACACAAAACATTGCCCCTGTAAGCTAGTACGTAGTATACTAACTTATAAAACTGGGGGTTGTGGGTTCGATTCCCAACAAAGGCCTTGTTTTTTTCACTACAAAAATAAAAATGGACTGTCTTTGAAGCTGTTCAGTGATGAAGGCATGGTCACTGGTCACTGTGCTATTTTATACGACAGTTATTTTGCGTAAATATCCTTCTACCTTCACCAACTGTCTCATCTCTTCTCTATCCCCTTCCTAAAGAATGTAGCATGGTACTTGACTAAATAGGCATGGTTGCCTGAAGTGCTATTTATCTTTAAAAAAAAATAAAAATATAAAATATATAGGCTTAAATGCCTTTTTTCTGTATCCCGGTGCTTTTTAAAAGTTAAAAGTTGGTAACACTGAAAAGCCCATAAATGGCTTTATCCTATGTAAAAACCATGTGTTTGCAAATTATGCTACAAAATATACAGCCCCTACAAAATGGACAATCATTATTTTTTATATTAAAACTTTTCAACCTTTTCGCCTAAATTTGTAAGATAATAATAATCCTCTCCATTTTAAAGTTGGTTACAGAATTGGATAAATAATAAAAGACAACAACATTAGAAGTAGACAGCTATGTAAACAGTGGCTGGTCGAGAGAGAGCAGAATTATTGTAATTTTATATTTTCACTTAGGTGACGGCTTATCAAAAACTAACTAAACTGGTAGTTACATGATTACCTATTCCACTAAACTTGCCCTACTATCCAGACTACTGCTGTTGTTATTACAAATATTTTAAATCTTGTTTTAGTAATTCCAAATTTTTATTGAAATTATTTTCAACTATCGCCTGCGTTATATAATGTTGTAGATGGTAAAAAATTTTATAAAAAATTTTTTAATATTGTATTGAGCTCTGTCTGTTATTTCTGCTATAATTATAACGCTTATTTCTCCTACACATTAATATCTATTTTACCCAAATTTTACTAAATCGGTTTGGCCTTTAAGAAGTGCTTGAGTAACAACCACCCAAAAATAGAACAAACATTCACATTTAAAATTTTGGACATATAAAATATTTAGATAGTTTTGTGTTATTTTTTATATAATTATGTTTTTTTTTTTCTTATCATTTCAGGTATGTTGGTTTTATTTGGATACATTAAAAAATAACTCCCTAATATCTTTCGCATGATGAAAGATCATAAAAATATAACATCAAAGAGGTAACTGCATATATTTTTTTCCTACGTGAAATCTTTTTTTAATCAGTTACTTGATTTATGCCGCTTTACTTTGTCGACTTCTAGTGCAAGTGGCAGTTTGTACACCCATTTTTTCAGACTTGACCGTTGCCAGTTTAAATCAAGGTAAAGAGTCCGCCAAAAAACTTTTTTTTGTTTTAAATGCTATAAAAAAACTACTGAATATTTTCTCAAATTTCTTTTTTTATTTGAAAGTACAATCCTTCCGGTTAATAATGGAAAATAATTTCATTCAAATGGCTTGCTCGGCTGGCCATGCAGTAGCCTGCACGATCGGTCCAATTTTTAAGCACATTATCGATTGTCCTTTAAAGCGACAATTGTATCTCGCTTATCGGCGTAACACTTATCTTTGATTGCACCCCACAAATAATAGTCCAATGGTGTCAAATCACAGCTCCAAGGTGGCCAAACGACATCAGCTCTGCGGCTGATCTTCAAAAATAGGACGCAAAACATCGAGTAAAGCTTCGGCTGTGTGGCTGTTGAAACCATATGTTGCCAATATCCGTCTCTTCAATTTTTGTGAACAAAAATTCCTTCAACATGGCCCGATAATGATCGCCATTGACTGTAACGGCCACTCCTTGCTCATTCCCGAAGAAAAATTTCCCAATTATGCCTCTAGACCAAAATCCTCACCAAACAGTGACTCGTTTTGAATGCGTCGGCTTTTCAATGTATGCGTGCGGGTTTTCTGTGCCCCAATTGCGACAATTTTGCTTGTTTATATACCCGCCAAGATCAAAATGAGCATCGGCATCTTCTGTAAGTCGATCGCAGGCCCACTTAGCGAAACGAAAACGCATTGGATGGTCACTTGGCTTCAACTCCTGAACCAATTGGACTTTGTATGGCATCATACCGAGGTCTTTATGCAAAATTCGTCTCAATGATGTCTCTGAAATGTTCAATTATTGAGAACGAAGGTGAACTGATGTTGATGGCGCTTAACGCACACTTTCTGCCACAGCAGCAATATTTTCGGGTGTACCCACTGTTTTTGGCTTTTTGTGCTTTGGTTTATTGATGAGTACGCCAGTTTCTTTTACTTTTTTCCCAAGATAACGAACATGCGGAGCTGACGGTGCTTCTTTTCTTCCAAAATCCGTACGCAATTTTCGCGCACACATTTCGCAACATTACCATGATTTTCATAGTAATATCGCAATATTTCCGAGCGTTGTTCAAGCGTATACACAACCATATTCACTCAGCGAAAGGATAAAACTAATTATCTGTCAAATCAAATATGAACTAAGTGTTATCATGAAATAAGCACTAGTTGAAAATAAAAAACGATAGATGGCGGACCCTTTACTAACAATTTTAATTTTCAAAATGTATAATTTGTAGTATATTTTTAAGTTAAAAAAAATAATTCGCTGTAAAATAGTATTTTACAAACTGCGTAGTTTTCTAAGAAATTTTATACACGCAAGAGAACAGCAACATGATTATAAGAAATTCCACGAAATAACTTTAATAACAGAAAACAAACTAACGGAGAACAAAAAACACAGCCAAACAGGTGCCTAAATTAAATGATGATAACAACAACAATATAGGATGATGTTAAAGTAAAATATTCTTGTATATGCAAGAACCGCTTAAAACAGATATATAAGTACCATTTGCAGGGCAAATGAATTACTTTAAGTTGATACATCGTTGATAAACGACAGCAAAATAAAAAACATCTTTTATGTGTTACAATGGTAAAGTTACCATCGTTTTTATTTTATTTGTATTGAAAGTGCCGTGTTATTATTTTGAAATTAAAAAAACTAAAGATAACAATATATTGTTAGGTACCAAACCTGTTTTCTCAACGTAACCAGAATTGTATTTTATTTTTTAAACTATTTACTTTCTATCGGTGTAACACGTCTTGTCTTTAAATCCTCCCAGACATACAGGAAGTAAAGCCCTCTAGTCGTCTAACGACTTCAAACGTAAATGCCCATGTCAATTATTTTTAACTAAAAAATTGTTTTCTAAAATAATTATTATCGTCCTGTAAAAAGTATCACAAACTACTAGAATTCCCACGCTAACTTTGTCTACTAAATATAGCTTCCAAATTGACATGTAAAATCTCGTTCAACCTTTTCATCGTTTTTCAACGATATCCTAATGCATCATTATTATTTGCAGACCCATAAATAATCGCAGCCACTGAACAAAATATGATGTTCGCGTTCTCTAGAATTTCTTGCAATATTAGTGCGCTTAACAATTTATTTTAAACGTGTGTGTATTTTCTTTTTTTTTTATTTTTACTTTGTGTGTTTGAAGCTGTTGTCTTCCGACTACTGACAACGACAATCTCATATATATTTGGCAACTGGCCATTTTTCTTTTTTTTTGCACAACTTTTATCACAAACTTTTTAGCATGAGATTGCAATTCAATTTTTAATTGCTGCTCTTTAAAAAAAATAAGAGTCACAGTTGTTGAAACACACTGCCTTGCAACTTTTGGTTGGTGCCAATTAAACCATAAAATTTGTGCAAAGTAAAAAATAATAATAATTATATTTTTTGCCGTAATTAAAAGCAATTCTGTGGTAAAAATTGGTGACAAACTTTATTGTAGTTACAAAAAAAAATATCACAGAAAAAAATTAGTATTTTCCCATTGCAATTTCTTTTCATTCTGTGATTTTTCCTGTCGGAAGTTCTTTTCGAGTGCTTTTTCTCTATACTTTTTAATACGCTTTTATTAGCTGCAACTTTTTATATGCACAATGAAACTGAATCTCCGGAGGGGCGCCACATAACTTTATAGCAGGCTACTTACGTGCAGGAAAAACATGAGGTTTTCTTATTTTAAATGTAAAAGTTTTATTTTAAATATAAAATTTGTGATAATTTTTTTTTAATTTTTCCAAAAATTATCGCATAACAAGTAACGTCTTTCATAGTTCTGAAGTAATCTATTTTAACTGATCTCACATAAATTAACTGGATTCATAGTAAAGCAATAACCACGCTTTGCTTATTTTGAAGCTATCGTCACAGGATAAGGTTAGAGGTACCTCACTTTATATCCTACATAATTAAATCGGGTTTTTCGGTCACTCCCCCATCGTGCGAAATCTGAGTTAGCTTTCTAGCAAGAAACATTGTTACTGTAAAAAGAACCAGGAGAACTTAAAACGTTTTATTTCCATCCTAAAAGCATGCTACGTTTTACTTATTCATTGCTTCTTTTATTTCTTACCTCTTAAAAATTAAAATAACATTTTCTTGTAAAAGACTTTACTTTAAAGCTAAATAAAATAATTTTGGTTTAGATAACAAACTGCTTGTTGAAAAACCCTTTACATATTACTTTAATTTGGTTATCTAAAAAATTATTCCATATTAAACGAAAACATCTTTTTCTATAATTTTATACAATTCGACTAGAGTACGTCTATTGGATATGAAAAAAAAACACTTTAATAATGTATTTTTTTCAGGGTTCAGAATTTTTTATTTATGAACATTCAAAAATCAACATTCATGATATTTTTCACGCTCATAAACGAACAACAAAAAATGTTCTGCTTATGTTCATTCATGAATGCGAACAACAAGAACTATTAGTCTTATTCATATGTGGTGAATGATAAATTAGCTTCTTCTCATTAATGTTCTTTATCATAAATGTATATGTTCATATATGAACGTTGAAATTTTATAAAATTTCTCATAAATGAACGTGAACAATTTTCTACCTACGATCGCAGTTTACCGTAAAATGTAGTAAAAACACATGGGTACATATTAACTCAAAATACAATTTTGCAATATGTTCTAAAAGAAATAAAAAAAAACATTTTTTTCCTGCATACGCCGACAATTGCGCATTATCAAATATGTGCGTTTATGTACGCGAATGCTTAAAATTATCAAAACTAAATATTTAAAAATGAACACTTGTGTGTTTCTCATTTTTTCACTTATGAATAGAAAGAAAAAAATAAATCGTTGCATTCACAAATGAGAAAACACAAAATATTTTGTAGTCTCTCACACATGTATGAGAAGAAGCGGCTAAAAAATGAAATGTACATGTTCACACATGTATGAACGTGAGTGAACACTTCGCTACTCTGATTTTTTTATAACGACGTAGCAGTTTCAAGTAATATTGTTCTTCACATAATCATTAGTTATTTAAAAGAGCAGCTTACAAAAAAAAATTATTAAAATCTACAAACATTCGAATATTCAATAAAAAATTATTTGAAGAATGTTCTATACAACCAAATTTTTACTATTCAATTATAGGATATAAAAACACTTTTAAAAAATATTTTTTTATTGACTGTTGACGGGTGTGATCTCTGATTTTTAACATTTAATTTTCTTTTTTATTTTTTAATATTTGCTCAGAAGTCTTATTTTTTATTAGGACAAAATAACAATAGAAAAAAAATATTTATCGAGCTAAGAAAAGTTTACTCCGAGTTTGTTCTGTGGAGGCTATGAAGCGTCATAATCTTCGATGGCACGAGCAAATTCAATATATACAAATCTGAAACAATAGAAATAGAAATTTATACACATAATCGATTTAAATTCAGTACGTTAACCAACAGAAACAACAAAGGACGACAGCTATGATTGCAATGCTATTAGCAAATAAAGAAAACCACATGTCTTAATATAAGTTTTTCTAAATTTATATTATAAATAATAATTTTCATTAATTCTTCCCAGATCTCATACACGATAGTTTCAAATTATTTTCGCAATTATTTTTTTTTTTAATTTATATAACGTTCAAATCATAATTTCATTTGAAGAAAGAAAACTACGTGTATGAAGAAATGTAATCAAATCTGTTTAAGCTTTAATACTTGTGCGTTTTGATTTTCTTCTACAATTCTTAGTTGGTCAATTAAGTTTTTAAATGTAATAGACAGTTCTAGCTTGTTAAAAATCCTTGTACTTTTAATAAATAACACACAAAATACTCTTACTGAAAAATATCCGACCCATGTTTTTTATAATATTGTTACGTTTATACCTTCTATAAACGTTTTGTTGTGAATTCTTTATTACAAAATAAATAACAAAGTTTTAAGAGTTTTTAAATTAATAACAAGTTTATTTATCTTAACTACACAAAGTTGACACTACAGGACAGTTTACTTAAGATACACGTCTTTAGTTTACGAGGTTTATTTTTATACTGACTGACTATCCACTCAGACGCTGCCCTTTTATATTTGTCCATTAAAAGTCTAGACAATTTAAGAATCTTCTACTTTCTTTGTATCACATTTTGTTGTTGTATGTTGTTTATTCGATGTATAGGCGCCTTTTTGGTTGTGTATATTTTTGTTTTTATACTGATAAAGTTTCTTCTTGGAATTTATTTTAAGATATTTATTTTAGATAAAAAGCCAATAATAATCTGAGAATGTAATACGGAGGCGAAAGTTACTAAAGTTTTATAGGTTTTATTTGGGTATGGTGTATATTGTTTCCATTTCCTTCATATACATTTGCCGTGTTAGTGGTGTTCTCTCGAGTCTTGTTATTAACTGCCCGATGGCTGCGTTCTTGTGTTGCTGGGGATGATCTGATGAATTGTGTAAAAGGATTTAGTTAGGAAGAAAAACGAATGAAAAAGGGAGCGACAAATTAGGTAAAAAGAGACAAAGGAAAAGGGAGAGAGAGATACAGGCAATAACACGAAGGGAAACGAACAAGACGAACTATATAAACACAGTTGACAATATAACGCAACTAGAACGAAAAAAACACTGAAGATGCCAAGCAGCCGAAACCGGTTTGTTCACAAACCAAATTTGACGAGGGTCGACGGAAAATCGTACCCAAATAAAAGTAATTTTAGCCCCGTCGGAAAATCTAAGCACATATCAAAGTTTTATAGGTTATGAATACAGTTTGCTTTTAAAGGCGACCGTTAATAATGAACTGATTTTGAAACATTATTTTATGTTTTCTGATCTAATTAAAAAAAACATAAAATAATAAAAAAGACATAAGGAGAAGGCTCCCATCTATTTATGAATCTTTTGAAACATAACTGACAGACACTGTAAATTTTCATACAGCTGTTGTACAAATGTAATTTATAAATTAGAGAATACGCCGATAAAGACGTCAATTTCCATAGAGACGTGAGTTTGACGTATACGACTTTAGTCTTTGATGGGTAATTACCATAAGACTGAAATTTTATAGGTGCCCCTGTAGGCTAGTAGGTAGTGTACTAGCTTGTAAATATGGGGGTTGTGGGTTCGATTCCCAACGAAGACCTTGGTTTTTTTTCACTACAAAAGATAAAAATTGACTGTCGGTGGAGCTGCTCAGCGATGAAGGCATAGTCACTGGTCGCTGTTGTTGTCTTTATACGGCAGTTAATTTCCGACTATCCTTCTACTTTCACCACCTATTTCATCTCTTCTCTATCCCTTTCCTAAAGAAGGTAGCACGGTACTTGACTAAATAGGCATTGTTGCCTGAAGTGCTACTTCTCTTTTAAAAAAAAAAAAAAAAAAAAAAAAGACTGAAATTTACACAAAGCATACATAAGTATATTTTTCCAATAGAAGACATATTTTTGAAGCATGTGGGTGTAAGTTTATCTTCCAAACCATAAAGTTTTTACATTTATTATATTTTATTTTTACAAAGTTTGTACAAATTTTTTTTATCAGATTGTTTTTATTTTTGGTAAGAATTATTGAAATGAGATTTACTTCAATTTAAACTTATGTTACTTAATGTCGAATTATTCTCGCGACTAAGTAAATCTTGCGATATTAAAAGAGTTTTAAACATTTCTGCTTAAAGGACATAAGAAATTAAACTTTAAACTTTTACTTACATATTCAATGACCATAGAATAGCTAAAATTAATGAGCGAGACCGGCAACTCTAGCAAAAATAAAAAGATTGATTTATTTCATTTCAATAAAACCTTGTCTTGCCTTGCTTTGCAATATTTTCATGTAATTCTTCTTTTCATATTTTGCGTTTTTAATAATAATAAAATATTAAATAATCATTCCCATTATTAAGTAAATTTTCACGTAATCATACTAACAACATCATTAAAAATTTTAATTCGATACAAAATTAATGCAATTTTACACTCCGCTGGCTTGTAGCAATAAAATAAAATTATTCTAAAAATTTGAATTAAAATTATATAAAATAACAATAAAACAAAAGTATTTTCGCGAGGAGAAAAAAAAAACAAAAAGCAACAAAAAATAATTGCATTGTTCAAAATGTTAAAATAAAAAGGTGATGCAAAAATTGGGTAACACAACTAAAGCTGAATGGTTAAAATAGAAAAACAAGACCACAATTACCCAAGTTTTAACTGTAAAAAAGCACACAAAAACCACTTAAGAATTAAAAGTGAATACTATTAAAATTAAAAACTATTTTAGCTTAAGGGTACAATTACCAGACTCTTAAGTTATTGTGTAAAGGTGTAAGCAGACAGAAAAACAAGAAACGCATTGAAGCCTGCATATGCTAAAACCACAAAATTAGCAATTACCTGTGGTGGTAACCTATAATTAAACACAACAATAACAAAGCCGCTTTTTATGCTCAAAAGCAAAAAAGACTAAAACTAACCAACTTTGTATTATTAACCCAATAATTATTTTCTGTTTTTTTGTTTTTTTTGTTAACTAAAAGAAAACACAGTGTAACAAGTTAAAGATAATTCAAATTTAATGAGGTAATAACAACAACACACAAAAGAAATAATTTTTATGATTATAATAATAAAAAATTACTGGGTGCAACCTCATTTTTTTACATTTTTGAACTGCGTTTGGCTTTTACTAATTAAACTTTAAGGTGTGATATCTATCATTTAGTGGACAACATGTGTAACGACACGTGTCTGTGATTTAACATCCACACGCACAAAACATACGATTACTTTCCTTTTAATATGTAATAACTTTATTCATAATTATTCCTACTTAAAAAATATTTATTCTTACCTAAGACAAATTATCTTACCCGCTTCGTTAAAAGCTGTGATATTCATCATAAAGTTTTCACAGAAATATCTGACACAAATCTCTTCTTAAAAACCGTAACCGTATTAGCCGCTAATCTAGTCAAAAACCGCACTGAGTATGTGTATTGCAATGAGGAAAATATAATTCAATATCAAAGGGTGTTCACATAGCCAGCAGTTGAGGTACGGAATTGAAATAAAGAATATGCCCACAGGACGTGATGTGCACGAATATGTTATAGATAGATAATTTTGCACAGGGTATGAAGTTCTGTCTTCGCTATAATTACAAATATCGGGTTTTTCACATGATAGTTTTAACATTTAGTTTTCTGACGTGTTTGTAATTGTTACAATGAATTAAATTTCGCACGAAAATCGCATTAAAATAATTACAATTCACTATGAAAATAATGGTTCTTTTAAAGTTACATTTCGTAAAATTGGTGATATTTTCAAACGACATAATCGTCCTTCTGAGACCGCCATTAAAAATTTGGTCGACAAGCTCGATACAAAATGTGCGAACACCAGAGCATTCTCGACCGGGTCGTTCAACTTAAAACATCGGAGCCGTGAGCCACAGTATTGAAACAGATCTAAATTCGCTAATTCTTCGACGTTCTCACATCACATGACGAATTTTGCGTAATTATTTGACTTTCAAGCCTTACAAGGTTTAACTGGACAGTAATTGAAGCCAACCGACCATTCACATCGGCATAAATTCGCACAATTCATTCAGAAACAAACGGCTGGTTTTTCTGAAAAAATCATCTTTTCTGACGAAGCCCATTTTCACTTGTCAGGGTATGTCAACAAGCAAAATTATCGCATTTGGGCATCTGAAAATCCTAGAGTGATTATTCAGTAGCCTTTGCCTGCTCAACGTGTCACGGTATGGTGCGCTATGTGGTCTGAAGGCGTAATTTAACTTTATTTCGAAGATATATATACGGTAACGATCAATGGTTTACGCTATCGCGAGATGCTAACAACTCAATTTTGACCGTGGACGTAAATATCACGGGCATGTGGTTTTAACAGGATGGTGCCACATATTACACAGCCAATGAAAGCATCAATTTATTTAAAACCAAATTTCCCGATCGCATAATTTTACGACAATCAGCAGTTAAGTGGCCACCCAGATCGTGTAATTTAACACCACTGGATTATTTTTGGTGGGATTATGTTAAGGACAGAGACTATATGGAGCCAATCGAATCGTTTTCAGCCTTACAACTCAAAATCTGTGATGGAAATAACGAAATAGAACCGCCTTTTTGCCAAAAAAAATCATTAAAAACTTTGGTAAAAAAATCATTGGACTTTTGCCAGATATAATTTTTCATCCATAATTACTGAACTTTTTTCTTCGTAATATTTACAATAAAAATTGGAATCATCTTAACTTTAATTTTTTGTTTCATTTTCTTTTAAAAAACAAACTTCTTGTTGGAAACCCCGATAAAAAAAGGGACCAATTTTTACATTCATCTCTTTTATACTTTTATAGACTTGGAACTTGTCGTAAGATGTGCCTTCCACTAAAAATATATGAAAATATAATAAAAATTAAGATTAAAAAGCACTGCCGTAGGGGACCTAAACTTTATCTGTAGACCCATGATAGGCAGATACTATAAATTTTCGACAATAAAAAAAATAAAGTGTATCAAAAAACTGTATAAATTGCGTAAGTCCATCTGGCCTCAAAGGAATACCACAATAATATGCTACCTAATGTTCTAAAATGATATCCAGCTGTATTGACTCACAACAGCATGGACATAATGTGGAATATATTTCACTATTTTTTAAATTTTTCATTTATTTATCAATATTGCAATGGAATTTGTTAAATTAAAATAAGGAAACTTACATCAAAATGTTGCACCAATTTTACATTGAACGTATTCAACATGCAGCCCATATTTAATTTAATTTAATTTATTTAATTAATCAGATGGTGGATCGAACCACTGCATAATTTGGAACGTCATGCTCGTCCTAGGAAGCCGAACCTATAATTCTATGCAACAGAACTTTCTAGTTGCAACTTCGATGATTCCAGGGCAGGGCAGCGAATCATCACTCCTTGCTTAAGAGTTGGAGACTTTCCAACTCCTGTCCAGAACACATGTCTAGCATGCTCACTGGACTGGATCATTCACCTAGCATATCATTAACGGCGAAATGATCGTGGCCACCATAATAACCATTATACTGTTATGGGGCCGCGAAACCACAACCACCACAATACTCCCATATAGGGCCACCCTCAATAATCAGCCAGAGAACAGTTAAGTGTCTAAAGAGACAAATAACGGAACTCTGCGGGTCACTGATTCCCGTGGAAATAAAGTGGAGTTTCCAGTTGTATCTCTGCTGACTTTAGGGGACTGGGCTCCCTTTTTCCCCCAGTTGCACTGTGTCTAGATAGTCGAAGTTCTATAAAGACCATATATATGTGCCCCCGAGGCGTATGTTAACTTTGAAGTAGGAAAAACAGTTCAATTTTATTATTGAAAGTTTAAAAACAAAAAAAATTTTGTTTACAATAAACTGAGCCGTTTATTTTAAAAGTGGCATAAGTCACTTTGTTTTTGTCATCTTATTTATTTTAAATTAGTTTATAAAACATTTTATAGGGAATATCATGGTGAATTTAAATCCATTGAATTTTCAGCCATTTCAACTTTTCTTTCTTTTACTTTTCTTTCTGAAACGAATTTTTCTAATAATTGTGTTGAAATAAAATCTTTTTTCTCCATGTTGTGTACTGTGAAGGATTTTTTCGACAGGCGGCGATACTACTATTACTATTTTGTCCTTTACATAAGTCACTATGTGCAATAATATGCTTTTGAATTCTGACATTCTTAGATATTTTATACAGCACGAAGCAACTTCCTGAGAATAAAAATATAATAATAAAATAATGCTAATTATGTGTAGTATGAAAAGATAACCAAGGTCTTTGTTGGGAATCGAACCCACAACCCCCAGTCATGTAAGCTAGCACACTACCTACTAGCCTACGAGGGCACCTCATTTATTAGGGAACTTATTCCAATTACTCGTATGTTTTTGCGTTTAACTCGATTTTCGTTAAAAGCGTATCCATTTGTGGTTGATTGGCCAGTGAATCGCACTAGGCATTACAGGGAAAACATAGCATTACAGTCCGTATGTGGCATAAACTCCCTCCAGAGGTCTTTTCTGTCACTTTCAATGTAGGAAAATTCAAATCGAATGTCCACAAACACTACTCCCTCTTTCCTCCTCCCCATTACCTAATTTCCTAGCTCTGACACAATGCAGTGCATTTGTAGGGTCCCAAAAAACAAAGTTGTCATCGTGTTTATTTTTTCTGTGTTAAAACTAAATAAATCGTTTAATTCAACTTAAAACTCTAGAGCGCTGTGTTATTATTTTGCAATAAAAGAACCTAATAAAAAAAAAAACATTTATTAAAAAAAATAAACGTAACAATATATTAAATTGTTCGTTTATACAACCTTTTGATATTTAATAATGAAACATCATAAAATATATTGAATTTCCCAAAAAGTTTATTACTATATTTTAGTCGTTCTTTCCTTTCAACAAACATTGTTTTGACACACACATTGGCAAAATTAAAAATTAAACAACAAGATGATAAATTATGTACAACTGAAAATCACAATATTTTGACATTGACTTTATTTTAAACATATTAAAATTGTACTCATTTTATTTAAAGTCTATTGTTATTGAGTTTATAACAATAACAATAAATTATATTTTAACAAAAACATATTTATTTTTTAAAAGCACATAAACATAAACAACACCATAAATATTAATTTGAACATTATTGTAAATTGTAATTATAGTTTTATATTCGTGTATACTTTGTACGCTCATTTTTTAAAAATAAATTCTGAAAACAAGTGTTTTCGATCAGCCGCAACAAAACTATTTATTATTAGTTTTGTGGCTGCAAATAAACTAAAAATGAAAAGAAGCGTGGAAAATAAGATTTGTCTAGACGTTAACTTACACGTGTTTTTAGAATAGTGCGGTTTCTTTGCCGCTTTAAAATTTTTTTAAATCCATAACTAAGCCACTTTTTTTGTCAATTTGTTAGTCTCAAAGAAGATATGTAAGAATAAAATCTTTTCAAAGCAGGATACTTTTATGTCAACGAGCAATAAATTAATAAGTTTATTTAGAACTTAAAACACTTTATTCACTCGTACATATTAAAAACTGAATCGATTTAATACTTTTGTTTAAAAATTACACAAATTCATTACCATTACGGGATAAGAAAAGATTTATGCTGGTGGTGTACTTTTTCTGCCCAATTAGATTTTTAAGTTTTCCAGTTTTCAATTCAATTTTTCAACTTCGCCATTGTAAGTTAAGTGGACGCATTATACATAAAACCATAACACACAGCGATATTTTGAATTTTTAATTACAACTGCCAACGGTTTCGTTTTGTAAATGAATACCGGCAGCATTGGCTTAAGGTCTTAATGCAAATGGCTATGAGGGAAATTATTATGTCTTGACTTATGGCTTAAAAATGCTGGAGTGTATTAAGTGTTCTTTAGCAGTTTATTGAATGAAGATGTTTCTATATTTTTTAGTTTTATTTTGGCTGGAGTTCAGATATGAATTAATAAGCAAAAAACATAATTTGGTATTTTTATGTTTGTGTTTGTTTGATGGAAGATGTGTTTGTAACATCAACCATATTAACGTATTTTCGTTTTTAAGTTTTTTAACATTGTGACTGCCGAACCAACACATCACATAGATGCCCCTGTAGGCTAATAGGTAGTGTAGTAGCTTGTCAGTATGGGGGTGTGTGATCAGATAATCAGATGGTGGATCTAACCACTGCATAATTTGGAACGTCATGCTCGTCCTAGGAAGCCGAAGCTATAATTCTATGCAACAGAACTTTCTAGTTGCAACTTCGATGATTCAAGAGCAGGGCTGCAAATCATCACTCCTTGCTTAAGAGTTGGAGACTTTTCAACTCCTGTCCAGAACAAATGTCTAGCATGCTCACCGAACTGGATCATTCACCTAGCGTTTCATTAACGGCGAAATGATCCTGGCCACCATTTTAAACAAAAGACCTGATAAAGGGCCGCGAAACCACAACCACCACGATACTTCCATAAAGGGCCAACCTCAATAATCAGTCAGAGAACTATTAAATGTCTAAAGAGACAAATAATGAACTCTGCGGCTTACTGATTCCCGTGGAAATAAAGTGGAGTTTCCAGTTGTACCCCTGCTGACCCCAGGGGACTGTGCTCCCTTTTTCCCCAGTTGCACTGTGTCTAGATAGTCGAAGTTCTATAAAGACAATATTTATGTGCCCCCGGGGGGAGTATGGGGGTTCCGGGTTCGATTCCCAACGAAGACCTTGACTGTCCGAATTGACTGTCGGAGGGGCTGCTCAGCGATGAAGACATAGTCACTGGTCGCTGTGCTATCTTATATACGACAGTTAATTTCCAACTATCCTTCTACTTTCACCATCTGTTTCATCTCTTCTCTATCCCTTTCCTAAAGAATGTAGCACGGTACTTGATTAACTAGGCATTGTTGCCTGAAGTGTTACTTCTCTTTAAAAAAAAAATCATGATTGAGAATAACATTTTCTCCATAACGTAAGCCGCAAGTTTCATGAGATGCAAGGTAATATACTATGAAGATATTCGGATTCTGATATTCAGAAATTGCTTATGGGGCACCTATGGGCCATTCATCCTTTTGTTCGAAAACTCTTCAGGGGGCACCGAAAACTAATATAACGAATGAACTTGCTTCACTTAGAACCCTTCTATGGAACCACAGTTTCAAGCTAGTTTTCGATTAAAAGTGCAGGTAGCCGCACAGATGCCCATTTTCGAGGCTTGCAAAAAATTTAGAAATTTGCCAAAAGTCAAGGGCAAATAACCAAACGGACAATTTGCTTGATGATTGAAACTTCTATATAACGATAATTGCGGAATTTGTCAGGTTGAGGATAGACAAAATAATAAAGTCCTTATTTTCCTTTATAAAGCCCTTTCCAATGACAGGGCACTATTGCAATTGGGAATCTGGGGCTGTCAAACTTTAGAGATTTATCGAATAAATTCATTTGCCTGGGCTTAATGATGCCTTTGTAATTAGTGTGAATTTAGGGGATTCCTGGGAATTTTTTACACTTCTCTATACCATCCAACACATATGAATTTTTAAAAACCCAAATTAAACTAACCTATTTCGTTATGTGCTTAGATTTTCCGACGGGGCTAAAATTACTTTTCTTTGGGTACGATTTTCCGTCGACCTTCGTCAAAGTTGGTTTGTGAACAAACCGGTTACTCGTACTGAGTACGAAAAGAACACTGAAGATGGCAAACAGCCGAAACCGGTTTGTTCACAAACCAAATTTGACGAGGATCGACGGAAAACCATACCCAAATAAAAGTAAACCTATTTCGTATTTACGGCAAAAGCAAATTTAATTTTAGGAACATTGAGTTCTACTTTCTACTCGCTGATCGCGGTAACCTCGGTAAAAAAAATAAATGGCCGAAATTCTATTCGTTATTATTAGAGTATTGGGTATCCTTCAATGGAAACCGCAGAGTTTTTACTATCGGTTCAATTTTATAAGCATTAAAAATTTTACCCTTTTAAAACACAAATAAATTAACCTTAGAGATACTCGATTTTAGTATGACTCTATGGATCTTTTGAAATAAGATTTTATGTGTTTGTTATCTAAAAGTATATATTTGATCATATTTGGTATTGTTAAATAAATAAGTAGAAGGGTAAGCTCAAGATTGCAAATAGTAGACGTCTTACAAACAACATTTTAAAACAAAATTTACTCTTTGCCCAAATAAAAGAAATAAAATATATTTTATTTCATTTATTCATTTAATATTTATGGCGAGATTGTTCTTAAGTTAAACTTATTTAAAACCCTGAAAAAAACATGTAGGAATTTCATTTACAGCATCGGTTACTCTTTCTTTTTTTAAGTCACTCTACACAGATAATACGTAATAAACTGAAAAAAGTCACTCAATAGCCAGACTGTCAGACAGTTTCACACGCAGACTCCATGTTATTAATGTGACTTACAAGTGTAGAAGTGTACTAGAAAACAAAATAGAAGTTCAAACTGAGAAAGTTCAACGTCATTGCAGTTTTTTTGAATATAAATAACACAAAAAAGACGAAAAAACTTTCCTAAACAACAAAAACAAAAGAAAGATAAACTACCAAGAAAAAAGCAATTCTAAGTTATTCAAATGTTGTCTTCTACTATTTCAACAGGTTATTTTTTTTTACATTTTACAATAAAAACAAGACCAGACATAACAAATATTGCAGCTCTAACCTTAAGGCCTACAAAAATGTTTGCTATTCAGTATAATGCACGATTATAGAATAGTATTTATTTAAGAGTTTATAGTTCAAGAGGACGTCATTTAGGTTGAGTCTCAAAATTCCAGTTCTTACTTGAAGTTAATGCATATGCATTTTCTTTTAGGAAGGTAAAAAAACATTCATAATAATCACTCCAAGTAAGAAGTGCATAAAACATCCTCCCTCACTTGAACCCTTTAAGTAAGCTTTACCTTAAGGGAGACTAAAACGTTTTATTTTCTAACAATTTATTTAAGTTTCTGCTTTATTTAGAGTTAATTATCTTGCCTATGTTAAGCCTTGTTAAAGTATTTAATTATATTGCCTGGCTACTTGAAAGGGTGATGTCAGCTATAAACTTGACAATGTAAAAAACATCGCTTATATAAATTTAATTAAATTAAGTTAGTTATTAAAAGAAATTATAAAATTCCAATCTGAACTGTAAACGTTAACAAAAAACTGTTATAATTAAATTTTTATTACTTTATAATTTTTATTTTATTTTTTTTTTTAAGAGAAGTAGCACTTCAGGCAACAATGCCTATTTAGTCTAGTACCGCGCTACGTTCTTTAGGAAAGGGATAGCGAAGAGATGAGACAGGTGGTGAAAGTAGAAAGATAATTCGTATAAGACAGCACAGCGACCAGTGACTATGCCTTAATTACTGAGCAGCCCCACCGACAGTCAATTTTTATTTGTGGCGAAAAAAACCAAAGTGTTTGTCGCGAATCGAACCCACAACCTCCAGTCTTACAAGCTACTACACTACCTACTAGCCTATAGGGGCACCTTTATTATTAATTAATTAATAATTAAATTAAAAATTGTAAATTAATTTATAATTAAATTAATTAGATTGACTTACTTTTCTACGTCAATAAAATTTAGTTCTAAAATGTTTGCAATGCAGATTTCAAGTTGGAAAGCTAAAATAAATTGACACTACCATCCACAACACCTCAAACCACCCTACTCAACATAAACCAGCAGCGTTTAGACATATGATACACAGACTTAAGATAATTCCACTTACTCCAGATAAGTACAACAAAGAACTCGACACAATCTACGCCATAGCTATAAATAACGGCTACAAGGCCACTACCATCCATAAACTTCTTAGACAATACAACACTAAGAACAGAAATAAAGAAGACAAAGAGACAGTCGATACAACACGACGGCACACCTTTACTTACACAGAACGAGAAATATACAGACTAACTAACCTTTTTCACAAAGAAGGAATACTCACAGCATTAAAAAGAAACACCCTAAGACATAATCTCAGAACAACGGCAAAAACAGCTGACAAATTTAGTTCCAAAGGGGTATATAGACTTACCTGTAACTGCAAACAAACTTATATAGGGCAACCTGGACGAACACTTACGCTCATACAAACGGAAATGAGAAGATTCCAACTTTGCATTACACCTTGACACTCACGGACACACACCAAGGGAAATAGATGAATGTATGACATTACTATATCCTAGCAAAAAAGGACGAAGACTAGACATTCTTGAACACATGGAAATCTACAAAACAAAAACTTTCAACAATGACATTATAAACGAACAGGTAAACACGACCTCAGACACAATTTTCACACCATTAAAACTACTCATGCAAACGGGCAAACGAAAGACACCTTCAGACGGACACACGTACCTAGATAATAATAAAAAACAGAGGTATCGATAAATCCACTTTGCATTTAAATGCCAGGTGGCTGGCATTTTGCTTACCTGAATAGATACGAACTTAACAACAGAATTGCCTAAACGCCAACACTGACTCACCAGTACAAACTGAAACGCGCCTTGAGAATGATGCATTCGCATCGAAAGCGATCGCCTTTGAGTACAAACCAGCCAGTTAGGACGGAAAATGGCAATATTAATACTAAAATAAATTCTTTATGCCAATTAACCAGTAAAATCCGAATAACCTTTTTCGCCTAATTGTTTTGTTGAAAAAAAATAAAACAACATTCTCCTGCAGTATGATTAAATTATACGATTAAATTCATTTATTGTACATGGAAGGTGGTAACCATCCCGCTATTCCCATTCAGTTAAGCCTTGAACAATCTGAGTACACTATCAAAAGAACCTTTCAACGTCGAACCATTAGTCCCAATTGAGGCATTATTCGTGGTTTAAATTTGCTTGATTGGCTTATTTTACTGCCTTCTTTCTCTTCAGACGGATTATTTTGATATGGAATGATAGAATTATATTTTATCAATAGGTATGAATTGACAAGAGTATGTCCAGGTTACTATATAAAGCCTATGATTATGAATTGTATTCAGTTAGCAAATATTTTTTAAGGCTCTGTTTATAAGTGAAATTGAAAACACTTTGATTTTTCCGTCACTTAAACTTTCATCGTGTAATTTATGGTTGGATAAGCCATGAACTCTGTATAAACTGTGTTTGATTATTTTGGATGTTTTGTTGTATCAAACAGAAATGATTTTTTATTGAAAAGTACTACAATAAAATTTTTCTTTTTAGGAAGTTTGCATATTTCAGAAACCCACTCTTTTAATTTTTTATTGTTATATTACATTTTGTACAGATAAGATGACTTACTCCTGAATTTAAATATTGCATTTTCATTTTTTATATTTCGTAAAATAAAACTGTATCATATTCGATCTCATTTTATTACATAGTAAACATCTTAGTTTTTTTTTTTGAGAATAATTATTTACGAATTATCTCATAGATACACGTTCTCTCCCTCAATATTTACTATACGTTCAAGGAGTTGTATAAGCAAAAAGATACAAAGAAGGAAAAACTCTACAATTATAAATTAAAGAGAAATTTTTGAAGAGTTTATTTGTATCTCGAGTCGACAGAAAACATTCAAATGAAATCCATAAAAATGATTTTCTTTTCGAACCGTAATACATTGTAACTCCCCTCATGACTCCTTATGTTTTATAGGCAACCGTTAAAGTAAAGGTCTTGTTATGTTTCTTCTGAAAGGGTTAAAAGAACAAAAATATTTTTTGCAATTCGGGAGTTATCTGAAATTAAAAATATTGTAGAAATTAGACAAAAAATTTTGCTTTTTTCGGTCGATATTGGATGACTACTCGATGGTTTCAAATAAAAAGGTAATGACAGCAGTTAATACAACTAAAAAAAATACTAGGACCCATTAGGGTTTTGCTTGGAAAATAATCCGCTTTCGAATATTTTTTTAACTAAAAATTTAGCGATACATAAAGAATTTGATCAGACGATCTCAAACATATCTGACTACACTCTATAAAATATTATATATTATTATATTTCTTCTTAGAAATACATTAGGAAAAAAATTTCTAAATTTGAGCCATCACGCTTGTATGTAATCAAAACTTAGTTGCTAACCAACTCGAAAACATTAAATTTAAAAGAAGGCACAGTGTGTTTTCTTTTTTATATTGGTACGGATGTGTCTTGCTTAAGTTTTAAAATCCAATAATTAAGCAATAAATTAAACTAATAGGTATGTTGTTTACGAACTGCGTGCTTTCCTAAGAAAACTTATGGCACAACAACAAAATTTTTATTTACAAACTGCGTAGACATTTTATACACGTAAACAACAACAATTTGATACGCTATTTACTAACTGCGTGGCTTTCAAGACAACAACAAATTTCTGTTTACTAACTATACTCGCAAGACAACAACAAACATGCTGTTCATCATCTGCGCAGTTTTCTGAGAAAACTTATCTATACAAAACAACAACAACTATCTTAAAATAAATTCTAAGAAGAAACTTTATCAATATAAAAACAAAAGCAAAAATACATACAGACATACAGGCGCCTATACATCGAATAAACAACATACAACAACAAAATGCGATACAAAGGAAGTAGAAGATTCTTAAATTGTCTAGACTTTTAATGGACAAATATAAAAGGGCAGCGTCTGAGTGGATAGTTAGTCAGTATAAAAATAAACCTCGTAAACTAAAGACGTGTATCTTAAGTAAACTGTTCTGTAGTGTCAACTTTGTGTAGTTAAAGTAAATAAAATTGTTAGTAATTTAAAAACTTTAAAAACTGGTGTTATTTATTTTGCAATAAAGAACTCACAACAAAACGTTTATAAAAGTACAGAGACTTGGATTGCATCGGGCAAATAGCTCCATGTGATTTGCTGATTAAAATGCATAAAAAACTGCAGAATTTCGATTGAGCGGTCTTAAATTTATGTTTTCAACGTACAGTGTGTTCTTGGTATTGAGCTTTGACTTCTAATAATATCATAAATAGAAATTCATTAGTGTAGTATGATGTAACCAACACAGTGGTCAATTACATTTTTGTTCTCTTAGCCTCAATGAAATGTGAGCTAGATCTGTAACTGGACTTACTTATTTTTTTAAATATTGCTCTACAATATAAATACGTTATCTGGTAAATTTTCACCAAGTTTAGCATTTAGATAGTGCGAAATAAATATCTTCTACGATTTTAATAGTACTTTCTGTTAAATTTTCTTGTCTGTGATATCCACATCGTCAATAATAGGCCAAATTTCAGTTGTAAGCATCTCGCGATAGCGTTATCCATTAACCGCATTTCCACCCTTATCCGCGAAAAAAAAAACGGCCGAATCACCCCTCCAGACCACATAGCGTACTATGCAGTGACACGTTGAGCATGCAAAGGCTTCTCAATAATTGCTCTTGGATTTTCAGAAGCCCAAATGCCGAAATTTTACTTGTTGACATGCCCTGACAAGGGAAAATGGGCTTCAATGGAAAAAATGATTTTTTCAGAAAAACCAGCCGGTTGTTCCTGAACGAATGGAGCGAATCTACGGCGATGTGAATGATGTGATAAGATTTACATCTGCACCGGCAGAGAGCCATAATCAGATGATGGTCGAACCACGTGAATGGTATGTAGCGCCATTCATGCCCTAGAAAGCCTTCAGATACGTATATCCTCCGGTCACTCCTAGTTGCAATTTTGAAAGCCCGGAGTAGGCCGCCTTCACTCCTTGCTAAATAGTTGGAGACTATCCAACTCCTAGTCCAGAACGCATGAAGCTTAATATAATTAAGAACACGACGGCATTCATGCTCACTGGATGTGGACCATTCATTGTGTTCATTGTTAATGATCCGACCCACAAACTCAAACGAGGGCCTCGAAACACACAGCCACCACCACCGAAGGACCTACCTCAATAATCAGCCAGAGAACAGTTAAATGCCCAAAAAGAGACAAATAGCAGAACTCTGCGGGCCACTGATTCCCGTGAAAATATATTGGATTGTCCAGTTGACTCCTACTAGCCTTGAAGGGAACTGGGCTCCCTTTTACCCCGCAAGCCAAAAGTCTAGATGACAGTTGTAGGATCCATAAAGACTATCATGTGCCCCCGAGGGGAACGACATTGTGAATGGTCGGTCGGTTTCTATTCCTGCACCAGTTGAACTTTGGCTTGCAAAATTCGCCATCTCAAATTTGCATCTGCTCAACACTGTCGCTCACGACTGTGATGTTTTCAATTGAACGACCCAGTCGAACATGCATTGGTCTTCGCACACTTTGTATCAGATTTATCGACCAAATTCTTAATAGCGGTCTTAGAAGGACGATTATGCTGTCACGAATTTTACGTAATGTAACTTTAACAGGACCACCATTTTTATAGTGGATTTTAATTATTTATAGCAATTTTCGTCTGAAATTGAATTCATTGTAGCAATTGCCAATGCATCTACTACGAATACGTCAAAAAACTAAATGTGCAAGCTATCATGTTGTTGGTGTTGCCACAATTAAAAAAAAAATAATGTTGAAAATCCGATATAAAAAGAATATTTATTTTGCTTATTGAGATTAAGGAAAGTTTTTTTCACTTCGAATAGTTTGCCTTATATAAGTATCATTATTCTGATGACACCTCATCGATCCATTTATAACATAACAACAAACTTTTATTTCACTTACCTTTTTTCAGAAAAAAAAAAGATGAAACCAAAATTTTAAATCGCTGTAAGCAAATAATAAAACATGAAAAAGTTTTTGCCGTTAAAACGATTAAAACCAAAGAAAAAAAGAAAAACAGATATCAATGACAATGTACACATTGTTGTATAAATAAATATTCTCCCATTTGCAAACAACACAACATGTGTAAAATGAACATTATTTGTGACATCAAATATTTTACAATTAATCAATGGAAAAATAACTATTTTATTGATTTATTCTAATTTTAATTTTAAACGAACCGAATTTAGCTTTTTCGTAATTTGTCAACTATTTTTAATCCAATTTTGAAACATTTCAAACTATTCTTAAATTTCCTTCTGATACAACTTACAAACTACTTAAGTTATTTGTTTTCTTGACCTTGCCAAATTAGACAACCATTTTACAGAAACTATTGTTGTTTTTGTTTAATTTTTTTAGTTATTGAGTCTGTCTTTGAAGACATTTTTAGTACTGGAAAATAAAGCTTGTCCATTTTAAATATTTCATTTTGCTCGTATTGAATATTTACTCTACGAAATTATGTATTTTCGATTAGTTGTTTGCAAAATGTTTGTTTTAAATAATACATTAAGTATATATATGACAGTACAATAGCCTAATCGAACACAAGACTGCTAATGCCGCTGGCTGAATTTGCGACATAACATTGCGATATTTCAGTGGTAGCAATATAAATTTTATTTGCGTTTTTTTAATAGCTGCTCTGGTTTATGATTTAATAAAAATTGTAATTATTGTAGAGAAAGAATAAGCTATTGAAGGGTAAACCACATTATTTGCTTTGATTGCCACTTGAATTTTTCGTTGGGCGTGTGTTGAAAATTGAAATATAATAGTGTTCTCTGATACACAAAACCTTTTACTTATCAACGTAGACAATTTAAATTATCGTAGGGTGTGAAGCTAATATTGTCACTTCTGCAGGAAGTAGTAATTACAGAAGTAAATTAAGAACTAAATGATGTCGACATTAAAGAGAATTGAAAGTTTATATACATGCAAATACATATCATTGAAATTTGCACAACTCTTCTTCGCAAGGTCTTGCCATCACAATTGAAGTAAGCTTTAATCGAAAAATACTTCTTAATCCATTTAATTAACCTAAACTAAACAAGCTTTCAAAAACAAAGTGACATATTTAATCAACTTAAATCTTATAATAAATAACGCAAGTAAATAATTTACTCTTCTCTTTTCAGAACGAAAAATTATTTAATCACTATATTATTTTATACGTCTTATTGGCATCACTTCACTGTTCATTGTTGCCAACTAAAATTGAAATTAATAATTAAAATTAAAGCACAAGGAAATTGATTTAAGCTAATTAAATTAAAAAAAACCTGTTAAATTCCGGATTAAAATAATTTAGATGTACTACCGATATCGAATAATGGCCATTTCGCTGCCGCTTACTTAGTTCTTCAGAAAACTTCCCACTAAACTAAAGATTTTGTCCAAACTAACTAAATTAGAATAAAAGAGTAAAGTCAAAAATTAAAAAAGTCAGCCATCGAGGCATGTTTTCACCTTCAAAAATTATAATTGGTGAATTGTAATTATTTTAATCGAAAATTTAACAAGTTTATTTAATTCTTATAAATATTTAAGTGCAATTAATAAAAAATAGGAATTGGTGTATTTGTCCTACAACGACAGATTGACGGCATTGACAGTAACCTGCCGGCTTATTGCTTTGCTGTCGTGAAAATAATCGTAATCATGTGTTCATTGCATAAGACTTTAAAATTAAATTCGCCCTTCTGCTCAAGAAGGTAGTTTTTTTTCGAAAACGGAAGTATACCGCATGAAGTGATTAAAAATTTCTATATCATGCTTTATTTAAGTATTCCTTTTAATAAACGTTCTTTTATATTGAGCTCTTTTATTGCAAAATATTAACACGGCAGTGTAGAGTTTTAAATTAAACGATTTGTCCACTGTCAATACACACAAAATTAACAAGACGGTAACTTCACCACTGTATGGCATTCAGTTGTTTGGAACAAACAGCCAGTAACGACTGTTTTCACCGGAAGGTATGAAAACTGTATTTATTTTTATTCTCAGATATTGAACGGCTTGTTTGAGGCTTTGATTTTCATTCAACTGCCTGAAAATTTATACTAAATTATTAAATTATATCTCTTAAAATACAAAACTTACAATTCTAATAACATTTTATTACAATTATGTTTATACATCCTAGAAGCAAAACATATTAGTATTTTTTTTTAATATATAACATAAAACAAAAATAAGGATTTAAAATTTTTATAAAAAAAAAAACTAGTGCTTAAAAATTTTTATTGAAAATGTATGTATGGAACGATTTATATTTTTTAATGAAACTACAGACAGAAAATAAATTAACTATATTTTAGAAATAATTAAATATCAAAACGAATAGATGTTTGCATAAGAAATGCAATGACTTTTATAAAACTAGGATCCAGACGGATGAAAAATGGAAAGCCGGTTATTAACCGATTTAATTCAATTTTAGAACTCGAAACCAGTCATCTGATAAGGGAAGAAAATCTTTTATTTTATACAAATACAATTTAATAAGCAGATACATTTTCAATTAGAAAAATTAGAAAAAGGTACCTTTTCTTTCTGTTCCAGCCTCTTTCTTTTCCAACAGGAGATTTAATATTTTTGGTTGATATTTGTTTCAAAATCTAGGAGCTATTAGACCTGTAGCATCAAATACATTGCTGGGATTATTAGAACTTCGAAGTGCAATGCTTAGACCGTACGGAATATAAATAATTGTGGGGAAAAGATAATAGTAAAGAATTATAGTTAGTCTAACTGGTCTCTATGGACCCAAGCAAAGCTACTCAAACTCAGACCCAGAGTAAATAAAGGGGCATTTTTATATAGCTAACCTGATTACCTAAATTTAAGCTAAGATAAATTTGTAACACTAAGGTTCATATATGTACTATTCCTGAATTAACTTGGTCTTATAAAAAAAGAACATTTTTCATGAACATATTAATACGGATGCTTCTTGCTTAAGTTTTGAAAGAAAATGATTAAGCATTAAAGTAAACAACCGCGTTTGCTGTTTATTAACTGCGTAGCTTGCTAAGGAAACTTATGCACTCAGGACAAGAACAACTTTGTAGTTACAGCCGGCGTAGAAATTTTATACATGCAACACAACAACAACTAGGTATGCTGTTTACTAACTGCGTAGTTTGCTAAGAAAACTTATGTACACAAGACAACAACAAATATCTTAAAATAAATTCCTGAAAGAAACTTGATCAGCATAAAAACAAAAACAAATATACACACAGGCCTATAGGTGCCTATACATTGAATGAATAACATAACAGCAACCAAATGTGATACAAAGGGAGTACAAGATTCTTAATTTGTCTAGACTTCTAGTGGATAAATATAAAAGGCAGCGTCTGAGTGAATAGTTAGTTAGTTAGTTAGTTGAAAAATAAACCACGTGCAGTAAACACGTGCATCTTAAGTAAATTGTTCTGTAATGTCAACTTGGTGTAGATAAAGTAAACAAAATTGTTACTAATTTAAAAACTCTAAAAAATTGGTGTTATTTATTTTGCAATAAAGAACTCACAATAAAACGTTTATAAAAGGTATAAACGTAACAATATCTTTTAAATACAAGACATACTATTCTAATAATTTTTTATTACAATGATGTCTATACATCCCTGAAACAGAGCATATGTATATCAATATCAATGTGTAGGTATATCATATATCATTGCAATTTAAGTGAATACAAAAGCATCTGAAAGTAAAGGTATTTTAAAGCAATTAAAACAAGTTGCCATATTTGTACTTAGGGATCTATTACACTTCTATACAAGTACCCACATAAAATTGTCAATATACCAGAGGTGCTTTATGTGAAAAGGTTTTTGAGCACATATCAAATAAATGCAAGAAAGATTCCAAAGGAAGAAGTGCCATTGTTGTTACAGTAGGATTATTTTTGCATGAGATAAAAAGGCATAAGTAGAAGACATAACGAAAACCGATAACTAGACAATTACTAAGCATTACAAATTTCATATTTTTTAATTGTTTTGCAGTAACTTGTTAATATAGTTCAACTTTTAGATGCATTTTTCGCAAAAGATGTCATAGATTTTTATAAATTAACATTAGTTATGGATTGGAATTTTAATTAGGAAACTTTTATTTGTGGAAGAATATCTTGCAAATGTATCATTTTCACTTTGTAGGCTAAAACATCACATTTGAAAACCTTTAAAAAAGGTGTGTTTTAAATCGTAAAAACTTCGTCAATTCTTTTCAATTTTGTTTAAAGAACATTTCAAATTTTATAAATAAATAAATAAATAAAAATGCAATAAAATTATAAATAACTCGTTTTCGTAGTCTACAGTTATTTAAAAAAAATAGTCAATTTATTATATTAAATGGAAATTTAACCACATAAAATAAAATTGTTATGACTTAATAAATAATTAATATAAAAATTAAAAATATTATTAAAATTGATTGCTCTTTTCATATAAAGAATCTCAGTTTGTTTACATATTCAAATGTATATATATATATATATATATATATATATATATATATATATATATATATATATATATATATATATATTTATTTATTTAAAAATATATAATTTTTAAAATGTGAAAAGCCCAAAACAGACAATTAATAAACAAACGAATTAAGCTTAAATGAAAAAACAATTTTAATTAACTAGAATTCGTTTCTGTATAGATTTTTACCATATAGAAAATAATTTATTGCTAACACTAAAATAAAAAAAAAAATAATTTTAGTGAATATCCAGACTTTTTATCTAATTATTGTAATTATTATGATTGATTTTTAATTATTACTCTTTCTAACTTATTCCAGTCAGCCTTGCCTGGGTAATATTTTTTTTTAACTTAATAGTTTTAACGTAATTAATTTTGTGGCTCCCCTCTGAGCCCATCAGGAAAAAACTTTTTGAATCGAAATAATATCGAAAATATTAAATAGGTAATGTAACTTACATTGCCTATTTGATCATAACCATTTATTTCGAACGCCATGCTCAAAAAGAGTATCACTCTTTTATCATATAGTGATAAATTTTTATAATTTCTTAAAGTTAAAAAGAAAACAAATTAAATAAACTTACTTGTTAAATGCAGGTATTAAAGTCTATGATATAGTCTCCTCTTTGTAAATTTTCTGCTGAAAATATTACAAAAACAGATCTTTAAAATATCATACTGTTACGGATGCGTCTTGCTTAATTTTTAAAAGAAAATAATTAAGTAATAAAGTAAACAACTGGGTATTCTGTTTACTAACTGCTTAGTTTTCTAAGAAAACTTATACACGCAAGACAACAGCAACTTTCTAGCTACAAACTGTTACACAGACCAACAGGCGCCTATACATTGAATGATTAGCATAACAACAATAAAGTATGGTACAAAAGAAGTAGAAAATTCTTAATTTTTCTAGACCTCTAGCGGATAAATATAAAAGACAGCGTCTGAGTGGATAGCTAGTTAGCTAAAACGTAAACCTCATGAACTAAAGACTTGCATCTTTAGTAAATTGTTCTTTAATGCCAACGGACAAATCTTACTTTGTGTGTAGTTAAAGTAAATAACTTTAAATGGACAAATATAAATAGGGCAGCGTCTGAGTGGATAGTGAATCAGTGTAAAATTAAATCTGGTAAAGTAAAGACGTGCATCTTAAGAAAATTGTGTCAACTTTGTGTAGTTAAAGTAAATAAACTTGTTAATAATTTAAAAACTCTAAAAACTGGTATTATTTATTTTGCAATAAAGAACTCAGTAACAACAAAATGTTTATAAAAGGTATAAACGTAACAATATAATCTATTATTTATATAAAAGGTTTTTCAACAAGAGATTTGTTTTCTAAAATAAAATAAAGCGAAAAATTTCGATTAAGATGAATCAAATTTTTATTGCATTAGGAAGAGAAAAGTTTGGAAATTATGAATGAAGAATGATATTTGGCAAATGTCCAGCACGACCACGCTAACAGATGTCGATCCTTCATTAAAGTTTTTAATCACTTTTTTGATTAACAAAATAAGGCTGCCACTTTGCCTTATTTTGTTAATCAAATCGGGGATTTTGAGTTTTAGCGCTGAAATCGATTAGGTCCTTATAGATTCTGACCCACAAAAAATAATCTTATAACTGTCGTGAAATTATGCGATCGGAAAATTTGGTTTGCAATAAATTGATCGTTTCATTAGCTGTGAGATATGTGGCACCGTTTTGTTGAAACCACATGTCAGTGATATCCACGTCATCAATAAAAGGCCATAATTGAGTTCTTAGCATCTCGCGATATCGTGATCCATTGACCGTTACCGCATTTCCAGTCCTATCTTCGGAAAAAAATGGACCAATCACGCTTGCAGACCTCATAGCGCACAATACAGTGACACGTTGAGCATGCAAAGGTTTGTCAATAATCGCTCTAGGATTTTCAGAAGTCCAAATGCGGCAATTTTGCTTATTGATGTACCCTGACAACCGAAAATAGGCATCGTCTGAAATCATAATATTTTAGAAAAGCCAGTCGGCTGTTCTTGAATTGAGCAAATCTAGGGGCGATATGAATCGACGGTCGGCTTCAATTCTTGCGCCAGTTGAACCTTGTAAGGCTTAAAAGTCAAATCCTAACGCAAAATACGCCATCAGGTGGCTTTCGAGAATCCCAATTGTTGAGAACGTCGAGGAATTGTCCAAATTGCATCTGCTTCAACCTAGTGGTTCACGACTGTGATGTTTTCAGTTGAATGACCCGGTCGCCCTAAGAAAAAAAGAAACAAGAAAAAAATAATCGATCAAAAACATGAGAAAACGCCAAGAGGCAGAAATTATATAAGCAATGTGCGATAAAAGTAATGCTAAACTCGTGAAGTAGGACTCTGAACTTGTAATACGCGTTGTAAGTAAAACAACAACTGGCGCTAATAGTGTTAGGAAAAGTTGTAAATGTTGATGGCTTCCAAGAAAACCTAAAGAATACACTAAAGAACGACGAGGATGTAAGGGACTTAAAACCAAAAGTGACTTTTGAGATCCGCGATTTGTATGCCCGACCTTACTCCCCGGGGGCACATTTATGGTCTTTATAGTACGTAACAGCTATCTAGACCCCCAGCTATCTAGTCCCCTGAAGTCAGACAGGGAGACAACTGGAAACTCCACTTTATTTTCACGGGGATCAGTGAGCTCGCAGAGTTCATTATTTGTCTCTTTAGACATTTAATAGTTCTCTGACTGATCATTGAGGTTGGCCCCTATATGGGAGCATCGTGGTGGTTGTGGTTTTGCGGCCCCATAAGGGAACTATGAAATTTATGGTGGCCAGGATCATCTCACTGATAATGACACGCAAAGTGAATGATCCAGTCCAGTGAGCATGCTTGACATGTGTTCTGGACAGGAGTTAGGTGGTTCTGGTGGTTCTGTTACTTAGAATTATGTCTTCGGCTATCTAGGACGCATGTATGACGTTCCAAATTATACTATAGTGGTTTGTCCACCATCTGATTAAGGCTATATAGCCAGGCGCGGATGTAAAACAAATCACACTCTGTATGCCCTACCTTTTTTTTTAAAAAGAAGTAGCACTTCAGGCAACAATGCCTAGTTAGTCAAGTGCCGTGCTACATCATTTAGGAAAGGGATAGAGAAAAGATGAAACAGGTGGTGAAAGTAGAAGGATAGTCGGAAATTAACTGCCGTATAAGACAGCACAGCGACCAGTGACTATGCCTTCATCGCTGAGCAGCCCCAGCGACAGTCAATTTTTATTTTTGTAGTGAAAATAACCAAGGTCTTTGTTGGGAATCGAATTGACAAGCTAGTACACTATCTACTAGCCTACAGGGGCACTCGCTTCAGTTAAAATTGAAGCCTCTGTGCTGAAAACGGATATCAGTGTCCATTTAGCGAGTCCGAATCTATGGGAACAGAAGAAAGAACGTCCTATAACAATATCTTGTAAAAATAAACAGGATTTAAATAGGAGGGATACGGAGCAGAATTAAGATGGTACGCTACCAGCAATGTGGCTATACTTACCAAGTTTCGCTACTAAATATGACAACTCATTCAGATACAGCAATGCGTAACATCACCTGTAAATACTTTTCAATCACCATTTAAAACCCTTAAAAATGACTGTTTATAGCCGTGACTTTTTAAAATTAATGGCGCTGGCTAAATAGTTGATTTCGATAACATGCGTATACTAGGATTCTAAGTCTAATTACTAACGTCCTAAAACTGGCTGTTAATAAGCTGTTTCCAATTTTTCTTGCTAAAGACTTGAAATTCACAAATTTGGCTGAATATGCCAAACAAATTCTGTTTTAACTTTAAGCATTTTGTAATCACAGACAAGTATCGCTTATATTGGGACTACAAGCGAAAATAGTTTTTCTTTCAATATGTGTCAGTGTTTGTATTTACATATACATGCAAGTATTAAACTGTTTTACAATGGAGCTTCTGAAAGTTTATCTCATTGTATATATGAAAATTTTACTTGCAATAAAAAACATGCTACCGCATCAACCACCCTGTCAAATATTTAGTGAAATATCCCATTTAACAGCCAGAACAGTTCATCCAAGGGTTTTGTCCATTGTTTACTTAAATGGTGATATACATATACACGCTTCTTTTCTGTTGTGTTTTCTGCAGTGCTGTTGGTTGTTGATAATGACTGCTTTGAATTTTCTCTTTGTATTCTGTCTGGTGGTTTTCCGTTTATTTTGGTTCCTTTTAAATGATTCAAACGTTTTTCGCATATTTGAGGGCTGAAATATCCAATATTTAATAGTGTTCTTTTGCAGCTGGATATAGATAAATGGTTGGTGTTTGTATTTGTGCTCTTTTTCAGTTTGTTTGGAAAATATTTGTAAGACAGTATTAAAGATTTCAAATTTAGTATACTTTGCCAATTGATAACACATTCAAAATATACTTTTTTAAACACAACGGACAAAATAAAATAAAAATATGTTAAAAAATTTAAGCATCCATAAATAGTAGTTTTAATATAATTGGTGAACTAAAAACGAAGTGCTACAAAATTTAATTTCACTAAAGAAAACAAAGACAATGGAAAGGAATCTGTATCTTTTTTCATCTTATATATTTAACCATTTTTTTTAAAAGAGAAGTAGCACTTCAGGCAACAATGCCTATTTAGTCAGGTACCGTGCTACATTCTTTAGGAAAGGGATAGAAGAGAAGAGATGAAACAGGTTGTGAAAGTAGAAGGATAGTCGAAAATTAACTGCCGTATAAGACGGCACAGTGACGTTCATCACTGAGCAGCCCCACCGACAATTAATTTTTATTTTAGGTAGTGAAAAAAACTACCAAACTGGAAATCGAACCCACAACCCATATACTGACAAGCTAATACACTACCTACTAGCTTACAGGTGAAAAGCATTATAGTCAAAAGTAAGATTAATTTATTGTTATATGGCATGTACCATTACATATTGGTACTAAAATGCTTAGTTTAGTTAATAAAGAAAATAATAATCACTTGAAAAAGTAAATGAAATTTCTTATTGTATCTGTTTATAAGTTTAGAAGTTTTAAAAGAAATCTTATAAACACAAAACAATAACAACATGCTGGATTAAAATTCCATGAAATAAAATAAACAATCGGAAAATAAAAACAAGTAAGGCAGAACAAAAAGATGCACCGGCAAAGAGGCGTATACACTGAATAATATAACAACAGCTTGAGCGAGAACTGCTCAAAACAGAGTGGAGTGTGATACAACGTGATAAAGCAATGAGCGTTGTCACGTAAAGATAAATATCAGTTTTTAGGCCTTAAAGTGATAAAGTCACCATCGTGTATTTATGTAAATAAATCGTGTAATTTAATTTAAAACTCTAAAGTGTTGCAAGCAATTATTTTGCAATAAAATAACTCAATAACCTAAACTTTTATTAAAGGAATAAACCTAACAACAAGTTCATTTATAAATCATATCGCTAACGAACCTAAATTAACTTAGACGCAAACTTATTTCCCTGGATAACATTGGTACCTTTATTACACTGTTCTAGTAAATAAGTTCTAAAAAGTTTTAAATCATTTCCTTAGAAAACAAAAAAAAAATTTTTTCTACGTATATTATTTAAAATCGAAATTAAAAATTTATTTTCGAAATTTAATATTTAAACAAATGTTCCCTTTAATCACATATTTGGCGATATTATAGGTTTATACGTAAACTGATAAAGTAATGTCGTAATGTGTTTTAACTTGTGTAATTGGTGTCTCGTCATTTTGCTTTAAAAACATGTATATTGTAGACATAAGCATAAGCTTGCAACAGGCAATGAGCGATACATACCTAAAGAACGTGGAAAGTTCTAATGATTTACTGCAGCATGAAGAAGATATTGGAAAATTACATCCGAATGTTCTGCGAGCAATATCGCGTAATGTCTAAATAAAAGAATGCAAGATTTACAGGAATTAGTATTTGAAATTTGAGTCAATTGTGAACACAGATGGGTGTAGCGTTTATGTATAAAATTGTTCAAAATTGCTCTAATATACATTTCACGTTTATTTTTTATTTTTAATGAACTTCAACATTAAAAAAATCCGTCAAATAAAAATAATAATTTTTTATCTTTTCTTTTATGGATTTTCAAATATAAACAAAATTACACCAGTAATGCTGTACCTCCATCAATAAGGATGTGTGAAAAATAAACGAATGAATGAAATAGAACTAATAATGCCTACTTTAGCATTTATTCATACTCCCATTGATCAATTCCCCTATAAGTTATTTTATCACACTGTAGTAACAACAAATTTCATTTTAATCATTGAACATACATATTGTTGCGAAGATGCTTTATTAAGTTTCAAAAGAAAATACTGCGTAGTTTGTAAAGAAAATTTGTACACACAAGGCAACAACAGTATGCTATGAGAAATTCTACCAAACAAGTAAACAAAAGAAAACAAAAACAGCTAACACTGAATAAAACGAAACATAGCCAAGCAGGTGTCTAAACTGAATAATAACAACAATAACAATGTGGGCTGATGTTAAAGTAGATTAAAACAACTATTAAGCACCACTTGCTGCTCAAAATTAATTCGAGTTGAGTCATCACTGAGTAAAGACAACAAAGTTACCACCTTGTTTATTTTGTGTAAATAAATCGTATAACTTAATTTAAAACTCTAAAATACTGTGTTATTATTTTACAGTTGCCCCTGTAGGCTAGTAGGTAGTGTACTACCTTGTAAATAAGGGAGTTGTGGGTTCGATTCCCAATGAAGACCTTGGTTTTTTTTCACTACAAAAATAAAAATTGACTGTCGGTGGGGCTGCTCAGCGTTGAAGGCATAGTCACTGGTCGCTGTGCTGTCTTATTTACGGAAGTTAATTTCCGACTACTCTTCTACTTTCACCACCTATTTCATATATTCTCTATCCCTTTCCTAAAGAATGTAGCACGGTACTTGACTAAATAGGCATTGTTGCCTGAAGTGCTATTTCTCTTTCAAAAAACAAAAAAAAGAACTCAAAATAACAAAACGCCTTTTAAAAGGAATAAACACAACAATATCATAACAATATCACATCAATATCATAAGTTTTAAAATAAAATAATTAAGCAATAAAGCGAACTACTGGGTATGTTTTTTACGAACTATGTGGCTTGCTAAGAAAACTTATGGTACAACAACAAAATTTCTAGTTACAAACTGCGTAGAAATTTTATACACGCAAACAACAACAATTTGATATGCTGTTTACTAACTGCAAGACAAAAAAAAACAAATTTCTGTTTACTAACTAAACGCGCAAGACAACAACAAACAAGTGTGGTGTTCACGATCTGCGTAGTTTTCTAAGAAAACTTATCTACACGAGACAACAACAAATATTTTGAAATAAACTCCAAGCAGAAACCTTATCAGCATAAAAACAAAAATACACACAGACATACAGGCATGTGACAATTGTGATACAAAGGGAGTAGAAGATTCTTAAATTTTCTAGACTTTAAATGGGCAAATATAAATAGGGCAGCGTCTGAGTGGATAGTCAATCAGTGTGAAAATTAACCTTGTTGTTAAGTAAATCACAACAAAACGTTTATAAAAGGTATAAACTTAACAATATTTTAGTTATTAAATTTATTTTATTTATAATATTTTACAAACCCAAATTGTATAAAAGTATACAATAAAAACAACATATTATTTCTGCAGATTGTATGTAATAAATAATTTTTAAAATTTTTGTAATATTTAGTCCTTATTAGAATTTTTTGAATTTTTTTTTTTAGAAAAAAGTTTTAAAATAACTGGTGTTTTACTACTTTTTTTCTCCTTGTTTTATGCCAATTAAATGATTTTAAGTAATCAAGACATTTGATGCTTTTAAATTTAAATTGAAAAATAAAACAAGCAAATTCAATAATAATTAAAATTCATTTATTTTCTTTACAGCTTGTTAACTGTGCCGATTTAGCCATAAGCATACCAAACAATCAAGGGATGGACGATGCCTATTATCGTCTAGACTATAGTCCGCCATATGGTTATCCAGAACCAAATACCACCATTGCCTCAAATGAAATTGGCGATGAAATACAATTTTCGCGTGCTTTGCCCGGTACAAAATATAATTTTTGGTTGTATTATACAAATTTTACACATCACGATTGGCTGACGTGGACAGTCTCCATAACAACAGGTAATTGATTTACCAGTAGTTTACGCTTATTACGTACTATGTCATTAAAAGTATTTATTTTTTTACACTGAAATAAAAAATTTGTGTCGCTATCACAAGAAAAAATTCAAAAATATATAAAATATATACTATTACGAAGATGCTTAATTTAAGTATTAAAAGAAAGAAATTATTACTAAAAACATAAAAGACTTATTATGTCTTATTATGTCTTTTTACAAATTACGAAGTTTTTAAGAAATCTTATGAACACAAGACTGCACAATAATTATTAAAAATTCCAAAAAATAAGATAAACAAACAGAAACAAAAACAACTAACACAGAACAAAAAGTACAAACAGGCACCTAAATTGAATAATGATAACAACAACTAAATGTGGTGATGTGATGTTCAAGTAAAATTTTCTGGTATATGCGAGAACCGCTCAAAACAGAATATATGTATAAATACCATCTGTTGCGCAACAAAGTTAGTTGAAATGAAAGCATCGTTGAGTAAAGACATAAAGATAACAAAGCAGCTTTTAGTCGTTAAAGTAATGGAGTTTACAAAAGTTAATAACTCATCTAAATAAATCGTGTAATTTAATTCCAAACTCTAAAGTATTGTGTATACTAAATTGTTTTGCAATAAAAGAACTCAATAAAAACAAAACGTTTATTACAAACGTAACAATGTATTAAGGACTTTAATTCTCTTAATTAAAATTTTTAAGAATTAGGTATTTTATATATTTTATTACTATAATTCTCATAAAGTCAAAGTGTTTGATCTATAAATAAATAATTAATCATACACTTACAGTATAAGAGGTGATATACTCAGAAAAATTGTGTTCATAAAACATCAGCGTTCAGCTTAGAAAAAAAATGTCTTTCTGTGTTTTTCGATCTCAAAAATTTTTGATTTGTAAAGAATTAAATCATGCGTTATAAAATTGACGCAATTGTATTGAAAAAGCGCTTAAATTTGTGTCAAAAAACGGCAGTACATATATGAAATTGACTATAAATTATCTTGATGGTTCAGAGCAGATCATTAAACTTATCGATTGAATGATTCATGGACGTAGAGTGTGATTTGTTTTACATCCGCGCCTGGCTATGTAGCCCTAATCAGATGGTGGACAAACCACTATACATAATTTGGAACGTCATGCTCGTCCTAGATAGCCGAAGACATAATTCTAAGCAACAGAACCACCTAGTTGCAACTTTAATGATTCCAGGACAGGGCTGCAAACCATCACACCTTGCTTAAGAGTTGGAGACTTTCTAACTCCTGTCCAGAACACATGTCAAGCATGCTTACTGGACTGGATCATTCACTTAGGGTGTTATCAATAGCGAGATGATCCTGGCCACCATAATTTCCATAATTCCCTTATGGGGCCCCAAAACCACAACCACCACGATACTCCCATATAGGGGCCAACCTCAATGATCAGCCAGAAAACTATTAAATGTCTAAAGAGACAAATAATGAACTCTGCGAGCTCACTGATCCCCGTGAAAATAAAGTGGAGTTTCCAGTTGTCTCCCTGTCTGACTTCAGGGGTCTGGGCTCCCTTTTTCCCCAGTTGCACTGAGTCTAGATAGTGGAATATTCTATAAAGACCATATTTATATGCCCCTTGGGGGAATTCATGGACGTAGGTTCGAATGCAAAATTCAAAAATAATGTTGTCATTTTGAGAGACCATAACCAGTGTTTACATTCCTTCCTTTTTCCTGTTCACGCAGCCGAAGTTTTGTTAGAACCGCAGAGGTTCGAAATCTTTGTACCGTGTTAGCGAAGTAAGTCATTCATTCGACCAAAAAACTTAAAGCTTAAGCTTTTTACTTAAGTACATATAAGAATAAAATGTTAGTATGTTTTGTCGCTTAGTGTATTTGTTTATAATATTTATAATATATATTTTTGTATATGTTCATCTGAACACGCCCATGCATTAATAATGTTATCTTTTATAAATTTGTTATTGACATTTACATTAAACTATTATTACTTTACTCTCATTTTCTCTTTTTCCGTTTGTTACCTCTATAAACTAAAGTGCACGAAGTTGACGTTGTCGGCCGTTAATGGCTTTATTGCATTTTGGTGTACCTGTCATTTGCAGTTTAAATATTTCAGTGAAAAGGAAATGATATTTAAAGCACAAAAGAACCAAACGATTTAAGGCATGATTTAATTTAAAATCAAATGGTTGACAATACGATAATTTAATTGTAAAATTGTTTTTGTAAAACTTCATGTTGTCAGTATCATTAAGTAGCTGTGGGTGATAAGCAATTTGTGTTTTATTATCACGCCGCAATCATTGTTGACTAGACAAATATGAAAGTTGTTTTAATTAAATTCTCGAACTTGTTCTCATCTCACTCTTAAACGAAATTTTTTCGTAAGTTCTTTTAAACTGACCTTTCTTTTTTATTTTATGTTACTTCCGAACACTAGATTGCAATTTGTTTTTTTAATTAGAGAAATTAAAGGGTATTTCCTATACACTTCATAGAATATGCATCGCGTTGATCCGTTATAGGAACAAAATAAAAACACTTCAAATTTAAAGGGTGGCCCCATACTAAGCTTGATTGGGTTAACTGATTTTTATATCATTAAAAACAAAACAAAGTGTGTATAACTTTATGCCAATTTCTAAACAGAAGTTTAGAAATTGTGCCATTAAGTTTCTATATAAGCATCGATACATGCTACTCGTCTGACATATTTTATGTCGATTTTTATTGCCAGAAATATATTGATTTTGTTGCCGGTTAGAATTACTTAACTATCTAACTTCATGCTTGAAAATCGCGTTACTTTTTATTTCAGTAATTTGTCCTGTGATTACGCAAAATAAATCATTTCAATTCATAATGACATGCTATTGAGATGAACAGAAGACGAAATGAGTGATTTTAAATTTCATCGCACAGTTACAGTTGATATGGAATATCGAAAAGTTAAACTCCATGAGTTTAACTATTTATGGAAAACGAATTTAATTGGTTTTCCTTGAGGATACACAAATGTTGACTTTTAAGATTCTCTATCGTTCTTGCTAAAGCCGGCTATTATCAAATTTAAACGAAACATCATATTGTTACGAAGATGTATGATTCAATTTTAAAAGGAAATAATTATCACTAAAAACATATACGAAATGACCTATTGTGTCCTTTAAAAAAGTCATAGTTTCTAAGATATCCTTTGCACACAACACAACTACAAAATGCTTATAAAAAATTCCACGAAATAACTTAAATAACAAAAAACAAAAAAAAACAAAACAGGCGGCTACACTAAATGATGATAATAACAACAATGATTATGATGTTAAAGTTGAAATTTCTTGTACATGCGAGAAGTGCTTAATATATAAGCACCATCTGCTGGGCAATAAAGTTAGTTTAAGTACAAATATCTTTGAGTGAAGACATACAAGTAATAAAACATCTTTGAGGATTTACAGTGGTAAAATTACCATCGTATTTATTATTTGCGTATTGAAAGTAAATAAATTGTGTAATTTAATCTGAAAATTTTAAAGTGTTGTATTTTGTATTAAAAAAAACCCCATACAGCAAAACGTATATTAAAGGAAAAAACGTAGCAATATTATGAATGGGCAGATGACTCGATTAATATCTTCTTTAACTTACAAGTAGATAATATGAGGTTTTCCGAACAGATGACTATTAATTTTTTTTAATGGATCATGGATTAAACGGGTACAAACTTACGTATTACGGAAGGTGTGTAAAAATATTAAAACTATGTGATTGCTATATGGAAAAGAAAATATTTCTGCTGAATTTAATCGCAAACTGAGATTGCATTTAGTCTAAACTTGACAGACGCCTGAGAGAAAAGTTAATTAGGCGTCACGATTAATTTATTTTAAATCAAACTTTTTAACTTCGAAATCTGGAAGTCACTGCAATTATAATCACCAACAACATTTCCTTTTCAATGAGATCATACAATGTAATGTCATTATTAACAAACTAACTAAAACATCATTACTTGTGTCACGAAACGTCTGGAAAAACATGTTTCTCATTTATGAATTTTTTTTTAAACTACAGAGAGAGAGAGAGAGTACAATTAACGATTATCATTTAGAGAATTAAAAGTGATTAAATAAATTTTAGTTTGTTTTATTATTTTGCGTTGTAGGCTAATGCCATGCTTATAGAAATTAAGCAATACAATTTTGTTGATTTTTCGTTTTCATTTTGAATAGGAAATATCAAATTAAGCTTACATTTAACAAAGCAATCACTAGACATGCAAGTGCTTTTACTTAAGTCAATCGAAACTTGGTAGTTTTTAGGCAAAAGTATAAAATTTATTTCTTGAAGCAACTTCTTAAACGCTTTTTGTTTTTGTTTTTAATACCAACAAGACTAAGTTTCATGGAGTAACCATAAATTTTAAATACTACCATTTATTGCATAATTAAAATTAATAAAAGAGACCGCAATAAATTGAAAATATATTCACATAAACTCGAAACTCGTACACAAATTTAGCTTACAGCTTCCGTTTAAACTTCCGTTTCTCTTACTCATGAAAACAATAATACAAAAATATTCGTGCACGAAATTATATAAAAACTAAAAAATACGCTATTTATAAACGACTTAATAAAATTAATAAATTTCTCTTAAAGTAATATATGTGATTTAATTTAGCCGTAACAGTGATATTCAAAGCATTTATATCTATAAATAGACTTTCACTTGCTGCTAGTCTATTATAGTTTTTTTTTTAGTTTTCAATTCAAGTATTTAAAATATTTTAAATGTTTAATGGAATAAAGAACTGACACCCAGTCCTCAGATTTTTTGCATAGCCTGGTTTTTAATGCTAAGTTTATACGACGCAAGCATAAAAATTTTAAATAGTTTGTTCCATGATTTTTCTTTTTATTTTATTTGTTCTTTCATAATAAAATTAATTTTTTTATAATTAAAATTCAGATAAACGTGCGATAGAAATTTAAAGAAGGCAGACATTTTGTATGCGTCATAAATAGATTCAAACTAAAACGTCTAAAAACAGTCATGTATGAAAGAGCGATGCAAGATTATAGCCGTGGCATCAGCCATCAAGCAATAAGCTTAAGAAGTTCCTTGATAATTTTCATGCTGATTTTATAGAAATTTATTTGTGATATGTGCGTATGCCTGTCAGGCCTACAATTTAGATACAATTGGACTAATAACAATTTATAAACGACGACAATTAAAAGTTATGACAACAAAGGCAAATATTTGGTTCAACAAACAATGCCTCGCATTGAATGTCACACTAAAATATGCCAAAATACAAATAAAAACCAATATCACAACAAGCAGAAAGGCAATAAGAAGAGCAATAAGAGAGAGAGAGAGATAGACTTTGTAAAATTCAAAATCAAAAACCTTTACGCCAAAAAAGAAAATACGAACTCGGAAATACTAGACATTCATCTTAAACTAGCAGAACGACTAACACATCCAGCAAACAACAAAACGCGTAAAATTAACAATATCCACACTAGATTTTTGAATCTAACAGAGGTCACCACCAGCAGAGAACAGACTTAGTTACTGGAGAAGGGATTAAAACACAACATCACAGAAAACAACAAGAAAAAGGAAACAGAATGCACCATTGTATACACAGAAGTCGCAATAGCAATGATCCCAAACGATGAACAGGAACAAGCCAGGCACATCTGCAAACAAATAATAGAGACGGAGGCCAAATCTACAAAACACCTAAACGGAGAACACAATACAATTAGGAAACTAAAACGCAAACTGGAATCGAACAATATCTTAGTTACAAAAGCAGACAACGGAAACACAACGGTGCTTATTGGCAAACATGACTACATCGAAAAGACAGAACAGTTAATACAAGACTCGTAAGTGCAAAAGAATTGGTAAAGATCCTGCGGACGAATACGAGACAAAAATGAAGGAGATTATAAAAAAGGCAACAAGGATAATAAAACCAGACATATCGCACACATTAACAATGATGAACCCATCCGCACCATCTATGATAGCACTACCAAAAAATACACAAACCAAACACACCGATGAGACCCATAATTAAGTACAAATCTGCACCGGGCTACAAACTTTCAAAATACATGAAAACAATACTAAAAGACACATTAGACCTGGAATATAAATATACAATAGCCAACACTACAGAACTGATTGATAAACTAAAGAATGTAAAAATAACAGAGAACACAGGCGTAAAAGACTTGTAACCATCAATTCCAGTAACGGATACATTAAACATTGTTCATAAGCCAATAAATAACAAAACAAAAAACACTGAACTGGCAATACAACTCACAAGCACCCTGAAAGCGACACTAGAACAAAATTACTTTAAATTTAACAATAAGATATATGGACAAACAACAGGACTAGGGATGGGAAATCCAACATCTGCAATCCTCATGGAAGTATTTATGGAGAAATTAGAAGAAGAATACGTAAAGGAACTAAAAACCAACTTCGGAGTAACATTCTATGCAAGATATGTCGACGACATCATATGTGTACTAGAAGGAAATAACAATGAGCAAATTCTAAATTTCTTCAATGGACACAAGGAAAAGAAGAGGAGGGGAGAAGTAATTATCTCGGCCTAACGATCAAGAGGACTATAATCCTGAACAGAATCGAATATGAAATTTACAGGAAACCAAAATCAACGTACACAATAATACACAACTCATCAAATCAGCACAAAAACGCAGCAATCAGGCAGTTAATAACAAGACTCGAAAGAATACCACTAACACGGGAAATGTATATGAAAGAAATGAGAACAATATACACTATAGCTGAAAACAACGGATACAAAAAGTGCCTGGTAGATAACATCAAGAAACAAATTCGAGCGAACAAAGAACAGGAGAATGAAAAAAAAAACTAGACTACATTAGCATACATATATGGGAAAATCAACGTACAAACTAGAAAAATTCTTTAGAAAACACAATATCAACACGGCATTCAGTACAAGAAACAACCTAGGCAAAATACTACAGAATAAAACAACAGAAACAAATATACTAGACAAACAAGGAGTGTACAAATTAACTTGTACATGCCATTATAGTTATATCGGGTAAACAGGACGAAAAATTAAGACCAGATTTAGGGAACACATTAGAGACTACAACAAAAAACTACGAGAACCAAAATCAACTCCAGAATGAAATTTTTCGAACCATATATTCAACAATAAATGTACACCAGGACATATAAAAACAACGGTTAAACTGCTTTATACAGAGCACAAAGAAAGGAGACTAAATGTATTAGAAAACGTGGAAATATACAAACAGAAAACATTTGACGTACGAATAGTAAATGAACAAATAAACACTGCTTCAGATACAATATTTGAACCATTGAAACATTTTTACAAGGAAACAAACATTGCACTAACACAAGTACGTTACGCAGGTGCACAAGCCCAAAGCAATAAAGAACCTCATAAACGTACAATTACAGATTATTATGTCATAGATAAAAACCCAATAAATTCACATTTAAACACAAACGAGAGAGATACAGACAAAAAGAGAGAAAGTGACGAAGGCAATAGAAATAACACGAAGAGAAGATAAACCAAAAAATATGTAAATGATTTGTTTACTTTTAATACACGCAAAATAAACACGATGGTAACTTCGCCACTGTGACGCCTTGAAACATGCTTTGTTTGTTTGTTGTCTTTACTCAACGGTGATTCAACTTGAATTCCTATATTTGCCAAATAAGTGGTGCTTAATAGATGTTTTAAGTGGTTCTCGCATAAACAAGAATATTCTACTATAATATCTCCCTATAATGTTGTTGTCATTTAGTGTAGGCGCTAGCTTAGCTGTGTGTTTTGTGTTTGGTTTGTGTTACATGTTTTTGTTTTGTGTTGTTTAGCTTATTTCGCGGAATTTCTTAAAAGTACGTTGTTGTCGTACTGTGTGTATAAGATTTCTTAGAAAACTACGCATTTTGTAAAACACACAATAAGTAATTTTGTTTACTTATTTTACTGATAATTTATTTCTTTGAAAACTGAAACAAATCATTTTCCTAACAATATAATAGCCAGAGGATTTAGATGATCGCATTATCTTTATTTTTTTAAATATTTTTCGCTGTATGAATTTATTTGGTTATATTCTTAATATTTGTAACAATCGGGTTTGGCTCAGAAGCATTTGGTTGGGAAGTTCTTAGAACAGAGCAATTCATTTCAGCATGATTCATTTCGGAAGTATCGGAGTTATTATCAATTATTTGCTATCCAATTTCATTCTCTTTTTGACTACCAAGCACTTCTTTTAAAACCCAAAACGAAAAAATAAAAAAGGAAGATTTTCAATATGTAATAGGTATTTGATTGAACAAAAAGCGTGAATTGAATTTTTTAATTTAATTTTTCACAGCAAAGAAATTTACAACCGACGTCTATAAAACATAAATTGTAATTTCTTTATACCGTCTAAACAATATTAAATTTGTTTTTAAAAAATAAATATGTTTAGTTTTTATGATAAATATAAATATTTAGATCAAACAAAAATGTAAAAAATAACCACAAAATGAACTGCAATAGGAGCAAACCACAGACGCTTTCATATCTTTGCTTAGTTCAATTAAGTAAAGTGTTACTAATTTATAATTTGCATGAAAAAAATTGAAATCGAAAAAATATAAAAAATTGCATCGGCCGGGAATCGAACCCGGGCCGCCCGCGTGGCAGGCGAGCATTCTACCACTGAACCACCGATGCTTGTCGAATCGATTTGTAAATTTTTTTAAGTAAAACTAAAGCCTGGTACCATGATCAACATAATAAATTGAATAAAAATTAATCCGAAAAGAAATACCTTCCCTCTAAAATTAGTCCAACCCCTGTACCGTACCAACCCGTAAAGGAAATTGCCTTCATACTACATAAGCCATACTTTGTATTTTCATATAAAATTTAAACAAAGTTGATTACAGTAGTGTTGCCATACTTTCCGGTAAAAACCGATTGGTACAATTGGCGAGCGCTTTCGGTGCGATGGCGTAATTATGAAGTCGTGTTTCAAATAGTATTAACAAACTGACTGTTTTCAGCAGAAAGTATGACAACTGGCGGCGCAAATCCAAACAACTTAATTATAGTAATTTTGTAACTGTTCTGTATAAGAGTTTGCTTCAAATAAACTAACAATAATAAAGGGTGTTTTTACAGAGGTGTATAACTTTGAAATGGAACAAAGCACAGATTTTTTAAAAATTAAAATGAAATTTATTTTATTCGAAAGATAATCTTGTGGGATTATAATTTAAATGTCACCTGGTGTAGTGTAATCGATCAATTAGTGTAATCAACACATAAGTAGAGTAGCAAACGGTCTTAATTGCAAATTATTAAACGTCAGCAAAATATCACCACTTCAATATGGTTTTATTATTGTTACTTTATTTTACATAAACACTGATAGGTGCACTGCATTTTTAACCCATTTTTAATTGTTTTGAGTTTTTTGGTATGTTTATAAAGATCACGCAAAACATTTTTGTTATTACGCCATATTTTATGATAGCCTGATAATTTTAATAATAATATATATAATTATATTATATCTAAGTATGTATAGTATAAGAATTGAGTGATGTCAGAAACTAAGAATTAAACACAATTAAATTGACATCTAAATAAATAAAGACCTATGACAAAGATTATAGATCTATAAAGATGTTGCACTGACATACATTATTCTGCCACTGCTAAATTATTGAAGGGATTTTCGGAAAATCCTCTTGTGTATTACTAATGAGCGAAATCTCATCAAGGGAGAGCAAATTACCAAACTAGAAATAAACTCTCAGCAAAAGCAATTCATACTCATGAACATTGTTTATGTGTATGTGTGTTTACATTGTCAATATTATGCCCAACAAACAAAAAGGTTTGCTTTCAGATAAGTGCATATGAACTAATTGAAAATAATATTATGTGACCAAGCCTTTTCTTAGTCCACTAGCATTAATTTCTTTTGACTGTGTAAACAAGAAAAACAAAACAATTATTCTAAACTCAGCCTTAAATTGTAAGCTAAAATTATATACTATAAATACGATTAGTAATAAACAACGTACATCAACGTTTTTATATTATGTTTGTTGGGCTCTACAAATTCGAGTAATATTATTGGATACAAAACAAATTGGATCTTCTGTGTTGCCGTAGCAAAACCATACAGATTTTTTATTGTAAAAATAAAACAGCTTGGACTGTCGACGAATTTTAGAAGCCTTATTAACCAATATTTTCATTAAAACAGTGTTTGCTACATTGATTCTTTTTTGTTCTTTTAGGAATATGATAAAAAAAGTAAATGGCAAGCCCTTCTTCTGGTTAATTTAAGAAAAATTAAATAGAAAATATTTTAGTGATCCTAATCCTCTAAAGCGTGGTTTAAAGCTTAATAATAATACTTGGCTGGTATTGCAGGATCTAATAACATATATGCAACAAATTGAATATGTCGGCAATAAAATATTTTCCATCCGAGGTCTTATCCAAACCACAAGGAGCATATTATTTTTAAGTGAAGAAGTGCTCAATTCAAAGACAGTATTCTCTGTTTACCCTTTACACTTTCCCCCCTCGTCCATACACGCTTAAAATTTCTGTTTATGTAAAATGTGCGCAGTGCAACATCTTTATAAATCTATAATCTTTGCCTATGAGCTCTTGTTGAGGAGCTCTAGGACAATGTAACCGCCACGGCTGTTATTCTAATCGATGACTTTTTTTTAGCATTTTTGGACGTATATCGGCAATAACGCAAAGAAAGTTATCCTCCAAGTGATTGATAATCGGTTTCAGAGTAGACAGAATATAATCTACTGGCATTAAATCTCACGGTTACCAAATATCTTCTTCAACGAAGCAATTGCATCACAAGTTGTGTAACATGTTTCGCTGTCGATCGTTCTATGGAGGTCACAATTGATTGTAATCGTTTGCCAAAAAAAAATAGTACGGACCAATGATTCCACCAGCCCATAAAGCATATCAAATAGCCAAGTTTTCTGGATGTAACGGTATCTCGACATACCGTAACGATATCTCAAGAGCTTCAACGCTAAACAAAATTTGCAGTCTTGTTTTAGGCCCAATTTGCACAATTTGGAAGCATTCTTCAGGCGTCAGTCTATTCATGTTGAAGTGGCAAACCAAACTAAACATAAATCATTTGACAGATGAAAAAATAGCCGACAGTTTAAACAGTGTTGCCCACTTAATGTTCTATATCTATGTAAAAAATCACCCACTTTACGTACTATAATTAACCAACAATTAAACTATAAACAAAATAATCTAATGCCTTGATCTTTATAAAACTTTTTGTTGTAAAATAATATCTATGCACAGCCGCGTTGGGTAAACTTTTAAAATTTATTGTGGAGCAGCTGCGATCAAACCCGTTTCGCCCGTATAGATTTTTAAAGAACGAAACCGATTATTACTTTAAATATAGGCATGTGTGTTTTTTCAGGAAAAAATTTTCATATAAAGTCTGGGCTCAGCCGCACTAAATACTATATCAAAATTTAAATACACCGCCAAAAATGATTAATTTTCACTTGTAATTTGTCTTTACTTAAATTTTCAAAATATTCTCCCCATATAAAAAAACAAAAATGACACGAGTACGAATTCGTTATTGCTATCACATGGTACACGATTTCATTTAAATATTCGTTGATATTAGCAAGCTATGTCAAACATATTCATATTATTGTATGATATAAACTCATTTTTATAGACTAAAAACAAATATAGAAAAAATTTTTAAAAATTAAATTTAATAAAAAAAATTATTAAATAAACCAAATTGAAATACAGACTTTTTCAAACCAAACGAAACTTAACTGTTTGTTGGTAGTAAAAACGACTGCTTTGATTTTTTTTTACAGAAAACAGTGTTTCCGACTAAGTTCTATTCGCTTTTTATCAAATTAGTTTACGTTGTTTTATCCGTATGATATTATTATCTTAATATCAGTTCCATTGCATATTATGGTGCATCGATTCAATTCATGCTTTCTTAAGGCCGGGGCACATGGAATCCGTCATACGTTGTATTTTTCAACTGACAAGTAAGTTGAAATACACGTTTTCTTATCAGCGTTGTCACAATCAATCCGTCTCCGTCAACGCAAAGTACGAAAGTTGGCCAACTTTTAACTTTTGACGTACGTTCAGTACATTTTTCATTTGCTTCTTCTACCATTAATAGAAAGTCTAAGATGTCGTCTAACTTCATTTCAAACGTGCACTTTAATAAAACTTTGCTGCAAAAAAATATAAAAAAAGAAAAACAAAAAAACAGCTGATTTCTGATCCGTCAACAAAGTACTCATTGTGCCAACCTCATCCGTCGTTACTTTGACTTCAGTTCAATACGTCAAAGTATAACGCGTGACGGATTCTATGTGCCCCGGCCTTTAAAGTGTTTGTTAACTAACGTGTACTTTAAAGCTCATGTAAGAGTTTTTTATGCATACGGCCGTAAGACTTCAAGCTCACATAATCATTTAAAAATTAGAGAGAGAAAGAGAGAGAGTGATAGTTCCTGCTGCAAAACATATGAGATAACTGATACAGTAGTCAGCATTTAATTAATTACAAATGACATTAATGAAACGTCAGAATTAAATTTTTAACTTTTAAATTTAAAATACATTTTAAAAATGCACTTGCCGTGCTATATTTTAGCGATAAATAGATCATTTAAGCGAAAAAATTTTTTTTACCTTGGAAAACAGATAATAGAAACTACTTAAAATACATATTTTTTAGCTTGATGGCTTTTTTTAAACTTTTTTGGAATTCTGGAATTTTCATTTATTTTTATAAACAAAAAGATTTATATAGATTTTTTTAACGATCTATTTTTATTTATCTTTAATAAATATATTTTTTTTCTTTTTAACGATCTTTTTTATATAGTTTTTTTCCAAAGGAAAGCGAAATATCGAAAAGAAAATAAAATAAAAAAGATAGTTAAAAAGAAAAAAAGATATTTATTAAAGACAAAAATATTTATTTAATATATATTAAGTAAATTTTATAAAGATATTCTGAACATTTAAATGAAAAAGAAAATTTAGATGCCTTTTTTCGAAAAATATGGATATATGCTGGATTTCGCCAGGTATTTTTTTTTTATTTAAAAATTCACAGCGCAGTTTTTAAAGTGCATATAGCATATCGCTTCTCTAATACTACAAAGTAATGTCACAGAAAAGTAAATTTAATGCTGTTAAAATTCGGACAATATTAGCTTATCTGCACTTTAACCACATGATAATTTTAAGCTGGAGATATATAGACATTGCCTTATTAAGGAACCTTATTTTAGGTACTACTAAATTGTTTCCAACTTTTTATCATGTTTGAGCTATGTTGTATATTTAAAAAATTATATAATCATAATGTAATTATTTTTATGTTTTTATCATTTTAGCTCCCGACCCTCCCTCGAATTTATCCGTTCAGGTGCGTAGTAGTAAAAATGCTATAATCCAATGGTCACCACCAACTCAAGGAAACTATACGGCATTTAAAATAAAAGTGCTTGGTTTATCTGAAGCTTCCAGCTCTTACAATAGAGTATTCCCTGTTAATGACTCAACGTTCCAAGTCAGTGCTAAAGAGTTAACGCCGGGTGCAACATATCAGGTGCAAGCCTATACCATTTATGATGGTAAAGAATCGGTTGCATATACAAGTCGAAATTTTACAACAAGTAAGTCCAGCCGACAAAATGCCATGAATCGGCCAAATAAATGTTTTTATTGATTTAATTCATTTTTATTTTGGATTTTATAAATAATCGTGTGAATTGTTTATTTTATTTTATTTTTATTTAATGGTTTTTGGTTTTTTTAGTTAATTTTTTAAGATTTATAGTTTACTGTTTTATGGTTTAATTGGTTGCCTGAGGGAGTTAATGTCTTTTTTTTTTTGTTTTCTTAAATAATCTATTAGTTTAAGTTATTTCTAAAAAAATGTAACTAATAATTAATATACATATATTATTTTTCCAAACAAAAAATAATAATTATCTTACTACTCAAACAAAAAATACACATTTAAACCACGCAATTTACAAAACTAAAATGAAAGTACGGAGAACCAGACATAAAGATTTACTGGATATAAAAATTCTAAGAGGTAAAATGGGATTTCTTTTTGGTATTCTTAATTTTTTATTATAATAAAATTTTACGTTAAATCTTATAAACCAAATAAAAATTAAATTATTTAATAAATTATAGTTTTTAAGCACACTAAATTTAAATTGAACTACTTTCTATAAGCTCTAAAAATTAATCATTTATTGTATTATTATTGTTAACATCTTTTTCACTTTTCTTCGACTTTTTATTTAAAATATTTATTGTAATTATATTTGACTATAACTATAAATAATATTGTATTTTAGCCAAGTTTCTCAAATAGACAAGTTCCTTGTAATTTTTTTCTTGTATCATTTTCACATCCATAACTTCATTGTTTTACAAAACACAAAACATCAAATCGAATATTAATAAAGGATATCTAGCAAGCGATTCCAAGCCAATTTTCTATAAAGCATAAAAAGACTATCGTAAATGGTTTAACGACTAAGTGAAATGTAAACAACTCCATATTTAAAGAGCAGTAAATAAAAAAATCTAACATTTTTGTCTAGTTAATAAACAAATTCGAAACTTTTCAGTTCAAATTCTATATTAACAAACAACAAATAACAAAATTACTAAATTAGTTGAAATTTTTAAAATAGAGAAATAATAAGGAATATTTGACCAATAGTAAAATTACTATTTTCAGCGATTTGTATTATGTTTTTAAATAAATTAATAATATTCTGTTAAATACACGAAACTTAGATTGCATTGACCCATGTGACTATAAAACATTCAACAAACTAAAACTTCTTCCAATTATCATTTCTAATTAATTAGATAATAACAAGATAACATGTGTACATAAATACATTTATTTGAATCCGATTTTCTTAGATATTTGCACATTCTTTCGCGCTCTAAAAAATAATAATATTTTAATAGTGGATTTACTGGACTTAAAATTTTCAGTATTTTTAAAAATAACTTTGTATTTTATTAAAATATTTTTTAAATACTAACAAGATGTACCAGTAAGTTTGAAAATAAAGTTATAAAGCATTTATATATTCTACATGTAAATATATAGCATGCATATATGTAGCTTTTAAAAATGTACATTTCAGTTGAAAGATTGTTTTTATACTTGAAATTTAAAAAGAAAATATTTCATTTTATATAAAGTAGGTAATAATTAAAATGTATATACATGAATATTAATGTATACTCTACAATAAAAGTAAACAACGGAACTAGAAATTTCATATAATTTTATAAAAACATTTTCGTAGACGCATCTACAAAGAATATATGTATTTTTGCTAAAATCTAACCTAAAAACTTAACTTAAAATTGATTTTCTTATTTGTTATCTCATTGATATTAACGAATTTTTAAGACTAATCGATCTACTGTGGGGTGTACATTACAATTCGATTTGGTCGATTAAAAGAGACCAGCTATTGCTTGTTGTATTTATTATACTTGAATGCGTTGAAGGGAATATATATTTTTCCTGTGAAACTTTTATTTGAATAATCATATGCAAAACTATTGCCAGAAAAGAAAAAAAAACTCATATGAAATATTTTTGTGTTTTTCCTCCTTTCTACTTTCATGTTGAAACATTGAAAAATGCTCGCCACGACTTTATCGTTTATCCTTTTTCGTATACATTTTCCATTCATGCAACATAAAATAAAATCAACAAACTCATCTTGCTCGCTTGCCCACTTTACCCACACTTTATTTATTGCAACATCTCATTTTTGTGATATTGACATAATGTTGACCATGCAACATCAACAACCATGCAATGAAAACAAAACAATTGCCATCCACTAGAACCCAATACACCGGGTAAATTCATAGTTTGGTTTCGTAATGAAACCACATTGCTCGTCCTTTGGCAGCCACCATATCCTGCAGGCATTTATACACATTACAAAGTGTCTATAGAACCACCTGATGCCTTGGAGAGTGTTTTGTATGTGGAGAAAGAAGGAGAGCCGCCAGGACCGGCACAAGCAGCCTTTAAAGGCTTAGTACCCGGTAGAGCTTACAATATATCAGTTCAAACAATGTCTGAAGATGAGATATCATTACCCACCACCGCTCAGTATCGTACAGTGCCATTACGACCGTTAAATGTAACATTTGATAAGGACTATATAACGTCGAATTCATTTCGAGTACTGTGGGAGGCGCCTAAAGGTGTTTCGGAGTTTGACAAATATCAAGTAACCTATGCGGCTTCAAGGCGGCAACCTACTGTTACGAGATCTGATGATCCAATAGCCTATTTTGATTTTCGTGATATACCTGAACCAGGAAAAACATTTAATGTTATAGTGAAAACCGTTTCCGGTAAAGTTACCTCTTGGCCAGCTACAGGAGATGTTACCTTACGCCCTTTACCCGTCAGAAATTTGCGCTCTTTTGCGGATGATAAAAGCAATAATATGATAATAACCTGGGAACCTGATCCAGCCTCAACTCAGGATGAATATCGTATTGTTTATCATGAATTGGAAACATTTAATGGCGATACCAGTACCTTGTCCACAGAAAGGACTAGGTTTAGCTTAGAATCTTTATTACCGGGTCGTAATTATTCCGTTTCGGTTCAAGCTTTATCAAAGAAAATGGAATCAAATGAAACGACCATATATGTGGTGACGAAACCCTCGTCACCGATTATAGAAGACTTAAAATCAATAAAAATGGGCTTAAATATCAGTTGGAAGAGTGATGTAAATTCGAAGCAGGAGCAATATGAGGTCCTATACTCCCGCAACGGCACCTCAGAAGTTCGTACCGTTTTTACTAAAGAGTCCCGCTTAGTTATAAAGAATCTTTATCCTGGAGCTGGCTATGAAGTTAAAGTGTTTGCTGTAAGTCATAATTTAAGAAGTGAACCTCATGCATATTTCCAGGCTGTGTGTAAGTACTTGCGAATTCAATTATTAATCAATTATAATTTTGATTGTAACATTTTCCTTTTCCAATTTCTTTAGATCCCAATCCACCGCGTAATTTAACAATCGAAACTGTACGCAGTAATTCTGTTTTGGCTCACTGGGCTCCACCCGAAAATAGTGACTTCTCTGAATATACCGTAAGGTATCGCACTGAATCGGAACAACAGTGGGTACGTCTGCCAAGTGTACGAACCACCGAAGCTGAAATAACCGACATGACCAAAGGAGAAAAGTACACAATACAAGTGAATAGTGTCAGTTTTAACGTAGAGAGTCCTACGCCGCAAGAAGTCAATACCACCGTTCCACCCAATCCGGTATCGAATATTATCCCCCTAGTGGATTCTCGTAATATAACATTGGAGTGGCCAAAGCCGGAGGGAAGGGTTGAATCTTACATACTTAAATGGTGGCCCACCGATAATCCATCAAAGACCCAAACGAAAAATGTCTCCGAAAATAAATCGAGTAAGTATTGAAAAAAAAACAAATATTGCAAGTTTAACGTTGGCAGTTCTTTGAGTTATTTCGTTTATTTCTCCTAAGAGCAAAATGAAATTCTCTTTTTAATTTAACGAATTCCTACAATAACCCCAAAAGAAGAACCAGCCAATGCTAAGTAGAAAACGAACGCTACCTATTAAGGTATTTCCTTATCCTTTTTAAGTTTTTATGATTTAACAAAATATGTTCGTTTATAATTCGCACTTACCTAAATCACAAAGAAATAACGAATGAGGAAGCGGTAAAGTATACAATTTTATAAAATTAGTTAAATAAGAATCTGAAAAGTTTCAATTAGAATGTGTAGCAAAGAGCGGAAATTCAAAGAACAAGTTTCTTGATGACACAAACAACTTTCAAGGCCCAACTAAATTATGCATAAACCGGCTTAAGGCAACTTAAGTAACTGTGCAAATACCTAATAATCATATGTGGCAAACTATAAAGTACTTAACAAAACTTTTCGTCAAATGTCATTTGCTTAAGCAAAGTACGAAGCTGATCGCACATTCCGTACGGAAACAGCTGATTTTGCATGGTGTTATAGGTAGATTAGTAAACAAATTGCAATGGAGGGCAAAACATATTTTATCTGAATTTAATAGAAAATATACAGAGAAAAAATTGCCTTTATGTCAAAAGAGATGCGTTTTATTATAACCGTAATTCAAAGGAATGAGTATGGAAAAAAGTAGAAGAAAAATGCAGTAAAAGTGATAAGCAATACCTTGAAAAATTTTGTGTATAATAATTTCTATATTCGTGTAAGTACATTATAGCCATTTGCTTAAGCATTTCACAGACTTTTCGTTCAATTTTTGACATTAGCTTGAGCCAGCTTATGCATATTATAGTTGGGCCTATAGCCACGTAAAAGTCTTCAATGATTCGCTTAAACATTTGACAGACTTTTCATTAAATTTTTGACATTAGCTTGATCCAGCTTATGCATATTATAGTTGGGCCTTTACTTAAAATCAAAACACTTACTGAAATTAATGCTAAACTAAATAGATATGGATAATTTTTGTATTAGTCTTTAAAACTATGTACTCGCATGTTCTTTTTTTTTTAATAAAGAGAAGTAGCACTTCAGGCAACAATGCCTATTTAGTCAAGTAGCGTGCTACATTCTTTAGGAAAGGGATAGAGAATAGATGAAACAGTTGGTGAAAGTAGAAGGATAGTCGGAAATTAACTTCCGTATATAAGACAGCACAGCGACCAGTGACTATGCCTTCATCGCTGAACAGCCCCACCGACAGTCAATTTTTATTTTTGTAGTGAATAAAAACCAAGGTCTTCGTTGGGAATCGACCCCACAACCCCCATATTTACCTACTAGCCTACAGGGGCGCAAAAACTAGTCGCGATCACGATAATATAATACGGCTTTGATGGCATTTGCTCATAATTACAATTAAATTTGGAACTCATTCAGTAGCTCGTTAAGAGCTCCTTGTTTGTTAAATTTACTTACTCTGTTAATGCAATAAACTTTATTACATGAATCCTTCGCAAATAAAGCAAACACTCTATATTCAGCTATAAAAACTATGGCTGCGAGATGTGGTTTAAACTTAGAAATGATCAAGAAACATAACCGCCAATAAAGGGTCAATTTACAGAAGATATAAATAAAAGACTCCCAGTTTTGATTATCCCAAGAGGATTATCGAAGACGTTGCAAAATATTACTTTGATGAAGTGGTCGAGCCTTGCAAAAACCACACGTGTGTTAAAAATAAAAAAAAGACACATAAAATCGTATTTCTATAATTATTAAAGATTTGTTCATATACCATCGAAGGTAATTTTTGCAGCTGACAACAAATTAACAATTTTTGACGGCGATCAAAGTAATTAAAGAATCAGAAAAATAAAAAAGCTCAAACTAGTTAAAAAAAATATTAATTCAAAATTGCGAAAGAAATAAAAAAGTTCAGAACCTTTTATTTAATAACCATGATAGTTGGGACCATGTTGTAAGTTTTCGCTGTTAATCTTTTAAAAACGGCAATTCTTAACATAGAAATTAGCAACATTTTTACAACCATTGTAGAATGCTAAGACGTATTATATTGTATTATACTTAAAATTTTTTAAATAAAAGCCTTTAAATGACTGTAATTCAACATCAATCAATAGATTGCAAATCTTTTTTTTTCTTAAAAATCTTAATTTTTATTTAATTTATTATAACATTTACATTTTATTATAGCCGATGATATTTCCACCGTACGAGTTCTTATTGGCGATCTAATGCCAGGTGTTCAATATAAATTTGACATACAAACCACTTCATATGGAATTTTTTCTGGCACAACTCACCTATCTACGCGCACAATGCCTCTTATACAATCAGAAGTTGTTGTTGTCAATGACAAACAGGAGGATGAACGGGATACCATAACGCTGTCCTACACACCAACTCCACAATCGTCTTCGAAATTCGACATCTATCGTTTTTCATTGGGCGATACAGAAATTAAGGACAAAGAGAAATTAGCTAATGACACAGATCGTAAAGTAACATTTACCGGTTTAGTCCCCGGTAGGCTTTACAATATTACTGTTTGGACGGTAAGTGGTGGAGTTTCAAGTTTACCCATACAAAGGCAAGATAGATTATTTCCCGAACCAATTACCCAATTGCATGCAACAAACATCACGGATGTTGAGATTTCTCTGAAGTGGGACATACCAAAAGGAGAATTTAATGATTTCGATGTTCAATACTTAACAGCCGACAATATATTGGCACAGAATATAACAACCAAAAATTATATAACTATTAGTGATCTTAAACCTCATCGCAATTATACATTTACAGTGGTCGTGAGGTCCGGTACTGAATCATCAGTACTGCGTAATAGTTCTCCTTTATCAGCCAGCTTTAGTACAAATGAAGCTGTACCCGGAAAAGTTGAAAGATTCCATCCACTCAATGTTGAACCTAGTGAAATTCTATTCGAATGGTTGTTGCCTCAAAGTGAGGCGAATGGTATAATAAGACAATTTTCCATAACTTATATGAATGTTAACAACGTGACTGAAAGAAAAACTTTGGACTTTGATTCGGCGGAATCAACAGGTTCTGTCAAGAATTTAAAACCTGGTGAAACTTATGTTTTCAAAATACAAGCGAAAACGTCTATTGGTTACGGTCCAGAAAGAGAATATAAACAAAGTATGCCCATATTGGCGCCACCCAGACCAGCTACACAGGTAGTACCCACCGAAGTTTATCGCAGTTCATCTACGATACAAATAAGATTTAGGAAAAATTATTTTTCAGATCAAAATGGACCGGTAAGCCCTGATTTAATCGTGTTAATGCAAGTAATAGACATCATTTCCATATTTTTTTAGGTTCGCATGTACACTATCATTGTGGCCGAAGATGATACGAAAAATGCTTCAGGCTTAGAAATGCCTAGTTGGCACGATGTTCAGTCTTATAGTGTTTGGTTGCCATATCAAGCTGTTGAACCTTATTACCCTTTCGAAAATCGTTCCGTTGAAGATTTTACTATCGGTACTGAGAATTGCGATAATCGAAAAAGCGGATATTGTAATGGTCCTTTGAAGTCTGGTACTACATATCGTGTAAAAGTTCGTGCCTTTACTGCTCCTGACAAATTTACCGATACCGCTTACAGTTTTCCCATTCAAACCGGTAAGTTTGAATGAAGGTTAAAAAATATTTTTGTTTGTTGTATAATAAAAGAAATAATTAAAATTTAGACATTATAATGTTGAGTATAGTGATTATTTTGGTGAATTGTTTACTCTCTGTCGGAATGAAAGTAAAAATAAAAATAAAAATAAAACAAACCTCATCATTCTGTGAAAGGACAAACATCGTTCACGAAATGATGGCTGTGAAAAATATCAGATGTTTATATGTGTTTATTTTATTTTTCAAATAAATTTCTATATGTAGTGTACGAATGAGCACAAGCCCTTAACACATGTTCCCAAGAAAAGGTATTTGAATATACATACTATGTCATCAAAGATTAAAATATATATATATATATCTGATGAACGATGAATGATGAAAAAATTTAAAAACTTCCATACATGATTCCTAAATGAAAAACGGTGTCTAACGAAAGAAGAGTAAACTTTCAAAGCTGTACGCTATCTCTGGGCCAGTGTAACTGAAGTATTTTACTCATAAATGACACAACATAATTTTCATTGCACAGCTTTTTATCGATTTTTCAAATTAAAACCTAAATAAAAAGATGTATAAAATCTTATCACTATAAAATCCATTTTTTCCTGTTAATTTATTTGTTTTATAATTGACTTTAAATTTCTTTCCCAAAAATTATTTATGTCTTCCCCAAAATAAAAGATTTGCTTACATCACCCGGTAAGTTTAAATACGACAGGAATTAATTAATTTTCAAAAAAATAATTTTCTTTTATTTCAAAAAATTTTTTTGTAATTTTTGAATTTTCCTGCTTTAACCAGATCAAGACAACACTTCATTGATTGTAGCTGTCACAGTACCATTGACTATTATTCTGATACTTTTAGTCACATTAGTTTTCTATAAAAGGCGACGAAATAATTGCCGTAAGGCAACTAAAGACTCTCGCGCCAATGATAATATGTCTCTACCAGACAGCGTAATAGAACAGAACCGACCGATATTAATCAAAAACTTTGCCGAGCATTATCGCATGATGTCAGCTGATTCTGATTTTCGATTTTCCGAAGAGTTTGATGAATTAAAACATGTTGGACGTGATCAGCCCTGTACATTTGCCGATTTGCCTTGCAATCGACCGAAAAATCGTTTTACTAATATTTTGCCGTACGATCACTCACGTTTTAAGCTTCAGCCAGTAGATGATGACGAAGGATCTGACTATATAAATGCAAATTATGTACCAGGTCATAATAGTCCTAGGGAATTTATAGTGACTCAAGGGCCATTACATTCGACACGTGATGATTTTTGGCGTATGTGCTGGGAAAGTAATTCAAGGGCCATTGTCATGCTAACAAGATGTTTTGAGAAGGGCCGTGAAAAGTGTGATCAATATTGGCCAAATGATACTGTACCAGTATTTTATGGTGATATTAAAGTTCAAATATTGAATGATAGTCACTATCCAGATTGGATTATGACAGAGTTTATGGTGTGCAGAGTAAGTAAAAATAATCATAATCAAACAAATGCAGTAATTCAAAAATTTAAACTAAATTAAATTAAAAACTTTTTATATTCTAGGGAAGCGAGCAAAGAATAATGCGGCATTTTCATTTTACCACTTGGCCTGATTTCGGAGTGCCGAATCCACCGCAAACTTTAGTACGTTTTGTTAGAGCCTTTCGTGATCGCATAGGTACTGAACAACGTCCAATTGTGGTACATTGTAGTGCTGGTGTTGGACGTTCGGGTACTTTTATAACTCTGGATCGCATATTGCAACAAATTAATACATCCGACTTTGTGGATATCTTTGGTATTGTCTATGCCATGAGAAAAGGTTATTAAAAATATGCAGCTTTATTTATTTGTGGGTTGATTCAATGAAAATCTTTAATTTTTGCAGAACGTGTTTGGATGGTTCAAACGGAACAGCAGTATATATGCATTCATCAATGTCTGTTGGCTGTGTTAGAGGGTAAAGAAAATATTGTAGGACCTCCCAGAGAAATACACGATAATGAAGGCTATGAAGGTAAGTTAACATTTTTGTTTTGCTTCGGTTTATGGGTTTTTATTAAAACAACAAAGTAAAAGTGTAATAAAGTTTAAAATTTTGCTTCAGTGATTAATATTCAAAAAGGAAATTTTATTTTAAAAAAGATAATACAAACACTATTAAGTTATTCGTGCCATTAAAGCATGTCTAAAATTTGTAGAAATGTTCGTTAGGACTCGAAAAAAAGAAAATCTAAGATAATTTAACTTGCATTTGTCAGCATTTAGAAAATACAACTATGAAACTCATAAAATGAATTCTTGCAAAAATTTTTGTTGCTGTACCTTTACATATTTTTTTTAATGTAATTTGTTTATTACTATAAGTTGACTGTGTGAAGTCGACACAAAATTATTCGTCAGTTTATTATAAATCAAGAAAACATAGTGAAATGGCCAAAAAATAAAGAAATTTCTGGATTTGAAAGAAATGAAAATTATGTTAGTTAAAAACTCCGAAGAAATATAAATATTAAGGATCACATCGCATTCTGTCATAAAATAAAAGTATGCGCCCAAACGGTCTTCGTTGACTTTTTTAATAGATTTGTAACACTTTTGCTATGAGTCATAACGCTTGCAATAAGCAAAGAAATCCACTTAAACGTAAGTTATCATAAATTTTGGGAATAAAATGTAATATTGACAGAAGCATGTTTGTTTTTAATTTTTGGGAACTGTTTTAAGAAAATTTTTTATTAAAACGTTAATTAATGATACTGAATATTTATGTATGTAGCATTTTTTAAAGATAGTGAAGCAATGAACATTAAAAGAATTGGAATTTTATTGTAAAAAACATCCAAAAATTTAGCATTGTCAATTCTAATTGTCAATGAAATGAAATTCGTAAAGATATGACCAAAATTTCAATGACAAGCAATTGAGAAGCTGTATTATAAAGAATTACAAAAGTAACTACAAAACATAGTTACTTTTTTTTGCAGCTAGTGATACACATCAATCTTTCTTAGCACTCAAAAGAATTTAGTGGCTAAGATTCTCGGTGTTTTCTTTAATAGTACTCTCTACTTGGTATAATCTTATTATTTACGTATGTGGTCGTTCAACGTCCATGCTAAGGACAATATGGTCAACACGAAATTAGAATTAGAACTCGAATACTGATTGCAAAAACGTATTTGATTCTTGTATTGTTATACGGATGTGAACTTTTTGCTAACTGCAACTCAGTCAGTAAAAGGAAACTAATAGTCACCTTTAAAAACGTTGTTCGATATGGGTATTGTTTGGGCAGACGTTCTAGAGTTTCAATGTTTTCGAAAGAATTGTATGGCGTATCCTTTAGCAATTTGCCTAATGTTAGGGTATTAGTTTTTTTGCATAAAATAATATACACACACCAGCCGGATTATCTTTATGGAAGATTAACTTTTGCAGAAGGTTGTACAGGTAGAAGAGTAAGGACACTTGGGTACAGGAGCTTAGTGTCAAAATGGCATTTCTATATATTTGCAATATCTCTCTGTAATTCGATCCCTCATAAGTTACAAATATTAGGTAACTCACAAAAATTTTAAAATAATATTTTGAATTTTTTTTCTCGGCTTTATTTTTTTGTTTATGTATAATTATTTAGTGTTATTCGTATTGAATTATTATATTTTACTTTACACTCAAATTATTTTAATTCGTTTCGTCATTATACTTATTTTGAATATATTTGGGAGCTTTCGGCTTACATACTTTTCTTTTTAACTAATTAAATTCCTTATTAGAATGAAGTTTTTTTTCTTTTGCGCATAAAAGTTCTCTATTTTAATGTTATAGTATTTCATGTATGTGTTGAATAATTGATTTATATGCTCCATTTAAATATATTTTATTTTAACCAATGTGTAATTTTGTAATTAATTCTGTTCCACACTGAAAAATTAGACTAAAGGTCTTGTGTGTGGGATGATATAATAAATTATAAATAAATAAAATAAAAAATAAATAACTTCAATCACTAAGTTTTTTGTTTTTATATTCCTGGTTAATCTTTTACTTATTATCTGTGTTTTATGTATTTAAAAATAATTTTTAGTGCAAAATTTTTAAAAATAGATTTTGATAGTGATGATAGCGTCGTAGACCTGCATACATAAACGAACTCATTCGAATGACATCTCGCTTTTTAAAAGAAAGGGAGCAAGCGTGGTAAAAAATGAAAATAAAAACCTAACCTTATTTCTTCCAAAATAAGTTTTCAGTTTTAAATCAATGCATAAAAAATTATTAATCAAATTGAGCTTTAAATTAAATACAAAATTTCTACGTTGCACTCAAATTAGTGAAGAAAAAAAACTACACCATATATAATATATATAGTGCAAAAAGTTTTTATCTCTCTATCACTACTGTTGACTGAGGCTGCAAATTTTGAGATCATCATAAGACGTCAACAAAATTAATGCAATAATTTTGCAAAATCACTAAGTATAAATAGATTGCAAAATTAGTTCACTACCCCCAACTATGTTACAAAGTAATAATTAAGGCAATAGTTTACAATGAAACTATAACTATAATGGTGTGTACACATATTGTCATATATTTTTTGTGACTGAAGTTTGTTTTTCATTTATTACCTAGGCATTTTAGTACCCTTCATCAAAGGTAGAATGTTTTGTCATTGCGGTTTTTATTTGCACAGTGTTTATTTCCGACCAACCATATAAGGTATATATCATCATATAAAATGCAAAATAACGTAATATTTTGTTTAAAAAGAAGCTGTGTTTGTAACGTTTTTTAAATTATTTTCTATCAACCTTTCAGCCTGCACAAAAAATTTAAAATATAATTTTGTTTTAAATAATAACGTTTATAGTTTTTTTTAGATGTTGTATTTTTATGTTTATTACTAGCAGCTAAAACATATTATTTCATAAATTTCGATTAAGCCTAGCAAAACAGGTACTTCAATTTAGCAAACATTCAAAAAATGTATTTTAAAATCAAAAATTATTTGCTTACTTAAAAGATACTATCGCAGAGAAAATGCCAGTCAGGTGGAAGTAAAGAAAGCAGCCTTGTCTAACAGTCCTTTGTGAAAGAAGCTGATAGCCGTGCTCAATATTAGTTTTGTAATATATGATTCCTGTTCGTTCGTAGGCCAAAATACTGTAGGATCTTCAACTTTATTACCGCTTGCAAATCTAAGTACAATAATAACCATTAGCGCTTTCCTTATCATTTTTTTTTCTCTCTAATGCCCTGAATTTCAAATTCAAAGGATATACAGTTGTAGCACATTTCGTTTCTATGTTAAAAAATTAAATAATTAGTTTTCTTAGAGACGTTAATGAAAGTACAAAAAAATAGGATAGATAATATTTGCCTTGTGAGATTGACAGTCCTTTAAACATATTTGAAAATATTAATTAATTGTATACTGATGACGGTAATTCATGTGTTCTAACGATTCACTTACTTAATCTATCTATTTAGTTTGATATTTTATTTATCTATTTAGTTCGAACGTTAATAAAAACATTTAATTGCATACTTGATGATGGCATATTGGCATTTTATTTTGATCGCAGGGCATCTGTCAAAAAACGTTCCAATAGTTCATTCCGCAAAATTTCAGACAAAATAGAACAATGACGAGTTGAACTTTTTTCATAATAATTAGGCATGCAATTAGCTTTCCTTTCTGTGGCACTCTCTTTTGGTAAACCTTAATATGTACGTCCGATTTTATTTTTTATTTTCTTTTCTTTTGCTAACCATTTTATAAACTTGTGTGTTTTTTATTATAACTATTTTTTTTAATGGAGCACATTTTATTTTTATAAAAATTTTAAATATTGTTCACTCCTGCGATAGCTTTCATGATATTCTGTAATTATTTCTTTTAAAATAATGACGATGCGACTTATAGGGTTATACTGATTTTGATTAAGGTTTGTTTAGTTTTGAGGGTAGAAGTTAAATTGAAATCAATAATGTATTTGATATGACGGCATCTATTTTCTAATACTATGAATCTTATATAAATAATCTTAATAAATTAAAAAATGAGAATTCTTATGAATTCAGATTATTTATTTATCACATTTTCATAAAAATTTCACTGCAAAAGTTGAAGTTTAGCAAATAATTGAAATTTCCATTAAAATCAAATAAGAGCAAAAAACTAAAAACTAGCGATAATGCTAAAGTAGAATTAAAACTATTATTTCAACAAATAACACATCGTCGATTTCTTGCAGAAAGAAAAATTAAAAACATAACGAAATAAAGGATCTTTCAACAAGAAGTTTGTTTTTAATTGTAGCAACACCAAAATCATGATAGTTTTGACATTTAGTTTTTTAACGTATTCGTAGTAAATGCATTGGCAATTGTTACAATGAGTTCAATTTTGCTCCAAAATCGCATTCAAATAATTAAAATTCACTATGAAACTGGTGGTTGTGTTAAAGTTATATTTCGTAAAATTCGTGATATTTTCGGAAAACATAATCGTCTTCTGAGACCGCTAATAAGAATTTGAGTCGACAGGTTAAATACAAAATGTCGTCGTTCGCAGCAGTGAGCCACAGTGTTAAAGCAGATCAAAATTTTTCAATTCCTCGACGTTTTCAACAATTGGGGTCATCCAAAACCACCACATGGCAATTTGACTTTAAAGCTTTACAAGATTCAACTGGTGTAGGAATTGAAGCCAGCCGACCATTCACATCGTTTTAGATTCGCTCAATTTATTCAGGAACAACTGGCTGGTTGATTTGAAAAACTCATTTTTCAGACGAAGCCCATTTACACTTGCCAGGGTACGTAAACAAGTAAAATTACCACATTTTGGCTTCTGAAAATCCTAGAGCAATTATTGAAAAGCCTTTGCATGCTCAATGTGTCACTGTTTGATGCGTTTTAAGGACAGAGTCTATACGGAGCGAATTGAACCGATTTCACCCTTAAAACTCAAAATCCGTAATGTGATTAACGAAATAGAACCACCACCATTTTTCCGGGTGGACATTTGCCAGATATCATTTTTTATGCATAACTTTCTCTTCATAATACATTAAAAACTTAATCATCTTAATTAAATTTTTTTTTGTTTTAGAAAGCAAACTTCTAGTTGAAAAACCTTTATGTCCTCTGCTTTAAGTATTATTGCTTTAAATTTATACTTTTCCTTTTTTTATAATGGAAATTTACTTGAATAAAAAATAAAAAATATTAAAATTTTATTTTAATATTTTGTCCCAAAATTGTGCCGTTAATGTCATCACTGGTTCTAAGATCTATTAATAAATTACAAAAGGGGCTGTGAGCCCCTAGCTAACAAGGTCAACAATTGTTAATGTTTATATTGTTCCTAAAAATTTTAAGTATATTGATATATGTAGCAGCACGCTTGAAAAATATTTACCTTTGTAAAGCACGTTTCTCGTAAACAACAATAACTTTATGTTTTATTTTTATTAAAATGTAACTATGTAGTCACATTTTGAAGAAACTATTATTGTTTTTTTTTTTCAACAATAGAAATTATTTTTAGAAACAAAGTCTTTTATTTCAAACAGAGTAATTGTTAATACTTCTTAATACCTTTTGTTTAAAGTATGTTGACGAAATAGCGAAAAGTCAATAAACAACACTAATTAATATAATTGTAATTAATGATATTTTTTTTATAATATATTAATACTAGCGTGCCCGTGACTGCTTTGCAAGTCATTTGTGCGCGAAAAAATTCAATCATTTAAGAAAATTAATCAGAAAGAACAGAATTTCTTTTTTTTTCGTTTTTAGTTTTTTTTTTAATAATTTTATTTTTTTCACAATTCAATATTTTTGTGTGATAATATACGTCTTATTCTATTGCATATGTAAAAGCATATACAACATTCTTCGATTGATTTTGATTCGCGGACGTAGATGCCCTTTCACGATTTTCCTGAAGACGTGATTCGTGTTCCTCAGCTGATCAGCGGCTTTTCTTGTCCTCTGCTGCCGCGTTGCGATGGTTTTTTTAGCAAGAGCTGTTTTTTAGGTGGCATTTTAGTAAACTGGAATAGTGCAAAAGGAACAATGATGTGTTTTGTTTTTTTACTTTTATAACATTTTATTATTGGTTGTTGGAACGACAGTAATCATATGACCTATTTGATGAATTGGCATTAAAAATAATTTGTGAAGTTATTTCACTATTGTAAATTTAAAAACACTTGTTATTTACTAAATTGATTTCACTTATAGGTTTCTCACTTATGAACACAAAACAGCAAAGTTTGTTGGATTGTACCGTTATTTTTTACCAGCGTAGCGGGGAATATGTTGTATTATATAGTAATGTAAATATTTTGTAAATATAAATAAACCGAAAACTCGGATTTTTTAATGCAACATTTCGGAAGTTTTAAAATTTTGATATTTTATTATATATTAGTGAGTTTTTTTTGTAAATATCTTCGGAACTACATAACCGATTTAAGAGATTGATATCTCGTTTTGAAAATCATAACAATGGCTTTAAAAAATAAAATAAAAAAGAAAAAAAAATAATAAATATGTATATGTCATTCGTGGGTTTTGTCACGCTCCTCCGCCCACAGACCGAAAATCAAAAATCGGACTTCAAGTGTCACCCGCCTGAATATTCTGAGGATTCTCTGAAAATTTCATCAAAGTTGGCCCAGCCGTTTTCGAGTCCATTTCTTACATACATACACACATTCTCTTTTATATATATAGATATATTAATTTATAATTTTTGGCTTTTAGCCTATGTTTATTTAAAAAAACCTTGAAAATACTGTTCGTCTTTTTTTGTGGCAGTCAATTATTTTTTAGCTGAAAAGAATTTTTAACATACAACAAATAAACAAAAAAAAAATATGAAAACAGTATTTAGTGTAACAAACAATATTGGTATGTAGTTTTACTACAAATTATACCTGCATATATGCTCATTGATATCTCAAATAAAAACAACCTAAAAATAGTTGCGTTAGTTACCAGATGATAATTTTCCTGTCCCAAATTGCCAACATAAAATAACCATAATTTCTGTTGATAAATTGTTTATACGCTTTTTTCTTTTTCTGAAGATGCCAACCAATGGTGTTACGAAATATCGAAAACTAAAATAAAAAATAAAGATATACTTAATTTTGTATATAAAGATGTAATGCTTAATTACCTAAAAAATGATTATAACATAAAATTGTTCCTTTACCTTAATATGTACTAATGCACTTGTTACCAACTATTGTATATTTTGTGAATTTCCCAGAAATGAGTACAGATTTTTATCGTAATAATTTCGTCAAATGTATAATCCACTAATTTCAACTTGAAAAATTTTAAACAAACATGAGCTCTGGCAACTTTGATAATGCTTGCTGTACATATACACATACAAACCAACAAATATTTTGTATACATCCATCGAACTACCAAGTACACACACCTTTAGTTTGCTTTTTTCTTCTTATCATTTGTTGGGTGTTGTTGTTGCTTTTAGTAGCTGTATGATATTTATATTCTTATTAAGTAACCTTAAAATTCTCATTTAATTTATTTTTACTTTTATTGAAATAGTTGTAGTTTGGCTATCGGAATTTAAGACTATACTTCACAGGATCATTTCTGTAGTCAGTCTTCATCTACTTTCATTGCAAAATGAAAAATACCACAACCACGATGAGGAGTGATATCGTTTTATCTGTAGCGTGAGGTTTTGAATATTGCCTTTGATTTTCATGATAATGGAATTAAGGCCATATTTCTTCGATGATCGCTTGTTGAACAGGTAGAACGATTTCTGAGTGGCCGCTAAACAAAACTAAGAAGGGGAAAATAATCAATTTTAAATGGTTTGATTTTATAGTGATATTTATTTATATTATGTCTCTGCTTGTGGCAAAGTTTTTAAAGGCCCGGTTAACATGGCCGAACGTTTGTACGTGAAAAACGTACCATACTGTAACGTACGGGACGGTTAGTGTAGTTATAGAAACGTGTCAAACGTCAATAAAAGAAAAATATGAATAGAATATTGTACAACGATATAGTGATTCGCGTTTTGTTGTTATTTATAGCTAAAATAAGATAGATAAATTTTATTTTCAGGCATTCATTCGCCTGCACCAGCAAAGTCAGTTTTTCCTCGTCCATTTCCCAAAAAAGTTTTTCCAATTCACAACACTTCACTTGTAATAATTTTTTGATTTTGTAAACACAACCCAAATCACCTGTTCATAAAAGAGATGGTATTTACTAAGTACTTTTTGAAACAAAAAATTTTATATTTTCAAAAATTCGTGTAAAAATTTAATTTTGAAATAAACATACGTAAGTACGTATGTCCACATATATATTATGCGAATATAAATTTGTACGTATTTCGCAATGTATACGTAGCAAAGCTTTTGACGTGCAAATTTGCAATATTTTTAAAAATATGTTCTATGTTAGTACCAAAATAACAAATTTGTATGTTTAAACTGAGATACTAAAATTTTTATTCAAAATAATTAACTGTTACATCTAATTAGATATATAATTCAATTTGAGATTTTATTTGCATTCAATGGTATATGATTGTTTTTTAAAAAGTCAATACTATCAAAACATTACGTTTTTAGACTTTGAAAATTCGAAAATTCTTTAATAATATACATTATCAATAAAAGTACCGGATAGAGAATTTCGGACAGAATACAACTCAACAAAATAGTAGTCCCATCACTGCTATAAAAATGTCACGTAAAACGTTAGCAAGTTATATTTTATACAGGTTCAGCCGTTCCGTCAACGTGACATTTCATTTGCATAAGCATTTGCATTGTTTTCATATGCTATAAACAAACGTTTCTTACATTACATTAGGTAACGTGAACGTCCGGCTAACCGGGCCTTAAGTCAGAATTTTAATTTCATCAATAAACAAATGTTTTAAGGGCGTATGTGGATGTCAAATAAAAAATTGTTGCTTTAGAGTTTCGCTTTGAAATTTTAGATTAAATGTACGTACTTAAATGAAAGGGGTGGGTGGTGCCAAAAAAGTACTTTTGACGCAGCGCAAAGCAAAAAGTAAACCAAACTTTTTGTGCGCTTTGGCAAACAGCTGACTTTCACTTTTTTTTCTTTGGAAATTCGAGCGCCAATATATTATCAAAATTTGTTAATTTTATGCGATTTAAACATAGTCGTACGTAATATTACATATCTTTATTTCAAACAACAACTTATGTAGTATACATACATATGTAAACAAACAATTCATGAGTGTTGTCAAAGTTTTTATTGTGAGATATACACTATTCGATTTACGTTTTTTCTTTCAAGTTTGAAATGTTACGCAAAGCAATAAAGTTGATTGTGACTGCCCCTTTAGGGTTTGGGGGTATAATTTTAGTAAATAAACTAACACTTTCAGGCATACGCCAATAAAGAAATAATTTTGAGTAGGTATATATTGTGTTGCAAATAATATCAGTGTGACCTGATTTTAAAATTTACAGCTGAAATTAGATATGGTAGATAGATAGATAGATACGTATTAAAAAGGAAGAGACAAAATAAAGTTTAATTATTTTTTTGGTTACAAAAATTAAGCTTTTACGAGCAAAATTTTTGTTTGTGTAATTAATAAAATGTATAATCTTTTATTAAAAAATCTAAATAAAAACAATTTTAGGTTTAAATATTCTAAAGATTGCAAAAGATTTTTCTTTTGAAGTTTTAAAACCAAATTGTGTAGCCTAATTATTTAAAAATATATATCATATTTTTAAAATTTGTATTTAGCATTCCAAATTAAAATAACAAGTATGTACGAACTACTTATTCGACCGAACTTTAAGCGCCCATATAATCGAATGTGAATAAAAGCAAGTACGGGGGCTCACATGGAAAGTCGGGTAACTTATTACAGGAAAGTTTAGCAGTTTTAATACTTAAAGTTTTGCAAAATATTAATTAAATATAACAAAATAAAAACTGAATGAAAACCTTATAACAATAGAAATAATAAAAAATAAATAAAACCCTAAAAGTGCGATCACACTAAAAGTCGGGCAGTCTTTAAATTCGATTGTTTATGCATTAATTAATTGGTTATCCTTTATGATTTTCTACAGCTTTTGATGTTCTTGGAATAAATTCCAGTAATGTTTTACACACATGAGGCGTTATTTGGATCCTGTAATGTGGCCTTAAGCTGGGTTTTATTACGTTACATTCTATTTTGCATACGATGTCCAAGTTCGTCTCATAAGTGTGCATTTGTAAAGCAGCCACATTTTTACTATCATTGACGTGTGCTTAAAATTATCAGCAACATGCGAGCACTTTCCTTAAATGTCAAAATAGGTGATGTTCTTGAAGCTAGTAGGTAGTGTACTAGCTTGTAAATATGGGGGTTGTGGGTTCAATTCCCAACGAAGACCTTGGTTTTTTTCACTACAAAAATAAAAATTGACTGTCGGTGGGGCTGCTCAGCGATGAAGGTATAGTCACTGGTCGCTGTGCTGTCTTATATACGGCAGTTAATTTCCGACTATCCTTCTTCTTTTACCACCTGGTTTATCTATTCTCTATCCCTTTCCTAAAGAATGTAGCACGGTACTTGACTAAATAGGCATTGTTGCTGCCTGAGTGCTACTTCTCTTTATAAATAAAAAAAAAAAAGCTGCCATACAGCCCCACACCAATACTTATTAACCTCCATGCTTAACTGTTTTGTTGCTGTTCTTCATTGTATTTTGCCACTCCCCATCAGGAGTTGTAACTTCTTTGAAGATTAGAAACACAGCGCGATACAAATGTTAAAACGAGGCATAAAAGCTGTGAAAACAATCTTCGGCTTCCTTGTCCTTCACTATTTTCGTAATTTCTCAAATCTCGGCCCCATATTTTTTAGAAAAAAAAGGTTAACAAACACAACACGTTAGAGTTTTAAATTAAACGATTTATTTACTTTCAATACATATAAAATATACACGTATATACTTACTTATGTTCAGTTACCCAAGAAGTGGTGCTTATACAGTAGTTTTAAGCGGTTCTCGCATATACAACAATGTTCTACTATTGAATAACCTCATGTTGTTGTTGTTATTATCATTCAGTGTAGGCGCCTGTTTGGCTGTGTGCTTTGTTTTTGTTCTGTGTTATTTTTTTTCTGTTGTTTATCTTATTTCGTAGAATTTCTTATAAGGATGTTCTTGTTGTATTTTATGTATAAGATTTCTGAAAAAACTACGCAGTTTATAAAATGAATGACAATTATTTTCTTTTAAAACTTAACAAATCACCTTCGTAACAATATTATCCACAACATAACAACTTTGTTAATTTTACCAAACCAAATAGCGGTATCTGATTTTACTTTTCAGGTTTGAAGTGTACAAAAAGGGTGGCAATTGCATTTAAGAGAGAGTATTTTTTAATCGAATTTTATTTCAATAAAAATTAAAAAAACTTTTTAGATTTAGTAAGTTTGTCAGAAAAATTAGACAATTAAACAGGAGTTTGTAAACTGAAGCAAAATATTAAACTTGTAACTTACACATTTTTAAAAACGAATATATTAACAATTTCTTGCTGCGGGTTTTAAACCTTTTTTTTTTTTTTTTTTTGGTGTTGGGTTTGAATTTGTAACTAACAAAACACAAAAAACTATTCTTCTCTTTTTATTTCATCCTCCAATCAAAAATCAATCTTGCTTCCATTAAAAATAATAATAAAATTCTCACACGTAAAATCATGATATGCACTATTAAAAACGTTTTCAACGTCACGTAATATAAAATTAGACCAACAACCTCAATACGATGAAAATGGTGAACTTATTGCGACTGTAGAAGGGCACAGTGAAATTCATGATACCCTGCAGCCAGAAGATGCCGAGGCTATAGATAATGAAAATGCTGCCATTATACATGATGATCAGCAGCCCCTAACAGGTTTTGGGGGAGCGGCTGTACACAGCACTTCAATGAGTTCATTTGGCAATGTTGCACAAATATACAGCAGCGATTCTATCGACAGATGACATACGGCCAATCAGAACGATAATAACAATTCCGTGGTTATCGTTCTGGTTGATAACAAGCCTAGTTCCATGATCTGTAAGGAAGGTTCCATCGATGTGATTAGCATCAGCAAAAGTAGTGGTGGTAATACTAGTAACAACAGTGCCAATTCGCAGCAAATGCATCATGGTGGTGCAACAATAATAAATGGTCACAATACATTACAACATAGACGTAAATCACAATTAATAACATTTAGTGCATCATCCTGTGATATTAAAAATAGTCTTAGCCATGAAATAATTTTGGTCAATAACAATTCAAATGGTCCCAGCAACAATGGGCGCGGAAGTATTGTTGGCAGCATTGGCAGTAATACACAAATACACACAAATACCCGTTTAAGTTTCGCTGAAGAGGATATAATGATTATACCACAAAGTGGGCAGCTGCAGCAGCTACAGCAGCACAATCATCACCAGCATCAAAACGGTTCTCTATCTGGTTCTGGCACGGGCTCTGGAAGTGGCTGTGAATCAGTTGGTGGCCATAATAACGAACTAGAAGATGATGTTTTCCGCCGTCATTCCCTGGAGGTAGACGAAGAAGCCCAAGAAGCTCTGTACAACGAAGAATATGGTACACATATCGAAAATAAATCTTATAATGCCAACGATGATAGCGGCGGTGGCAGCTATGAAGATTCTCATGCATTGCATAGTTCCCTTGCTGGCAGTAATCGCAATAGCTTCGAAAAAGATGACGACGACATTGATGTCGATGTAATTAGCACTGATGTCAGCTGTTATGATCAGTTATTGGGAAGCAGTTGCAATACACGCAATGATGACGAAATAGCTACCATTATCGCAGATGGTGAAAATTATACAAAATTGTCTAAACACGCTATGAAAACGACTCTAAATGGTGGTGGTTCGTATGGTGTAGTTAATGGTAGTGGTGGTATTGGTGAAAATGGTGGCATCATTTATGCCAATCCATTTATGGGTTTGTAAAAACTTTTATATTTCTTTATTGTGTTTTTTATTTATTTTATTAATTATAATTCATTTAGTTTTAGTAGTTAATACATATTAATATTAAAGTTCTAAATCTAAATTCTATTTAATTTTCTATATGTGTGTGTGTGTGTAAAAACATAAATATATTTATAAAAAGGTAATTCTTGCAGTAACGAAATGTTTTAGCGCACTTTTTCTCTAACTTTAAAATATTAATTAAATTTCTAATGTATTGTCGCGAATTTAGCTTGAATTTTTATCTACAAAAAATATAATTATGTTCTGATTAATTACAATCAAATAAAGTACTGATCTGCCAAATTCAAGACGTTCCCTTTTAAATTGTAACTTCTAGCGAGCGCATTACACTTTGATTGCTGCAGAACATGATAACAACTGTAAACTAATTCAAAATATTTATTAAGTTTTTTGGAACACGCGACTCGTTTCTTTTGACATCAAGGATCTATATACCTCACACGACACACGACAATCAATACAACACCGACATTATAGCTATTGCAAAAATGATAATAAAAAAGATTTAATAACCACTTTTACAAATTACCTGACGTACTCGGCATGGAAAACCGAACTTCAGTTATCTTCATCTCAAATTACTACATATGAAGACACATCATATGCATCCTCGAACAAGACAACGCCGAACAAATTCTAACAGACTTACACACAATCCATAATAACATTGCATACACAATGGAAAAAAAAACAAAACAGAAATTTGCATTATTTTGACATCACAATAACACAAGGGACTGACTGAATTGTTAACATCTATAGAAAACCAACTACGGCGGACACTACCATCCACATGACTTCGAACCACCCTACCCAATATAAAATAGCTATAGATTAACTAACCTTTTTCACAAATAAGGTTAGCTTAAGGCATTAAAAACATAGAAACAACTGACAAATTTAGTTCATGCTTGTACCTCCAAACATACTTATATAGGAAAAACTGGGCGAACACTAAAGGCAAGATTTACAGATCACATACGCTCGTACAAACGGAAAAGAGAAGACACCAACTTTCCAATACACCTTGGCACACACCAGGGGATATAAACGAATGTATGACATTGCTATGTCCTAGCAAAAAATAACGAAGACAAGAAATTCTTAAAAAAATGGAAATCTAGAAAACAAAAACTTGTAACAGTGACATTATAAACCAACAGGTAAACACAACTTTAGACACAATTTCCACACCACTTAAACTTCTCAAACACTCGAACAAGCGGAAAACACCCTCAGACGGACACACGTACCTAAATAATAATAAAAGACGAATATTAGCCCCGCATAAAATACCAAGTTGGCGCGAAATCCACCCACATGAGTAGAACTACCTAAGCCCCCGAACACTGACTAGCCAGTGCAGTTTAGAACACGGCTTGAGAAAGGTGTCTTCATTCAAAGCTCAAAGATATATTTGGAAACTTAACTTTGTTATTGAAGATAATGAACTGTTTTCAGTTTTAATTTTGTTTTCATTTCTTTTTTTTTATTTTTAAAAGCATCCATTTATTATTTGTTTTTATTACTTTTATGCAGAAAGCCAGCACTATTTTAAACTCTTCATCAAGAGTGCAGTTATTATTTCCAAGTTTATTACACCGTTTTCTAAGAACCTTAATGAATAAACATAAACATGCATAAAAAATCAATTTAAAATTGTGTGTCTGCTTAGTGTTAAAAATAGGTTTTTTTGGAGACGCCTAATAATTTAAGAACCTAAATATTAAATAGATTTGCGCGTCTGAGTCAGGCCCAAAAATTATCTTTGTTCATTGAATGAACATAAAAAACGGAAAAAAAGTTATAAATAAATAACAGGCAGTAAATTGAGAGTATGTCATTTTAAAGTTCAATCAATAATGAATAACAAAATATGAGAGAGTAAGCAACAAGAAAATGTCATTCAGTAGCAGAGTGGTATAAGAGGGTTTTTCAACAAGAAGTTTGTTTTTTAAATAAAATGAAAGATGAATCAAATTTTTATTTTATTTCGGCAATTATGAAAAATGATATCTAGCAAATGTCCACTACGACCACGTTGACAAACATCGAGTCTTCCATCAAAGTTTTTAAGGCTAAAATGGATCGATTGGCTCCGTATATTGGCTCCGTGTGGTGTTAAATCACACGATATGGCTGGCCACTTCACTGTTATTTGGCGTGGAATTATGCGATCGTGAAATTTGGTTTGCAATTAATTGATCATTGGCTGTGTAACAAGTGGTACCATTCTGTTGATACCACCTGTCAGTGATATCCCCCCCCCCGGGGGCACATGATAGTCTTTTTGGAACCTACTATTCCATTTAGACTGGTGTCTTGCGGGGTAAAAGGGAGCCCAGGCCCCTCTAAGGCTAGTACGAGTCACCTGGACAATCCACATATTTCCATGGGAATCAGTAAGCTCGCAGAGTTCACTATTTGTCTCATTAGACAATTAGATCTTCTCTGACTGATTATTGAGGTTGGCCCTTATATGGAAGTATCGTGGTGGTTGTGGTTTCGATCATTCATAATGAACACAATGAATGGTTCAGGTCCAGTGAGTATGAATGCCGTCGTGTTCTTAATTATATTAAGCTTCATGCGTTCTGGACCAGGAGTGAAGGCTGCGGCCTACTTCGGGCTTTCGAAATTGCTACTAGGATTGACCGGAGGATATACGTATTCGATGGCCTCCTAGGGCGTGAATGACGTTTGCAAATCATTCAAGTGGTTTGACCACCATCTGATTATGACTACCTAGTCGGTGCAGATGTAAATCACATCATGTCAGTAATATCCACGTTGCCAATAATAGGCCAAAATTGAGTTGCTAGCATCTTGCAATAGCGTAATCCATTGACCATCATCATCTTCGAAAAAAAACACCCTAATCGCACCTCTAGACCATTCTAGGAGCATTCAAAGGCTTCTCAATAATCTCTCTAGAATTTTCAGAAGCCCAAATGTGACAATTTTGCTTGTTGACATGCCCTGACAAGTGAAAATGGGCTTCGTCTGATAAAATAATTTTTTCAAAAAATTATCCGGTCGTTCCTGAATGAGTTGAGCGTATCTACGACAATGTAGGTCGGACTTAATTCCAGCGCCAGTTGAACCTGGTAAGTAAAGTAAGGCTTCAAAGTCAAATTCTTACGCAAAATTCTTCATGTGGTGGTTTTGGATAACCCCAATTTTCGAGGAATTGACAAATTTTGATCTGCTTCAACACTGTAGCTCACGGCTTCGATGTTTTCAGTTAAACGACCCGGTCGAACAGGCGTTGGTGTTTTCACATTTTGTATCGAGCCTGTCGACTCAAATTTAACAACCAAATTCTTAATTCTTAATAGGGGTCTCAGGGATGATTATGTTGTCCGAAAATATCACGAATTTTACGAAATGTAACTTTAACAGAACCAACGTTTTCATAGAGGATTTTAAATATTTTATTGCGATTTTCGTGCGAAAATGAACTCATTGTAGCAATTGCCAATGCATCTACTACGAATATGTCAAAAAACTAAATGTCAAAACTATCATGTTGAAAAACAACTCTCTTGTTAAAAAACCCAATACAATAAATTTATCTGGTCTCTGCTCTTAATATCAAATAAAAAAATAAACTGTTTTTTCTTATTTTTTTATTAAATCAACAAATAAATATTTTAAATAAAAATTAAGATAACGCATAACTCGCTTAGTTAATTTAACTTTATTTCACATTTTGCTCTTCCATGCTTGACAGATCTTTTAAACACACTTTCATAAATTTTTATATTAAAGACTAAAAATTATTCGAACCATCTCCTTGACGTTATTACTTTAGAATATATGGTGGCACCAGGAACTAGGAATAGCAGGAGCCTGAAACAGGGAAACCACTTTTAGGGTGCAACAGAAAACTACTTTAGTATGATAGCCTATCCGTCAATAGCTGAAATAGAAGTACATAATCCTCTTATGCCTTATATACTTTGCTTTTTTATTTTTATATCTATATGTATATTATATATTATACTAGCGTGCCCGTGACTGCTTTGCAAGTCATTTCTTCGACATTTTTTGATCGATTTTGGTTCGCGGTATTGAAAAACAAAGCACGTGAACGTGATACATATAACTGAAAGTGCAAAAAACAGGGATCATTGAAAAGCAACAGGTATGGGGAACTGAAGCCATTTAAAATCAAACGGCAAATCTGGAGGAATCATAGGAATGCGTGGTTTCAACACATCGCCCTTATATTTTTCTTTTAAAATTTTTGCTTCAATCACATTTTTCATGACTTTTTTGACTACTAACATATGTCATTGCATCTGCCAAGTGTGCATACAACGCCATCTACTGGCAATATAGCATTTACAATCATGTTTTTTTATGGGTTCTTGAGTTAAGATAGCGTTGTAAAAAAAATTTATGTGAAAATGAATTTTCTTCATAATTTTTTTTTTTGGGAAATTTTCCAAAATTTTCTTGTTATTTGGCCGGAGACCTGTCCGAATTGGTGCTAATCACCGAAATCGGTCCAGGCATTCTCGAGTTATAAGCGTAGTAACTAACATCACTTTCTTTTATATATATAGATTAACAATATTTTTTATTTTAACAAAAAAATTAAAAAAGCCAGTATGTGTTGGCTTTTAGATTTATACCTTTAATAAAACATTCATTAAACATAATGAAAACATTTTCTTTCAGACGATGAGGGCATCGCAGAGTCAGGCATGTAAATCCATGGTTCAAAGGATACTTTATACAATACAAGAGCGCTTTTAATATTCTGTTTTTTTTATTGATATTAATTTTTTTTTTGTTGTGTTCGTGAAAGTATTCAAACATTGAAAAATGCTGATATTAAAGTCATAGATGTGTAAATTTTTTTTAAAGCCATTACTAGAACGAAAAAATATTTTAAACTTAATAGCAAATTATTTAAACAATAAACTTTGTAACTTAAATTAAGTAAAATAGCACATAAAACTTAAAAAGAAATTAAGCTTTTATAAATGTTTTAATCATTTCTGAGCTTAAAAATTTAATTGCTAAGGTTTTGCTAAAACTTTAGTATTTGCATTAAATTATAAATAAATATATAATTTTTTTTTAACAAATATTTGACATTAAACAACAACAAATTAATAAATCCAACTCGAAATATACACATTGATATTTATGTATACAAAATATAAAGAACTTTTTAAGGAATCTCGCCAATAATGAACAAAAAATTATATAAATATATTAAAAAAAAAAAAACAAAATGTAATAATGTATTTATCTAAAATAAAATATAAATTTAAAAACAAGGACACTTAATTAAACTATTTTACATTAACTGTATACAAACAAAGTAAACATATATATATACATATATATTTAAAGAAAATCATTTAAAGTAGCATACATATATACATACGTATAAATATTTAAAAATATTTTTTTTTATTAAGTTGTAAAAGTAAAACAAGATATCATGCATATACATATTATTTAATAAATATTTAACTGCAATTAATTATAATTAACTAAATTAAAAAAAAAAAACAAACAAAATAAAAATAAAACGTTTACACAGAGCTGTCAAAAATAAAACTACCCACTACACTATACTGAAGATAGTAACTTATCAAAAGTTTTGGTTTCGTTCTGTCATTATTACTCCGTAACGTAATTCAATTTTTCAAACTAATTGAGATATTAATTTTTTTAAGACCATGCAATTTCTTTAGATCTTTCTTATTGCAATTAAATGTTTTCTAACTTGAAATTGATGTTCCCGAAATAAACCAAATGAGCAGAATCTAAAAAACCAAATCCTGCTGTCATTACAGGCACTACAGATTCAATTATCTTGTCATTATACATAGCGATAGTCAATAAAAAGCAATAAAGTGTCTGCTTGTTCTGCAATATTCCTGTTATGTTTTTTCGTATTGCTTAACGCAAGTGCCTCATAACTTCTTTTTGTACAATCTGCTTTAAAAGTCAAAAGTTAAGAACTTGATTTGTATCACTTATATGCATTTAAAAGTCTCTGTATTCAAACTGAGATCGCTCAAGAACAAATTTAAAATACCACATCACCGATAATTAATGTCAATTTTGAGTAGTCACCTTACTGTAAAATAAGCAATTTCATATTTTCTCTGCACTTGAAAAAGTTACACTTTGTACATCTAAATTATAATATTTAATGAAAGAAATATAAAATGAGCAATGGCAAATGAAAGCATGAGAAATAAGAGATGATTACCAGTTTTGACGACTTCAAACGCTAACATGTTGAGCATTTTACGTTTTTTTTTTTCTTTAAATTTGATCATTTATGATATGTAAATATAAAAATGTTCGACTATATTATTTTTAATACATCTTTATTAAAACATATTCAAGAAGATACATAGTTATAACCAGTGTTTTTTTTGTGACCGGCATGCTCTAAAATGGCATTCCCCTGCTCTTTGTTAAAATTTATATATTTTTAATTAAAATTATTACGAAATTAATACGATGTCTATATATATTTTGTCAATAATATGCAACATGCAATAATTCGTAGTAAAAAGCACTGTTTACATCTGTGTATGTGTTTTTGTAATTATATTTATTAAAAATATTAAAAGACATAATTTTTTAATTTTAAAGTCAAGCACTAAGTTGTATTTATGAGGATCCCACGCAGAGGGATTTTATTACTGTTTCGCGCAAGACTTTGAGGAATAAGTAAATAACTTGCGACCAAACAAGAATATATAAAGTGTTTCACTAAAAAATACAATAGGAATAAGTCTGGTTTATCAAAAACCAATAGATAAGGCAAAATACTTTGGTTTGCCTATACGTGAAATTCGTTTTGGAAGAGGAATGAACAAATATGGAAGTCTTGTTAAATTGTCTGCAAAGACTATTAATTGAGTTGTTTGGATTTCTTCCACCATTAAATTAAATACTGCTGTTGTATTTCCTTTCCGTCTTTGCTAGCTGTTTGTTCGGTAAAAGGAAAGGAATGACAATACTATTTATGGATTATATGTTCGAAGGAAATTTTACATACAGAAAACATAGATATTTAGAATTTAGGCATAGGGATACGAGTAGAAGAGTAGAACAAGATGTTGCTTCTGTCAGCATGATGCTGCAAAAGCATTTCATTAAACAGGGGTAATGGGGAAAACGATACAAGCGTTAAATAGAACTGTTTTGTAATATTATTTATTTTGAAGATTTGTTTTTTTTTCCTCAAAATATTACAATTTTAAGATACTTTATGCTGGACGCATTTTAATGCGCTGTTCGTATATTACAAACGATATTAACTTGGTTGAAAAAATAGAAAATAAACTCAATTTATATGAATAATTATATAATTCACGTTCTGTTTAACATCATTTACAAGTATCCATACAATTTCAAACTAAATACAAATTTTAGAAAAACCCTTCCAGGTTTTTTCGAAATCAAAGTCTTACTTTTTTAAGTTCAAAACATCAGTTTACCAACCTTCTGGCAGCTTTTTAGTTTCGTATTAAAGAACTGGTCATCTTTCAAATCAATCAAAAACTTTTTTTTTTAATTTGCCACTCTGGTGCAAACTCAAGAAAAACAGTGTCAGATAACTTGTGATAATTAGTTACGACTCTTCGTTTTAGAAAAGCCGTCTTGCATTCAGTTTTTGATAAAACTCATTATATTAAGGCAAATATTTCTATCTTCTGCAAATAACCACAAAATTGCTCTAAAGCGGAAATACGATCGATCTATAGTGCAATTAGGCCGTGAATTTACTAGTTTTTCAAATTTTGCACATGCATATGCGTTAGGAGTACATATATTGTATCACAAAAAATTCTATTACGGAAGTGACAAAGACAAGATTGAACATTGTGTAAACAACAAAGAAGTACAAACAAGTTTATTTCGAACTTCCGAATATCAAAAAACGAACACTTTCACTCACAATATTTTATATTGTAGAATAAAATGTTTAATTATTAAACAATTGAGCAAAATTCAAATTATTATTATTGGACAGCGAACAAAAATTTTGTATTAAGAAACGTAGCGAGACAGCTAAACAGAACACTTTTTTTAACATACAGTTGTGTTATATTTATTAATTATTATTTTTATTTTGTTTGCAAGTTATTTATTAAATAGAACATTTAAAGTATTTTCTTGTAAAAATAGGCTTCTAATTGTAAATCATTAAACAAAAATTGCAATATTAATTATTTAATTACTAAACACTGTTGATAAATTTTCTAATTTGTTTATTTGTTTTTTTTCGCATTAATATATATTAAAACTCTTTTCTGTTTAAATGTCTTTAATTAATATAGTTATTTTTTTATAAAACATATTTTCTGTTTTTAGTTTGTTTAACGTTTAATTAAGTTTTAAAAAGAATCCGAACAATTGTATATTTTATTGTGAAAAAAAACTTTTTTATTTTGTTAGAAAATAATAATAAAAACATCACACACTTAAAATATAAAAAAAAAACACGTAAAAGTTTTTCATTTCCAAATGTGACTAGACAATATACACATCTAGAACTATTCAAAATTTCAGGCTATAAAAACAAGACAAATTACAAAGTAAATAAAAATAAAATAACTAGGTAACATATTTTGCCACTCGTAAAAAAAATATTTAAATATTAAAATTGGTTTAAAACTAATTTTACGCGTTGACGTAACAGCACACTTACATTTCGTTCAGGCGGTGATAACAAAAATAATGAATGGCAAGTTCAAAGTAACAAGTAGTGCAGCAACAAAGAAAAAAAAACCTTTAAGGAGTGCTTTTTTGCTTCTATTTAGTTGCGTGTCCCATTGAAATGGTTACATAACACTCACATAATTCATACTTATTACTTAAGAAAGGAATCTCAAAAAAATAATAATTTTCAACAAATGCAGAAAATAGTATTAAAATATTAGCCCACCAACAAAATACAGTTTTATTCGTTTAAAACAATTATGAAAAAAAGTGTGATGGAATGAAAGTTAAACAAAAATAACCAATAAAGTACTTTTAGATGTGGCTAAACAGCAATAAATTAATAACAAAATAATAATATAACACTTTATAATATTGTATTATTTTAAGTTTTTATATTTAAGTTTTTATTTTTTTGACAAAACAATCTGATAATAGTTTTTTCTAAGGATCAAAGGTGTCAATAAATTGTTTTTGGTTGTCACAAACACAACACGGAAGTTAATAATTAGAAATATTAATGAAAAGTAAACAATTAAAGAAGACTTTAAAATAACAACAAAACTGTTAATTTGGAAATTGAATAATGGGATTTACACATTCATAATTCTTAAATAATTATATTGAAATTTCATTTGACATCATTGCTAAAATAATATTAAACTTGAAATTAATTATTAGTTGAAGTAAATTAAAATCCTAACATCTATTGGTCAGGCTGTAGCTCAGTGGTTTATTATTTTATCAAGTAAGAATTATTTTAACTCATACAGTGATCCTGCGATTTGGCATTTTTCGCATCTATCTATCTTAGTTAGTGTGCGTTGTAAGTATCACTATCAAACACTGTTAAGTTCGTCAGACTAAGATCACAACTTTTCTCTCTGCTTTCCTTAAAGAGGAAAGTTCTTTATATCAGAAATGTGAGACAGTAGGATTTTTTATGCCCCATTTATGTTTAATTTTAATTTTTTGTTGGGCTCAGGTGAATTAGATGTGAAGATATTGACAGTTGACGATTTTTCTTTTAGCCCGCCCCTTGTGTGTACAATTTTATGGCATCACTCTTAATTTCTATTCACCGGCAAAAAAACAACTATTTTCAACAGAAATTTATAAATTTTTAAAAAATACTTGAAAGTATGTAAACATATAGTTACATATATTAAAATAATTGTAATTCCTTTATGTAATTTCTTGCTTCTTGTTGTTTAATAAATGTTTGTTTACTTTAAACTAAATTAGAATACATTGTGTATAAATTATTTCCCATGGATATCAAGAAGATTTCAACAAATAAGGAGCACGGAGCATTTAAGAACTTAAAAATCTTATTAATGAAAAACAATTTGATAAACGAATCAGCAATCAAAATAGCAGTTTCAATCCTTTATTAAGTCGAAAAATTAGTTTCAAAGAATTTCACACCATAGGAATTACAAACACAGTGTGTATCTTCGGATTTTGAAAATTTGTAAACGGCAAAGAGAAAAAGATTGAAATATTATATAGAAATAATATTGAAATATGATAATAAATAAAGAGAATGGGATGCAACAGATGAGAAGGCGACAATAATAAATTTAATAAAACACTGTTCTACATGTTAAGGTTTTAATGTAGTAAAAGGAAATACATGTATGAACCTTTAAATTAGGAAAGTCAAAACATACTGTAGACAGATTTACAAATCAGATGATCAATTAGAAGAGATTATGAACACTTCATATTATAATAGGAACCAGGGACTGGAGACGTACGGCATCTGATACACAGCACTTTTGAATATGCAAAGAGGAGCAGCAGTGCAGTTATAGAACAGTCGCAAAAACAGAATATTCCACAGAAATGAAAATATTTTATACAATGGATGCAATGATGAAACTCAAATGTTTCTCATATATGTATATATCAAAAATCAAATATATATATATATATATATATATATATATATATATTTGATCTTCGCAAATGATATATTTGGGATATGACTTAATAATATTAAATAAATGTAAATTAAAATATAGAAATAAATATGTTATATTCTTTTTAACGGTCTTTTTAAATTAATTTAACAATATATATTTTTTTCAATATTTCGCTTTCCTATGGAAAGCATCTTCAGGAAAATTAATTATTAACAACAAAAATTATTAACAAATAAAAAAAAAAAATTTTTATAAAGATTAACACATATTTATATAGATTAATTAATAAAAAATATATTATATACATTCTTAAACAATATTTTTTTTTACCCTTGAATTTTTGTCCTTTCCGTGATCTAAGCAAATGCACAACAGTTTTTATCTTTTAATCAAAAAAAAAAAAAATCATCATAAACTTTTTACATTTTTCGTTTGCGAATGCAAGCATTGAAATTATCAAAAACAAATAACATAAGGTGCTAATTAGAAGCTGAGTGTAGAAGTAATAAAAATTAAATAATGAAAAACAAAATAAAATATTTTAAACAATTGTAATTCCAAAATTATTATAATATTGTTTGTGAAAAAAGGTCAATAATTCTGCAGCAAAATCTGATAGCAACTTATTTTTGTTATTTGCAATGGTAAAACACAAAAAACAGAACACATAACATATAACATAGCGCAAGTCATACTTGGTTCGACCATTATAAGTTCTGTACACCGTTTGAAAATAATAATATCATGATAGCTATTCAAACAGGAAAAACTCGAAAAGTTTCCTTTAAATCCGCCCGCATTAATAAAATAGTTAATTGATAACAAAAATTTATTATTCGCAATATTGTCGAATATTTAAACAATTTAAAAAAAAGGTATTTTTAAGTTTTGTGTTATAATGTGTTAATAAAGTTTCTTCAATTAAATAACACTTATGTTAACCAGTTTATGTAAGAATACTAAATTAAACCTTGTTTTTAATGCAAGCATAAATGAACATATAGTCCAAGTTTAAATTATGTATCATACATACAATATGAACAAATTTTTTACTCAAATTTTTTAGAAGTTTTAGGACCAGTTAATACAAAGTTTTCACCTCTGATATGCCAGCAATAAACAAAACCACAGTAGAAAAATATGCTGATTCCTCCAAAGAAGCCTACAATCGACTAATGTAACATCGAGCAAATTAAAGGAAAACGTTTTTGACGTTTTTTAAAGAACAAATCCAAAAAAATGTATGGGCTCTTAGGACCCCAATGAGAATTAACATTAGAAAACAAAATAAAATTATGTATAACTATCATTAAGCCGGTCTGGACATACATATGAATCTACATATGTATGTATTACAGCTGTAGCGAACAACTACCACATATGAATCTACATATGTATGTATTACAGCTGTAGCGAACAACTACCAACTTAAACATTGAAATTCCATGAAGATATCAATATAAAATGTTAAGGGAAATTACAAATGCTCCATGGCTTGCGAAAAATTTAAATATACTTCGCGAATTAGAAATTCTCAAAATTAAAGATAGACATTTTCAAAGACATTTTCAAATCTGCTTGATATTAACCTTTTAAATGATAGTAATGAAGTAAAAAGATTAAAAGGATATCACGATGTATAATAAAAATTTACATAATAACAGATTTCGTCTCAGTACCAAGAACAGATGTTAGGGAGCTATTTCGTAGGCAACCAATATTTATTTATTCTCATTGAATTATGTATATTAACAAATTAAGCAAATATGACAACGAAAATTATTGGCGTCTTATGATATCAAAACAGCGTAAAAGTTTATAAAATCAATATATCAAAATTGTATACATCATTAGGTTTCCTGCATATTGAATTCTTTATTTAGATAACTCAAAAATTGATTGAATTCGAAATATATAAATAACAACCCACCCGACCTAAAAACTTAAAGGTTTCCTCCCTATTTAAAGAACCCAGATATTTAACGAATAAAATCTTTGTCGCAGGAAACAACATCTCTCTTCCTTCTTGCCAAACTACGACCACAAAAAGCCAAATTCAATTTCGCCTAAAATTCGACACTTTCGCTAATCAATTTCATTTAACGGCCACTCAGAAATCGTTCTACCTGTTCAACAAGCGATCATCGAAGAAATATCGCCCTAATCTCATTTTCATGAAAATCAAAGCCAATATTCATAACCTCACGCTACAAATAAAACGGTATCACTCCTCATCGTGGTTGTGGTATTTTTCATTTTGCAATGAAAGTAGATGAAGACTGACTACAGAAATGATCCTGTGAAGTATAGTCTTAAGTTTTCTTGCCCAAACTACAACTATTTCAATAAGAGTAAAATTAAATTAAATGAGAATTTTAAAGAAAATTAATAGCAATACAAACAATATATTAAAGGCAAAGACAACACCAATAATCCAAAGAAACAAAGCAAACTAGTGAGTGATGTGTGGTTCTTAATTGTATTCATAAAACATTTGTATATAATATTGTGTGTATAAATACCAAGCATTAACAATGCTGCCAGATTAGCTGTTTCAAATAATAACCCCTTTAAATAGGCGATTTTTAAAATGTCTCGTTTTACATAATTGTCGAGATTGTTGAAATAAAATTCTATTTATACTTTTCTGCAAGTTGCAAAATAAAAATATAATAGGGATCATTTTTTGTTTATCGTTTAATGATTTGATTGTGGCCATAAGTATTCACACAATATATAGAATATGAAACCTTATTCATGCCTGCTGTTTGGCGATATAGTTCGTCGGGGGCACATTTATCGGTCTTTATCTAGACCTGTGCTGCTGGTGGTATAAGGGAGCCCAGTCCCCTGAAGGCAAGCAGGGAGTCAACTGGAAGCTCCACGTTATTTTCACGGGAATCAGTAAGCCCCAGAGTTCCGCTAATTGTCTCTTTAGGCTTTTAGTTGTTCCCTGACTGATTATTAAGGCTGGCTCTTCGGGAGAATCGTGAAGGTTGTGGTTTTGCGGTCCCAAGCATGAACTGATTATGGTGGCCAGGATCATCTCGCTTTTAATAACACCAACGGGTGAATGATCCGGATCCAGTGAGCATGCTAGCCATGTGTTCTAGACCAGGAGTTGGATAGTCTCCAGCTCTTCAGCAAGGAGTAGTAGTTTGCAACCCTGCTTTGTAACCACTAAAATTGCCACTAGGAAAGACCTGTTGCTAGAATTATTCTTCGGCTTCCTAGGGCGTGAATAACGTTGCTTTTCATTCCTAGTGGATTGACCACCATCTGATTAAGGCTTACAGTCAGGTGCAGATGTAAATCTTATCACGAAATTACTTGAGTATATTTAATCATAAATATTGAAAAATAATATTTTAAATAAGTGGGAATTAAACAAATTTAATGTTCTATTTATATTAGCTTAATGAATATCATAACTTCAAAATCATAATAAAAATAATTAAGTATAATGAAATTTTAGCGATTTGTGACCCGAAATTAAATATTTGCTCTTCATAATATCTGGTAGCTTGCGCAGCAGCTCATATCGATTTTTTCTTTTTTTCAAGGAATATTTTTGCTTTAAAGAAACGTTTTTTTCTGTGATTTTGTATTTACTATACAGACGAAAGCCATATCACTACCAAATGAAATAAATGCCCCATGGTAACGATTTTCACAAACTAAAATAAATTTAATTAAAGTTATTAAAAAGAAATTCTGCATCGGCCGGGAATCGAACCCGGGCCGCCCGCGTGGCAGGCGAGCATTCTACCACTGAACCACCGATGCTTAATAACATTATATGCAAGAGGTCTAATTTCTAATATGGCCAACCAAAAATAAATTTAAAATGCCAAATCATAACTACTTATAACATGTGTTTAACCTCAAATCTATAAGTAAACTTAAAAATTACCATGGCTTCCTAACTCATCGTAAGAATTTGATTTCTCATCTAAAAAATAAAAGTACAAACTTGACGCTTTGTATTTTATGTAATATAAAACACAATAACCGATGTAACAATCAAAAATCACGGTATCAAAAAACATGCACACTTTATTGCACCGGGGATATAGTTTGATGTAAACAAGAAAAACAAAACAACTGTTGGGAGTACATACATATGTATAACGAAAAAAGCCTAAACTTTTAAGGATTGTTAATAATATAATGGGCGGCCAAGCCATTTTGTGCCACATTCAGAGCTCTTGGACCGCTGACAGCATTTTATTTTAGATTGAAGGTATTAAAAGTGTTGGCACAGATATTTTTCTTAATTTTGCTCAATGCTCTTTTCAGGCTTTTACATTTTCCCTTGCAATGGAAGCATGCAAAGATAAACATGACAATAAAACCGTAAAAACTAGAGCATTTCATTGACTCATATAGACGTACTATGTATATTAGCCTGTTGCCAATTATTTTCAAAAAACTTAAAAAAAGGTTTTCTGTGATTTTAGAGATTCATCAGACATTTTACCGGATCATAAGTTTGGCTTTCAAAATAATCACATCAATATTTCTTGAGGTTAAGCAAACTTGAAATAGAGTCTGGCGGTACCTTTTGCCTGCACCTTTGTACCTTTTGTTTAAAACTACCTACATATACATTTTTTGTTAACATCAATATTGAGAATTCGTAAATTGACTGATGTGCCACCGGGAAGCGTGTAAGTCCCTTTATATAATATTTAATGCAGATAACTTACGTCGATAGGTTTTGTAATCGCTGCTTCAACACTATTTTAATTGCAGCTCAACTTTACAATAAATTTAGAAGTCAATGCAAATAAATGAAATCATGCGCAAATCCAATTGTGTTAAGTACCAGGTGCTATCTAAATATTAATAGACATTTAACATGGAGAAGGGAACTAAAGGCAAAATAGTTTGACATTACAGCCGGAAAAATGTACTTGCAACCAGGACCAAATTCAGATTTATGTTTAAACAACAAAGTAATTCTCTATAAGATAATAATAAAACCAGTGATTAAAAATGCTTGTCTATTTTCAATGCATATGTAATTGCTTAAAGATCCAACTATAATATGAATAAGCTGGCTTAAGCTAATGTCAAAAATTGAACGAAAAGTCTGTCAAACGCTTAAGCAAATATTTGAAGACTTTTAGGTGGCTTTAATGTAGTAACATGTTTATAAAAATTATTATGGACAGATGCACATTTGTTTTATTCGTACTTTTGCAGAAAAATAATTTCTTTCAAAATAAATGAAATTTATTAACAAAAAGGTGTTTAGTAATCATGATACTTAATACTATCCTTATACAAATTTATATTTTGTTTAATAGTTTTAAGACAATTACAAAAGAAAAATTACATAGATTTTTCTGTTTGTATTTTTTGGCCAAAAAGTATTGAAAATGCAACTGTGTGCATCACTAAATTTATAAACAATAAAAAATTAAATTTTATTGCAAAATATGTGTTAAAAATGGTTATTAAACGTCAAGGTTCACTCTTGTTCTTCAACGTTACTACAAGTAACGAGTGCTACAAAATAAAGATTCACATTGCAAAAAGAAAAAATATTCAATATAAATGCTTATACCGGCCTGGTGCGAGAGAGCTTTTCAAAAACGTCATTGGCTGCAGTAATGCTCATTCCTCAATACAGGCCATTCCACTCCCTGATGGAGCTTCATCCTCTTCATTTCCTTGCAGAAACATTTCCGTAGTAACTTCCATTTGTGTTTGCGCTTCGCAACTTTATATAATTCATGCCAGTTTGAAAATGAAAAACGCAAACAAAATTCTTCAAGGTATTACTTATCACTTTTACTGCATTTTTCTGCTACTTCTTTTCATGCTCGTTCCTTTGAATTGCCGCTATAACAAAATGCCTCTCTTTTGTTATACAAGCAATTTTTTCTTTGTACGTTTTCTATTAAATTCAGATAAAATATTTTTTGCCCTCCATTGGAATTTGTTAACTAATGTATCTATAACACAATGCAAAATCAGCTGTTTCCGTACGGAATGTTGGATCAGTTTCGTTCTTTCCTTAAGCAAATTACAGTTGACGAAACTTGACGATAAATTTTGTTAAGTTCATTATAGTTCGCTATATATGGCTTAATCCAACATATGCATAATATAGTTGGGCCTTAACTGTTGTTTAGGAAAAATGCGCAGCAAAAGCAAAAAGCAAATGCAAACATAAACAAAAGAAAGAAACGCATTTCTTTCTGCTTTTGCTCAACTCTTTACTATGAAGTTGTGGCTGACTACGATTGTTGTTTCTTGCTGTAACTCGTTGTTTCGGTCTTTAGTTTTAGAAAATTACATTTGTTTCATCCCTTTTAACATTGGAAATGTATTTATGTATTTATTACTTACAATTCGTAAGAACATACATTTTAAAAACGTTGATTTTATAACACCATAATGGTGCTTTTTTCATAAAAACAGCAAAACAGATGTCAACTTATTGCTTAAGCAACAGCAAACGTTTTCAAAGTAAAAGCTTTGCTGATTGCGTTGCTGCAGAAAGAAACACATAGTCAGCTTTAGCAAGTGCGTTTCTTTCTCTTTTTTTGCATTTGCTTTTTGCTGTTGCTTCGTTTATAATGAAATGCTTTTTAAATGCTAAGAAATTTAGTTATTTTATTTGCAGACAAAGATGTAAGCAGAGCAAAGATTTTAGTGGTGTTGCTATTTTTAAGCAAGCAATTTAAAAACTTATGGGCTTATAGCATTCAGTTATGGCAATCGTATTCCATCGTACAATATTGTTCCAAAATATCAGTCGACAACTTTAAAACGTGACAAAGCTCCTTGGTTTGTTAAAAACAGTTGAAAGCCTGCAGTACACGGCATGTAAAAAGCCACATTCACATGTAGGTCTGACGTAATTTTGACGTCACCATGAAGCTACATTTGCAACATCTCGTGTACTACCAATGTTTGTGACAATCACATGCAGTACACATTCACATGTGTGCGCATGCTGCTTTGTAGAAACATGCACGCATGTGTTTTTTTCGCATGATGTGTACTTCCTTGCTACATTTGAATTCTGACATTTGGGCAATTTGAACATGCGCATGCAGCCATCACAAATATGTAGCAGCAAGAATTTGTGACACAACATTTTTCATTCGCATGTATGCATTGGCACATTTGATTGTATATGAATATATTAAACAAGACTGAAACTATAACATTTGTTCAAGGGTAAACTGAAGTGATCGCCTAATTTAATATTTACTTTTAATGAAAAGTGTGTGTTTTTTTTATTTTTTGCTTGTTTTAACTCCAGTAAAAGAAAAGAATATTAAACTTGACTGTTAATTATATTCAGTTTTATACGTTTTATTTTATATTGCCTTATGAATCTATTTACATATGTATCCATTGGAGCAAGAATTTTTTTTTAAATTTTGCTTAAGCAAGGATATAAAAACGTTATATCATATACGATAATATTGCCATGCAAGGTCACCTTCATCAACGAAATAGGTAGCAAATTCAGTCTGAATTTCTTTTGTATCATCTTTGGCTATGAAAAGGGAACCATGTTTGTTGAGTCTAATCATCTGAGCGTCATTCGCCAGCACTTATTAAATTCCCCTGGTCGTCGTATTGGTCCAACGAATTATTTGAAGCGTACTTTGCTTTATTTGTAGTGATTAAATAATTGTGTAGTGCACAGGCTGCAAGCACCACTTTTTTAGTTTTTTTTTAATAATATAAATAAATTGGTTTTCGTAGCACACGGAAACGTGCCGACATGCCAAACGCATTTTCAATTATTCGGCGTACATGACTCAACCTGAAGTTAAAAATGCGCTGCATTGTTGATAATCCACGCTGAGCATATGGTTTAGTTATGTTTCTTCTGAGGGCGAATGCATCGTCCGCTACAAGCACATACGGGATGGCCACTGTTCTTCCAGGCAATGCTCTTGGTTGTGGCATGTGCAATTGACCTGTATTCAGTGCTTAAGCAAAAGAGTCCATACAAAGATTTGCACATGTATTTTACAAACCTTTATAATTATAAAATACACATCCGGAATTGGCCGAAGCGATCATTACTATATGTTTTCCGTAAACGGCACTATTACCATTTGGGAAATTTCACCTTGCATTGAATTCTTGGGATACTTTTTCCCATTCGTCTTCACCTTTTGGTAAATGTAGATAAGAGAAAAATAACAAGTGTCGTGAATTTGCAAATCCAAAGCTCACTTTAACGTAGTCCTGGACAAGTATATTGTATATTGCATCAAGTGCCTCTGGTATAATCTGAGAGATGGTTGTCTGCGGAATGCAAAATATGTGTTGCAAAGACGTCTTCATTTAAAATATATGTAGCCAAAACGAAAATAGCAGCCCACTTTCTCTTTGACATTTTCAAAAATTAACAAAAATATTTTATAAAAACATATGATTGGCGCAAATGTTGATATATAAAATGTACACACATGTTACATGTCGTGTACTGATAACAAATATGTAGCCATTTAAAAATGTACACATGTGCTGCCATTGCATATGTGTAGGCTGCGGTTACATTTGTCACATTTAAATTTTGTGACAAAACTACATTTCGTGTAATATCAAAATTTTAAAACATGTATCCACTGTTACGTACTTAACAAATGTAAACAAAATGCTGAGAGTTGTTATGACGTCAGAGCCACATGTGAATATGGCTTTTTACATGCCGTGTACTGCAAGCTGAAGAAAAATTATAAAAATATAGCATTCATAATTTGAGCAGACTTGGCTGCATGGGAGTACTCTACCAATAGCTCTTGTACTTGCTTATTCGGAGTTTATTGAACTTTTTTATGTCTTTTTTATTTAATAAAATTTAATTCCTGGATTTAAAGTTGGTTAACAAATACAGTCCGTAATTTGTTTTTAAGTTATTGCAACATAGAACTTGATAATATTTGCATTTATTTAAATTTTATTTATTTCAATACAATGGAAATATTAAATTTCACGTTAAATTATGGCAAAATAGTATTTATAATTGTTGACCTAAACATTATTTAATTACGAATGTGCAAAATAAACAACATTTTATTAGTTATAAATAATACTATAAAATATTTTTTTTTTTTTTATATATATTTTTCTTTATTTACAATCTATCCATTTAAGGATAATAAGTAAATGTGATCTAATAAATATACATTTTGTTTTGTTGAACTCCATTGAGAACAACAACAAGCTTTTATAAACAATATTGATAACATCAAAATCATATCATAGGTTTATCTATTTAACAAATTCAAATACATGCATAACTATTTTAAGATAATGTATTATAAATATTTACAAGAGAAAGAAAAAAAAAATAGAACATACTACTTAATTACAAACATAAAACTTAATTCCGGAATGGCAAATCCAGAATGTGGTATCTTTTAGGTCTTCGTATTTCTTCAGTATCATCCAGAAGAGCGATCGCTAATGGGTTGACATGCTGGCTTAGCCTCTCTAAATAGTTTTCACCAAACCTTTTAATTTCGTCCATAACTCGCGGGATTGAAAGATCTTTATGAATTGAATTATTCGACACAAACCATGGAGCGTTGACAATTGATCTCAGAGTTTTTGACTGATATCTTTGCAATATTTCAATATTTGAGTTGCTGGCTGTTCCCCACAACTGAACACCGTAAGTCCAAACAGGTTTTAAAATTGTTTTGTAAATTGTTATTTTGTTGTTCAAATTTAATTGTGATTTTGGCCCTAATAACCAATATAAGCGTTTTGTTTTAATATTTAATTGTTGTTTCTTTGCTTTTATGTGATTCTTCCACGTTAATCTCTTGTCTATATGCATTCCTAAATATTTAACAGAGTCGGCTTGAGGGATTGGACTGTTATTCAGAACTACTTCAGGACAGTTTCCTCGTCGTAGAGAAAACGTTACATGTATAGATTTTTCGGTATTTACTTTAATGTTCCATTTATTTAACCAATGTTCAATTGCATTAAGCTGTTGTTGCGTTAAAATCGATGCGTTGTTGTTACAGGTATCAGATGTCAGTATTGCAGTATCATCTGCATAAGTTGCAACTAAAACATTTTCAATAACTGGCATATCCGATGTAAATATCGTATACAGAATTGGGCCGAGTACGCTGCCCTGAGGAACACCGGCTTTGATTTCATATACTTCGGAGAACTCATGATTAACTTTAACAAAAAAGCTTCTGTCTGTTAGATATGATTTCAATAAAAGATAGAAAGGAGTTGGAAGCAGCTTTTTTAACTTATAATATAACCCAGTATGCCATACTCTGTCAAAAGCTTGCTGAACATCTAGGAATACTCCTGAGCAATACTTTCTAGATTCTAAAGTATCTCTTATAAGTGTAACGATACGATGCTATAAAATATAATTTTAAGTTTGTCGTTAAATTGATTCAAAAAAATAATGTCAATGTATAATAATAAAACAATTTAACAAAAAAACAAAAGTGGCGCAGTTGGTAGGATACGCGAATAAGCAAGAGCTTAAAATTGCGTAAAGAAAAAAAATTCAAATAAATTATCCTGCGAATCCTAAGGAACCCTCCAGGATAAAAATAATTATAAAAAATAGTGTCGTTTGTTCTGTAAAACATCCTTATTGGCTTATAATAATTTATAAGTTAGTCTAAATTATTACTAGAAGTGAAGGTTAAATTGAAGTGGATACGATTTTTTTCCTTTTTCAAAAGGATAGCAAAAAGCAAAGACAGAAATTATAAAAATAAAAACATTTTCTATGTGCAAACTGAAACAAAAAATCTGTATGAACAACAAGGAAGTTTTTGTCATTCCTCTCGGTAAAAAACTCCAAACAACTTAAAAAACAACAAAGTTTTTTACAATTTTAACCATCAAAACCAACACTATAATTTTTGCAAAAGGATCAAGAGAACAAAATTGCAAATTGACGACAGCGATATCCACAACAACAACAACAACAACACCATCATTCTTCTGAGAGCCAAAGGAACTACACTATTTTTAAGTTATTACATAATTTAAGTTATAAAACGCTGCCTCTTTATGTCAAACACCTTATTATGAACCGAAATTTCTATAGGCGCCGTTGGATTCTTTATAGATGTGATTTCGATAAATACGAGGTAAACAGATTAAATAAAATTATAAAAGACGAAATAATTTGCGAGAGAAATAAAAGCTGGAATAATGTTTTTACATCACTTGAAAAAGGCTCTTCTCCCTTTTGGAATATTTCAAAAGTACTTAGGAAGAAGTATAATAGCATGCCTATTTTAAAACATGGTGATAATCGCTACACAACTGCCGAGCAAAAATGTGAACTGTTAGCTAACTCATTTAAAAGAAACCATGAGCTCACAGCTAGCTTCAGTGACGCCTCGACTATTTCTACTGTTATGAACTCCATATATTCATTCAATCACGATAATATCGCTATAATGGCCGATTACTATGTGTCATATGACAATATTTCCGAAATTGTAAGGAACTTAAAAACAAAGAAGTCACCTGGCATCGATGGACTGAGCAACAAATTATTAAAAGCTCTGCCCAAAAAAGGAATACAAAGTCTCACAAACATTGTGAATCAATGCCTAAAATTATGTTACTTCCCTGAATGCTGGAAAAAAGCAAAGGTAATACCAATATGCAAGCCTGGTAAAGATCCGTTCCGCCCGTCTTCTTATAGACCCATTAGTTTGTTGTCATCCATAAGCAAAATTCTGGAAAAAGTTATCAAAAGAAAAATTTTATGTTTCTGTGATGAGCACCATATATTTCCTTTGCAGCAATTCGGGTTTAGAACTGGACATAACACATCTCATCCCCTAATCAGAATTAAGAAAAGAATAATTAACAATTTTAGAGCCCGAAAATCTACGGGAATGATTTTACTTGATGTAAAATCTGCTTTTGATTCTGTATGGCACGATGCCCTCATCTTTAAAATGATTAACCTCGGTTTCCCACCCGAAATTGTAAAAATAATTCAGAGTTTCTTATCAAACCGCTCCTATAAAGTACATATAGGTAACACCACATCTTCCAAAATTCAAATCGCAGCTGGCTGTCCTCAAGGCTCATGTCTATCACCCATTTTATACAATGTATTTACATCGGATTTTCCGGTACTGACCAATTGTACGCCGTCAATATTCGCTGATGATACTGCTATTATATGTCATGGAATACGTGCTGAGGATATAATAGATAATCTCGAAGACGCACTCATTAATATAGAAAAATATTTTATGAAATGAAGAATACTCATGAATCCACAAAAAACTCAGGCAATGTTTTTTACAAGAAGGCGGAAACATCCTTACATTCCTCAGAGAAATATATGCATTAACAATACTGAAATTAACTGGTCGAACCAAGTGAAATACCTCGGCGTTATACTCGATAAAAAAGTTCACTTCAGCGAACACCTTTCATGTGCTGTTAAAAAGGTAAATAATGTCACGAGACTTATGTATCCGTTTGTTAATAGAAAATCCACGTTAAGACGAGAAAATAAAATATTAATATTTAAAGCTATTTTCATGGCTATAATATATTATGCTGCCCCAGTTTGGAGCAATGTAGCTAAATGTCATGCAAACAAACTGCAAATATGTCAAAACAAGCTTTTAAAAATGATATACAATCTGCCATGGTATTTTTCAACATATCGTCTGCACTCCATTCATAATATTGATATGGTTCATGAAAGATTACTCCAACTAACTTTAAACTACACTACCAGATGCGAAGAATCTGAACATCATCACATTGACGAACTGACCGTTAACAATTAGAGTTAAGTTTTATCTAACGTTCCAAAAAAAATTTTTTTTTTTCTTTGATCAAATAGGTTTTTGTAAATTTTTCCTTATGTATATAATATTATTATTAAATTAGAAGTACCAATTAACTGTAAATACTGTTTCTAAGTAGAAAAGGCTAAGCTGTCTGAACTCTTTATAAGTTGTATATTACATTGTAAATATTATATTACTTAAATAAATTAAATTGAATTGAATTGAATTGAAGTTATACTAACATTTTTTTTCCTCTAATTAAATTAAATTTTCCAATGATTAATTAATAATAATATTAACATACAAAAAAAAAAGATATATTCAAAATGTTTATAAATATAAACGAAAAATTAGAGGGTCCCATCTAATCTTTAAGAAATAATAAAAAAATTGTTTTTCCTGGCTAAACAGAAGTGTTAATATACATAAAATAACATATAGGAAGTGCTCACTTATAAAAAGGCTTTTGTTTAATTATTGCTCAAATAAACTTTGAGCAGTTAAACTACTTAGGAAACCTTCCTGATTTCAGTGGAGATAAAAAAAAACTAAATCAATTTCTTGGCTTAATAGATCAATTACACCTAATCCTATGACGCACCATCCCAGGCCCTCTTTTAAGATCTTATAAAATGCAATTTAAAAAATAAATTTGGGGATGTAATAGAAATTAACTGTCAATCAACTTCTTAGATAGAAATAAAATCAGTTTTCAAAAAAACCTTGGAGACAGATTAAGTTGTGGAGAACTTTTTGACTCACTTCAGACCACATTATTTGACTCGCGAAAATATCACAGAAAATGCGCTTATAAAATCAGCCATATTCACATAATTTTTCACAAAATCGATGACAGCCACGACAACGTTTCTATAACTCTCAAGACCTTTAATACTTTTCCACAACGCACACCCAAAACACAAAACTACTCATTCAAAGCATTGTGTAAGAACTAGGAAATTAGGTTATGAGGTGGAGGAAAGAGTATTTATCGACATTTGACTTCAATTTTCCCCATTGAAAATGACAGGAAGGACCTCTGGAGGGAGGTTAAGCCACATACAAAATTTCTGCTAAAAAACGAATTTTTTCTATAATGTGTAGATCGATTCACTGTCCTCTCAACTACCATGAACTTGCAACGAAAACTTACTGTTAAACTTAAAAAAATGTAAAAGTAACGGGAACAAGTTCCCTAATTTTATTAGCGCACTTACCGTTGTAGTAACGATAAAACAGTGAAATAAATACAACCCATAATCACGTCGATGCCCTAGAGAATCAACAGATTTTTATACCCTACTGTCTGCAATGAGTCTCCTGGCCCTTTCTTATACGCGATCGAGTGTTCCGTCTTTGGACGAATATAGGTGGTATAAAAAGTACGAAGATTGGATGGAGTGAAGTATCCTTTACACCGTTTTAAAAAACCGAGGCACGTGAAAGCTTCTTCAAAAATCTGAAAAATGTGCTTAGGCCATCGAATATTACACTCTATTTTCATGCTAAGAACATAAGGAGCTTCCGATTTCTTAATACTTATGTCACCCGTAATAACAGATGCAGCATAATTTTTGAATACATATGTAGCTATGCGTAAGCATTCAATATTAAGTCTCCCGAGCATTAAAATCGATTTTTTTCATTTGGAAATTGTTGCGAAATCTTGACCTACCTAACTGGTTCGGTCTATTACTGAATGAAAACGAATGACAAAGGGTGCTATCATCTGCAAGAGAGTGTATGGGTCATTTAGAAAAATAACAAATAGGGCAGGAGAAAAAATGGAGCCTTGCGGTACCTCTGAAGTAATCTTTACCTCGTTTTATGAAATCTCATCTATAACAGTTCGTATAGTGAGATTCCTGAGAAAACTTGATATAAATCTCATATAGCGCTTAAATTCACTACAATTTAGCAATTCTATAATATTAAAAGAATTTATAAATAATTGTAAATACAATAAAAAAATATGATTTAAAGATTTAAAAAAAACCTGATGCATCGGCCGGGAATCGAACCCGGGCCGCCCGCGTGGCAGGCGAGCATTCTACCACTGAACCACCGATGCTTACAAAATCTAAAGTTTTGGTTTGTATATCTAATTATGGTAAAAATCAATATTAAAATTAAATTGTTTAAGTTTATCTAAATCAAAGATTATTTATTTGCGTAATAAATTCACGTCTACGTCAGGGCGTTGGTGGTGTAATGGTCAGCATAGTTGCCTTCCAAGCAGTTGATCCGGGTTCGATTCCCGGCCAACGCACGCTATATTTTTTTTACTGTTGTGGACTAAAAAATAACTTAAAACACTGACACGTTAAATTCAAGCCAGACATAATTAAAACCGCAAATTTAGTTATAAAAAGGGTGCGGTTGTTTTATCTCACTTTATTTATTATTTCACTAAAAATATTATAGAGGATGTAATAAAACGCAATATGTAATTGACTACAGTTGGATGGATCTAATAATGGAAGTCCATTGAATGAATGGAATATCCTAACAATCTCAAGTTTGCCTTCCGGCTTTATAAAACTCCCTTAAAATACAAAAAACTAAAAATTGGAGGGGTAAAAAAGAGAAATTTTAAGCAGATGGATGCAGTTTTCTTAGTTTTACCCAAATTAATTAGTTTTTCTGTATTTCATAAAACTAAACAATTCTTCTTTGTAAGTAGCGGAAGCGATTACTTATTTATATTGTTACGGATGTGTCTTGCTTAAGTATTAAAAGAAAATTATTAAGCAATAAAGTGAACTGCTGGGTATGTTGTTTACGAACTGCGTGGCTTGCTAAAAAAACTTATGGTACAACAACAAAATTTCTAGTTACAGACTGCGTAGAAATTTTATAAATGCAAACAACAACAATTTGATATGCTGTTTACTAACTGCGTGGCATGCAAGACAAAAACAAATTTCTGTTTGCTAACTGCGTAGAAATTTTATACGCGCATGCAACAACAAAAATGTATGCTGTTTACCATCTGCGTAGTTTTCTAAGAAACCTTTTCTACACGCGACAACAACAAATATCTTAAAATAAATTCCAAGAAGAAACTTTATCAGTATAAAAACAAAAATACACACAGACATTCAGGCGCCTATACATTGAATAAACAACATACAACAACAAAATTTGATACAAAGGGAGTAGAAGATTCTTAAATTTTCGAGACTTTTAATGGGCAAATATAAAAGGGCATCGTCTGCGTGGATAGTCAGTCAGTGTAAAAATAAACCTCATAAACTAAAGACGTGCATCTTAAGTAAATTGTTCTATAGTGTCTGTCAACTTTGTAAAGTTAAAGTAAATAAAATTGTTATTAATTTAAAGACCTTAAAAAACTGGTGTTATTTATTTTGCAATAAAGAACTCACAACAAAACGCTTATAAAAGGTATAAACGTAACAATATTATAAATGTTTCTTAATGCAGACTAGAAAAAAGCCTGAAATTCGAAGTGAGTAATTCGATGTAAAAACGAAAAACTTGATATTCAGGACATTAGAGAATGTCGTAAAAATTTAGGTTGGCGTGAAGAAATATCACTAGCCAATCATAAACAAAAGGTCAAGAAAACTAAAATATACATTAATAATCGTCTTAAGTTAAAAAATTAAAATCGGGTCTTTATTCGGGCTCAATATTTTGAAATATTATATCGATATGTATGCGCGCAATTTTCCGTGTCAGTTTTAAAATTCATGCTTGTGACTGAGGGAGTAGTAATTATGTGTAGCATCTGTATTATGTATTTCTTTTTATAATTATTTTCATGTTCTATTATTAATATACCATCAAAATTGGGAGAGTGACCTTTGATTGCACAGTAGGCTGCCAATGCTCTTTTTTATTCCGTAAAACCTTTACGTTTTTAATAGTCTGACTTATGTGTAACCAATCTTGTTCGTAATACTGATTTAGTGTGCCCGCGTTGCAAGGTATTTTATATGTTAAATTTGATATTTCCAATTTATCCATTTTTAATTACTTGTTCGAGTGGAGAAAATTTAATGTTCTGTCGATTTTTAACGCAATGTTAAATTTTTCCTTGTCACACAATTCATTTCGAAAAACCAGGGATAAGGATTTTAATATTTTATCCGTGGTTGTATAAATTTCTCTATTATAATTTCTTGTGGCATTTTCAACAATCTTTCTTATCCTGCTAAATGAAAAACTATTTTTAACAAGGAAAAACTAGATCCTTAAGTAATCGGAGTTTCAATAAACGATCGAAATTTCAATAAAATATTGCGATTTAACCAAAAAGTTTAACTTTATTAAAATTATTTTTGCAGCAAAAATGTTTAAATTTCGTTAAAAAAAAACGAACATTTAAAATAAATACATTATTATTTTTGCTAAAATTTTACAAAAATATTGTTGAAAAATTGTCCTTGTAATTAAACTTAAAACTATCGATTAAAAAATTCCTAATTTTGCCAAACACAATAAATAAATTATCGATAATTTTGTTTATTAAAATTGTACATTATAAAATTGTATATTTATATATTAAAATTAAAGAAATAAACCTGAAAGCAGAAGCGGACAATGGTGTAGAATAAGTAATTTACTTTTTTATGCTTGTAAAAGCAGAGACCAGCAAAGGTCGCCAATACACAAACTGGTATATAAGGTGCTCTTGTGAACTTATGTCAAATTCGTTTTTTTAGATCAATGGGCATCTTATTTTATTTATTATTTTTATCTCAATAAAAGGATTATAGAGGATGTAATGAAACGCTGTATGTAATAGACAACAGTTGGATGATATAGGGTCTAATAATAGAATGAATGGGAATATCCTAAGAATATCAAATACATATGGAAGGTTCTGGTGGCAAACAGTTTGTATTTTGTTTCGTTCTTTTTTATGTACAAGGAACCATTAAAAAGATCCGGTACCAAAGAGCTTCTTGTTGGCTGATAATAGACCTCGACGTCGACAAAAAACAACTGAAGTACCAGTTGTTCTTTTAGTGAAAATGTTTTTAATATTTAAGAGCACAAAGTTATCTCTGTAATGAACCCTAAAACTCAGTGTTCTTAAAATGCTTTACGGTGCCGATTCATACGGTTTCAAGCCAGCAAATGTTTTATGGTTCAATTCCGGTGTTTTTAACAAGCAATTAAATTGTGAGAATACAGCACAGCACCTATTATTTAAGTCACGCCACAAAAAATCCAACAATAAAACATATTTGCTGGCGGGAAACCTGCAATATTTTGTACTATAATAAATGTTTCTGCAGTAGTTTACTCTTTAAACAGATCTTTTTGTTGTGAAATAAAATTTTGAGCGGTTCTTAAGCGTGCTGATTATGCAAAATTTTTTTAAGTTAAAATTAATAATTAATTTGACGCAGATTTTGCTATTGTATGATTAAATTTTCAATAACAAAAGAAAACTTTATCAAGAATATTTGTGGCATAAAAATCAAATTACATGAGGAAAAAAAAAGGTTGCATCGGCCGGGAATCGAACCCGGGCCGCCCGCGTGGCAGGCGAGCATTCTACCACTGAACCACCGATGCGTTCAAAAGTTCTCCGAGAAACTTAAAACAATTTGAATAACCACCTTGATGTTTAATATAATAAATTAAATCGAAAAACAAACAACTTTAACTTTGTGTTTCTTAATCGTTTCATTTTATAAAATAAATTTTAAGTTCAAAACATAATTAATTTTTCTAATTAAACATTAATTAGATACTAAGATATTAGGCTCTATTGAATGTAAGATATTAAAACCTTGGTGTAGTACACAAACGCGTGAAATGCCACATTCTACCAGAAATGTTGAAAACTAAGAAAAGTAAGCTTTTAAAATAAATTAAATGGAAATTTCTATGAAATACTTACATCTACAGCGTTTTCATGAATATTGCTTATGCAAATAATAATACGATTTTGTAGGCTCTCTTCAATTTGTGGCAAGCCCAAAGAGTCCAATGATTTATCTTCAAATTGTAAATTGCCGTAAGGTATATTAATACTATTCGGTAAATGAACACGATTGTAGTCTGAATTACTCCGTATATCCAAACACAATATCTCATTCGGTTTATATTTTAGAAGATAAGTTAAGTCGTTAGCACTAATGTGAGGACACATTTCCTTTTGCAAATGTGCCAAAGTAACATCTGATGTAATATCCTTTATTGTTTAAAAGTTAGCATTAAAATATGTCATAGATATTTATATTATTTTTGATAAAGAAAAACTTACAAACGGCCCCAGTTCATGGTCTCTTAAAACATGACATCGGTGGGAAACACTTTTAGGTGTATTCTCATACATTTTTTGCGATTCTACAACGCAGCTTTCCATTACAATATCCGGCAAATCGGAAAAAAGCAATATACACTCATTGAAGCCAGAAGCAAGTAAAGTTGATTTTAATTGTTTTAGAATAGAAATGCCAATATAAAGTGGATACGAGTTATCGCCAAGCATTAATTTATCCCATAAATGTAAGATTTTATGCAAAGGAAATACATCTGTAAAGCTTATTACTTCATTTTATTATTTACTTAGTTTTTCGAACTTACGTGAAAACATTGTTAGAAACCAAGGTATTGCAAATAGTTCTGGTATGAAATTAATATTCGCTAAATGTTTTGCCAACAATGGTTCATGAAATGCGGTTAACTGTGAAAATTTACTTAAATATTCTTTTATTACGGCAGAGTTGTCTTTGAGGAAGAACCATTGCAAGTATTTAGGTATAAAATTATAAACACTGTGAAATGCTAACTCTTCATCATTGAAATTTAGATAGAGAAATGGCGCTGTCAAAGAATCTAAACCTTGCCAATAAACATAGTGGGGGTGAGCTGTTACCCATGCTTTTAAAAGCCTCTTCAATTTGAGATGGCCCTCAGGGGATGATAATAATTCATCGTATTGATGGCAACGTGGTATATCAACTTCTATCTAAAAAAAAAAATAATAAATTCTAAATAAAATTATTTTTTCGAATCGCTACTTAATATAAGATTATTAATTTGGTTTAATTTGTTCTTGTCAAACTTACCTGCCGATCTGTTGATGTTGGTGTAAATTTATCAATTTTTTTATAGCTACCATTTGGTATTACATCTAAAAGGCCTGCCCATATTGGACCTCTTAACAATGGAGGAACATCAACGCTAGCTTCCTTACGTATAAGATCTGAAGTATACGGATAACCCTTCAATAACAGAATATAACCAATAAAAGCCCATTATGATAAAGGAGTCAAAGACAAACCTTTAGCAGACGTGAAAATAGTCTTACTCTATAAAATTGGTATTCTATATCTTTTTCACGTATTACCAGCGGAAGCTGATCCATGCCTAAACCGAAATTATATGGAAATTTTGGAGAATGAATAAGTGGATAATAAGCCATAGCTGGTATTTTTCTTAAGCGGTCTATTAGATTCTGCAACTTTAAAATCACCACACGATCATCCATCAAATATGACTGACTGCGTTTTGGACCCACAATAGCACCGTTAAGGCAAACAACTTGTGGTATGGATAATATAGGAGCTTCGCTACGTATTAGCCCCTCTTTTTTTAGTTCTGATTGAACATCTCCGCCTGTCAGCTGCCACCAATAATAGATTTGCTCCAGTGGCATACGCAATAATAGTATGGACGATTTTTTTAAGGGTGTATTCTGATATGAGTTAAGATTCATCGAAAATATTGTATTAGTTAAAAGTTCCTTTGGTAATGGCCTTTCCGTTGGCTTTACAGCTAAACATTGTTCTATTAGCCCTCGTACATCGTCATTCAAGTTCTGATACACTTCAAGTTTATTGTGTTCCCGAGCAATTTTTTCGAAAATATTATTAGATTGGCAAAAGGAAAGAATTTTACGAGATATAGCAGATATTTTTAAATTTGGCCAAAACGATGATTGCAATAAGAGTTCAGCTATGATTATACCCAAGGACCAAATATCACTTTTAATATTATTTTTTGCACCAAGCAATCGTTCGGGTGGCATATATTTAATGTTTCCTATTGGAAATGCAACATATTCACCACCCTTTGTCATGTAGTAAAGGCCATAATTGAATAGTTTAATATTATCATTTTGGTCTAAGAGTATGTTTTTAGGTTCTAAATTATGAGCTATAATATTTTGGGCATCAAGTTCACTCAAAGCTGATGCTATCTGGAAAAATGTGCGTAGTATGAAGACTAAGTTCAGAGATGTTTTGCTTTTACTTTGTAAAGTAGATCCAATATACTCTGAGACGACAATAGTTCTTTCTGAAACATTTTTATTTAAAGAAAAATTTTTTTAATAGTGTAAAATACTAAACAGTTAACTGGACGGTCTGAAGTTTAACTGTCCAGAAATAAATCAAAACAAAGCTAAAGCAATTAGTTTTAATAATGATTGACTGAAGATCTTACCGGTCTAAAGTGTCTTGGTATGACTGTGCATGTTCAAAATATCTAAATACGATCATATTTCTAACTCAGACCCACCTTCATAAATTATTTTTGCAAACTTAAAATTATAACACGCAACATATAAATTTATATACTTGGTGGCCAAATCTCATCTTTGTACCTTAACATTTTCTCTCATCCCTACATAATATTTAGAAAACAATTATTCGAATCTCAAGACAAAACGAATGTATGCTATTAATGCTGACAACGGTAAAACGTTAATTGCTACTGTATTAATTTCTTTTTTTAATTGCTAAGTAGATGACGTTAAATTCCTATTTTGCTATTTAGTTTTAAATTATATTAAATTAATTATGGCCTAGTCTACATTAGTAGTTCATTACATGACTATTGGCTAATGAACCCTTCCTTTGCCGATATAAAATATAAATACACAAATTAAATTAGTTTCCTATTTTCCATTGTATAAAACAATTGGATTAGTTTCCCTGTAGAAGAGTAGTGAAGACAGATGGAGCGATGTAAAATTAGCATCTGTCGTTTCTTGTGTTGTTTATAAAATATATATAACTACTGAATGCAATTTCTTTAAAGAATTAATGCTAGTACTAGTATTAAGCTTTAAAGCTAGGATATTAAAATGATAGCAGTAAGACTCTAGACAGCAAAGACGCAAAAGTTAAAAATTAAGTTTTATTGTTCATTAAATTAGTTTAATTTATTATTTTAATTCTTAGCTGCTCTTTGGAGTTTCAGCAATAATGATGACAAGGCTTATTTAGCATATTCGTTTACTATTAATGTGAAAAGCTAATAGTATGTAATTTAGCTTTACCAGTGAGGTAGATATTTACCTACTTTCCACCAAATATACCTTTATTAAAAAACTTTATTAGACGGAAAATTCTGAAATAAAGGGGTGTCAATAAAATTTTTTGACAAGCTTACCATGCTTGCTCCTGACGACATCTAAGTATTGGCATAAATTTGGATGTCTAAGTTCCTTTAGCTTTTGAGATCTACCCAAAATAGCTATTGAATTTGGAGTTAAAGGCAACCCATTACTACCACAAACTTCGCCGGGATGGATTTTTGCAAAAAATGTTACCGCAGCCAAACCAGACTCTTGTTTGTTAACCATTTTGTTTTTAATTTATTATTTATTTTTAGTTTTTAAAACAACTATAAAATAAATCCACATTGATTGATAAACAAATAAAACTAATAGAATATTATATTTGAGCTTATACAGTAAATAGATGAATAAAATGCAAATTATCTAAAAAATATAAATAAAAAAACGTCTCTGTTATAATAGGAGAGATGCCGTGCTTACTTTCAGTTACGCAGGGCCAGATGATCGATGTAGATACAGCGTTTTCTCGCCGAACGGGGTGTTTATAAAATTTGTTTGGCGTAAAATGTAAGCTTTGCTGACATTGAGACTTTTCGGCAATTTCTTTGCTGTTTTCACGTACCTAGGTTTTTATTACGCCTTTTTAGGTTTAAGTTTAATCTTTTTTTTTAATCTGATACTTAATTTAATTCAGATTTAATGAACTTGATATTTTTGAATGATGGCGGAGGCATTATTTAATAATATAATAATTATTATTAATCTATAACAATAATCTATTATGTGGACTTCCTAAATTAAAATGATTTTCTAACCGCCAGAATTACTAGAATGTTTGCCTAACAGAAATTTGCAAAAGTAATTCGTCTTTCTCATGGAATACTTAAAAGATGATTTCTTTAAATGATTACTTTTAATGTATTTGAGAAATTAAGCTTTCAGTGTAAGTGGTTTTCCTATTAAAAGAATAGTAATTTTTGAAATCTAAAGTGTAATTCCGAAAAAAAACGATTATAGAACCATCGCCACTTATCACATTCAATACATCCCGTTTTCGATTAAAAGTGAATAACCCAATATGTTCACATACCTAAAACTTTCTTCATCCTTTCTTGCATAAATTCCAAATATAATTGTATAATAATTTATTTGCCGTCTTCGACTAACTCTCAAAGCATACGGTCGTTTTCGTTTTACTTGCTTATTAGTATAAACTGTTTTTTCTTCATTTTTTCTCTTCAATCTTAGCGTGCACGTGCTTTTTTTCTCTTCTTTTATATATATAACTTTTTTGATTAATTTACCGATCGGTAGAAACCTCGACGTTTACCATGGCTCCGGGGCCACCGGACACACTTTTCAACAACAGATTCCTCGTGTTGGGAGATTACATTGATAGTCCACCCAAAAAACAAAAACTGAACAACTTTCCACAATTGACGACACCAACCAACAACAATAATAATAACACAAAATACGTAACAATATCCTCCACCGATCCCAAAACAAAGTTTTCGAGTATTAGCCCGTTCGCAATCAAAAAAGGCGTAGAAAGCATAAGCACGGAATTCACATCTATCTCCTTGCTGCGAGACGGAAACCTTTTAATACTTACACGAAATACACGTGTTGCCGAAAAATTTTTAAAATCAAAGTCACTGTCTAACTTATGCCACATCTCATGCAAACTTCACGATACACTCAATTTTGTTAAAGGCGTTATATACGCACCATGCTTAATAAATGTTCCCGAGCAGGAAATAATCTCAGAAATGAAAGAACAAGGAGTCGTCGACATATATAAGTTTACAAAACCTAGCGAAGATGGCAGGTGCTCCTGTAGGCTAGTAGGTAGTGTACTAGCTTGTCAGTATGGGGGTTGTGGGTTCGATTCCAAACGAAGACCTTGGTTTTTTTCACTACAAAAATAAAAATTGACTATCGGTGGGCTGTTCAGCGGTGAAGGCATAGTCACTGGTCGCTGTGCTGTCTTTATACGGCAGTTAATTTCCGACTATCCTTCTACTTTCACCACCTCTTTCATCTCTTCTCTATCCCTTTCCTAAAGAATGTAGCACGATACTTGACTAAACAGGCATTGTTGCCTGAAGTGCTACTTCTTTAATAAAAAAAAAAAACAACGTACCCCTTCAGAAAAAATTATAATCACTTTCAACCTTTACCGCCTTCCGACGTCTGTAGTCATTGCCTGGTACAAGTGCAAAGTAGATCACTATATCCCGAACCCCATGAGATGCAAGAATTGACAAAAATTAGGTCACACAAAAACCGCTACAAAGGAAACCCTACATGCCCAGCATGCGATCACCCACCTCATGAAGGGGAGAATTGCACCCGCATATTCTGCGCAAATTGCTCTGGAGAACATCCATCCGCAGACAACAACTGCCCCTAGGTACGTTCAGATGAAGGAAATATTGAAAATAAAAACCGAAAATTACTGCAGCCTAGGTGAAGCTCGACGCAAATATAGAGAAAGCAACCCCATACAAACAGCAAATCAAAACAACACTTATGTATCCACAGTATCCGGCTTGCCCTCAAACAGCAACAAAAACACAAATAATCAAATAACAAATATCCCAAAAATAACTTCCTTTTCCATTCCAAAATAATTGAACGCATAGTAGCTACTCGTCTTTCTTGGTTTTTAGAAAATAAAAACCTCATTGCTAAAGAGCATGTAGGATTTAAACAAAACAAAGGGTGTGATGACGCACTCTTACACATTGATTACTATATCACAAATGCGTTGTCAGCTAAAAATCATGTAACGATTTTATCGATTGACTTCGAAAATGCCTTCGATAGAATCGGCTTGCATGTGATCCTCAACACTCTAAAAATCCTAGGATATAGGACCAACTATGTTCAATTTTATCAAGGCCTTTTTGGCAAATAGTCGATATAAAGTTAGAATCAATGACTATTTATTAAGATATTTTCCACTGTGAAATGGCAAGCCACAGGGCTCGCCACTCTCAATGGTACTGTTTCAAATTGCGTTTAATTAAATAAGAAAAATAATAAACGGAAACCGCTTTGTTGACTATTGTCTTTACGCCGACGATCTATATATACTCTGCAAAAAAAGCACAACAGAGAAACGAAGAATATTTTGCAGAAAATCCTTGTGCATATCAAAAACTGGTCCGAAAACTATGGCGCCAAAATCTCCCTACAAAAAAATTTCATATCTGCAGAAAGCACAACTGCGACTCAGACAGTCATACTATTCAAACCGATGGCATACCCATTGAGAACGTCAAAAAAATAAAAATTGGATTAATATTTTCACACAATTACAATTGGAAAGATCACCTCTTACAACTCAAAAAAATCAATAAATACCCCAGTAAATATAATAAAATACTTATCTTTACAAAGTTTTACTGTATCAACACATTGACTTACCTCACCAAAACTCTGGTACTAAGCAAAATTGACTACGGTCTTTATATATATGGCAACAGCTGCAAAACCAATCTCAACATAATTAAACCTGTTTACCACCAAGCTGCCAGGTCCTGCGTATATGCATTTAGGACAACACCCATCGACAATATACTTTATGAGGCCAATCTCCCATCTTTAGACGAGAGAATACATGAAATAAATCTCAGAATTCTACCCAAACTCCTCAACAGCACTAACTCTGTTCTGGACATAGACATATCCTCAATTATTAGTGCAAAACGAAAATCTCATCTTAGGCACTCTTTATGAACAGTCCTCCGTCTTTACAGCGGAATCATACGCGATTTACCATGCAATTCGTCTAGCATTAGCAGAAAATAAGAAAACAGTAATCTTCACCGACAGCCTTTTAGTGGTAAAAGCTGTAAGTAATCCGTTTAACAATAGATGGAACACAATTACCAAAATCAGGGTCGCGTTTATCAGAAGTAAAAATAAAATCATAATCTACTGGATACCAAGCCACATCGGAATTATTGGCAATGAAAAAGCTGACGCTGCTGCCTAGCACGCCTCATACGCTCCAATTTTAATAAATGACGTACTAGAAAAAATAGATACACGTCGTCACATTGCAAGCTACGTTGAGAAAAAAGCTAAACAAAAGAAATTTCCCATTATTACTCCAACATAAATCAATACCACAACCATCCTATCTACCCTATATCATCAGAGAAGAACAGAATAAGAATATTTTCCAGATTGCGCCTAGGTCACATCTCCTTTTCACATGAATGGATTTTAAAGAAGTTACCCCCACCCACCTGCAACCGCTGTAAATGCAACCTGACTGTCAGACACATCCTTACCGAATGTCCGTCACTCCACAGACAAAGGCACAACGTCTTTGGCAACACCTCAAGGAGCCATCTTTCGACATCAATAAAATCCACAATTTTTTAAACTCACTGGATTGAGAATTTGAAACGCTACTTATCACTCAAACACATAATTTACTTAAACTTAATTAATTAATACTTGAATTATTAGTACATAAATGCAAATATCGTAAACTAGAGCTGATGGCCATGTAGCCAGTGCTCATCAAATTAATTTAGCCTCAGAATTTATTCACGCAGGTTAAATAAATAAAATAAAATTTATTTGAATTTGTTGAGCAATATGAAATTGTCTGTTTTCCCTTTATGCTCTTTCTTGATCCGTTCTTAGTACTCTTTCTAGGTGACAATCTACACATGGCAAATTGACTTTAGTTGTCACACAGTAAAGACCGTGTCAGACAAAACTTTGTTGCTTTGCGTGACATTTGAAACTTTAAAGCAAAAGCGTAAATCAAGTGGTGTATGTCACAAATAAACTTTGCGACACTCATGAATTTTTTGTTTACGCCCACACACAAATACACAAACACAAATAATAGGAGCCAGGTGTTTGTCAAAGCGCGCAAAAAGTTGAATGTTTGTTAACTTTTCGCTTTGCGTTGCGTCAAAAGTGCTTTATGTGACAACTTTCATACATTTACGTACATTTTAACTCAAATGTCAAAGCGAAACTCTGACGCAACGCAGCACAAAAGATTTACCTGATACGGCCTTAAAAATTTTGACATCTGTAAATAAAAAGCGGGCCACATGATCTAATGCTTTCTTCTTTTGTCGATTCGTCATTAATGTTTCAAATTTAATTAAATCGATTCAATACATTTGAAATCGAATATCTTTTTCTTATTTTGCTTACTTGGTCCCAATTTACATAGTATGATTTTTGTCGCTGCAATTCTCAGTTTGTAGGTAAATAAGGGTTGTAGAAAGAAAAGGAGAAGAGAGGAACTAAAAAACATAGATTATTTGTGCTAAAAAAAGTATACATGTGAATGTACTCTTGCAATTCGTAATTTCAAATGTGAAGTTTGTGTGTATATGAATATAAAATCGGCAAATGTATACGCGAATGCAACTTTAAAGAAATAACGACAAAAATCGGACATTGTAAATTGTGACGGGACTTACTAGGAATTTTTATTGTACATTTTTTTGTTCTGGTAACACTAAATGAAACCAACGAGCCAGTTCACATTGGATTAGTTGTGCTGGCAGTTTGTTGGCATTTTCGGTGAGGGGGGTAGTTTTTGGTTGAAACAATTTTTCTAGCAGCTTCAAAGCCGCACAACGAAAACTAAACTAATACACATGCATTTATGAAAACACAGGTCTTGTGTGTTTTTTTTGCAGAGCGATTTTTAGTCTTCAGTTGGCTATTGCCTTGTCATTTAAGTATGAATGCAAAAGTAGAAGGTGGTTGATCGCGGCAACTAACATTAAAGTTGATAAATCTGTATAGACAACAAGTGGCGTTGTTTATGCTATTTGTTTTTATCATTTTTACCTGTAACCTGAACAAATCACAATTGAATTCAAGTTTTTGTTATAATATTTTTATATTTTACAGAAAATTAAATATGTGTTAATCTTTTAAACGGTATTTTTAATTAAATTTTAACGATATATTTTTTCAATATTTTGCTTTCCTATGGAAAGCTTCTTCAGGAAAAATTAATTTTTAATAACAAAAATTATTAACAAATTGAAAAAAATTTTTTTATTTAATTAAAATAAAAAAGGTCAAATAAGAATAAAAATAATTTTACAGAAAATAAAATTAGAAACAAACTTTTCATCATCACTTACAGCCATATTTATTTTGTAATGCGTATACTGTGGTGTATACCGAACGAAAAACAAACATGAAATGAATAAAAAACACTAATACACACAAAGATGTGTATACGTATAGAATTTTGTGCTAAAATAATTAGTATAGTGAGTTTTGGAAAGAACTAAAGTTGTGAAAAACAAATATTAATCCAATGTGAACTGGCCCAACGAGTACAACTAAAATCTCCAATCACAATACCGAGTTTTCAAAAAATCGAATACATCGAGTAAAACAAGCATCAAAGTTCTTTTATAATTTTTGGTTAAAGGTGAAGGATGTGTTGGCGGATTCGGAAAAACTGAAAAATGGTGGGTAAAAAATAAACGCCTGCGGATGTATTTTTTTAATATGATGATACTGATGACGAGACTGAGTTGTGAGGTTGCTAGTAGATTCAGTGTATTTTTCACAGAATTTGCATTTGTAAAATTACAAAACTAAGATGTCATTGGCAAGCTGAATTATATATTTACTAAATTTTTATAATAAAATATTCTCCATAACCACGTTAAATTTTTTCAGTATACTTTAGATTGAACAAAGTAACTAGGAAATGGCTTGAAGGAAGCACGTGTTTACAACTGAATTCTGTCGCCCCAAAAACGGAAATAGTTTTAAAGGTAATAAAATATTTTTTTCCCCAGACTAATACATTTCAACTTCTAATAAAAATATTAATGTTTAAAGAAGTCTAACAACGTAGATTGATTTAATATTTTAAAAAGAAAATTATTCAATGATAACGTTTTTATTTGTTTTCAGGGAACAATGGTGAAATCCTAAGATTGCTAAATTATATATCTACATCGTAAAGGTAAATTTTGCTTCATTTTTTAATGAAAATCTTAAGTCAATGATGAAACAACACAGACCTGTACTAAACATTCATTGAAAGAAATGCAATATTCTGAAATTAAGACTCTAAGCATTGAATTTAAAAAACCAGGCATTCAAAAAGTAAATAAGGCCATTTTTAATCTTTTTCAGAGAACCGAATGTTTAACAATTCCAAATGTTAAATCTTTGAAGATTTTCCCTTCAAGGTTAGTATGTATCCAATTTCATTAATTTTTTTTAATTTAAATGATGATAACTTTAAAATTTCCTTTTGCGGTTTCCACCGGAAGTTCTGCTAATGACGGTTCTTGGATTGTCTGATTTTTTTTTTATAAATGTATATAATATCTTAAACGTATATTTGTAACTGTATAGAACTTTCTTATTTTCTACCAGCTGCACACTCAAGGATCCGAAAAATGTACCATTGTAAGTGCGTATTCTTTGTGTCAGAGTTTAAAAGGACGAAAGGCAAACTGGCTTTGAAAGGTAATTATAACCGAATTTTATGAATTATTAATCTTTTTTCGCTTCTATTCCTTTCCTCCGGAAATTCATTATAGTTTTGAAACTTAATACTATTCCAATTTTTTCAAACTCAGTAATCTCGTTGCTTTTATCTATTTTCAGGTAGTGGCAAATGTTAATTTTTTGGAACGCCTGTAAATGTTTTCTTAGAAATGTATATTATTATTTACACCAAGAGAAGAACCGTACTATAATTACACTTTTTTCATGAATAAATTTGTAAATTTTTAATAAAAAATATATTATAGAAAACCCAATTCTCTCTTACCACTTTTACTTACTGAAATTCAAAGTTAAAATCGAGAAAGATATTTGATAAATTAGTTTAGTTTGGAAAAAAAAATTGAAGCTAAATTGTGTACAGATGCCTGAATAGACATTTTATGCAGTCTTTTTTGGACAAGTTCATAGCATTTCAAAATGTAGTTATATTTACCCCATAGTAGAACGTAAATTTTAAATGAGCAAATTTCTAAAATTATTTGACGGCATATAAGAAGGATTTTAAACGTTTGGAAAATAACTAAATAGAAATAAAGTTTGTACAATTAACGTTTGATAAAATTATTTAAATTGCGAGTTTCAATCAACCTAAAATATGTGCAGACAAAAGCACCTGAAGATGCTTGAACTAAAGAAAGCAATAAAGTCCTTTGGCGAAGGTATAGCTGCAAACAGTTTTGGCCTAGAATCATCACAAACAAATAATAGCAAAAGAGCTGATTGACTGAGACGGATATATTTGTTAGATGTTCCTATGAAACGCAATGTAATCGACAAACTTGTAATTTTAGCAAAGGCATACTAAATAGAATAGTGAAATTGATCCTTAAACCCTAAGAATATTCTACAGAAAGTGCATGTAATATATTCTTGGACGAACGTGTTGTCCAGATGGATTAGAAACATTGCGTAAATTTCTCCTTATAATCCTGTTTCATTTTACTTTTTAGAAAGTATGTATATACAATGTTTTTATTAATATTATATTACTTATCTTTCTGGTTTCTACAAAATAGTCGATTTTTTTCTCCTACCCTATTTCTTATTCTATCGTATATATAAGAACAATTAGCAAAAATTTTCAGTGAATTCAAATAATTGGGTTGTATAAAAGTCCATTTCGACACGAGAACAAGATGAGAATCTATTGCAACGCACTAAATCTCTTCAGATGTATAAATCTTCTATTTGTACTCGTTAATTTTCATAACACCGCGCAGAAAGGATCAGGGACAGATTCCGACTCAAATTCCTACACCATGAAATATCGTCACATATTTAACTAATAAAAATTTACTTTTACAAATATGTATCCAATAAGCAATACTTAAAATTACACATGAAATTAGAACATTTTATACATAAACGTATTTTAATAAAAGCCTTTAGCTTAATAAAATAACTCAACACATTGAATTTCAATGCTGTTTTTGCAGACTAAATATTTATTTAAAAATTTTTGATTTTTATTCAATAACAAAGACTTTTAAGCTTCAATGTGACGGGAGCCAGGTTTGTCGGCTAAGAAATCAGCATACTGTTGGTACGGAGTAGCACCCAAAGGCATTTCCTTCCACAAATCGGGAGTCAAGTAAGCATAGGTCTTTGCAATTGCTGCATATGTAGCCTTAGCGAAATTGCCTAAGGTACCAGTAGATCCGCGAGCCGAGGTGTAACAATCTTGAATACCAGCCATAGTCAGCAACTTCTTTGGTACGGGAGCAGAAACAATGCCAGTACCACGGGGAGCAGGAATTAAACGAACAGAAACTGAACCACATTTACCAGTCACTTTGCAAGGTACAGTGTGGGGTTTGCCTATTTTATTACCCCAGTAACCACGTCGTACAGGTACCACAGACAATTTAGCCAGTATAATAGCGCCACGAATGGCAGTAGCAACCTCCTTGCTGCATTTCACACCTAAACCAATGTGACCGTTGTTATCGCCAATCGCAACAAAAGCCTTAAAACGAGTACGTTGCCCGGCACGTGTTTGCTTTTGTACAGGCATGATCTTCAAGACTTCATCTCGCAGTGCAGAACCCAAGTAAAAATCAATTATTTCGAATTCTTTAATAGGCAAAGAGTATAAGTATATTTCTTCCAAAGAGTTAATTTTGCCATCACGAACTAAGCGACCCAATTTTGTTACTGGAACCCATTCTTTCGAGTCTTCCTTACCACCACGGCCACGACCACCGCGTCCACGACCGCGACCTCTACCACGGCCTCCACGACCACCTCGAGAACCAAATCCTCCACGGAAACCACCACGGGCTGGAGCTGCGTCCGCCATTCTACAAGTACAAAAAATTATAAGCAACAATAATTATACTTAGATTGAAAACTCAATTTAAAATAATTTGTAAAACTTTTAAGAATCAGACACCTTTTTAACCATCTTTAGATCAAAAACCATGCAATTGCAAATTGACCTTCCGGTGGAAACCGCAAAAGGAAAATTTAAGAGCTTCATCATTTAATTACAAAACTCCACAAAGTAACATTGCCAACATGACGCCATCTTGGACACGTGGTCAGACACAAAACAATTAACAAAATAATAATTTTACAACCGAATGTTCTGATGATAATCATGTACAAATGCTTAAACTTTTATTCTTTCTTAACTTTAAAAAACTAAAAAATTATATACTTACTTGTAGTCTGATTATTTAAGTTAATAGGGTGAAGGTAAAAAACCGAATGGACGAGATGCTACTCGTATTTTATTATAATCTTGCCGATATGAACAAAGTCGCAACATTATTAACGACGGCGGAACTTATTTACCATTGTGCGGTTTTACACACATCAACTTTTCTTGCTCAAGTTTTGTTGTTTCGGTTAGAAAGAAAGAGAAGGTTTTATACACCGCACATTGTGTGTTAGCAGGCGGTTTAGAGAAGGAAATGTGCTTCTATAAAACTTTGAGATCATCAGGTGAAAACAATTTTTCCCTAGGATAGAAATTAAAGTTTCTTGAGATAAATAATAACTAATTAGTAATTTATTATTTAAACACTAGATCTTTTTTATAAAAAAATTTAGATAATCTTAATTTTTTATATTATTTATCGATATTACACCAAACCATTGGTTGGCATCTTCAGGAAAAACAAAAAGTGTATAAACATTTTATTAAATTAATCAAGAAATGAAAAATTAAAATAAAAAAATTAATTATTTATACAATTTCTGTTTTTCCTCAAGATGCAAAGTAAAGTAAGATTTTTACGCATATGACATAAACTGCAAAATAAGGAAAATTCACGTCATCTGTTTTTTGCAAAATATTTCACAATAAATATTTTTTTCACTTACGTATGTACATGCATATGTATATAGATTATGTGTGTATTTTCTTGCTTGTGTGCAAGAAAATATTTAATATATCTCGATAAATAAAGTGTCCTCTTCATGTCGGAGCTTATTTTAACTTATTTACTAAATCTTCAAAATAATTGTACGAACAGTGTTTTCAAATCGTAAATCAAAAATCTAACATTGATGTTTCAGTATAATCGAGTGTAGAATTTAGATCGCATTATAAATAAAAAATTTGCAGTCTGTGCCAAAAGTAAAGCCAAAGGTTAATCTGTGGTAAATCTTCTATCAATAAACCAGCTCATTAGAGGTATTTCTACTTCATTTGCAACGACTGAACTTTTATATGGCTTTTCCATATACATTTGTTAATCATAACATTGATTTCTGTGCGACAGGAATTGTTTTTTAAAGTTGCATCTGTTTTGGGTGGCAATTAGGACCCAACCACTTCTTCCTGTATTTTTTTTTTAAGTAAAAGCAACCTAGAAATGATAAAAATACATACTGAGCATTATTGTAATATTTTTGAAAACCATGAGTATGCTGGATGAAAGCTCAAAAACTTTTGATTTTCATTATACTGATTGTCACACTGTAAATTATGTATTGTGTTTTTCAAGGCCGTACAAAAATATCGAAAGAAAAAATTAATCTTTGAAAATATAGAACCATACATGTCATCATAGATACCTGTGTCGGCCATTGTCTGTGGTTTGGGGCAAGAGAAATGTAGAAATGTAGAGTATAAGAGAACAAGGTAGAATTTTATAACAATTTTAGAAAAATATAAGTGTTGAGCATGGCTTTTAAAAAGAGCTAACAAGGAAACAAATTATAAAGCAATTTAAACATAAACGTTTTTCCTCCATATTATATTTGGTTTCTTTGCAACCGTATTAAAATAATATGCATGCAAGAGTAAAGTTTCCTCTTTAGTAGCGTTTTTTCAATACTGAAAGAAAGATGTTGGCATCACATCCGTTGAGCATTTGACGCATCATCAATAAAACGTTTATTACAACACTTTAATTGTGGCTAGATCACTTTAGGAGAACAAAAGTATATTGTTTTAGCATAATTAATATGCCATATGCCATAATATAAAATGACCTTAAAGTGTTTTGTGGTGTTTTCATAAACCAGCTGCGTTCAATGGTTATTTGGTAAATTAACCGTTTAAAATTAAATTTATTTAACAGAATTAATTTATTATAACTCTAAAATATGTTTCTATTAATAAAAAAAACATTTCCTTCTACGATAACTAAAACTTATGAGTTAAATATAAGAACGTGTGCAACAAAGTTGTAACGTGATTTTGGTTTACAGTAAATCTTAATTTCATGCCTTAACACGAATCTATGTCTAACATTTAAATAACTTCATCTGTAAGAGCAATGAAAATAAAATAAGCGGCGGCAAGTTCCAAAACGATGACTCGACTTCACCGAACGACTTGAAATATTTTACCCTGCCTTTACACATGTAAAACCAAATTTAATTTAACTAAAATAAATTTTTTGTTATGTATATGCTAATGTGCATTTTTGATGCTAGGAGCAATGGGCAAGAATCCAGTTTAGCGAAGCCATTTCAAAAATAAATAATATTAAGGGTGGAAGAAGAAGGAAAAATAAACAAAAAAAATCAAATGAAAAAATGTGCATAAATTTACGGTCGTTCATATTTTTCGACTTTTAAGAAAAAATTGCGATTGAGCACTAAATTTTCGAGCATACATATACTACTAACTATATACATATGTATGTCTGAATGAACCTGTAAATTCAAAACTTAACGAAGTAAATTGGTAAATAATTATTAGTTACAAAATTGTAGGATAAATATGCTTGTATGTATGTATATATACAGTTGCGGTCAATATAATTGCACCACGCACAAATTTATACTGAGTCCGTTTACATCTACTTAACTGTTGGGCCGATTCAACTCAAAACAAAATAATAAATTCTTTAATATTTATGGTTTAGTATCACAAGAAAATTATTTGTTTTTTTTTCAACTGTCTATAATACGCTAATTCATTTAAACAAAAAACTTAAAACATACGTCAAAATAATAGCACTTCAGTTCATTTTTAACAAAAATTAGTGGTCTTCCTCAAAATAAAACAAAAATTTTACTTAGATATTTTGTAGATAAATTAACTGTATGCTTTCAATACTTTGTCGCGTGCCCATTGTTTGCTATTACTGCGGCACAACGCCTTCCTACGGAATCCACTAAATGCTGGCATCAACTTTGGTAGAATTCTAAATTTTCTGCACAGCCTCCCAGAGCCCTACACCTTTCTTTATTTCTGTCCGTAGATTTTCGATAGGGTTCAAATCTGGGGACTGTGCAATTTTTTTTGCCATTTTGCTGGTGTGTTTGGAGTTATTGTCTTGCTGGAAAACCCACACCAGCGGCATTTCGTAGGAATCATACGGCAGCATAATTTCATCAAGGATTTTTACATATACCGATGAATCTATAACGGTTTTGATCCAATAGATAGGACCTTGATACGAGAGGCAACCCCATACCGTAATACTATGACCTCGATGTTTGATAGTTTTTGCTGTAAATTGTGGCTTGTATTCACTGTTAGGTGGCATACGGACAAAACATCCCCTTTCCATCAAAGAGAACAATTTTGGATTAGTCAGTCCATAGCACATTTTCCACTTTTCCTTTGGCCAATTTAGACGTGCTTTAGCAAAAGATATCCGTTTAGCGACATGCTTAGAGGAAAGGAGCGGCACTTTTCGAGCACTACAGGCATTGAGGCTTTATTCTCGAAGCCTGCGGCGAATAGTTTCCACGCTTCCCGGCACATCTAATGTTTTTTTGAGCTCCGTAGCTGTCACAAAGAGATTTGTTTTAGTCGTCGGTACTAACCGTTTTACTATTAAGGGTAACAAAACTCGCTTCCTACCACGGGATTAAACTTTTTGCTCATATCTTAGGTCATTATTATCATTTTATTGAAGCAGCCCAGCAATTTATTTGGGAATACAATTTACCCTCGGACGCAAATTTTTTTATTAGTTCACGTTTTTCAGGAGAACAATGCTTTTCGGGACAAATAACTATACAATTTTTATTACCTTTCGTTTTTAATTTTTTGCGCAAAATTTTGCACAACAAATTTAAAAACGCCTACTGTTGCTATTTTATTAACTGCATGAAATTGTTAGTGTTGACAAAAGATCTTTTATAACTGATTAACAGTTACGAAATTTTACAACAAATGCACACACTCTGAAAAAATGTAATAGAGGTTAAAGTGGCGAAGTTATTATCGTGTTTACTTTGTGTGCATTTAAATCGTTTAATATAATTTAAAAGTTCTAGAGTAAATTAGAGAAGACAGTATTTTATTACAACTTCAAAATAAACCTACAAGATTCGCTCTTATATTTTTCTATGTTTCAGTCAAGATTCGGTCGCTAGCCACGAAATATCGAAGTTCGTTCTCCCATTTGCGGTTCGCGACTGAATCTTGATTAAAACAACAATGCCATACAATATTTTGAGAGCGAATCTGGTAGGTTCATTTTGAATTTTGTTGTGAACAACGATAAAATCATAGATAATTAATTAGATAGTACACGAGGTAAAAAATCTCGGCAAGTGGCCCGCCACAGTTAACCGCTTTGTTTTTACAAGACAGCATGCTATTCAATTTGTATGCATCTGTCTCTTTTATATAAAGGAGTTAATGAATTTTATTTGTTTACATTTTTATTTTACAATTTTATGCAAGTTGGCGCAAATATTTAGAAAATGTTCGTTTTTAGCTATAATTTTGTAATTTTTGCGCCAATTTACTTGCCAATTTTACAGCAGAGGTGTTATTTAACAGCAAAACATTTATTTGTGTAGCAAAGGATTAAGAAGAAGGTTAAAAAATGTGAGTATTTTTCTTCCTAAGGAAAAATTTTTCTTTCTTAGGAACAAGTTTTAATTACTTAATTAATTAATAAATTAATTTAATGTATCTAGCACCATCTGTGTTTGACTAGTATAGTTTTGGAAATTCTTATAATTTATCACCAGCCAGTAATTTACTTTTTATTTTCAGGAACTCTCACCATTCAGAGTACTATTCTTGTGGTTTTCCACCAGCCACACAAATAAATTACACATCTACGTAATATGGTGTTTCCACGGCACCTGCTTCGCTTTCTATTCTTGCTTCACACCCCAATCATAAGCGAATCAACCTGCTTCGCCATACAAAATTTTGAGAGCGAAGCTGGTAGATTCATATTGAAGCTAGTTGCGAAGCAAGTAAAAATCCTCTCTTCCCTAATTTTTATCGTAAGTTTATCTGCACTAGTTATCAAAATTAAACGTTTTTGTAAACAAAGAAAATTTACAAACAAAATAAAGTTAAAACTTAATTAATTAATTTTAATTTTATAAAATTAAAAAAAAATGGATAGGAAAAAAAATTATACTTAATGCTATCGCGGCAAGAAGGATATCTTCTGTTGTTTTTCAACTGTTGTTGTTGTTTTTCAACTGTTGTTGTTGTTTTTCAACTTATGTTTTTCTGTTTAATAACAACTGCCAAATCGAAGCAGATAAATGAGTCGTGTAAACAGCATGATTCACAAACTTGCTTCAGAGAGCGAAACACGAGATTCAAATTGTCGTGGAAACAGGCTATAATTTATCTATGGATAAAATACTGTCTTTTCTAATTTTAAAAACAAGTTATCGTTTTTTATCTCTACTATTTGTCAACAACTGTAAACAATGAAAAATCAAAACATCCATATATATAATGAAAATGGTGTGTTGTGCCAAAGAATGCGTGCAAAGTTAAAATGTTTAGAATATTGTAAAATGAATATATGAGTTATATGTTTTACCTTTTTTATCCATTTTAAACAATCAAAATTCGCGCAAAATATTCATGTTTGCACGTAATAGTTACAATAGTTAAACGTCAAAACATAACAAGAAACCAGTAGTATGAACACCACGGTTCGCTATTGTGGTTCAAAGAGCGAAATAAGTGGTTATTTTTACCGTCTTAACATGCCATAATCAAGGTAAATTGTCTGCTGTTATTATCAATACAAAATACCCAGCTAAGTGGTTGCAACCATAGATTTGGCAGCCCTATATAGTTTTTATAAATTAATGTGCATTTAACAAGGAAAGCCAAATTAAAAAATATCTTTTGCAAAACGATTAGGAATAAAAGACAATATTTTTAATTACTTTGTGAAAAATTAAAGTAAAAGTGTAGCAGACTTTGTTTGAAAAAATAAATAAATAAACTTTAAAATATAGTATATGAAAAAAGCCGGTTTTACGCAAGTGCAAAAGAGAATCAGAAATGACAGTCGGAGATGCACTATATTATTTGACAGTAGGAAATCCCGTGAGCAAGACAATAATTGGCACCACTTCGTCAATACTTTTTAAAGACCCTCAGGTAAAATAGTAAATCATTTCAATTGTAAAATTCTGACAATGATGAATGATTTACTTATAGATGGCAAATGGAAAATCTCCAAACATGCTGAAAAATTTCGTTATTCCGCCCTTGTGGAAATTGGCTGGACGTAATTATAATTTTGTGCGTGTGGCAGGTCTAAGTGGCGCCTCCGCTGTTGTCCTAGGTGCCATTGGTAGTCATCGTTTAAATATCCAAGAAAAGCCTGAACTTCGTAGTATATTTGAGACAGCTAATCATTTTCATTTCTTTCACTCCATTGCTTTGTTAGGTATGCCTTTGGCGAAATATCCGATGGTGGTGAGTAAAATTTCAGTAACTTTTTAACAGATTATATTAAAAAAAACATTTTTTGTTTTTAGTCTGGCGCATTAATGGTAATAGGTACATTATGTTTTAGTGGAACACTATATTACCGCGCCTTCACCAATAATAAGCCACCGTTTGCCCGAATGGCTCCCATAGGCGGTACTTGTTTAATACTTGCTTGGATAAGTTTATTAATCTAAACATTTTAAAGAAACGCAGATTTGTAATTTTTTCTTAAAAAACAAACTACAACAATCTTGTTGCAATTTTTTGCTTTATAATAAAACAAATTGTATTTTTCTACAACCAATTTCAAATTATTGTGCATTAGGGCAAACTTACTCTGATAAAGTGTTAAGTTAAAATTTGAAGATCTCTTAATGATTCATCATTGCATATTTGAGAAAATTAGATGTGGAAACTTTGAAATACTTTTTGCAAATACTTTGCTTTACTTCGGTAAAAATACGGTATTTCGATCGCAGAAAAAAGTTAATATAATTATAATAGAAAATGTTTCAAAAGAGGCGAAAGATGTCGCAATAGTTATAGTGTAAAGACTATTAGGACGGGCGGAAAGGGATCGCATGACAATAAAAATGATAAATTGACAATCTTAAAAATTCTAAATAAATATACATAAACAAATTTTCAGGATACCAGTCGAAGAAAAATTGCACAAATCCTTAAAAACAAGCAATGTACTTCACTGACTGTTTAAACCTTACGAAGATAAGGCCGATCAACCCCAAAGAAGTTGTTAACATAAGATAGAATTAACTACTTCTATCTTAGAATTAACTACTTCTATCTTAGCATTGAGAGGAGACTTACAGATTAGTGTACAAATTGAATTAGAATTATTATATTATCTCTTGTAATATCAGTTAATCTGACTTATATCATGCAGAATTAAACCAACCTTAAAGCTGATGACATTCATATCAAATACGTATCTGTTATATCTCACCCAAACAACAATACCAATATTGTATAAAAAGTTTATTCAATCAATGAAATAACAATTGCTGTTGCTTAATTAATATTTTCAGTATTGAATATTAATAAGCCGCCTACTCGAGTTGACTACCTCAAAAACGTTACATACAAAAGTGAAGGCAAAGCAGTGATATAACTGATTAATAACTAACTGACATGTACATAGTTCACTACACTACAATTCCTCCCCCAATAAGAAATCCTCCAACCGTTTTGGAACTGCCTTTGCCGTTTTGGTCGCCTTGGTGTCTCTTCTGCATCCTCGCCCGCTCCATCCCTTGGCTGGTATTCATGAGGCACATTAGTTGACGACGCTAAGCCGTCTCGCTCATATTCATATTCTGCGGATTCTAAAACTTCTGCAACGCATCTTTGTTGGTTGTCTCTAAGTGTTGTGGTTTCCTCATCTATTGAAGACAAAGGAGCTTCATCCCTCTGGGGTGTTGATTTACTAAACCTTGAAGATCCCCAACTGTCAGATGATACATCTACATACGGTCTCCGTAATTGATCAATGTGTCTTGCAATATCATTTACATTTGCCAAGACTTTATAGTTCCGTGATCCTGAAGACTTTAATGGCAGCCATCGTTCTCCCTTTCCAAAATTTCGGTACCAAACCTTGTCACCCACTTTAAAATGTCTAACAGTTTGTGCATTTTCGCGCCGTGGACTAGTATTTTCATCAACATTTTCCGGTGTAATGTGACTTAATAATCTTCCTTCCCATTAAAATTGCAGCTGAACTTTTATGTGAATTTACAGACGGGGTTGTTTGTAGGCATAGCAACAGGTGGGCTAAACCTTTTTCAACATTGTTTTTGAGCATTTTCTTTAAATGATTTTTAATAGTTTGTACAAACCTTTTAGCCTGACCGTTTGATGAAGGATGATATGGCGCTGTGGTAATGTGTTTAATGCCATTTCCTTTTAAATATAACACAAATTCATGCGACACAAAGTTACGTCCATTGTCAGACACAATTGTATCTGGTATGCCATGTGTTGCAAAAACGTGCCTCATCAACTGTATTGTTCTGGATGAACTAGTATTGTCAGTTATTTTTACTTCCACCCACTTACTATGAGAATCGAAAATTATGAGAAAATTGGTACCCAAAAACGGACCAGCAAAGTCGATATGTAACCGTTACTACGGTTTAGGTGTTTCCGGCCACGTCTTTGGTTCTGCTGCTGAAGGATTTTTGCTGTTTTCAGAACATATCTGACAGTTCCTGGCTGTCATCTCGATGTCATTATCGAGACCGGGCCACCAGATATAACTTCTTGCTGTGACCTTCATTGCTGTCATACCCTGATGAACTTCGTGAAGAATTTCTAACATTTTGGAGCGTAAACTAGATGGAATGATGACTCTTGAAGCCCATAGCAAACAGTCACCATTCACGGATAGTTCAAGAATTCTAGTGGAATAAGGCTTAAAATGATCTGACTTTTCTTGAAACTCCCTATGATTTGTTTTAACATGTTGTGACACTTTGACCAACACAGGATCTCTTAAGGTTGCTTCTGCAATTTCATTTGCCGTTATTAAAAAATGATTTTCAATTTCACCACAATATAGAATTTCTGGAACTTCTGGAACTTTAAAGTGTAATTCTAATGATAACCGACTCAGAACGTGAGCATGAGCTTCCCTTCACGATATTTTATATCGTACTGGTAGGCGCCTAACATCAATGACCAGCGTAACATTCTGGGCGATATATGCTGGGATATCGGCTTCTTTGTGTCAAATAACCCCAACAGAGGTTTCTGATCTGTCACTATAATGAATTTCCGACCACATAAAAACTGATGAAACTTGTTAAGGCCAAAAATGACCGAAAGTGCCTCCTTATCTAGTTGTGAATAATTCTTTTCAGCTGGTTGTAATGTTCTGGATCCAAAAGCGATCGATGCTTCTCTACCATCTGGCATTATGTGGGCTCCCACTCCGTATGGTGAATCATCACCACATAAAATCAATGGTAATTCTGCGAAGTAATGTACCAATACCCTATCTGAGTGCAATATTTGCTTCGCCCGGCTAAAGGACAACTTTTGTTCGATTCAAGGAGGCACTTTCGGTCATTTTTGGTCTTAAAAAGCTTCATCAGTTTTTATATGGTCGGAAATTCCTTATAGTGACAGAGCATAAACCTCTGTTGGGGTTATTTGACATCAAAAATTTTATTGGTTTACCTTTATAATCGCCAAGCTTTTTTTTATCGAATACAGACTTAAATTCCGCTATTTCATTCGGTATTTCCAATTCGATTTTGAAACTGTTAAACAAATCCCTAAAGCTTCAAACCAGTTCCGACCTATCAACGCTGGACCATCACCAGCAACGACCAACAATTCCAACTTTTTACTTTGGCTGCCTTGGGTAACCAGTACATTTACTTTAGTTTGATATGACATTATTTTAATTCCATGTGTCCAAATTTTTCTCTAAACAAATTTTCACTTACAATGGAGTGACTTGCCCCAGAATCAATTTCCATTACAATTTCCTCTTGTTCATTATTACTGGTCGTTGCATATCCGATATTTTTTAGATGCTACCGACAAAACATAATTACATTCGTTATATGGAATGGATAGTGTTATAAGCGACGAAGTTAAGGCTCTTTTAGAATAATAAATAAAAAATAGATTTAAAATAAATAATAAATTAAAAATTAAAAAAATAATTAAAATTTTTTTGTTAGTTATGTAAAAAACATTGTAAGTAACGTTCTACATTTCTCTAACTTTGTAGTGATGAAATCGCTACATTTTTCGACAAATATATTTTTTTCCTCACCTCCATACAAAAATCCCCAGTGTGCGTCGCCATTAAAAATTTGTTTTTGTATTTTCTACCACATATATTAAGCGTATACAGTGCAAGCTTGGTATATGTGGCTACCCATTGTTTACGAAAAACGGGTTCTATTTCGTGATTTTTATGTCATTTTTTTTTATGAAAACATATAACATAGATTAGTTATCATTATTTCATAAGAGAATTTGTTATTTAATTTCCGTTTCCTAGTATTTGTATGTTTAAATATTTAAAATTTCGTATGTGTGAAGAAAATTATTTTGTGTTTTTCTCTTTGTTTTTCAAAATTTTTTTTATTGTCAATAATTTTTAAATTATAAAAATTAATTTCCTGAAGAAGCTTTCCAACGCAAAGCGAAATACTGAATTTAGATGTGTTAAATATAATTAAAAAGACCTATATGAAGATAAATGCTTATTTATTAAATATTGAAATTAAAAATAATTAAAGTGGAGATTCCAGAAATTTAATTTGCGTGAATTACATTGTTGAAAATAATTATCAGTCACAAATTCTGTAATCATTAATTTAATTTTTTATTATGCTACCATTTTTCTCTAGACTTCAATTTTATTATTAAAATAAATTTTAAAACAATCAGTTCGATTAGAAATCATATATTTATTTTTAAGAGGTTATGGGCCTCTCAGCACTGTGTGCTTAAACTGTATTTTAAAACTTGTTAGATAGTTCGGTTGGGCTTTTTGTTTTTAATTACGCTGCAAGATTTTTTATAAAGTTGAACCGAGACAACTATGAGCTGTGGAAGTATAAGATGCAGTTGCTGTTAAGAAAACACAAGGTTTCAGATATTATTGAAAATGAAATAACTGCAAATCCTGATGGGAAGTGAAAAGCGCGTGTATACAGAGGCATCTGTTTTGATTGGTTTAGCTGTGGAGGAATCGTTTTCCAATCTCGAATAGTAAAAATGCCAAAGATGCTTGTAAAATTTTGAAGACATACCATATGAAATCAACATTGAAATTGTAGTCTGGTGCTAATATAGATAAACATTTAATACACTAGAATATACAAATGAATATGAAATAGCCAATAATTTCAACAAATACTTTGTGACTAGTATTGAGTCAATTAGATCAAAAATAAATTATGTGCAATATATTCACAATCTATCTTTGATAACTTGTCAATTTAAATTTCGCTTAAAATTTCGTTGGAAAATTTGGAATTAATATGTAAGAATTTGAAAAACAAATCGGACTTTAAAAGAATAAATCGTGGAATAATAATTGATAACTGGAATATAATAGGAAAAATGATGCTTGACATTATAAATACATATTTTCAAACAGACATATTTCCCGAAAACTGGAAAACTTCAATGATAACTCCTATTGAAACAGTTTTAAGAACGAAAAGATGTGAAGAATTCCGACCTATTAATGCGTTAAAAACATGCGAAAAGATACTAGAGAAGGTAGTTAAGGAACAACTAGAAAAGTACATGGAAACAAACAAATTATTATCAAAATATCAATCAGGATATAGGAAGAAATTCTCATGTGAGACAGCCGTAAATTATGTAATTAATAAGTGGAAGAAAGTAGAGAAAAATAAAAGTATTGTTGGAATATTTCTAGACTTTAGAAGAGCTTTTGAAACTATTGATAGAAATATTTTGCTACGAAAACTGTTTCATTACGGCATCAGAGACACAGATGAGATTGAGATTGAGATGGTTTCAATCATATCTAACAGGAAGGAAGCAAGTAACAAAAGTAAACGGCACAAGGTCGAGTCCGATTTTAAATGAATACGGCGTGCCTCAAGGATCAATTTTGGGTGCATTACTATTCATAATATATATCAACGTATGCCAAGTGTATTAGAAAAATGACAGATAATTCTTTATGCGGACGACACGCTAATTTCTGCAGAGGGCGAATCAGATCAGCAGTGCTATAACAACTTAAATTATGATATGGAAAATATAAAGAAGTGGCTAAATATGAACAAGCTTAAATTAAATGAGACTAAAACCAAAATATTAGAAATAAATGCGAACACTAATGTTGTTTTTAGGGTAAATGATCAAGTGATAGAAAAAGTTTGCGATGTAAAATATTTAGGAATGTTTATTGATAAAGAACTAAAGTTTAACGCGCATATAGACTATATTTGTAAAAAGATTGGAAGGAAAATAAGCTTTTTTAGGAGAATAAGGAGGAATATAACAATTGAAACGCCGATAAACATTTATAACACAATAATTAAACCGCATTTTGAGTTCGGTTCCACGATTATATATTCATGCTGCACTAGAAAACAAGTAGAGCGATTACAGAAACTGCAAACATGGCCATGCGGACAATACTGAAATGCAATAGGTACACATCGATCAATTTCATGGTAAGCGCGCTGAAATGGTTGAACATAAGGCAGAAGATTGCAATCAACACAATAAATTTTATACGGAAAATGAGAACGGGTCAAGCACCAGAATATTTAACAGAACAAATATCGTATGTAGGGGATGTTCAATCACATCAGCTAATAATAGCAGCTTTAGGATTAAGCGGGTGACAACTACAGCAATGCAGAGGAATTTATTCTACAAAGGCTTACAACTTTACAATAATCTTCCGACCCATGTGAGGGATGAGCAGAACTCACATTAATTTAGAAAATATATAGCAAATTTTGTTAAATATAACTCATTGTGTTTAAAGATTATTTTTAATACTAATAACAATATTAAAAAAAAATATATATATGAAATGAAATTATTGTTTTCAAAATTGTATTCGCTTGAGGAAAAAATGTCCGAGTCATGAATGGTTTCAATGTTTCTGAGCAGTCTTCCAAACACATACGACACTTTAATTACAACTCTAGAGGTTAGGGATGCAACGGATGTTACAATGGCTTTAGTGGAAAACAAATTAGTGGAAGAATATGAGAAACAGAAAAGGAGACAGTCTTGTGATGATACTGTGTTGAGTACTGTTAACAAATTTAAATCCCATGGTAGTATTTCCTAAACGATGTTATGTCATTATTGCCATGGCGTTGGTCACATTTGTAATAACTGTGGGAAGTTGAAAAATAATAAGTGTAATAATAACAAAAAAGCAAAAGCTGTTGAAAATAGCAAAGATTGCGCTAGTTCTTGCTTTGGATTGAATGTTAAAGCTGATATGTGGGTGGTTGATTCCGGCGCAACTTGCCACACCTGTAGCATTAAAGAAGAATTTATTGGTATTGATCTAACTTGGCGTGAAAACGTTGCTTAAGCAAATAGGAATGTAGTGTATTCTGCTGCAAAAGATTCCTGTATAATAAATTTGGTTAATATAAAAGGCGCTGAAATTTCAATTACTGTCCAAAATGTTTTGTATATTCGTTTAGAGCAAATCTGTTAACTACAGAAAATGTCGGCTGTTGGTTTTAAAGCTTTTTATGGTTAAAATTGCAGAATGTTTGACAGAAATGATAATAATGATGTGAAGTTGGTGTTGCGAAATGTACTGACAATTTTACCAACTAAAAACGCGGAAATTCAAAGAAGGTTTTCAAGAGTATAAGATTGGATAATGAGGCTGAGTAATAATCAAAGAAAGTGATAGATTTTCTTCAAAACTATGGCATTATGTGTCAGTTGACTGCCCCGTACAGCCCACAACAGAAGGATGTGACTGAAAGGGAAAACAGCTGAGATGTCTCGTTACCTTCTTGTGGAAGCTGGTTTACCTAATACATATTGGGGTGAAGCCATTATATGTTATAGTTATTTACAACATTTGTTGGTTATCAGTTCTTTACCATGCATCCCATATAAAGATGGGAGGGTCAAAAACCCAACATCACTAATTTCCAAGTTTTCGGGTCCAAAGCCTATGTATGAAATGAAAATGAGGAACAAATTTGATCATAAGTCTGAATTCTTGACACTCATGGGTTCCGATCAGCAATCTATAGGATTACGTTTTAATAATACGAAAAACAATAAAGTCCGTATTAGAAGAGATTACAAATTCATAACTGTGAATACAGAATTTAAGTTAAAAGGTAATTATAATTCATCGTCGAATAATGATCACTTGGAAATCAAAATTTTTGTTCTAACCGTGCCAACGAATACTGTAACAAAGATCATTCTGTAGTTTTGAAAATGATTTTGAATATTTTAGTAAAGATGGTCAAAACGATGATAATTTAGTAGATGAACCAATGTTAAGTAAGACGATCAGTCAGAAAGAATGAAGGTGTTCCACCAGTTAAGTATTCTAATTTGGTGGTGTCAGATGATGTTGTTGAACCTAGAACGTGATGTAAATATTGTTGGGTGCAAATGGAAATATAATATCAAACGTGGTGTTGATGGTAAGTTAGATTCAGAGGTTTAAGGCCACAGGATTCAACAAACATACGGCTACGGTTATGATGAGGTGTTCGCACCTGCTTTACGTCAACCAACATTTCGTATTTTGTTGCCTGTGGTTTCGTATTATGTATGAGCCACCCTTTTGCTTTTAATTTAATTTTGTTACAGCGGCCATAGTAGTAAAAATAGCGTTGCCTAATACTTATAGCGGACACCTCTTAATTTAAATTTTTTAATTGTTTTTATAACACGTAATTTTCGTAAATTTATAGCTTTTACTATTTAAAACAAAAATTAGGCCATATATTTCAAAATCACGTTACTCTCGTTATGATATCCTCGTTTATTTTATTTTATTTTTCAAACTTGCAGCAGAGATAGTTGAACATTTTGTATACAAATTCCAAAGGTAAGACCATATTCTATGAGACACCATTTTGTCGTAGACTTATGTTTGTCTGAATATTATATTTTGTGGCTAAACTAAGCAAGCTAGATTCTTGGAGAGTTATTTGTATAATCTCCTTTTCGTATGTAGCCATTGTCCGAAATGGGTCTCGAATTATATAGATCACCTATTTTGGTGGTAGCGAGAAATGCTGTGCTAAGCAGTTGGCTTTTGTTGCAAAATAAATTTTTTTCGAAAGCGCATTTTAACGAGCATATCTCATAACAAACTTGGCTTTTAGAGCTCATGTTTCAATAATGAAAGAGTGATACTAATAATTACTTCACTTTCAGTGAGTCCTAACTTGAACAATTTTAACTTGTACAATTTTAACTTGTTTTCCGGTTCTACAGATAATTCTTATGAATAAGTTTGAATTTTTTTTGTGGGGAGTCAAGAGTAATGTTCTGAAAATAACGAAGCGAGCTTTTGGAAGCTGTGTCTGTTGGTTTTTTACTTGTGTCGTTATTGTAGTTTGCACAAAAAACCCTTGTGACCATCGTTTCCAAAATTTCATTCGTAGCTTGCTAGTTAAGTTTTCAGGTTTTAAAATACAGTGGCTAAGAGTAAAATAGGATATGTTTAATATTGAATTCTTACCTGTCAATTTCTCATATTCTATCGCGAAAGCATGTATTGGTTTTTATTTCGATTATGTTCGACAGATTCTGACCATGAATCTTGTGAATCTTGTGAGTTGTATATGTTTGTGTAAAATGGGAGTGAGCAATGATATTATCTTCTCCTGTGTATCTCCACATACCGTTCCAGTCGGGTATTGAAGTTGTTTTTTTATATCAAGTCCAAAGCTGATCCGAAACTGAGCTCTAATATTATTTGATTCGATATTGTTTATACAGATGGTGGCCTGTTCGGCTGAAATTCTAAGACGTTCGCTAACCGTTCGCTTACTAACTAACTGATTTAAATTAAGTTGTTACGAAGTGCTCCGCACACTGTTTTTTTTGCTGCGTACTTTGACTATTTCCGCACAAAAATCTATGTATTCTTCGATCCACTTGGATTAGTGGAGAAAGTGATGATGCTTCCTGTCTTATTGAGAGAGTTTTATTAGTTGCGGATGGGCATCCATCAATATTTGTTGTTGACACTATTTGGGTAACACTCTGATTTGAATGTCCCTTTTAGAGCACTGCTTATGACCGCTTCTAATGTACCTTTAGATGTTAAATTTTTGGACATTCGGTATGAGTCATGAAAAGCCTTCAATTTTAGGTATTTCCCATCAAAGTTAGTCAATGCTATCTTAGGAATAGCAATTGACTTGAAATCCGCCAATCTATTGTAACTCTGTTTTGATGATTAAATTGTGACGGATTTAACAGACTTCAGAAGATTCCTTTCTAGGTTTAGAAACCGCTCCATATTACAATTTTGCATTACCAGGCTGCCATAAAGTTTAGCTAACTGATAGTGCAGTTTAAATTTTTTTGATATGGTCTTCTTTCGACTGTGGTATCCTGTTGTATAGCTGTCTTCTGATCATGGCTCTCGAATGACGTCAATGTTTATGGTGTTTTGTGTCTTTGGGTAAAGTTCTGTTTTCCACTGAACCTATCTTCAATATTGCTTGCTCAAAATTATATTATGTTGTTCAATCATTGCGTTATATTAGTTTGCGCTTAAATATTTATGATTCAATATTGGTTTCAGAAACAACAATATTCTCAAGCAGCTGAAGCCTGTGTTCTTTTATATTAAAATTAAATGAACATAAAAATCAAATTTGCTACACTGTGCAAGGACCTAATTTCAGATATTGCGAATTTCTCTTTGTTGTTAAAATGAGAACAGACATTTAATCAATTTGGCTTACGATATAAGACTCTAGAATTTTTTATATAAAATTTGGGGTAAAATCCACTGATGATCTATATGAGCAGTAGTGAAATGCACATATGGATATGATTTCCGCCGCAGTAATACATTTCAATAATATTTTTTTAATAATAAATATTTTATGAGAATATCATAAAATATTTGTTAAAGGAATCAAGGTCAAATTAACGTAGATTAAATTAAAAAATTATTCCAAAAAATAAAATTGTTTATATACTGCAATATATTGTTACGAATGTGTCTTGTTTAAGTTTTAAAATAAAATAATTAAGCAATAAAGCGAACTACTGGTTACAAACTGCGTAGAAGTTTATACACACACAACTACAATTTGATATGCTGCTTACTAACTGCCTGGCATGCAAGAAAAAAAAATTACATGTATGCTGTTTATCATCTAAACACGCAAGACAAAAACTAATTTTACAACAACAAACATACATGTTGTTTACCATCTGCGTGGTTTTCTGAGAAACCCTTTTTTTACAAAAGCAACAACAAATGTATTAAAATAAATCCCAAGCAGAAACCTTATCAGCATAAAAACAAAAACAACTATACACACAGACATACAGGCGCCTATACATCGAATAAACGACATACAACAACAAAATGCACACAATGGGAGTAGAAGATTCTTCAATCTTCTAGATTCTAATTGGACAAGTATAAATAGGAAAGCGTTTGAGTGGATAATCAATCAGTGAAAAATTGAACCTCATCGAGTAAAGACGTGCGTTTTAAGTAAATTGTTCTGTGCCAACTTTGTGTAGCTAAAGTAAATAAAATTGTTATTAATTTAAAAATTCCAAAAACTGGTGTTATTTATTTTGCAATAAAGAACTCACAACAATACTGTAAATACCGGGATGCTTTCTTTTGGCTTTCGTGAATGTTTAGAAATGCGAAGGTTTGCGAAGTTATATTTGTAGGATGTAATTATTTGAAGTTCAGCACTTACATGATATCTTTTAGCTTGTATTTCAGTTAAGGGGATCTGCCTGATTGACACTCTTATTTTCTTAGTCGGTAGATATTCTTCAAGACAGACAAATTTACGGTATGGGACGGATTTGCATGATAAGCAGCTAACTAGAGGTTTTAATCAAAATCAATAAGATTGAGGAATATTTTCAGAGCAATTAGTATTCACATATTTTGTGTATTTTAGTCAATTTATGTTATACTTGTCGTCGGTGATATAATTTGATAAGGGATTCATATTGAAACAATATAAGGTGATAATTCCAGAATTGCTTCGATTTAAATTATGTCAGATGTTATCTGTTGAACAGTTGGCCATTTCGTATATAGAAAATCTGAAATCGGTTCTGTCTGCAGCTAAAATTTAGGCTTTTTGCATTATATTTTATTTTTTTAGTAATCAAGTTAGTCGACATGACCTATTGTCATTATCGCGGGCAAGCTTTTGGATTTGTTGTAAAAACCAAACAAAATCGTCTAAATCGTTTAACCTTTGTAAATGCAAGATTTCGTAATTTATGAACACCTGTAAAAAATCGACTTCTATATGAAAATTCAATTCAAATTTTAAAATGCTTCAATCTTCGTAAATAATAAGAATTTACAGAAATTAAAAATTCCACTTTTATACTTAAATTTAATTAAAATTTTGAAACCAGATGTATTTTATTTAAAAATTTTTCAATGAAAATTTAATAAAATTTTTTGAATGGCTCTTCGTTAATAATAAGTATTTTGAGAAAATAAGCTTAAATTGTGATTTTATATATATTTTATAAAAAATCTAATTTAAACAACTTAAAACTTTCGCCGATAATAAGAATTTAAAGAAAATAAAATTGATTTCATATAAAAATTTATTTATTTATTTGTGGATTACTCATATAGTTTTTAAATATCGACTTTATATTGGGGTTACATTGAATAAGTTTTATGGTAAAATATGATTTTTAGGCATTATATAGGCACTTTTAATAGCAGTTAGAGAAGTACACCAAAAATTCAATTGAAATCGTTTAGGAATATAATATGTAGGAATAAGATCGAAATTAATATTAATTCATAAAGTTATCTTTCGCCCTCTTTTTCTCGTAAATAAAATTCTTTTAAAATTATTCGTAGTATATTTCGCCTTCTAAATAATCAAAGTTTAAGAAAAAGCTAGTCGATTGAATTTTAACAAATAAAAATGCCACCTTTCCTTTAATATACTTTCTGGGCCAAAACATAGCCTAAACAAGTCGAGACGACAATCTTCGCAAGAAAGAAAAATATAACCTTAAGCACTAAATATTAAAGGAAAACCCAGAATGCAGATACTTAAAAATTTCCAAGAAGAAAGTATGGATCACTCAACTTCAGTTTTTATATATATTTTTTTGCAATTTTTGTAAATTTTTTTTCGAAATTTACAAGAAACATAATAAAAGGTTTAATGAGGCCCAATTAAATTATTTTAATCAACACCAAATCGAACTGTTTTAATCAATTGTACTGACTTTAATACAGTCTATTGCAGCCATTCGACAAGGAAGAAGGATTTACAAGATAACGATTTAGAAGTTTTAGAGTTTCTTTAAGTTAAGGCATATCTAGAATGAGGAAATCTTCGCTCCTATCCTTTATTTGCAGCTTCAAAATATAAGTTAATAAACTTAAGCAACTTTGACTGGATTTCTTTTCTTTTAATGTACTAAATAAATAATTTACCTCAAATGAAAGATAATAAAATCCACGACCTTATTTTTCGAAGTAATAAGAATAACTTATTACTTGTATATATATTTAGGGTGATGGATTACGAGACATTTTTAAAAACTTGTTTCAAAGCTAAATTAATCGCAAATCCAAAAACGGTTTAACAAATTAAAGTGAAAGCTAAAGGTGTTTGGGCTTAACTAACTTATTAAAAAGCTTAATTGAGATATGTCTGTTTCCTACATACATGTATAATCATCTTAAACATGTCCATCAACGCTTCAATTTCATTAATTCCAAAAACAAAACATATTGTTACGGATATGTCTTGCTTAAGTTTTAAAATAAAATAATTAAGCAATAAAGCGAACTACTTGGTATGTTGTTTACGAACTGCAAACAACAAAATTTTTAGTTACAAGCTGCGTAGAATTTTATACACAAACAACAACAATTTGATATGCTGTTTACTAACTGCCTGGCATGCAAGACAAAACAGATTTCTGTTTACTAACTGCGTAGAAATTTTATACGCGAAAGACAGCATCAAACGTGTATGCCGTTTACCATCTGCGTAGTTTTCTAAGAAAACTAATCTATACAAAACAACACTAAATATCTTTAAATAAATTTCAAGAAGTAACTTTATCAGTATAAAAACAAAAACAAAAATACACACAACCATACAGGCGCCTATACATTGAATAACAACATACAACAAAATGTTATACAAAGTGGGTAGAAAATTCTTACATTTTCTACTCTTTTAATGGACTAATATAAAAGGGTAGCGTCTGAGTGTAAAAATAAACAACGTGAAGTAAAGACGAGCATCTTAAGTAAATTTTTCTATTGTCTCAACTTTGTGTAGTTAAAGTAAATAAAATTGTTATTAATTTAAAAATTCTAAAAACTGGTGTTATTTATTTTGCAATAAAGAACTCACAACAAAACGTTTAAAAAAGGTATAAACGTAACAATATGTTCGAAATGTCTTCACGTCGTCTGCATATAATAGAACGTTGGAGTATATTATGGCACTGGGTAGATCATTAATAAACAATGTAAATAATAAAGGATCTAGATGGCACACCAGATGAAACGATAATTTCCTTGGAAGTGAGCGTGTTAAAATTAACTTTTTGAGCTTTGTGTGAAAGATATGAATTAATCCACATAAGTAAACTGTTAGTGAATTCCATAAGGTCAAGTTTCTTTATCAGAAGGCTGTGGTTAACCTTATCAAATGAAGTCAGTGTTAATAACATCAGTTTGTTTACGTTGAACAAATCCCCGATTGACTAGCGTTGTTAACTCCAACATTAGTTACGGTTGGAAAACCTCTTCTAAAACCATGCTAAGCAGGAACCAATATCGACGATACTTGATGGGAAAGTCGATCAGTAACAATTATCTCAAAAAGTTTAGGTATAGTACTGAGTTTAGCAATACCACTGCAGTTTGCTATATTCCTACAACCAGATTTAAATAATGGAATAATAAAAGAATGTTTCCATATATTAGGAAAATAACTATATTTCAATGATAAGTTGAAGATTATTGTAAGAGGTTTTGCCAGTGCCAGAGCACATTTGTTAAGTGCATACTCGGAATACCATATGGATCATATTTAAATAGCTTAAAACTGTCAATTAATCAAGAAATGGCATTGATATAGCCCGATATGACACCTCTGATAGTAGATAAGAGCTATCATAAATATTTTTTTTATCAGAATAGATGTTAGAAACATCTATACAAATAAGTTACTTATTGTCTTTTATTTGGGTACAGTTTTCCGTCGAACCTCGTCATATTTGGTTTGTGAACAAACCGGTTTCCGCTGTTTGCCATCTTCAGTGTTATTTTCGTACTAGTTGCGTTCTATTGTCAGTTGTGTTTATATAGTTCGTGTCTCCCTTCGTGTTATTGCGTTCGTCACTTTCTGTCTTTTTTGCCTGTATCTCCCTCTCCTTTTTCGTTTGTCTCTTTTTACCTAATTTGTTGCTCCCTTTTTAATTCGTCTTTTTTTTCTAACTAAATCTTTTTACGATTATGCTTGTTGTCCGTTTTTGTTTATGTGTGAACCTATTGGGTTTTTTTTTTATGTGACATAATAATCTGTAATTGTACGTTTATGATGTTCTTTATTGCTTTGGTCTTGTGCATATGCGTAACGCGTTTGTGTTGGTGAATTGGTTGTTTTTTTGTAAAAATGTTTCAATGGTTCAAATATTGTGCCCGAAGCAGTGTTTATTTGCTCATTTATTATTCGTCCAATGTCAAATGTTTTTTGTTTGTATATTTCCATGTTTTCTAATACATTTAGTCTCCTTCCTTTGTGCTGTGTATGAAGCAGTTTAACCGTTGTTTTATATGTGTCCTAGTGTACATTTGTTGTTGAATATATGGTTTGCAAAGTTTGATTCTGGAGTTGATTTTGGTTCTCGTAGTTTTTTGTTATAGTCTCTAATGTGCTCCCTAAATCTGGTCTTAATTTTTCGTCCTGTTTGCCCGATGTAGCTATAATGGCATGTATAAGTTAATTTGTACACTCCTTGTTTGTCTAGTATATTTGCCTCGGTTGTTTTATTCCGTAGTATTCTGCCTACGTTGTTTCTTGTTCTGAATGCGGTATTGATGTTGTATTCTCCAAAGAATTTCGCCAGATTGTACGTTGATTTTCCCATATATGTTAATGTAGCCCAATTTTTCCTTTCATTCTCCTGTTCTTTGTTCGTTCTAATTTGTCTCCAGATGTTATCTACGAGGCGCTTTTTGTATCCGTTGTTTTCCGCTATGGTGTATATTGTCTCCATTTCCTTCATATACATTTGCCGTGTTAGTGGTGTTCTCTCGAGTCTTGTTATTAACTGCCCGATTGCTGCGTTTTTGTGTTGCTGGGGATGATTAGATGAGTTGTGTACTATTGCGTCCATTGCTGTTGGTTTCCTGTATATTCCATATTCCATTACTTATTGTCAGCTCATCATCAGATTCAAAATTTTCATACTTCATAACAGAGGGAAATGCCATTGATTTTTTCTCAGAGTTGACAAACTTGTAGAACGCTCTTGGATTTGATTTAAAATTGTTTTGAATTTTATTTACGTAAACACGATTGATTAATCGAATTATATTGAGCACGACTAACAGAATACTTGGCGTAGTCAATGAATGAACCAGACTTTCTATTATCGAATTTTCTACCTGTAAAAGATGTTTTGCGGAAAAGTCTTTCATTTCAAGAAAACGGCTGCTAAAAGTCATCGATCGTTTGTAGAAACTCACGGTCAACATGCACCAACTCAAAGGACTTGTGAACGATAGTTTGCGTGATTCAAAAGTGGTGATATTGTAGGATATGCCGAATAAAAGTCTTTATGCTTCAGCGATCACAATTTTACTGACTTTATTTCTTCTTTTCAAATTATTACTTAGAAAACTAAGGTAACTAAGGCAAAACTTAAATACTAATACATATGTTAATACTTAATGAGACAAGTGTACTATATTCTAACGTTTATAGAAAAAGGGATAAAGCGATAACGTAGCAAACAAAATACAAAATATAGACACCGTTATCCTACATTCCAAAAGTACACCCGCATCGATAAACATGAGTCTACTCTAAATAAACAGTAAAGCAATACCCACACCCCGCTACAACTCGGCCGTCCTGATTATGAGATCCCCTGATCTCACGCCATCAGACCGATCGCGCCCCCTGAACCATGGGCGCATATTGGAAACCGACCAAACACCCCTATAAGATGTACGGGATTGCTGGCATCCGTCGACATCCTCAAGAAGGTACCGATCGTTCCGAAGAACCTTACAAATCTTATAGGGACCTTTAAAGCTTGGTATCAGTTTCCTAGACACACCAGCCGTTGAATCAAAGTTTCTCACCATGACGTAATCACCATCCCTATAAATCGTCGGGGTTTTTCTCTTCTTATTAACATATTTCTCATTGTAATCCTGTACTCCTTTTTGTCTTTCAGCCGCCCTGTGCCTTATCTCAGTATGATCATCCCGCTTAAAACCATCGGCACTATCACCCAAACCCTCCTTCAAGGAATCAATAACCCTTCCTCTTTGACCTGTTCCAAATAGCATAACACTTGGATGCTGCCCTATTGTCCTATGAACCGTGTTGTTAAGGCAGTACTCTACTTGTTCAAGAACATTATCCCAAAATATTCCATTTCCAGGGTCCACTAACTTAGCCAACATAGGGCCTATCGACCTATTAACTCTCTCTACCTGCCCATTTGCCCGTGGGGAACCAGTAGCAACCAACACATGAGCGACGTTACTGGCTAACAGAAAATCCTCGAAATCTTTCGATGTAAAACAGGCCCCGCGATCACTCACTATACATCTAGGCCGACTGTACGATCTAAAATATTCCCTCAATGCCATAATCGCCTCCCTCGTATTTGTAGTCCTCGTCGGATATAATCTAACAAATTTCGTACAGGCATCTACTACAACGAGAATGTGTTTCAGTGACCTACCTTTATCCACTGGACCATAATGATCTATGTGTATGACATCGAAAGGTATATCCGACTTCGGTATATTATGTAAAAATCCCTCTTCCCTACCGTTTCTAGGGGAATATACAATACAGTTTAAGCAATTCTGCACATGACATGCAGCCTTCTCCCTAACCTTCGGAAACCAATAAGTCTTCTGGATAAGCTCAATCATTTTCTCAATACCAACGTGTCCCATTTCATTGTGATACTTATACATTATACTACCCTCCATACTCTCTGGAACGTAGAACAACAAATTTCCATTATTAGTCTTCCTATACAATACATCATTTCTCATCTCATAAAATTTGTGTTCAGTCCTTTGAAGCTCGTCCTTCAAAGATCTCAGCCTATGGTCTCTGTTCTGGCTAATTATGAGATTTTCCTCAAACGTATTCGATTCAATCACCATTATACCAGTACTCCTGCTTAAAGCATCGACGTGTTTCATTCTACTATCGGCCCTGTGTTCTAGTTCATACTCATAGTTCTGAAGCTCTAAAGCCCAACGAGCAATCCGTTGATTAAGTTCCTTCTTATTCAAAGTCATGGTTAGAGAATTACAATCCGTAACAATTTTAAATTTCCTACCCTGTAGATATATCCGGAAACGTTGCAATGCGTAAATTATTGCCAACGTCTCAAGCTCAAAACTATGGTATTTCGACTCGGTATCTGTTGTTCTTCTAGAGAAATAGAAAATCGGGTGAAGCCTTCCGTCAACCTTTTTCTGCAATAAAACTGCTCCAAAACCTATAGAACTTGCATCACAGTGGAGCTCAGTCTCATCCTTGGGATCGTATAGTGCCAACACTGGAGCCTCCATCATCTTCCTCTTCAAAAGTTGAAAAGCCTCAAGTTCAACTCCACCAAACACAAATTTTCTATCCTTTCTCGTCAAATCATACAAAGGTTTCGCAATTATTGAAAAATTCTTGATGAACCTGCGGAAATAAGAACACAGACCCAAAAAACTCTGCACCGAATGTTGTTTACCAGGGATTGGAAAATTCTCTATCGCGAGCAATCCTTTATCATCAGCACGAATACCCTTCCCATCAATGCTGTATCCTAAATATTTTACTGATGTCTGTAAAAATTCACACTTATCAATCCTAAGGTCCAAATTATTCTTAACCATACGAACAAAAACCTCTTCTAAGATTTCGAAATGAGTGTCAATGTCAGTTGTGGCTATCATGATATCGTCTAAATAAATTATGATTTTGTCATCCTTTACCATATCGGCAAACACCCTATTCACAAATCTCTGAAAAACAGAAGGTGCATTTTTCAAACCAAACGGCATTCTCAAAAATTCAAATTGTCCTAAGGGAGTCACAAAGGACGTATATTTCACTGAATCCGGGTGTACAAAAACATGAAAAAACCCGTTTTTCAAATCTAGCTTCGTAAAAAATCGTTTCCCCGCAAGCCCATCTAATAAATCGTCAATTAAAGGAATCGGATAATTATCTTTCACAGTCACCTTGTTTAAAATCCTATAATCCACACACATCCTCAAATCCCCCGTTTTCTTCCGTACCAAAACTATAGGTGAGACAAACTCCGATTCACTCGGCCTTATGTACCCCTTCTCCAAATACTCATCCAAGAGCTTCTGCAATTCAACTTTCTCGGCATAAGATAACCTTCTGGGATTACAATTAAAACATTTCTCATCAGTTAATCTTAATCTAATTTCGCCGTAAACTCCAGGTTCAGTGGGACGCTCAGGTCGCAAATAACATCTATTAAATGTACTACTAAGTCTTTTTCTATCATCATACCCGATAGTGTCCCCAACAATTAAGTCGCAAAGAGTATTATCGCCCACATCGATAGACAAAATAGCCTTGCTAAATTCGTCCATGCCCTCATGACTACTCACGCAAGACGACAACCTAAATCCTGCCTTCCTCAAAAAATCTCTACCTAAAACGCAATCATACGACGTTGTATCGTCAGACACTACTAACATTTCAAAAGAAACCACCTTGTCATCTCTAACCGTACAGCAATTAAATTTACCGTAAACATTTAATTTAGAACCATTTATTCCAGAAAGGTCATCAACAAAAAATAATGTATTAATTAAATCCAAATATTTCAGAATAACCGACCGCCTCACAAAGCTGACACCGCTACCTGTGTCTATCAAGCAATCTACAGAAAATTCAGAATTAACACTAGATTCAAAATAAAACTTAAAATACCCTACATATTCATTCTCATTTACGAGATTAACCGTCTTTTTCCGCTCAGGGCAAGATGCAACACGATGATTCATGCTGCCACATCCATAGCAGGCTCCAATTTCTCGTTTCGGTTTCTGACATTGTGATGCAAAATGTCCAAAAGAGTTGCAGTTGTAACATCTAACTTTCTGTTCACTGAAGCTAACAGCATGTTCACTTCTTTGAAATTGTATAGGTTTCTTAAGTTCAATTCTAGAAAATGCTTGCAGTAGACGGGATTTTTCAGTAAAACATTGTAGTTTTGCCTGCATTCTTAATTGAGTATCCGGAATACCGTCTACCAGTTGATCTATTAATTCCTCCTCATCAATTCCAATTTTGTTGGACAATATTGTCTTTGCATTGTAGTAATCGACAAATGATTCGCCATATTTCCACCTACGTGCTTCGAATATGCGTCGCAATTCAAGTTTACTTTCTTTAGTGCAAAAATTTTTTGCCATTTCTTCCAAAATTTGATTCGGGCTTTGGTTAATAAAGTTGGAATTGGAATGCAGCCAAGTTTGTGCCTTTCCTTTAAGTCTACAAATTAACAAGGCTTTCATGGTGTTTTCGTCGACACTGTACAGTTTGTTAATATTTTGAAATTGACTTATCCAGACTTCTGAGGATAATGCACCATCGTATTCGGGAATCATATCTCTTAAAATGGCAAACGAAACATTCAATTTGTTGTCGCTAACACTTGCACACAATGTGTCACTTTCGTTTTTATCCGCTTCAATTATTTTCTCATCGCCTTTTGGCTCTACATTTTTGCTGGCTTCATTTGTTACACCTTGTTGTTTTTCTTCAATTTGCTCAATAATTTTAAGCAGCTGCTTTTCTCGGCGCAATAACTTCTGCTCTCGTTTTACTATGTCCAACTCCTTCTTCATTGCTTCAGACAACGATCTATATCCATCGTTGCTCCCTTTTGAATAGTCAGTATTCCGCACTCCACTATCATTTTCGTCACTGCACTCATTTGTTTCCACCACCATTACACAATCATTTTGGCACTCTTTGGAACTTGTTCCTGCACACTCATTTTCACCATTTCCTAAGTTAACCAATTCTTCATCTTGTTCACTTAACCGTTCAACTGGGCATCTACCTCTTTCCTCTGGTGAAAGCTCATTTAGTCTGAGTAACAAAGCACTTTTGGTACCACTTGAGGATATGCCCAGATTTTGCAACCACAGTCGCAAACTTGCGGTTGTGTAGTTTTTTCCACAAACACTTTCCATTTTTTGTTAAAAAACATATATACTGTATTGGAAAAAAGTTTTTTTTTTCCTTTCTTTTTTTTTTAAATCCCACTTCTGATTTTGTAGGATATGCCGAATAAAAGTCTTTATGCTTCAGCGATCACAATTTTACTGACTTTATTTCTTCTTTTCAAATTATTACTTAGAAAACTAAGGCAACTAAGGCAAAACTTAAATACTAATACATATGTAAATACTTAATGAGACAAGTGTACTATATTCTAACGTTTATAGAAAAAGGGATAAAGCGATAACGTAGCAAACAAAATACAAAATATAGACACCGTTATCCTACATTCCAAAAGTACACCCGCATCGATAAACATGAGTCTACTCTAAATAAACAGTAAAGCAATACCCACACCCCGCTACAATATCAACACAGAAGACGAGAGAGGAGAGGTCGGCTGAAAAAATTTGAAGATGAGTAATTGGAAGCATTAATCGATTGTTTGTCAAACAGAACAACAAGCACTTTTGCTACATTCAAAAGCATTGGGTCTCATTTAACAGAAAGCAAATTAGGTTTGAACGGCGATTTTGCATGTCGGAAATGATGTTATAAGAAGAACATATTTTTACCTCGTATTGTTACTGGTGATGAAAAACTGATATATTACGATAACTTCAGGCGTAAAAAGTTACGTGTAAATCGCGTCGAACCAGTCAAATCTACGCCGAAGCCGAATATCCATGACGCAAAGGTAATGCTCTGTAGCTGTTGAAATCGAGTCAGACGATCACAGGATACCTGTGCCGAAGAGAATTAATTCGTTTAAAGAGAGGAATTCACTAAAAACGACCAGAATATTCAACCAGAAAACAGGCCATAGCTTCCATCATGACAACGCTCGGCCGCATGTTGCAAGATTAACCGCCTTATAACTCAGACTTTGTCCCTTCTAACCGCCATTTGTTTCGATCGATGCAGAACTCCCTTACTGGAAGACGTTTCACTTTTGTTTACCTCTAAACCGGAGTAGTTGTTTTTCAATGTGCTACCAGAAGGAGGGCAAAAAGTAGTGGCTAACGATGGATAATATTTTGAGTAATGTATCAACTCATTTTGTTATTATAATACATGCATTTTTCACTTATAAAAAGTCCACATTATTAACTTTTATACTTATTATATGACAAATATTTTTGTAAAAATAGGACTTGTGGAATTGTTTTGTCATAAAATATTTATTATTTGGATTCATTTTTAAGTTAATTGTGTTATATTCCTTTAAACAGTGGTTCAGTGGACTTTATCCAAGTCTTGTATCTTATATCGGGTAAAATCCACTGATGATCTATATGAGCAGTAGTGAAATGGCCATATGTATATACTTTCCCCATAGTAATGCATTTAAGTTTTTGAATTGTGTTTAAAGGAATATAACACAATTAACTTAAAAATGAATCCAAATAATAAAAGATTTTTAAAAAGTTTCTTATTAAGAATACTGACCAAAATATTAAATTTTTTTGAAAATCTACACTTGTCGTTTATCAATTGTTAAGGTGTCAAAATGGAGCCAAGTTATAAAGCATTAAGTTTAAAAATTTATCTTAACCATTAAAGGCCGATAAGGCGACAAGAGCAAAAATTAATAGCATTTGCGACGACATTTAAACAAATTTTAACTAAGTACAAAAGAATCATTATGAGTTTCATAAATCACATAATAAAACTCCATAACACTCTGTGATAATGGTTAAATGTTTTGCTATTTTTATATTTTAAATTTCAAATAAATAAACTTTTATTTATTTATGGATTTTGTTTAACTGTTGTTTGTTGTTGTTGCTCATCTTTATAAAGTGGCTTCTATTTTTTAACGCTATGAAATGTGCCACACTGCGCATCTCATCTTTGTATTTTATATGCCAAAATAATCTCTTCTCTTAAATTAAAATAAAATTATATCAAATGAAGCTAAACAACAGATTCTATCTTTATTTAAATTAACAAAATACAAATTATCATGAAAAAACACACAAAAATAAAATAAAATAAAAGAATATATATATTGTATAAAGAAAAATATTAAAAAAACATTAAAAAATTTAAATGGAAATGTACTCGCGGTTTATTGCGATCAAAACGTAATTGTTCCGCCAATGAGGGGGGCGGGAATGACAGAAGTTGTTTTCGGCTAATAAACAAATAACATGAGTGATCTGGCAAAAAACGGACGTACTTTTACCTGACAATTTTATTTAAGAATATCTAACTGCATAAAAAATTTTTCTTCTTTTCTTAACATAGACATATCGAAACATATCGAAATAGATATAGATACAGTTAGGAGTATTTCAATCGTATTTTTGATGTTTTCGTAATAAAATGAAGTGCTCTTTTAAAATTAGCAAAATGTGCTAAGCCATTACAGCTATTTAGAAGAAAGTATTCCTGTTTATTGCCTTTAAGTATGCAATGGCAATTATGCACGAAATAAATGCAGTAGCATTTTATTCTGCAGTTGAAAATGTGTTGCCAGACACATTTTGCAAATGAGGAAAAAAGCTGCCAGAAAGTTTTAGTGACTTTTAACAAAATCGACATGGGTGTTCAACTTATGATATTTTATTCTCAGGTAAAATATTGCGTATCTTTGGCTTTTTTGGCTCCTTTCGAATAAATGCAATTTTTTGTACAATCTCACATTACAAATTGTAAAAAAATATTTTACATTCTATACTCAGTTTTGTTTAATAGCGACTGATTGATTCTGACTGATTCTTTATGTTCAAGTTTTTTTTTTTTTTTAATTGGTCTATGCGCAGTGTGCGATAATTTTTGGAGATCAAAACTGCAAAACTAAACAATTCACTTTAATTTTCTTGCAAAAGTTCAAAAACTAAAAAAAAAATAGTTCTTCGAGGAAGCCCTTTAATGAAATCCAAATAACTTGAAATATGGAAATGTAATCGAGAGGTATCTGCATGTGTGCTAAAGAGATGATTATGAATCGAAGCTGACCAGCGGCTTGCGTATAAAATAATTATTGTTGAGTAGTCTATAGTAAAAAGGAAATCAATTGATAAATGAAGAGTTTAAGCCATTTATGTATCAAAACAGTAGATGAAAAACAAGAGGGAAATAACCAGTGTACAGTCATGGCCAAATTGGTTAAAAAGTGTTATATTATTAATAATAATTAAATATTTAAACCCTATTGGAACTATAGTAATTTGATCTGGTTAATAACGCGAGTTGATGTGACAGGTAGTAGATAGCGAAGTTTTTACTAAATAATACAATTTTGCTACGTAATTCTTAAAAATTTATCATGGAAAGAAATATAGCTAGAGTAAAAAAGTAGGAAGAACCCTAAATTTTTTAAATTGTTTATAATTTAAATGATTGATGTGAAAAGAGATGATTTTGAGAACAATATTTAATAAAAGTTAATTCTTTTTGTCTTTTTATACAAAATTTTATTTCTTAATTAATTAATTTCGAAACTAATTATCGTATTTATAACAACTAATTTCAATTAAAAATGTATTTATTTAAAAATCGGAAATAAATCAAGGGAGCAAGATAAAAATTGTATAAATGATAAATATTTACAATAGGATGACAACAATCATGAAAAACTGTTGTCTAGTATTCCCTACGTTTAATTGAAATCATTTCTTAAATTTAAGATCTAGTTCTATTACATTAAATATTTAGTAATAATATTGAAAAACATTTTTGTTTTAATTTTATTCATTTATTGAGTTTGTTTATGCTAACTAAAAGTGTGTTTAAAATTATGCGACTTGGATGCTATTGATGTCTCAAAAACTGAATTGTTATTTATATGGGCTTTAAGATCTAATTCGTTTGTTAAAAATCACTCATACGTTTTTAAGACTAAATCTTTAATATACTGACTACATACATACTATAGATGCCGTATAATTGTATCATGGGTTAAACGTGTTAAGAATTTAAATCAATATTTAGAAAATATTTAACTTTGTTTTTTTTTGTTGTGATTTTTAAATTAAATTAATTTAATTTAAGTGTGGTGCTGATGACTTAATAATTGTGATTATTTCAATAAATATTGTACTAATAGAAGAATGTATGTGTTACAATAAAATTCGAGTAAAAATAAATAAAATAAAGCTTGAAATAATTAAAAAAATTATTTAAATATTCAGAATACATATAGATTTTATATTTTAAAATATATTTTTATAGCAATATGAAACTTAAAAAAAATTTTTATATATTTAAATAATTAAGAATGATTATGGGGTTGAAGATACAACAGAGAAAACACCTATAAATAAGAATTAAAAATGTCACTTTATTAATAATAAAGTGTTTAATTAAATTTGTATTAGTTATTTGAAAACTTCATCTAATTTTTGTAATATCTTAAAAAAAGACCAATTATTTTAGGTGTTTGAAACTTGCAAATAATATTTTTTTGTATATTGATATTCATCTTTTATTAAGACACTTAAAAATATTTTTGAGTAATAAAAAAATTCCTTAAGTTTCCTTTTATGTAAACAGATGTTATTTTCTACCTTAAAATAAAGAAGTTATTGGCAAAGAGTTAGCGATTTCTTCTGAATAGTTAACGCGAAAAATTTATAAACAAATCTTTAATGGTGAAGACAAATAAAGGCGTGGAAACAAAGAGTATTTCATTGCATTATGGATGTGATTAAGAAATTGCGTATATGTGTGGATTCAACCTAAGAGATAATCAAAATAGGATTCGTGAACTTCTGTCTTAGCGATTTACAATCCAATATCAGAAACGTTTTGATGGAACTAAAATAACGATTGACGACAACTACTGTATAGAAAAAATTTTTCTATTCTAATCTTTCACTATTTCGTTTACAATTAAATTATAATTAACTTTAATACTCTTACAACTAAAAATTTTTAAATTTATACTAACACGGGGTAATAATAATAATAATATTGATTTTTAGTCATGCTGAAGTTTTATTTGCAAGTTAATTTGCAAAGCGAAAAAAACTATTATACTTATGAACTTTGTTTCTCAATAATATTTTCCAAATTCGTTTTACTTTAAGTCGTTTATTAAATACCTGAAATGGTTAGATACAAAGAATGCTTAAGAGGAATGTGAAGATCCAGAAACTCCATGTGGCCAGCAAATTCTTGGAAAATATTGGAAAAATTAGCAATTCAAATACAAACTTAAGCTAAATAAAATTTAAAATAATATAAAATATTTAAGTTTAGACGGAAGTCTTGGATTCACTGTTTAAATTGGCATGTTTTGGATGTATGTATATGATTTTAAAGAATTATTTCCGAAAATAATTTCAATTTTTAAAATCTTCAAGCAGGAACTTATTATAAGCAACTAATATTTTTAAATTCATCATCTCGAAAAAAAATACTTAATATAACTTCACAGAACTGTGCACTAAAACACGAGACCCACATTTCTTGAGAATACCGAATCCATATTATAAATAATTTTATTAAAAAAAAAACTAAATTGTTTTTGTGAAGTAAATTTTTAAACCTAAAATCTTGGTATAAAATTTATTTATTTAAGGGGGAGCGCCATCTATATACATCATCATATCGTATCATATTGTAGGAAATAAAAAAAATATTATTGTTAAACGTAAAAGCAGCAAAAAAATAAGTCTCGAGACTTGCAATAGCAAGCAAAATAAAAGAAAATGATAAAGCCGAGTTGTCTCCCCAAATTCCTAATGAATGAAATGTACGTTTGAGGTAAACAACATCTTGCTCTCTTATCTCGTTGCCATACAAATAAACTGTGAGGAACATACATACGTACTTACATATATAGTACAGATATACTACAGATATACTAGTGTTAACATTGGCATCAGAGACTTTCCAAGAGGGTGTAAAGTGGTTTTAATTTTGCTGTGTGTTGTGCTTGTGTTGTTGCAGAGAAAAAAACAAACAAAAAATCTGACAATACACATGTGCGAAGATATTAGTTATAGTAGTTTTAATATACTGAATAATATGATAAGAATCATTTGTTAATAAATAATTTAGAAAATATTTAGTTAAGTTTATGATATATTCCTACTTGCTGTGTACAATTTGTTGTAAATAAAGTATAAAAAAAGTTAGGAAAGTGTTGTTAATAAAAAGCTTCTGGAAAATAGTCGAAATTATTATTTAATTGTTTTGCTCTTTTTGTCATATTTCTGTTAAGCACTTTGTTGAGTTTCTAAATGCTGCTACACTTCTCAGATTTTGTACTTTTAAAAATACGTTGTGTTTTATTGCCTGAAAAATGAACACTGAGATGAGGTACAGATTTCAAGTTGAGAAATTCAAGAGAACTGCACTTTCTTTGATGACTTGAAAGTTAAATCCAGTTACTAGCCACCAACAAACAGAGTCCTTAGTTATAGCAGGTTTTGTTCTGTTTTCATCAGAAATACATACATATCTAAGAACTAAGTGTGAACTAGTTCCCTTTTTTAATGGCCAATATTTCATTCTTGCAAATTTTAATTATTTGATGGGTTACGATTAAGATGATACGTTGGCTTACATCTCAATACATAAAAATGACTTTTATTTAGATACACACATTCATATTTAAAATTTTGATATTTATACTGTTGTTTGTATGTATGTATTTCGATTTACAATTTTTTCTATTATACTGCCTCTGTCAAGTGTACGACGCTTGCGTTTCAATCTGTGTGATTTTCATTTTATTTGCGAAAAAGAAAGAGCAACGAACAATTTTACTTTCTACAGTAAATGGACTATAAAACCGAATTATTTGTTGCTCTGGAGATCAGTTAGTTTAAATGTGAACATTTAAAGAGTGTGTCTTAAGTCTCATATTAAAGAAAAGAATTGTAAAAATTTGTCTCCTTTTCTAAAACTTGTATTTAGAATAAAGTAAAAATTTTAAAAAACAGGATGAACAATTAAATATTTGAACAAAATAAATGCAGGAAATAAAACCATTGTATAACTAAAGAGGCTTTTTTATTTAAGTTTTTAAACTAAACTATTACTTTTTTTGATAAAATCAACAATATTCTTTATTAAAAAATATATTAAAATAAATTAAATCAGTTTTCGTTAAAAAATGTGCGAATGCAAAGACAAACTAAGAACCGTAGCTGGTGAGTTAATAAAGATATTTAATAATATTAAAATTTTCCGTAAGTATAAACTGAATATAATTGTTAAAGGATAACTGCTAATAAATAAATAAATATGTACGTGTTTTTAGAGAAACACAAGGAATTTCATCAAGTTGTTAAACCTTTAAGTTTTTAAATAATAAGATGGACTTCTTGTTAGCAAATTGCAATAATCGAAATTTTATTTCAAGTTTATGAAGTAATAAAAGTGTGTGTTAATTAAGCAAAAAAAGGAAAATTGACTGACAAACATCAATAAATAATAAATTTTACTTCATTTCAATAGTGCACTTATGAAACAGAGAAGACCTTAAGTAAAATTAAAAAAAATAGTTCTTGCAAAAAAACCAACTTAAAGACAGATGGCGATTTATAAACAAAAAAAAAATAAAAAGCAATAAATTAAGGACGATCAGAGTAATGCAAACATTGTAGAAGGTAAAAGTGAGCCTCTTGCGGTTATAGCTTTAATTTAATTTTTATTTTTTTATATCTGATTTAGTTAGATACACTTTGAGCAGGTTTAAAGTATTAAAATATATATGAAAAAATCACGTTTTCTATGGAGACACCTTTTAATGTAAATTAAATTTAATGTAAATTTAAATTTCTATAATTGTTTTTATATCAAAACTTCAATGAATACGGTGTAAATTTAAAAATTCATCCTGCGTGGAAACTCTAACTGCAGCGGCTCTAGTAAAATATGGTATGTCTGTCAAGTGTCTATCTGTTACATTCAAAATCACATTTCTATGGGGATATCCTTGGGTATTTTTTTGTTTTCCTTACAATAAGTTATATGGCAATCAATTTTTTTGTTAAAACTAAATCTCTAAAATTAAACGAAAATTATAAAAAATAATTCCCTGAAGAAGCTTTTCACAGGAAAGCGAAATATCGAAAAATAAATCGTTAAAATTTTTAATTCAAAAAGAGACCATTTAAAAAATTTATACATATTTAATAAAAATAAAAAAGATCGAATAAAACTGAAAATAGTAAATTAAATTGAAAAGATAATCAATGTCAATCTCATGTAAAAGCTGTTAAAAGAATAGGTATATTATATCCTTTTTAAAAGACATGGTGTTGTTTTGTGTTATGTTTTTGGTGAAACAACAAATTTTTTACTACGTGGAGATTTAGGATAAAAGTGTCTATTCCATAAATATTCCGCCGTCTTATTTTATGTGCATTTTTTGTTCTGCTTATATATTTAAAATAGGAAAAATTTGACGCCAGCAGAATATAATGCAGCATATAAGTTTGAAAAAATCAAAATAAATCCTTTTTAGTCCAATGGCAAGAAGTACTACTGCTTACACCTTATAAAATGCAAAGTAAAAGAAAATAGAAAGCATGATAATGGAGGGTAATTGGTTTCGGTCTGTTTGGTCTAGGGAAAAACATTGAAGAAAAATAAATAAAATTAATTTTATCTTAGATTTTAATTTACTGCATTTTATGGATTAACGTGCTTATACGAAAAAAGAATGTACATCACAAATATACGGCCAATACCGTTAGAGATTGGCAGTCAGATAAAAAGTTTCAAAGACCTTAGAACTTAACATAATCGAAAATATAAGAGCTTTGCTAAAGAATTGTCTTTAACGATACAATTACGAACCACAAAATTTAGGAAACTTTAGTCCCGAGACCTAACGCAGTAGTCATATATTCCCAAGCGTATTGCAAAATAATTACAAACAACTTTTAGAGTTTTAATTAAATTACACGATTTAATTATACGATAAATAATTTATTCGGCTTATAATTAATTTGTATATAATTTAATACTATTATACAACGGATGCTTTATAAAAATGCAGGAAATAATTATTTCTAGTCGACTAGAATGATCGTATCGATTGGTTATGGTAGAGGTGTAGACGAGTTTAGGTTTTAAATTTGCGATGCTTTCAATTTTTTTTACGGAACATACGCATTATCGTTTATAGTTTATTAGATATTAATTTTTCAAAATATTTTTTATTGTAAATTTTTTTCTAGCATGTGGGATTTCTCAAATTTACTTTTCTTTTGGATAAACAACTTTTCTAGTATTCACATTGAAACATCTTTTCTGGATCAAAAGTTACAGGAAAATAAATTCGAAGATTAAAAAGGATTGGTGTTTTGTAACTGTTAAGCTAATTTTGCGATTTGATTATTGGCACATTGTTAAAGCTTTGATGCTTACGTATTCTGATTTTTTTATGCATTTCTCAGTCGGTCCAAAAAATTTTTAAAATTTTTACCTAAAAAGCTTTTCTATCAATAATCAATTTATTTTAAAAAATTTGATTTATAGCGCACTGAAAAGTGATAGTAAGACTTCTTTCTATCTGGTTTAGTTATGGTTCTTGAGTAGATTATTAGATATTCTGCTGTTTTAGCAACATTTTTGTTAAGTCTATAGTAATTGTAAAATGCAACAAAGGGTCACTCTACGTTTACTTTTTGGATAGGACAAATATTGATAGCTTGAAATTTTTAAGGATCTGGCACAAAAACTTTTAAAGCAATCTAATGGTCATGCGTGATTTGATTTACATCTGCACCGACTAGGTAGTCATAATCAGATGGTGGTCAAACCACTTTGAATGATTTGCAAGCGTCATTCACGCCCTAGGAGGCCATCGAATACGTATATCCTCCGGTCACTCCTGGTAGCAATTTCGAAAGTCCGAAGTAGGCCGCAGCCTTCACTCCTTGCTAAAGAGTTGGAGACTTTCCAACTCCTGGTCCAGAACGCATGAAGCTTAATATAATTAAGAACACGACGGCATTCATACTCACTGGACCTGAACCATTCATTGTGTTCATTTTGAGTGATCCGACCCACAAACTATCACGAGGGTCTCGAAACCACAACCACCACGATTCTCCCATATAGGGGCCAACCTCAATAACCAGTCAGAGTACAGCTAATTGTCTCAAGAGACAAATAGTGAACTCTGCGGGCGTACTGATTCCCGTGGAAATATGTGGATTGTCCAGGTGACTCCTACTAGCCTTTGAGGGGCCTGGGCTCCCTTTTTCCCCACAAGACACCAGTCTAAATGGAATAGTAGGTTCCAAAAAGACTATCATGTGCCCTCGGGGGGAATTTAATGGTCATATATAAGGTTATTATTGTGATGATGTAAGCTTCTGCCAAAAACAATTTTGTCGTCCACATATAAAAATGCTGCTAGCTCTAATACCGAAAGAGAATTTTCGTCATATTTATAAAAAATACTTCTTCGAGCGAGACATCTGCACCTGTATCAACCAAAAATTGAAGTGTTATTTTGCCATACTTTCGAAAATTTATTCGATCAATTTATCACTTTAGCTAGCAGTCTGAATTATGAGTTGGTTATGCGTAACTTCAACAATTTCTTACCTCTGCAAAAGGCCTCAGCCTAACAGCGTCTATTATTTTAGGTATATCTCTACCGGCTAATGCATTAACTTCAATAATACTATTTGATTGCACAATTGTGTTCCTTTTCTTTCAGCTGTACTTACAATTTACAGCTAATTAAGTTCGTCCTTTTGACATTAAAAAACGTGATCTATTGTCATATCAGCTGTAGTAGTGAACGCTAATTATTGTTAATTTTTGTATTTATTAATAAATTGAAGAGGACTAATTGTATTACCACTGTAGTATTAATTTTATTGTGTTTATATTTCTTTAAGTATAAATTAAAATTAGATTTAATAGATTCGTAACGTTTTTTATGACTTCATTGAATATAATAGTCTAAATACCATATCCTCCAGTAGGAGTTCTATCCAGTCCCATTATTTACCGAATTTTCAATAAAATTTTGATTTTATTTTCCCTATGTATAACTTTTTTCTCTCTAAGCTTCTTGACTTTGTTGTATAAGGCAAAGCGTAATGTTGATCTAGGGTTTCTTCAACAAGGATTTCCGAAGCTCTTCTTCGTCTTCTCCTAGATTTTTGAGTTACTCTTCTTCATAGCTTGTTTCATTTAAAATGTTACTATGTTTGGCACGATTTAATTGAATTCAGTTGTATGTTGAGATCCTACTGTTTTCTATACTTTATTTATAGCAGAACGATAATCAAAATTTTCAAGTTATCCTTTGTTGCTGTAAAATATAAATACAAAATATTTTATGTTAGAGTTTGAGCAAAATCTGAACAGTATCTATAAAACACGCCAAAAGATTTAAGATCCTCTAAAAACTTATCTTTCCAATTTAGTACTAAAAGCTACACAACGCTGTTAATTATAAAATTATTTAAGTAGAAAATTATGCTTGTGTTAGATTCGTTCATCTTGAACGAACTTGAACTTGACAAACAAAACGAATGTTTTTTTACTGTTTTCATTACATGATACCTGGATACCTGGATGCACAGCTTTTACAAAGTACGATTTAAAAATTAATTATCACCTCGTTCCGCAAAACTCCTAAACCATTTATTCAAAAGACTTCAAAAGAAATTAATTATTAGTGTATTTTATCTTAAAATTGGATAAGCCATTCTAAGCGTTTTCACAAATCTCTCATTAAAAAAAAGAACTGAAAGAAAATTATGAATTTCTACTTATTGCTTGAGTCATTTTAGAAAAGAAATTTTATAATTTTTACGGCATAACCATTGGTTAGCAAAAATCAAAAACAAATACATATATGTATGTATGTGGCGATTAACAAAAAGAAAAATTAAAAGACTTTGAGTTGTGTTTGGATTTGGTCTAATCAAATTAATATTGATTGATAAAGAAGATTCCTCATCAGTCTTATTTGCAAAATTAGTTGGTTAAACAGACGAAGTTTAAAACATAGACAAACTAAGGCTAAGGCAAACAGATGCAAAGAATACTAATGACGGACGTAGCAGGTTTAAAAAATCCGGTTTAATTTTTCCTGTTTTCTTTAAAAATTAACACAAAGTTGGTAAATAATTTTTCTTTCTTAATAAATTTAGAAATTAAAATAAACATGAACATAAACTCTAGCGAATAGCAATATTTTATTTAATTTTTTAATATCTTATGTAGTATTCTACGTATTTATATACAGGCTGTCCGTCGGGAAGGACTACTTTGATAAATTATTTCTTGAAATAATTTTTTGTGGTAAGAGGTATCGCAGCAAATCCATTGTAATCCTGGCTGTATGCGATGTGGCACCGTCTTGTTGATACCACATGCTAATCAAGCCCAAAGCATGCTGTTGTGTCGTTAAATATTTTTTATCATATTACAATATCGCTCCCCATTCACAGTTACCGTTTTCATTTTCAAAGAAGTAAGATCCAATGATTCCTACTGACGATATTGCGTATCAGACTGTCACTTAGTGAATGCAAAGGTGACTGTCGAATTATTTGAAGGTTTCCCCAGAACCGACAATTCTGTTTATTCACAAATCCATTCGAAAGAAAATGTACCTCGACACTCATTATGATTTTTTCTTGAAAATCGGGATTGTCATGGGCATCCTATTGGCATATGTACGGCTTTGAACACTTTCTCGAGCATCAGTAATGTTTTTAGCCAATCTTGCAGTACGTTGTGGTCCATGCTTGATTTTGATAAAATGTTTTAACGACAAAAACACGTTGTTTTATCGAATATTTTTTCATAATAACTTTACCAAGTGTCTACTTCACGACTGTCAAATGTGAACTGTTAACAATAATGTTTACTAAAATGGTGGCGTGATTTGGTTTACATCTGCACCGACTATATAGTCATAATCAGATGGTGGTCAAACCACTTGGTTGATTGGACATCAACCACGCCCTAGAAGGCCATCGAATACGTATATCCTCCGGTCACTTCTAGTAGCAATTTCGAAAGCCCGAAGTAGGCCGCAGCCTTCACTTCTTGCAAAAGAGTTGGAGACTTTCCAACTCCTAGTCCAGAACGCATGAAGCTCTTTTTTATCAAGAACACGACAGCATTCATACTCACTGAACCAGAACCATTCATTGTGTTAATTTGAATGATCCGACCCACAAACTCTCACGAGGGTCCGAAACCACAACCACCACGATACTCCCATATAGGGGCCAACCTCAATAACCAGTCAGAGAACATCATTGCCTAAAGAGAACAAATAGTGTACTCTGCTAGCGTACTGATTCCCGTGGAAATATTAGGATTGTCCAGGTGACTCCTACTAGCCTTTGAGGGGCCTGGGCTCCCTTTTACCCCGCAAGACACCAGTCTAAATGGAATAGTAGGTTCCAAAAAGACTATCATGTGCCCCCGGGGGGAACTAAAATGGTGGCAAAACAAAATAGTATACCTTCCCGGCGGATACCCTGAATATAGTTAAAACGAAGTGTTAAATTTTGTTAACAAATAATGATGAACCGCCAAATTAAAAATAAGATAAATTTTTGTATTTTTTTTCAGCCATAAGTTGGTTAGATAAATTTAATGAGAGAATGAAAGATTGCTGAAAAAGCGTATAACGATATAAGAGTTTTAAATTTTTTGTTAACTTTTATCAAGGAAATAGAAAAAAACAAAATCAAGCCTAACTGAAAATAAAATATTTAAAATTCATTTTATAGAGCTTACAACAAAATTTAGTTAATATCGAAAGCTTACAATACCAACAAATACTATTGTATAGATGATGAACTTTAGTATTTTATTTATATAATTTTTGAAGTATAAAAAGTAATATAATGAAAGAAACATTTATCGCGTACTAATAAATATAAACGTTAAACTATTAATACATATATGCACTTACATAGTAAACCTTCATCACATGAGAAATGGTTACAATTAGTTTATTATATAGTTGCACTATTAATGAATTTCTACCTTTTTCGCAGAGTTTTAAATTTCTTACTGACATGCAGAATGTAGAACTGTCATATGATATAAAAAATTGATACTTCTCCAAAATATCCAAGTTTTGTGAACTGAGGTTTTATCAGAAAGTCGGTGTTTCATTAAACCAACCTTTAAATTTCACAAAAAAAAACGCAATTTCTTAAAAAGAGAAAAAAGCAAGTGGTTATTTCAACAAAAAATTTTGGATTTACAAAATAATAAAAAGTTCACAGCATCGTAATGCAACAAAAAACCCTAATTAGACATTGATTTGAGTTTGAAAGAAAAAACATGATTCAACAAATCTACAATTTTAAATTAATTCATGTAAAGAAAATCTCTCTAATAACCCTGGTACTACTTCTGCTATGATTGAATGTATTAAATTCAATAGGTTGTGCTGGGTCTAAGTAAATGAGTAATTGGTAAGGAAAACTTTTCCGTGTCGAAATTATTTGGAAAAACCTCTACTGAAAATTTGTTTAGTAATTGTAAAGAAATTGTAAAATCAACTAACAAATTGACCATTAACGAATAAAATTTTGATTAAAATCCTGTGTATGCGTATAACGAAAGTATCTATCATCTCAAAATATCTATCATATCAACTTCATTTGTAAAACAGTGAAACAGATTTGAATATTTAGTTACTATTTAAACAAACTTGAAAGCAGTGATCCCAACAAGAGAGTTGTATTTTATTACTCCTTGGATTCTATTGAACATCAGTTTCATACTGATATTTATCATTTATGTAACTTAATATAATCAAGTCTGTACAATTTTGTTGAAAATACGAAACACGTACTTTATTATATTAGCAGTGCCATTCCGCTATAACTGCAAATATTATGGGCATCTTAAAACGCTTGTTTTTTACTATTATGTAAAGATGTGGTATATTCTAGCTCTTGTATTTATGTACGTATGAGTATGAGCGAAGAAGGAAGATTAGATTAAGATTAGAGTCGCTTATGCCATTTTAGATACTAAAATGCATTATTCGTGTTAGGTAAGGATTATTTAGCAACTGTGTCCCTTAATAAGCTTACTTTCGGGTCTAAGGGTATATATATTACACTGGATCTTAAGTCAATTAACTGACGTCATCAAGAGATTGTCAAGATACTTTTCTAACAATCCTAATAGATTTGGCCTATTGTTAAATGAATTTGAATTGCAAACACTGCAGTTGTCTACAAAATATCAAAGAGTGTTCGAAGTTAAGAGAAAAGAATTATTAAGAAAATTAAATTAGAAAAAGTAGGAAATCCTATGGTGTTACTCTAAAATAATCTTGAACGCAGTTTCATTTAAATAAACCACATAGTGCCACATGTTTGAATATTAGTCAAATTATAATTAAAAAATTCAAATCTTTGAAAACTAGTACGCAATTTACAAATATTTGTAGATAACATTTGTATCTAATTCCATAAAACTATTTTCAAAAATCTAAATAAATGGTCTGATAAAACACAGGTTATGCCTAATGCACTCAAAAACTAATTGTGGTGGCATTAATTCTATGGCTGGCTGAAGACGCCAAATACTTCAACATGAAATGCTTTTACAATGTCCATGTTGATAGATCAGGGGCTTAGACTCTAAATTATAAAATAAAGATAATAATAATAATAAGAGTACTTTTCGTTCTATTTTTATATAGCAGCAGTGTGTAATAGCTTAAAATTTAATTTTGAAAGAAAACGAAAAGAGACTGACTTTCTGAGTTTATTAAAGAAATTAAAAGATAATCAAATGTTATGACATATAAATTATTGGCACAATTATCAATTGAGTCTCAGTATTACAAGTTAAAGAAATTGGATTTCAGTGTTGTTGTTAATAAAGATTAATTTATAATAATTTAATTTATATAATTATACTATTGGTAAAAATTATTAATTTGAGTTTAAATTAAATTTTAAATAAAATAGTGTAAAATGGAAAATCAAAGTAAGAAAATAAATAAAAATGTTTGCATACATTTTTTGAATACTTTATAACCAAACATCGTAATTACGAAAAAATCTATTTGTAATGACTATAACAACATGCCCTTTGATCAGATGATGGAATAATATTTCAAAAAATAACTCGAGCGAAATAATTGGAGCTCTTTTTAGTAATGGAAAACATATTCAAATTGTTTTTAAAATTGATGATATAAAAACGTATAAAAAATAATTAAAAATGGAAAAATTGTATAACTAATATATATTAAAATATCTGGCACTTTTAAACCGTTAAGTTGATCCAGACATACAGAATCTAATTAACAAAATTTTGATTTTACAATAGGAGTAAATTATACGCAAAAATAAATATGTAAATATGTACATGTGTATATTACGCACGCAGTAAAATTTTTTTACATTGTATGTTTTGAAAATTTGAAGCATGTTCCTATTATGGGACAAAAAAGAATTTATATATCGAAATCAGGTCTTCTTCAGATCTTCAGATCGGACTCTGTGTTAATGCAAGTAGTTTAAAAGACAGACATACTTTTAAGCAGACATAAATTTACACAACATATGAAAGTTTCAAAAGCCTATCTGTTGCGGTTGAAAAATATTTAAAAATTACGATTTGTATGGGACACCCTTTAATTTTTACGTTATTAATATGAAAGGTATGAAAATGGTTTATTGTGTTTATTTATACATACTTATGTACATATATATGTATGTATGCGTTACACTGGTTGGCACAAACGTATTGTCTAATAAGAGTGTGTCTTTATTTTTGCAAATGACCTAAAATGTCATCTTTGCTGTAGACATTTTCAGAACTTATTGCATTTTATCTATGCATTGTCTTTCTCTCAACATGTTTTGAATGTTCTCTTTTGTATAATCTTCTTTTCATATAATTCCTTCCCAACTGGAAAAATTTAATTGAAAAAAAAAATAATAATAAAATAAAAACGTCAACAAATTAATCTGCATTTCTACAGCGGCTGCACTTTTTTGCAGTAAGACTGTTCTGTTTTCATTTTAAATTGTTTTAATAAAAGAATCATATTTGTATTCAATAAAATTTTTTCTTTTTTCTTTTATTGCAATATGGTTGTTATACATTTTATCAATTATTATTTAACAATCCGATTTAATATGACAAAAAAAAAAATAAAATACGGAAGATGATTTTAATTGCTGTTTGCAATCATATAATAAATAATATAAATAATAATAAATAGCAAATTGTTTTTGAATTTTTATAAGTATTTTTAAGTATAATCTTATAACTTTTGTATATAGATTTAATTTTTAGTTTTTTTTTTAACAAATAAAATATAATACGAGCAGTCAAAATAAGCGGGAAATAATTTATCAGGTATTGGTTCCAACGTATTCATACACTAAGACTTGGCTTGAATGTCAAACTTCAAAGCAAGTTTTTTTCTGTAAATAAAATACAAAGCAATTTGCAAGATGCTATCTGCTTAATGAGCAAAAAATGTGTGTAAAAATCTTACTCTGCGTAAATAAATGATCAGACGAAATAAGGCTAAACCCAGGCCCATAATTGAAGCGACGCCACAAGCTTCTTTTTAATGGACAATTGTTAGTTTTTCTTAAAGTGTGCCAGAATTCTTGAAATATTATATATCTCAATATTTGAGCATAGAAGAAGAATTTCAAAATAAAATAGATTTGAAATCGATTTTTATGTATTAAATTGTATGAAAAAGAACAATGCTCTAGTTCTAGTTCAGTTTCATCATTCAAATTTGTTAAGTTTATTAAATAAGCGATTGTCATTGAAGAGTTTTTTACTTGGTTTTTGTATTTATTGTATAAATTTTAAAACATTGTAATTTAAATTTTATATAATTTAATTTTGTAGATTGTGTTAATTGTGTACTGCAGCTTAGATAAGTACCAAGAAATTGACTGGCTTGGTGGCCTGGATATGTATTCTAAAAGCTGCCAATTTCAATAATCTTTAATAAAGTATTATAAATAGTTTTTCTCTACAGCGTAAAAAATAAAAATAAAGAAACAGTAAATCAGATCCAAAGTAAACAATGAAACACGTTTCGAGTTTGTTCAGATTTACGTTTATTTTATTTTATTTCCAAATTGCTCTATTGCAGTTGTATGCTATATCTTAATATTTTCATCCTAAAGTAAAATAAGTATTTTTGTAAGTAATCGTTTTTTAATAAGAAGTACTCTACACCCACTATTTCAAGATTCATTTATTTTAATGGTTATTGGCGTCTCTATAACAAATACAGCATTGAAGAATTACTTATTTTTATGATTGCTGAGAATTGTTTCAAATCGTAGACAAACGGCTTTTGACATTTTCGTGTTTTTGTAATAATATCAAATAAAAACCAGCTAAAGGGACTACTCCACCAGGGAAAAGTACCGTCGACTATTTCAAATTTTTGTATTTTGTAGTCCAGTAGTATATGTTACAGCAACTCCTTCGAGACTTTTACTGTACAGCATTCCAAGGTTTTGAAATTTACAATTTCTCCATTTCTCTTTCACATGTCTCTTCATTTAACAATAAACTAGTAGGCATTTAAAAAACAATAAATTTTGATTCCTTTTTATTTTTACTCTCTTCATACTATTCATTCTGACGTTCAATAAAAATGCATCATAAATATGAAAGTATAAAAAATGTATTTGATTTGATTTATTATTTACCTTTATCTTTTATTCTGTTTTAATATTTATGTTCTTGTTCGTTATCAATGCTGTTTTATACTAGCTGTTGTTAACTAATTAAATTACAACTTAAAAAGAAAAAAATCTTGTTACAGTTTGTGATATGAATTGTGCGGTAACATGATCAGCTAATTAGATTTTTCTCCTATTTATGCAGAAATACAAATTTCGTGTTCATGTACAACATTTACAAGTAAGTTTCCACTTTAATTTTATAAAAAAATTGTTCATATTTGTACTGTCAGCGTGTCTGGCGTTACTTTCTACTTTCAAAACATTTCTTTTAATAATTAAGTAATTTCACATAACTTAATTTTTATATAAAAACGAACGCTCAGATGCCTACAAAGGTGAACTTTACAGTTGAATCCCGTCTTTATACAGGATAATATCGTTGGCAGGGATTAAAAAATCCGAGTTACATACGCATATATGTTTGTTATCTACATTTTATAGAGGTGCATCTTGGCGTTATTGTGGTAGACAGTTTTGCTTCGCTCTCCTAACATCAATAGTAATGAACAATGTACAAAATGCGCTTTTCTCCCTTTTCCCATTTAACTAATTCCATTCTAAAAAGCATCGTAACCTTAAATATTCCACCAATAGTCATAAACCTTTCTTCTTTCAAGGCGAATTAGATTGTCAGCAAGCAGTAAGAATATTATGGACAAGTTACTCATACTAAATTTTCTATGTAGATAAGAAATCAAACATAATCGATGTTGAATATAATAACGACAAATGAATATATTAGGTGATGGTAACATACTTGGCTGCTGTTAAAATTATTTGCTTTTGTATTCCTAATGTTGAAGAACTCTACCAAAATTTGAAAAGGCGAATAGCTCTTAAAGCTTATGCAGTCACCTACAAGGGTCACGTATTTTGTATGCCCGTGAGTGACATCGGCCAATTCGTGCACTTAAATTCCTCAGTCACACAGAGCAATATCATAACTTCGATAATAAAGTAAACAGTGAGTGTTTTAAGTGCGCGCATTGAACATTATTTTCATTATTCATTATTATTCATTTATTATTCATTAATTATTGAACAAATTTATCTTCTAATTTTTAAACCCGCAAAGCTTTTATGCTTGTCTGCAGGATATTAAAACTTAAAAAATAAATAAATTCGTTTATAACTAGTTATTCAAAAACTATATTTCACAGTCTGTGTAGTAACAAGTTTTGATTTATTGTGAGCCCATTAGCTATTCCTTTATTAGCTTATTCCTTTTGTTTTCGTGCGTTATGGTGATTATTTCAGTCGTTATTTTGTTCAAAATTGTTGGCAATGTTACAGGAAGCGAACTTCTTCCATACTCGTTTGTGAATCGTTCCACTTTAAATCTTCCTTGAGCTCGTCTCCGCGTGTTGTGAGTATGTTCTATCGGCTTTAAATATCTGTTATCATTGTAGAATTCTTTGGCCAAGGTTGCATAATAGATGTTCTTCACGCTAAGAACTTGAAGGTCTTTGGCAATTCTTATCAAGGTTTGGTTGCTAGGATTTGTAAAGCTTCTGTTTGATTCATTGTCGTCCGTTGCTCTCTGAAGGTTGTTGCCATAGTTGTCTATTATGCTGGTTGCGTAGTTGTCGTTTTCCGTTGTGCTGCGTATGTTCATATTCATCTTAATGTTATAATCATGGTAATTATTGTTTCCAGTTTCAGATTGTTTTTTTTTTATGTAAAATTTTTAGTATTCGGTCTTGCGTTTTTTGGAGAGTGCTGCTGTATTTTGCACTACCCCAAGCCGTGACTCCATGCCGGATATACGACTCCACTAATGCAAAGTATGCCTGACGCAGAACTTCATACGTGAAGCAGTTGCCTAAATGGTACAGCATAAACGACGCTTTCCTAAGTTTCCTCTGTAATTTTTCCATGTGACTTTTCCATTTAAAATTACTGTCAATAATCACACCAAGGTATTTATAAGTGTAAGCTTGTTCAATGAAACTAGTGCAATCATCAGCCTGATTGTTCATCATATTAACGTTGCTGTGAAGACATTTTGGGTCATGAAATTGCAGTGTAACAGATTTGTCGACTAGGTGACGTGGCTTTATGTGCATAACTTTAGTCTTATTGGCGTTTATAATAAGACCATTCGTAATAATATTAAACCGATTCTGCATTTTCTCAGTCGCAATGTTTATGTCCTTATTGGCCGTTATTATTGCTGTGTCGTCCGCAAGGTACATACACACATCTTTGTGCATATGAAGGAAAGTTTAAATTCATTTATCCACTTGGTGGATTGTGCAGAAGTGCTATTAACTATTATAACTGCAGATTCAATCATTTTGTATTCAAAACTTTTTTTTGACAATATTTATTCAGTGCTACATCACTGGTCTTGCTTTTTTACTAAAATATTACAAGTTAAAACGAAAATGTTAAAAACGTCTTTTACGTTTTTTATTTAAATGTTTCTTTCTTACAATTACTTATCTTGAAGAGTTTGTCATCAGAAAAAAAACATGATGCATTCATTCATAAGCTATCATGTGTTTCTAAGAGGACAGAAATAAAAGTTGCATTTTCTTTTACGTCAATATTCCAGTTAGTTTGCGAACATTTATACAAATATAATTAATTAATTTAGTTACGCATATATATTTATATTTTTTTATTACATTATTTTTGATAAGTACTTTGATTTCGTGTTTTTTTTTATAGCGGGAAAAACAAAAGCTACAGTGGCTACTATAGAAGGCGGCAATGTTGTTGCCGGCCAACCGGAGTTAAGTAAGGGCACTGAGTATTTTGAAAAGGCTTTGGAATTAACAAGTGAGTTTATTTTTATTAAAAAGCTGTGCATCATCTTCAATTAAGCTTTCCCTTTTTAGCTTTTGGAAAATTTAATTATATTCTTATATTCATTTCGGGCCTTATATTGGCTAATGTTTTGCTGGAGACCTTGGCCATTAGCTTTGTATTGCCAGTGTCACAGTGTGATATTAATCTCTCTATTCAAGAACGTGGTATTATGAGTGCTATCGGTTTTGGGGGTATAATCGTAAGCTCTCATTTATGGGGCTTTCTGGCTGATACCAGAGGCAGAAGAAAAATTATAAGGCCTACTTTGTTGGCAGGTTTTTTCATTACTGTACTCTCTAGTTTTTCAAATGACTTTTGGACTCTGGTTATTTTCAGATTTCTAAATGGACTTTTGTAAGATTAAAATTTTTTTATAACAAAATTTGTATATTTTATTTTAACAACGTTATTTGTATTTTGCAGCATTTCGGGTGGCTCGGCTACTGTGTACGCCTATTTGGGGGAATTTCATACTCAAAAGAATCGCTCACGTGCCATAATGGGTGCTGCTTTTATATTTGGCATGGGTGCGATGCTAATGCCTGCCATTGCCTGGGTTTTCATTAATCAAGAATGGCGTTTTTCCATACCGTTTTTGGGCATTACTTACAAGCCCTGGCGACTTTTTATGGTGATTTGTGGAATTCCTGGCTTTATTTGTGGTTTAAGTTTATTTAAAATTCCTGAAAGTCCCAAGTATGTTTTGAGTCAAGGTCAGGAAGAGAAATCCTTACAGATTTTAAGAGACATATATCATATAAATACGGGCAAGCCTAAAAATACTTTTCCGGTAAGTGCAAGGAGAGTTTTATATTAAAATAAATTAATAAAGTTAATAATAATTCGATAAAAGTTCATATAAGAAAATTTTACAAAGTTTAATTAAGAAACGGTGCCGTGGTTCTGTGATGTAAGATTTTTCCCACATGACAATTTATAGTCATACTTTTTTATAGTATGAACTAAAGTTTATTATTAACTCATTTATTAGTCTATATTGTTAAGGTACTCAGGTAGAATATGGCGTGGGCCCCATAAAAAAAAAATATTGTTTTCATGTAGCATATTTCTTATTTTGTTACAGAAACAAAGCACAGTTTTCTCGAATAGTGTTTTAAATAAAATATCAGCGAACAGAATTTAACGTTTTACCATTCTAAGTCGTTTTTTATTTTATTTCTTAGTTGTCTGTTTTTTTAAACTAAAATATAAAATGACTAGTTTGAAATATTGAAAAGGTTCATGGCAAATTTGTGTTAGAGTTTTAAACTAGAAATACGAGTAATATCCTAGTCAGATTCGCCTAGAAAAATAGTTGTGATGGCAAAGGATCGGCACACTATGTTCAAAGTCACATACTTTTTAATTTATCTAAATTTCATATTGTTACGTTTATACTTTTTATAACGTTTTGTTGCAAAATAAATAGAGTTTTTTCAAAGTTTTTGAATTAATTACAAGTTTATTTAATTTAACTACTACAGAGAAATTTACTTAAGATGCACATCTTAACTTCACGAGATTTATTTTTCAACTAACTTACTATCCACTCAGGCGCTGCCCTTTTATATTTGTCCACTAAAAGTCTAGAAAAATTAAAAATCTTCTACTTCCTTTGTATCACATTTTGTTGCTGTATTTTGTCCACTCAATGTATAAGCACCTGTATGTCTGTGTGTATTTTTGTTTTTGTTTTTATGCTGACAAAATTTCTTCCTGGAATTTATTTTAAGATATTTGTTGCTGTCTTGTGTAGATAAGTTTTCTTAGAAAACTACGCAGTTAGTAAACAACATACCGATTTGTTGTTGTCTTGCGTGTAACAAATTTCTATGCAGTTAGTAAACAAACATTTTTTGTTGTTTTGCGTGTATAAAATTTCTACGTAGTTTGTAACAAGAAATTTGTTGTTGTCTTGCGTGCATAAGCTTTCTTGGCAAGCCACGCAGTTAGTAAACAACATACCCGGTAGTTCAGTTTATTGCTTAATTATTTTCTTTTAAAACTTAAGCAAGACACATCCGCTACAATGTCAATAAAATACAGAGAGATATTTCTCTGTTGATTTAAGTAGCATTCACGAAATTAATATTATTATTTTTAGATGATTTTGAATTATAAATAAAATTTAAACTTTATGTTACTAATCTACTTAAAAGAAGTGACAAATTAGAACCACCACTGGGGGATGCTGAGTTTTAACCTCCTAAAATGTTGATAGAATGTATGCTTGGCGAAGCAAATCTAATCTATATTCACTCAATAAGAAAGCAGGCTTTTAAAAATTCTTTACACTACAGATTTTCCAAGTAAAACCAAATGTGAATTGCTAACTGCAGTTTTTATGTCTTGAAAAAGGTCCATAGCAAAAGTGTTTTATTGGAGGTCTTAAGCATGTTCTATGTAACAAATATCTTTTTGTAGTTTAGTCGTTGGAAAATCATATTCCGTAGAAACAGACATAGTTAGTTTCTTCACACAAATTCAAATGATGTTCCCTGTATAAAACTGTATATTTTTTCGTGTCTTGGTCACATTAAAATTTTTTTTGTATTTATATCTATTAAGATATGAAAAGATAATTGTTAGGAAAAAAAAGGGAAGTGAAATGATCTTTTGTGTCTGTTTATAAATTAAAAAGTTTCTAAGAATTTTTAAGAACATAAAACAACAACATTCTACCGGAAAATTCTATGAACTAAGATAAACAATCAGAAAATAACAATACCTAACACAGACCAAGAAGACACACAACCAAACAAATTATTATTACGAAAGTAGATTTCCACCTTACGAAGAAAAAAAAAAGAAAATTCATATTCAATTGTTGAATCAATAAACTCAAATAACTTTGTTTATTGAAATGTGGCCGATATATAAATACACCAATTTGTAAATATTTGATTAGAAAAATTTAAATATATAACAAAATTTATGAAGGAAATTAAAAGGTAATAACAATATTTACGTGAAAAAAATTTTCTTCTGTTATTGTTTGAATGTATCTAAATTTAAATTCCATTATCGTTTTCGAAATTTTTACGGCTAAAATTAACTGTTTTTAAACTAAAAACTTTCATTTTAGGGATAATCCTAATCTATGACCCCAGGGTAATACGAGAAATATATTTAAGTCTACAGTAAATGCAACCATATTTTGACAGCACACAGAAGCAAAATTATCATAAACTATTATCACTATTGATTACTATTTACAAAAGTTGTTAATCGAGTTCTTGCGTGTTGAATTGCGTTCAATTAAGGTCCAATTTGTTTCAGTCTATTAACAATGCATGTCAGAATATTTTTTAACATTATATTTATAAATTTATTAAATGATAATTTTTTGTTAATAATCATATTTTCGATATTTAAGGTAAACATTAATTTTTGTAAAAAAAAGTAAAATTTTTTCAGAAAATTTGTTTGTTTCCTTCTTGAATCATTATTATGTCCGATTAACAAAACCAATTTTATCATCAGCTGAACTTATCTTAATCAAATTATTTATTTCGATTTAAATTAAACTTTAATGTAAATTGTACTTTTTAGGTTTCTCGAGTTACCGAAGATCTGGATAACAATACAAGACCTCGTGTAACTGTAAGCGAAGAAAACAGCAATAGTGCAATCGTATTGTTGAAATCGATGTGGTGTCAAACTCAACCCCTTTTTAGTCGTGAATATATAAGAAATACTACACTTATATGTTTTATACAATTTAGCATTTTTATAACCTCCAATGGCATGTATATGTGGTTCCCATACATTTTAAATAGTGTTGCTGAGTTTATGTCTGAAAATCCGGGTAATAAAACATACATATGTGATGTTGTCTATGACAAACAGCAGGTTATCCTAAAATTGCAAATGGCTCAAAATGATACCACGGACCATTTAAATGTTGAATGTACTGAAAAATTGGAAATAAGTACATTTAAGCATTCATTATCATTGGAAGTTTTGTACACAGTGGGCTTTGCTTTGATTGGTGTCGTTATCAATAAAATAAGCAAAAGGATCATACTTTGTAAGTATTTGTCAAATATTTTTTTTAATTTTATAATTCGTATTAATTGTATTGTTTGTTTGTAGTTGTTTGTTTGGCCATTTGTGGAATTTGTGGCGGAGCAGTTATTTATGTTGATATACCAATGCTGGCTATTTATTTGTATGTTATACTTTTGCTATGCGGTTTGGCCATTAATGTTTTAAGTGCAGCAACCGTTGATCTTTATCCTACTCGTCTAAGGTAACAATTTATTGGTTTATTTATGATATTTAAATAACTAAAAATATTTTCTTAACGGTTTTCAGAGCAATGGCTGTTTGTATTTCTCTTATGATGGGGCGATTAGGCAGTGTCGTGGGTGCTAATCTTGTAGGCGCTCTTATAACCGACTACTGTGAATTAGTCTTTTTATCATCGGGTATTTCCTTAATTATTGCCGGAGTTTTGGGCTTTTTGATAGTAAAAAATCCAAAGGTTGTTGTCAGTTCTTCCAGACGCACCAGTCTCGTCTCTATGACAGGGAATTAATTTAATTTTATTTAGAGTCTATGTATTTCATAACATATGTAAATTTGTATCTTTTAAATTTCTGTAGTTGGAGTCGCATTGATTGTTTAGCAACTAGTACACCAATAGCCTTAAGTAGTTTTAAGTAATCTTAAAGTCTGATTTTATCATATTTACCTGATCGCCTTATGTTATGAAATAAATAAGTCTGCATTATATTTATTTTATAAACTATATTATATAAAATTTGTAAACAAAATAAAGTAAAAATATTTTAATGCTAGGTTTTTAACTCCTTCATCAAAGACGGAAGGGATACATGCATACATATATAGGTTCTTTATTCCGTTTTCAATTTCCGCAATATTTATGTCAAACTACTTAAATATATATGTATATGTTTTTTTTTAAGAGGTATATAACTTTAAGTTGGCGACACGTTTTGAACCAGCGGCCATTTTCTCATCTGTCAGTTAATTTACGTTTAGTTTGGTTTGGCATTTCAACAAACCTTGAACAAAGCTTCCAAACCTTTCAGAAGGGAATTAATTTTGTTTAAAGATGATTCTTACTTTTGTTTGAATGGATACATCAATAAACAAAGCTTTAAAACCGATGTTGGTCAGAACATTACAGTCAATGATGACTGCTATACATCCATGAATACTAACTTCCATAAATTAATTGAATAACCATGATGTGCAGGAGCTGTGGTTTCAAAAAGATGGCGTAAAATAACGCACAGCTCGCGCCACAATTGAAACGTTTGGTAACCGCATTGTTTCACGTTTCGGACCTTTGAATTCACTTCGAAGATCGTAACGCCGTACACTGGGAATTTTTGTATGGAGGTGAGGAAAAAAATATATTTCATCAAAAATTTAGTTTTATTTATATAGTAATACACAAAAGTAATCAAAATAAAGAAAGTTAGAGAAATGTAGATCGTTACTTACAATGTTTTTTACATAACTAACAAAAAATTTAAATAATTTTTTTAATTTTTAATTTATTATTTATTTTAAATCTATTTTTAATTTATTATTCTAAAAGAGCCTTAACTTCGTCGCTTATAACACTATGCCTTTTCTGGCTCAATGAAGGCGTCAAATGTGAAATCATGGGATCTGATGTTACCATCATTCGGTGCGTAATATCTTCTTCCTTCGGGATAATTCGACTGCATTTTCTGGAGTGTCTAAGGCGATATTTTTTATAGTCTTTGTTACGACATTCCTGAGCCTCTTCGCATAGTAGGCCTACAGGAAAAATACACTTTTCAATTATATCCTTGCCATTAGTCAGAATTTTGTGAAGAAGGGGTGGGGGATATTGTAACACTCGTACAGTGCAACAAACTCTTTTGCCGTCTCCAAACAAAAATTACCAAAATGTTTTGGATCTACTACCTCGGCGATTGTTATAGTTTCGAGAATTATTGAAAACCTCTTGATTATGTTTTCATCTAGGCCCGTGATTTCGGAAATCAATGCAAGACTCGTAAAGAATCTTCATGACGTATTTCCTGAATTTGTCGTACCAGAGCCTTACTTAACAGGTTGATAACCTGTATTTCAATTTTCTCTCTAAGCTTACGCTTTTTCAAACATTTTTGGGCTTCTTTTGAGTGGACTGTCCCACGTTTAAATTCAATATTATAAGCCACATGCAAAAGACACTCCATCAGTGGAAACATACCAAATTGCTTGTTCATTTACGGGAATAGCTTGCACTATTTCGATTTTATTCATCTTGGATGTTGTGGCTCCAGAAATGAGACAAGAAGATGCAGCTGGTGTTTGTGTTAGCGATTGTGCTGTCTTGCCGTCAATCATTGTAAAATATAATTCATGTTTTACTCTAAAGTTGCGATTATTCACTGTTAACTCAAATTATTTTAGTTGAGATATCTCATCGACTCTTCTCTTTTCTTCTCGTATAACTTGAGGTGTCTCTTTAACGTATGCAAACTGTAGTGTTTTACAATACTGTATGGAAGAAGGTTAATTGTTGTTCCAGTTCTAATTTATTTATGTCATCACTTAATGATAATTTAAGTGGGTCTAGATGAAAACATAATCAAGAGGTTTTCAATAATTCTCGAAACTATAACAATCGCCGAGGTAGTAGATCCAAAACATTTTGGTGATTTTTGTTTGGAGGCGGCAAAAGAGTTTGTTGCATTGTACGAGTGGTACAATAACCCTCACCTACACTTCACAAAATTCTGACTCATGGCAAGGATATAATTGAAAAGTGTATTTTTCCTGTAGGCCTACTATGCGAAGAGGCTCAGGAATGTCGTTATAAAGACTATAAGAACTATCGTCTTAGGCACTCCAGAAAATGCAGTCGAATTGCCACGAACGAAGAAAATATTACGCACCGAATGATGGTAACATCAGAAGCCATGATTTCACATTTGACGCCTTCATTTAGACAGAAAAGGCATAGTGTTATAAGCGACGAAGTTAAGGCTCTTTTAGAATAATGAATTAAAAATGGATTTAAAATAAATAATAAATTAAAAATTAAAAAAAAATTAAAATTTTTTTAGTTATGTAAAAAACATTGTAAGTAACGATCTACATTCTTTTAACTTTCTTTATTTTGATTACTTTTGTGTATTACTATATAAATAAAACTAAATTTGTGATGAAATCGCTACATTTTTCGACAAATATATTTTTTTCTCACCTCCATACAAAAATCACCAGTATGCGACGTTGCATCAAATGAGATTATGTATTTTAAAACATGTTATACAAATTAAATGATGTTTTTTATGAACAGCGCAGTAAATATTTATTTCCTATTTTTCACAATAGCTTTTATAATTATTCTAATTTGGTCGTTTACTTAAAATGTATTCAAGATTTAGTTTTAAGTTTAAAAATAAAAATATTTTTGTGTTTGTTGTGTCCAAAACCGGATTTGAAACCGTAAGTTTAAAAATATATTTTAAGCATTGTTTGTTTAAAATGTCGATTTCTTTCAAGTATTTAAATAAGGACTTCCAGTTAAGACACAAACAGATCTCCGAAAAATATCTTACAAAAACCAAATTGTATAAATAAATTCAAAATTACAATTATTTTCAAACAACAAATAATGCTGTGTTATTCTTTCATAAAGTGCTATCATTCGAAACTATTAAGCAAAATAAAAATAGAAATTAAAACTGAAATTAAATCATTTCCAAAGTTACTAGGTTTTTGTTTAATAGCTTTTATTTTGACTATTCTTTTATACATTGTTATAATTTTCATTTAATCAATGTTATTTAAGGTATAAGTATCTACAGTTTCTGTTAGCCGTAACAAAAAGGACACATGTAGATACTTTCCTAAAAGAAATTCAATTTATTTCCTATTTTTTGATGTTGGATATTTTGTGAAAATATTACAAAATATTGTGTTTATGGAAAAGAAAAAATTTATATTTTAGTTTATTATCCTTCTTTAAATATCTATGAACTTATAAATATTGAACTGTTATATTTGTCAATTACTTTGCCAATTATAAAGGCGACGCAATTGTTTTGTTTGTCTTAGATTTTTTATGGGAAAAGAAACCGGTGGTTAACACTCTTGTCAAGTTAGGAACTCAAAAATCAGGATATAACATTGTGTTTACGGATTTGAGATTTTTTAATATGAAAGAATAAGTAATTTATAATTATTCGGAATCTTTTTCAATATAAGCGCAATTTTATTTCGTGCTTGATTCCTTTAAATAAATATTTCATGATATTCTCATAAAATATTTATTACAAAAATTTTTATAAAAAATAAACATTTTATGATATTCTCATGAAACATTTATCCAAATAAAAATAAATAATAAATTTGAAATGTATTGTAATGGGGGAGAGCATATCCATATTGCAATTTCACTATTGCTCACATAGCTCATCAGTGAATTTTACCCCAATATTGTATTGAAAAAACCTATGAGTCTTATATCCAAAGCCAAACTGATTTCATGAGAATTTTTTCATAAAATCAACATAGCATAGACAGCAAGACTCAAAGACACTTCCATACAAACACTACAAAACATTTCAAAAACAACAAAAAACATTGTTTATTTCAAATTTATTTTTTATTTTTATTTAGATAAATGTTTTATGAGAATATCAAAAAATGTTTATATTTAATAAAAATTTTTGTAATAAATATTTTATGAGAATATCATGAAATATTTATTTAAAGGAATCAAGCACGAAATAAAATTGCGCTAATATTTAGGAATTTTTGGGAAAATGCATTTTAAATTAATATAAATATTATTTCAACTTGAAAATGGCAGCAAAAAAATACACAAATAATAAGTTTTACAATAAAATTATCAAATTTGCATTTATAACATGAAACTCTTTTATTGTTAGTGTTAGAATGGGATATTGAAGATTAACGTTTCAACACTTCATTGAGAAAACAGATTCGTAACGATGCACCATATAAATGCTTATGATTCCGCTAAAACTCTGTCATGACTGGCACCTGCTACTTGGCTCCTAAATAATATATTTGACTATAAAATAAAAATCTATATAAAAAAATATAAAAAACATAATTTCACTAAAAAAAATAATTAACAAAAAACAATATTTTGGTTTTTGCCAAACTTCCTTTTTTTAAATAATATTTTATAAAAATTTTTAAATTATTAAAGAATGTAGAAATAAAGCTGAAAACCGAAAGAATTTTTCTTTAGGCCAGAGTTTGATCCCTTTCCAAAACTATGTAAAATTTTTATTTTACTGGTAATCATTAGCGTAATTAGCTACCTTATCTGGAGGGGTCACAGCCTTGAAACGAAAAGTGCTATTATGGCATGTAAGAGTAAGAAATCCTAAAATTTTATTCTGTAATTTTTTATATTAAAATTCTACAAATGAAGTTGAAAACCGTTAAATTAACCGGAAATCGAACCGAATGCTGCTGTAAAACTAGAAACAGTAATTAAATATGCAAAACTTAACAGCGATATAATTAAAGGTATATAAAATTCGACACAAATAAAATTAACTAAAGTAAAAAACTGTAGTTGCTAGTACTCTAATTTTGTTTAATTTATGTACGCAATAATTAAATATATAATAAAAATAAATAAATATATAATAAAAATATATATTTTAAATATTACAAATGAAATTATATTTATTATTCATTTACAGTTTGCCTTTAAACAGAATTTTCTTTTCGTAAGTTACAATAGAATTTTGTTTTAGTAGACAAACTTTATAAGGCAACAAATTCGGTTTAAAGAATAAATAACTCCTACGTTTGTTATAGTAAGTTCAGTTAAAAAGAATATTAGGAACCAGCAAGTGCAATTTTATAAAGAGTAAATAGTAAAATAAGATTTTTGTACCAATAGCGAAAATATTAAAAATAACCTGTAAAAGAGGCTAAAAAAATAATTCATATAAAATTTAAAAATTACAATATGTGTGAATTTAAAACTAAAGATGCTAATGTGAATGGTAAGAAAGTAACAAACTGTGTTTTTTTTAATATTTGAACTAAAGTTCTAAAAATAAATATTTTAGCCATCAATAAATAAAGACAATAAAAACCAAAACAATTTGAAATTGTTAGGACGTTCGTAGAATAATTTATTTTACTCTACGCACGTATTTTATGACCATTTTTGCAGCTTTTCTATCTGTTTATCGTTAAACACGCGCTTAAATTTTTCTATTTTATTTCGAATTTGAGTTTGTTGCGCAGCTAGAAAAATTCTTAAATTCAAATGATTCAATTTAATTTATAACGCAAAGAATTTTAAACTAAATATAATGTCGTTATAATGTTGCTTTCAAGATGTAGGAGTTTTGTAATATTTCAACACTTTATATTTTTCATTTTAGTTTTTAATTATAAGGCGGAAAAATTTCCCATGATTTATGAATATAAATTTAATTTTACTTGGCTACATTTTTGGTTTTGAATAGTAAATTAGCAATATTTGTTGTTCTTGTTAACTTTAGTGTAAAAGCAAAAAAAAAGAAAATAAAATAACTTTCCTATATGCGATTATTTCTTATAAACAGTTATTGTTTATAAGACATTTTTTTTATAAAAATGCATATGGATAAAATAAAAATTTTTTTGTTATACAAATAAGCACCAAGTTTAACGTTGCAGTTTTTCATGAAACAAGCTGTTTTAAATTTTTCTGCGTAGCACAGTGGTTTGAAACCGTTTTTTTTCTAAAGTAAAGTTACGAATGATCAGTTCCCTAGGATAAAGGAGGGCATCTGGGCATGCCCCCAAATTTTAGTACCTCTGGTATACAATTTTTTTGAATTCTCATAAAAAGTTTATTTATTATTTATTTATAATAATTATAGTTTTTTGACCTTTTCAATATTTTGTTAGTAATTTATAAATTAAGCACTAGGTCCTTTTTTATAAAAAAAAATCAGTTAATCTTTATTTTTATATTATTTCTCGGTATATCACTAAACTATTAGTTGGCATTTTCAGGAAAAACAAAAAGTGTTTAACAGTTTATCAAATTAATCAAAAAGTGAAAAAATTGTTGCCAAACAAATTGAAACTAATTAAAAATTTTTTCCAAAAATCAAAACAAATAAAAACTAGAAAAATTATAACTATTATTGAATACATACAAGTTTTAATGCTAAAATTAATTTTTTTTATTACTCAAATGTCAATATTTTTCGAACTTAAGTAGACTTTGAAAATATCTACAAAAATAGTGCTAGAAATTTTTGGTATTAACTTTTGGCCGACCTTTAATTAATATTTTTGACGTGGTATACTTATTTGTACTCGGATTATCATTCTAAGATATTGGCTGTATTCTTGATAAAATTTATATTAGAACAGTTGCAAGTTTGATTCTGGTAGAATGCTTCGTTAAAAGCTACAAGCGTCTAATGGAAAAATATAACAACTGGAATTTATTTTATGATTTTACCCAAAAAGTTGGCATAATTTTTTGCTTGTCTGCTTTAATCACAAACTATACAAAAGGCGAATACAAGAAAAAATGGCGTCAAAAATTGCAACGGCTCGCCCTTTAGCCCTATCCAAACATAGCCAATTTTTAAATAAAATTTATGAAGTACATCAAAATTCTCTGGAGTGCAAAGCACTCCATTAATTAAATAGATTATAAAAGCTCCATATCTTCGTTACGTACTCCAAAAAGGATTTGACAGCCCTGTAGTTAACAAAGCTAGGGTGACCAGTTTTCTAAAATAACAAACAATTTTGTGGAACATTTTTTCCCGTTAAAGGAATTTATGTGTTAAAATAAAAAAAATTAAATTTTATATTGCGATTTCATTAAAGGGTTCTTTATATATATATTGCTTCAGCGAAGAAGAATATCTCGATCCGTTTGGATTTCTTGGCAATTCAAATTCTATATTTCATTTGATAAAAAAACGGCTTTAAACTTCACGTTTAAACAGCAAATGGTATCTAAAAAAATGCGATGCGAAAAAAACTAGTAGTAAATTGTTAATCTAGAAGTCATAAGCTTTTCGCTGACACCATATACTTGTATAAAGAGCATATGTATACTTAAGTTATAGAAGGTTCGCAAGCCTCAACTTCTAAAGAAGGATTTATCTTTTTTCTATGTAAAATTAAAATAACTCTACTTGGCTTCTGTGAATTTTCATTAGGATATCTTAAGTGGTTCAAGCGCTAACGAAACGTTTTCTAACCACTGTGCGCAGACAAGATGAAAAAATTAAATCGTCTAATTTAGGTCCTAATTTTAAATTTGAATTCTATAATTACAGTTACAGTGTGGCTAAAATTCAGATATTTATATTATATTTATACAGGCATACCTCGTTTAACGCTCAGGTTGCGTTCCTGAAGATTGAGCGTTAACCGAAATAGCGTTAAAAAAAGCAATATTTGCATTAAAATATGGGGTTCCGTTTTTTTTGCTGCCTTGAAGTAAAAAATGACAAATAAGATGGGTATTTTATTTAAAAATATATATTTTATTTAATGTGTAATTCATTTTAAAATTAGAAATTAAATTATAATTCAAAATAACAATATTGCAATTACTAAGTCTGTACCGGACCATATCACTATTTCCAATGACTAATTTAATATAAGACAAAATTTCACAAATTATTTATCCTTATAGGGGAATTCCCAGAATTAGGGAATTTTTTTAGCCTACTTTTATTTAAAAAAAAACGTATGGAAAAAAATCAAATTATGTTTCTGCTGCTTTTTATGACGACTATGTTTCGAAAAATGAAAAAATTTTAAAAAATAACGACAAAAAAATTGTTTTTTGAAGAGCGTTATAACGAAACAGCGCTAAATGAGGTAGCGTTAAGCGAGGTATACCTGTATAATCTTCGTATTTCTAAAAAGGTTCTTATATTAGCATTTTAATGAATAATATTGTTATACAGAAAATGTAATGTAAAGTGGAGATAAATTCCCTCTTATCATAAAGTTGCTAAAGCAGAGAAGCATAAGCAAATGATAAATTCAAAAGCCTTTGGGAAAAAATTTTTTGCTGAAGTGTACTTTTTGGATTTTTTAGAGAACTGAAGCACATTTGATTATACTTAAATACCTTGTTTAGGGGGAGATCCTCTTATGCTGGGAAGAACAGGTCCAATCAGCAACCAAATAATACAAACAAATGGCTTTCTTTTGATTTTAAGGGTGGGTTTTTATTTTAAATGTTTATCTTTGTGTATGTATGTATGTATGTGTTGAACATATGTGTTAGTTTTTCCAAATGTTAAATTTTGTTATCTTGAATCAGCAATATTTGTTTTTCGATATTTACTTTGTCTTAGCATAAAAAAGTATTGAGTATATTAATATTAATTTATATATTATTTTTATCATAACTTATATTAAAAATATAAAAGAATAAAATGCCTTTTTTTTATACAACTCAACGTTTATTTGAATGTCTTTTTTTTCACTTAAACACCACAAAGATCACAACTGTTGAAGACCAAAAGACTTTTATTATACTAGCGTGTCAACCGCACGATTCAATGGTTTGCTCACAATTAACTATAGGCAAAAAAAACAAAATTCTTTAGCCTATGTAAAACATGTTGATTTAACATGAATATATTGAGAACAAAAAAGCAAAGAAAAATAAAAACATTCAAATCAAGTCTAGCTGTAAAATACCGGGTTACACTCAGGGTGCTTTTCATAAGTGCACCGAGGTTAATTTCAACTCAAACATTCCGCCCCCCTTGCTATATTGCAACAAGGAGACCCGGAATGAATTATTGAAAAACCTCTAAAGTAAGAGTGAAAACGTACAGGTATTTTTTTTCAGATAAAGAGATATTAAATATACATTTATTCAATGAAGATAAGTTAATCAGATTAAAGTTCAATTCATTTGTGGTAAAAAAAATAATTTTTACAAAAAATTTCAAATAAGAGATTTCAAATATATATTCAATAAATTATGAATAAATGAATTAATGAAATTAATCAGATTAAAGTTTAAATTCATTTGTGGTAAAAAATAATTTTTACTAAAAATTTCAAATAAGAGATTTTAAATATATATTCAATAAATTATGAATAAATGAATTGGTGAAATTAATCAGATTAAAGTTTAAATTCATTTGTGGTAAAAAATAATTTTTACTAAGAATTTCAAATAAAGAGATTTTAAATATATATTCAATGAATTATGAATAAATGAATTAATGGAAATAATCAGATTAACGTTTAAATTCATTTGATAAGAAAGTAAATTTTACAAAATTCAGATAAAGAGATATTAAATATACATTTAATAAATTATGAATAAATGAATTAATGAAATTAATCAGATTAAAGTTGAAATTCATTTGATAAGAATGTAAATTTTACAAAAAATTTAGATAAAGAGATATTTAATATATATTCAATGAAGATAAATTAATTAGATTAAAGTTTAAATTCCTTTGATAAGAAAATAATTTTCACAAAACGTTTCGATAAAGAGATATTAGATATAAATTCAATGAAGTGGTTTAGCCCCTTGATGTTACGTTGATGACAATGGTCGGAGCTCCGCCGCGTGACGCCGTCCTTTGAGGATAGTGCCGGACACCCTTCTCAGGTTGAGTAAACCGGCCGTGAGGGCGGCGCTTAGATGCGGATGACCGGCGCAGTTTTTCTGGTTGATGCCGTTTTTCTGGTCGATGCCGTTTTTCTGGTCGATGCCGTTTTTCCGGTCCAATGTGCAATAATGTGTGGTGTTTTCCGCGACAAAGGTTGCATCGTGCCCGACTCGTACAATTCTCGATTTTATGGGAATGGGCTAGGCAATTGGCACAATACCCGAATCGTTCTACCACTTCCGCTCGAGATCGGGCTGCGAGTCGTCGGAACCGGAAACATTTCCTTATCGGGTGTTCCCGATCGCAGTACCGACAATCCTTATGCGTTCGGGTCGCAACAATGAACGTTTTATTTTTCTCGTCAGTGGGCTCTCTTTGGGGAGATCGCCGGTTGGTGCGCAGCCGACGCGGTGGTGTTGACATCTCAACTGAAAGTAAATGAAGAGAATAAATCAATTATTGTTATCTTGGGGGAGTAAAACAAGTTTGACCACGGGTCTAACTATTAAGCCCCGGGACGTGCGGATTTGAGCAACCCTAGTTCTAGAGTCAGGTCCCGGCATCACTCTCTCGATTCGCCCTAATTGCCATTGCGTAGGGGGTAAATTCTCACGCTTAATGACAACCAAATCGTTGGGGACAAAATTGCGGCCGGGGTACTGCCATTTATTCCGTTTGTGTAACTCCTTAAGGTATTCCTCCTTCCATACTAAGGCGAAATGGTGGTGGAGTACTTTGAGCTTCTGCCATCTATTGAACAGACTCAAGGGTTGGTCAGTAGCATTCGTTTCTGCCGGAGATAAGAGGGGGGATCCCACTAAAAAATGACCAGGAGTAAGAGCATTCAGATCCGCTGGGTCATTGTCCATAGGACAAAGGGGTCGCGAATTCAAACATCCCTCAATGCGCACTAGCATGGTATTGAACTCCTCATACGTGAAGTGCTGGCAATGGGTAACCTTTTTTAAATGCGACTTAAAACTCTTAACGCCCGCTTCCCACAATCCGCCCATATGCGGAGCACCAGGGGGTATAAAATGCCAGTCTAGATTCTGGAACGGCAGTTGAGACGTAAGTTTTTCGCGGACCTGTGATAGGAATAGATCACGCTCTCGCCGAAGGCTGCGCGCCGCTCCCACGAAAGCGGTGCCATTATCCGAATACATCGAGGCAGGGCAACCCCGTCGAGAAAAGAATCGGGCGAATGCTGCTAAAAAAGCATTCGTGGAAATGTCGCTAGTCACCTCTAGATGGATAGCTTTAGTCGCGAAGCACACGAAAACTACTACATAACCCTTGGAGATTCGGCACCCTCGTCCCGAGTAGGACTTAATGTCAAAGGATCCCGCGAAATCTAAGCCAGTACTGGCAAACGGACGAGATATCGATGATCGAGCAGCCGGAAGCGCACTCATGATCTGACTATTTTGCTGCTGTTTATGTAAGACACATATCTTGCAGCTGTGGATCACGGTTCTGACCAAATTCCTCAGTTTCGGCACCCAAAATTCGGTTCGCACTAACCGCGTCGTCAGCAAATTCCCACCGTGAAGTGAATATTTGTGAACCATATCCACATACAGACGTGTAAATCTGCCCGAATATGGCAAGATTTTGGGAAATTTTTCCTCGTAGCTAAGGGTGAGGGACTGAGACAGCCTCCCATTGACCCGAATGATTCCAGACGGATCTATAAAAGGGTTGAAACGTAATAATCCGCTCTTTTTTGGCAAGAGAGATCCTCGTTGTATGAGATCGTATTCAGCAAAATGCATACGCTGACAGAGAGAGATCAGGCGATTTTTGACAAAATGCATTTCATTTCGTGTGAGAGAACCCGAGTCAACTGCCGCATGGTCCCGATGCGCGGGATGGGTCCGTCTAAAGAAGCGGAGGACGTAGCACAAAACTCGCATTGCTCTCGGGAGATCGGAAAATCGTTCTAGAATATCCGAATGACAAACGGAAATGACATGAGCCCGTATGGGTTTTAATTCCTCCTGTGTGGCGAAACTGATATGAGTTGAAGGCCAATGAACCGGGGCCATTTTAAGCCAACGTGGGCCATACCACCATAATTCGTGGTCCCTTAGATCGGTCAACGTGGACCCCCGAGATGCTACGTCGGCGGGATTATCTGAAGACTCGACGTGCGACCACATTTTAACCTCTGTTTTATCCAGAATGGACGAGATGCGGTTCGCCACAAATGTGTTCCAGTGGTACGCTGGCTTTTGTAACCACGCCAGTACAATGGTGGAGTCGGTCCACAGGCTGACGCGGTACTCCGTTAGGGGGAATCGGATCCTGAACTGTTTGAACATTTTCGCTAAAAGTTCAGCTCCACACAGTTCTTTCCGGGGTAATGTGATGAATTTAAGAGGTGCGACTTTCGTTTTGGAGGACAAGAGGTGGGTATGCACTTTTCCGTCAGGTGATTCTGTGCGCAGATACAGGGTGGCGGCATAAGCCCTTTCCGAGGCGTCACAAAACCCATGTACTTGGACAGAGAAAGTCGGGTGATAATTCAAAAAACGAGGAATTTTGATCTGGCTAATATTAGGACAGTCCTCGAGAAAGGCATGCCATTGAGCTCTGGTGGCGGGTTTAAGGGCTTCATCCCAATCGGTATGGTCCTTCCAGATTTGCTGCATCAAGATTTTCGCTACTATCAACTTCGGTGCTAACCATCCAACGGGATCAAATAACTTGGCGATTTCAGAGAGTACTGATCGTTTAGTTGGGTTGTCCTGACTAAGAGGTTGCCCGGGGTGGAAATAGAAGTGGTCACTACCAGCGTTCCATCGCAGACCTAAGGGTTTCGAGGTGCAGGAATCAGATAGATTCAAGAATTCGGCATTTAGGAGGTCTTCAGGGGGTAAATCTTTCAAAATGAGGGGGTTGTTCGCCGTCCATTTTCGCAAGCAAAATCCAGCTGACTGCAGTACCGTAACGAGGTCATTTCTAGACTTGATGGCCGAGCCGATATCATGGGCTCCTGAGAGAACATCGTCAACATACATATAGTTGCGTATGATATCTGCAACATGGGGGTAGTCAGTTTCACATTGATTGGCCAGTTCCAACAGAGTTCTGATCGCCAAATAAGGAGCACAATTCACCCCAAAGGTGACGGTGCTTAATTCAAAGTCAGAAATTGCTTCATTGGGGTTACTACGGAAGAGGATCCGTTGAAAAGGGGTATGATGGGGGTTTACGAGTATCTGGCGATACATTTTTTCGATGTCTGCGTTAAAGACGTGCTTAAAGAGACGCCATCTTATGATGAGAGCGGGCAAGTCAGCTTGGAGGACGGGGCCGGGGTAAAGAACGTCATTGAGACTGACGCCATTAGAGGTGGGGCGAGATGCATTAAATACTACTCGCATCTTAGTAGTAGTACTATCGGGCTTCACCACGGCATGATGGGGTAAATAGTAAGAACTGGGTTTGGCAGAAAAGTCTGCGGGCACACGTTTCATGTGATTAAGGGTTAAGTATTCCATTATGACGTGATCATATGTTGATTTGGAATCTTCATGCTTACATAAGCGGGTTTCATTTCGGGTATATTGGGACAAGGCAATATTCCTCGATTGTCCCAGATTCTTCTGGTCAGGAAATGTACGAATAAAAGGGAGAGAGACAACAAACCTTCCTTCTGCGTTCCGATACGTCGTGCGCCTATAGAGTTTTTCACAATACTCGTCGTCATTGGAAAGCCGAGGAATCCGAGGGACTTCCTCAAGTTCCCAAAATTGTTTCAATAACTGATCGAGATCGACCTTATTGAAGTGTGCGGATATGTGGTCGTGGGCAGATAATAAACCAGTGCGCCCGGTGATAATCCAACCAAAGACTGTCCTTTGAGCGACGAGGGAGTGGTCTTTGTTCCATCGGATTCCACTGCGAATCAATTGAGGATAGATATCGCCCCCTAAGAGCAGATCTATCTGAGCCGATGGGTTTATCATACGGTCCGCTAGAGGTAAACCTTTGAACTCGGACATATTATAGGGGTTAGAGAGAGGATGAGATAAAGGTCCCGTGAGTTTTCGTACTACATATACTGGAACATCGGCACTAAAAGATGCATCCTGGGGGGACTTGAGTAGTACGTTACAAGTCTCCACCGATGTAGCAGTGACTGATTCACCGAGCCCGAGAATATCCGTTTTAGTTGGTCGGGAGCGTAACGACAGTCGTTTCTGGATCGTTTCTGAAATGAAAGAGGCCTCGGAGGCTGGGTCTATCAGTGCCCTGAGTGGGTATACTAAATTTCCGACGTCAACGCTAACCATCGCTGTTCCAAGAAGACTGAGATTCGAGTGAGTGGACTGTAGATGAGTGGAATAGGTTAGTCATTTCTGGGTCACATCAGTTGACTTAGGTCTCTGAGTATGGGGATTTGAGTTAGAAGGTACCCCTGCAGGTTTAATAGAGATTGAGGCTTGTTCAGATGATACGAGGGTCGCACGAGAGATGGGGTTACTAAGTGAAGAAGCAGAACGGTGTAGAAGAGAATGATGTTTTTTGCTGCATATGGAACAAACATATTTGCTTGTGCAATTTCTAGACTCATGAGAACTGGCCAGGCAGTTAGTACACCGTTTCTGGGTTCTCACTGTGGCAAATCGTTCATCCACGGCCATGTTCAAGAAGACAGGGCATAAGCGCAAGGGATGAGCATCTTGACATAACGAACACGTAAATCTATTTGAAGGCATTTGTGCGTGGAAAGTGTTGATTTTCCTGGAATCGCGAGACTTGTCATTTTTCATACCTTGGCTTTTCATCACGGAAGGTTGAGAAGGGTTGGAGGCGCGAATGTCACTTACTGACTCCAATGTGTGGAAACGACTAGTCAGAAAGGCATCCATCTCCTTCCAGGTAGGCAAGTCTACAGTGTTTCTCAGGGACTGTTCCCATAGGTTAAGAGTGGCTTCGGGTAAACAGGTTGAACAAAGATAAATAAAAAGTACATCCCAGTTGTCAGTATCAATTTTGAGCAATGATAAATTGGTGACACAATTATTGATTGTCCTCTGCAGGGTTTTGATGCTAGGCCCGGATTCCCTCGTAATGTGTGAAAGAGCGAAAAGAGTTTTCAATTGCGCATTGATTAGTACCCTTTTGTTTTCGTACCGATCCTCTAAATTCCTCCACGCCATCTGAAAACCAGCATTCGTAAACGGGCACGATCTTACAATTTCATGAGCTTCCCCTTTTGTCTTCTTGAGTAGATGGCAGAGTTTCTCGACATCAGGAATATGAACCTGTCCACCATACAGTGCTGAAAACTGATCTCTAAAGGTGGGCCATGATGCATAATCGCCATGGAAGTTATCCATATCACATGGCGGCAGATTAATTCGCATCATTGAGGAAACAGGGTGGCCTAACTGGTCGCGAGAGGTATCAGATCTGGTTTTAAGGGCCTCAAGTAGCTCGTTCGCCCTCGAGAGACATTTAAGGTGGGCATTATAGGCACAGTAATATTTGTTCCGGACAGTTTTTATGTCGACTTGTTCAGCTAGAGTGTCGATATTTTCCAAGAGCGTATCGTAGGCGGTGCGTAGTGTTGTCCAAAGATGACAGATTTCTTCCTTCTGGATCTCGAGACTATGAAGCGTATGATCCTCGGGAGAAAGAGCACTAAAATACACGTCGAATTCGACCACTCGGTCCGAGGCACGTATGAACTGATCCAACATGGACATCTTCGACCTCGTATTACCAGATGATTGATAAGAAATAGTAAAGCGGTGAAACTTGTCCGCAAATCAGCTGTCAAGATATTAAGGGAGACAACGAGGGGGGCTTCTGGCAGCCTTGTTAGACTGATTTCGATGGGTAAATCCCTGTCAAACGTTTTGTAGAATAATAAATGAAATCCGTTTATAAAAAACGGTATCTCATCCTCATCGCTACCAAAAACCCAACCGAGGAGAAATTATAAATGAGATTAGTCTATAAAAAATTTTATTGTCAACGGGTACCAAACACGGGGACAAATGTTCGCTGGGATCCAGTCGGGGAACAAAGAAAAAAAATGTTCGATGGGTTACGTTCACATACCAAAAGGAAACAACCCCAAAAACGAGGAGAAATTATAAATGAAATAAGTCTACATAACAAATTTTATTTTTCAACGGGTACCAAACACGGGGACAAATGTTCGCTGGGATCCAGTCGGGGAACAAAGAAAAAAATGTTCGATGGGTTACGTTCACATGAGAGCAAAGCGCAAAAGCACAGATACATAACACTGTATTTTTTCTCCATTAAGGGGAAAAAGAGAAATTAGCCTTGAGCTTTCCCGAGAAATAAAAACGATTATGGTTGCTGTGAATCAAGCGAAGATCAAAGAAAAAATTGTTCGATGGGTTAAGTTCACACGAGAGTAAAGCGCAAAAGCACAGCTACATAACACTGCATTTTTTTCTCCAATTAAGGGAAAAAATATATTCGCTTTGAACTTGCTAGAAAAATAAACGTTTATGTTCGATGCATCAAGCTGTATTAGAAAAGACCATACCAAATGCTTGATCACACCACGAACACACGAAGTCGAACAATAACGAAAATTGTTGTGTGTATAATACAGTTTCAAGGTTAAGAAACCAAAAAAATGCACTTATACACACAGCAATAACGGATTTTTTTCTTTTTTCTTTTCAATGTCCACACTGTACAAAATGTATATGTAAAAAGTACAGTACTCACCTGATTCTGTTTGGTTTTACCTTTTTCCGTTTTTTAATCCGGCTCGTTTGGACCAACAAATGTTTAGGGGGAGATCCTCTTATGCTGGGAAGAACAGGTCCAATCAGCAACCAAATAATACAAACAAATGGCTTTCTTTTGATTTTAAGGGTGGGTTTTTATTTTAAATGTTTATCTTTGTGTATGTATGTATGTATGTGTTGAACATATGTGTTAGTTTTTCCAAATGTTAAATTTTGTTATCTTGAATCAGCAATATTTGTTTTTCGATATTTACTTTGTCTTAGCATAAAAAAGTATTGAGTATATTAATATTAATTTATATATTATTTTTATCATAACTTATATTAAAAATATAAAAGAATAATTTTATACAACTCAACGTTTATTTGAATGTCTTTTTTTTCACTTAAACACCACAAAGATCACAACTGTTGAAGACCAAAAGACTTTTATTATACTAGCGTGTCAACCGCACGATTCAATGGTTTGCTCACAATTAACTATAGGCAAAAAAAACAAAATTCTTTAGCCTATGTAAAACATGTTGATTTAACATGAATATATTGAGAACAAAAAAGCAAAGAAAAATAAAAACATTCAAATCAAGTCTAGCTGTAAAATACCGGGTTACACTCAGGGTGCTTTTCATAAGTGCACCGAGGTTAATTTCAACTCAAACATACCTTTTGTAGTATCACACTTAAAGGAAAAAAATAGCTTTTTTTATAAGAAAGTCGAAAATATTTTGTGTTTTTTAATATAAACTAGCAGACCCGGCAAACTTAAAATCGCCTAACAGTCGATTCTCTGTTTTTTTATTACTTATTCTGCTAGTGTACTGAATCACCGAGACAGTTAGGAATATAAAAAATAAACAAATTTGATAAGTCAACAATTACATTGTCAAAAAATAAAAATTATAAATCACTTTAAATACTTTTAATATTCATTAAAAATCATAAAGAAAATTACAATTTTCGATATCTTATTATGATACCTACTTTATTATTATTTTTTATTTATGTTTACTTATTCTAAATTAAGGTATATTTTTATTGTAGTACTTTATGGTACACGATATTTTTTGCTTGATTACCTGGCACGTAAACAAACAGATCAGATTGTTTTCCAACACGGAAACAGGCAACATACAATTGACCATGCGAGAAAACATGGGTTTTCTAGATTAATACCACAAACACTTAATGACTGCCCCTGGGATTTATTTATAGTCATTGTGAAAGCAAGCCGTAGTGGAAACTGTAGTCTTATAAACTTGAATGGTATGTTAGTCGGAACATTGGGATGTGGGGTATCAAAACGTCTTCTCCTTAATACTTTCCTTTAATTATGATTGCTTCTATTACGTTATTCATTAATTTTTTTATCACTAATCGTGTGCCGTTACAAAGTTTCGGTTGTTTAATATTTCGTAACATTATAACTGCAGATTCAACTTTTAATTGAAGATTGTGAGGCGGCAATCCTGGCAAATCAAGTGATAGTTCACGATATTATCTTCATTAGTTGCCATATCAACTGATTTACATGCCCTCATTTCGCTACGAATGCCATTTTTAATTTTGAAATTTAACTCATTTACATCAGTGTTTGGCAGCCAGTATAGCTCTTTCGCTTAACCAATCATGGAATAAGTAATTTTCAGCAATATTGGGAAATACTTTATGAATGAATTCATCTTTTCCGTTAACTGAAAAAAATTAGGAAACCAGGAAAGGTGATGCAGCCAGTTAGCACATCTATAGGGAATTCGCCGTTGCCAATATCAATGATTTGTCTCCAGATTGATCATTTTGCAACATAACACGCATTATCTTGCTTAAATGTAATACCTTTACGTGTGTTCACAATTTGGAGGACTTTAAACACGCATTCAGTTCATCAGCTTGCGTTGAATGTGGAACCACTGGCAATGTTTGGCGAAAATCTCCTGATAATAAAATCATTGCGCCACCAAATTGGTTTTGCTTGTTCCATAAATCTTTTAAAGTTTTATCTAATGCTTCAAAAGATTTTTTATGCGCCATCGTGCATTCATTCCACACTTTTAGTATACATTTCTGCAAAACCTTTGCCATTGCTGAATTCTTGGAAATGTTGCAGGTTGGAGTTGCATATTTAATCACAATTTTAGGACTGAATTGGCTATTCGATCGCCTTCTAGCAAAGTTGCTGCAATGCCTGACGAAGCAAGAGCCAGAGCAATTTCATTTTTTCATTGCCAATATTAAAGTGATAAAAAATTTTTTCCTGTACCACCAGAAGCTTCCAAGAAGTAAATCCCTCCAGTTCCATCATTTATCACTTTTATAAGAGTATCAAATGCATACTTTTATTCTTCGTTCAATAGTGGAAGATTTATTTGAATCGATTCTTTCAAAGTATTGAGATTATCATACGTTTTTTCACGTTCTAACTCTTGATGAAAAGATGGTGTATTGGGCGATTGGGCGCGGCCATTCCCAATTAATATAATGGTTTTGTTGAAATCGTCAAGCGCATATCGTCAATGGAAATGAATGCCTGATTGTAAATTTGGCTTTCCTGTTCTATTGCCCATATTAAATAAAATATCGTCACACATACATCACTCACAAATCAAGTATACTTTTACTGGTCTTTTGTATGGGGGCATAGGAAAGTGTTTTTATACTTTTTCAGGCAGTTTTTAAAATTTTTTCGAATCATCTTCGTACTTCAAGGAATATTATAAAAGAAGAATTAACGAAATCGGTTCAGCTGTTCTCAAGATTTGCGCTTAGCAACAAATTTAGCGCTTCATTTTTATACTAGCATGCTTTTGTGAAATAAAGAACCTAGTATCTTTTAACTGGTTATGTTGTAGAAAATAGTAATACTAGTGCTCGATGTTGAACTCTGCATGCTGTAAACAAGTCCTATGAAAGTGAATTGTAAATTATTTGCTCAAAATATGCTTTCTTTAAAGAATAGGACAGAATGGCGGGAAATGAATGCAATGGCGCTATGTACTATCAACAATTAGCCATTGACGTTTGGGTACACTTCTTATTTTTTCTTCAATGTTTGTTTTTCATTTCAAAATGTTAGGCTTTTTCAGTCTGTAGTTAGATATTCGCTCTTAAACTAAATCGTAAAAATTATAATCCGTCGCTTTCTATATTAGTTCCATGTTTTGGGAATGTTTCGTCTTACGCGGAAGCACGTTTCTACACTTTGTACTTAAGATCTGTATATATTGATTATATATTTTGATGCATTGATTTTTTTTAATATCAACTAATTTATATTTAATTATTTTTTATATTGTATTATTTACTTTATTCAAGGTCTAAAAGAGGGGATGCAATTTTCCGAGGCTTTAGAAAAAACAAGTAAGACTTTTTAATAATTTGTTATATTTAATTTTATAGTTATTATCATTAGTTATCAAATTTTTCGAAACCTCAAGTCTTAAAATTAAAACATCTTAAATATTTATGTTCTAAGCTTTTAAGTTAAGATGTTTTAATATGTTCTGTAGAGAATATTAACCAAAACAAGGTTTCGGTTGTGACGTGCTTAATTTTTTAATTCCACATATGTAACGGGAACGGGGTACCTGATTTAAATGAATAAATAGCCGGAAATAAAACTAGCTTTAAGTTTTAATGGAATTATTCAGAAATTGGTGCGAAGAAAAATTATTATAAATTAATAAAAATAAATTGAAAATAAAAACTTATTTACATCATTATTTTCATCAGTAAATTGGCGCGTATTTTTTACATAATAAAGAGAAGTTTTTCATGGTTTTTAGAGTTAAAAAGTAAAGTACAACAGTAAATAGTAACACAAAGTCTAAGGCCACATTTGCTAGCACTCTCTTCAGTTATTATTATATAGTATCATTTATTGTGCTATATTATAATAATAATAATAAAATAATAATAAATTAACGATTTGTGGTGGAAAAAACCTCAAGCAAAAGCTTAATCAAACTTCCCAGTCGCCCAAATTCCTTTTCACAGTTCCTTAAACCAGTTCATTACTGAAAAGCCTTTGTTCAAATTACTTATTGAAAGTTATGAAGATGCATGGTAAAGGCTCCCTATACCATATGAGTGAGTATATTCGCCCGCATGCATAACTCTTTGTTTAGTTGTGCACCGCTCTTCTCTTAGTGTTGTTGAGGACGCAACCTTAAAAATAAAACAGTACAAAAAGTATAGATGGCTTTTGTAAGTATGTATTATAGTTTTTTGATCAATCAAAAAGCTGAAAATTATCAGAAAATAATTTACGTATGTACCTCTTTCTGCCTAAATATATGTATGCGATTGAAAAAATACGTTAAGCACTTGCTATTATATAGTAACGGACTAAGGCAGAGTTCCTCAAACTTTTTTGTGTCGTAGACCCCTGCCTAGTTTTTCTGTGTCACCTGGACAATCCACTAAATTTCCACGGGATATTAATTTCCTGTAAATTTCTAACTGTAGTGAAGTTTAGTGTTAAAACTTAAAGTTAATTTATACATTTATTATTTGAATTTAAATTAAAACTACTCAAAATAAAATTTTGTGTCTGTTATGTAAAATATACATAACATTAAAAAGAATATAAAATAAACTATAAATAAAAAAACATAAGCAATAAGTCAACATTTTTAGTGAGAAGGATGAACCTGATGCTTTAATAATAAATTATCAACATTTGGCGTCAATTTTGTAAGGGTTAATCTTAAATCTCCCCAGCTAATGATGTCCAGTCTGTTTTTTTTTGTTAGGAGATTGGTAATAGCTCTGAACCCCCTTTCCACTAGGTATGACGATGGAAAGGTTATTAAAAATTTTCTCGCTATATTCCATAATACGGGTATGTTGTTTTGCAGCCAGAATTTTTGATATCCGTTTTTAAACTGAACCTTAAGTTCTTCATTTGTACTTGTATTATGACATTCGTTTCTTCTATTTCGCCATATGGATTAATTATCCACGGTGGTATTACCATAGTCAAAATATCCTTAAACCTAGATTCAAAATCTAAATAAAGGTCATTTAAATGTTGAACGTATGTATGTTGAAACGTCGTCTTCCTGGCAGCTTGTCTGCGACAAATTGGGGAACTGAGAAAATTCGCCCTGTCCAATATTTTGCTTCATTAGTTTAACTCTGGCAAGAAAGGCTGATAAGATGGCCTTTGTTTTAATCAAATTTAAACTGTCGCCTTGTAATTGCAAATTAGCCATATTAAATTTTGTAAACAAATCTGTTAAATAGGCGATGTCTGTTTTCCTCTTCATTAAATTTTCTTTCAAAATTTTATCTTTAGTATCCAGAAATTCTAAAATAGTCTCAAAAAGTGCAAAAAATCTTGTCAAACATAAGCCTTTCGACAGCCAGCGTACTTCAGTGTGAAGGAGTAATTGATGAAAGTGTTCGTCATTTTCTTCACACAACTGCTTAGAGCAGTTCTTCGTATATTTCTTGATCCGTAATAAAACGAACATATGCCAATAATAATGCGGCATTATCAGGTAAAGTTGACTCGTCCAGTTGTATAGAGAAATGGGTCGTTTGCAAATAATTACATAAGAAGCTTTCAATATCAGAACTCATTTCATCAATACGTCTTTCAACAGTATTGTTGCTTAAGGGAATTCTTTTAATGATATCAGATGCAGGTTTGTGCTGGCTGGCAAAATTAAGTTTTTGCCGATAGTATGCGGTTTTCCGGATTTTGCTATAAGTAACGAAATATTGTAAGACGCCCGCAAACCATCATCATTTCTTTGTGAAGTCGAAGCGAACATTCTGTCCAGTGTAGGTCTCTTCTGAAGTTCATCTTTGAGTGTTTGAAAGTATTTCAAATCTTTTTCTGTTTTATCAGGGTGGCATCTTCTCAGATGATCTTGCAGTTTAGATGGTTTCCAAGCGTCATTGCCCAAAACTTTGTTGCATAAAAGGCACATAGGCAATTGTTTGTCCGGCAATGATGGAATGAAGCCAAATTTCAAATATTCAACACTGTACTGTCTACATTTCTTTTTAGATTCGGAGATAGTATCAGTCATCTGTTGGCAAAATTAAATTATTTAAATAAGACAGAAAATCCAGCAGTTTTATTTAAAATGCGCACTCTAATTCCTGCCGCAAATGCTCAATGGGGCCAAAGTCTGCGTGACTTTGTTGTGTTGTGCCAAAATATGAGTCGTGTTATATCTTTAGGTCAAACGACTTAGCTTTTTTACACGCCGGTTGTTGTACGGCGATGTAAATAGTGGGTCGGCTTCAATTCCTGCACCAATTGAACGTTGTAAGGCTTTAAAGGCAAATCCTTGTGCAAAATTCACCATGTGGTGGTTTTGAATAACCCCAATTGTTGAGCACCTCGAAGAATTGACAAATTTAGATCTGCTTCAGCACTGTGGCTTACGACTGAAATGTTTTCAGTTAAACGACCCTGTAGAACACGTGTTTGTGTTCGCAGATTTTGTATCGATCATGTCGACTCAAATTTAACGACCAAATTCTTAATAGCGGTCTCAGAAGGACGATTATGTTGTCCGAAAATATCACGAATATTACGAACAGAACCACCATTTTCATAGTGGATTTTATTTTTTTAATGCGATTGCCAATGCATCTACTAGAAATACGTCAAAAAACTAAACGTTTGAATGTTGTTGGTGTTGCCCAAGTTGATTTAAAATGCAAATTCTAGGCTGACTAGGCCACACAATCACAATTTCACTAAAAAATCTCTTTAACCAAAAACATTAAAACAACTTTCGAAAACTAAAATGTTATAATTACTCTTCATTTAGGCTTAACTTAGTTATTATGTGGTAATACAAATAGAGAATGAGATGCTCCATCTGGATTCTCCGTATTTATCATCAGGAAGAAGAAACAGTATAAGAATTTGATATTTTCCATAATTATTTTTATTAGTAGTTTAAATTTAAGCACTAGGTCTATATTTTATAAAAAATGTTTAAACTTTAGTTTTTATTAACAAAAAATATATATCAAATCAAATCAATCAAAAATAAAAAAAAAAAAATGTCGACTAACAAATTCAATAATAATTTTTTATTTTTTTTTTTTTTGGATTATTTTGAATTTGTTAGTCAAGAATTTTTTAATTTTTGATTAATTGTTTATATACATAGTTTTTGTTTATCCTGAAGATGGTTTGGAAAAATATTGAAAAATAATCAAAAAAAGTTTAAAAATTTGTTATAAAATATAGACCTAGTGCTTAATAATAAACTAGGCAAGAACTGTTAACGACCGAGTCAATCAATACATGACAACACTAACGGACTACTTTAAAAGGTGGGGCCTCATCCTAAATATTCATAAGACTGTCGCTATGATGTTTAAAGGAAAGTGTAAATATTTATACCCGAATTGCAGATCTTTTAGACCGTGCTTTAGCATTGGAGCAGACACTATTAGGACATCAAACAGGCTAAAGTACCTTGGCGTCTCTTTTCATAAAAACTTTGAGTCGTATGGGCACATCGACAATGTGCTTAAGAGCACCAAGAGGGCTTATTGCGCGTGTCAAGGCGTGTTAAGACGCAGAGGTGGACTTGATAAAAAAGTACGCCTTTTGGTGTACCGTCAGATCGTACGTCCTCTTATCTCCTATGCTTTTCCGGCTTGGTTTGGAATTTCTTCTGCCCAGATGGAGAGGCTTAGGAGATGGGAGAGACGGATCTTAGTTGCGTGCCTCGGGTTAAGACCATATATAGGGCGCAACGGAGAGTTCCGTAGGCCCTCTTGTAGCTCTATATACCGCACTATTGATTTTGAACGGCTAGATGCTTTTATGGTCGAAAGGGCTTTTAAGTTTCTGGAAGGTGCACGTTCCGTGGAAAACGCCTTGGTAAGAGATTGTTTTTCAAGGTCTATAAGTCTGAAGGCCATTCAAATAGTAAAGTACCTTTCTCCGGTGGACTTGTTGACCCTAGGTGGAGATGGACTTCTTTATGAGAGTGCAGATCTTCTATTTTATCATAGAAGAATTAACACTTTGAATATTGTTGACACTGTTTACAATACTGCTCAATAACTAATTTCATTTTTAATTATTTGTTCTGTTTTGTGTTCTTTCGTTTTGTTTTTTTTTGTTTTTATCCTTTTAATTATTCTAAAGCGCTGTATAAACAAATGTACAAAATTTATTATTTGATAGAGAGATGTAGTTCTTGAAAAATACTTTAGTATGTAAGAAATTTTTTTTGAATATATTGTTAGTTTAAGTTACTGTTTTATTTTTATAAGAATGTTTTGGAAAATAAATGAATAGAATTGAAATCTTAATAATAAACTACTAAAAAATATTAGAAAGGTCAAATAACTATAATTATTTTTTAATATATTGTACGTTTTATTTTAAATTTAACAGTGATCAAAATGGATATTATTTCTAGTATACAATCTTTTTGTTAATTGCACTCTTTTTAAGCGAGTAGTTTTTATCCTTCTCGACGATGAATTAAAAAAGATTCTTTATAAATACGACTAAAAGATTATTCATTAATTAAAAGCTTTAGCATTATATTTGTAATCACTTAAATCAAGTAAAAAATAAAGGTTAATGATTTTCATAACAATTTCTCTTATTTTTGTAGAATTTGGCTTTTTTAATTACTTTCTGATTATAACTTGTGGCGTTATATTAGCCAATGTTTTGTTGGAATCTTCAGCAGTGGCTTATTATATGCCGATAGCTCACTGTGATCTGGACTTGACTAGCTATCGCAAGGGTCTACTTAGCGCGGCCAGTTATCTGGGCATAATTGTAAGTTCACATTTATGGGGATTTCTAGCTGATACCAAGGGCCGCAGATTTGTAATGAGGCCAACATTATTGTTGGCTTTTGTTGTAACTGTGTTTTCAAGCCTTGCTGCAAATTTTTGGACAATGTTGGTTTTACGTTTTATTAACGGTATACTGTAAGTAAATCAAAGTTATAAATAATATTTTTTATAGTTTTTTTAAACGATTTTTTTTTATTTATCTTTTTTCTTTTTTATATATTTTTTTTCTCGATATTTCGCTTTCCTTTGGAAAGCTTCTTCAGGAAAAAATTTTATATTTTTGAAAACAAAAAATTATTAACAAATTGAAAAAAATGTTTCAAAACATTGAGAAGAAAAAATATATAAAAAAGATCGTTAAAAAGAAAAAAGATATTTATTGAAGTTATAAATAATAAATAGAGCAAGTTATTATTTGATTATTAGTTTTATTTTTATTCAACCATTTTATTTTAATTAAATATGTACTAATCTTTTAAGAGGTCCTATGGAAAGCGAAATATAGAAAAAATAAAATCGATAAAATTTAATTAAAAAACACCATTTAAAAGATTAGTATATATTTAATTAAAATAAAAAGGTCGATCAAATAATAATATACAAAAAAAATAAAAATTTAAAAAGAGCAATCAAAAAAGAAAAAATCAATTCAAGAAAAAAGTGTACATTTTAATTCGGATAAAAAGATTTGTAAACAAGATTTGTGAGCAAGAGAATAATTAGAAGTAGAAAAATCAAAATTCAAATTCCATGATGTGATACAAGAAGTTCAAGAAAAACAATTCCATTGCAGCAATAATTAATAAATATAAGGCTACCATGGACAAAATTGTAAGAACGAAAGCATAAATCACATTTTTGATAAGATGTAGGAGAACTGGAATTACACCAAAATTCATTAGAAAGTCCACAAATAATTTAGTGAATATTTTTAATATTAAAGAAATTCCAAATTATCAACACACTATTGAGAGTTGTGTACCTACATAAAATAATGTTAAATTTAGCAATTAGGAAACAACATGACATACTAAAAATTTTAAATAGGAACATAGAAATGTTAGTATATAATATGGAAGGACATTTGACATTAGATGAGATAACAGAATTATTAGAATATATAGATAGATAGATTAACTCATATTTTTGAAAAAAAGATTAAGAAAACACATGGTAGGAAATTTAAAAATCTTTCTGATATTCAAAGAAAGGAATTAGGAATTAAGGTTAATGAATATTGGTTTGTTAACAAGACTGACATAGATATTCCAGGGGATGTTAGGTGGATTCTTTCTCTAGGACAGAAATTTGCATTACCATTTGAAAAGAAAAAGTTGTTAATAATTTTTGTTATTAAAAGCTTTCTGAAGAAGCTTTCCATAGGAAAGCGAAATATAGAAAAAATAAAATTGTTAAAATTTAATTAAAAAAGACCATTGAAAAGATTAGTACATATTTAATTAGAGCAAGTTATTGTATCAATTTTGGCTTAGAATTAAAGAAAGAATCTACTGTATTTAATAAAACTGCATCTTTTAGTAGGCTTTCTTCAAATGCTCTAGGTATATATGTTCCGCTTTAAATTCATTTCAACATGGTTGTATAAATCTGCCAACGAAGAGGTTTCATCATTTTTGAAAAGATTATAAAGTTCAAAACGCCAATATTTTAATAGAAAAAAACAACAATGAATTTCAACAATAAATGTGAAAACATTTAAAAAAAATTTGAATATCTCTAAAATATAAATTTTCTCTAAAAAAAACTTACGCTCCTGTTGAAATAAAATTTATTTGATTAGTTAACATGTTTCCATAAAATATCTGTTCATTAACTTTTTATAAATCAAAACAAACATTTAAAATAAAATATTCCAAATATATGTCCTTCTATAATATCACGAAGTCATTATGTTTTTGCAAATTTCAGAATAAAAAGCAAAACAACCTAATTAAAACTAACAAAACGTAGTTTTTATTGAGCCAAATGTATTCATAACGGCATTTAATTTTAATAAGCCTTTTCTCGGTTAAAAAATTTTACTGACCACCTTACCTTACAGCCCTTTGATCGGCGTATAAGCTCCTACAACAGATTCCTAGACTCATATGAGGTTCAGTGGGTGTCCTTCGTATATACCGAAGTAAGAAAAACAAAACCTGAAAAAGCGTAACGTAAGCGTGTTCCATTGACGTTTGCTAGGCTCCGTTGCGTCATATGATTGCTTTTAAAACCAATAAAGCAATAGCATTACAATATAAAAAATACTTTACATTATTCACGTCTCGTTAGGATCTTTCGCACAGTATATTTCTTCTAAATTTTACTATCACTCGCTGAAATTTATTGGCAGTCCTCCTTACGTTTTATGTGTCATATAGTTTACTTCACCTAATGCCGCTTAGGGTGATACATGTAGCTCACTGTGTGTCCACTGACCACCATTGCTTACTAAAGCAAGTAATATCACCCCTATTTTCTAGTATCTTTTAGAGAAAAATTAAGCATAACCTAAAAAAAAAATTCAACATTGTTCTCCCCTAATTATCTGTGCTAATGAAAGGCCATTACATAATCGCACAGCAAGTTGAAACAAATTATTATAAAATTTGATCCCTTGTGCCTCAGTTGGCCCTTCTAAGATCAACTAGGCATTTTTTTCACATTTTAAAATAAAATAAAGAGTAAACCTCAAAACTAAAAACACAACATTGCAAGGTCAAATGGAAATTTTTCTGTGCGAAATTTATAACTACTACAAAGACATGGTATTCAAAGCAAAGCTTGTAAGAATTCCATAAGTAAGTTTAACCCTATTTAAAAAATGGAATTTAACCCATTATCGACCAATAATTAACCCTTTTTCAATCATTAAAACAAATATAATACATTGAATTGATTTTTTTAAAATTATATTATAACATTTATTATAACTAAGTAATCATACTAATATTTTGGCAATCACACTATTAGATGAAACTGATGATGTCAGAAGACTTAAACGAAATCATGTACTAGATCTACTATTTATTTAATTTGATCTTAATTTTGTAAATAATACATATTAATTATTATTTTCCACCGAAAATACAACTTAAATCTATATTTTGATGTACGTAAGTACACATATACTTTACTTTATTGTCCCCTCTGGAGTTAATAAGACATGTTATTTTTGCTTAAATTTATAAAATTTGCTTATTATTGTAAAATAGATTGCAAATAAAGATATACATAAAAAAAAATATTATAACATTTAGAATTGCTGAAATCTGATTCATTTTGTAAACTTAAATCGAAAAGAGCTTCTTCACTTTCATCAATATCATTAATTTCTTCGTCTTGGCTGCAACATAACAGCTCAATAACTTCAGGGGGAAGTGAAGAAGGTTTACGCTTTCGTAAGCGTCTGGTTAAAAATACTGTGAAAATGAATGGATCTGAAGTATCAGACAGACCTGTTAAATACATATAACAGGTTATTGGGTACGGCTATTTTTGCGGGCGTGATGCAACCGATTTTAATTTTGCGGCTATAATTTTATTATAGTGTGGATAAATATCACAGTTTCTTGATTTGCTTTCGTGGCGTATTGCATTATATTGTTCTTTTGAAAAATTGTATTCAAGAAAGAAAGCTAAAGCCTCGTCCGCAGAAAATGGAATTGGTTTTTTGGTATCTTGATTACACATTTTTCGTATTTTTTATGGCCTTGACGAGCTTTTTTTTATATTTCAATTTCAATTATATTATCAATTTCATCGGAAATAGTATTAAGTTTGATTTTGTCAACAACGTGTTTGAAAACTGCATCAAACTTGTCTTTCTTATTACATTCTTTTCGCCATATTTTAAACATTACATTACATTATATTAAATCTACTTTTTCAATTTGAAAGAGGTCAGATGGGATCAAAATTTTTAAACGCTTACGGAATGTAAAAGTTAAAAAAATACTAAACCCTTTTAAGGTGATGTTGTATAATGAGTTCTTTTCAAGTATATCGACATAAATAAAAAGCAGTTATAATTAAAAACAGTAGTATTTACCTGTCTGTTTATTTTCCATTTAAATTAATATTATTATAATAAACACAAATCGAGAAAAACAAACTTAAAATTGACCTTGCACCTTTGAACAATCTAACACATTTGTAGAAAACATTGTATTGATTGACTTTGACATACAAATGTGTAACGGTGCTTTTTTTAACGCAAAAATATCACATGTCTTTGTTTTGAAGCATTTCCAATTAAAAACAACATCAACAGTAGAAAAATGTCACTTTGATTAACATCAATTTAGCACAGAAAAACCCGTGATTTGACCAAATTTTACTTTCAGCTCGAGAAATTTGTTACCACTGTGAGTTTATGGACCGCCGTTTTGTGTGAAGAAAACTGCCAACATAAAGGGCAGTCGTGATTCTTATATAATCACAGATTCGTGGGGATAAAATGTTTAGAAAACTTCATTCCCAAAATTACAAATATTGCAATACTGTTAACTGGTTAACTGGTCATATATTAGTCGATTTATTTCCTAACTGAAAGCTTTTAAATTTTAAATAATTGGGTAGTTAATCATTGAGTGCACTTTAATAGGAGCCAGTTGAGCAGAATATGATAGCAAGAGAGTTTGATTGCCTTTCTCTTGATTGTGTTTTATAAGAATATATAGGCTGAAATATGACGGATACTATGTCTTAATAGTTGATATACTTTTATCATGTTCTATTCAGTTTTACATATGTTTATGTATGTTCCGTGTATTATTTTGGTTATACCACTAATTTATTTTATGTTTCAGTATTTCGGGTGCTTCTGCCACAGTTTACGCTTATCTGGGAGAATTTCATGTTAAACGCACACGATCAAGAGCCATTATGACATCAGCTTTTATATACGGTTGTGGCGCGTTGTTTATGCCTGCCCTTGGACTTATGGTTATTAATAAAGAATGGCGATTGCCTTTACCGTTTTTGGGCATAACTTATAAACCCTGGCGTTTATTTGCGGTTGTCTGTGGTTTACCCGGGTTCTTAGCGGGAATTTCTTTGTTTTTTCTACCAGAAAGTCCAAAATTCCTGCTTTCCATCCACAAGGAAGATGCAGCAATTGAAGTCTTACGAAGAATGTATAAAATAAATGGCGGCAGAGACGAATTGAAGGTTTTTCATTCTTTGCAAACGACATTTTTCTTTTCTATTAAAAGTTTTTTTTTCTTTGTTTTCTTCGCCACTAGATTTCTCATATACTACCTGATGAGGAAGATTCTAAGGAGATTTGGACTGTGCAATATAAAGATATGACTTTTTATTGTAAACTGTTTCTGAATATGTGGAATCAAACTGTACCGCTATTTGGGCAAAAATATTTACGCAGGACCCTAATTGTATGCATTACACAGTTTTGTTTGTATGCAATCACAAACGGCATGTTCATGTGGTATCCCTATATAATAAATGCAATGGGGGAGTTCATGAGACATAATCCTGAAAGCAATGAACGATTATGTCAAATTATTTATGCCAAAAATGAAACTCAAACAGACGGGGTGAGTGTAATTTTGTTGAAAGTACATGTAATTTATTTATTTTCTGTTCTTAAATAAACTTTCTTTTATTTTAAATATTTCGCTACATCATCGGTTAACATCTGAAGGAAACAAAAATAAAAAAATATATAAGAATTCTTGAAATATTATAGTTATTATTATTATAATTAAAATATGATGTACTGCTTCGCACATTTTGCATCGAGTCTGTCGACCAAATTATTAAAAGCGGTTTCAGAAGGAAGTTTATGTATCACAAAAATATCACGAATTTCACGAAATGTTATTTTAACAGAACCACCTTTTTCATAGTGGATTTTAATTATTTTAATGCAATTTTCGTGCGAAATTGAATTCATTGTAACAATTGCCAATGCATCTACTACGAATACGTCAAAACTATCATATTGTTGGTATTGCCACAATTGAAATATAAACTCTTTAATTTTTTTAAATAAATATTTGTTTTCTGACCACCCTACACAAAGGAATAGCAAAATATTTATAACTAAAATAAAAAGAGACCTATGCTTTTTAAGTTTAATTTAATTAAAATAATTTTTATTAAAAATGCATCTTAAGCACAAAATAAATAGATAAGAAAATTTATTATATGAATTCAAAATCTTTAATACATTTACATTATGCTCGTTTTTCCGTAGACGATGGCTTGTCCGGATAAGTTGGAAAACGCTACATATTTGTACTCATTATTTATGGAATCATTATACGTTTTGGCGTTAGCCTTAGTAGGATTGATAATAAATCATATAGAAAAAACTCTTATATTATGTGAGTGGTAAAATTTTTCAATCGTATTTTAATTAAATATTAAACAATTTCAGTTACTTGCATAATGCTTTTCTGCACTTGTGGCTTAATAGCCATTTGGCTTCCTTTTACATCCCTATCAGCAATTTTTTATTGCCTATTCTTTCTGACTGGTGTGAATATTAGCGTTTTAGGTGGAGCGACTGTTGAACTATATCCCACACAGTTAAGGTAAGTATTTAGCAAATGCCAATTATATTATTATTTACATTCCATTCATAAAAAGTTTGCTCGTTACATGGGTTAAATTTCCCATATATTTTTTTGATGGAAAGTGTAGTATTGTTTTGTTTTTGCAACAATTAAATGTAGAGAAAAATTTGCTGATTTATTCTATTAAATATTTACTTTTAAGTAAATATAATACTAAAAATTTAAATTTAAGGAACTCATTATGAATTCTGTAATGAAGTCTTAGTTAATTCCTTCGCTCAACCGATATTAATTATGTGTTGTGAATTATGTAGATAATACTGCTGTGTTTAAGCTAATGCGCATATGAATATATCACATATTAGGTTTGTTTCTGTACTGTACTTTGGGAACCCGCGGGTTCCCAAGTTTACCCAAAAGCGTTCCCGTACACAAAGTTTGGGCAAGTGAGAGAGAATTTGAGAGAATAATATTCTTCTTCTTTCTGCCCAAAACAGCCCGCACTTTTTCTTCGGGCTGATTTGGTAAGATTGAGCTGTTGCACAAAATAAACAATAAAAATTGTCAGCAAAGAAGTTTTCTTTCGAATTGAAATAAAACTTTTTATTAAAGAATGTCGAAAAATGTAAGTAAATGCTTAAATTTTTTATTTATGTATATATGTATGTATGTATGTATGTATGTACTTATATATCTATGTATAAAAAACATACTAAGAGATATATATGTGTACATGCATAGTTTACTACATACATATGTATGTACATATTTCCATGGACATCAAACAAGTAAACAATTTTGACATTTTATTTCGGGCCAAAAATTTGGTTTTTAGTGTTCCCGTACTTTTAAATGTTTTAGTCTCTAATTGAGAGTATTTTTTCATTACTCTCATTTGCCCAAACTTTACCCAAAAAGTACGGGAACACAGCTATTGCAAAAGACATGAAAACAGCGTGTAGGAGAATTGTTTTTCATATTAAACTTTAAGTATCTTCATGATTAGAAGTGGCACAAAAATAAAACACTAAATAAATTCGTATAAGTATTTGAAAGTGATCTCCTCTTATTACTGACGACGAATAAGCTCAACTCAATGTCTTGTTACAGAACTCTTTTATAACAACGATAATCTGTTGTACATCTACTTATTTGTAAGTTTGGTTATTTGTACATTTGTTTGCTTGCACATAAAAAAACAATACCGTTTAGCAGTTCAATAAACAAATGTCAAATTAAAGAAAATAAGAAAACAATTGATTTAATATTTGTGAAACTTAAAACTTTTGCAGAGTAGACAACTAGTGCTATCTTTTTAGTTTTAGTTTGGGAAAAATCCCAAACACATCGAGTGTTATATATATGACGAAAGATGAAAATCGTTTAATAACATATTGTTACGTTTATTCCTTTTTAATAAACGTTTTGTTATTTTGAGTTCTTTTATTGCAAAATAATAACACAGTACTTTAGAATTTTAGATTAAGTTAAACGATTTATTTAGTCTAAATACACACAAAATAAACACGATTGTAACTTGTTGTCTTTACTCACTGATGACTCATGTTGAATTGAATTATTTGCACAGCAAGTGATGTTTATCTATTTATTTTAAATGGTTCTTGCATATACTTAAGCATCACCCTGTATTGTTGTTGTTATTATTAATTAGTTTAGGCGCCTGCTTGACTGTATGTTTTGTTCTGTGTTGTTTATCATATTTGGTAGAATCTCCTATAAGCTGTATAAGATTTCTTAGTAAAGTACATAGTTTGTAAAATGTACAGTAGTACTGCAGTAGTACTGTTTACTATTTTACGAATAATTATTTTCTCTTAAACTGTTATAAATCATACTGCTGTTATTTCCCATCTTATCTGGCTGTTGTTCTTTTTGTGATACAATTCGTATAAATCATAATTCGTTATAAATTATCTTCGTAATAATATGATATTGTTTTATTTCCTTGTTTTATAAAATATTTCTTATTAATATTTTCCTTGATGTTATGTTATTTAACTAGCTTTGGGTGTTTTTATATGGGTATATAATTTTGAAATATAATAAAAAGAAATATGACTTTCTTAAATTGATATAAAATTTACGTTATACAAAACATAAACTTCTTGTATTATAATTTAAGTATGACTTTGTGCATGTTACCGCCATTGCTGGCTCGGAGATAGCCTAACCGAGAGGTCAAATTTTCAAAACTGTGATTTTTGTCCTGCAAATGATCAGAAAACAGTCTATTAGCGTTAAAACGTATGCTTTTAAAGGCCAATTTACTGGCCAGTAACGTGAAACTATGAGGTTAACAAGCGCTTATTTCAGTAAATCAATTGTGGCATGTGTTGGGTTCCATATTGTACAGTCTTGTTAAAGCCACAGCTCCTGCACATCATGGTTGTTCAATTGAGGATCAAAAAAAGTAAGTAATTACAGTTCTATAGCGGCCATCATTGAATTCAACATTCTGACCAGCATCCTTTTTAAAGATGTATGGACCAAAGCACACCAAACAGTTAGTTTTTCTAAATGTAACAATTTCTCAACATACACTTGGGGATTTTCATTAATTTTCATTTTTTGATGTACCGCTAAGCAAAACCGCTTATGAAATCAGAATCGGATATTTCGGTCCATGGTTTTCAAAATAAATTTTGAAGCGTTGTTCAGGCGTCAGTCTATTTATGCTGAAATGCCAAACCAAACTGGACATTAGTCACTTGATACCTAACAAAATGTCCGCCAGTCAAAACAAGTACTGTCAACTTAAAGTTCCTTACTTCTATAAAACACCCAATTTTGTATATGTATAACATTGTTAAAAAAACAACGACTTTAGTACTCTACACAAGAGACTGATCTGCTGGGCGTTTTGCTTTACACTGCAAAACACTGCAATATCGCTCGGTACTCTGCCACTTATATTGAATAAAAACATCTATCTTGTTTAAATATAGAGACAGAATTTTTTTATGAGTACGAAAAGAACACTGAAGATGGCAAACGGCCGGTTTGTTCACAAACCAAATTTGACGAGGGTCGACGGAAAACCGTACCCAAATAAAAGTTTTTTATGAATGCTTTGATTCTTGTATTTATGTAAATTTAATTCAATTTCGTATTCCTTAGAAAGCTTGTTGAACTTGAAAACTTACTGTTTTTTTTTCAAAAGTCATTTCTTCAGTTAGAACTAAGTATATCTAACTGAATAAATGAAATTTAAAAGTTTTATTTTACTGTTAACAAATTCTTGGTTTGAGTTTAAGAAATCATGTCCTTTTCGCTTCATTTAAAATCATTTGATTATAAGTTTCACCAAAAATTAAAATTAATTTATAAGTTAAGAAAAAAAAACTCTTTTTCGAGCTTAATGCCAAATATAAACTTAAGGCATAACGAAATAGTCTATAAGAAACTTCAAAATATCTTTAATTATTAAACTTAACTCTTTTATTTTGCAGAGCCATGGCCATTTGCATCTCTTTGATGATGGGACGCCTTGGCAGCGTTGTTACCACGAATGTAATTGGTGCATTTCTATCCACGTACTGTGAGATGACATTTTACGTTGCATGTTTTTCTACGATGGCGTGTGCCTTACTTATACTATTCTTACCACGTTCTACATCAGAATCATAAAAAAACATAAAATCTTTCGTTCAAAATACTAAATATGTTAAAAGGCCTTTAATTAATTTTAAACATTTTATAAATATTTTTTCAATTTTTTGTTAAAGAAGGATAAAAAAACTTACTTTGACTTATTTTAAAACGAGTACAAATATTCAATTAAAAATTAGTTATTTAAATAATTATTACTAATATGATTCCTTTTAAAAACAAAGAAATAAAATGAATAAAGTAAAATAAATTTAAACCCGGTTTACGGGAAATGAATAGCGGTTTACAATTAAGTTCATGTCGAATTATTGTTTTTTAAGTTATCATTTGTGATAATTTCTCTGCTGGGCTTCCTATAAAACAAAAAACAAAAGTAAAATTTAGAATTTATAATAATATGTAAATATTAAGCCAGGCTTTGTTACTAATTAAGAATGTAGCAATCCAGGAAGCGATTTACATTCAGCTGATTTCTTTTTCTTTCGGGTTTCTTTGAATATAAACAACACATGGCTTAAATAAATAATTTTTTATGCAAAACTAGAAATTAAAAATTAAATAATCTAAAGTCTGACTGAAAATTTTAATGTTTTATTGAATTAAATCAGCCAATTAAAAATTTATTACGGTTTAAGCAAGATAAAAAAATTGGATACTTCTTTCCGAATTTCAGAATCTGTCCCAAATTGTAGGTATCTTACTTTTGAGGAAACTTTAAAGATTTAATATGAAATATAGTTCATGTGCATGTGTATTTTATTGAGTAAAAAGTAAATCGAAATCCGAAATTCCCTAAATATGCATCATGTCCCAAGTTTGAAATTTTTAAACTTTTGTAAACTAAACTTCAAATATTGACAACAACTAAGGATAGGGTTCAAGTTTAAGTAATTAAAATTATATGGGCTAAATTCGTGAATTCCCTAGAAAATTGGCCGTGTTAAAGCAGCACTTAGGGGAATTATATTTAGCAAATTTGATTAATCATTCATGCAGCAATCATCTTAATAAAGATGCCTGTCGGAATAACAAAAAAAAAAAATAGAGATTCATTATGAAATTTTCTTTTTAAGCGGCTATGCGAGCTTTTTTTTAACGGAAAAGTTCGTATGTGGAATAAACTCCTTCCAGAGGTCTTTCCTGTCACTTTCAAAAAGGTGATAGTTTTCTTTATGGCCAGTTAGTAACGAGTAAAACTATTTCTAAAACTTCATAATTATGCTGAGAAGTTACATTAAAAAATTAGTGAAATAGTGTCTAACATTTGCAAATAGCTCGGTCCTTAAAACTATAAATAATTTTAAATTATCCAGGGTGTTCGCCGGGCAGTTGTGGCGTTAAAAAGTTTTCAATTATCTCACGACATTGCTCCCCTATTCACAGTTACTGTTACGCCGTTTTCATTTTCAAAGAAGTAAGGTCCAATGATTCCTCCTGACCAAATTGCACACCACCAGACTGTCGCTTTTGATGGATGCAAAGGTGACTGTTGAATAATTTGAGGGTTTCTTATTCCCCAGAACCGACTATTCGGTTTATTCCCATATCCATTCAAGTGAAAATGTGCCTTGTCACTCATTATGATTTTTTCATGAAATCGGGTTGTCATGGACATATGTACGGCGGCGTAAATGGTATTGTGAAAGAAGCTCTTGTGTCAACTGATTCTTATATAGAAATAAACGCAAGTCCTTGTGCAAAACTGTGGCCGAAGTTGTTCTTTCAAGACCAAACTCCTGAGCACGGCGTCGAATTGAGGTTGATGGATTGTTTTGAACACTTTCTTGAGCAGCATTAATGTTTTGAGCCGATCTTGCAGTACGTTATGGTCCAGGCTTGAGCCTGTTACCTACAGACCCCCTTTCTTCGAAATCATTCACTACAAGAACTTGTTTTCAATGAAACATTCGATGTTCCTTTATCTAAGCCTTTGTACAGTATAATGGCAAGCACCTTTACATTTGAAAACTTAAGGGAAAAAAATTCACTTAATTTGGAAATTATTTTATTATATTTCTTATTTATTTTAGTGTATTTTATATTATAAATTTTTTAATTCAACGATTTACTTAAGTATTTGTTGGATTTTAAAAGCAAAACCATTTGAAACCATTTCATGAGTCAAAAATACCAGGAATTACATTAAAAATTAAGAAATTAATTTTAAAAGTTACAGTATTTGTTTTTGTTTACCACTTATTTTACGTTTTTTTTTATAAGTAATCTATAATTATTCGGAATCATTTTAATATAAGCAATTTCATTTTCCGTGTTTGATTCCTTTAAATAAATATTTCATGATATTCTCACGAAATATTTATTACTAAAATCTTCATTAAAAATAAACATTTTATGATATTCTCATAAAATATTCATTTCAACAAAAATAAAAATATTTGAAATGTATTACTGCGGTGGAGAGCACATCCATATTGCAATTTCACTATTGCTCAAGTAGCTCATCAGTGAATTTTACCCCAATATTGCATAGAAAAACCTAAAAGTCTTATACCCAAAGCCAAACTGATTCTATGAGAATTTTTTCATAAAATCAACTTAGCATAGACAGCAAGACTCAAAAACACTTCTATACAAACACAGCAAAACATTTCAAAACAACAAAACCATTGTTTTATTTTCTTGCTGTCTATGCTAAGTTGATTTTATGACTCGACTTCTAGAGTACCTTCAAGAAGTATTTGATTCCTTAGAAGCGGATGAGATTTCAAGCTTGCAGCTTATTTATAAATGGGGTTGTGATGGATACAACCAATCCCAATATAAACAAAGGTTTGAAAACGAGGCTGATTCGGACTCAAACATATTTCAAAGTTCTATGGTCCCATTGCAGCTCATATCAAAACCAACGAAAAGAGTTATTTGGAAAAATTCTACACCGTCTTCACCACGCTACTGTCGACCGATGCGGATTCGATTTGTAGATGTAACTAATGAGGAAGTCAATTATATTCAAAATGCCATTAGCACCTTGGTGGAAACGGAAGCTGACCTAAAAGGAATAAAAATTCGCGTTCAACATAAATTACTGCTTATTATGGTCGATGCCAAAGTATGCAAGTGCTATATTTGCAACGAAACTTCCAAAGATTTTAATGATTTGAATAAAACTGGAGTAATCAATGAAAGCTCGCTCACATTCGGACTTTCGACTCTCTACGCTCGGATACGATTATTTGAAGGTATTTTACATATGTCCTACAAACTACCTCTTAAAAAATGGCAAGCAGGAACAGAAAAGGATAAAGATATAGTAAAAACCCGAAAAATAAAAATCTAGCAAGAAATCAAAACAAAATGGGCCTGATTGTGGATGTTCCTAAACCTGGTTTCGGAAACAGTAATGACGGTAACACAAGCAGACGCTTTTTTTCCGATCCTAATATGGCAGCAGAAATTACAGGAGTTGATCGAGACTTAATTTTTCGCTTGAAAGTTATATTGGAAGTAATATCCAGTTGCCATAAAATAGACACTGAACAGTTTCACACCTATACAACAGATACAGCGAAGATGTATGTTAAGTTGTACACCTGGTACCTAATGTCTCCAACAATGCACAAGATACTTATTCATGGCCAAATTGTTATCGAAAGCGGTTTGTTGCCTATAGGACAGCTATCGGAAGAAGCAGCAGAAGCAAGAAATAAGCACTTTCGGCAATATCGTGAAAACTACGCCCGAAAATTTTCAAGAGAGTCCTGCATTAGAGATATAATTAATATATTATTGCTAACTTCAGATCCTCTGTTAACGGGACTAAGGCCAAAGCCGAAAAAAACACAAAATCCTTTCTCAAAGGAATGCTTAGAAATGCTTGTCCCAACTGAAGACAACGAAGACAACATTTATGAATTAAATAAAGAAGATATTTTCAGCTCAGGTAATGAAGAAATGGCCGATTGATTTTTTTTATATCATATTTTTATCTTTTCAATAAAAACAGAATTGTTTGTTAATTTTTCATACTGCACGACTTAGAGTTTCTTTAAAAAGTATCCTCTTTTAATTGGTTTGGGGAAATACCGTCTTAATACCCTATGTCTTTTTGCTTGTTTATATAAATTTACAATTTTAAATGCCAGAACATGTCTTTTCTAAATATTTTGCATACAAAATTCAATCAAAATAATTTTGACCGCCTAGATTGGCCAAATACCCCTCTGTGCGCCAGTGACAAAGTGTTACTTGTGTGGAGTAAGTAAAAAATTTCCATTTTGTAAATAATTTATATAATTACGATCTAGTTTTAATTGAAGATTGCTAAAATATGGCACGAGGTAATAGAAAAATATAAGACAATAGTTATTTCACATCCTTGTTTTTCAGATATAATGGTCTCGACATGGTAATATAAAAATTACAGTGGACGCAACCGCCTTTGTAAAATAACCACATTTATAATGTTTGATTATTGATGTTGTTATTAACAAAGTTGTCATTAGAAATGGGTTTACCACTGTAATTTACTCCATGCGTTGTTTGAGCCTATTTCTGTTTCGTTTTGTTGACAGTTCTTTCTAACGTTTGCCATATCGTTCACAACTGCGGTATTTATTTATTTGCTAGTTAAAACGTTTAATTTTTAGCATAACAAAGTTTTGAACATTTTGAGAAATATTTTATTTTGGAGACTTTTATTATTGTTGTAGTCTTATTTTTGTTTTGTTTATAAGGCTAAGATTTTGTATAAAAAATTTAACCGATTACAGAATTAACTATTTTTTTTGGTTTTAATAATTAGAAATTATTGTTTAGTTGTTTCCTGCAAAAAATCAATAACAATTCTTTTAATTATAAGTGCTGAAAGTGCTTATATACTCAAATTATCAAGCAAGTTGTGAAACTTTGAATTTAACAAACAAATTTGTAATATAAAATAATTTTATTTCCAAGCCTAAAAGTATGCTTGTATTCAGCTTTTATTTATTGCAGCACTATCGCATCAGTGATGTTGAGAAATATGAACTGTTCCAAATTTTGTTAAAATAGTTTACATCGTCCAGTCGTGATGCAACCTTAAAGTTTTCAAATTTATAGAATATATTTTTATCATATAATCAGTTGTTATTTTAACTAACTTTAGCTTACAGTATTTAAAGTTAATTTAAATGAGATAAAATATTAAGTTATTTCTCAACGCAAAAACATACAAACAAAACATCATCTTTAACAGCGAGAATATATATATGTACATATGGATAACAACTAATCTATTCTTATAGAAATGACAATGCAGTATTTAAGACGAATAATAAAACGTACAAAGTGAGATAAGTTTTATTGCGACAAACAAATTAATCAAATCTCAGTTGGGAAGTTTAAATTTCCTTTTTCGCAACTAAAACGTTAATTAAAATTTACTTGTATCATTAATTTTTTCTAAATTCTTTTCTGCTTGATTGATAGTTGTTATATAAATACGTATATATATATATTAAAAATCTTTGAACGCAGATTATAATCATCATTAACTTGGCGTTTATATATATATATATATATATATATCTATATATATAAACGCCAAGTTAATGATGATTATAATCTGCGTTCAAAGATCTTTAAGGTTTAAAAAATTGTAGCACCCTAAAAAATGATAAAAGCAATTATACAAAGTCACAATGTTGTGATAAGCTATAACGAATCTTATTTTAACTTCATCCTTCTAAATATATATGTATATACATATTTATATACACACATATAAAGTATAAACAAAATTTAAATAAATAAAAATATTCAGTATGAAGAATAAAATGAGATGCAGATTGATTATTAGTGACGATGATTGGGACGTTGCAATCTTATGAAAATAAATGCTCATCGCTAGCCACTTCTAAGACTTTTTTTCTAAAAGTTTAAGATAATGACAATTAGTTATTTCATAAATAACTTAGTAGTGGATGATCATTATCTGTTCCATAATTTTCACTGTATGGTTTGTATTGGTCATTACATGTGAAGCTGTTTGTTTTATCGCAATTAATATTTTATAATTAATTCCGGTTTAATGTATGTAGGAAAGGGCACAGCTGGCTTGCTAGTTTGACTCGATTCGCTCTTCCACAAATTGAGCAGCATAAAGGTCCTGAGAGTCAAATCGAAAAAAGCTGTACAAAGAAATAATATTAAGTACTTTTGTCTTAAAGACAACCCAATCTTTCTAACTATTTATCTCCAAAAAAAGTGTATAGAATCTTTTTAGGTACTGGATTCAATATTTATCATATAAAGCCGAATTCATAACTTTCCAGCAAACTTGAATATCTTTACTACTCCAGGCGAAGATATAATTGCCAAAATCGTATTGATTTAATTTTTATTGCAATCGGGTTAACCAATTTTTCACCAAAAGCTAAACCAGATTTTGTAGCAACAGCATTCAACTGCAAGCTATATACATAGATTTTTGATACCAAACTTTTTGTAAAAATATTGAATTTAGACTTAGCCATATCAGCTGTTTGGATCACGGCATTTAGCTCATCAGTAACATAACATAACATAAACATAGTTTCCATTCGTTTATGCTGCCCCTGTAGGCTAGTAGGTAGTGTACTAGTTTGTCAGTTTCGGGGCTGTGGGTTCGATTCCCAACAAAGACCTTGGCTGTTTTTCACTACAAAATAAAAACTGACTGTTGGTGGGGTTGCTCAGTGATGAAGGCAGGGTGACTGGTCGCTGAGCTGTCTTGTAAGGCAGTTAATTTCCGAAACTATCTTTCTACTTTCACCACATGTCTCGTCTCTTCTCTATCCCTTTCCTAAAGAATGTAGCATGGTACTTGACTAAATAGGCATTGTGGCCTGAAGTGCTACTGCTCTTAAAAACAAAAAAAAAAAATAAAGTTTCCATTCGTTACTGTAGGTGTGTAGTTTTCTGCAAAATACTTACCTTTTTATTTTATTTTACCTTCTTCCGTTATTTCGAGATTTATATGGTACCACCATTTCCATGTTTAGAGCTTCGTATACTAATTATACGCGTAAAAGCATATTACTGTAATTATGGATGCAATGTCTGAGCACAGTGGGTTGAATCTTGAAATTTAAGTAAAGCCTTTAGAACAAAAAATACTACAAATTAACGAGTATCCCAAAAGTGACGTAATATTCATAAAAATATCGTTATTAGTTAAACTGTGATAAACAGGCACGTCAAATTGCCACAGTGACCGTAAAACTGATAGATAAAGAAAGTTCCTATAGTGACGAAATTTGAACATTCCTTTATTTTTCTTAACCAAAGTATTCTAAACACTTTTAAAATAAGTTTAAACAATAAAGGCCGTGTCAGATACGACTTTGTTGCTTTGCGTGACATTTGAATCTTTAAAGCAAAAGCGTAAATCAAGTGGTGTATGTCACAATAAACTTTGACAACACTCATGAATTTTTTGTTTACGCCCACACACAAATACACAAACACAAATAATAAAAGCCAGGTGTTTGTCAAAGCGCGCAAAAAGTTGAATGTTGGTTAACTTTTCGCTTTGCGCTGCGTCGAAAGTGCTTTATGTAGCAACTTTCATACATTTACCTACATTTTAACTCAAATGTCAAAGCGAAACTCTGACGCAACGCAAAGCAAAAGTTTATCTGACACGGCCTTAAAGGCGTTTCCATATTTTATCTTTTAAGCTCTTATAGGGTTTGCCAATAATTTTCTAGGAGTATGTAAGATATAGAAAGAAGTACAAAAAAATTAAAGTTAAATGAAAAGTGTCCCGATAGTAACTTGATTCTTTATACAAAAACAGCTACAAAAAGTGTGTATTTATATGACTTTTATTTGGGTACGGTTTTCCGTACGAAAAAAACACTGAAGATGGCAAACAGCCGAAACCGGTTTCTTCACAAACCAAATTTGACGAGGGTCGACGGAAAACCGTACCCAAATAAAAGTAATTTTAAACCCGTCGGAGAATCCAAGCACATATTATATGACCCCTGTAACAAGTTTAAAAAATTAAAAATTAAAGTGTGAGTTTTTTTTTCTGTTGTTAAATTTGTAGGTTAGATTTTTATTCACGATCTGTTGCTTACTAAACATTTGCTTTTTACAACCTAACGCTGCTATTCACGGTGAAAGTTAAATTACTTGATGACTTGTAAAAGAAACTTGCAATCCACAAATACGCTAAGCCTCTTGCAAAAATCGATTGCATGACGCATTGTATAACTGCCGCATTGTATAACTGCTGATTGTATAACTGCCGCATATGGTGATAAGGCTCGGGAAAAGTTTAAACTTTAATTTGTTTGTTTGGCAACATACAGACGGAATAATCATGTCATTTACTTCTCTTATAAACAGGCACCTTTATCGTATCGTAAACAATAGCTGCACAAATATCTATGTTTTAGTCGATCCTCAGCTTTAATCTGCCGTTTTTTATTAACAGACTTTTAAACAGCTCATCCACCGCAGTTTCTCTACAACAGTTATTTTGCTAATTTTTGAGATTGGAACCCACACTGACGATCTTTTAGTTGCTGGCACCTGCTCAACATGTGGTAGAGTTAGCTAACTCTTCCTTTTGTTCGGTCTGGGTAAGTGGTGGAAGTAAAAATTTTTTCGTCAAAACATAATCCGACATCTTTAACGGACATCATTAACTTTAAGATTTGTTGTTACAAATATGAAAAGGTTTCATACTTTAGTCTCCTTAGTTTTTCTTGTAAGGTATTGGAGAGGAGGCGAGTAACCAGTTTATTAGCTTCATTTAATTGAGTTCATTTAAAAGAATGATCTATTGCTAGCTGTAGCGTTAGTTACTTACTGCGTACCAGTACTGCGTACTGCATAAGTAAAGTTTCCTCCCGGTAAAGTACAATTATATAGAAACAAATATAAATTCGAATTTAGCAAAATAATTTTTTTTTTGTTTGTTTTTATTTTTGTGTTCGTTTTCGTTTTCTTTCAAATTTTTAAAATATTTATTTACTAAAGTTTAAGAACCTTGAGATATGACGGAAGAAAACTAGCATAATACTAACCAAATACCAGCCGTGAACTAAAGCACGTGTCTTAAGAGCTAAATAAAACAATTATAATCATACTAAACACCTGCAGGTGAAAAATAAAAATGTAAACAATTTTTTTAGGTTTGGATTTCTAGTATTTAAATTTTTTAAAAAATAATTTTAAAAAATACTTGCTGTAGGGTGCAGAAGTTTATACACATTGGCAAGTGTTTTTGTTATCGTAATGCTAAGAGCAAGCAGGTTATATATCTCCATTATTCGTATCTTATATTTTAATATTTTTATTACTACTTGTTGTTTCAATAAACTAAAAAAAAAAAAGAAAAATAGACAAAAAATGCCAGTTGTCTATGTTTGAAATATATAAAAATGCATCATTTGTCTCCGTAAAGATCAGTTGGTGAAAATGTGAAGAAAAAGCAAGTGCGGTTTAATTAAATTAGAACTACTAAGATTAGAATTTTTTTTAATAATAATTTGTACTTAAAAGATAAAAATTAGTTTGTTTTTTTCTAATTTAATTATTTTAAAAAAATATTGCTAAACTTAAAAAGCCCAAAAATTAAAAAATAACGCTTTTGAGCAAAGAAAAAATATAAAAATTATATACAAAATGAGTGAACCCAAAGAAGGCAAAGATGGCAAAATCGATAGTAAGTATAAAACAAATTGTGTGTGTTTTTTAGCAACAAAACGAGTCAAGATTGAAATGGATTTAATTATTTTAACGTATTAACTAAATGATAATAATTTAAAATGGCACTACACTGAAATGCAGTCTACAGACTTTAAGCCAAGCCAATCAATATTATCCAGATGTAAATGCATAGATCTGCGATTCGCATCTGCCAGAAGCTATCTAATTTTCAAATCGTTTATGTAGAGTGTCGATTGTGATACCTTCTTCTTCATACCAGGCCAGGTTCACATTCATATCATTATAATCGATTTCTGGCCATCATCGTTTTTTAAAAAAATAGCTCCGAAGTTGCTACTCTCGTTGTCACCTGAACCTGAAACATCTTGTATAAATTTGTTGCACTACCGAACTGTCATTTTCATAAAACACTTTCAACATTTTTACGTGCTGCTCAGTGGAAAAATTCTTTATGATATTTTGGAATTAGTCGCCATAAAAAAAGTGAAATGATTTTTATTTCGTCCTTAAATGTAACTGTAGAATAAAAACGGTTTACTCAAAATAATAATACTTCTCTATTTTAACCTACTGGCAGCAAAAAATATAACCTACTACGTACTGCTTTCCCATCTATTAAAGGAAATTATTAAATAAATATCTGTTATTCTTTTCAACGGTCTTTTTTAATTAATTTAACAATATATATTTCTTTCGATATTTCGCTTTCCTGTAGAAAGCTTCTTCAGGAAATTATTTTTTATATTTATAATAATTTATAATAATACAATAATTTTCTGAAGAAGCTTTCTACAGGAAAGCGAAATATCGAAAGAAATATATATTGTTAAATTAATTAAAAAAGACCGTTGAAAAGAATAACAGATATTTATTTAAAATATAAAAAGGTCGATTAAAAAAATAAAAGAAAGAAATTATTTTTATGTCGTTTTATCGTTACTATAATGGTAAGTGCTCTAACGAAATTAGGGAACCTGTTCCTGAAACTCGTCCATTTTTGTGTTGGACTTGATTTTCATTGGGAGCGCATCCATTTGTGGTCGATTGGCCAGTGAATCGCATTACGAATCACAGGGAAAATTCAATTATATGGAATAAACTCCCTCTAGAGGTCTTTCCTGTCAGTTTCAATGTAGGAATGTTCAAATCGAATGTCCACATACACTACTCCCTCTTTGCTCCTCCGCAAAACCTAATTTCCTAATTCTGGTATAATGAGTAGGGGTCATCCTTCCCTTGAGTACTGGTCCGAATGAAAAAAAAAATATATATATAAGAAAATACTTTATCTTAATTAGCTGAACTTAAAAACAGGAGAAGCATATTTCATTTTGGTAATTAAATCCTGGCAGCTTGTTTTTACATAATGCCTGCTTCGAGCGAGGAAAATTGATTTAATTATTATCAATTACATTTTCAATGTTTATTTAAAAATTAACTTTAGCAGTAGCGTTCTTTAGAGTAGATTTTATTTCTCAAAATCGTAACAAAATGGTTTTTTTTTACAAAACAAAAAGCATTTTTCTAATCTTGTTGCGGAAACAATTTAACATTTTTATTTTTGTAAACACTTCAGGCGATGACTGTGTTAATCAGATTACAAATAGTGTGAAATAGAATTTCTTAAAAAACATGACTGCAGGCAAGATTTATTTGTCTACTGCAGCGATAAAGCATCTCGGTTTGGCTTCACAAAACTTTGTTGATTTGATGTTAACAGTCGTTTAATAAAAAGATGTCACAATTTGTAATAAAAAATATTTTTTAAATTATGGCCGCAATGTCACAAGATATAAAATCTGTTTTAAATAAAAAAGTATAAAAATTTTATTGCATTAAGCGTTTGTTAATTCAAATATATTTTAAATATTTCAAAATATTTTAAATTTTTGTTTAACTTTTTGTCGTAATAAAGTTTACTTGCTGCAACGTCGTCATAAGTCCAAAACTATAATTTTTTAGGAAACATCAAATGCTGTTAAATTTAGCAAACTTACTTTCAAGTTAAATAACGGGGTTAACCACTAACATGCCTGTCCACAATCAAAATAACATCCCAGCAAGAAATGGATGAACGAAACTTATACATACACAAATTTACAATTGTACACTCTCATATTTAACAAGAAATTTTTATTAAACGAAGTTTCCGTTGTACCACATTTGATAATGAATGAAATTGTTTTATCAAACTAAATCCAACTTTTTGCTTCTTGTTGCAGGTATTTGTCTACCAAAGTTAAAAGTGCAACTAAATATGTTTTGCTTTAAGGATCAGACTAAATTTGCTTTAATTTTTTTGTAAAAAGTTTTTAAGAGTTTTAGTAGTCAGTGCTTGATTCAGACATCACATAAAATGTGGGTAGTTCTTTTTATTTTGCCTTTAAGAACGTAATAATTTTCTTCCAAGTGGCCGATATTTCGATCAAATCACCCTGACGGTCAAATAACCTACATCCTTCACTACTTCATAACTAATTTGAATGGTTCGTTTTTAATCTTTCTTTACTTTACGCTTTTAAATAATTGGATAAATAAAATCGACAATCTTTGAATCTAATTTTTAGTCTTGCAATTTTTATTTGCGTTTAAATAAACTCCCGTCTATTTTTGTGCCTTGATAGCTCCCGGTCGAGTATAGTCCATAGGGCTGAATTAAATCATTTGTTAAGTGATAGACCAAAAAGTAATGGGCTTCCGAAAATGTTTCTTTAATAAGTCGACTGTTTGAGGTGCTGTATCGTCATGGACAAATATTTTCATCCATTAGGTCCATAGATAATTGATAGCAGTTGCTTAATACTATATTACTCGCCGTTGAAGCTGACCGGTTTTAAGGGAGAAACGAGTTTTTATTTTAAAGAAGTCAGAGCTAACTTATGATTTTTGTCTATATAGAATGATGTATGAAAAATCTTCTGTGTTCATTTTGCTCGCAATAAATGTCTTTTCAAATGACTTTTAGCAAAATAGACTATTATTTTTGAAAATAATGTTTCTATGAATACGACAGTAAGTCAAACGTTTTAATAATATTTAATAAAAAGTAAAAAGATATTTATCTCAAATTTTTTTATTATTAATACTTTAAAATCGCTGCATAAGCTAGCAGCAACCATAGCCGGAAAAAAGTAGAAAATTTAACCCTGATTTAAAATTCTTTTAGATTACAACATTTTTAAAGTGACAAGAGTGATTAACTTTTACGCAGTTGACTGTTATTTTTTTTACAATTTCCTAATCAGAATGTTTCATACCGAATTTAATTCTTCTTATTTTTTAATTATTTCAGATAGTTCCGAAATATAAGTTATTCTTATTATCCAATTTTATAAATTTAGTAGAAATTGCTTCAGAAAGTTTTTATTTATTATATTGCTCATCATAGGTCATTCAGTCCCCGCCCACCACGGGGGCACGCAGTCTGAGTGGATCTCTTCCCTATCTTGACATGTGCTTTCGAGGGTAAAAGGCGGCACTAGTCGCCTGGGATAGCAGGAGCCCTAAGCTGGAAGGGACCCAGGACTCTCAAAGTCCGGCCAGTAAACTTGTAGACATGTACGGTAACCAATTGCTCTCAAGGCTACGGCCTTGTTCTGGTTATTGGTTGAGGATCAATGTGGTTGCTATTCGTTTCACCTAAGAAATGCTAACGCAGGCTTAACATCCAATGTCCTAACTTGTGCATGTAACAGGACAAGGAGTTGCATAGTCTCCAACTCTTCAGCAAGTACACTTTCGTGCACTCGAAAATTGCGATTAAAGCATGTATGCATATTAGCTCGTGGATGGACGCTTTATCTTACATCTAGTGGTAAGACCTCCGTCAGATTAAGGTCGCGCCGCCAGGTGCTGATGTTAACCTTATCACATATATAGATTATTCAGTTTGTAAGCTTTGCAAAACTTTTGCGACCTCATTAAGTCGCGGATTGAGTTTTCGCCTTTTTCCTTTTTTTGTTCGGGTTAAAATCAATTTTGCCGCAAAAATCTCTCAGGCTATTAGCTGTGATTAAATGTAGATATTACTATTAAATATTGATAACATCAGCTCATATATATGGGACAATGGTTACGAAATGAAAATTGTCTTTATTTTATTTACGCATTTCTCATGCTGTTGTGTTTTTCCTGCGCGTTATAAATAAATTTTGCTTCGTTATAATGAAAATTCAGAAAAAAAATTCTAAAAAATCAATAACTGGATTTTTGCTAAATATAAAATATATTTTCACACAAATTTTCCAAAAAATTAAGTTCTGCAAAATAATTACAATTATAATAATTAAAATAAATAAATTTTCATAAAAAAATAAAATTCAAAACTATTGGAAATTCAAAGATAATTTCAAAATTTTAAATTTCATTACAAATATTTTTTTTATTCACCCAAAATATATTTATTCATTCATAGACTGTAAGCTTGTGTGGCCAAGTTCATTATATAGTTAATACATAACACGTCATATTTTACAATCATTTTATACATTGCAACAATATAATGAGTTGATGGGAACGGCAAAAAATTCAAACATTTATAATTTTATCTTTTAAAATTATTCTTTCTCAAATTCACTTATTCAAGTACAATTACAAAAACAAAAAATATAATCATAAGTAAAACAATACTTTTCAAATAAGTATTTCTTTTACCGGTAACAATATTTTTTTGTTTTATGATTAATTTTTTAGTAGTTAATTATAAAGCACTAGGTCAATTTAATAAAAAATTTTAAAAAAATAAACAGGATAAATTTTAAAAAATAAAACTTTTTAAAAAAGTTTTTATTAAATTGACCTAGTGCTTTATAATTAACTACTAAAAAATATTAATAAGGTTAAAAAACGACAACTATTATGTGTTTTATGAATAAGTTTTTTAATTTGCTTTACGCATTTTGCATATATTGATTACGCTACCGGTAACTAACTAAGATTACTGTTCAAATAATTTCGCAATATTAGGATAATAAAGTCTTAAGCTGAATAATATAATATTAGAAAAATAAATTTGGGATTTACTTTAATCGATTTTTGTAAGTGTATGCAGTGTAGAAAGCCGATTATCTTAAGAAGGAAAGCAAACGTCATTTTGTTTTAAAGTCATATAGAAATTATAAATTAAGACATATGTAATCTTAATTTAACAATAACTTAAAATTAATTTAAAAATTTTTTAAGTTTAATTTTGAAATTTTATAAAGCTTTAGCTAAAATGAAACAACTAACAAAAGAAACATCTTAATCTGTTGTTGAGATTGTAGTTTTAAAGGGAATACAGTTTATTAAGTCACTAATCTAAATCATTTTTACCATGAATTTTAATCTATTTTAAATAATTTTTCAACTTAAATCTTATACGAATTTTCGGCTTGACAAGTGTTGCTTATCACTAAAGTTTTTAATTAAACATCGTAAAAAACATACCACAAAATACAGGTTAATGCTGATAAATTTGTATATAAACTCAACAAAATCTTTATTTAACTCATTGAGATAAATTACCCATTATAAAGTAAAACAATCTAAAAAATTCTTATCACAAAAGGTACATTCACTTATATTTGAATAAATGGCTGAGTTTATGTGTCATATAGGAAAAAACCTAACTTTTATTCGTTTTTTTTAAATAGAACAATTTTATATTTTCTCTTACATCTCTTTTTTGAGTTCAACAAAATTTTTTTAAATATTCCAGAAAAAATTGTCAAAAATCCAATTTTAAAGCAACACTTGTAAAATTTTCTTGTGCTAGCAATATTTCTCTCCCTGACTATCTCTCTCTCTCTCTCTCTGTGTTTTGCATTATAGCTATCCAATACTGAAAAGATTAATTATTATTAAAGGACAATTCAATTCATTGTTCAGACGATGCTAAAATTTGGCTTCGTAAGTCATGCCAATCATGTGTGACCAGCAAATCATCAATTTGCAAGACATGATGTGGCATTTGTTACCATGTTATATAGCTCATCATTTTTAGGCCTTTAGTTTGAATCAAACACGGCAACATGTTGATATAATAATGAGAGAGACCATCAAACCGATTTTCCATTTACTCAAAAATTATGCCTGTAAGTGAAACTGTCCACACTTCTATGTTTGCTGATGATGCAGCGTGTCTAAGTTCACACGAAAACTCCTATCAAGCCTCCATAAATCTTCAGCAACATATAACTCAGTTGGAGTTGTGGTTAAAAATATGGAGAATTAAAGTGAACGTTCAAAAGTGCATTCATGTGACCTTCACCCTGCGAAGAGATAATTGTTCACCCGTTCGAATCAATAATCACATTGTTCCTCACCATAGTTATGTGAGATATCTTGGTATACATCTTGACCGTCGCCTTACATGGAAACATCATATTGACTCAAAGCTAACACAAATGAAACTTAATCTAACACAACTACATTGGCTTATTGGCAGGAACTCAAAACTTAGCCTAGATTGTAAGCTTCTAATTTACAAGACTATTTTAAAACCGATATGGTCTTACGGAATCCAAATTTGGGGCACTGCCTCAGCTTTAAACGTGGATAGAATCCAACGTATGCAGAATAAAATTTTGCGGTTGATGAAAAAGAGGGATACCGCAGCTTTAATCCTCAATGCTATAGACGATACATCTTAGAAATATTTGCTTTGTTTTTTTTGAATGTCAATTCTTTTTACCCAAAGGTTAGTTCTGACATGGTCGGGACTAATGTAACTTTTTTTTAGAATTTAAGATTTTAAAACTTATTGTTAGTTCAGTTTCTTGAAGACACAATGAATAATTGTTGAACAAAAAAAAAAATAAATTATAATTCTATTAAAATAACAAAATAATATAAAAATAATATAAAATAATATAATATTCTATTTTAATAAAACAATCTTGCTCAAATGAATTTTTGTTATATTTTGCTTTTATGTATTTCTTTTTAAACAAATTAATTATGAAATTCAGTACATTTTATAATTGCCTTTTTTAAGGTATTTAATACTTATGTTTAATATTATTATTATTTTTATACTACGAAGTTTTCCACAGCGATTTAATATTCTCCCTCGTGGTATGAAGTTGTATTGGTAAAAGATAAAATAGTTTAATAAACCTATAAAGAGATTCGATAAAACGTGGTACCCACTTTTATTTCATAAGGAGAAAATTTAAGTTTAAAGTAAGTTATATTCTGCAAGATAATGTTGCAACTAAAAACACTCCTCTTTATTAAGCATTATATTTTAGTTTCTTAAGAGCTTAAAAGTTTTGTAAGAAGTATTAATAGAAAAGTAATACTAATTATCTCCAATTGCCATTTAAAATTTAACTTAACTTAATGTACAAATTTCCAACAATACATTCAACTATAAACGTTGGCTTATATCTTGAACAAACAGAATATTTCGAAACGTAGTCTCTTTTTCTTTCAAATTAGTGTTTTTAATGGAACTAAATTTGGCATAAAACTTAATAACTGTATTTTTTGTTGTTTGTTGAAAACGAATTCATCTAAATACTAGCACTGTTTGAATTTGCGAATACTTTGGAGCAACATTTATTATTTCGCTCTACCACTGGTTTCAATTGTGAGAGCAAAACATATACCTATATAAAAACGTACATACATATGTATATGAAAATAATTGTGTTTGAGAAGATTTGGGACAACAAAATAATTCGAATGGAATTTAATATAATAATAATAATAATATAATAAATATAATAAACAATAATAATAATAAAAATAATAAAAATACTGTTTTTCCATTTTGCTTAATTTTTAATAATGATGTTGGGTACATCCGAACGAAAAAGTGCCACTCACATTGCTTTGCAGCTGAATAAAAAATGTTGCCAAAAACATTTTTCATTTTAATAAAATGTTGCTAAACCATTTCTACAGCAGCTTTTTTGCTTAGCGTGATAAATGAGAATTCAGTTTGCTGGTAGCAGATATAATACGAGCAAATAATCTTTTTTAAACTATATTCGAAATGTATAAAAAAGTTTATATATCAACAGCCGTATGCACAAAAACTTAAAGCAGGTTTAACTGCCGTTGTTAAGTACAATTTCCTAAAGTTGTATTTAAAAAAACGCTTTTACCTTAAAATATCTTTGTTAACTTTAAAGTAGGAAAAATCTACTTTAAACCTACAATAAATTGACAGTTCAATTTTATTATTGAAAGTTTAAAAACAAACAAATTGTGTTTACAATAAACTGAGCTGTTTATTTTAAAAGTGGCATAAGTCACTTTATTTTTGTCATCTTTCTTATTTTAAATTAGTTTATAAAACATTTTATAGGGAATATCATGGTATTACTACTATTACTATTTTGTTCTTTACATAAGTCACTATGTGCAATAATATGCTTTTGAGTTGTGACATTCTTAGATATTTTATACAACACGAAGCAACCTCCTGAGAATAAAAAAATAACAAAATAATGCTAATTATGTGCAGTATTTTAGATTTCACTATAATATAGTTCAGTAAACTGCACTATGCTTTCGTCCTAATAAAAATAAGTCCAATAATCACAACAATACTTTACACACACTTATTATATGTTTCCATTTCTTTCACACTAAGCTCCGTAATTAATTTCCTGAGTACAGCGACCAACGCCACTCTCAAAATAAACATATTTGTTATACAGTTAATTATTAACATAACATGCCATATATTGATAAAACAGTGGCATTGTCATAATCAAAATACTAATTTTACTAAAGCATACATTAGCTAAATTACTGTTTTTGAATACAATTTTTTAACAAACGTCTGTTAGCCTTAAAGTGCTTGTTAACTAACGTGTACTTTAAAGCTCAAGTAAGCGTTTTTTATGCATAAGGCCGTTAATTTTTAAGAATGTTTGATACATTTTTTTAAAGTATGAGGGAATTTTTCTTACAAATATTCTTCAACATTTTTACATATATTTTATGGGAAAATTTTTAGGCATTAACACGAATTTTAAGTTTCGCTGATTTTCTAAAATTCATTTAAAATAATAATAAATTAATTAATGTGATAAAATTAAACTTTTTGGAAAAAAAAAAATAATATGTATGTGATACTTTTTTCAACGGTCTTTTTTAATTAACAATATATATTTTTTTCGATATTTCGCTTTCCTATGGAAAGCCTCTTCAGGAAAAAAATAAATTTTATGTTAATAAATATTAATTTTATTAATATTAAATTAACATTAACATCTATTAATGTAATATAAGAAATCTTCAAAAATAATTAAATTATACTTGCAAGAAACATTTTTACATTGTTCTCTACTGTTCTCTACTCTGAGATCCAATTTCGTTTAAGTTAATTTACCTGTTTCTGAGAAACATCCAAATTTTTGTATTTACAATTTGAATAGGGTATTGTAATCTGTTACCACTCAATTACATTATACAACTTTTGCCACTACAATTCATACTGTGTAGGTAAGTGGGGTGAGAGGAATTAATAGATTTAAAATTTGTTTTCTCCCGAGTATTTTAAGTTTTAAGAGTATAAATAATTTTATACATCTATTATTGCACAACGAATACGCAAATACAAAATTAATTAAGAAAAGTGTAAAATTCCAGCGACAAAAGTTGCATAATGTAATTCGGTCCTTAGTCTCTGTTTACAGCATCAAAAATCTTGCAAATTCATTTTGTTATCTATCATCTTCCTCTGACTTTGACACACAAAAATGATTTATTCATAAATCATGATTATTCATCAACTTATGATTACATATCGTTTGCCTTTTAATCAAAGTAACAAAAAAATTTGCGGTAACGATGAGTTATGTGACAAGACATGATTAATCGTTGTTATGGCGCTTTTAATATATTCATTCATATGAATTAGAAATTTTTCAATTTTCTATTATAAATCAATCGAAATTAACAATGTTCGTGCATTTCATACACAAAAGTCGAGCACATGAAAATATTTGTTAGCCAACCCATAAGATATTTACTTCTTGGAAATATAGTTGAAAACATAAATTCATGCGGTGAATGTATCGCTTATGCTGCAAGACGTATTTAACTTTACAAATTAAATTTTGCAAGTTTCATTTAAAACCAAAGAAATGTTTAATATGTGCGTATATTTTCCGACGGGGTTTAATTTATTATTATTTGGGTATGGTTTTACGTCGACCCTCGTCAAATTTGGTTTGTGAACAAACCGGTTTCGACTATTTGCCATCTTCATATCATATCTTTACACTTTTATACTCTTTATAAAGAGAACACTGAAGATGGCAAATAGCCGAAACCGGTTTGTTCACATACCAAATAAAGAGAAATTTTTAAAGATACTTTTAAATATTTAGTAATTTTTTTTAATAAAATAAAAAAATAAATAAGAAGAAAGTAAGTTTAAAGTTAATGTGAACAACTTTTTTTAAAGTATAATTTTTATTAACTTTAAAAAAATTAAAAAGCTTTAATAAGCTACCTTAAAGCTACAAATTGAAAGTGTGCAACCTACATCTAGGATTGGTCGGCAATCATCGTTTCTGGAATCAAATTTTTCCATTTTCATGTCTACAAAAAGGTCGGCTATAAAAAAAAATAAACATATTTTATAAAATAATTTTTTATTAAAAAAATTAAATATTTTTAATATTGTTCCTGATTAATTTAAAGCATAAAATTCACCTGCTCAATAATATAATTAAACTTTTGGCATTTTTAATCATTTTTTTGCATAGCCATTTTACTGAAGTTAAAATGTTGTCAGTTATTAGCATCTACTTTAGCGAATGGCATAGTGAGTCCCTGCAGCGATTGAATAAAGCTTGGTATATATTTGACTAATTTTGCCCCTTAAACTAGAATGAGCTATATTCAATAAAACTTCAATTTCGTTAATAAAATTAACTATATCCCTAACTACACCAATTTATAGTCATTGCCCATTGTTTTATTTTTTAGAATTATAAATCAAAATAAAAATTGACAATTCATCTTAGTTAAAATTTTACAAATAAAATAATTATACTGAAACTTATTCTTACATAAAATTGATAAAGTAGAATTAAAAATTTTTGTAATAAATATTTCGTGAGAATATCATGAAATATTTATTTAAAGGAATCAAGCACAAATAATAAAATTACTTAGGTAGAATTAAAAAATTAAATTAAAAAAAATTCAACTAAAAAACTAAAGCAACCCCGGAGGTCGACACTTTTTTTTAGTAATTAATTTTTAATGTTTGCAGAAAGCAGAGCTGAAGTATGACAGTAAATGATCAGGACGCTGAGATAATTTCTCGGCATATCACAAAATGTTTTTTCATAAGAAAATACAGTTTGAAATAATCAAGTAGTCAATAAACAATATGTGGAAGTCACAGCATATTTTTTTAAGCTTCTAATTGATTTTAAATTATTGTTACGTTTAATCCTTTTAATAAACGTTTTCTTTTATTGAGTTATTTAATTGCACTTCAGAGTATTAAATTAAATTAAACGATTTATTTACTTTCAATACATACAAAATAAACACGATGGTAACTTCACCACTGTAACGTCTTAAAAGATGCTTTATCATTATTATATCGTGTGTTCTGAACGATGTCTCTCTTTACTTGAATTAATTTATTTGCTTAGCAAGTGGTGCTTATATAGTTTTTTTATAGTTTATATATGCAGTTCTCGCATATACAAGAATATTCTACTTTAACATCACCCCATATTGTTGTTTTAATTTCATTCTTTGCAGGCGCCAGTTTGGCTGTGTGTTTCGTTTTTGTTCTGTGTTAGTTGTTTTTGTTTTCTGTTGTTCAGCTTGTTTTGTGGAATTTCTTTAAAGCATGTTGTTGTTTCGTAGAAAACTATGCAGTTTGTGACATACACAATAGTTCATTTCGTTTACTTTTTTACTGTTAATTTTTTATTTTAACTTAAACAAATCAGTTTCGGAACAATATTATTCCTAACTTTGTCAACAAACATATTCATAAGGACATCCACACATATGTCTCTTACATGATGCCTAAATTAGTTCGGTATCATTTATGGTTTCTATTTTTTAATGTCTCAAAGTTGGATACATTGGAAACTTTATAAAATTATTTTTATTATGATTTATAAATATTTTGGATATTGGCTCTAGTATCTTACAGTGTTAAACTGTTAAGTTTGACGAATAAAAGGTTACTAAGAAGTAGTGATTTAATAAATATATTATATCGATCACATTTACTGAAGTTATAAGCTCTAAAACTTTTTTTAGTCAAAATGTTGACAACTATGGCACACTGTACTTAAACAAGATTTATGTTTAGATACCATACTCTAACAACCAAGGTCGTCTTCTACGAGCCACCGTTGTTCTAATCTAATTTAGTTAAGTAGTTCAAAAGCTATTTATTTCTTAGCTTTTTTATTTAAATTTACGTCAAAGTTCTTTAAACCTTTTCGTTGTTTTAATCTGTTTGTTATATGTGTTGAGTTTAATTGGGTATATGAATATCTTTTAAAGATACAATTTCTACAGCATATTTTGAGGGTGGATTAAATAATAAGTTAATTGTTTACCTAAATTTACTGCAACAAGAAAAATACAAACTAAAAAAAATGCTGTGAAATATTGTTAAATCTAAAAAGGGTAGTAGTATTTTAGGAAAGAATTTTTTGAGATTATTAAGGAAAAGAGAAATTAAAAACTTTATATTTTTTTTATAATTAATCTTTTTTAGGCAGCTAAACGATTATTCAATGGTTGTTTGCTTTTGAAGCATGAATATTATCCCAAATTTGTAGAGTATTCGTTTCAATACCATTTATAAATATGTGGGTTTTTCAACAAAAAGTTTGTTTTTTAATTGTGGCAACATTAAAAACATTATAGTTTTGACATTTAAAATTGCTTTAAAATATTTAAAATCCACTCCGAAAATGGTGTTTCTGTTAAAGTTAAATTTCGTAAAATTCTTCATATTTTCGGACAATATAATTAATCGTCCTTCTGAGACCGCCTTTAAGAATTTGGTAATTAAATTCAAGTCGATAGGCTCAATACAAAATACGCAAACACCAACGCAGGTTCGATCGGGTCGTTCAATTGAAAACATCGCAGCCGTGAGCCACAGTGTTAAAGCACATCCAAATTTGTTAATTCCTCGGCATTCTGAACAGTTGGGGTTATCCAAAACCACCACATGGCGAATTTTGCGTGAGGATTTGACTGCGAAGTCTTAAAAGGTTCAACTGGTGCAGGAATTGAAGTCAACCGACCATTCACATCGTCGTAGATTCGCTCAATTCATTCAGGTACTACCGGCTGGTTTTTCTGAAAAAAATAATTTTTCCACACGAAGCCCATTTTCACTTGTCCAGGTATGTCAACAAGTACACTATGCTGTACGTTAGGGTGGTTACAAAAAATAAATTTTGGATTTTCCTCCGGCTCACCCCCTTAGCATATGCCAATTGAATAGAAAATGAGATTAGCAAAGTGTCAGTTCAATCAGTTCAAATTAATATCAGATTAATGAGATTCTCATTTTCTAGTCAATTGGCACATTTTAGGGGTTGAGCCGGTGGAAAATCCAAAATTAATTTTTTGTAACGAACCTACTATACATTATATCTATCACCGAAAATCAGTGAATTTGCCATCGCCATCACCTGCTATTAGATTCGACTTTTAGAAATTTAATAAAACAGAGCATTGGCACTTGACTCCAGTATACTCCAATGATTGTACAGCTATTATTTGTCTTTTTCTTTAGTAGATTTAATACTATACAAAAAAGCTGTCTATAATCGTTAAGCTGAACTATAAAATCATTAAAATGCTACTCTAAAAAACAACAACATAACGATTGTTATGTTGTTTAAAGTTAGTGAGTTGTACCATCAAATCGTAATAAAAAGTATAGCTCCATTTGAGCCATTCTTCATAAAAGTGTAACACACACACATACACACATTAAATATCGTGTATGCTTCACGAGCCAATGTTGCCCTTCGTTTTGATCATTTTCTCATCTGTTTTTCTTCTACAGATTTTAATTGTGTAAACAAAACAACCAGCCCGTGAAAACTGTTGATTTTTAAGCCCTGATATCAAATAGTTTCTATCCCTTTCATTTCAAATCTATTTTAATGCTATAACGGCAAAGCTTTGAAATAAAAAAAGTGTTCGCTCAGGCGAAAAAAATCCTCAAATTATATTAAAGTCAAGAACATGATCAAATTGGAACTGATAAAGGTCAAATTTTATTTCCAATAAAAGGTTTTTCAACAAGAAGTTTGTTTTCTAAAATAAAATAAAAATTTTGATTACGATGATTCAAATTTTTGTTGTATTACGAAGAGATAGTTTCGGCAATTATGAATGAAAAATGATATCTGGCAAATGTCCACCACGAACACGCTGACATGTGTCGATGCTTTCATCAAAGTTTTTAATCACTTTTTTACGGTCCTACTTCGTTAATCACATCACGGTTCCGTATAGGCTCTAAACACAGTCCCACAAAAAATAATCTAATGGTGTTGAATCATACGATCTGGCTGGCCGCTTAACTGCTGATTGTTGTGAAATTATCCCCCCCCCCCGGGGGGCACATATATGGTCTTTATAAAACTTCGACTATCTAGACCTGTGCAACTGGGGGACCCACCGGGGGCACATTTATGGTCTTTATAGTACGTAACAGCTATCTAGATCTGTGCAACTGGGGGAAAAAGGGAGCCCAGTCCCCTGAAGTCAGACAGGGAGACAACTGGAAGCTCCACTTTATTTCCACGGGGATCAGTGAACCCGCAGAGTTCATTATTTGTCTCTTTAGACTTATAATAGTTCTCTGACTGATCATTGAGGATGGCCCCTATATGGGAGTATCGTGGTGGTTGTGGTTTTGCGGCCCCATAAGGGAACTATTAAATTTATGGTGGCCAGGATCATTTCACTGATAATGACACGCAAAGTGAATGATCCAGTCCAGTGAGCATGCTTGACATGTGTTCTGGACAGGAGTTAGAAAGTCTCCAACTCTTTAGCAAGGTGTGATGGTTTGCAGACCTGTCCTGGAATCATTCAAGTTGCAACTAGGTGGTTCTGTTGCTTAGAATTATGTCTTCGGTTATCTAGGACGAGCATGACGTTCCAAATTATGTATAGTGGTTTGTCCACCATCTGATTAAGGCTACATAGCCAGGCGCGGATGTTAAACAAATCACACTCTGTGCAACTGGGGGAAAAAGGGAGCCCAGTCCCCTAAAGGCAGTAGGGGTCAACTGGGAACTCCATTTTATTTCCACGGGAATCAGTAAGCCGCAGAGTTCGTTATTTGTCTCTTTAGGCATTTGACTGTTCTCTGACTGATTATTGAGGTTGGCCTCTATATGGGAGTATCGTGGTGGTTGTGGTTTCGCGGCCCCATATCTTTTGTTTAATATGGTGGCCAGGATCATTTCGCCGTTGGAAAGTCTCCAACTCTTAGAAAGTTCTGTTGCATAGAATTATAGCTTCGGCTTCCTAGGACGAGTATGACGTTCCAAATTATGCATTGGTTTGGTCCACCATCTGATTAAGGCTTCATGGCCAGGCGCAGATGTAAATCTAATCACACACAGTTATCGTGAAATTATGCGATCGGGAAATTTGGTTTGCAATAAATTTATCGTTTCATTAGTTGCGTGACATGTGGCACCGTCCTGTCGAAACCACATGTCAGTGATGTCGTCAAAATTGAGTTGTTAGCACCCTGCGAAAGCGTCATCCATTGACCATTGACGCATTTTCAGACTAATCTTCGAAAAACGGTCCAATCACGCCTGCAGGCCACATTGAAAAATGAGTTTTCAGAAAAACAATGAATGAATTGTGCTAATTTACGGCACCAGTTGCACCTTGCAAGACTTCTAAGTCAAATCTTTACGCAAAATTCGCCATGTGGTAGTTTTGGATAACCCCAATTGTTGAGAACGTCAATATTTGACAAATTTGGATCTGCTTCAATAAAGTGACTTACGGCTGCGATGTTTTCAGTTGAACGAACCGGTCGAACACATGTGATGAAATGCACATTTTGTATCGAGCCTTTCGACTCAAATTTAATGACCGGTCTCAGAAGTACGATTATGTTGTTCAAAGATATCTGGAATTTTACGAAATACAACTTTAACAGAGCCACCATTTTCATAGTTGAGTTTAGTTATTTTAATGCGATTTTCATGTGAAATTAAACTACGAATACGTAAAAAAAAATCTTAAAACTCTCATGTTGTTGGTGTTGCCACAATTGATAAACAAACTTCTTGTATATGAGTAGATATATACATACGGAATTATTTCTGTGCAATGATAGTTGGGCCGTGCATGATAGTTGGGGATATATAAACTGTTTTGCCACTTTGACTGTTTTAACAGAAATTATAATTTTGCTGTACTAATTATTATTATTATTAATAGCTATTATTTGTACTATTTTTTCTTTGTTGATTTTACTGTTCCTATTTGTTTGTCACTGTCATACTTCAATTTAAATGAATTCACAATATCCAAAGTGCTTATGCAAATTAAAGTTCAATAACTTATTTAAATGTGTTTATTAGTGTAATTTCTTTTTGGACATTTTTATTGTTTATTCAAATTTATTTATTATGATTAAAATTAATACTGATGCAGCTAACTTGCTTAGCAGGTCAACTTGCTTAACATTATTTACTAAGTCTCATATTACTTATTCATTTGTGCATTGTAAGCAAACTGATATTTCGCAAATAATTACGTATGCCAATTAGTTAAGTTATCATTTATTATTGTGTAAAACACAATCAATTTTTAGAAATAAATCAATTATTATTCGTCAACTGTACACAAAGGTATCGATTGCAATTCTTTTATTACGAAAATAGTCTTTTAGTTACAAGTGCTGAAAAGACAATAAGGATATAAAAATAGTATTTAGTCCTGACGCACTGTTTGAACTAAAATCACTAGAGTCCTTTGTTCGTACAGATGCTTCTATATAGAAGTCTTTATTTCTTTATATGTTATATATCAACTTTTTACCAATTTAAAACGAATCATATATTTGAGCGAGTTATAATTTCTTTTTAGTTAAAGTAATATTGCTAGCGGTAGAACAAAACGAATTCATGTTAGGTGACTGCATTAAATTTAAAAGGAATTAGTTTTTTTTTCGTTCCGACCATGACTCCTAATCATGCAATGCATTGTACCAGAACTAGGAATTAGGTTATGGGGAGGAGGAAAGCAAAGTTTTAAATCTTTATACACGTAACTACTACCTTATTATTTCTAGCGAAACAGTGACTTTATGGGAGAGTGAGAGTATTAATTGCATTCGCTAATGGCTACATTTGTGTTTTATATTTTGTTTTATATAACAACCTACTTAACGTTTTATACGCTACTTTGAATTTCCACAAAAAAATATTTAAGATTTTTCTAACCGTTCGTTTCTTATATCGGCTACTTCAACAAGAAGTTTGTTTTTTAATTGTGGCAACACCAACAATATAATAGTTTTCGCATTTAGTTTTTTGACGTATTCGTAGTATTCATTGGCAATTGTTACAATAAATACAATTTAGCACGAAAATCGTATTTAAATAATTAAAATCCACTATGAAAATTTGGTTCGGTTGCATTTCGTAAAATTGGACTCAAGGGATGAAAACTAAGAAATTAAGTTATGGGGAGGAGGGCATTCAATTTGAACTTTCCTACATTGAAAGTGACAGGAAAGACCTCTGGAGGGAGGATTGTTCTACTAAAAAACGAGTTTTTCTGTAATGCGTAGTGCGATTCACTGGAAAATCAACCATAAATGGATGCACTCTCAACAAAAATTGATTTAAACGCGAAAACGTGCGAGTGACGGGAACCAGTTCCTTATTTCATTAGAGCACTTACCATTGTAGTAACGATAAAACAGTGAAATACATCCCACTTTGCATCGATGTCCTAGAGAATCAATAAAGTTGGATACCCTACTGCTCCTAATGCCGCAAAAATTTTATGTATGTACATATCTTTTATGTATACAAGTTGAAGGGGGGAAACTTTAACTTTAATTGTTAGTTTGAGGTTAAACTAACAGTTTTGTGACTTTTCTGTTCTTTTAAAACTGAGTTTTTAAGCAAGACAAGAAACAACGCTGGCTTTTTGCCTAGGCGCTTGGCTCTGGCTGGTCTGTAAGGTTGCCAACTGGGAAACTTTATACAAATACCTACAGAACTATAACGTAGTCCAACCAGACTAGAGTAGATAGGTGATCGTGCTACGAAGTGAAAAATTAATAATAATTAGAAAGCCATAACATTTAAAGAGTGCCGCAGTTATTACTGTGCTGGATTAGCAATAGTTAATTTCGTGTGTGACTTGCCGGATTTTTATTTGTTTCGCACTAAAGCTTTTGACAAAAAAAAACCCGTTGACAGGGTCGGGACTTGAGTTCAACTAATTTTGAATTTTTTGTTGCTTGTTCTATCGAAACATATGCTTTTGATATTTCGAAATATGAGCTTTATGCATTACGAAATTAAATTCGATACAAAGCCGTCATCGATCACATCTGCGATAATAAAGTTTTAGATTACATTATTAGATATCACATGTATGTATGTATGTACATGGTACTTGATTTATCTAAAGGTTTGTGTATTAAAAAACACATGTTTTGACAAAACAAGTAAAATAGAACACTAGTTTGTTTTTACGGAAATAAGTTTAAGTTGAAAAAAAACTAAACAATAAAAATGTTTGCAATAATTTTATATGTTTTAATCATCTACTGACCATAAGAACGATTTCTAAACTTGTATTATTTATGTTAATTTTCATTATTTATGTTCAAATGGGTACCTCTGGGCTCAGTATTTAAGGACTAATTTAAGTTTTACCACCACACATGGAAAAATGTCAAATGTATAGAGAATGATAATAAAGTAATAAATTCGATTCAAATTTTGATCATCGGGGAAAATCTAGTTTAATTAAGTAGTTGAAGAAACTTCCTGTTTTCGTTATCATAAAAAAAATAAAAACGCCAACAGCAATTAAAAATAAAATTTTTTAAAGCTTTAATTGTTTGCTTAAGATTTTTCTGAATAATAAGCTTTATATTTAAATTCAATCAGGTATAGGATTAGTAAATAAAAATTTCAGATTGTATCTTTTAGGTTCTTTAAATTTACTTAAGACACGTTTATTGTTGCTTACAATTTTTGTGTATTTACATCAAATAACAGTATTATTCATTTAGCATTTTAGAGGTTTCGCGAACGATTTTTGATTGAAATAACATGGTTCGCCATAAAAAAATATGAAAGCGAATCTTCTAGGTTCTTTTTGAATCTTGTTGTGAACCACGATAAAATAATGCCTTCTCTAAATTTAAAACCAAGCTATCATTTGTTTATCTGCACTATTTGTCAAAAACTGTAAAAAATGAAACAATCAAAACGAAAAGTGCAAAATAAACATCCATACATATAAAAATGGAAATAATAAAAATTGTTGTGATGTGTCGCAGAATGTGTGCAAAGTTAAAATATTTAGAATATTCAAAAATGAATATATGAAATATATTTTTAATAACTAACTTACATTTTTATCCACTTTAAACAATCAAAATTCGTGCGAAATATTTGCATATGTGTATGTTTTATATAATATTTAGTTACAGTAGTTAAACGTCAAAGTAATACAAGAAAAAAGACGTATGAACACCGCGGTTCGCTATTGTGGTTCAGGAAGCGAAACAAGTGGTTAATTTTGCCGTCTAAACATGGTATAAGAATGTACAATTTACCAGCTTTACCATCTCTGGTATTGACGATTCTTATCTTTTGAGAATTTCTCATTTTTTCTCTTTTTCAATCGCTCTACTCATGCAGTGTTGGTAAACTAAGAGACTTATTCCCAAAAATGAGGTTTTACTTTGAAAACTGGGATAAAAATATTTGAAGTATTGTGGGAATTATTCTAGATTTGTATATTAGATTTTTTTATATATCCTAACCATTTGATGTATTCTTACTAAGTAAATTTTTTTCTATTTGCATTGCGTGTGCACGTTGCGTTTTTGTAAAAATTTTTTTGTTCTTCTTATTTTTCAAATTACACATAAATGAATTTCAATGGCTGCCATTATGTAGAAAAATTTAAATATATAAAATTGTTTGTTAATGGTACTGTGTTTTTTTGTAAAAATTGCACTTAAGTTTTGTTGCTTTTTGTTTTGCAGGTTGAAAATAATTCTTATTTAATCAATTTGATATGAAATATAAGAATCTTGAGTTTTCTAAACAAACTTTGGGTAAAATCCACTGTAGTGAAATAGCCTTATAAGCTTTCTTATCTCACAGTAATAAAGGGTTTTTCAACAAGAAGCTTATTTGATTAAGATGATTCAAATTTCTCCAGATAACCAATATATTGAGAATGTCGAGGAATTGATTAAGATTTGATTAAGATGATTCAAATTTTCGTTGCATTACGAAGAGAAAAGTTCGGCAATTATGAATGAAAAGTTATATCTGAGAAATGTCCACCACGGCCACTCTGATAGATGTCGATTCTTCCATCAAAGTTTTTAATCACTTCTTGGCAAAATAGCGGCCCTGTTTCGTTAATCACAAAATGGATTTTTAGTTTTAAGGCTGAAATCGATTCGATTGGCTCCGTATAGACTCTGTCCTTAACATACCCCCACAAAAAATAATCCAGTAGTGTTAAATCAAACGACTTGGCTGGTCATTTAACTGCTGATCATCGTGAAATTATGCGGTCGATGGTTTGCAATAAATTGATCGTTTCATTGGCTGTGACACACCTCCTGTTTAAACCACATGTCAGTGATATCCACGTCGATAATAATAACCCAAAATTTAGTTGTTAGCATATAGCGATAGCGTGATCCATTGACCGTTACCGCATCTCCAGCCTCATCTTTGAAAAAAAAACCGCCCAATCACGTCTCCAGACCACACAGCACGCAAAGGCTTCTCAATAATCTCTTTAGAATTTTCTGAAATCAAAATGCGGCAATTATGCTTGTTGACATACCCTGACCGGTGAAAATGGGCTCCGTTTGTAAAACGGCAGAAAAACCTGCCAATTGTACCTGAATGAATTGAACGAATCTATGGCGATGTGAATGGTCGATCGGCTTCAATTCCTGCACCCGTTGAACCTTGTAAAGTCTCAAAGTCAAAGGTTTTGGATAACCAATATATTGAGAATGTCGAGGAATTGACAAATTTCGATCGGCTTTAACACTGTGGCTCACGACTGCGATGTTTCAGTTCAACGTCCCGGTCGAATACGCGTTGGTGTTCGCACATTTTGTATCGAGCCTGTCGATTCAAATTTAACCACCAATTTCTTAATAGCATTCTCAGAAGGACGATTAAGTTGTCCGAAGATATTTGGAATTTTATGAAATGTAACTTTAACAGAACCACCATTTTCATAGTGATTTTTTTTATTTTAATGCGATTTTCGTACGAAATTGAATTCATTGCAACAATTGCCAATGCATCTATTATGAACACGTCGAAAAACTAAATGTCAAAACTATCATGTTGTTGGTGTTGCCACAATTGAAAATAAAACTTATTAATTTATTGAAATTAATAAGAAAATAAAACTTTACGCCCTACTTAAAGCCAATATAATTAACAAATTTGTACAATATCACTTGTACTATATTTTTATTCCGATTAAATTTTTGAAACTGGTACTCTTCTTCAATGTCCCTTTTACGATTTGATGAAATAATAATCATATGACAGGAATATTTTGTGAAATGTATATTTACCATACAATGCCTTTTTTAAGTCCAAGCAAACAAATTATACCGAATTGATAAAAAGCAAATATAAATAGAATTTAATTTTAACAACTTGGTATGTTTATTATCACCATTACTAGACGTTATCTGTTATCAGTTTAATTTTGTTGTTAAAAAAATCTGCTAAATTCTAATTGAAGAAGCATTCATTTTCAATATTTGGTGTTCAATTAAATACGAGATTGAGCAATTAAGAGGCAGATACACGCATAAATTAGACAAATTGCGGGGGAAAGCATATCTATATGGCCATTTCACTACTGTTCTTTTAGATCATCAGTGGATTATACCTGAATATGCTGTCTTTATATTTTATTTTTTCAATAATAAATATTTTATGATATTCTCATATAAGAAAAATTTTATGAGAATATCATAAAATATTTATTACAGGAATCTAGGACAAATTAACGTAGATTAAATTAAAAAATGATTTCGAAAAAATAAATTGTACTAATCAGTTTAACTATGTTAATATTTAAATGCATTTTAATTAAATAAATTGTATTTTCACATTTTTGTAAATAAAAACCTGATTGTGTGAATTTTTTTGGATAAAAACTTTTAGTCTGAGGAAAAATTTATCTGAGAACCCTCGTTAGAATTGTTTTTTGATAAATATGTAATTAAAATAAGTTTTTGTTGTTATCGGCTTTGATTTGGTCGTCCTTGGTATTAGATATTGATTTTGCGTATTATTATTTATCTTCTTCCGTTTATTTTACCAAACAAATGTCAACAAACTATACAAAATTCAAGGCGAATTCGTCTTGTAAAATATTTATATTATAATGTAATAAAACTTTATTTTCTCTACTCGTCATCATACCATATCGTGCTACCATATTTTTTTGTGAAATAACACTAGATTTTTCGTTTTTTTTCGTGAAAATAAAATCATATAAAGATAAAAGCCGACATATTTGAAATCATTATTTTTAATGCAGTTTTTCTAAAGTTCTATTTCGGTAAAAACTAAGAAAATAATTTGTTTATGGTTACTGTGTCTTTGCATAAAAGTTTTTTGAGTTTTTTTCTTTGTCAGTTGAATATAATTCTTATTGGATCAATTTGGCTTGAGATGTAAGACTCTTTAAGATTGTAAGGCTTTTAAGTATAAGCAGTAGAGAAATGGCAATATGGATATGCCTTCCCCACAGCAATACATTTAATTTTTTAATAATAAATGTTTTATAAGAATATCATCAAATATTTATGTTTAAAGGAATCTATCACAATTAACGTAGATTAATATAAAAATAAATTTTAGAGTTTTCTTTTAATATTCGAATTAAACTTATCCTAACCTTATTAAAAAGCATAGTTTAGTTGTTTATGTCAGCTGAATTTCTTTCAATAATAATTTTTCTTGTTACTTCAACGGGATTTCAAAATAAAACAAAAATAAAAAAATAATTTTAGAATTACCATAAACATATTAAATTCGCATTACAGCTCCGACTAAATCAAAATCGTAAAAATAAATTAATTGTTGAAAAAAATTTAAAAATTTAATTTGTGTTGATTGACATTAAAAAATAAAATATTGCAAGAATTTCAGAAAGTTAGGCTGTGTGTTTTTCATACCAAGCTATCACACACCGACTAAGGGGAGGACTAAAGTGGTGTACTTTACCCCAGCGAAAAATCAGATTTAACAGGCGAATAGACGATCGTTGTAACACAAGCAACCTAGAAATCTAGAAAGTACTCTGTAATTTTGGATACTTGCAACAGAAAAGAGCACATGTTTGTGGTAATTTTTCCCTAGTGAGGTAAATGAATTTTTGTAATAAGGAAAAAAGTAAGGGAAAATAAAGATGAATTCTGTGTGATTTAAAGGCCCACTGCCATGCTTTTGCATTTCTATAGAAATTATTCTTGTTAAATTTTGTTTTTTATTTTATTTTTTATTAATTTTTTTTTAACAATAAAATCGCTGATGTTGCTGATGCTGCACTGTTATGGTCGTGTATTTACCTGTATTAATTAATTCGCTTTACATGGAATTAAAGAGATCAAAATGTTAAAATAATGTGAAGAGAAAATTATTAACGTAAATTTCAATACATAAAAAATAACACGAATTATAATTAAAATTATATTTTAAATCTATTGAAATCTTAAAGAAAATCAGGTTTCAAATAAGCTATTGTAATCAATATCATGCTGCAATATAATTGTAAAAAAGTAAGTAACTGCCTTACCTCGCTTTTTATTCTTTTTTTCTGATCCCCTTTGTTAGGCATCTCAAGCTTTCAAAGCTTAGATCAGCTTTTTAGGAGTTACTTACTTGTTTTAGGAAATGTTAAAAAGAAAATAAAGTTAATTAGTTCTCATACTTACTTGACAAATAAGGTTTAATTTCACAATAAAGAGATACAAATATAACATCAAACTGGAACCCTTGATATGTAGGAAGGTTCCACTTTTTCTGCCAATCATAAATTGGCATACCTCATATTATACCCAACTAAGAGCGCCAACTTTGTGTTTTAAATAGCAACAAAACAAAATGATTAAACATAGCGCTGAAGCCCCATTATGGAGGATTACATCACGAATTTCTGACAGATAGATTGCGCTAAACGTAACAGTTTGAGTTCGGCTGTTAAAGGTAGGTTATTGGTAATTTGTAGGTTAAATAGAGTCTTACCAAAGGCTTTTTATATAACCCAGAAAATGTAATTAGGAATTAGCAATTAAATAAAGCTAAATATACTGCAATAAAAATTTATTTTTTGAGATTTTTAACGATTATGCAGGAATTAATTCTCATATCACAAGTTTTATTAACTTGAAGAAATTTTAATGTTGTGTTATTATAAATCAATTTCTTTCCTAAGTTGCTTTGAAAAACGTTCGGCTAATGCATCATTTTGCAATTGAACACGCAAATTACATACACACATACACAAAATGCAACAGAATATGGAAAACAAAATTCTCTATTTGTTTGCACATCCACTTGCTATGAGCATGAGCATATTTCGATTTGTATTGCCGTCGCATTCTGTGCAAGCACACCCACAGGAACGTACAAACGAAAACACACATTTCATTTGATACAAAACATTGAGTCGAAGTATTTAATGGAAAAATTTCGATACTTTTGAAAAATTTATCTGATTTCAAACACACACTGTGGACGCGTAAACGCATGAAATAAAGATACAAACCAGCGAACGACCATTATGAAGGTACTGTGAAAATTTAGTGGAAACCCGACGGCGCATCTCTTAAAACACTGGCAACCAACGGACACCTATTTTGGGTTTAATATATATATATATATATATATATATATATATATATATATATATGGAAGATAAAGAACTCACAACAAAACGTTTATAAAAGGTATAAACGTAACAATATAATTTATAAAATCAAACAAGTTAGCATCCCACTTCTTCTTCCACCTTTTATTGTAGTTGTTTTATTCATTTTGAATTTTATTGAGTTCATTTCAGAAAAAAATCTTTTTACAGAATCACAGTATTACTCGTAAGTACACAAAGTATAGTAAAATAATTTTATTTGATTCATTTGGAATGAATTCTTCGGAATATATTAGTTTCGTTGAGAAATGTTTAAATTTTGCGTCACATCACTGTCAAGATCATTTAATCTAAAGTCAAGTACGATGTTTCAAATTTTATTTAAATTTTTGAAATTATTATTATTTTTATTCATCGGTTTTTTGCTAAAGTATATTTTTGTTGAAAACTTGAAAACCCCAAAATTTGTTTAAGATAATTTTGTGTCTTTTGTTGTGTATTTTAATAATAGATTTCTTTTTATAAAACTTAACTTTTAGTATTTATACTTGTAAACGTACATTTACACAAAATTAACATTGAATTGTGTGCAATGTAGGCCTAACTTATGTTATTATGCCTTTTTTATATTAAACGAGTAAGAGTGAGAATTATTTATATTAACAAACTAACATGAAACACAAAATTGTTTATATTTCATTGAAAGGTTTATTTCAAAGTATAACTTTACGAAATTAATGTCTGAATTAAATTTCGGGCATGCGCAGCTGACGTAAGCATGACGCAGCGACCTTACGTGCTCTTAACGAAAATAAACTGAAGCAAATTCACCAGAAAACTGTTAGACTTTGCAAACTTAATTATTGGTCGTTACGACAAGAAGTTTAATGCACCTAATACTATACGTCTGCAATATCTCAATTAAAGTACGAACGCAGTGGCTGTGTCTTTCAAATTTGACTGTTAGTCTATTACTATAGTTAATGACGACAGACTAATGATTTTAATAGCCCAAACGGAGAGTTAAAATAAGTGTCTTCTTGACATTCTTACAAACATATGTATACAACATTTTCCAAAAAAAAGTGTTCATGTTTTTTAAATATGTTTTAAAAGAAACAAAAAATAAACTCTAACTTTATTTTGTTAAGTCTCCAGTTATAATAAATTATCAAACAAAACTAACCCCAAAATATTCAAAAGCTATTTAATAGACCATCACAATAATTGTCCTAAAACTACATACATACATACGTATAAAAAGTCCTTGCTTTATTAGAATAAACACCCTTTATCATATTAACCCAAAGATGCAGAAGTAGTTGCCAGATAAATCCAAATATTTAAAATAATTTTTCTAAATCGTCAAAAATTATTTTGTTATTGTTACTTACAGCACTTGTGCTCTCAGCACGTATAAATATTGCTATTTATATTATATGTTTTTTATTTAAATAAATTTTACAAGCTACATCTTGACTTAAAGTTCAAATAAATATGTTATTATAATTTTATTTCATATTTTAAAACAACTCCATTTTAATGGCTTGTACTAAAGTCATTACTCATTCATAAAGTCTGTAGACCGGGAAATGTTTCTTAAATAATTTCTTTCTGAAGAAAGAAAAATGTGTTAAACATATGGAAATAGTTATTTTTTTTTGCATCAAAGCTTTTTTTTTTAAATAATAAAGGAGTTAAAAAGCAGCTTCTTAGTACTTAAATAAAATAAAAATAAAATTCAAAGATATTAAAAATGAAACAATAAATTCAAAAATAAGTTTAAAATATATATTTTTAGAAATAAAAAAGTAATTTTAAAGTAAAAATTTTAATTAATAAGTGAGAGTTTTAGCTAAGCTTTTCAAAAATGCTTTCTCTAATTATAAATTATCAAAAATATTTGTTAATCAACTTCTATAACTTAAGCAAATTATTAAAAAAATTTAAATAACACTAAGTTATCATAATAAATAAACCCGCTTTAAAAAAATGCCACTTTTGTGTTAACGCCGTCATAGCGCCTCAGGCTTTATAAATCGTCAAAATCACGATAATTTGCTATATATGGCATCCGTGATACCATGTGTTCTAATTTGCAAACAAAATACTTTAACCAAATTTTTATCGATTAATGAATTTATTTAATTATTATTACAAGCTTTAACGAAATAAAATGTCAACCCAAAGCACATAAATTTACGTCAGTGTTTTTTATATTTGTCTAAGAAGCAAAATGAAACAAAAAATCACGAAACCTTTAGTTGGAGAGCTATAATTTTTACACAGTAAACAAAAATCCATATTAAAAACAAAATGTATATTGTAGAATCAACTCTACATGTGTACATACACAGTTATACGTGTTTACATTTATACAAAGATATTAGCGAATACAACAAACAACGTGCTGAGAGTCAAGAATGATTAAATAAAGATTACGCCTTCCCGCATGGGTAAAAAAACATTGTGGAACTGTGACGTCACTCATGCTGTCTTTTCATTGGCTTATAAAATCATTGTTGAGAACTATTATGTTTGAGCAAAAACATGACAGTGGGACAAATTGTTATTTTTGTAAGCAAAAAAATCTTTATAAGAATTCCACATATAGATTTTCGTTTCTAATATAACAATATTTACCTATTGCTGCAAATAAAATATAATTTTCAAAAAGAACTTTCTTTTCAGAATTCATATTTGCTATTTCAATATCATACAAAGTAGTGAATAGCATGTGTTCAATACAATATTAAATGTTTGAGAAATTTAAATAGAAGGAGTGCTGGAAAAAAATTATTAAATATTAATTAAATGAAAGAGTTAAATGCTTTTTAAGTGTAGAGTTAATTTTATTTTGATATTTTAGCAAATTTTCTTTTTCGCTTATAAGTATTTTCAGCGATTTCAGCATTTAGTTTTCTAATTCTAAACTACATGCGACACCTGAAAAAAAGTTTTTTCACGTCTTCACTGGCTTCGATTTCTTTTGCTTCCAACAAATGCTTTTGTAAAAATCCGGTTGAAAGTAGTAATTTGTCACCATTTAATTTTGAAAATATGGTGTCACACGAACTCAGCGTGTCCATTAATAAAGATGATGGCTTACTTAGGCCACCTTCACTTAAGTGGTTAACCCATGAAGAATTGGGGTCGCTTAGAGGGTTAGCCACAAAATTAGGGTTTACATTCTTTAATTTGTTGCAGATATATCCGGCCAAATTCTCTAAGCCATCATATTTTATGTCTTCCAACTCGCTTTCGTTCCTTCCTGTATCCAATAAATCTATATGTTTTTTATGATTAACACTCTTAAGTATTGTACCTGGAGAAATCACTAGGAATATAAAACTTTGTATTATTTAAAATTGTATGTTTAAATTAACCTGTTAAGAAGTTATCTCCATCTAAATCGGGCGTATTGTCAACCTCTACGTTTGCATTACCACTCAAAATGCCTTCGTTTGACCCCATAATATATGATCGAAGTCTATATTTAAATTCTTCCCGATCAGGGTGATCGTGAAGTCCGCCTTTCAATCTAATTACTCCAAAAAAATTTTCCAGCACATCTTGATTTAGGCGATACGTCAACAAATACTTAATATCGTATCGATTTTTTAGCTCAATATGTAGCATTTTCAACGCCTTATTTGATTGAATGATACCTGTGGAATATATTTAAGTCAACACAATTATATTGAGTCAAATATTTTTCAGAGTGCAATATAATTTTTAACCTTTTTGAAAAGGTAACATAGACTTTTTGCCAATCACACGGATCTCCGATATCATTTGCGACATATTACTTAAAATATAATTTTGCTTTTCCAGTGCCAAACCGTATGCGTGCAGTCGATCTCTGGTATCTTGTCTCGGAACTCTCGAATTCATAACGTCAAACCAGTCATTTACCTAGAAAAGTAAAATCATTTAAGTAATCTTCATATGACCTGAAGAAATAAAATTGTGTATGTAATTACCAGTTTGAAAAGTTGACTACACTCGCTCCAATTTTCGTTGCACAAATATCCCAAACTTGCAGCTCGCGTTATAGATTGTGCAATTGTGTGTGAGAAAAGTTTGGTGGCCAGTTTGACTTTTTGTCCCTCAGGTCCAACCACGCACAAATTATGTACCGATATTTTATGTGTGATCTTAAAGTCATTAGATTGGAGGGACAGAAGACTTAAAATTACATCTTTTTTGACTTCCTTTTGGTTAATGATGAATCCACTATCAATAAAATGATTTCTCAAAAGTTTTATCAAATGTGGAACATCATTGAATACAAATATTTTGGTTTAGTCGAACGAAAACCTACATATGAACATACAAATACAAACATAAAATGATTATTGATTACTGGATATTTGTATAAGACGTACCAAGGTTTTTCGTAATCTACTTCAAGTTCACTGAATAGTTTTCTATTCCCTCCACCTAAATCGCAAACAATTGCCACAATTGTAAAGCCACTCTGCTTCATAGTCTTCAATATATTAAATAAAATATTTTTTGACATTTGGCTGTCGTAGTCATAATATATTGGTTGCTTCCAATTTGAAATTAAACCTTTGAGTGAATAAACAACGGTTCTAAAAACGCTTGAAGTTGATGCAAATAACTTACCTCTTAACATGGCCACCTGTACATAATTAGCTGGTGCAAGCACAGAGTCTGCTGACTTATCGTAGCAATACTTCTTTTTTGCCTTCATCTCTTTAAAACTCAACACACAAAGCTTTTCAGTTTCCGACATTTGGTTGGCTGCAGACAGTAATTTCACAACAGGCTTCAAAATACCTGTTGACATATCCAGTTTTTGACACCATCTTTGCAACGTTCTGACCGATGGAAGTGGGAATCGTTTTTTCATTAACAGCCTGTAAGTCTTGGCACTTGCTGAGTATAAGGTGATTGATTGGGCAATGTCTGATTCCGTAAAATTCTGTCTTTTATCACCCCTTTTTAGTTTTTTTATTTGACCTTCAGTGAACAAACGTCTCAAAGCGTTCTCAAGATTAACGTTTGCAAAGCTTAATTTCTTAATACGACATAATAAATTTTTTATTGTGACAGTACACTGACTTTTTGCCATTTTCAGCGTGCAATTCTCCTTGCGAAGTGCATCTCTAAAAATGATTCATATAAATTTTTGCTTAATGTTAAAAAATTTACATACATTTGCATTTCCAAAGTTTTAATGTAAGTTTGAAGGCCATTATCTTTTTCAAGATCAATCGGACGTGGAGCATTTTCTGGGACCGCTTTTTCTTCAAAAGTGTTAGAAATAGCATTTTCCTTCTCAGTTTCACATACTTCTTCAACAACATTCGCAACTTCAGGTTCATTAGCAGTTTTCGTGTCACTTTCAATAGCACTAGTGTCTAAAGAAGGAATTGCATGGGATTTTAATATTTTCGCACGCCGTTTGCTAAATCCTGCTCAAAACGCCTCAGTAATGTACTGCAACAATAAATTTTGTTTTAACTTACCCATTTCAAATTTCAAGTTTCTTTCAAAATCCTTTTGCTTGAAATGTAAAGCACAAATTTTTTCCTTACCCACATTTACAGGCATCACTCTTTTGCAAAATGATACCCATAACTTCCTTCGATCTTCATATTTCGGAAAATTGTAAAACGACACAGCTTTTGAAAAACACAAACGTTTTATTAAAAATATGCAAAATATTAGGTTTTAACATAATTTCTCACTTGTTTTTTTGCTGTTACTTTGTTTGCATTTGCCCACTGCACATTTCATATTGGCTCTTTTTCTTCTCTCTTCACTTTATTTCGTTTTTTGTTTTTTTCTTAGTTTTACAACTTTTAAATAACCAAATTTAAACACTTTTTATAGAATTTTAATTATTTTAATATTTTTTATAAAAATATGACACGAAATTGGTTGTTTACTAAACACCGATGTAATAATTTTTTTTACAACTCTCTGAGTAAATTAATCTCAGGGTTGCCAATTATTACAAAATACATACATTTTTTGTAAGATATTATAAATTTCTCAAATGATACATACTTGGTAACCTTTGCGATGGGACTACTACGTCATCTAACGGTAAATTATTCGGATGGCGTAATCTTTATTTAATCATTCTTGCTGAGAGTGATGTTAGAAAATTTTATTAAACAGTAGAAAACAAAAGTGCATCATACACTCAAAATCTTTTTTGTGTTAATTAATTAGATTTGTAATATGTAATTTAAAACTACGGCGATATTTTATACTTTTACTGCGATATTTTATACTGCTAATAGTTTTTGTTATTAAAGATTTAAAAAGGAATTCCTAAACCATTAGCTGCATATATATTAAGACATGTATTCAGTGTAAGGATATCAGGCCCTAATAATTGGTCCCTAAAGTTTAAAAGCATTAAAATTTTTAACTATATGATAGTTTATTTGATAACCTGCTGCAAAACTGCGACGATAAAATTTTTGAATGCCATTTTTTTTAAGTGTGTGAGAAAAATTTAAGATTGAACTAACATAAAAATTCCAATCAAATTTTATCCTTCAATCTTTTGAATTTCGGAATATTTGTGTACATACTACAAACTTTCACTTTCTGTCTTTGTTGGCGATTACGATTTTAATTGAAACGTTTTAAACTCATCCTCTAGCATATATTTATTATTCCATATCTATGGCGATCAGCTTATATCCTTTTTTTCTAAATTGTCTACGAGAAATTAAAAAGGAAATTTATCACGTTTCGAGTGGAGCCTGGCGTTAATTTTTCAAAAATGAAAACAAATAAATTAAGCTTGGAAACAAATAAATTAAGCTTGGAAACAAAACACCAACGAAAATAGAAGACACCGTATATTCATCCACAAATGATGAACACTGTTCAATTTTTTTGAGTTACTATCTACCAGAGGTGCGTTAACTTAAACAAGTAACAGCCAAACAATTCAATGGTTTGGATTTTCACAAAAACTTAACTACAAAACAGCTTTCAACAAAAGGTGTGTTGCCATATTTCTTTAGAATCAAGCTATTGTCCTACTTCCACAACATATGAAAAGTTACGGTTTCCTTTATATGATGTAGATATAAATTCTGGGAAAGAATTGTTCAGCCACCCAAAACTTAGCTTCACTAGCATGAAGTATAAGCTTCTACTTCTTCAGGTATCATTTGAGTTGATTTACCACTAAGTACGTTAAGTAAGAACATAATTTGAGGTCAGTATTTCCATAACTAAAACCATAAAAAGTTTAATTTTTTGTTAATAAATGTTTATAAATTTGAACAAGGAAGTTTTAAGGTCTACTACATAACGCTGTGATTTAGTGCGATTAGTTTAGGTTTATTTAATTATTCAATTTATGTTTAAGGAAAAATCTCGGATTTATGGTTAAAGTTAATTACAAAGATTAGATGAAACTATAGATAAAATAATATTTTAAAGATGGATATTTAATTGTGGATAAATAAGTTCATATATATGCTTATGTTTTATTAATAAAGCTAGATTATCAGAAAGTCACTCCGCAATTTTACAAAAGCAAACATTGAAAAAGGTATACTTATATTATAATTCATTACAATAGAATGTAATACTGATGTTATTTTCTTCGGCCACACCAAACAAACAAACAAACAGAGTGAGAACTTTATTAAAAGTCTAATATAAAATATTGGATCTTTAATATACAATAACACCAGTAAATAAACATAAGTTTTTATGTTGCAGACTTAAAGGGTTATACAAATAAAACTAAAATACTCTTTTTTATTTCTACATTTATTATAAAAGAAAAAATTATTTAAAAATTTTGTGAATTTTTGAAAATCTAAAAAAGTACTTTACGGTAGACTAGGTTTTTCGTACGGCTAGTTGTGGCTTTATATATGCAATACCGGCAACGCCGTCGAAAACCAAACTAAAAAATTAATGTTTTGATTAAATGTTTGATAAAGAATAAATAAACTGCTTTATGGACACTTTTGTCTGGTACTGTTAAGAAACAAACAAACAAAAATCATGCACAATTAAAATATTTTGGTTTCGAACACCACTCAGTTTAAAAATATCGCTCATAAAAGCAGCAATACAGGACGGAAAAGTCGAAGTCATGCATACGGCGTATTAATTGTTTATGCGGTTATATAAAAAATATTAAACAAAGAAACTTTTAAAATATTCAAACTTGTTTTTAAAAAAATAATTTAAATATCTGTTTTTAAGAAAAAAAAATGAGTACTTTAAAAATTAATGAACTTGCAGATGGTGCTAATGAAAATTGTAAGTTTACTATCAGAAATACAGAGTGTAGTATAAAGTAAGACAAATCAGCTTAATATAAACGTAACAAAAAATTGATATTCTAATAAAATATATTAATATATATTTTTTATACATCGTTGATCAATCAAATTTAACAGAAAACAATAAAATCAGTGCCAATTAAATAATAAATAAGTGTAAACTTATTAAACTTTAAATGCTTTAGTTTTCAAAATGCCACTTAATCACGTTTTTTCTTACCACAGAATAAACAATAACCAAGTTCTCACGACAAGTTGTATTGATCAGAAATGCATGAGTCTCAACGCTAAAAGTTATTAACTCTTTAAATGTATTAAATTGTTTATGTGCACATCAATTAATTCAAATAAATTAATAAATTGTTTATTATTCGAAGATAAATAAAAATATAGGTGCTATTAAAACAAATAACAAATATTGAGCAGTCGAGCTTGATAAAATGGCCAGCATAGTTTTATTAAACCAACAACATTGAATTTTTTTAACACCCTTCTTCGAATTGCACTTTTAAACTTTAAATTAAAGACAAATAAATAAAATAATTTAACTATGTTAATTGTTGTGCTAGATTCCTTTAAACATAAATATTTTATGATATTCTCATAAAATATTTATTATTTTGTTTAAGGGAATCTAGCACAATTAACGTGAATTTATTTTAAAATAATTCCAAATAAGAATGTTTTATAAAATAATTTAAAATTAATTTTTAAAACCAAGAAAAACTAAAGAACTTTTTATTAAATGATTTAAAATTTATTTTAGAAAATTAATAAGTTATATTTATAAAGGAACAAAAAGCAGAATAGCACTAGGTTTTAACATAGTAAAAGTTAAGATCTTGCACTAGTGGTGGAATTTAAAGTTAAAGCAATTTAGACTTGACATAATCCGATTTCGTAACGCAAACTGCATGGTTATAAGAAAATATTAAAAGCGAGACTAAGAGCAAGAAAGGGGCTGTTTAAGAAGTAAAAAAAAACGATAAATAATATAAAGCAAAAAGATGTTTTGGAAAAGTGTTATTTGTCAAAATATCTACAGGAATTTATTTTCTAATATTTTAATGCAACATTTATATTAACAATCGCAGGTAAATATAAACAGAAAGCCCATGAGCCTTCATTGTAGAAAGGATGTAGGGTAATACCACCAAGTCAAACTTACAAGGAATCCAAGGAATCTTAACCTGTATTTGAGTTAAAGAGATGCAAAAAAGATTAATCATCGTAACGCCTTCCTTATTACGAAAACGTTTAAAAAAGCCCTAATCTTTTAGTATGTGCCATCAAATCCCATGTATGCAATTTTATAAAGATTTTAAATGGGCCACATTGTCCCAGTGATTAAACAAGGTGATTTATTGCTGACCAGTAAAATTGAGGAAATTATTTTTGATGCAAAACTGGCTCATTTTAAGGCATCGTTTTTCTCTCCGACCACTTATCCTCAATATCGAAACTTATATATTCATATGAAGCATTCAGAAATGGGAGATTATTGATTGTTTGTTGTTGATTGTTATTTAACAATAACGATGGCCGGTATTGGTGAGATAAGTGTGAAATCATGCACACTATTAACATAACCACAAGGGGCTTTAGCGCCTTAACGAAGAAGAAAATTGTATCAGGTATTTAAAATTCGAAAGGAAAGGCTAACAGATAGAGTTCTCCACGTCATTGATATAAACACCAACAAAAGATCGAATGCTAAAGATTTACTGAGGTAGAAAAATCTAGAGTTACCTTTATACAATTACCGTACCCAAAATAAAAAGACTGAGCTAATGTAAAGTAACCATACGTTATCTCTTATCAACGACATTTACCTGTTTTAAGTGGCTAAGCTCTCTTTGCATCATCTTTTTAAAAAGTAGTCATTTTTAATTTTAAAAGCATAATAAATATTTCTTTATTGTTAAGCATTTTGTTGTTCTCAGCATGTATATTAGCTATGGTTTTTTGAACATAGTCTCGGATCACGGCTTTCTCGCTTTGTAACTCGGCAATTGAAAATTTGTCCATAATCTTACTAAGTTTTGGATTCTCCTTTGTTCAAATTTTAATCCCTGTCATTGGTTCAAAGGGTGTGCGTTGAGTACTTCTCGATGGACTATTGTTCAACATTTGCTGTACTTGGTCCACATACTTATACCACTGTTATGTTTTTTCGGCACACATTTTAGCTAACATGGGCATAATTATGCGATTGATTCGCTCCACTTGACCATTACCTCGTGTAACTCCTGTAGCAATTAGTAGATGCATTATTCTTTCATTCGTACAATACTCCTTAAATTTATTAGACATAAACGCTGTTCCTCTATCGGATATTAGGCGTTGTGGGTTACCAATCACAGCTGACTGTTGTTTAAGTCTCTACTTTTATGTGGATATAACCAAACAAATTTCGTGAACGCATCAACGAAGTAGCTGCCATTGGCCTACATGGTCAATGTGGTATACAATGAAGGGTTTATCCGATTTATCGATCGAAATGAGCGTGCCCTCTTTTTTCCTCCGTTATAATACATTCCACACAGCTTTTAAATGTAGCCTCTGTTTTAGCTTTCAACTTTGGTATATAAAACTGTCTTTCCACCAGCTCCTTTGTTTTCCGCGTTGCAAAATGTCCCTGGCGGTTGTGCCATGTCAATTATTTCTCTCCATTGCAGCGGGATAAAAATCAATTGCCTGGCTGGATTTTTGTGTAAGATACCATACTTCATATAGTAATCGTCATATCTACTATTCTCCAGTGCCTTGCATACAGCCTTTACCCAATCGTCAATTTGTAGTACTTCTCTTACGCGATGCTGTAGCGTTTCTTACATCATGAGACACGAAACGCGACTCAGTGCATCGACATGCTTTATTTTGCTTCTTGAATTTTTGTCCCAAAACATATATTTTCCACTTTTTCAAAGCTTTACAAATCGCTAGTACTTCTAGTTCATATGAATGGTATTTTTCCTCGGCGGAAGTTGTTCATATATTCAACTGGATGAAATGATGAGCCTTCCGAATCTTTGTGCATTAGTATAGCGCCGTAACCACATTTGCTAGCTTAGTATGGATTTCCGTTTCTGCTCTCGGATTATACAACCTTAACACTGAAACACTTGTTAAAGCCATTTTTAACTGTTGTATAGCTAGCATCTCTTAATCACCAATTTTAAATTTTTTACCCTATTTTAAAAGATCCAAAAAGGGTTTGGCGATTCTTGAATAATACCGAATAAAACAACGGAAAAAATGCGAGTCCCAAAAATCGTTGTACTTTCATGTTGGTTGGTATTGGGAATTTTTTAATGGCTGAAATCTTCTTCTCCGATGGCAATATAGACGAATTTTCTACAACGTACCCCAATAATTTAGTTTTCTGATGCAAAAACAGACATTTGCTCCACTTAAATTGAATTCGGTTTCTCTCTGCGATGTTCAACACTCACGCAGGTTGCGGATCCCTCTTTTATCACGTGACAATATCACTACGTCATCCATGTAAACTACCATTGTACCATCCCTGATCAAATCATGAAATATGGGCGAAATATAGCGCCAACACACTGCTGGCGAATTGCTAATACCAAATGGAACGAACCTAAACTCATACTGCCCTTTTAGTGTCACGAACTCGGTGTATTTTTGAGATTCCTTTGCGACGGGTAGGTGAAGAAACTCATTCTTCAAATCTAGAGTTGTAAATACTTTGCCCCCTTGTAATCTTTGAATAACGTCATCTACCAAGTTCATACGAAAATTGGACCGAATTATTTTTTCATTTAAACGGCGGTAATCGCAGCACAATATCTTTGATCCATTCTATTTTGCAAATAATACAACTGGAGAAGAATAATCTGAAAAACTAAGTTTAATAACATTCTCCTCTAACCATTCTCTTATCTGTTTTTTTATGATTTTCTGATCCATGTATGATGTTTTTCGAGGTCGAGTTGCTACTGATATATCATCGGATAAAATTATTTTCATCTTCACTGGAAATGCTGTAGGTTTCTGTGGTCGATTATTGTCTATTATTGATTGAATATCTAAACAAACTTCCTTGTCATCAATCAAAGCTGCGTGTACAATATCTACAAATTCCTCCCCCAGCTCAGCGATTGAGTTATCGCTCAATGTTGGCTTAGGATCCTTGGCGATGACAATATATTCATCCATTAACTTGTTGTTCCACCAATCAGGTGCAACTTTATCGAATCTTTTTACTTGACGAACTCTACGTTTGAACTTAGCACCACTGGGATCAATTACCAAATTCAAGTGTTCCAAAACGTCATTGCCAATAAGTGCCGCATACATTATCTTATTGTCCCTGACAATGTGGAAATTTATGTTTACCTCGTCATAATCAATCAACGTTCTAAATTTAAGATAAACTAGAGTCCTAATACTCTTTCCACCTAAACCTACTAATGTTTTCGTAACGGATTCTAATGGTACGGTGAACAGTTACGACAGTGTATCATATCTCAGGATACTAACATCACTACCAGTGTCGATTTACGCCCAGATTTTCGTGTTGAAAATAATTATTTCCTTTAATAATCTGCTCGAAAGAGAAAAATTATCGTCTGTAAGGGTATGTTTTTTCAAGTTTAAGTTTTACAACTTATGGAAAGTAAAGTAAAATTAAGACCAGAAATAAAAAAATTATCTACTTGTTAGGAAAGTCAACGTAACCAGCCAGTATTAAGAGGTCTCACTCATTTATAAAACGCCCTGCTAAAAACTGCTTATAACAGCGATAACAAAAATATATAAAATTATTAAAGATTTCATTTTTCCAAAGTTTTCACAAGTAGTACTTTTCGTTTGCCTCGCTATTTGCTAAAAAATCACTCAATATTCAATTTGTGAAGTGTTCTTAATGAAAAGTCGGACTGTACCATATCGGTATAAGAAATTATTTGTAAAAGAACAATATACAGACTTTCATTCTTATTTAAAAGACATGTTAACTATTTAATTGAAAGCATAACTCAAGAAATCATCCCCAAAGTATGTGATACTTAAAGCAAAAGGAATACAATAACCATTTGAAACTACAGGGCGAGGTAGCAAAGGAACAAAATAATCCATTTTGTAGCAACAAAATTAATTTGCAGTGGTTGTTGGTGGCACTGGCTGGTTGCGGTTGCTCCGAATGTAGCTCGCCGTCTGTGGCGTAATGCTTACAACAAATCACTTTTCCTTGTTTGTATTAAAAATTTCATGTTAGCCTTTCACCGAAGCTAAGAAACCAGGAAGCAGACTTCTGTTTAAGATCGACAGACCTTATTGCGATATTAAACAAACAAATAAATTTAAGATGTCTCCAACTAACTTCATCACACATTAAAACCTTATTAGCCTATTAACGTTTTTCCCCACAAACAAATGAATAACGAAAATAATGTAAACACTCAATCAACGTCCACTTATTCTTTTTGATTTAATAGTTTATATGGAATGTAATTAACGCAATGACGTAGCCAATATGATAATGGAATGAATATCAATGTTACTATATAACTTTTATGTTTAGTCAATTAAGTTTTATGTTTTTAAATTTATCTTTAGAATTTCAGTATGAAATTTACACAAAGTCGTATTAAAGTATTTTGAAAAAATTATGTGTGGTACTTTATGAGCATGAACGATCAAATTGATATTTAATTATTTTTTATCCTTGGCATCTGACGTCAAGTGTGTTTGCTTTACCACGAATTTATTATTCCACTTCAGTTTTAGTCGACAGTTCTTTATTACATACAAACAATTGTCGAATTGATATAAATCGCATTAAGAATTTAAACCAAAAAAGGTTTAGGTTTCATACAAATTTCAAGCTCTTCTTTTAATGACGGAAAAATTACCAATAAAACCAATTAAATTTACATAAAATTGGTTTAAACTATTATTTGTGATTCAGTATTTCCGCAACTTAGATGAGAAATACGACAATAGATATTGTAGGTTGAATTGACCTTAAAAGAAATTAATAAAATAATGATATTGTTATCTATTTGTCTCATTTTTAACACTGAATAGTATTCAGTGAAACATAAATATTTTCAAAAGGGAAAACAATATTCATTACTATGTGCTTTAGGAAGACCACACTATTTTAAGTGTTTTAAGAGAATATTAAACGCAGAACAAGAAGCTTATCGATCTATTTTTAATTTTACGTTGCGAAGACTTTTCTAAGAAGCCACTGTATTGCTATACGTGTACTTGTCTTGATCTTACTAAAAAGAATGCTTCATATCAGACTAACTCGTATTGCTTTTTCTGAGCTAGATGATCATAGAAGGAGTATTATTTGTTTTAATAAAATGAAGAAGGAAGACAGTTCTGAAATTACCATAATGTTGCTAACTATTTTTGCTCTATTATACATCTCTGCTCATATGCGGACTCTGGAACCGAATGATCTCTAAGTTATCTAAAAATGCTTATTTTTTGCTTACTTAAATATTGGCCTTTGGTCAAAACATTATCATGCTTAACATGACATGTTCTGGGGTAAATATTTTAAATACATTTAATGTTTATCTTTCGCCCGTTCTCCCAGTCCGTATGTTCTAGTTTTTTGTAAAGTAAAATGCAAAGAATTTGCAATTACCTTTAACCACTTCATCTGCTTGAGTCATCTCAAAATTTTGATCAGAATGACTAATTTTTTTAACAAAAATATGATACGTCTCGCTTTTTATATTTTTGCAACGAAAGTACAATAGAATAAAACAAAAAGTGTTATATTCAACTGGATGAATACCAGGTGTGTTTTGTGCTCTATCGTTCAGAACTTATGTCCGAAACTGAACAAACCTACGGACAATATGGTCTTCAACACGGTATTATCGAATACGCTTGACGTTTGCATAGGTTATATCATAACTCCAGCAGATATGTTTTTGCAAATTACACTGTAAAGAAATCAATAACAATCGCTCTCTTTATGAACACACAGCGATAAAAAGTTAAAGCAGATAGTTTTTTTTTACCAATACACATATTTCTAAAAATCATTCTCTAAACAAAATTCATAAAACTTTTTAATTAGTAGTGACTAAACGTGTATTGCCGTCTCTTGTTTTACACATACTCATTCCCTTATCTCCAGTGACTCTTACCTTGCGTATGTTTGTTAATTTCTAAGAATATTTTGTTTTGAAAATTCAAAAATTTAAGCGAAAATGTTTTTAAAATTTTAAAGCTTTTCTGTTCGGATCATTAATAGAATATATTTATTTTATAATATACTAGCTGAACCCGGTGAGCTTCGCTACCCCCCACGTTATAAAATAAAATTAAAAGTAATTATATATTAACAAAACCTCTTTATGTAAATTTAATTATTGCAATGCTTTAGGATATACAATATTTTTAGTTTGCCCATCTGGAGCATACACATATAAATCGGTGGTGGGTGCAACATAAAGTTGTCCATGCGAGAAACATGGATTTGCTAAATTTAAGCCGCAAACTTGCAGCGATTGACCTTGAGTTTTGTTAACAGTCATCCCAAACGCTAACCGAACAGGAAACTGCAATCGTTTAAAATCGAATGGTAAATCTGTTGATATCATTGGAATCCGTGGCAAAAGTACATCTGTCCCTTTATATTTTCCTGTTATAATGGTCGCTTCTATTAAATTATTTCTCAGTTTTTTTACTGCAAGTCGAGTGCCATTGCAAAGCCGTGGTGGATCGATATTACGCAGTAAAATAATGGGCAGTGTTTCGCGCTGAACAGCAGTCTCGGAAGCCCTTGATGTTGAGGTTCGAGATCGCTGAATTTCTAGGCGTGTTTCACGTTGCTGTAAATTCTCTGCAGCTCTAGAGGTTGAGGCTCGAGACCGTTCAATTTTAAGGCGTGCTTCACGTTGCTGTAAATTCTCTGCAGCTCTAGAGGCTGAGGCTCGAGACCGTTCAATTTCAAGGCGTGCTTCACGTTGCTGTAAATTCTCTGCAGCTCTAGAGGTTGAGGTTCGAGACCGTTCAATTACAAGGATTGCTTCACGTTCTTCATGAGTTTCGTTTGCTCTATTGAATTTCATTTTAATTGATTTTGGAGTACGTGCTGAAAGGAATGATTTTTTTGGAGGCATTTTTTTATTTATAACTAAGTTTTTAACACAATCGTTTCTCACTTAATTTAAGCTTTGATTATATTAACTTTTTAAAGTTTGTTTTAAAATTTTTTGGTTATAAATTTAATAAAAATTTAGTTAAAAAAATAATTTAAAAAGAAAACTGCAAAAAATAATTTTAAAAGAAAATTGCAACTTCTGCCTTTTGTTTTAAACCAATTAGAATTACCGCATGTAATTTGCTTCATGCTACCCTTTTTTATTTTTAGACGAATCAAAAAGCAGCAATTACACAATCAGCTGTGTCCAAACTAGCTTTGGACACACATTTATACCATCTGGCAGCACCACAATTTAGTACTGGCAAGAAAATGAAAAGGGAAACTTATTCCGTAAGAAAAGAAAAATGGCAGAATAAGTTTCCATTTTTGTTCAGTTAGTTTTCGAATCTTCTAGAGTAACGTGGTTTGGAGAATAAGAAACATACGTAACTTAAATTTACCTAAAAGAAAATACTTACAAAAAATTAACCTATACTAAAGGTTTACAATTACTTACCTGAATTACTTACCTTACAACTTAAATTAATCAACCTGAAAACTTTACGTAAAGAAATAAATGTGAACGCATACTTACCCAATGAATTATTAATCCATTAATCAATTATACCTATAACCCAAAAATAAAGAAGAAATTTATATCTAAACCTGCTGGTCATTTAATCATCAAGAAAAAAGGTGAGATTTAAGGTTTCCACATAATTTTATAAAGAAAAAAAATTAATCACAATTATTATTCCAACTTCCCCAATTCTAATTGCTCTAACCGAGCAATTGAAAATAAAGAAATCTTCCTTACAGATTGGCCCCAGCTGGAAGTGAAGCTCCCAACTCTGCCTAATCTAGAGCGCGGCCATAATTATTAATACAATAAAGTGACGTATTCAAGCTGTTTTCGCAGTCACTTGTAAGAGAATGAGAATGGGGTTACCCCACTCTCTGTTTTAATTAACATATATTACAAAATCAGCTGTTTGCAAACAGTTGTGGGAGAAGGAGAATGGGGCTACCTCACTATTTTAATTAATATGTATTTCAAATTTGAGGTAAAGCCGTTAATAAACGTAGTAACAGTAGGTGCAGAAGTGTGCATGGTCGAAAAATATTATCATGTAATAAGTATTCCTGAGTCAAAGAATTTATTATTTCGTAAGAATATCCTATTGTGAAAATTTAATGACGATCGGTCCAGTAGTTAGACTATATTACGATTTTTAATTGTCCTAAAAAGGGGCGTGGTCCCACCCACTTTTCTCCTGGTATGTATTCCTTATTATGCCAATACCATATGTACCAAACATCGTCAACGTAGGTAAAAAAATGCCCAAAATATGGCGATTTAAATTTTTTGGTTATATGGGCGGTGCCACGCCCCTTTGTCCAATCAAAGCTTCATATAGCCTACTATTCCTTCCAGAGTCACAGTAACATGCTATGAATATTTCAGGAAAATCGACCCAAGGGTTTGGCCTCCTATAAAGTACAAACAAACAAACAGACAGACATTCATTTATATATATATATATATATATATATATATATATATATATATATATATATATATATATATATATATATATATATATATATATATATAGATTTATTTACAAAGTAAGAAAAAAGAATAAATATGCATGTGAATATATAAAAAGACGAGAAGAGCTAAAATAAAACACAATTGCTATGGTAATAAGGCAGCAACTTATTTGAAGGTACCTATATGCTTATATGTATGTATGTATGTATGTATGTATGTATGGATATATGTATAAACACATGTAGCATGTTTACAAATGCATTAGTTTGTTAATCAAATTGTCACAAGAAGTGTATTTTTTTAGAAAATGTACCAAAACACAAATGTGGCAAAGAAAAAATATATTTTATGGAAAGGTGGGTGCACAAAGCCGTTGATTGCAATACTTAAATGCAAATAGTAAATTATAGCAAGTTTTGGTTGCTGCAATTTTTGAAATGAGTTTTAAATATGGTTTCTGTTTGAGAATTGACACTCAAAGAACTTATTAAATTAACCCGATATAAGATATTCTACCGCCAACTGGGCGTTTAGTAACAGCTGGCACTTGTTTTAAAATAGAGAAAAGTAATTACTCAGATCTCCTACACTTAAAAACAGTCTTAAAGAATTAAACTCTAATCTGCCTTATGGCATTAAATTTGAAAAGGCATTAGATGTCAGAATCACTAGAAGACTTTTTCAGTTTCGTATAAAATAAAAAATATTTTCTTATTTAAGTTAAATTACTATAGGTTAAAAGTTAAAATCATTTTTACTGCCGTTTTAACGTAAATAAGAATCTGATTCTGAGAGTTTTAAAACATTATTATAACTTTCAAGTGGCATCCTTTATTACTAAACCGAAAAAATGTATGTTATAGAATAGCAATTGATAAGAGATGTTAATTGTAACTTAGCCGAAAAATATTTTCATTTTCTTCTGAAGCATCTTAATAATAAAATTAACCATGAAGGTACGTCAAGTGTATCTTGACAGGCTAATAGAATCACTGGTCCGTAATTCTTTAAAACCGAACTTTACACTCAATGGTGAACGCTGCAGAGCGATGATTACTGACTTTTCGTTAATCAACTGAAGAACCATGATGTGCTACAGCTGCAGTTTCAAAAAAAGGGCACAAATGTTCGAAAACTCACCGAAAATTAGACCTTGAAATTAAACTACATCCGAGCCAGCGGTGGCGGTCGTATGCCAGTTATATTTAAGTTATAATACCAGAAAATTATCTCTCAAATAAAGTAAATCTTGTATCAATTTTAAAAGTTCATTTTTGCTTTATTCCATTTCAAAGTTCTATTCCTCTGTAAAAAGTACCCTATATAATCTTTGTCAAAGGAGAGGTGTCAATACGATTCCATTAACCGCAGAAAATTGTTGCTACCTTTTGCCTATTAAGTGCCTTTCAAACCGCATAGACTTCTTCCGGCAAAGCATAAGTTTCATTTATATCTTCGTGAAACCCACTACCTGTTTGGAACTCGCCTGATATCCATAGCTTACTGTAATGTCTTTATTACTTTTCAAAGCAATGAACGCATAACAACCAAAAAAACCGAACTGAACATTGGTTCGCCCACGTTTAATGCAATCAACAGCCTGTGGATCACATGATGCCGATAGGGATCAACATGACAGCTGACCTCTAGGTGGATCGAGTGATGTTTTGGTGCCTTTCATTTCATTTTTGCACTTGCTTAGGCTTAATACTAGTTGTCAAATATCAACCACATTTGGCTTCCAGTTAACCACAGAGGAGAAAATTAGTCCCCGGAGCCCCTAGAGGCACTTTGAAAATAATCTCTGGGGCATGGTTTAACTTATTTTCTATTTCGATATGTGCTTGGCTTTTCTATTTAGTTGTTCATGTTTTGTTTAAAAAATAGGTTCTCATCTGTTGAAAACAATTTCGAAATATGGCAAATAGAAACCAGAAGTCATGAGTTTTAGATAATGTTGAAAAAGTTTTGACTCTTAATAAAAGCAGTTTTTAACTGTGATAATTAATAAAACATGCTATCCTATTATAAGTACATCTAAATTGGATCTGAATTGGAATTCAAATCTATTTTTCAATATTTTTACCATATTTATGCCATAATTTCCGATACTTTGTTTGTTACGTTCTTTTGAAGAAACCTAAATTTTTGAGTATTTTAAAAATCTAAATGTTAAGATAAAGAGTTATTTTTTTTAATGTAAAACTCATACAAAATCGTAGTTTAATTAAACGATATAAAAGTTAAGATTAAATGCTAATAATATGTCATGCTTTATATACATTTATCACGCAATAATAACATTCTTATTGTTTTATTTCCAGTACTTCCAAACAACAAATCTCAGGATTCAAATCACATAACAAATGGAAAATTTAAAGATTTCGAAGAAGCGATACCATTTTCGGAGGCATTAGAAAAAACAAGTAAGTCATTATTTAATTAACATTGTCTCACGTTAAAATAAGAGTAATTAAGGCATGTCACAAATTTTAATACTGGAAAAATCTAATTATTTAAGAATAAAATTCTTTAAAAAAAATTAATAAAATTTTGATTTTTTAATAAATTTTTCTTAAACATATTTTATAATTCAAAAACAAAATTGAAATCATTTGTTATTTAATTATGCCTGAAAGTCTTTAAAAAAAAATGCGTGATACAATGTTAAGAAACACTATATATACACAAATTGTTCACATAATAACTTCTATTACTTTTTAGAATTTGGTTTCTTTAATTATTTCCTTATAATAAGTTCAGGCGTAATATTGGCAAATGTTCTGTTGGAAACTTCAGCGGTAGCATTTTATATGCCAGTAGCACATTGTGATCTCCAATTGACCAATTTTCGTAAGGGTCTACTTAGTGCGGTCGGTTATGTGGGCATGATTATAAGTTCCCATTTATGGGGATTTCTGGCTGACACCAAGGGTCGCAGACTAGTAATGAGGCCGACATTATTGTGGGCTTTTATTGTAACTGTGTTTTCAAGTCTAGCAACAAATTTTTGGATGATGTTGTTTTTACGATTTATAAACGGTATATTGTAAGTACATTAAGGGTATTCACAGTATTAACACTATTATTTTTCACCGTATGAAGTGTAGGAGGAGTTTTGGAAAGAAAACAACTTTATTTAATTGCATATGATATTTTATGGATTTTATTTTGAGCTTATTTGGCATTTTTACGATCTAAATATTTTAAGATAAAATGTTACATTCAAAAAGAGAATTTTATGAAAACGGAGACGCATTTTGTTGAAAAATTAATAGAAAATGATTAGTGTACGCCGTTTGTAGAATTTTTTAAATGATTAATCCAAACCAATTTTTTTATTTAGAAGTTTAAATATCTATCTTAACAGAAATTTCTTTTGAACAAAAAAATGAAAAAGTTCTTAAAAAGAATTTGAAATTAACGCATACAAACAAAAATAAAACCGAAATAATCGCTTTGGCAATTGAAACATTCGAGCAATAGTTTTACCTGTAAGAAAATGCGTGTTAAAGAAATTAACTTTATCGGATAGATAGGAAGTAACTTTAATAACTGTGTGACTTTTTGAAAAACTTTTCGGCAAAAAGAGAAAATTTTACCAACATATTATTTACGTTAATGGCCTCTTTATTTAAACGTCAAGGTAAACAGACAAGACTAGCCTAAATCTGGAAGTCAATTGGTGTGACTGTTTCTTAGGGCTGTTGTAAATAAAAATGAATCCATGTTTCGTTTACGGTTGTAAAACTATGTTGTTTGTTATTAGTCTCTTGTAAGCGGTACTGGCGTGGTTAGGCTTGTCTGGGAAAAGCTATTGTTAGGTGTTTTCCTTTTGTCGTATGTAGAAGTTCATTTGATTGCAAACACCAGCATGACAAGTTTTCTGTGGGACTGTTATTCTCCTTCTCTTTTTATCTTTTAGATCTCTACCAACGACTCTTGTTTATTCAACATACATAAAACATGTTCTAACTTGCTCAGCTATGCGCTCTTCAAGACTATATTATTTCCAACTAATCGATCTTTTATTTATTCGTGCAGCTATTACAGAATCTGCTTAAGTACTATATTTTCACTTTCCTCTATTAAAATTTTGACCACGATTTTGTGGCTGTATATTGTACGGTCGTCTTCATTTACCATAATCTACCGAGGCTACGCATTAGTTGTTTTTCTTTCTAATTAAGAATTTGGATAGTTTGAACCGCAATCTTAGATTAGTTTCGCAGCTACTCAGCAACAATAACTTTATCTACATTCATGGCGACGATGAAATTTAAACTCCTGACTAATGATATTTTGTTTTACAATCCGCAAACACCTCTACTTATGCAGTCAAAGCTGCGCAGGGCCTAGTTTACTATTCCGCTTTATAATGTTGATAAACACCACACTTATTAATCGTGGTAACAGTCATTTATTAAGCTCTAAGGTACAGATTAAAAGTAGGTTTACTACATGAGAAGTTCGAAAGGTCACGCAGTTCTCAAACTCCTATTAAAAGCATAAATTTTTTTTTATTATTTATTATTATTTCCAAACCAAAAATTTTTGTAAATTGCCAAAGTTCATTTCGGAAAATTTAGTAGAAATAGTTATTAAATGTTATTACGATAGTAAGAGAATACAATAAACTGTCTGCTTGTTAATATTTTAGTGTTTCGGGTGCCTCTGCCACGGTTTATGCTTATTTGGGAGAGTTTCACATTGATCGCACACGTTCTCGAGCCATCATGATCTCAGCTTTTATATTCGGTTTGGGTGCCATGTTAATGCCCTTCCTGTCCTTTATAGTTATTAATCAAGATTGGCGTCTGCCGTTGCCATTTTTGGGCATCACATATAAACCCTGGCGCTTGTTTGCAGTAGTTTGCGGTTTTCCTGGTTTCTTAGCAGGACTTTCTCTATATTTCCTTCCAGAAAGTCCGAAATTTTTGTTATCCATTCACAAAGAGGATGAAGCAATTGAAGTTTTACAAACGATGTATAGAATGAATGGTGGAAAGGAGAAATTGCAGGTTAAATAGAGAAGACATTAAACATGTTTAAAGTTTAAATTAAATAGTTTTCTTTTTTCTTATTAGATTCCCCACATTCTACCCGAAGAAGATTGCAATGAAATTTCGACAATACAAAATAAAAATATGAATTTTTGTCTTAAACTGTTATTGACCATGTGGAATCAAACTGTGCCGCTGTTTCGTCGCAAATATTTGCGTAGTACCCTGATTGTGTGCAACACACAGTTTTGGCTCTATGTCATAACAAATGGGCTATACATGTGGTTTCCCTACATTATTAATGCAATGGGAGAGTTTATGAGAAACCACCCAAATAGCAATGAAAAATTATGTCAAATTGTTTATGTCAAACATCAAAATCAAACGGAAGGAGTAAGTATAACTGTTTCATATAAAAAAATGTATGTAAGTAACACTTAGTTACGCTCTTGTTCATTGTAGGTAATGGATTGTCCGGATAAATTGGAAGCGACAACATATATGTATTCACTATTAATGGAAATATTATATGCATCGTCGTTTGCGCTGATAGGAGTGATTATAAATCGTCTGGGGAAAACCTTAATATTATGTGGGTGCAAATTCTCATCTCTCATCTCTTAATTATTCAGATAAAAAATTCTTATATCTCTTCCAGTTACTTGCATTGTATTTTTCAGTTGCTGTGGTCTATTGGCTATTTGGCTTCCATATACCTCGATTGCAGCTATTTTTTATGTTTTATTATTTTTAGTTGGTGTTTGTATTAATGTTTTGGGAGGAGCTACTGTGGAACTATACCCAACTCAATTAAGGTACATTTGAGACATTTTTTTTTTTATTGTCTTATTAACTTATTTTTTTTAGAGCCATGGCCATTTGTGTTTCTTTGATGATGGGTCGCATTGGCAGTGTGGTTGGCACAAACTTAGTGGGTGCATTTTTGGCCTCTTACTGTGAAATGACATTTTATGTTGCATGTTTTGCTATGATGTCATGTGCCATTTTTATACTATTCTTACCTCGTCCTATATCTGAGTCACAAAATTCTAAAAAGTGTAATGACCAAGATAGCAGATAATGCACTTTATTTTACATCACGTTATATTTAAGTCGTGCTATTTTAACAAAATATTTTTTATCTATCGTTTTAGTTTTAAGTAGCAAAAAAATTTCTTCAAACAGTAAATTAAGAAAATTTAGCAACATATTTTTATTAAAAAAAATCAAAGTATTAAATGCAAAACAACAAAACAGGATTTTTGAAATTTTTCAAATGTTGGTGATAAATATAATGTTCTTGCATATTTGGGAATATAAATTAATATCACAAATTTGCCTTTATTATTAAAAGAAGTGTATAATGCATAATAGTAAAAGTTAACTAATAAGTTATACGTGAAATAATAATAATAATATTACAAGTCTTAAATCTCGTATTGGATTTTACAAAAATGAGAAGTGTTATTATTGCCAAGAAGCCTAACGTTTGTTTTTATATATTTGAAAATTTCAAAAAATTCAATTTTATAGTGGAATGCCAAATTGGTTGACGTATGGACATTAAAATAATATTTGCTTTCACACTATTACATTTTCTTATAATTCTTTGGTATTTTTATACTTCTTTATTAAATCCTTATAGTCACTATTATTGCGTTTGAGTAATAGTTTTAATACTATTTGTTTTAAAAACAAACAAACATTTTAAGAGCTTAATGTTTGAACCTTAAGGTACGGTCACATTTGGCAAACATTTGCCGCAAATATGTTTGCCTTTATTTGCCCAAATTTTTCTCAAAGCAATAATAGAAATTATTTTGTGGTCACATTAAACACATTTATTTGCTCATTTTTGTTTGTTTAAAAAATCGGCAAATACCAGCAAATAGATATAGGAGAAAACATGTTTGCCATGTGGTCGCACTTGAACAAATATATGAATAAAAAAATATTTGATTAATCAGTCAAAATACATAAATTTATTTGTCCCAACTACATAAAAAAAGCATAATTACAACAAAGGATACGGACAAACTTAAAGATTTTCTTGTGTTAAGTTTTGGGACAGCGTTAGTACTTTTTTTAAAAGAAAAAAAGAAAAACATGAAAGGCAGTGGGTGCGAGACCGGATGCGACGCACAGTGGACCATTTTACGACAAGGCGGCCAAAAGTCCATTTTGTCATGGTCCCCAATTGAAAAATTTTAAAGTATACTAGTGTACCTCGGGAACCAAAATATTAAAACTTTATTTTAACTATATCACACTGAACAGGGTGATTCAAAATGAACATTTTCAGTATTTTGCTAAAATGAAAAATTTCTTAATATATATAATTTTTTTGTTATACAAGATTTTTAGGAAAACTTAATTGTTTTTGAGTGAGTTTTGATTTTTATAAATTAATTTTTTTAGAGGTCCATATTTTTTCTAAATGCTCTTACTTAATAGAGCATAACTTCTAAAGATCGTTAGGGAATGTAAAAGCATTAGCACTGTGTCATAGCCCTAAATGTCCTCTATATGCCTATACCTAATTGTATATCCGGCAAGATCCGGCCGTGAGCACCAGAACAATTTTTCTGATGCAAGGTCGAAAATTTTTTGCAAAATGGAATTAGAAAATGGAATTAAATTTTTTTTCTGTTTTGCTATTTTGTAAGCATTTTATTTATTTTTCAAATCGCCTTTATGAGAATCGTTGTTTAGGTGAATATGCGTATTTTTAGAAAGAAAACAACAATTTTTAGTCAATTTCAAAGTCATGCACAGTCGGTCACAAAAATATGTTGCCTACTTAAAATAACGTAAATTGATGTAATTTTTGTTTTTAAAATTGATTTGCACTGATTGTAAAATATTTTTTTTCTTTAAATTTTTAAATTGCTTGGAAATTGGGTGAGAAAAAATAAGGAAAATAAAGAAAAAAAACCAAAAAAACAAATTAAAGAAAAGTATTTAGAACGAGGCCTAATCATCGATCAGCCATAGCAAGGGGAACACAAATGATGGAAACACTGCAAGAAGAATTTTTCCAGATCCAGAAACTGCAGCATCTATCACAGGAGTACTAATAAGGAGATTCAGTATTATTTTACAAGTTCTAGAATCAGTCGAAATATAAATGCAAAAAAATTTGGAGAGTACGCTCAAAATACTTTACAATAAAAAAAAATATTCTTGGAGATATATGCCATCAACAGTTCATAAAATTTTTTACAAATAGTTCAACACAAAATGCTACCAATAGGAGATTTATCTGAAAAAGCGCAAGAAAAACAAAACAAAGACTATAGATTCTTTCGTGAGCACAACACAAGAAAAATTTCTAGATATACATATGTACTAATGAAGACTTGATTGTTATTTTATTATGCACATCAGATCCCTATATGTGCAATATCCGGCAAACATCGAAAACTACTTCTATTGAACTAGATGTAGAAGCTAAACTGCTTCTAGAGTTATCTGTATGTATTTCATCCTTTTAAAATTTTTTTGTACATTAATAAAGTATTAATGAATTTACAATAAAAGTTTACATATACGAGTAGTATTTATGTTTATTTTGGACTTAAATACCTCCTTATCTAAAGTAAATTTGAACCAATGAATATATTTTTTATGTTTGCTACTTAACGAACTAATTTTTAACTCAAATTGTTTCAAAGAATCAACTTTTGGCCTTCGTACTAAAAATTTCACGGTGGCCAAAGCTTGGCCCTATCTGACTGAATTCAAGTTTTTAATAAGTATGATTTCTAAACGTGAATCAAAATATAAGACTTTATGTAAAACAAACTCTTTGAACAAGTTTTAATACTGTTACGTTTATACCTTTTATAAACGTTTTGTTGTTAGTTCTTTACTGCAAAATAATTAACAACAGTTTTTAGAATTTTTAAATTAATTTTAATTTTATTAACTTTAACTACACAAAGTTAGCACTGCTGTACAATTCACTTAAAATGCACGTCTTTACTTGATAAAGTTTAAGTTTACACTGACTGACTATCCACTCAGACGCTTCCCCTATTTATACTTGTCCAATTAGAATCTAGAAGATTTAAGAATCTTCTACTCCCTTTGTGTGTATTTTGTTGTTGTATGTTGTTTATTCGATGTACAGGCGCCTGTATGCCTGTGTGTATAGTTGGTTTTGTTTTTATGCTGATAAGGTTTCTGCTTGGGATTTATTTCAACACATTTATTGTTGTTATTTGTAAAAAAGGGTTTCTTAGAAAACTACGCAGATGGTAAACAACATGTATATTTGTTTTTGTAAAATTAGTGTTTTTTGTCTTGCGCGTTTAGATGGTAAACAGCATACATTTCTTGCATGCCAGGCAGTTAGTAAACAGCATATTTAAATGTATTTGTGTGTGTGTGTGTATAAACTTCTACGCAGTTTGTAACCAGTAGTTTGCTTTATTGCTTAATTATTTTATTTTAAAACTTAAGCAAGACATATTCGTAACAAAACTTTACTTTTTACCAAAAATCAGCTAAAACTTAGAATGTGTTATTAAACCTATCACAACTATTTTTCAAACCGGTCGATTTATAAATGTTTATGCCTTAAACGAAAGCCTATGATCTCACCTAGCAGACCAAAAAAACGCATAATAAAATTACGATCCGTTTAAAAGTTATATATTTTGGATCGCCTTCTCATAAAATGGTCCACTGTGCGACGGCGAAAGGCGAAGAGTGTTGTGCAAAATTGTTAATAGAGCCACGGTTAGAAACTCCATAACTGTACAAAAACTATTTAACAATGAGTTCTATTGATTTCGATCATTTGGTAAGCACACATAAAACTAACAATAGCAATATGTATAGTATATTATTTGCTGAGTCGAAAATACTCTGTGTATTTTAACCCTTACCTTGTTGATCATTATACAGCAGACGTCACTTTAATTCCGGCTGAATCGCGCAGTGATCAGAACGCAGAAAATTTTCTAAACCTTCAAGCACACCGCTCTTACATAAGTCAAGATACTTCAATCCTAAGAGAAGAATTTTCTCAGGGTGAAGTGCGTTTTTAATATAAAAATATATAGAAATCAGGTCATAGATTTGCATTATAAAACAATCAAGCCAAGAAATAAAAATAGGTATACTTACAACAATGTACAAATTGTTAAAAGTAATCCCAGAAACCAGAATGCCAATACAAACAAAGACTCAGCAACTTCTTTTGTAAAAACTCTTGTGAAACAATATTTTCTAAAAACAAAATACAAATATATATAAACAACAGTAATTTTTTAATTCTTTGAAATATTTTATTACTAAAAAAGAAAAAGTAAAATATTCAATTCATTTGAAGCTCAAAACCAAAAATTATCCTCCCTTATATCCTTTCTTCCTTATCCTTGTTATATGCCTTTGTTTTCTCTTACAAAAAATTTGTAAGTTCAAATATTTATGTGCCCAAAAATTAGTTAAATATTTGACACTGAGTGGTCACACTATGTTCACATTGAAAACATTTTTGTTTACCGGCAAATAATTTTATGTGCCAGCAATCAGCTGTTTTGCTTATTGCCTATCAATAATATTTTGTGGCCAAACTATGGCAAATAATTATTTAACATTTTAGTAAAATGTTTGCCTAATATGACCGTACCTTTAAACTTGATTTTTATTTCAAACCAAAAAAAAATATAAATAAAATATGCCCCTCTCTTCAAAGAAATATCTCCTCTATCTTTATAATAATAAATTTTCCTCAAACATATATCCTTAGGCATGGCAAACCGCAATACCAACCCAAATATGGAATAATATACAGCATTCGGCTTCAGACCCATATCTCTTTTGTGGTGCGAGAGTAAAATCGTAGAGCAAATTATAGCAAATCAAATTCCCTTCATGAAAAAGCACGAAACGAAGCACGGATGAATTAAAAAGGAAAATTGAAAAAATTAAAACTCCTCAAATATCCAAAATGGACAAAATACGATATTTTGAATTTTGTAATTCAACACGTACAAGAAGAAACCACCTTACAGTGGGTCAACAAACCAACTCAACCACACAAGCTTTAATCCTTTAGGTTAAAAGCCATCCTACCTCCAAAACTGTTTGCCCAAGAACAGGTTATTACAAATTTTCTCATAAACATATATTTGAGAAGAGTAGGTAACGTGCAATATATCGACTTCTTCAAAGGTCTCTGTGATATTAATAAAACTCATCTTTAAATATATTTTTAATATTAAATTTTTAAACTCAGTCCCCGTAGGGAACCTAATTTGGACGAATGTTATTATCTGGGTCACGATTGACTCTCATCTATTGAAAAAATGTGAGCTTAACAACTTAAAATTAAGTTTTCTATCACAAGAAACTCTGTTTTGTTAAATAAGCATCGTAATTACAAAACTTGTTATTTATTTAATTGTTATTGTTAACTTTTAAAACTTTTGTTTCTGTTGGTGATTCTGCCTTATTAATTGCTAAATGAACATTTACTGTAATAATTTAGACCTGCTTTACAATGGTCAATGATATCTCATCAAGAGCAATTTGACTTTCAAGAAAATCCAATCACAGTTAAGTCATTTACGTATTTATCCACGTATTGCTTTTGTTCATTATAAATTGCATTTTGTAACCAAGCGATATCCAAACATAGAAAACAACAAAGTAGGGCCAGTAATAGAGAAATCGTAATGCTATGAGTATCTGATGTTACTATCTGCCCCAAATTGCGATGAAAACGAAATCCATTGCTTAAAAGGATCCAGCTCAGATTCTCTTATTCAAGTGGCATCAAATGTAGTTGAACAGTTAAATATGTAGTATGTGAATTAGATACTACTACATATCAGATTAGGTCTAGAAATAAAGGTCTATAAATTCTAAAAGTCTTTGAAAAGTTATGAATAGCCTTGTTCGCATTAAAAATAAAAACAAACAAACAAACAAATTATAAAGAAAAACATTTTCGTAGCGCCTATTTTAGATGCGTTACATATTTAATATTAAATTAAAATAACGACCATTCAATTCAGCAATCAGACCATTTCGCGGGCCTGAAATTAATGCTCGTGCGATTAAAAAACATCGATTTTATTTATTTTCGTTATAAGTAATTTATAATTCATCGGAATCATTTTCAATCTAAGCAATTTTATTTCATGCTTGATTCCTTTAAATATATATTTCGTGATATTCACACAAAATATTTATTATAAAAAATTTTTATTAGAAAATAAACATCTTATGATATTCTCATAAAACATTTATTTAAAAAAAAATAAAAATATTTGAAATGTATTGTAATAGGGAAGAGCACAACCATATTGCAATTTCGCTATTGCTCAAGTAGCTCATCAGTGAATTTTACCCCAATATTGTATAGAAAATACATGAGAGTCTTATATCCAAATTTTATTTCGTGCTTGATTCCTTTAAATAAATATTTCGTGATATTCTCACAAATTATTTATTATAAAAAATTTTTTTAGTAGTTAATTATTAAATATTTTGTGAGAATATCACGAAATATTTATTTAAAGGAATCAAGCACGAAATAAAATTGCTTATTTTCGTTATATTTAAAATAAACTTGTTCATTTTTCACTAATGTTATGAGAATATATTATTTTCTACTGATAGTTCAATGAACATATCCAGTGTGACTAATTAAAAATACGAAGTGGTTCTAATCATTTAAACAGTAACACACTTTTATTATTTTATCTTTTCAAAAATAACCCTGAAAATTAGGCTGCACTAAGCTTTAATGTTGTTATAATGGAATTCTTTGCGAAATGCCATTCCGATGTAAGTAAACTTTGACAAAAATTTAAACAGATATAGCCTTCTAAAATCAGAAATTAATATAGCTCCTTATCTTATCTTATAGAGAGTGTTAATTTTTGAAATTTTTATAAACAAAATAAAAAGCTGAAGCAGACGCAAGTTAATCTAAAAAAAGATCATTTAAATTTATATACATATATCAAGGTTTAAATTGCTTGCTTAAAAATAGCAACAGCACTAAAATTTTTGCTTTGCTTACATCTTTTTCAGCAAATAGAAAAACAACATTTCTCAGCATTTACAAAACATTTCAATATAAACGAAGCAGCGGTAAACAGCAAATGCAAAAAAGAGGAAGAAACGCATTTGCTTAAGCTGGCTATGTGTTGCTGTTTGCAGCAAAGCAATCAGCAAAGCGTTTATTTTGAAAACGTTTGCTGTTGGTTATGGTCGGTACAGATGAAACGCTGATTATGCTGTGATGGTTATAACAATAATGCTTACAAAAAGAATGTTACGTACATTGAATTACTAACTAACCGTTACATTCCAGGACCCCGATTATTACTACCCATTTGTTGTTGTTGCTGTTTTAATTGCATTACTACACTATTTTATTTTGTTGGTACTGCTGTTGCAATTATTGTTGATTGGCAGACATCATAATATCGAACTCACTAACAGTAGACGAAATTATGCCTAAACTAACTGGAGAACTTTAACTGCTGTGTGTTTAATAATTCATACTGTTGGGCCGAAGCACTGCTTCCATCCAACAAAGTTGATTAAAAAAATCTCTAATATAAACAGTACACCAGATTAAAGCCTATATGTACGTACATATATGAAAATTAAACTTACATCCCGGGCAACTCTTAGAATTTTTACTACACACCATTTAACAGAACGTAACGTTCTTCTTATATATTTAAATTTGATTTGAGGATGTGAATTTCTTAAGCTGTTTTTAATGTAATCGTTCTTCACTAATTAATTGTCTCCAAAAAAGAAGAATTTAAACACAATAATTGTTGATTAAACGAGAAGTTGCCATATCGTTGGTCTCATGTAAAAAAACTTTAACTCAAATTTTTTCGATAAGTTTTTTCATGATTACTTTACACGTAGCTTAAATACAGCTCGTTCAAAAAAATTTGTGAAATATTATTAAAAATAACGGTTTTCAGAAGGATTACATTCTGACATATACAATCGTTATGTTTTTACTTTCTAACGTTGACGGCAGAAGGAAAGTGAAAAAGGAATTTTAAAAATTATTTTATTTGTATGAATATGTTGTTTTGCGAATATGTTAAGAAAAAGAGAGAAAGTTGCGATAAAATAACTTAATGTGATTTTATAAATAAGGGCGTTGAAAATAATGTCCTCGATTTATTATTTTCCACGCCCTTTAAAACAATCTGTAGGAAATAATGAATGACTTTTTAATTATCAATCATGTTAAACTGTTCATATTCAATTTATTTTTTATAAAACAGGCAAGCCAGAAACTTTTAAAACAATACCGTTAAACAACTTAAAATTCATAAAATATTTTGTATAAAATTTAATAAAAAGCTATTTACCAAACTTCTTTAATTTTCTTACCTAAATGTTTCTAAGTTATGTTGTTTTTACAGAGGTAAAGAAATTTAAAATGGAATAAACTAAAGATGATTTTTTTAAATTGATATGGATTTTACTTTACATTTTATATGACAGCATATGACCTTCACGGCTCGCTCGGACAATCGTTTCAGGCTTATTGGCATAGACTAGCAGCTTCACATATCCCCACAAAAAATAGTCTAGTGGATTTAATTCGCACGATTTTGGTAATCAGTTTATGAATCCAAAACGTGAAACTATGTGGTTTCCTTCATTAGATCAATTGTGGCACAACCTACGTGACATACTGGGTAAAACGTGAAACTATGTGGTTTCCTTTATTAAATCAATTGTGGCACAATCTATGTGGCATACTGCGCCATATTGTCGAAACCACAGCTCCTGCGCATCATGATTGCTCAATTGAGTGGTCACCATTGATTGATTTTTAAAGAAGTACGGACTAATGATTCCACCATCCCATATAGCACATTAAACAGTTAGTTTTTCTGGATACAACGGTATCTCATCATGCACTTGAGGATTATCATCATTTCAAAAACGGCACTTTTGTCTATTGACGTATTCATTCAAACAAAAGAGAGTTTTGTTTAGGATCGTTAATCGTTGAAATTTCAAACCAAACTAAGCAAAAATCACTGGACAACGGACAAAATTGACACCAGCTTAATAATGCTGCCAACTTTTAGTTCAACACCTCTATAAAAGCATGCTTTATTTTAATTTACGTTGAAGCTTAAATTTAAAGTTATTAGTACATTTGGGTGTTGCCAGAATAAATTGAAAATAAAAAAGTCGTCAGAATGGTGTGCTTTTGCATGTTCATTCCTTTTTTTTAAATAGACAAAGGGAGAGCTTTTCTTGCACAACAAATTTATGTAGTAGAGAATCAATAGACGGCAAGTTTCAAATTAAAAGTTTAGTGGCCGTTGAACACAACACACCGGTTATCGGGAGACGCAAAAAAACAGAATTATTGTTAAGTTTTAATTGAGTAGTAAATAAATATAAACAACATTAATTCACCAAAGCCTAAAAGATATAAAATAATGGCAGCAGCAACCAGTAAAAGAGAGAAAATTGGTATAGTGGGAAGGTAAGTGAAGTAATACTAACGTGCATTTAGTTAAAAAATAATTTCTGTGACCTAGTAAAAATACAAATACATTCTTATGTTGACGTGCTAACAAACTGGCATTGTTGATATTAATTTAACATTACTGAAATTCTTTACATTTAGTGGTCTAATTGGACGTTCCTGGTCCATGTTATTTGCTTCGGTAGGCTATCAGGTAACACTGTTTGATATTCAACCTGAACAAGTTCAAGGCGCTTTAAGAGAAACCGAGAAAGAATTAAAGAGCCTAGAATCTAAGGGACTACTACGCGGTAAATTAAATGCAAAACAACAATATGCCTGCTTATCGGGTACCACCGATTTAAAACAACTTGTTAAGGACGCTATTTTTATACAGGAGTGTATACCCGAACGTTTGGATATGAAACAAAATCTTTATAAACAACTTGATCAGGTTGCAGAGAGCCAGACAATTGTTTCGAGCTCAACAAGTACATTCTTGCCTTCATTGTTTAGCAAAGATTTAATTCATAAGGAAAATGTGAGTATTAAATAGAAAAAAAGCATGCATGTTTTAAACCTTTTTTAATGCAGGTACTTTCTGAACGTTTTTTATTTATTAGTTTGCCTAATTAACGTTTTCCTTAATTTTTCGGCAAATTTACTTTTGCAATTTTAAATAATTAACATTTAATAAAAATTGTTGTTAATAATTGAACAAACATTTTTTATACCTTGAACTCTAATGTATTTAAGTGTATTTAAAGGCACAGAAAACAGTAAAATCTACTTTGACAAACAGATGAAAATTGTTTAATATTGTAGTTACGTCAAGTATTTCGTATTTTACCAGTTTTTACAATCTGTATCATTGAAAAAATTTTATTTGAATTATCGGGAACTAGAGATACTATTAAATAAATAAACTATGTGAAAAGCTTTCTTCTCGTGAAATTAAAAATGCCACATATATGGTCACATATTTCACACAACTTTCAAAAATTACTCCAAAAAATCAAACTGCAATAAACTCAATACCTTTTGCATAATGGTATTTTTAAACTCAAAAACCAAATTATAATTAAATTTAATATGTTGTAGAACATCATTATTCATATTCTTTTAAAATCTCTATTAACTTTGTAACAATCGTGTTTTAATCAGAAATTAACTAATCAAAAAATAAATGAAAAGAAAAATAAATAAGCTAGATAGAAGAAAAAAAAAATGTCATTGCAAGCAGAAAAGGCGTTTCCTAATTATCAGTAATCAAATAAACGGACAACGTATGAAGTGCACTTTTAAAAATACTCGAATTTTTTATTTCAAATGTTATATTTAACAACTGCTTTATTATGTATAACATTTAAAGGTTATTTAATAAAAGCTTTAGATGATTAGAACCACTTACACATTAATATTTGCGAATTATTTGAGGTATTTTTGGATTGAATTTAAAATGTTAGAGCATATGTAATTTTTCTTTTAAAGTCTGCAATATGAGGTACACTGCATAGCCTCATATAATCAATATTGGTACGCTAGTTTAATAAAAAATTATTTTTGAAGTTGAAAGTTATTATACGCTAGGGTAATCAAAAACGAATATTATTTAAAAACATTTTTTTTATTCTTTCTTTTTTTTAGTTAAATTGATTATTCTTTAATACAATGCCATTCGCCCTCCGGGTTTTTTCATATATTAAAATATTCTGTTTGTCATACTATACACTAAATCCGTTTTCAATCCTTCATTGCGCCATTTCTTAATAATCGCTTCGTTTAAGTCGAAGACTATGTGATTACAAAGACTTTCGAACACGGTGAGTCAGTAATTATATAAGGTTTTCGATTGGCTTTTGTTCGGGCAAGCACACGAGTTACTTCCTAGTTATAGATTTTTAAACTGAAACCAACCACATAAATATATATGAACTGTCGCGTTGTCTTGTTTTAACTCTTAAAATAAATATAATCTCTTTTAAAATAACAACATTGTCCGTAAAATTCATGCGGCAATTTGGAATAGCAAATTCAAAAAGAATGACGACGTAAAATGTTCTCACTATTTGCTATTTGTTACGTTTATAAATATTTAGTTTATCTTGCAATTGTTACGTTTATTCTACTTTAGTGTCTAAAAACAAAAAGCTTCACCCGATCACGTTGACAACAAATCTGACTTTCAGCCCTTACGTTAACGGCAACGTTCATACTTAGGTTGCCTCTATTGACTAAGAGAGCGAGCCCTTATATTCTATTTTGACCGGTTATAGCATTTACTAGAAAACTCCAATTAATCTCACCTACTTGGCTGTGCATCTTTTTGTTCTGTGTTAGTTGTTTTTATTTTCCGATCATTAAACTTAGTTCATGGAATTTTAATATACCATGTTGTTGTTTTGTATTCATACGATTTCTTAAAAAATCTTAATTTGTAAAAAGATACAATAGGTCATTTCACTATACTTCTTTTAGTGATAATTTTTTTTTATAACTTAGACTAAGGATCAAATCAATATTTTCAAAATGATTTAAAATGGTAAAAAAATTATTGAGGTGTACATATCATACATCAATATATACATTTAAGGTATACATATATTTATTTTGCTAATGTTAATAATTTTGTAAAAATTTTTAAATCCCAAAAAATAGTGTTCCAATATACGGCAAAAGTAAAATTACTGCACCTCTAAAGGAAGTTAACTTATATCGTCATCTCTCTCAGAAAATCTGTCAAAAACCAAACATACCGCTAGTGTATAATCCCTTAAAAAGAATTTACAGAACCGAGGGGATTATTTAATATTATTTGAGTTTACTTATTAGTTTTATATTATCGAGCCCTAGGACTTTGTTTAATAAAAGATTTTTAAACTTTATTTTTTTATTTTATTTCAATATTTCGCCAAACCATTGTTTGGATAAACAAAAAATGGAAAAAATTTTTGCTTCATTGTTTATATACTTTTTTGTTTATCCTGATAATGCCAACCAATGGTTTGGCGAAATTTTGAATTAAAATAAAGTTAAATTTTTTTTTTTAAATAAAGACGCTTAATAATAAAAAAACTAATAATTAAATATTAAAAAGTTCAACTAACTATAATTATTATATTATTTGAGTTTACTATATAAAACTTTGTTTTCGACTCTTTAAAATAAGAATAATATTAAGTTTAAATAATTTTTACTAGAAGAATTTTTTCATGAGCACTTTTATTTTTCTTAACTGTAGTATTACTTGCTATCAACATGAAAAATAAAAGTTAGAAACGCTATTCTCATATTCTTTGCATGTTACACTTCACATATTTACTATTGAAACAATCCTAACTTTTTCATTTTAACAATCTGTTTTCTCAATATCAATTTTACCTTATACTGGAACTTAAAAGCTAATCGAAAGTGTTTGATTAAATGGTAATGACCGGATAAGATAAGGGAAGAATTAATTTAGTCATACTAAACAATAACTTCTAACAAGTTAGACATGAAAAAATGAACATGAAACTTAAGAATAGAGAGGCGGACGTAAGCGAATAGAACTATTTAAAATAAAATTAAACTAAAATTATTAGTAATTTATTTTTAATATATAACATAAAAAAATAAAGATTTAAATTTTTTATTAAGCACTAGGTAACAATAAAATACTTATAAAACATTTTCATTTTTATTAAAATATGGAAAGATGTATATTTTTTAATGAAACTGCAGTCAGAAAATAAATAAACTACATTTTAGAAATAAATATTAAAACGAATAGATGTTTGCATAAGAAGATGTCTTTTATAAAACTAGGATCCAGACTGATGAAAAAAATTTTAGAACTCGAAACCAGTCATCTGATAAGGGAACATTATCTGTTATTTTATACGAATACAATTTCATAAGCAGATACATTTTCAATTAGAAAGTACATTTTTCTTTATGTTTCTACCTCTTTTTTTCCAATAGGAGATTTAATATTTTTGGTTCCTATTTCTTCCAAAATCTAGGAGATGTTAGACCTGTAGAACCAGATACATTGCTGGGATTATTACAACTTCGAAGTGTAATGCTTAGACCATACGGACATAAATAATTGAGGGGAAAACAGAATAGTAAAGAATTATAGTTAGCCTAATTGGGCTAACTAAGCTAAGATAAATTCGTAACACTAAGGTTAATATACTATTCCTGAATTAACTTGGTCTTATAGAGAAGAAAATTGACAACTTTTGCGTAAATGCCCAATTATTTCAAATAAATCTACAGGAGCTAAAGGGTCATCCATTTCACCTGTGGCTAGAAAGAACTTAAAATTAGCAATTTGGAATTTGTAAAAATTCAATATTTTTACATATTAATTTTTATATTAAAGCGCAATTAATTGTTCTACCACTAATTATTCATTAACATTGTTATTGTTACGGATGCGTCCTGCTTAAGTTTTAAAAGAAAATAATAAGTAATAAAATAAACAACTGGGTATGCTGTTTACTAATTGCGTGGCTTGCTAAGAAAACTTATGGACGCAAAACAACAACAACTTTCTAGTTACAAACTGCGTAGAAATTTTATAAACGCAAAACAACAACAATTAGGTATGATGTTTACTAACTGCGTAGTTTGCTAAGAAAACTTATTTCAGGAAGAAACTTGATCAGCATAAAAACAAAAACAAAAATACACACAGACCTATAGGCGCCTATACATTGAATGAATAACATAACAACAAAAAAATGTGATACAAAGGGAGTAGAAGATTATTAATTTTTCTAGACTGCTAGCAGACAAATATAAAAGGCAGCGTCTGAGTAGATAGTTAGTTAGTTGAAAAATAAACCACGTGAGGTAAACACGTGCAAATTGTTCTGTAGTGTCAACGTTGTATAGATAAAGTATCCAAAATTGTTATTAATTTAAAAACTCTAAAATCTGGTGTTATTTATTTTGCAATAAAGAACTCATAACAAAACGTCTATAAAAGGTATAAACGTAACAATATGATTATTTTCTATTTCTATGTGCAGATCATTGTAATACATAAAAAAGAATTTAAAAATTTTTCAGATCTTTTGAGAGCACTCAAGAATAACGATCTCAGCAAGATATTAAAACAAATTAAGAAAACATACGTCAAACAATTTATACCTGTTGAAATTGATAAATAGTGTTTGTTAAAGAGAGTTGGAGTTAAGAAATGATAAATTGCGGATAATATTAAAAGCATTAAATAATGGTAGCAAAATCAGCTTATAGCTAAAAGAATATATCGTAGAATGCAAATAAATACCGTTTACTTAGTTTTCATATACTCAAGACTATAATTAAGAGAAGACTATAATTAAATGATCGTAATCCTTTCACTTGTTTACTGAAGTCATTGAGACATTGTAAAAACTTTAAATGTCAAGAAAGCTACTGGGATGGATAGGATTTTCAATTATGTGCATTGCATATGTACATACCACAGCAGACCACATGCCTTGTAGCCAGCTACATAATTATTATGAACGCAGCGGCGACATAACATTATTGTACTTGACTGTTGTCCCTTTAAATTTGTAGACGTTTTTTTAAGCAGTTAATGCTGTACTAAAATATTTGTATTATTAAGTAAAAACGTATAACAACAATAAAATTGAAAATATATACGAAAATATATGCGAAACAATAATTAGTGATGTAATTTGTGATACACCAAATGAAATATAGGTGTACACTTATATAGAATACTCTTAAATCTTTTACTCTCTTCAGAATAAAAGGTTTTCAAGCATGCATTTATTTAACTTAAAAGTTATCCACTTAAGAAAAATGCAAATAAATTAAAAATTTGCTATCTTTTCTCCATTTCAATTCTTTCAAGCTTTGGAAAGGCATTTGAAAGAATTTTGACAAAGAGACTCGAAAATTAGAGCACGCTTAAGTCAACGAAAGTCAATTTTTATCAAAACATATATTCTTCGGTTGATACCTTAGTCTATCAAAATTAATTTGTTTTATTTTTTGACCCAGGATATCACAATTTCTCTTTAATTCAGTTTTAAATATTGGATTCAATGTTTGGCTTTATACTTAAAATATTAAACATTAAAGTAATAGCTTATTATCTACATGGATGCATAACCAATTGTATGCTTCGCAGAAATATCACATTTTCCCTAATTTTTAAAAAATTAAATTAAATTAAAAAATTAAATTAAAATTAAAAAAAAATTCTAATAAAAGCAAAATTAGTATTTTCAATTAAAGAGTGAAATTTCATTCAAAACTGAAATTTTATTTTTACTAACTCGGAAAAAATTAAAATTTTTTTCTTCGTCGGGCGTTGGGTGTTCTAATTCAAAGATATCTTAAGGTCCTTATTTATTTCTATTCGATTTACTCGACATTTGGCTTGGAATTGCTTTTCGGTAAAGTTCAAGTTATTTTATACATAAATAATTAGTTCAAGCAACACAGGTTTTTAAGCTCAGGAATTCGAAGAGAAAATGAAACCTGCAGCATTAGGATTGTTAACCACAATGAGTCAAACAAATCCAATTGATTTGTTATTTAAGTAAATTATATTCCAATTACCAAAAATATAGAAATTTTGAAATAAAACCAATTGAATTACAAAAAAGACTGGAAATAATTCACTTTTATTTAATGCTTTGGCGAAAATAACACTTTCCAGAATAAGTCGTGTAACAAATGGTTCTTCGGGCGCGGCATTCTATTTATTTTTAGCGTCAAATGTTACTGTTTTCAATTGTCAAATAATACTGAAATAAATATAATAACCTGCCAGTAAGAAAACTAGCTAACTAGCTCTTAAATTATATTCTTTACTACCTATACTGTATTATATATTAACGAACGTCATTTTTACAAAGTTTATAAACAGCTGTTAAAAAATATAACTTTAGAGAAAAATTTGAATTGTTTTTATAATTGTATACCTTAAATAATATACACAAATTAAAAAAAATATATGTAGATAAACCCTTTTACTTGGAAATGTCGTAAAATATATTTGGCAGTTACAACCTTTTCATTCTAAATAATAAATATTTCAAAGCCACAATTTGAATTCCTTATTATAATTTTTCGTAGTTAAATCATAGAATACAGTTTGTTATTATTGCAAAAATAGAATGCATAAATGTGCACACGTATTCCAGGAATCCTTACAATCTGTTAACCCTTTTTATATTTCAATTTAATGTTCATAATTAGACTATTATGTTTTATATTTGCGTATGCCAATAACTCATTAATGTCAGGTAAAAAATCTCCACAGCCCAGTATGTGAAAAAGATCACATGACATATGCAAAACGCTGCTAATAGACATTTCCTACATATTTTAAACAGTTCTTATTGACAATAATTTGTCATGACACTCTTTCTTAAAAAAAAAGAATATTGTTATATATTTAGTTGCTTCATTCAATAGATTATAAGCCTACATACCTACTTAATCTAGAAGTTTTATGGCTTGAAAATGATTTAAGAATACAACAAAACATAAAATGTGAAAATATATATGTACATATAAAGAAAAACACCTAGTCTTACATGAACTAAATGAACCAGGTGCCACCTCTCAATTTGTTGCATTACAAAGTACAAAATTTTTCAGCTGATTCAGCTACTCAATTCTGATAAGGCCCTTTTGTTTAACACAACTCAAGAACCACTAGTCAGATTTTACTTAAACAAATTTAGAAAAATCAAGAATTACAAGTACTTTCATCTGTTTATATAACGTTTCAAGTTATAAATAAATGTATGAAGAAAAAAATATTTTTTGCCTAAAAAGTATTTTTTTTTTAATTCATAAAAAATCCAAAACTGTAAAAAAAGTGTCAAGTCTTATTACTTTTACGTGAAGTCGTATAACCTATGAACAAAGTGAGACATAACTCATGAAAATCGATGAACGTGTTTCGCTTTTATGCACAATTAAGTAAAGGTATGAATTAAAAAAAAAAAAGCTCGAGATATGCACAAATTTTTGACTCTTATTTATGCATGACATCAGTTGCACCTCTGAAATTATCATTAGGTGATCACATAAAGAACAACAATAACCCTTCTTCTACACAGTATTGTAGAACACTACAGTTTTTGTATACGTTAAAGAGACACCTCAAGTTATACGAGAAGAAAAGAGGAGTTCATGAGGAGGTATCTCAACTAAAAGAATTTGAGTTAACAGTAAATAATCGTACTTTTAAAGTAAAACTTGAATTATATTTTACAATGATTGACGGCAAGACAGCACAATCAGTAACAGAAACACCAGCAGCATCTTCTTGCTTTATTTGTGGAGTCAAAACATCCAAGATGAATAAAATCGAAGAAGTTCAAGCTATGCCCCTAAATAAACAAGCACTGCAATTTGGTATGTCACCGCTTCATGCGCGTATTAAGCTGATGAAGTGTCTTTTGCATGTAGCTTTTAATATTGAATTTAATCGTGGGAGAGTCGACTCAAATACTCGTCCGATAATGGAAGCCCGAAAATGTTTGATAAAGCGTAAACTTAAAGAGAAAATTGGAATACACGTTGATACCGTTATGCAAGGCTCTGGTACGACAAATTCAGGAAATACGTCACGAAAATTCTTTTGCTAATCATGTTTTAATTTTCGAAATAACGGATCTAGATGAAAACATAATCAATAATTCTCGAAGCTATAACAATCACCGACGTAGTAGATCCAAAAAAATTTGGTAGTTTTTGTTTGGAGACGGCAAAAGAGTTTAATGCACTGCACGAGTGGTACAATATGCCACCTACACTTCACAAAATTTTTATTCATGGAAAAGATATAATTGAAAAGTGTAATATTCCTGCAGCCCTACTATCCGAAGAGGCTCAGGAAAGTCGTAACAAAGACTATAAAAAAATATCGCATTAGGCACTCCAGAAAATGCAGTCGAACTGCCACGAACGAAGGTATTATGCACCGAATGATGGTAACATCAGATCCCATGATTTCACATTTGACGCCTTCATTTAGGCAGAAAAAGCATAGTGTTATAAGCGACGAAGTTAAGGCTCTTTTAGAATTAAAAATAGATTTAAAATAAATAATAAATTAAAAATTAAAAAAAATCATTTAAATTTTTTTATTAGTTATGGCTTTTTACATTGCAGGTAACGATCGACATTTCTTTAACTTTCTTTATTTTGATTACTTTTGTGTATTATTATATAAATAAAACTAAATTTGTGATGAAATCACTAAATTTTTTGACAAATATATTTTTTTCCTCACCTCCATACAAAAATCCCCAGTGTGCGCCGTCGAGATAACTACTACAGGGACTAAATTCTATTACAAATAATTGTAATTAAAAAATTTCATATATAATCGTATGTTTTTTGGAGTTTTTTAGAATCAATTAAAGTACTTTACTTTCCTGTTTTATTTTGGGATATCACCTAATTTATTTAAATTAAAATAAATGAAAAAGTTTTTACTTTTTTAATTATCAAATTGAAGTTTAAACTTGTTTATTAGATTGAGCATTTTCAATTATAATTACAAATTATATATAATTTTAATTGTGAGTTTTCAATTACGAATAATATGTAATGGGCAATTAAATAAAGCTCTATTACAATAACAAATATTTGTGTGCAGTTGTACTTGTAAAACTGCGGTTATAATTACGTGCAATTGCAATTAAATTAAAGCTATAATGATTATTAATGTAATGTTAATTTTGGTGGATTTATTTAAAATGTATTATAATAAAAATTACTTCGAGAAAGATTTAATATGCAAAAGTTTTCATTTTATAAAACAATTTATAAATTGTTTTAAATATGTATATAATAGTAATGGCAGTTTTTTAAAAAACAAGTAAAGTAAAATGTTATTGTACTAACTGGCTTGTGGTCATTTTTGGGAATAACAACTTTTAATCCTAAGGTTTCGATAAGAAATTATCTTAACATGCTAAAGCTGCTTTGACATATCCAAAATAGTTTTTCATACTACAAATGCATGTGGTTCACAAAAGGAAAAAGAAGGCTAGTGTTCTATAATAAGATCAGTGTTAAAATTTTAAATAATACTTTTATTTAGTAAAAGTTTTAATTTTCCTTTTTCTAAAAAATAAATTTTCTGTTCACCGCTGCTTATTTAATGAATTCTATTGAGTTACTGTCTGATTATGTTGATTCTAAAGCTTTCGCAAATAATGATAAATTAGTTCGCCAGCTAATTAAATGCGATAAAAACACAAAATTATTTGTCAATATAAAGCATAAAAAAATCTTTTCTTATTATTTTTTTTATAGGTTCTCGTTTCGCATCCAGTAAATCCACCCTATTACGTGCCATTGGTTGAAATAGTACCAGCACCATGGACTAAACCGGAAGTTGTGACTAAAACTCGTGCATTGATGGAAGAAATTGGGCAAAAACCGGTAACATTGAGCCGTGAAATTGAAGGTTTTGCTCTCAATCGCATACAGTACGCCATACTCAATGAATGTTGGCATTTAGTTAACGATGGCTTGTTAGATGTCAAAGATATTGATAGCGTTATGTCAAATGGTTTGGGGATGCGCTATGCCTTTTTGGGACCACTGGAAACTGCACATTTAAATGCTGAGGGCATGACCAATTATTTTGAACGTTACACAAATACAATACATGCGGTTAGTAAAACTTTTAAACCCACACCAAAAATGGAAGGACCTACGGCTGAATTAATTGCTACACAATTGGAAGAAATGGTACCGTTGAATAAATTGGCTGAACGAAGAATCTATCGTGATAACTGCTTGACTCAATTAAGCATATTGAAACAACAATTGAATAAGAAAAACTAAAATTGTTTTTCAATTCTTATTTTTTTATTGGAACTTTAAATATTTCTTTTTATCCTTTTATTATAATCAGTTAAATATTAAACAATAATAACAATTATGTGTATATGTGTGTGTGTGTTAGGTAATTGTTTAAAAGTGCTTTTATATTTGACATTTTTGGAATAAAGTTTTTAAGTAACTAATATTATGTGACAGAACACTTTTTCAATAAAAACAATTTTATTTTATTTACAATTCTTACAAGCTATATTCAAATTATATAACATTAATATAATTGGTTCTTCAATTAAAACAAAGAGACATATAGATTTTAATTTTATGTTAAGCTTTAAATCTGTCAACGAAATTTCAAATTTATTCCAGTGTAACAAATATATGTAGTCACACAGTAAAAAATAACTATTAGGTCCGTATGAATACCAAATGGCGGTGCCATGTGTGGAGGAATTTGACAGGACCGCAATATGTTTTTCTGTGCGTTTTGCCACTAAAAGTTATTGCATAATAAAGTCTAAATCCATAACTAATTCAGTTTTGGTAAACTCACTGGGATCGATCCTACCAAGTTACGGCACCCTTACTAACTCCATGTTAAGCAGTTGTTATCCATACGCCCGTTAAAATATTTTAATAGTTTAACATCCGTAATAATTCCGGCTAATCCAGAAAAATCAACGTTTTAGAATCTTGTTCACAAACAAAATTTTATACGGGTTGACATACATACACAAAAACTTTGTATATCCTTTCTCCATATTCTAGTGGTTTTTTAGATCTCTTTTCTTAAGGGCAGCATTTCCAGAATGATGACTATGCCTTGACGGTTTTTAAATAAAATTATAATTTTATGATTTTGAACTCAACTAGGGTTTACACATGCAACTAAGAATTGAAAAATATAGAATATATTCATACTTTTTTTCTAAGATTCTCCTATTTTTGTGATTTCCAAACAATACAAAATGATTTTATTTAATGTCAAAAGATTTGATTTAGGGCAATTGGAAAATGATAAAACAGGACTTATCCCTTTTTGAGCATATTATTTGGATTTCAATCTAAGTCAAATATTATATTTTTGTATTTTGGGGCATATTATGCGTAAAAGTGATTTTAAACAGAAAGTCAAATTGTTTGCAATAAATCATTGATATTTCATTAGAGATGCTAATAGATCCTTTTCAATATTTCTTTTTTTACTGTTTTTAATCTCTGCGAATAATTAAAGAACTAAAATGGAGAATTTTTAGAACTAGTGCAACGTTGGTATTACAACCAGCTGAAGACGAAAAGCTACCCCTAAGAAAAGTACAAATCTTAAAAACCTCTAAATAAACTTACCGCGTTCAATCAATATTTGAAGTTATTGCCTATGATGATATTCCTAATTTTTACACAGCTATTGGATAATCATTACATCGTGGTAAAAGCAGTGAAAAGTGATCCAGATTTAATGAAGAAGAAAAATAGCTTTTGAAGCGTTGTTAAGAATTCACGAAATAAAAAATTTAAGTGGGCTTTCGTTATTAATTTTGATTCAAGACGAAACCTACGTCGTTTTAAAACAAAATTAGTCACAAAAGGATTCAAGCATTGACTAAGAAGAAACCTGTTGTCCTCTTGCAAAATTAAGCACATTGCATACAGTATTGGGTGGGTTTTAAAAAAGACTTAAATTTCTGTCAGTTACACTTAAAACGAATTGAAAGTCCTAGTTTATCAAAATTCAATCAATATTACTACCACTTTGAGAAGATATTTTGATTGTTGGAAACGATTTCTTTGAAGTTGAACCTTCTAAGAAAAAAGCATCTAAAGTTATTGAAATATCGAACTGTGGAAAACTTAATAATTTTTTGGTATAAAAATTTATTATAAGTAGAACTGGAAGAATCAATCCACTTAAGTCAAATTTTAAATATTGACAAAGTAACTGCAGAAAATCCTTTGGGAAAAAGGTCTAAAACTACCACGTGCTTAAGGTAAACCTTGCAATAAACCACATCGAGAACTTGCGGGAAGTTTTATGTATTTGATGCTATGTGTATGTGCCTGGCCATACACATTATACGATATCAAGAGAATTACGCTGTGGTACATTGGTCTAATCTAAAACGAACTCTAAGGTTCCTTAATTCAATCCAACAACTAAAATCAAAAAGATATTATTCTGATTGGCATGTATATGCTGATTGGACTTCCAACACAGGCGATCGTCAATGGAAGCTATATACTCGTATATGGCTGTCCGGTATTTTGGTGCAGCAAAAAACAAGCAACAGAAAGAAAAAATTTTTTGAAAACCAAAAAAAAAAAAAAAATTCTTTTCAAATTGTTATAATTTTTTGTTTTTGTAAAATATAAAAAATAATTTCCTGAAGAAGCTTTCAACAGGAAAGCGAAATATCGAAAAAAATAAAAAATAAATCGTTAAAATTTAATTTAAAAAAAGACCATTTAAAAGATTAATACATAATTAATAAAAATAAAAAAGGTCGAATAAAACTGAAAATAATCTCTTTTATATTTATTTTTTTTTTTTGAAAATTCTTGGTTTGAATTTGCTTTGTGCGTGCAACTAAATTTAAAAAAAGAAAAAGTTAAAATCGCAAATCATATTTTGCAGACTTTCGTTACATTTTTGCTATGATCTGTTTTTTTTTTTTTTTTTTTTTTTGTAAAACAAAATTATTCCTTGCAACTGCAAAATATTTTCTTATAGTAAAGATACTCCATGCGGTTTCATATAAATACAAATAAAAAATCAAAAAATGCTTTGAGCTCGCATATTAAAAAACAAACAAAATTAAGCAATTAAAGCGTTTTGAAGAAAATACCAATCTCAGAAACTTTGCAAACTTTTGTACGAGTACTCACATTATCACAGATGATTTGGTATAGCAGAGCATTCACGGTGACAGCGCTTTCTTGCTAATTAAATAAAATACCGGCCGATTATGCCCCCTGACCATAAACGGCACCATACCGTCACTTTCTTTGGATTTAGTAGTTTTTCAAAACTGTTTGTGGATTTTGTGAGTCCCATATGCTACACTTTTCTTTGCTTACATAACCACCTAACTGCAAAAAAAACTCATCACTAAAGATGATTTTGTTGAAAAATTCACAAACGTTTGACGCAAGCAATGTTCGACCGGCTTTAATTCTTGAATGAGTTGAACTTTATAAGCGTATAGAACGTCGACAAGGTAATGTTCCAGGATCATTATCAACACTCTACAGCGGCTATGTTTGCATCATTACGAGCCTATTGTTTAAGTCTATTATTAGTACCAATAACGAGAGCCCCTGAAGCAACCTGATTACGAGGAAAAGCCACTCGAGTTTTACGAGATGATATAGTGAAATTTTCACCATTTTGATGATTTTTATTAAAAAAAGTCAAAGGATGACATCTCAATTCTTGACGTTCAATTATTTGACAGGCAATTAATTTGCTAACCTCACAAAAAACGTCGTCAGCATATAAAGAAATTTATCGTCAAAATCACCTAAAATTACATCCTATAACATCCCAGTACCATAACAGTGACATCAATTTTCAGAGCAAATTATAAATATGAAAAGAGAGGAAGCAAGTTTAAAATGAGTGTGAAAAGGGAGTACTGTCTTACAAGAAATAATTGTATCATAATTTGATAACTTGTAAAAACAATAAATTTAAATATCTTGCGTCTTTAAAATTTAATGAACAACAGGTGTAAGTTTTTTTTTTAAATTTAAGTTTAAAAGCATTCTTGAATTTAAGTTTTGCAATCTAAAAATACATTTTTAACATCCATTTTTTATTACAACTTTTGTTTCGTTATTTAACTATATTTGCTTACATGTTATTGTCATTATTGTATGCATTGTAAAATTTAATTCAAAAGTTTAATTTAGTAACTAAACCATCTATTATCAATGCATTTTTAATATAATTTATAATATATTTAATATATTTATTGAGGATTAATTTTGTATGATTTCTAAAAATAAAATAAAGAAATTAATTACTTAAGTCTTCGAGCAAAAACATTATCATTTAAATTCAACCTAATAATTTTACTAACTTAATAACTAGTTTTGTTTAAAGAGCTTAAGTACATTATTAATACGTTCATACACAGGTAAGTTTGTTTTTACTAAATACTTGAATATTTTCTATTTTTAATTTCTTAAACAGAAATTTATACTTTGTTGGATGTTTGTTTCTAAAGTAAAAACATTACTAACTTATTATATCCATTTTAAATGCGTTCATTTTATCCTTGAGCTGCTGACATAACGTCAATCCAACGGTAAATAATACTAAAACATCATTAAGCCAACCAACCGAACATTCAGCTTGTGTTGCTTCCATTATCATAGTACCCTGGACGTTAAGCAATTGATAGACGGCTATTATCAATTTGTGGCATTGTAGGAAAAAGGATATTGCTTGATCTTCTGGTAAATTTGGCGTTAAGGATCTCTAATTTTGTTTATTGATTAAGAGAATTATAATAAAAGAAAAAAGTTATATGTAGCAATAACTCACCATATTTCGACCCTTCATTAAATCATCTATTGATTTTTTCTTTGGTATAATTAGACTAGTACGGCCACGTTGTAATGCTCCAATAAGTTCGGTTATAATTTGTAAAACTTCCTCGGATGATCTATCGGTATAAACTTTTGGGTTAGTAATTAATAAATAACAACAATTAAGATTAACTTTGTGTGGGAAAATAAGAAAAAAAAAATTGATTTGCAACACAATTTTTCTCAAACACCAAGTAACTCCCAAACAATATATTAAATTTTGCGTTGTAACTATTTTAAATTTTAACAATTTCGAATTTTAACTAAAATATTAGCCCTCTATTGGGCGAAGGGTATCATCATCGAGCTTAAAAAATTAAAAACATTTTATCGTGCTTTTTACCAAGATATAAAAGGGAAATAAATCTGTACTTTTTAAACAGCACAATATGTCAGACGACTATTATTTTTGCTTTGATTTTGAAACTTTTAAATTCTGTTTTTGAAAAATAATTGATTTAAAATAAAGAAACAAAAATTGTTAAAGATGTCGTATACAGACTTCAACAATCTAAAATAAATTCTATTCAAGGCGTTAGTTACATTTTCGTAAATTTAGGACAATTTTTGAAGTCTGGGTTTTTCAGTTTCTTTTGTATTAAACAGTCTAAAAAATCCATATGCATGGTAAATTAGGACATATTGGTGCATTCAAACCAGGTTTTAGTGGTTTAATCCATAACAGAAAATCTTGTTCAAATTTGTTTTTTCCCGAAAATAATTTTTTGATATACATATTTTACTTTTTTGTAACATTGCTACGGATGCGTCTTATTTAAGTTTTAAAAGATACTAAGTAAGCAATAAAGTAAACTACTGGGTATGCTGTTTGCTAACTGCGTGGCTTGCTAAGAAAACTTATGCACGCAAGACAGCAACACATTTGTAATACAAACTGTGTGGAAATATTATAAACGCAAAACAACAATAATTAGATATGCTGTTTACTAACTGCGTAGTTTTCTAAAAAAAACTTATGTACACAAGACAACAACAGCTATCTTAAAATAAATTCCAGGAAGAAACTTTATGAGCATACAAAAAATACACACAGACATACAGGCGTCTATACATTGAATGGAAAACATACAACAACTAAAATGTGATACAAAGAGAGTAGAAGATTCTTAATTTTTCTAGACTTCTAATGGACAAATATAAAAAGGTAGCATCTGAGGGGATAGTTTTTTTTCAAATTCATATTTTTGTTTTATTTATTAATAATTTTTATTGTACATATATATTCATTTCTGTAACTGCCTCAGCACTGTATAGGCATTATTGAGGCAATTTAATTAGTTGAAAAATAAACCTAAGTAAACTTAAGTAATTTGTTTTGTAGTGTCAACTTTGTAATTAGTTAAAGAAAATAAACTTGTAATTAATTTAAAAAACTCTAAAAACTGGTGTTATTTATTTTGCAATAAAGAACTCACAACTAAACGTTTATAAAAGGTTTAAACGTAACAATATAATAAGATAACTAAAATTATAACTTGAAAATGAAATAAATGAAAGATGAACCTTTTTAATTGACGTGAAATATTCTTTATTCTAAAATAATCTTCTGTCAATATAATTAAAATATGTAGTCTTATCTGGGGGTCCAATTTTCGATACCTTTTTCCAAGATTTCTGGCCTTATATCGGCAATAATTGGTCAAGTGGCCAATAGTTTCGAGCTCATCAGCGTAGACTAGCGATTTCACATATCCCCACAGAAAATAGTATAGCGGCGTTAAATCGCGCGATCTTGGAGCTGAATTCACCGTCGGAAACATGAAACTATGCGGTAACAAAACTGTTCCTTCAATAAATCAATTGTGCCATGAGCTGTGTGATATGTTGCGCCGTTTTGTTAAAACCACAGTTTCTGGACATCATGGTTTTTCAATTGATGAAAGAAAACGCCAGTAATCATGGTTATATAGCGGTCACCATTAACTAAAATATTTTGATCAGGATCGTTTTTAAAGAAATACGGACAAATCAACAAGATTTCAAAATTATGATCGGTCCGAATATGGCCACTTTGTTTACTGACATATCCATTCAAATAAACAAAATTCTCTTATGAAAATCGGGATTAACGACAATCTTGTTTGGGGACGCAATTTGGTTGTTCAGACGCCAGTCTATTCATGTTGAAATGCCAAACATAAAATGGCCACAAGTTAAGAAAGTGTTGCCAACTTACGGCTGTATGCATAAAAAACGCTTACTTGAGCTTTAAAGTACACGTTAGTTAACAAACACTTTAAGACTAACAGACGTTTGTTAAAAAATTGTATTCAAAAACAGTACTTTAGCTAATGTATGCTTTAGTAAAATTAGTATTTTGATTCTGGCAATGCCACTATATTCAGTTGTTACGTTGTAGCCAACGATATATAAAAATTAATATATTTATCCGGGTATTTAGATCCATAAAAAATGTTTTTATTGTTTTCAGCAAAATCAACATTTTTTTGTTTTTTTATTAATCTTTTTAATAAAAAGCAAAGCACCCAAAAAAGGTCAATTTGCAAGGCTTACGAAGAACTTACAAAGAATTTGTTCATATTAAAAAAATAATTATTTGGATCACGAGCTTTGTTTTGATTATATGTACAACAATAAAACTTTTGTTTAAAGTAATTAATTATAATTATATTTTTGTAAAATATAAAATAATGATGTAAAAATGTTTTATATTGAATGGCATGTTATATTGTAGTTTATATTATTATTTGTATACTACAATTTCTTTTTTAATAAACTTTTTTTTTTAATTTTTGGAATAACAAAGTAAAACTGTCAATTGAGCCGTTTACATTGAAAGAGGCATAAGTCATAACTGAACAGTTTTTTTTTTAATTTTTAATAAATTTGTAATTAATAAGTTAAGAAGTATTGAGATTTGTTTGAGAGGAGTGTTGATAATTAACGGTATAACAAAAATGTTTATTTTGAAAGTGGCGTTAGTCGCTGTACTCAGGAAATTAATTACGGAGCTTCGTGTGAAAGAAATGGAAACATATAATAAGTATGTGTGAAGTACTGTTGTGATTATTGGACTTATTTTTATTAGTTCGAAAGAATAGTGCAGTTTACTGAAATATATTATAGTGATATCTAATATACTACACATAATTAGCATTATTTTGTTATTTTTTTATTCTCAAGAGGTTGCTTCGTGTTGTATAAAATATCTAAGAATGTCACAACTCAAAAGCATATTATTGCACATAGTGACTTATGTAAAGGACAAAATAGTAATAGTAGTAATAGCTCCCTGTCGAAAAAAATCCTTCACAGTACACAACATGGAGAAAAAATATTTTATTTCAACACAATCATTAGAAAAATCCGTTTCAGAAAGAAAACTAAATACAGACTAGCTGAAATGGCTACAAATTAAAATGTTTTGTAAACTAATTTAAAATAAAAAAGATGACAATAACAAAGTAACTTATGCCACTTTTAAAATAAACGGCTCAATTTATTGTAAACACAATTTGTTTTGTTTTTGAACTTTCAATAATAAAATTGAACTGTCAATTTATTGTAGGTTTAAAGTAGGGTTTTCCTACTTTAAAGTTGACAAAGGTATTTTAAGGTAAAAGCGTTTTTTTAATACAACTTTAGGAAAGTGTACTTAACAACGGCAGTTAAACCTGCTTTAAGTTTTTATACATACGGCTGTTAAAGTTCTGCACTTCTAGAGAAAACAATTTTAGGAAAAATTATCTATGGGTTTTTTATGTGCATATTTTACAATTTCAAAAATAACCACTTTTAGTGTTCTCAGTTAACGTTTAAAAAACACTACAACTAGGGAAATTTTTAAAATATATATGCAGGGCGTAAATAAATATATTTATTCCAATTAATATAAATATTTATTTTGAATATTTAAGAAAAAGTTTAATTTTTGTGTATATGCTTTGACATTGTATTGTTTTAAAATTAATTACTCAGAAAAAACAAACAAATAAAAACAAAAAAATAACTATCAACAAAGGGGAAATAAAAACTATATACAAACATACATATATGTTTTTGAACTATTTGTATTATTTCTTATAATATAATGCTAAGATTTCATATTACAAAAATAAACAAATATTTGGTTTAACTAATATTAATAATTAGCAGTGCTGTAATGAAATATGACCTTCAACATGGTTATTACTGTTTGCTTTCGAACTTCAATGTTACAAGTAAAATACAAAAACATTAATTAGTAAAATTGAATAAAGAAGAAAAATCATTTCATTCTTACAATTTGGTGATTTTTTGAGGAAATTCTACAATTCTCTTTGTGACCTTGGCAAATTATCAGTTTTTAGTGTCAGGGGATGACCCCTGCACATGCAATGCATTGTGCTAGAACTAGGAAATTAGGTTACGTAAAGGAGGAAAGAGGAAGTGGTGGCTGTGGACAGATTGAAAGTCACAGGAAAGACCTCCGGAGAAAGTTTATTCCACATGCGGACTGTTCTGCAAAAAAACAAATTTTCCCTATAATACGAAGTGTGATTCACTGGCCAATCAACCACGCATGGATGCGCTCTCAGAAAAAATCAAGTTAAACGCGAAGGCGTACGAGTATCGGGAATAAGTTCCCTAATTTCATAAGAGTACTTACCATTGTAGTAGCCACAAAACAGTGAAGCACATCCCACAATGCGTCGATGCTCTAGCGAATCAATAGAGTTTGATACCCTACCATCCCCAATGTGCCTCTTGGCCCTCTCCTGTACGTGAATGCTTTGGAAATTTGTAAGTATTTACATTTAGTTTGTAACTACTTTGTTAAGTCATTCCAAGCACTCAAATATAATTTAGTTTATTAGATGATTAAATTTCCTTTTAAGATGCTTAGCTTAAGTAAAGTGAAATGGTCTAATATGTCCATTCACAAATTCATAAGTTTCTAAAAAGTCTCATGAATTCAAAGGAACAATAAGCTACATTAGAATTCTATGAACTAATTTTAACAATCTGAAAATAAAAACAGTTAACACAGAACAAGAAGACACTGATGGTAACAACGTCATCTATTTGATGAGATGAATTAGAATTTTCTAGTAAATGCTAGAAATGCTCAAAATAGGATATCAGCCCTCTCTTGGGCAATAGGTCGGTTTAATTATGAATCACAAATTACACAGGGGCATCACGAACCACTATATATATATTATATTTTTCAACTCTTTCTTGAACACGAATTCAGTCTTGCGGCGCAAGAAAAATAAACCTTATTTACGTACAAAAATAAAGGCGAGATTATTGTAGCAATTCTAAAATTATTAAAATATAATCTAAGTAATTTTATTATTTGTGCTTGATTCCTTTAAATAAATATTTCATGATATTCTCACGAAATATTTATTACAAAAATTTTTATTAAAAAATAAACATTTTATGATATTCTCATAAAACATTTATTTCAATAAAAATAAAAAATATTTGAAATGTATTACCGCGGGGGAGAGCATATCCATATTGCAATTTCACTTTCGCTCACAAAGCTCATCAGTGAATTTTACCCCAATATTGTATAGAAAAACCTAAAAGTCTTATATCTAAAGCCAAACTGATTCCATGAGAATTTTTCCATAAAATCAACATAGCATAGACAGCAAGACTCAAAAACACTTCTATAAAAACACAGCAAAACATTTCAAAACAACAAAAAACATTGTTTATTTTCAATCATTTCTACATAAGGGTTGCCATTGGAAACCATTCATATGTAATTTAAAAATTCAGAAAATAAAAAATATTTGTAAATAATTTTACAAAATTTCTAAGAAAGCAACGGGCACATGCAATGGAAATAAGTAATTTATTCATCGGAATCATTTTCAATCTAAGTAATTTTATTATTTGTGCTTGATTCCTTTAAATAAATATTTCATGATATTCTCACGAAATATTTATTACAAAAATTTTTATTAAAAAATAAACATTTTATGATATTCTCATAAAACATTTATTTCAATAAAAATAAAAAATATTTGAAATGTATTACTGCGGGGGAGAGCATATCCATATTGCAATTTCACTTTCGCTCACAAAGCTCATCAGTGAATTTTACCCCAATATTGTATAGAAAAACCTAAAAGTCTTATATCTAAAGCCAAACTGATTCCATGAGAATATCATGAAATATTTATTTAAAGAAATCAAGCACAAATAATAAAATTACTTAGATTGAAAATGATTCCGATGAATAAATTACTTATTTCCATTGCATGTGCCCGTTGCTTTCTTAGAAATTTTGTAAAATTATTTACAAATATTTTTTATTTTCTGAATTTTCAAATTACATATTAATGGTTTCCAATGGCAACCCTTATGTAGAAATGATTGAAAATAAACAATGTTTTTTGTTGTTTTGAAATGTTTTGCTGTGTTTTTATAGAAGTGTTTTTGAGTCTTGCTGTCTATGCTATGTTGATTTTATGGAAAAATTCTCATGGAATCAGTTTGGCTTTAGATATAAGACTTTTAGGTTTTTCTATACAATATTGGGGTAAAATTCACTGATGAGCTTTGTGAGCGAAAGTGAAATTGCAATATGGATATGCTCTCCCCCGCAGTAATACATTTCAAATATTTTTTATTTTTATTGAAATAAATGTTTTATGAGAATATCATAAAATGTTTATTTTTTAATAAAAATTTTTGTAATAAATATTTCGTGAGAATATCATGAAATATTTATTTAAAGGAATCAAGCACAAATAATAAAATTACTTAGATTGAAAATGATCCCGATGAATAAATTACTTATTAAAATATAATTAAATATTTATGAACATGTTTGTAGGAGAAGACTATTTATTGTCTTTACGTTTAAAGTAAGTACATTTGAATGTGTTCTACTTCTATTTTTTTCTAATTATGTATAAAACATTTTAAAACAACATTGACGAACATGTAAGTGCAACCTGGAAAAAATTTAAAGTAATATGTTTATAAGTATTAACACAGATGCATTAAAGACTGTCACAGATGCATTAAAGACTGTTTTTCAGCTCTTATATATATGACTTTCAATTTGTTGTATCAAGGATTATAAACATAGCACCAATTATGATTTTTTTTTCTGTATCAAAGACTTTGCCTCGGTGTTGTGAACGCAAAATGAGTCAAGACATAAAAGTTGATACAGGAACTTTTAGGCTTTTGGCAAAGTTACCATTGTGTATTTTTTGTGTATAAAAGTAAAAATCTCTTCTAAATAAATCGTGTAATTTTATTTAAACCCCTAAAGTTGTGTATAATTATTTTGCAATAAAAGAACTTAATAAACTAAACGTAATAATATTAGAAATATATTAAGGCTGACCATATAAACTAATGGAAATACATGGAAGAAATTTGTTAGATAGACTAATTAATTATCTACTTCATTAGCATTGAATTATAAATAACGCTTACTATTTTGTGTTATTTTTATTTTCAGCAATGGTAATGTTTTTTAATGAAAAGATTTCATTGAAAAGTTAAAAAACTAATTCTTTATCATTAACTAATGATTTATTGGTTTCAAAGCAGAACCATTAATAAATAAATAAACATCCTAAAGTACAATACAGCCATATTTTAAAACGACATTCTTATCGCAAACCTTTTAATATTCTCAGAAAAATGAAGCACTATAGGAACATATCTTTTTGTTTTATTGAAATAATAAGAACTGCTAGGTAGGTTGTTAGGAAACTTTAAATCTCGGACATGTAGTTTTATATCTATCTCACTTATAATCCACAAAAGGTTTTAGTTAGTTTTTTTAAGCTACTGCTACATAATTTGCATTTTGTGGAAAGAACTATTTTTTCAATTGTTTTTACTAAATAAACATTATTAGTTCAAAAACAATTATAATTTAAAAAAAATAGTAACACTAAATGGTTATTACATTTTTTGTTATCATCATATTATATCATATCATAGCTAATGAAATTTCAATAGTAATGAAAAAATCCCGCGCACACATAATGGTAATGTTATTTATAACAACAAACTTACCGAAATTTATAATTTTCGTCAACATTATCAATGTGATTAATTGCATATTGCAAATGGTTAGCAGCATCTTGAACTTGTTGCAATTTCCAAGGGGCATCAGAAGTTATTGCAGTACGTTGAACTTGGCTAGAGGAACGTTTTAGCTTGAAGCTTATATCCTAAGTTTTCCAAATGAAAAACAAAATTACAATGAATATCCATAAAAGCATAAGAAAACAGTACCAACCGCTTGTGTAATGCTATCGCCAGTCAATGTAACAGAACATTTCAACTGATCCTGAGGTGCTATTAAATGAAATTTTTCTGTTCGTTTGCCTTCGTTATCGTAGAGAGGAACTGGAAAACGACGAGCACATTCCTAATAAATGTTTGAAAACAGTTAAAATTAATTGAAAAACTGAAAGTGTCGTCACCACTTACCACTAATATTTCTCTTAGTTTTTTCAATATAGAGTGAACCTCATCTCTCATTACCCATTCAAATTCAATTTGCTTTAAAAAAAATAAATTAAGTTTATATATTTGTACATATATATATATTTACATCTTTTTTGGAATTAAAAATAAATCAAAACACAATTTTTTTATTTCGAAGGAAACAGGTATGATTAACGTAAATAATCTAAAACATACATATTTGAATTGAAGTCTAGTGGTGCCTTAAGCTTGTTAACAATACATTTTATATCTGATAATAAATTATTTTGTTGTTGTTCTTGTTTTCAGTTAATTTAGTATTGGTGTTCTCTGCATGAGAGTATAGTGCCAATGAATTTTATTCATAAAATGTTCCTGCATGTATTAGTGTAAGTATTGTTTGTGTTTTTTTACATAGTGGTTGTTGTAATTGTTCTTGTTCGGTATTTTCTCTTCAAATTATTGATTTTTTGTTTGGTTTTTTTTATTTTATTTAGGTCTGCATTTTCCTTATTATTTCAAAATTTAACTTTACACTTCACACACATAAAGTTTTACAAACTTTGCAATATGATCATTCATCTAATTCAGGTTTTTATAATTATTTTTAGATTTTTATAAGAACAATTTAAATTTTAATTGAACACTTACAAGGTTCTTCACCTCTTCACTTTCGATATCAGCCATTGTTTGTACGAAATTTTGACAAGTGTATACAGTTTTTATTACCATTATTTAATAACAATCAGCTGTTACGTTGTTAATAAATACTATGTGTGTTTAGTTTATTCTTATACCTAAGTCAATAGTGGTTTAATAAAGTTGTAACTTTTCCCCGTATTTATTTTGTCACTGTGACTATTTTCAAATTTAGGTGAGCAGCGGTTGGAAAAAATTTAGGATTAGTAAATCAAAATGTTGCCGAAATGTGAGGTTTTTTAATATGTACAAACATATATATAAATAAATTTTCTAGTTTTAAACAATATATATATATATATATATATATATATATATATGTTTATATACATTGCAAAGCGAGGTTTGAAAATTTCTGTAAACATTGTGACATTAAAATATATTCCAAACAAATCCAATCTAACAACAAACAGTAAATTTTAACAAAAAAATTTAATCCAAAAATATTTATTAACGAAAACAAACAAAATTCATTTTCAAACACAAAAAAGTCTACAAACTTTGCAAAAAAATGTATTTCACTTAAAAGGAAATAAAGAGACAACAGAATTAATACTTTGTTGGCCCGACACGACTTTCTAGAACAGCATTTAATCTATTTTTCATGGAATTTACCAATACTTTTGGGTAATTATTCAAAATTAAATTCCACTCTTCAAGTAAAGCATTTTTGAGGTCCTGTTTATATTTAATTGTCCTTTTCCTAATGCGATGATCCAATTCATCCCATAAATTCCCTATGGGGTTCAAATCCGGTAACTGGGGTGGAGAATGAAGTTAATGGGACACATTATATAGTAACCATTCATTAACAACACCAGCGGTATGTTTTGGGTCATTATTAGCTCGCGGATTGCTTCAAATTAGCTTTGAGAATGTCCAAGTATACCATGCGATCCATATTAATATCAATAAATGTTAAATCACCCACCCTAGGCGCTGACATGCAGCTCCAAACCATAATAGAACAACCACCATAGGAAGCAAGCTTTTGGGCAATAATGCGTCATTATTTCGACGCCATTCGTTTTGCTTGTCATCATAGCCAAACAAGTTGAACTTGCTTGCATCACTAAATAAAACATTAGACCAAAAATCTTCGTCGGCACCAATATAAATTCAAACAAATTCAACTCGTTTTCCCATATTTATTTTGCTGATGAATGGCTTCTTTCAAGGCACACGGTTGTCGTTCCATTGCTTCTCAGCAAATGTCTCACCGTTTCTGGATGCACTGAAGCAATATCCTGATTTTTCAGGGTTTTTGCAATTTCTATTGCTGTTATTCCTGGATTTTCTTACACGTCTAACAAAATTTTTCGCTTAGCACGAGGAGTCAGTTTAGGTGGGCGACCACCTCTTGGTTTGTTTTCTACAATATTAGTTTGATTATATTTCCGAATAATTGTTTGAATGTTTGATTTTGGATGCACGACCAGCTCTCTAATCTCTCTTAAAGATTTGTTTTCCTTATAATATTTCACAATTAGCTCACGCACTTTAACACAGATTTCTTTACCCAATTTGGTTAAATTAACACAACTACAATATAATATCGAACAATTAAACTTCTTTCTAACTAACGGTATCTAGTAAAGGCGCCTGAAGTGATTGGTAGTTTTGGATCAAAATTTTTTAAAATTTATTGTTTGTTGTTAGATTGGATTTGTTTGGAATATATTTTAATGCTACAATGTTCACAGAAATCTTCAAACCTATTTATATATACTAAGTATATATATATCACATTTTATATATATTATATATTTTCTTTGAAATTTTAAGTTTCCCGTTGCAGAATTATTTTTTTTCTGACTTTAAAACTCTCATTTTATAGTTGATTATTTATGGGTTATGTTTATTTGTTAAAAGGAATCATGTCAAAAATGTCTCAATAACATTATTACTTTGATAAATTTTACGCAGAATTGGCGATGATTTCTTGTAGTTACTAAGTATATTTTTATGAAGCTGTGTTACTTTTTTAGCTCTACTAAAAAAATTTTTAATTAAGAAAAATATATATTAATAACCATTATTATTTGAAGTGAATTTCCTTTTTAAAACTCGTAAAAAATAACAATTTTTTAAATAATAAAGGCAACGGAAAATCATGTAAGTACTAAAATAAATAAGATCAAAATTAAATTACGGACGTTTATTCTCCTTATTTCCGGTCAATAGAGAACCACTAGTGGAAACCCGAGAACTCAAACGGCTTGTCTGAAAATCATACAGATTTATAAAATAAAGAAATTTCAAAGAACAATAAACAAACTGTACCAGTTTAGAATTAGTTTTATTAGCGGTAACTTTCTTAATTGAAGTCTTAGAAAGTTTAGCTTCCGCTGACGTGGATAATCGTGAAGTTCTAGTTGCAGTAGTAGATGTAGTTAAGCCTATGCCGCTAACTCGTGTTTTGAGAGGAGATTTAGCTTTGAATTCGGAAATAGTACGTCTTTTCATGTTGGTTGATACAGCAGATTTTGCTACCAATGATTTAGAATTGGGAGTAGTGGGCATGTAGGAATATCGCGATTTACCCGTGGCCACAGTTGTACGTTTTAACGGCGAAGTTGAAGGAGCTGGAGTTGAGCAAGCATTTGGATAGTCAACTCCAACACTTAAGGTAGTACTCTTTTTTACCTGCAGAGGCGTACTAGGCAGCCTACCGATTTCCAATTTACTTTGCAAAGACTTGTGGACTTTTCTTTCAGGTGTGGGTGGGCATGTTTTAACCATGGGTGCAACTGTCTTCATAGGTATTGTGGCTTTTAAGGGAGCCGACGATTTTATTATGGATTCTGTAATATGTTTGGGCTTCTTCTTAAGATCCGGCTTAAATGTTGCCAAATTACTGGACGGCATAGACAAAGGCCTAACAATATCTCGATGTGGACCTTCGTGATGAGTATCAAGGGTTTTCGTTTTTCGCATTTGTATTGAGTTTTTACTGTCGTATCTATGAGTATAAGTTAGAAAACATATCAGCTTTTGAATTTTTTAAGAACAATATTTTTCATATCAAATAATATTTTTCCTAACAGTTTCTTCAAACATACCCAAATCCTGCGCGTTTCACCGTTAATTGAGATGTATGTGGACTACCGCTTGAGTAGGAATTACGTCTCACTATTCGGGATGGTGTCTTGAATTCGGTCATTTCATTCTGATCAGCTAACTGTGTTGTTATAGATGGCGATTTATTTAAATGTTTACTACTTTGTTTTTGTAAAGGTCGAGGTGTAAGCTGCTGTATTGGTAATTCAAAAATTTTAACTTCATCATGAATTGACAATGACTGCGAACGACGACGTGGAAGTGGGTTGATTTTTGTGAGGTCTGGCGAGTCATCATTAATACAGTTCTCTAATATAGTATCACTTTTATTGGAATTATGTAGGTTTGAATGATTAAATTGATTGGCATTCATAACAACTATTAAAGTGGGATTACTAATGTTTGACTGATTATTCACGGTGTTATTAATTATGAGTTTGCTTAACTGTTCCATTATATCGTTAACATCAGTCTGCGAATGGTATTCATTGTCGCTTTTATTGTTATTTTCATAATTCAATGGATGTGATGAAGACTGAGGTGTTAAGCAGGTAATTTCAGGCAAATTTAAATGTTGCTTTTCACCTATTGACTCTTCATTATAAATGGCTGATGAACTTACTTCACAATTGGGCATATCGTGCACTGAAGGCTGAACGCTGAAAGCACATTTGGTTTCATATTCTTCTTCCAGTTCTAGATTAAAGGTACCTTGCCGTTGGATTGTTTGTGGCGCTGCCAAGGGCAAATTCATTGGTTTAACCGCATCTTCTGTTTTAACTGATTTTATCGTCGAACTAAGAGATTCCAAGAGGTCACTGGCTTTTTGTGTTTTCTTGTTATCTGCCATTTCATCTCTTGATATTAAATATTTAAGGCTCTGTATGAGAGATAAAATTTCATGTTGTTGTTTGTTGTTGATTTCTTCTTTTTTTGCTTTTAATTTGGCCTTTATTGTGTCTATATTAGATAAAGTATTTTCCAGGATGACGGAAGTCAGGTTTTCCGACTCTACTGAAGTTTCAGTTGATCTCATTGAAGTTTGCTCAACATCCGCAGAGGGTAATTCCTTTAAAATAGGAATTTTTAGCATTTCCAAGTCAGCCTTAAAATTTTTTTCAGAGTCTATGAAAGCTGGTGTGCTGTCAGATGTTAAATCTTCGTCCTCTACTAACTTTAATGGTGATTCTGCAGCCAATAAATGTTCTACACAATCTGCATCTATATTTAATATTGAAGAAACTGGCGTGCCTAACATATTCTCTAAATCCGAGGACTGGTTTCCAGATATTGGAGAGTTTACTGAAGCATTAGAAATGCTAAGTTTTAATAATCTTTTACGTTGTTCCATATTTTTTTTTAATTTTGCCGAAGTGGAAATTTCAGTACTACTACTAGGGTAGGCGTCGGTATCGGACCCACTTAGACTATAAGAAGGCTGTTTTTCGTGAAGTAAAACTGGAGGACTTTCATAATTTATTTCGTTCTCGACAATTTTATGTATCTCTTCTGTAATTAAGGGAGGAGTTTCTGTCATTTTATTATCATCTAACAGGTTTTCTTCACTCAAGGACAAAAGATTTCCTAGTTTTACTTCAAGTTTTGAGTTGTTAGTTTGCTGGGCCATTAGACAAGCTTTCTTTTCTACAATATCGAATGGATCACTTAAACAGTCAAATAGTTTTTCCACTTGATCAAAAGGATTATTATCTAAAATTTCGTTTTTGTGGCAACCGGGAGCTATAAATAACAGATCCTTTTTTTCCTGCGGAGAGCAACACATATTTATAGTTTGGGTGTTGTTAACTACAGTTTTATCTTCCAAACTTAAATCTATCAAATTTATACAATTGGGATCACACATTATTTATGGAATTATAGAACTAATAAGAAATGAAACTTTCAGTTTTTAACTGCGAAAAATTACAGTAGTCCTTTTAAAAATCAAGCGGTATTTATTTAGATAAAATGTTTTACCTGTCAAAAAAAATACGGGGAAAAGGTAAAAATATGAGTGTGGTCAATAATAGATTTTCAGGTACATGGTAGTGTTTCCGACCAACAGTTATTTATTATTAAGTGGTTTTACACAAACAACATGACTGATGCTTTGAAGGTCAAATATTTGGTGGCCACAATTATATCTTATCTTCCTTAATGTGTATTTTTACATTTTCTACAATAAAAAGCTATGCTGTTTATGTTTAGGGATGCAACTACTTGATAAATAAATATACTTGGTATGGTACTTAAAATAATGATAAAGATAATTAAAAATATGATGTAACACCAAACCATATTGGAAGGATCTCTTGGGCTTAAGAATTTCATTGGATCTGGTATTGCCTTTGGAACGGGAGAATGATATCGATTGTAATAAATTTAAATTACAAATTAAAAATAATCTACGTTAATTTGTTTTACCCTAAAATTTTGTATAGAAAAGTCAAGAGCCTTATATGCCAAATAAGAATTTTATTAAAGCAATGTAGCACTAATTAACGTAGATTAACTTAAAAACAATTCCAAACAATAAAATTTTTTATATACTATGCAAAGAGCAAACAGAATCGGGCCTATTACTAACTATTGAGGTCATCATGATGTAAAATTTTTTACAAAATGACTACGTAAATATTTTTATTACTTTGATTGGGAAACTTAGCCAAATAAATGATAATAGAAATCGCTGGAGAGGCAGTACCAAATTGAGCATTGCCAAATCTTAAGAGAGTTAAAAATAGAGAAAATTAAACAGCTGTTGCAATAAACGTCGTGGAGATAATAAATTTTTCAGCCAATTGGTGCTTTTTTGCAACGATGTGAAATGTTCGTTTTTTTCCCAGAGTTTGCTATCTTCTGCTGCGTTCATTACTCATTCGTTATCAAATTTAAATTTTTTGCTTAAATTGCTGAAAAAATATAAATTTTAAGATGGCTAATTTTATGCAAGATAGCGCTGTTAAATATGCTTGCTCATGTGGCATTTTAAATCCTATCGGGAAACTCTTCTTTTGTCGTCATTGCCCTAAGCTGAGGTGTGGCTTCTGTGTATGCCACGAAGTGAGTAAACTAGTTATTTAGTAGAAAAAATGCATAAATATTTTCTTTCTCTTAAGGTTGATTCACATTTCTGTTCGAATTGTTTGGAAAACATTCCATCATCCGAAGTTCGACATAAAAAAAACTGCTGCGCTAATTGCTTTGATTGTCCTTGCTGCCAACACACTTTGTCGGCTCGTGCTACAACAGTGATTGTCCAAAAGTATAAATTTGTATAGTATATATAGAACATATACTCTAACTTAGCGAAGCAACTCCAATAAAAAACGTCAGCCAAGGTTGTAAAATACAAAAAAGTAAGATAAATGTCCTGGTACGTGATCAAAAATGGCACGTGCAATTGCAGTATTATATGAAAAGTTCAGAGGCCCTACTTAGAAATGTTGGGCAACTGTCAATATTTTTTAATTATCTTTTTTCAATGTTTTATCACCGTGGCTACCTCTGATTTTTATTGTTTTAACGCAGTATGTAGCTTCGTTAAACTGAAAAAGAGTATATATTAGCGTATAGATGATTTCAATGGTACTTGTTTTGCATATTTTTAGAAAGCAAGATGAAGCAGTTAAAGAAGGAGAGGAGGCAAAACCGGATTCATCCAAAATCATAACTAAGAAAATGTATTATCTATCATGCTTAGCCTGTCGGTGGACCTCAAGAGATGTTGGTATTCCTGATCAGTCTGTAGGTAGGTACAAAGAGTGGTCTAACTATGTGAATAATTATATTTTAGGTGCTACCAACAGTTTTGCCATTAATAAAGATTTTTATTTTAAAAGTTATGAGATAAAAAATTAGAGGTTTAAGGTTATCCTTAGGTGCTAAGAATTTGTTCTTATTATTGAGGTCGCTGTATTTTTGAGTTTTACCAAAATATTGTTTTGCTGCCCATCGCCAAGTCCCACGACACCCAATAGACATTCATTGTAAACTCGTGGTTTTTGATCGTTGTCACCATCTTAAATACATTTTTTCTTTTGTATTCTATATTTGTTTAAGTATTAATTTTATATTTTAATTTGTTATCTTTTGTTGTGACTCCTAGGATCTTCTGTTCGGCTTTAATGCTAGTATCTAAGATAATATCTAAAATAACAATTTTCAGTAATCTTAAGTCACTCTTATTTAGTAAAGGCAACCTTGGGATATATCTGGAGATAGCATAATTCAGTTTTACTTGCCGGAGCTCTTTCCAATGAGTAGAAAACTTCACTTTGTCAAAGAAGATATACAAAAAAAAAAAGGTTCTGGTCCTATTAATTTTCGTTTTGTCCTGAAATGGGCTTTTCGATCAATGGAGATATGTGCCGCATAGTGCTAAGTGTGCGTTCTCATGGTGTAATTTCAAGCCATGCACTTTTTTGTGAGTGAAGCTCTTGAAGCAGATTGCACGAAACGTTCAATTGATAAAATGTTCGTGGCAATTATTACAAGGAAGTGTTCTTCGGCCACTAAACGAAAATTGCACCTCTGAACACCGTTATTAACTTAGTTATTTTGAATTTTAATAAAATATCTATTATCTCTATAGTCTCCAAAATCTCATACTGCACTTAACAAATTTTGCATGAATTCTTCATCAATTCTATAATAAATAATACTGAATTAGAATCAGCAAATAAATCAACATGCACTTCTAATAATAATTTACATACTCTCTACTCAGTTTATTATCAAAATGTTAGTGGTATGAGAACCAAGTCCAACGACTTTGTGTTATTCATGTCTTCGCGAGAGCATGACATTATCATTATTACCGAAACATGGCTTAACGATAAAATTAACAGTAAGAAGTATTTTGACAACTATTATTCAGTTTATCGACATGATCGTTGCTATACTACATCCGAGAAACAGAAAGGCGGCGGCGTTTTAGTAGCTGTGAGAGCTGATTTTACTTCCGAGTTTGTTCCCCTGAATAACACTAACATTATTGAACAATTATGTATAAAACTATCTTTTGTGAATAATTATGTAATTTTTATTGTTGTATCGTATATTCCTCCTAATAGTTGTTTTGATACCTACCGATTTCATTTGGAAAATATCCAGAGCCTGCTGGACAACTTGGTTTCGAACCAATATGTTTTTGTTTTTGGTGATTTTAACCTACCGAATATCCATTGGAATTTAGAAGATAATGTGTTGTTACCTTTTAACATAACTTCTGATATTGATGATTATGTTACGAGTTTTTTTCTTTTAAACGATTTTTGCCAACAAAATGGATTTAAAAATGATATCGGTAGGATTCTTGACCTTATTTTTGCCAACGATTTCATAAAAGTATCTTGCAATTTGGCTTGCTCTCCAGTTTGTGTAAATTCGGTACATCATAAAGCGTTGATACTCAATTTTGAGTTTTTTACCTTTGACAGTAACAATTCTAGTCCTATATTAGAATTTAATTTTAGAAGAGCTAATTTTGATGGTTTAAATAACTACTTTAAAGCAGTTGATTGGTCTACATTATTTGAATCCGATGATCCGCTTAGCATTTACTCTTTTATTTGTGCCCATTTTAACAAAGCTATTGATCTAAACGTACCGTTATTAAGACCAATAACTAACAATAAACCTCGTTGGTATAATTCACGATTGTGCCACTTGAAGTATATTACAAACAAAGCTTATGCGAATTACAGCAAATCAAAAAGTGATGCCGATCGTAGTCGATTCCATTTAGCGCGGAGAGAATACAATTTCTTAAGAAATTTTCTTTATAAACAATATTTATTCGAAATTGAGAGCAAAATTAGATGCGATTCTTCTATATTTTGGCACTTTATAAACAGTAAGAGGAACAATAACGGTATTCCTAAACGTATGTTTTATAATGGAATGCAATCTGATAGTATTCTGAGTACGTGTGATCTATTTTGTAACTATTTTCAAAAGACGTTTATCAAACCTGTTTTAACTGATTCCACATTTCATATGCTTATTAACGACAACAATATTATTAACTTTGATATTGGTATTGATGATGTAATTGAAGCCATAAATAACTTAAAGAATGATACGAGTTCCAAAATTTCTGCGGGTACGTTCCCTTCAATATTTTTCAAAACATGTTCATCTAATATTGCTGGCGCCATTGCTAGGCTTTTTAACTTATGTATAAAACAGGGAAAATTTTTGGATCATTGGAAGCTTTGCTGTATTGTTCCAATTTTTAAATCTGGTGATCGAAGCCTAGTTACTAATTATAGACCCATTGTCCTTCTGTTGGTAGATGAAAATCTGGCAGCCTGATTGACTACTATTTTGTACACATTTGTGCATCTTTGCTTTTTTAACTTTCTTCACTTCCTTTTTACGTTTTCTTAAATAAAGCTTCTTTTGCTCATATTGCTCAGAAATCAATTGCCTTTCATTTATATAATCCTAACAGGTTATGGGCCCAGAAATTGATAAGCAATAGTCAAAAGAGCACCTTTTAAACGATTAAAGATTTATTTTTTTTTAACATGGCGTCGATCGCAAATTTCAACGTAGAAAGGCTAAAAGGAAGAGAAAATTATACCTCGTGGGCGTTTGCTGTCAAAAATTATTTACAACACGAAGAGCTATGGGAAACCGTATCAGGAATTTATTCGGACAAAGGCATAGACGTTAAGTTGGACACAAGGGCTAGAACGAAAATTATTTTATTGATTGACAAAATCAATTACGTCCATATTGAAAATGCTGTGACTTCTAAAGAGGTATGGGACAAGTTGAAGGCGGCATTTCAGGACTCTGGTTTAACACGAAGAGTAGGACTGTTGCGGCAACTAATTACAACGCGTTTTACCACATCTGAATCTATAGAAGAGTATGTTAGCCAAATCGTCAGCACCGCGCACAAACTCAAGGAAGTTGATATGCCGGTAAGTGACGAGTGGATTGGTACGTTGCTATTGGCTGGACTTCCTGATGAATACGCTCCTATGATAATGGGCATAGAAAGCTCGGGAGTTAAAATCTCTTGTGATTCTATAAAAACAAAATTGTTGCAAGATATAAGAAAACCTACTGAAGGTAGTGCACTTTACTCTACAATGAGAAAGAAGAAATTTGATACAAAGAAGGGATTCCGTTGTTTTAATTGCAATCGCCATGGGCATAAAGCCGCTGATTGTCGCGTAAATAAAACCAAAAAAAAGGATCAGGAAGTTGGTTTTTGTACTGTTTTTGTAGCTGATGTGATCAATGAAGAAGATTGGTTTGTGGACTCTGGTGCAAGTATGCACATGTCCATGCGTAAAGATTGGTTCACTGAGATGAAAAAGCCCCAAGTGAAGGAAATTATTGTCGCTAATAAGGAAAAATTGAAAGTGGAGGGTGTTGGCAATGTCACGGTGCATGTTAGAAATGGAAATTGCTCATCTACACGAATAACGATACACAATGTGTTGTATATTCCGGACTTGACGGTCAACCTCTTGTCAGTAAGCCAAATAACAAACAGGGGACTTTCTGTAAAATTCGAAGGTGACAAATGCCTTATATATAAAAATGGTAAAGTAGTTGCAACTGCTCAGCTTGAGAACAATATGTTCAAACTGAATCGTAAAGATAATGAAACGTGTATGGTGGCAGTACAAAATAACATCGAACTGTGGCATGCTCGTATGGGCCATTTAAATTATACTGATTTGATAAGAACCAAAGCCTTAGTAAATGGTATGGAATTTCAGCAAAAAACAAACCAGAACTGTGAATCGTGCATCAAAGGAAAAATGGTGCGAAACTCATTTAAATCATCGCGGACACGTACAACAGATTTACTTCAGCTTGTCCATTCGGATCTTTGTGGTCCGATGGAAGAGCTATCTATAGGAGGAGCTAAGTATTTTCTCACTTTTATAGACGATTTTTCGCATAAAGTTTTCATTTACATTTTACAGTCAAAATCTGAAGTGTCAGCAGTATTTTTGAAATTTAAGGTTAGAGTAGAAAATGAAACTGGTCGAAAAATTAAATGTTTACGCACTGACAACGGCACAGAGTATTGCAATCATCAGTTGTCAAAGATTTTAAATGAAAATGGAATACAACATCAGACTACAGTGCCGTACACTCCTCAGCAGAATGGCGTTGCTGAGCGGATGAATCGTTCTATTGTTGAACGCGCACGATGCATGCTGTTACATGCAGGTTTGCCCTCAAAGCTTTGGGCTGAAGCCGCTACCAACGCAGTTTATGTTATAAATCGATCTGCTTGCTCTGGCATACCCAAGCGTACACCACAAGAAGTATGGACAGGCATCAAACCAAATTTAAGCCATATAAAAGTTTTTGGCTCCCGGGCACTTTCGTACATTCCTAAGGAAAAGAGGAAGAAATGGGATGCTAAATCTCAAGAGCTAATATTCGTTGGATACTGTGAGGATACTAAAGGTTATCGTTTGTTAGACCCAAGCGGGTGGCGTGTGGTAAAGAGCCGAGATGTAGTATTTTTTGAAAGTGAATTTAAACACACTACTGAAAATCATCAGAATGAAACTGTGTTAAATTTTACGGACGATAAGTCAAAGGATTCTAATAAGATTACTTGCAAAGATTTTCTCGATAAGGATAATAAGAATGAATCTTTCGAAAATGAAGGTGATGCCACTTCAGTAAATGTGAATGAATGTGAAAGCGCTCGGCGCTCCAAACGTGTACCAAAACCCATTTATATGCCAGATTATCAATTGTATTTAGTGGAGGCAAACGACTTAGGAGATCCCTTAACTGTGGATGAAGCTATGAAACGCCAAGATGCCGCGCAATGGAAGCAGGCGATGGACGATGAGTACAAATCATTGATAGATAACAACACCTGGACATTAACAGACTTACCTGTTGGAGCGAAACCAATAAAATGTAAATGGGTTTTTAAAATAAAACGTGATGAAAATGGCGGGGTGCAAAGGTACAAGGCTCGTTTGGTGATTAAGGGATGTTCTCAGAAGCAGGGCATTGATTATCAGGAGACGTATTCCCCTGTTGTACGGTATACATCGATTAGATATTTGATTTCGATAGCTGCTCAATTTGATCTTGACGTAGAACAGATGGATGCAGTCACAGCATTTTTGCAAGGTGATTTGAATGAACAAATCTTTATGGAACCCCCCGAAGGTTTTCGAAACAATATCAGAGACAAAGTATGTAAACTCAACAAAGCTTTATATGGATTGAAACAGGCCAGTCGCCAATGGAATAAGAAATTAGATCAAGCTTTAAAGGGGATGGGCTTGCAACAATCAAATCTTGATTCATGTATTTACTACAACGTCAATGACTCTAAAATATTTTTCATTGCTGTGTATGTCGACGACTTAATGATTTTTTCAAACAACGACGAACTGAAAGCGCAAGTAAAAGCTGGTCTACAGAACAGTTTCCTGATGAAAGATTTAGGCGAAGCTAAAAGCTGCATTGGTCTTCGAATAACAAGAAGTCGCGATCAACATGAAATATATATTGATCAGTCAGTCTATACGTCGGAAATTTTGATGCGTTTCAATATGGCAGATTCTAACCCAATTTCAACACCTTTTGATATTAACACAAAATTAACACACCCAAAATCTAAATCTAAGATTATGGATAACATACCGTACCAGGAGGCGATAGGCAGTTTACTATACTTGGTGCAAGGTACTCGTCCAGACATTGCGTATGCCGTGAATTATTTGAGCAAATTTAATAATAATTTCGATAGTTCCCACTGGTCTGCAGTGAAACGTATCTTCAGGTATCTTAAGGGCACAGTCAATGCCAGAATTACCTACAAAATGAGTGAAGATTTTAGAGTTTATGGCTTCTGTGATGCAGATTATGCTAGTGATGTTGTTGATAGACGCTCGTGCTCGGGTTATGTATTTATACAACAAGGTGCAATAAGTTGGTGCAGCAAGCGACAGGCGACAGTGGCTTTATCTACTACTGAGGCCGAATACATGGCGATGTCCACAGCCATCCAAGAAGCAGAATGGCTTCGTCAATTAAAAAATGAGTTTTGGAAAAACTCTCAGGATGCAATTATTCTTTTGTGTGATAATAAAAGTGCTTTGAATTTGGCGAAAAATTAAGGATATCACGGACGCTCCAAACACATCGATGTGCGCCATCATTTTATTCGTGACAAAATAAATGATGGAAATATTGAATTACAATACCGAAAATCTGAAGACATGGCTGCCGACTTTCTTACGAAACCGGTAACAAAAGACAAACACCTGAAATGTGCCAATATGATCGGTCTGGAAAACTTATGGCCAGCTTTTAGTGGAGGTGTTGGTAGATGAAAATCTGGCAGCCTGATTGACTACTATTTTGTACACATTTGTGCATCTTTGCTTTTTTAACTTTCTTCACTTCCTTTTTACGTTTTCTTAAATAAAGCTTCTTTTGCTCATATTGCTCAGAAATCAATTGCCTTTCATTTATATAATCCTAACACCTTCAAAGCCCATTTGCAAAAATTTTCGATTTCATCTTAAAGAATAAACTTTTCGTCCTCGTTAGAAATTTCATTTCACATCGACAACATGGTTTTATGCCGAATAGATCCTCATTAACAAATTTAATGTTAGTAACTCGCGATATTGTTACTGCAATGGAACACAAGTCTCAATGTGATGTTATATATACTGATTTTGCTAAGGCTTTTGACACAGTAAACCACGATCTTTTACTACGTAAACTTTGTGCATTCGGCCTCTCAGATAATTTATTGAAATTTTTCATGAGCTTTTTGTCTGGCAGAAAGCTCAAAGTTAATATAGATAATACTTCCTCTTCAGTATTAATTGATGCATATTCTGGTATTCCTCAGGGAACGCATGTTGGACCTTTGCTTTTTATAATTTTTATTAACGATTTACCTTTGACTTTTAAATATTCAAAGTGTCTGGTGTTTGCCGATGATTTGAAATTATAATCTTCTATTTGCAATATCAATGACTGCATATACTTACAAGCTGATCTGAAAAATTTGTCTAACTGGTGTTTGGAAAATGGTATTCATATTAATGTTTCAAAATGTTGTATAGTTTCATATCATTACATAATGAACCCGATAATCTACGATTATTCTGTTGGTGACCTCCCGCTTAAGCGTAAAGTTAAGGATTTGGGCGTCATTTTCGACGTTAAATTAACTTTCTCAGACCATATTGATTATATAGTTTCTAAGTCGTATTGTATGCTTGGTTTCATTAGAAGGAATTCTAAAGATTTCAGGGATGCTTACACACTTAAATCTTTATATGTCTCTATGGTTCGGAGTTTATTGGAATATTGTTCTATTATTTGGAACCCATACCATTTAGGTCAAATCAAACGTATTGAACGGATTCAGAAAATTTTTACTAAAGCTGCTTTAAAGTTGTCTTGGCCATATGAAGTACCACCTTATGAGGTGAGAAGAAAACTGTTAGGTATTCAATCCTTAGAAGATCGCAGGTCTTGCTCTTCTCTGTTATTTGCCTATAACCTTTTATTTGAAAATATTGATTGCCCTGAAATTAGAAATTATTTTACCCTATATTGCCCTCCAAGAGACTTAAGATTAAATCGTATGTTCGAAGAAAACACTTTTAGAACAAACTATGCGAAAAATGAGCCTATTGCAAGGTGCTTACATCTATGTAACAGTTTTACCCCACATTTGAATTTTAATGTTAGTTACAATATATTTAAACTTTTTCTATTTAAGTATTATAATTAAATTGTTAAGTAATCTGTAGGAATTTAATTCCGTAGATGAAATAACTAAATAAATAAATAAATAAATTCTTGTAATTTATATTAGTACAAAAAATGTGGCAATGGGTAATTTATGAAAATTTTCAAATCCATTTTTTCATGTCTATCACAACTCTACCATAACTAATTTTTAATACTATGTAGTTTTCAAACAAGCTTAACAATCATATAAACTTCTTATACTTTCTCTATATTTTGCCAGCCTCATTTTATTTGATAAAGATTCTTTTTTTTTTTAATATATTTTAAGTAGCTATTGATTATTTATTAATCAGATGTCAAAAACATATGTAGTTCAAGATGAGTTCTTCCGGTTTGCTATCAAATTTTGCAACGCTTCTAATATTGACAAATATTCTTGTAGTTGCAATTGCTTTTTATTTTTTTTTTATTATTTTATTTTATTTATTTAGCTGATTTGCTATTAATTGCAATATGTTTTACATTTGAGAAGTTTTACGATTTTTCACAAAAGAGTTTTATATTGCTTGACTTTAGAAAGTTTGCTTAACATAAGATATAATTCTACGCTTGAATATATTAAAATTATTCTCCGTTTTTATATCTGGAGGTAAGGAATTAAATAATTTAAGACCATTATAAAATAAAAGGTTCTGATAAAAATTCGTTGTACTAAAGTTAAGTCTGAAGTCATTTGCATTTCGCAAATAATATGGTTGAACGTCCGCTACGTTTAGTAACTTGTTACGTAATTATTCAGGCAGCATTCCATTCTTCATTTTAAATATAAACACTAGCACATTCATTACTAGCCTTTGGTTGATTGAGAGTCTAACATAACATATATATGTGTTAATCTATGACATTTTAATATAATTCTCATTCCTTTATTCTGCAATTTTTGAAGTCGCTCTTTCATCTGTTGTGTCCTAAGATACAATAAAGTAGAACAATACTCAAAATGAGGCTTTATAATAGTATTATATATTTTTATCGAGGTTAGAATAGAAACTTTGTTACGAATTCGTTTGAAAAATGCTAATTTTTTTGAAATCTTTTTACAAATGTAATTGAAGTGCAAGTCGAACTTTAACTTTTTATCGAAAAAGACACCCAGGTATTTAATGCTCTCTACTTTTTCTATTATTTCTCTTTCAATCACGATATTCTCATCAGTATCACCATTTATTACTTTAGTCTTCCTCGTATTAAGTTTCATCTTGTTCATTTTTAAATATTTTTCAACATTAAGCAGCTCATTGTTCAGTGTCCTTATGCTTTGTACCATATTTGTACCGCTAATGTAAATTAGGGCATCATCCGCAAACATACGTATTTTTGTTTTGTTTAATATTTTTCCCAAATCATTAATGTATATTAAGAAAAGTAGTGTTCCTAATACCGCTCCCTGAGGAACTCCGTTATTAATAGCTTCACTATCGGAAATAAATTCGCCACATTTTGTTCTCTGCTTTCTGTTGCTTAAATAACTTTCAAACCATCTTAGTTCTACTCCTTTTACGCCATACTTACTTAGTTTATCAAGCAAGATTTCTCTATTGACAGTTTCGAAAGCGCGTTTCATGTCCAAAAAAACTGCTATTATATGCCTTTTGTTGTATACTTCAGTCTTCCACTGCGTTGTTACCAAGTTCAAAAGAGATTCACAACTATGTTGATTTCTAAAACCAGACTGGACATTATGTTAAAAGTTATTTTCTTCGAAATATTTATTGAGTTGTGATCGAACAACTTGTTCCAATATTTTACTAATAATTGGAAGCATATTTATTGGGCGCATTTCGTGCGGCTCCATAGTGTTTTTAACTTTCTGTATTGGGACTATACAAGACTCTTTGAGGCATTCGGGATGTGTTCCTGTTTGAAGAGACAATACTACGATCTGCTGCAATTGTGCGCCAACACTATCAAAATTATTTAGTAACATCTTCACTGTGAGAAAATTTTGATCTTTTTTACTGTTCATTGCTTTCATGGCGTTTTTTAATGCGTCTATATCAACGTTCTGGAATTTAAAATTTTTGGTTGTGTTTTCTATAAGATTTTCATATTTAACGTATTGTATGCTCTTTATTATTTCTTCCACACTTAACATAAAAAATGAATTTAGTTCATTACCGATTTCCTGCTCATTTGATATGACTTTGCCGTTAATATTTAATTCTTTTATTTTAGAGTTGTCTTTTTTTAGTACAAGCAATTTTAGGGCTTTCCACATAGATTTTTGTTCCGTACAACTACTGATTTTGTTGCTTATATACGTATTCTTGGCAATTGAAATTTGGCTTTTATATTGATTCCTTAATTGTCTGTAATTATTCCAATTTAATTAATTGTTTAACCATAAAGCCCTCTGATAGAATTGCTTTTTTACTTGTTTCATACGCCTCAAGTTACTTAAAAACCATACGTTTGTTTGAAAAGTATTTATAGTTTTAGCTTCAACCATTTGAGCAAGTGAGTTGTTTATACCGGTTACCACTGCGGAACACATATCATTATAAGTGCTGTAGTTGTGTATCAATCCTTCTCGAATAAGGTTGCTACGAAATTTGTTGTTATTAAATTTTAATTTTTTTATCTTCTTTAAACTTGGGGCTTCTATCTTATTTCTATTATGTATATTAATTTCTAAGGATTCGTGATCACTAATTTTCATGTTTAAGTTAATTTTAACATTGGCATTTGTAATGTTTGTGTAGACGTAATCGATTAACGATGATCTTAAACATGTATTTCTTGTTGGTTTTATTACAATTTGTTGTACGTAATTATCATTTAATATTTCCTGTAGTCTGATTTTATAATTGCTGGTTTCCAGCTAGTCTATATTAAATATATATATATATATATATATATATATATATATATATTATTTTATGTTTTCCTTTCTTTTAGTATTCACTTAAGACAGCAGATATTTTTATATTGGTTTTCCTAAGATTTGCTCGTAATTGATTCTTACAAGTAATAGATAAATGTTTCGCAGATCTTTTTTTATAAATTTTTTGAGGGCCTTCGAATCTGACGCTTTGCTAAGACCCGAAAGTCTTTCAAGTTGTAAATAAATCCAGAGGCGCGTGAAGTCAGCTTATGTTTCTCTTTTGTGAAGTTTTTGTTCGTTATTCTTTATTCTCGCTTCTAATATCGTCATCACTTGCTTATGTGTTTGTTAGTTTTATGTAATTATAAGTACTTTTTTTAAGCATAGTAATCAGGGTTCAGAATTTTTCATTTATGAACATTCAAAAATCAACATTCATGATAATTTTCATAAATGAGAAATCTAAAATTTTATATTTATTTTTCACGCGCATAAACGAACAAGAAAAAATGTTCTGGTTATTTTCATACATGAATGCGCACAACAAGAATTATTAGTCTTATTCATATGTGATAAATGATAAATCAGCTACTTCTCATTAATGTTCTTTTTCATAAATGTACATGTTCATTTATGAACGTTGAAATTTTATAAAATTTCTCAGAAATGAACGGGAAAAAATTTTCTACCTACGATCGCAGTTTACCGTAAAATGTAGTAAAAACACATGGGTACATATTAACACAAAATACAATATTGCAATATATTCTAAAAGAAATAAAAAAAAACATTTTTTTCCTACATACGCCGACAATTGCGCATTATCAAATATGTGCGTTTATGTACGCGAATGCTTAACGCACATATTTTTACGATCTTTTCATTTATGAAAAATTATCAAAATTGTACATATTCAAAAATGAACACTTGTGTGTTTCTCATTTTTTCACTTATGAATAGAAAGAAAAAAATAAATCGTCGCATTCATAAATGAGAAAACGCAAAATGAGAAGAAGCGGCTAAAAAATGAAATGTACATATTCATACATGTATGAACAGTGAGTGAACACTTCGCTACTCTGATAGTAATAGATTAAAATTACCCTTAGATCTATTATTACAAAAAAAAAGAGAATCAAGTAATTGTTTGTTTAGCTCAGATAATTTGTAAATTAGAAAGTTTGAACAGAGTTTGTTGTGGAGAATATAATGTTGAAGTCTGTATATTTGTAACATTTCCTAATAATCGAAAAAAATATAAAAAAATAATAATAATATAAAACTTTTTAGTAATTAATTTTAAGCACAAGGTCGCCAACGGTGTGGCGAAATATCGAAAATATAATAAAAAATAAAGTTTTTTAAAAAATTTTTTATTAAATAAGACCTTGTGCTTAAAATTAATTACTAAAAAATATTAAAAAAAGGTCAAAAAATTATAACTATTATATAATAATATAAAACGTAAAGTGTTTATAGCAAGTTATTGATTTAAAGGCATCCATTTTAGTGTCTATAGAAATTGTCTTACCTGTGCTATTCTATGACATTGTAGAACACATTTCATTTCCTTGTTTTTTTAATTCTTTCTCTTTTTTCATTCTTTCATCTGGTTTCCCAGAAATATAAGGGGTTAATAAAAACTCCAAATGTGCCCTACATTGTAGGTGAGCTGCATACAAATTAAACTGAAAATCTTATAAATACTTTAGCAACAACCCTTATTACTCTTAACTAACTTTTGCTAATATTTAGTTTTTCTATCCAGCTTATGCTTTTTTAGGTAATTTAAATATTTCATTCCTAATTTTCCAGCCACTGGCGCTTGGCCTGATAATGAATGTGCCTATCAGACACGTTTTAATGCTTTGGCCGAATATTACCAAGCCGTTGTGCAACAAGATAAACAAGAGCGACAAGAGTATTTAAGACGTAAAGCTCCTAAGGCTCACAAATTTCCCAGTTTGACCGATCGTACTGGCCTAACCGTATCCATAATACGACGTCAAATGGGTTGGTCTGACAAGAATACACAAAAAGCTAAACCAGTGAATATAGCACCGGCACTAGAAACTGAAGATGTTGGCGAATTACCAGACAGTATTTTTACTCAAGGGATAAGTTTGCGGAATAGTAAGTAAAATTAATAGTCTTAGCAATGTTTTATAAATTATATTTTTTGTTAGTTACCACTGTTAAGCAACGTCATAATCAACCTTGCGAACAGCCATTTACTATTAATAAACTTTATCCGCAAAGACGTTGCATGTGGATCAAACGTTCGTTACGTTGCAGGCAATGTGAACATAATGTTATTAAGCCGGAATATCATCCAACTTCGGTTAAGTATCGGATACAGTTATTTGCAAGCTATCATGTGCCTGATGTACTCTTAGTGAATTGTGACAAGCCTCTAAAAGCTGGTCAATTAAATTCTTTTACTCTAAAAATAAGCAATCCTACTATGCATGATATGGATGTCAAGATTAAGGAATTACCTTCATTAGAGAATGAATTGAAAACAATCGATGATTTTAAGCGTTCTTGGAATTTGAAAGACGTTTCTTTGACAGCTTCAACTGCAATAGATTCTTTGAAATCTCTTAGTGGTTATCCAAGTTTAACCGGTTCAAATAGCTTAACTAATACTTCGCTGGTGCGACAAACTTTCTTGCACGAAGAACCCAGGGTTGTTAAGCTAAAAGTGAATTCAACACTAATACCATTAGACTCTAATTTTACTTTAAATTTACGTGATGATTCTAAAGAATTCGATGAGGAACCGCAATCGTCCCACAGAGAAGAACCCAAGTAAGTAACGGATTTTTGTGGCGACTTTACTTTATTATTGATAATGTTTTCTTATTTGCAGTTTTATTATTTGGCGCAAGTCTAATAAAGTAATACTTCGATTGAAATTTACGCCTGATAATGATTTAAAATTAGGTGAAAATGTCTATGTTGGTTTCAACCTTTTATATACGTATGTCAATACTGTCACTAATACTCCTGAAAAGAAAGAACCTAACAAGCATGACTTAAATTGTCGCGTTTATGTGAGAGTAGGATCGATTGAAGGCTGAATAACTTCAAATTGTCAAAATAAAAAAACTTAAACTGAAAAAAATAATTACATAAACAAAAACAGTTCTTTTTTAAATTGAAATACAAAGCAAATTATATATTTCTTTATTATTTTAATAGTTAATTATAAAGCACTAGGTCAATTTAATAAAAAATTTAAAAAAAAACCTATTTTTTATTATTTTTTCGATATTTCGTCACACCGTTGGTGACGAAATAGTTGGCATCATCCTGAAAAAATAAAAGTTTTTTAAAAATTTTTTATTAAATTGACCTAGTGCTTTATAATTAACTACTAAAAATATTAACAAGGTCAAAAAACTATAACTATTATATATTTATTTATTAATTAACATTTCATAAAATTAATTTGTGGAATATCTTAAAAAGGCGCCGGGTGACAACCATTTGCGCACGAATTCGAACTTATAATCACGATAAAGAAACAATTTAATTTAAACCTATAAAACAAATATTTAGAAAGAATTGATGTGAAATAATAAATACTAAAAAAAATAATTGAAAATAGGAAACATGTTATGTATTGGTATTTATAATACATGAGAGAATACAAATTTATAATACATGAGATATTAATAAGGCATGAGAGAATGAAAATAAAAATTATATTTAAATATGATAATGTGAGGATAGATTCTTCTCACTTAAACAGTTTAGAACTTCAAGAGGCAAGGATGTGCTGAACAGTATCACGTTGCAAAAATTACACAAATCCGGTTCGCATCAGTCGTAATAATATGTCGTAAATAAGGTTCTCCCTATCCTTAGCCGACGGAGCGTTGTGGTTACAGCTTAGTAGGTATTGAAATTTTAGCCTGTTCAAGAAGAGAAATTGCCACAGATCTTTCCTTAAGTGGAGTGAAATCAGGGAGCGTGGAGCTTCATATCTTAATAACGTGGGACGAGGGAGAGCTAATGCGGTTCTAAAGCATTTATTTATTGCAGTCCTTGGTTTGTTGATGTTTTTGTTTGATGTCCAATCATACAGAGTAACTCCATGTTGAATGTTGCCCATGGAAAGAAATTTACAGATAGAGAGCGTTTGCTCCATGTAAGGTCCCTTGCTTTGGAAACAGATTAACTTTAGTAAATTATTAAAATTGTTTAATATGTTTATTCCAGTGAAGATTCTTGGTGAAAGGTTAACCGAGAATTCGCATTTCTTCTTCGCTGTTTATATGTATGGGCCTTTTCAGAAATGCAACATTGCACTGCATATGTTACGCAACACTGATTAGTTGACGCTGTTGTTGCAAGACAGCTGTTGCAAATGCGTGTTTGTTGCTTATTTTGGTTGCAATTTAGAACGCGATAACATTGCAAATGGAAAAGTATATAATAAATTTAATTTGTGAATTAGATGATATTCCAAGGGAGTCAAAAATTTGTAATTTGCAAAGAAAGAAGCTTTTAAAATATAAAAATAGAAATTTATTACTGCAAAAATTATGCGGGAAGAAACGAACAATTCCAAAAGTTTTGGAATATTTTGAAGTCATCAAACAATATCCGGATGATATTTTTTTTGATCACTTTCGTATGAACCGATCAACATTTCAAGTAAGCATTTCCTGTTTATCACTTCTTTGCTCATATTAAACTCAGGTTTCTGCTCTTTTATTTTTTCCAAAACTTTACCCCACAGTAGTGACTTTTTCTTTTTGCCTGTTACGAACTCCGCCTCCATTTCCAAACGTGTTGCAATTATAAGCTTTGTGCATTTTCTATCAACCTAGACTCTAAAAAATATAAATATAATAAAACTATTATATTTTCGACCTTTAGTAATTTTAATTATAACTTATTATTTTTAAGCTTAAAAAATAAAAAGACCTTAAGTTTAAAAAATAATTAGTTATAATTAGAAATAAAAATAATTAAAAAATTTAATACTTACTCATTCTCTGCATAAGCCATTTTAATACTGCACGTTTTTAGTCTGTTTGCGCAACATATGCTTGATTGTTGCATTTTAGAACATGTGACGATTGCAGTGTTGCCGAAAGTTGCAATACCGAATGTGATGCGCAACATATGCAGTGCAATGTTGCATATCTGAAAAGGCCCTATATCTCTTAGTTTAATGACAGTTTCTTAACTGTTTCTGCCATAGATAAATTATCTATGGTTTCTGCGCTTGCAGACGTATTGCGGTATTGCGGAGCTTCTGCCCTTTGCCCATCGTTGTTTAGATTATTTACCGCTGTCAATGCTTCTCCAGAGGCAACTACAAATATATTGTCCGCATAGATCTGTACGTAATAAATACCCGATAGGTTGTCCACAGCATTTGACAAGGAGTTTCCATATGTGGTGTAAAGGAGTACTGAGATAGGAGGTTTTTGCGGAACACTGTTATCAAGTTGGTAAGATAATGACACGAAACGGTCATTATTCACTTTCATAGCTTAATTGGTAGGAAAAAAATTTAGGAGTCTTATAATTATATTGGCACATTCCAGCCATCAAATTCCCAAACAATGTCTGTCTTTATAACGCGGTCAAATGCTTTTTCAATATCTTCCGACAATATTAAAGTATGGTTTTTTCATATTAAGCCGCAAGGTTTTTTCAAATTAGTGACAGAAGCTGTAAACACCGCGTGTTGGTATAAAGGCATGCTGATTTATGCTAAGTTTATTTTTGTAGAACTTCCAAAATCTTGATTTAAATTGTTATCGATGCAAATTGTAATAAAAACTGTTTATTGTTGCGTTTATTCCTTTTAATAAACGTTTTTTTTATTTTGAGTTCTTTTATTGCAAACTTAGAGTGTTAAATTAAGTTAAATGATTTATTTACTTTCAATACACATGAAATGAAGACAATGGTAACTTTGTTGTCTTTATCCGCTAATGACAACTTGAAGTAATTCATTTGCCCAGCAAATGGTACTTATATAGTTGTTTTAAGCGCTGGAACATGAGATGTTAGGCTTATCAGAAAGTCTTATTTGCTATTGTAGGTAGACAATATACAAATTTGCACTTTTCTAACTATTAAATATATTTTGTAAGAACAATGGAATTAAAAAAGACACCAGCAAAAATATAAAGAAAGACAATTGTGGCTTCTATCAAATCCTTTTGATTTCCCACAACTCATTTAATCTTTTCTAATAAATAGTTAATGCAAAAATAATTTATTTTAATAATAAAAAGGCACGAACTATATGAAAACAATAACGACGATGTTTTATTCGATTCTTTAACAAAAAGAATATATTCTTATAATATGGAGAGTTCGGCCAAATGAGTCAACCGCCGGAAACAGAAGTTAATTTAAATACAAAAAAGCAAAAACCAAAGTCCATAAAATTTATATAAATATTGTTCATATAACAAGTTAATATATTCGTTGCAAATGGATATTTGTTGCTATTTTGTTATACTTAAAACACCGTTTACGGCCAAACCATATCGATTGCACCATAACAAAGATCACTGCTTTGTCACTTTGAACTTAAATCAGGAAAAAGAAAAAACTTCATGCTTTTTTTTAATTAATCAGTATATGCAGTATGCTTATTTACTTATTTATTTATTATATATAAGAGATTTTATATATAAAGATGAGGTTGAGAAGTATAATTAATGACACAATTGCATATACGACTGAATGTGTTTACTAATATTATAGGTAAAAGAAAAACGGGTACTATTTTGAAAACTTAGTTTAAAAATAACATTAAAGATCAAAAATAACTAAATGTTAGAAATATTCATACAATTCTAATAACTTGTTTTTTTTTATTTATTTCTCAAACTATTTATAAAGCCATTTTGCGGCCCTCTATTGAAATCTCTACAGCTCTGCGTGATCCACCCTTTAGTTTTTTTTGATCCATAAACTTTTTCATATGCTTTTCAAAACGATTTGGTTTTCGTTTTTGTGTTTCTGATACCGTACCCTCCACCGTTGATTTGGGTCGAACCAAATAGTCTTTATTTGATGGTAGTGGTACGCGAGCACGGGCAATCCACCCAGGATCTCCTGGGCCTAAAGGTTTTTCCTCGCTTGTTGTTAGGGCAGAATGAAGTCCTTTACGTTTTTTAGATGTTGATGGTTCTGGTTCAGGTGTTTTCTTACGAGTATTATGAATTTGGCGCATGTCTCTTTCCTGTCGTTCCTCTTTAGACATGGCCTTAAAATCGCAACTCAGGTTGAAAATAGGACGGGCCCATTCCGATATTAAACGGCCAGCTCTGTCACGATTTTGTTTTGTCTCTTTTGGATGTTTATACAAGTACATGACAGCTTTTCCGATGCCCGACTGTTTAAGATAACTTTTGTCAATGGGTGGAAACTATAATGAAAATTATTCCCAACTTTTATTTTAATATTTGCTGCTTCATTTTTTAAACTTTATACCTACATCAGCTAATAATTTTATAATGCTTTCTCTTATTTGTAGGCACGGTAAGCTCTTGTTAGGTAGTGGTGCCAACCAATCTGTTAGTACATTAAGGATGTTATGTTCCAAGAAAGCCAATTGCAAATCTTTTTTAATCAATTGTGACATGCATTGCTTCAAAATTGCTATCTTTTTTGTAGCTGGTTTACCTTCTAAATTTAATTGACGATCTTCATCCGAAGCACTTTTCATATTCATAATAAGCTGATCGATAAGATCATCATTGTCATTGATCAAATCAATGTCACGTCTGCGGCGCTTAAAACGTTTTTCTTCTTTTTTGCGTAATAGCATGGCATCGAAATCGGAAATAAAACTGTCATTCCTAAAAATACAAAAAGAGTAAATAAGCAGAACATATAACTATTAAATTGGTATTTACCCTCTATCATGGTCTATTGGTATGTTTTCATCATCTGAACTATCTGCTACTTTTTGACTATCGCCCTGAGTATCCCCCTCTACTTCTTTATCAACTTTATCATCATCGTCGTCCTCGTTATCAGTATCTGTAATTTTTGGTCGTTTCTTTTGAGTTATAGAAGGATCGCCTTCTCCTGTATTTAATATTTTTTTATTAATTTTATAAAATAAAAAATGAATATGTACCTTCCGAGTCACTTAGAACGTTACGTTTGTGTGCTTTCTTAGCTTTTGATGTGGGAGATATAGAACCACTACGCGATCTTGATATAGACCTTGATATAGAACGAGATTGAGATTTGTTTCGAGACCTAGATCTTGACCTGGATGATACTGATCCACTATGCGAGCGTGATCTGGAACCTGATGCAGCAGACCTCGAGCGAGATCTTCTGCTACTTGATCTTGAACGATTATGGGAGCCACTATGTGAACGTGAACGAGAGTTGCTGCCGTTGCGTCTATGTCTAGATCCTGATCGTCTAGAATTACTTCGCGAGCTTCTAGAACCACTTCGTGATCGCCTTGATCCGCTACGAGACCGGGAACCAGACTTCGAACGACTGTGTAATCTCGAATTTAAACGTCTTGAACCTGAATGGGAGCGTTTAGAATCAGAACCCGAACGTGATCGTCGTGAACCTGAACGGGATCGCCTTGAACCTGAACGTGATCGTCTTGAACCTGAACGGGATCGCCTTGAACCTGAACGGGATCGTCTCGAACCCGAACGGGATCGTCTTGAACCCGAACGGGATCGTTTTGAACCTGAACGGGATCGTTTTGAACCTGAACGGGATCGTCTTGAACCCGAACGGGATCGTCTTGAACCCGAACGAGACCGTAATGAACCCGAACGGGATCTTCTTGAACCCGACCGGGATCGTCTTGAACCCGAACGGGATCGTCTTGAACCCGAACGGGATCGTCTTAAACCCGAACGGGATCGTCTTGAACCCGAACGGGACCGTCGTGAACCCGAACGAGAGCGTAGTGAACCCGAACGGGATCGTCTTGACCCCGACCGGGATCGTCTTGAACCCGAACGGGGTCGTCTTGAACCCGAAAGGGATTGTTTTGAGTCCGAACGGGATCGTCTTGAAGTTGAACGGGATCGTCTTGAACCTGAACGCGAACGTCTTGATCCTGATTTAGACATCGGAGATCCTGATCTTGATTTTCGAGAACCACCAACTGGTTCCTGCAAACCTGACCTAGATATCATTGAGTCAGTTTTTAACCTTCTTGATACTGAATTGGAACGACTACGAGATCTAATGTCCGGTTGATTTGTTTTCGATTCACTTCTAGGACGCGGAGAGCCAGAACGGCTCCGATGTGACCCATTACTTGAATGTCTTTCTAGGGAACCACGTGACAAGCTGCAACTTTTTGATTTCGAATTGCTGCGATCTCGTTCACGACTGTGACTACGGCTTTTAGAAAAATTTCCATTTTTCTGAGGACTTTCGCTACGACTTCGTGATTTTGAAATTATATCACTATTCTTTTCATCTACAGCTTCCGTCGTGTTACACAGTGTTGCGTCACCATTAGGACTTGCGGAACGAGACCTAGACCTTGATTTACTGGATCTATTGTTATTTTTTAAAACACCTGTTTCAGGGCTTGGAGAGCGTGATTTACTTAATCTTGTTTCTTTTGAAAGTTTGCGTTCGTCCACCTCAGGCGACACCGTTTTGCTTCGACTTTTAGATTTTACTGCTTTTTCTGGAGAAGTGTAAGGTGGATGATCATGGTCTGTGGATGTATCTACTTTTTCATTACCATGGCATTTAACTGCAAAGTAAAAATTTTAGGTAAAACACGGTACCTAACCTCAACTTCAAGGATAAATATATTAAAAAGACAAACATAACTTACCCATTTCCACAGACGTCATTTTATTTTTAAATACAAAAATGCCGGGGAACTGCTTTATTCAATTTTTTTCCTTGGATTTGTGATAAGCTTTTCCAGTTTTACTCCTCTAATAATTTTTTCTTCAACAGAGGATGCTACTTCTATAACAATAGGGTTTCTTAGGCATCAGCTGTTGAAAATTTGCAAAGCGGCCGAAATGTTGGCGACCATGCATGCTCCAGGTTGCCAGATGTCATACTAAATGTGCAGAGATAATTGCTTTTTATTAGAAGTTGAAATGAATTTTATTACAATTAAATTATTTAATTTTTAGAGACAAAGTTGCCCAGTTTGTTACGGCTTTCCCAATTAAAATTATGTTTTAAGAAAAAATAATTTTAAACGATCTGCGATTTATTTAAGCATGCAAAATAATATCAGACTCCAGTTTAAATGTAATATATTAATATTTTTAAACATATTCCGATGACGTGAAGATAAAAACTTCTTTTGTTTTTCTTTCGCTCAATGAAAACACACCAAAAATTAATTTAAATTTTAAACAAATTGAGCGTTATTTGTAGAGTTTTGAGTTATCCTGCTGCCTAATCGTTGAGATGTAGCGTTTTTAAGCAAGGATATACTATATAAATGTCTATATAAATTGGCACTTCTTTTACGACATAGGAAATCACAAAATATCAGTAACAGTTTTGTAAGGTTTTTGCAAAAATAAGGATGAAATATTTTAACTTGTCCTCGTTTGTAAAACTGGGCAAGTAGAAACAAAATGAAGCAATTAAACATGGTTTAGATTTTTGATTCCGTTCCGTTCAGTTCATGTTTTTTCTCAAAAAAATTGTCTACGCAAAATTCTATGCATCGAGAATTGATGAAAATCTTGAGATATAACTAAAAAAAAATTAAAAAAAATGTTTATATAATCTATTTTCATAGCACTTATGAACTAGGAAAGAGTTTAATAATTTATTACTTACTTACTTGAATAAAACTTTTTGGAACAACGTGAAGAGCGCTGAAGAAGATAATAACGATAGGGGTTTTATCATTCCCTTTAAGTCTAATCACATATAACAAACTAATTTAAAATATAATTTACTTGCGATTAGAAAATTTTATTTCTTTCATTTTTTTCTTAGTTTTTCAAATATGCCACTATTAAATTAAAACTAGTATAAACGGAACCTTTTAGTGGTATGAAAGACTCGCCACATTTAACGAAATTCGTCGAATTAAAAAGCTTTGGGACAGCTGATTAAATTTAATGTTGCTATTTTGTTTTATTTACGTTTTAAAATCTGTCAACACTGCTGTCAGATAAGAATTTATTTCCCTTAGGGATTTTTTTTGCTTTTTGCAAATTGTAATATACTGATAAAAATTGAAACATAATTTTACTGTTGCAAATTAATTAGAAAATATAGACAACTGGTTAAATAATATATACAATAATTGATATTCAAACTAGAGTAAATATCCAAAATTGAAAACAAATAAATGTTCCTCTTTTGTCATCGTTTGGTCATTGTAAAATTTTTAACGTTAAAATAATAAACCAGTTGATTAGAAAACTTTGTATAGTGCGTTTATATAGCAATCAAAGTAAAAAATTAAGCGAAAAGTGAAAATTAACAGGCAATTTAAAGAAGTTGTTTTAGCCAGGCTTAAAAACAACAACAATGTTAACTATAACATTAAGTTAGGAGATAAGAAAATATTACGTGGTATACCGACATTGTATGTTTGAAGCCATTCATTCACAAAACAAAGAGTGATATTTATATGAATAATTGTAAAATTAAGTTAACGCCTTACAAATAAACTAAAAAGGAATTAAAGCGAAAAAGTAATTTGTTTTAAAACTGGAGAAGTGGAAAAGAACTCGCTCCTCAACCAAACGCATGGATCATTTAAATAAGGGAGGGGGAGGCGTTGGTGGTACGTCAACTCCTGATAAACCGTCTATTTTAGAAGGTATTTACTGTTAATTTTTTATTTTTAACATTTACTTAAGTACATTTTAAAGGTAGAAACAACAAAAGAGGAAGGTTTAGCAAATATTCTCTTGATAAATTCGTAGAAGGTGTGTAAATCAGCACAGGGATATACATATATATTCTAAATATACGCATTTTGGTGTCGCAACAATTTCTAAATATATCTTAAAATAATTTTATTTATCAAATAAAAAAAAGAGAAACCTAAACATATTTAAGTGAAGCTTTTCCGACCAAAGCAAAACACCCCAGCGTGATATAAATATGCTCTAAAAAGAGCGGTTGCTCATTTACTTTGGGTAATAACCATCTCAAGTTTTCATATAAAGATGAACGTTCGATTATGGTATCTTTAAATTTAATGAATATTTTCTTAAAGAAATGCTAAATATTTTTGTTAGCCAATAAAGATACGACGACTTTCTATATCAGTACGCTACAATTCGAGAAAATATGCATTTGTTAATTTTAGGGGTTTACAGATCGCCCAGTAGTTATGAATCGGAATTCTGTGATGCATAGAGGATATATGTGAGAAGAATATGGATATAATTATTACTGAAGATTTTAACATAGATTGCACGGGAAATACCTTTTATAGAAATAAAATCGAAGGACAATTGAATGGTAATAGCATGAAACAGATAATGCGTGAATATACTCGAGTGACGAGAACATCAAGAACGTTATTGATTATGTTATTACAAACAATTCTGAAATAACCGCCCAAAATTATTGTCGGAATAGAATATCAGACCATGAAATGATTAAATTACTAATGAAGGATGGTGGAAAAAACCCCAAGGGATGGTAACACTTCAGACATTTTTAAAAATGATAGACAAAAATTTACAAGAGAACTAAGTGAGAGAATATGCTTTCGGGTGGATATAGATATCAATCGAAATGTAATAATGTTTGATAAATGCATGGAAGAGACAATACAAAAGATTACTTTTAGAAGAATATGGAATAATCAGAATGTAGTCAATGATTTAATGGTTTAATGATGAATTGAAATTGCTAGGTTGGAAAACACTGCAGCATATGGGCAGCATATACCTAGATTAATAAGAAATCTATGTAAGGTAAAAATGGAAAATGAAAATAGCAAATATATTAACGGCATGATAAACAATGCAAAGGACAAAAACAAATGTGAAGGGGAAATAAAAACATTAGTGTTAAGGAAAACCAAGAATGTGATAAAATCTGTGATATTTAATAATCTTAACAAATATTGTGGAGATTATTTGTGCGATAACGGACTCAATTGAGGATGTGCAATACACTAGTCGTTTGCATATGTTTAATCGGCGATTCAAATTTAATACAGGGACAATTTTAGATGTTAAGAATATAGTAAAAAATTTAAAGAACAAACCTGATTACTGTAAAATAAGTAATAAAAGTATTCTTGAAATTGGTTTATAATAGGGAAGATTTTGGTTGAAATTGTGAATGGATCATTGGTAACGGGACAGTTTCCAGAAAACTGGAAGGAAACCATGTACCCCAGCTGAAAAAGTGAAGGGGACGAGGGACGCTCCATAAATATGCTTAAGATATGTGAGAAAATAGTAAAAGGGCAGCTGAAACAATATATGAGAGATAATAAAATTTTTGCAGAATATCAATCGGGTTTTAGAAGGAAATTTTCGTGTGAAACGGCTGTAAATTTTGTTATAAATCGTTGGAAAAACATTGAGAGAAATAGAAATTTCGTGGCTATATTTTTGGACTTTAATAAATTTAATTTAATTTTGTTATAAATCCTTAGAAAAACATTGAGAGAAATAGAAATTTCGTGGCTATATTTTTGGACTTTAATAAAGTTTTGAGACTATTGAAAGAAAAATTTTGATTCATAAACTGTATATGTATGTTATCAGAGACGTAGAGCTCGAATGGTTTAAATCATAGCTGGAAAATAGAAGTCAGATCACTAAAGTTAACAGGGTTCAACATTAGGTGCACTACTGTTTATCATAAACTTTAACGATATGTCGGTTATACGGATAAATGTGAGGTTGTATTATATGCGAACGACACACTCATATACACAAAAGGATCTTTAGGAGAAGAGTGTCGGAACAATATGACACATGATATGAACAATGTTAATACAAACAAACTAAATTAAATGTAAAAACACTAAAATACTAGAGATAAATATGAATAGCGGAATATCGTTTAAAATTTGTTGAAAGTAAAAATGTCTGGGATTTGTAATAGATCGAGAAAAAAAATATGTGAATCACAACGAATCACTCGAATTTAACACTCTCAGTTATGTACATAAGCTTACACATGGTAAAGCTCCGAAATATCTATGTTAACAGATAGAATATATCGGTGAAATATAAACGTATATACTACGGAATACAGAAGACATCATGTTAAAGACTACTATGTGAAAAATGTTTTGAAAGTGAAGCCGGTGTTAAACAACTTGTACGCGGTAGAACTACTATTTCAAAAACCTTTAGTATGGTTTTATATTTAATGCGACCCATATTTTGTTCCTCACAAACAACACACCAAAACACACATATGATGCAGTAGGTTCCCAAATTATCATACTGCTGTTACGATGTCTGTGTGGATGATATTTTTTGGATAATTTTTAAAAATGTAATGTACCATCAGTAAATATAATACAATTTACTGGTGCAAACTAGTTTTAGAGGTGGAATGTGAATTTACTATTGAAATTTTATTGTTATTTAATATGACAGATCATGCTCTTAAAATATCAATAATGGATTTGCCAGCAAATAAATTCTTCAAGTGCGAGTTAGACTTCCCTGCCAGTTAAGAGCCATTTTTTATTTTTATATTTTATTTTATTATTCACTTTTCGAAACTTATATTAAACTTATGTTAAACTATTACATCTATATATATAAAAAGAAGTGTACATTGTATTGTCGTTCCATAACTCTAGAACGGCTGGGCCGATTAGGCTCAAATTTTTTTTCAGTTGTTCGTAATTGCCAGGAGAATGTTAGTACTAAAAATTTTTGGAGAACCATACGGAAAAGCCGGGAAATTGGAAAAATCGAAAATTAATTTTTAGTATGGAATTTTGTGTGCAATTGTTCCGTTGTAGCTTTTCGAATTGCAAAATAGAAAACCCTTAGTGGAAAACTCGGAAAATTCCTGAAAAACGTGATTCGGCAGAATTGCATTGAAATTACGATTTTTCCACAAATCAAATCAACAACATTTATGGTATATTTCAATCTGGGAACATTTAACTTCTATTACAAGTCGAACTATAACATAACATAGCACTTTTAAGGTATTCTCTACACGAAAGATTAATTAAAATTAAGTAAATCCAATTTTTTCGTTATTACTATTGCAAAACAAAGTTTGCCGGGTCAGCTAGTATTATTATAAATATATTTGTCGTTCGATCAAAAATAGAATTATGAATTACAAACCATTTTGAACTTGAACAAACAAATATAAACACAATTCCAAAATTAGATAAATTATATTATATTCATCCTAATATAAAATTGTTGCAAATGTGTTATTGCAAAACTGTACATGCAATAAAGTTATCACCGATTTCCTGCGAAATGTTATTCATTTCGATATTTTACAATAGTGTTATCCGATAAATGTTATTTTAGAGTAAATTAATTAATTAGTGTATTTTTAAATTAAATTAAAACTTTCAAGTGTCACATCTAATTCAAAAAATTCATCTTTTCGTCTGATTAATTTTAAGTAAGTGAGTTACTATGAAGTCGATTAGCATATCAGAATTTCAGGGCTTCAGAAGTGTGACGGTATTTTAAAGCTTATACAACCGTTTGCAGTTTGTTTTTGTGAAAATTCAAAATTGTTAATTTTTTAAAACATTGTTGGACTTTTTTCAAACAGTTTATGGAGTGTATTGTAAAAAGGTTTCTTGTTGTTATTACATTCTCTCCCCTCTTATCACAAACTTTTATCATATTTATTCAAGACATTAAAGTAACTACTTCCGGCCATGCAACAAATTGACACACGTGCACATAAATTTGTTGAATATTTCTTGAAGTCATTGTGTTCTGCAGTTATGACACTACAATTCAAATAACATTCCATAAAAGAACACTCTTTTTATCTTTAATTGATATGTTAGATTATTATAAACAAAATATCATGCACAAAGGTATTTATAGATAAAAGTAATAATCTTCTTATCTGTTTTTAGAAATTAAAATGAAAATACATTTTCATTAATACAAAACTATATAGTATTTGATATATTTTTTTGTAAAATTGCCTTACCACTGCTTTTTTAATTATTCACCCTTATTCTTTTTGGTGACGGCAACATCGTCGTCGACTTTGAGGTAACATCACTTAAACAGAACACCAATAATTTGTTTTTCCCTAACAGTCTTAATAAAATATAGTACACATATCTAATATTTGATAAGCTGATTTATTTGTGTACTATTTTTGATAAAATTGTTGTGAAACAATTTTAAACTGTGCCCCTGTAGGCTAGTAGGTAGTGTACTAGCTTGTCAGTACGGGGTTATACGTTCGATTTCCAACAAAAACTTTCGCTGTTTTTTTTCACTACACAAATAAAAATTGACTGTCGGTGGGGGTGCTCAGTGATGAAGGCATGGTCACTGGCCGCTGTGTTGTCTTATACGGCAGTTAATTTCCGTAACTATCCCTCTACTTTCACCACCTGCCTCATTTCTTCTCTATCCCTTTCCTACTTCTCTAAAAAAAAAAATAAAATCTGTTTTAAATTAAACCTAAAATAAATTAAAAATCAAAATTAATTAAAATCAAAATGTTCAGCCCATAATTTTTTACCGTCCTTTTTTTAATTAAAATTTTAAATCGCGCCAAATCTGTAAAAAGAATTATGTCAAACATGTATTTATAAAGAACTACCTTTTGCCATCCATCACTCATTCTATTTAGTCGGCCAAGAGCGTTTAGGGCATTCGCATTACTTTCCCATTGTTCCTTAAAATTAGTAGGATCACTGCCTCTTCGAAATCCCCTGCTAGGTGATGGATTTTTTCTCAAATTGGTTGGGGTTGGTAATTTTAATTTTTTCCATTTTCTATTTTATTTGTAATTTGTTTTTGAAGAATAGACATAAATTAGTTCTGACGAGAATAAATCCAAGTAGCTTTGCTTTATTAATATAAATTGAATACTTCGCAAACTCGACTAATTACAGTTGAAATCAAGGTAATGACACAATTAATGCTCTTAGTATTTTTCAAATTATACAACCTTTAGTATTGTTTTGTGCCACACCTACCTCAAAACCTGTCGATTTAAAATATAAATGCTCACATACACACAAACGGACAATAAATAAATAGCAGACAATGGTTTAATTACCATGCTCAATATTTGTATTTTACACGTTAGATCTCTTAAAGATTTGAATACCTGCCAAAACTTTTAAATTTAAAGCAAACCTCTGAATATATCAAATTACCAAAAAAATGGATTTACCTCATTTTTAAAATAAAGGGCTAATATTCTACACATTCTCAATAAACGTTAGTTATTCAAATGTTATTTGATATGAAAGATAACAAAACTGTTATTCCGTTTTAATACAATCTATGTGATTTTTTATTATTATAAACGAAAATTATATGAGCAACAAAATATGTAATCAGTCTCGCTTTCTGTCGCTAATGCCATAATCGTACATAAACATAAAATATTTCAAATAAAATGATTCATTCCTTAACCATTTAAGCGATTGACTAGTAGGGGTTTTGGTTTGAAAAAATGAAACATTGAATTATCAGGGGTTGCTAATAGAGATCGATGTTGAAGTTGTCCTAAAGTATTTGTTCCGTATCACCATATATAGGATTTGACTTATGATGATCTTTAAGTAAACAGTGTTACACCTCTGTTCACTCAGATTTCAAAACAAATTTGGCAGATATTTAAATGCATTGTTAAGTTTTATGAAAAGCCGAGAAAAAGAAATTAAAATATACGTCCGTGACCAAAAAACGCATGTTTTGTAAGTGCAAAAAGCTAAAGTTGTTTGACCATGTTCACGAAGATTTTCGCCTTAAAGTTTAGTTACAACAAAATGCATAAGTTCGTTTCTGAAAATAAATGCGGCTGAAGGCACTATATTTTCAGCGACAGCGATATAAAGATATCATCGATAGTGGAGTAAATTTGCGGTAGAGGTAATCAAGTTGCAAGTATGTCGGAGTATTTTGTGAAAATATCTTAACTTTAAAGCATATTTTTAATCTAAAAAATGAAAACGAAAAACAAATTGTCATAACTTTAGATTCTGATATAGGAATCTTTCCTTTTATTTATGTACGATATAAAAGACTGGGGGGAAAAAAAACCTTTTTTACATCGGCTGTTTAAAAGTATATCTTTATAATTATATAAAAAAGTCTGCATTATATTTAGCAAACATTACAGTCTTCCTTGCTATTTTAAGTAAAAACAATTTGCAATTTTTATTATTACAAAAATTAAAAACTTAATTGCATGCTTTATAAACATAAAATGTTTTGTTCATTCATTGTTTGTTACTTCTTTATTAAAAACGAAATGCCTTGCTGAATTCAATGGAGAAAGTATTAAAAAGCAAATAAAAATAAATTATGTTTATAAGAAAATATTGCAATAACTTTCGAATTTTCTTTTAGCCTTTAATTAAATAATCATTTATTATAAGGCACTGATTAAGGCTGCTCAAGACCATTAATTTCAGATCTATTCAGCTTTTTTGCAAATAAGGCTTAAAGTAAATTTTTGTTTATTTTTGTATATTGTTACAAAGATAATTTGTTAAGTTTTAAAAGATAGTTTTCTAAGAAATCTTATACACACAAGAAATTCTACGAAATAAGATAACAGAAAACAAAAACAACTAACACAGAACAAAAACAAACAAACACAACCAAGCATTTTAAAGTAGAATATAATTTTATTTGCGAGAACCGCTTGAACCAGCTAATAAGCACCACTTGTTGGGCATATGAATTAATTCAAGTTAGGTCATCAGTGAGAAAAGACAACAAAGTTGCCATCATGTTTATATTGTGTGTATTGAAAGTGAACAATTGTTTAACTTATTTAAAAATCTAAAAGACCTCAATATAACAAAAAGGAATAAGCGTAACAATACATGTCCGAAAATTAGACGTAAATAATAATTTCATGAAATAGTTATTCATATAAAAAACATATTTTTTCAATTTCTTCTAATTTCAAATTTGTTAAATTCCCAATTACACCTGAAAAAAGTAATATTTAGCTAACAGTTTTTATCACTCATAGGGAACTAAATGTAAAAACGGCATCAAGTATACATATATTTGATCAAATATTTGTTATAATTACGATAAATAAGAGTATTTAAGCCCTTGTAACTAGAAAACTTGATAAAAATATAGACTGCCCTTATGTGCAAATGAATGTTTTAATATTTATTAAATTTATTAATATTAGATGAGTTTGGTTAACTATTTACATACATATGTATATAAATTGTTAGGTACATTGATTTATTTTCCAATAACTAAATAAAAACTTTAAAAAACGCTGACACCCATAAAAGTACGCGTGCAAGTTCATATAAAAGTTCTATTGGTGCTAGATATAAAAGAATTATTGCTGCTGTTATAATTTATTTTTTATTTGATTTGATTTTGTTTATTACTTTTGGAATAAAATATATCAAAATGCAAATGACGGTTCGTTTTAGTTGTCAATTTTTTACAAAATAAGTTTCGATTTCTTTGGCAGTTGTCGCAAAGGGAAAATTATATCTTCAATTCAATTTAATTCTTTATTTATGTAATATTGTTTGTAAACATTTATTTTGTGAGTCTTTTACAAAGAGTTTAGGATTTAATTCTCTTCTGCTTAAATATAGTGTTAAAAAATTTTTATAATAAATATTAATAAATATGTTTTTTTCTTTTTTAAGATCTTTTTTTTATATATTTTTTTCTCTTTTCAATATTTCGCTTTCCTTTGGAAAGCTTCTTTAGGAAAAAATTTTTTATATATTTTTGAAAACAAAAAAAAAAAAAAAATATAAAAAAAAGATCTTAAAAAAGAAAAAAACATATTTATTAAAGATAAAAAAGGTCGTTTAAAAACTATAAAAATTATATAATAAATATTATTAAAAAGTAAGTGGGAAGTTATCAAAACATCTTTACAGAATAATTTTTGGTTTAAGATAAAAAGTTAGCGTTTTATTTAAAATTATGATGAGACCAGCTCATTGATATGTATGAAGACTGAAGACATATGTTTTTAAAATTTATTGTCAATCAGTCGATTCTGTGTTTTACAAGTTCAACGTTGGCTAGTGTTGTGTGGAGTAGTGCCAATGCAGATTGTAGATCATTTTTGCGCAATTTATAGCTTTTGATATGACAATGTGCTGATGTGGACCAGACTGGAGCAGCAAAAAACACCATTGCGTGAAATATTGCCTAAAATATTAAAGTTTTATTATTTATGTTATATTTATGTTAAGTTTGGATACAATAACCTAATTAATTGTTAATACATGTCACGTGGTCCTTAAACTTAATTTTATTTACATCTTAAATGCTCATCTATTATATCCGTTCTTTAGTTTTTTTTCAGCTTTGCTTTTTTTAATAGTTTTTCATACATTTTGTATGCTTAGCTTTTGAATTATGTTTTTCGTTTTACTAAATTTTTTTTTGAAAATTAGTCTACTTAAAACTTGATTTTTTTGATGAAGTATAGCGTACTTTAAATCATATTATTCGAAATATTCTGGGGATTCTCAATAGCGTATTCGAAGCTTAGTCATCAAAATGATTTTATTTCGGCACACTGCTTTGGTAATCGTTCTTTGATTCTTTAAGGGCGGAAAAAGTTTAAGTAACCATTTCTTAAAATCAGTTTTGTGAGATTAAAAACTTATATATTACCTTATGCACGTAAGACAACAACAAATTTCTAGTTACAAACTGCGTAGAAATTTTTTATACGCAAACACAACAACTATTAAGTATGCTGTTTACTAAGTGCGTAGTATACTAAGAAAACTTATGCACGCAAGACAACAACAAATTTCTGTGTACTAACTGCGTAGAAATTTTATACACACAAGACAACAAGAAATCTGTATGCTGTTCACCATCTGCGCAGTATCCTAAGAAAACTTATCTGCACAAGACAACAGCAACTATCTTAAAATAAATTCTAGGAAGAAACCTTGTCATCATAAAAACAAAAACAAAAATACACAGGCATACAGGCGCCTATACATTGAATGAACAACATACAGCAACATGTGAAACAAAAGGAGTAGAAGATTTTAATTTTTCTAGACTTTTAATGGACAAATATAAAAGGGCAGCGTCTGAATGGATAGTTAGTCAATGTAAAAATAAACCTCGTAAAGTAACGACGTGCATCTTAAGTAAATTGTTCTGTAGTGTCAACTTTGTGTGTAGTTAAAGTAAATAAACTTGCAATTAATTTAAAAACTCTAAAATCTGGTGTTATTTTGCAATAAAGAACTCACAACAAAACGTTTATAAAAGGTATAAACGTAACAATATATATATATATTTACATACTTTTATTTTCCATAGGGCAAATATTTTCGAAATATCCTCTTGTCCACATTTCCATATAACGTCTTTACACCTCGGTTTTAAAATAATTACTCTAGCGTTCTAATATGGAGATTTTGGCTTTTTTTTGGATGTAATTTACGACACGTGTTGATTTAAGTCTTTTACAATGCCTTTTAAAACATTTTGTAGCATTATATAATTAGTATCTGCGTTCTGATTATATTTTATGCTTTGTAAAGTAGTTGCTGAGTTGATCATTTCTTAATTCCCTTAGTTTTACTTTTAATACGTTAGTTGCGCTGTTTATGCTTGACTTATTTTTCAGAGTTCTTATTATTTTCCTATTTCGTCTTAACCACCTGCTCTATCTTATCAGCTTTCTAATTTATGCCAATATTAACACTCTACTTTATCCATTTCTGGGTGTTTCATTCCTAAAAGTTTCAACAGCGTAGGTTTGTTTGTGCAAGACCTGCTGCTGCATGAACTTAGATATCTCCAGATTTCATCTGCAATAAACTTACATTTTAGTATAAACAAATAAATGTTTATCTTTCTCGAATTCTTTACACGTATTCGTAAGATTGGAAAAATTTTATTAGAATTTTTATTGAAAGATGAAAATTTAGTTTTTGAAAATTTTAATAGTATTGACTGACCATTAGAGCATAACGCGGCAATAAAATTGTCACGTAATTAATGTTCTGCGTGCTTGCGTGCGCATAATTTCTTGTATATTCAGTGCAGCTACAAGAGATTATTTCGGAGCAGTCAGATGTGCGGTAGTGTTTACTCTTGATTTATCTTTAGTCAGTCGAAATAAATTATTATGTTAAATTAGCATTAAAGCTGAACAAGAGAACTCAATGTTAAAAAATCAATTGGTTAAAACTATGAATTTACAATACATACAAAAAATTAATTTGAAAATTGAAAACTATGAATCTATTAAATTAGAAACATGCAAATCAAAAGGCAGGTGATCGCACAGAAAGTTACATGTTTATGACCTTTTGAAAAATATAAATATCATTATCAAAATCTGTAAATATTTTTGTTTTTGGTGCACTTCATGATTGTATAGTTGCTGTAAATATTGTGGCCATCATTATATCAACTTGTTGCTTAGTTAACCTGTTGCCATTGTTGTAATCTATGCTGTTTGTATTTTAATATTTAGGTTAAAGGCAATACTACACTTCAGTGCACTGTGTAACATTCAGTTTTTAATACCTTTTACTATGGCTGCCATAGCAAGGTAAGGCATTGGTACACGTACATGTATGTATATTTATTGATAAAGTGAATTGCAAATTTCTTGGTGTTTTTTATAAATTTTTTTAAATTTGTACTTCGAAATTAAACCTATGTAAATATCAGTTAGACAGGGTATCGTAGAACCGAATATAAGTGACATAAATATTTTAAAATAATTAAAATTAAATAATTAAATTGTATTATGCATATCGTATCATAACGGATAGACCCTTTTGAAGAAATAGCTGAAAGAAAAGAAACAATTACATATGTTTTACTTGAAAATTTTTAAAAAGGGGGGCTGATGGTGATTCAATTTTGCTAATATTCTTTATTTTCTTCGAATCGTCACAACTTCAGCGCAAAATATATTTTCACAGAAAATAACAAAAATTAATCTTTAATTCTAAACTTGACATTATTAAGTGTACACTTATTATTTTCTATTAATGTTTCTTCATTTCTTATTTACAGGAATTTTAAACAATTTGTTTGATGGCTTATTGGATAAAGATGAGACAGTACGGCTATCGATTCAATCGGCCTTGGTTAAAATTTTTGAAACACATCCGGAAAAAGCGACAGATATTTTAATAGAATACAAAGAAAAGCATCCAAAAATGTCAGAACAAACTCTGACAATTATTTTAAAGTACGCTTATTGAAAAAAAGATATTTGAAATAGAATATTTCATTTTCAATTATTTTCGTATCATTATAGAGCCATTGAAAAATTTGTGGATTCGAAAATCCCAATACCTTCGGAGGCTCATAAAAAACTCATCACTTTCACTTTAGATGAATTGACACGTTCGTCAGAACATGTTCCAAATATACAAGATCATGCTTTGGCTATTTTAGTTGCTATTGGTCGAAGCGATGATTGTAAGATGGTTATGGAATCCCTTATGGGCCGCACAAAAGAGGGTGCTGCAGCACATTTTATGGTAATGCAATGCTTAGGTCACTTAGCCTCTATAAATATACCCGGCGTGGTACCTTTCATTAAACCGATATTGGCTTTAACTCTACCTAGTATGAATGGTATTAAATCGGATCATGTTAAACAAGCTCATGCTTTTGGTATTTGATTTATTGTAACATAAACATTGAAAGAGTGGTTTATTATTTTTATATTTCAGCTATTGGTCGCTTTAGTGAGGCCTTGTTGGAACATTCTTCAGCTAATGCAACTTCTACAACTTCTAAAACTGATGAAAACAATGAAGTTAAATCGCCTACTGCCGCTGAAGTGGAAGCTTTATTAAATTGCTCTACCGAAATCTCGGTAGCCTATGATGTCCTTTTTAATCAATGGCTGCAATCCAGAGAACCAAAAGTGTGTGTAGAAATCTTACAAGCACTTTCTTCAATGTTTCCACTTCTGCCAATAGATAAAATCCAAGATCGTTCACCTCGTCTAATTCCACAAATTTTAGGTTTATACCGCCGCTCTATAGAAAGGAACTCGGTAACACAATTTTTGTCAGCCGTATTGAAAACCAATATTTCTCTTCAGCCCTCCGTATTGGATTCAGTTGCTGACCAGTTAATATCAAATCTGTTCGATTTAGTTTGTGTTTACCCTGATTATGAAAAGCCTCAAACAGTTAAAGGCCACTATGAAGTGTTAAGATGTTTCCATTTGTTGTCCAGTGTTTATGCCAATAAAATAATGGAAACTTTGCTTATGCATTTGAGGAACAACAGCGAACGAGAACGTATAAAAAGTTTATTAATATTGACACATCTGCTTAACACTTCTACAGTAAATATTGAAAACAAGCTACAATCGTTCATGGAGTGTTTAAAGCAAATGATTACGAGCGAGAAAAGTGTTAAGATGAAATTAACTTTGTTAAAGTGCATAGTAGCCTTAGCGCAAAAATCTTTAATCAAGGACAAAGAATTCGTTTGGTTTATAGTACGTTATAGTTGTAAATTTGTGAAGGTCAATCAGGAGTATGGATCTCTGGAAGAACATGCCAATTTTGTACTTTCTTGTGAGAATTCCTTATTTATGTTAGCTTCCACCGTAGGAACTATGGACGAATTGTTAAAAAGAGAATTATTAAATTATTTCGTTTTACTAGACTATACCGATATATGCGCTAACGTGGCCAAATGCCTAGCTAGTTTATTTGCTAAATCACCCAACATAGAATTCGAATTGGCACCAGAGGAAGAGGAAGCGGACAAAAAAGAAGGTGCTCTAGGTATAGAGGAGAATGCTGCAAAATCACCAGCACCAAATTTTGCTAAAAGTGGTAAAATTGTAGTACCATCTTCGGAAACAATATATGCCAGATGTTTAGCCTTATTGGGCAATTATCACTGCATTAAAAGAGCCACAAATATATTATCCTTCCTAAAATATTATTATCCCCATTTAAATCCAGAACTTACCAAGTTGTGGAACAAAAGTATTCCAGATTTGCTCTTGAATATAAATAAAGAAAGCTTGTACTTTACAAAGTTGACATTATTCATTACTGAAACCAATGAATTTCTTACTAAACATGATGAGCATTTTGCTGAAAGATTAGCAAATAAAATGTCAGAACAAATGAATATTTATCCTTTAGTGTTGCCACACAATGAATTCGTCATACCAACTTTAACCGCTGAAAGGGGAATGCTAATTAAAGCCATTGCTTTAACTCTCTGCCATGTTAGTGATTCCCAAATTGTAAGCGCTAAAATAGATTTAATTATTAACTCAGCGCGACAAGAAAAGTTGGATAAACATACAAAACACGCAGAATATGAGGAAAAAATAGTTCCATGTGCTCTAGCTATTGGTTACATCTCTCGTAAACATCTAAGTATATTAATAAAGAAGCTGGCAGAATTGGCTCATATTGGTGGCAGGAAACACTCAACTGGGTTCTTTTCAAATCTGCATTTTATTAAGGACACGCACAAGGAATTGGAAAACTTTAAGATTAATTTATTGGTGATAAAGGCGTTTGGACATATAATGAATGAAGCTGATCCCCAAGAATCTTTGAGCAATTTAGATGACACTATATTAAATTTTTTGATTCTGCAACTGACAAACACCAAAGATCAGTGCGTTATGTCAGCCATATTAAAAACTTTATTAAGTATTTGTAATCAAATGATAAATGCAAAGGAAAAAGTACCAGCTCCTTTAAAATATCGAAAACAAATAATGGAAGCCGTTTTTAGTATACCGATAGAAAAACCCTTTCATGATTTACCATTGCTGCCCATAATTTTAAAGTTGGGAACCGATTTCATTCGCATAGGAGCCGAAGAAGCCGTTGAATCTGTAGATGGTGCTGTCATATTTGAAATCGCCTGTAAAAATTTTTTTTCGTGCGCTCAAAACTTGAAAATGAAATTCGAATCTCAAGAAGAAGATGAATGTAATAGCTTTTTGGCTAAATACTTAAACGAATCGCTGCCCGAACTGAATCAATTAGTTAAAGTTATAATTGAGCAGGATCCTTCACCGTCAACACTAGATTTGATTATAACAATACTCGAGACCTGGATAAGAGATAAAAACTCAGAAGTTCGCATATGTGCTAGTCATGTCTACAACAACACATTGGATGTATATATTAAGTCAATGAAGATTGGCTGTGAGGCACCTTCAAAATTTAATCAGACTGGTCAAATGTTGGGTAAAATTGTTCCACGTTGTATCGACTCGAATGGTACTGTACGCCAAGTTTCAGTTGATATATTGCAAAAAACACTGGAAATTGCCTGTATTTATGAAACCCTAACTATTGCCGATAGTTCGACAGATTGGATTAAGGAAATCGAAGTGGTTAAAGATCAAATTATAACTGATGATCCAAAACAAATTTATAATCTTGCTGGCGAGGTTGCTAAAATTATTTCTTCACGTATTTCCAACTTTCAATATTTGCAATTTTGGTAAACAGTGAGATCGTTGAAGATATTTTACACTTAAAAATATTTATTTGTATTTTGTGATTTTCAGTAAAACTTTGCTGCAAAGTTTGAAAGATCCTGAACAGAGCTCGGCTATAGGAGCTTCAGTGGTTTTGAAATTTTTTATTCAACAAAAAGGTTCCGAGCTGTTTCACGCAATCCCAGATCTTGTTAAAGATTGTTTAGCGGTACGTATATATTCTCTAAAATGATTGTTTTTAAAACGATGACGATGAAGTTTCTTAAGTTGCTTAGTTTTATAAATACTCTAGGCTATTCATGGCTGTGATGTTAACCGTGCCAAATCTGGCGTACTTAAAGCTTTAGTAGCCTTAACCAAACATCATCCGAAGTTAGTGTCATGTGAAATGCTAGCACAGCAACTACCTTTTGAAGAGTGAGAATAAAAGAATTTTTAAAATATGTATACAAAATTCAATAATACCCATATAACTATTTCAGAAATATTGTGGAATATTGGCATTTAATCTGCACGGATGATGAGTTAACTGGTATTTTACTCGAACATTTCTTACAAATTCTCTCCTCATCGTGCTTATTTGAGCCAAATGAACCCTGTGTAGAAAGACAGAAAATTGCCAGCGTCCAGCCGTTTGCAATATTTTGTGCTCTTCATAAAATGATGCCATGCAAGGATTCAAAAGAGGTGTGTTTTTCTCATTGTTAATATTTTACTTACTTAATTTTTAACACGTGCTTTTAAATGTTTATATATGTAGCAATTACAATTGAAATTTCCGGAATTGTTTACCATGCTATTGACTTCATTGGCATCGTATACAAATTTAGCTGCTCCTATGTATACGGGCGTACGAAGCAATTCACCTACTTTAAATTCCAGCACAAGCAACTCACAGTCATCGGTCGCAAAAGTGAAATTCGGCTTTGTACCCAACAAAGACTCAGTAAAGCTTAATCCCTGTCAAATCATATTGGAAACATTTCAACAATTTTTAGACAGCTTAGGAATGGAACAAATTTCCACTGTTCTCACCGTACACACTCATTTAGCCTCTAGTACAGATCTTAAAAATTTTATTGAGTTACTAACACCTATGGCGATAGGACTATCGAACCAAATCGATATTGATTCTAATCAAATGATGAATATTGTAACTACTTTAAGTAAATATGTATCGTCACCCTACGATGGTCAACGTGTAGCAGCAGTGGGATTATTTTCCCGACTGGTACCTCTTAAACCAATTGGTGAGATATCTTCGATTATAATGAATCACTTGACATCTGCTTTAAGTGATCCAAATGCAGTTGTTCGGGGTTTAAGTATACAAGGTATGGGTTATGTAGGTCATTTGGCCGAAGATGATATAGAAAAATACGATGAGACTGCTATAACAGCGTTACTTAAGGGCATTGATGATACAGTAAGGTGTGTTTTGTACCGATTTTTCCTAAAGTTTTTGTTTATATTAACTTTTTTTTGTATTAAGTTTGGATTTGATCCGCCAGTAAATGACAATATTTTTTTTGTTTTGTTTTATCAAGTGAGTGCTTAATAAACATACCCCTTGAAAGTATGCGTGGGTTGTCTCGGATTTTGCAAAATTTACCCAGTGATCGTGTGGAATCTTTTCATGTTTCTCTGGCGATACGAATACGTCCATTCTTTGGTAGCTATTCTTTGGAAATACGTGAAGCAGCCATTATACTCTTTGGAGATTTATGCCAATCGAAATTGTCACTTAACGATGGCTCAATCACCCCTAATTCCTCGAACGAAGCTTTAAGAGAACAACTAATTGCTAATCTCTTTCCTTTGCTTTTACATCTTAACGAAGGAGAAGCAACTATCATAAGAGTAAAATAATTATTAATTATTTGTCAATTGTAATACATTATTTGGCTTCCTTTAGGCTTGCAAGGGCACTTTACGCAAAGTGTGCAGTTTACTTCACTCCATTAAAGTCAATGACATGGCTCAATGTCACTTATTAGATCATGGTCAATTGAATTACAATATTTTTATAGTGGATTTTGTTAAAGTTATTGTAAGTATTTAAGGAAACTTTATGTATATACTAAGGTTTTCAACTCTATTTTATTTACTTTATAAGGCCACTGAATTGACGGACCATATTCAAGATTTTATAGATTCTTGCATACCTAAACTGCGTAGCCAATGGCCAGAAGTAAGAGGAAGTGCTGCTATAGTAATAGGTAAGTTCGAAAGATTCCTGTTGGCAAAAGTTCATAACTTTCAATAACTTTTTTTTCCCCGCTTTTAATGTAACCTTTTCGTTTATTGTTATTTTTTAAGTAAAATGTATGAATGTGGGGTAAGGTGAATATGACACAAGACAGACATTTAATTTACCTTGCCTACGCGTAGATGACTAAGAAAAGAATCAATTCTTGTTGTACATTAAACGTATATTATAACGTTTGAAATATATGGGTAGAGTTCGCGCTTTATTTCCTGCTGCGACAGCGTATTTATTTCCACTTAGGTCAACATGGAAGGGCACACATGCAATGTTCCGTTTTTCAGTTTTAGACAGAATGTGCTTATACACATTTTTATACATATTTTTCATTTTCACATATAAAAACAACTAAAGTACATACATATGTATATGCTTTATTCAAGTAGATGGTATCAGAGGAAAGCTTATGACTCTAGATTAACATTTTTTTTACGAGTTGCATTTTTTAGGTGTCAATTACTTTTAAAACTTTAAATTTCACGTTAATGTGGTTGTTTGGATTAGTTGTTTGAGTAGCCACAAAGTCTAAACGGATTATGATATTCTCACAAAATTTTGAAGAAATATATGAGCCGCTCAGAAGCCAATGCGATTAAGTCCAAAATACAAAAATTGGGAAAATTATTCAGGGTGGTTGTAGAATCTGATTGTTGTCAGAATCAGAATTGAAATCGACAAAATGTTGATTTTGGTGTCATAGAAACAGATGTTATTGGTTTTATGTTCGAATCAGAATTGTTGTCAGAATTTGTCGCAGAATCTGTTTTTATCGTTTTTTGTCAGAATCAATCTGATCAACTACCATGTGACAGATTTTCATACGGTTTTATATATTTTAAGCGATTGGCTTTAGTGGCTGTAAGTAAAAAAGACTTTATTAAATAAAAAATGAAATATGAAAAAACTTTTATTTATTATTTTAATACAATAAATAAAATAAAAACAGTCAAAAAAAAAGAGGAAAAAAAAAATTTTTTTTTGTACTAAAAAATTATTAAACAAAAACATTTAAATAAAATAAGAAAAGCTGGGAGATACTCTTATGAGTACCTCAAAAGCAAAAAACTGTCAAGTAAGCACTAACGGCAGAAATGCTTATTTAACCCTTAGCGCTGAAGACGTAAGCGAAAACAACACAACGAAAAAAATTGATGATAGTCTGTATCTAACAGCAAAGCAACACTTTCGCATTCGTACAAGTTCACTACCGCAAACCAGTGAATTATTATCGGTTCCAGTGCCACTCAAATCGGCAACTTCATCCGCGTCGGGTTCCTGCTCTTCAGTTAACGAAGCTGCTACAACTGCTATCGACATCGAAAAACCTAAGATCCAAGTGGGAATGGACAGATACCTAACGGTTACCAAACGTGGGCGAAGTCCCAAATCGTCCCAGGTCGCATCAGTTCGAAAGTTATCTAGAAATAGTGACGCCGCCTCAGTAATTTCTCAAAATCGATTTTCTTTGTTACAAGACGACAACGAGAAATCTGTCTGCACAACCAAATCCTCTAAACCTCCACCGATCTATTTGAGGGAAAAAAATTCAAACGCCCTTGTTAAGAAATTAATTTCGACTATTGGTGATAAAACGTTTTATGTCATGCCAATAAAACGTGGCAAAATTGATGAAACCAAAATACAGGTTCACGAAGAGGCGAATTTCCGTAAAGTGGTTAATGAACTTGAAAAGAGTAAATTAAGCTTTTATACATATCAGCTTAAAAGTGCAAAAGGTTTGCAAGTTGTAGTAAAGGGCGTAGATCCAAGTGTTGAACCAAACGAAATCAAAGGTGCCCTCATTGATCAAGGTTTCAAAATTAAAAATGTCGTAAACATAATTAATAGGGAGAAAATACCACAACCTCTGTTCCGAGTAGAATTGGAGCCCAATGACATAAAATTGAAGAAAAATGAAACTCACCCAATTTACAATTTGCAATATCTTCTGCATAGAAAAATCACGGTAGAAGAACCCCGCAAACGTTCAGGGCCCGTACAGTGTCACAACTGTCAAGAATTTGGGCACACAAAAACATACTGCAAACTTCCATCTGTTTGCGTTATATGCGGAGAATTGCATGCTACTGCTAGTTGCAATAAACCTAAAGGGGAAACAAACCTTAAAAAATGCAGTAATTGTGGCGGTAATCACACTGCAAACTACAGAGGTTGCCCCGTTTATTCTTTCATAAGACAGGGTGCAACACCGGCACCTAAAGTTACATCGGCCCAAAAACAGCATATTTTATCTACTTCGTATCCCCAAATGGTCCGACCAATCAATACTCATGTATCGTATGCCGACGCCGTAAAAATCAACACTGTTCCACCAAAAAATGTTCCATCAGCAAATACCAATGCAGACGCTAACTCAAGCTTCAATTTTACTCGTCTTGCAGCTACTATTGACAACCTTGTGCAGACAATAAACAATTTCACAACTAGTATGACTAGCATGATGCAACAAATGCTGCAAATGCAGACTACTTTGCTTCAGGCAATCGTAAATAGAAAATGAATTCGTTGAAAATATGTTTCTGGAATGCAAATGGCATTCGCCAACATAAAAACGAACTCGAATACTTCCTCACGGAAAATAACATTGACATCATGCTGGTCTCTGAAACGCATTTGACCACAAGGGGTATTTTTAAAATTAATGGATTCACATTTTATGATACAAAGGATCCGAGAGGTAGAGCATGCGGCGGCTCAGCAATTTTAATAAAGTCTAGACTGAAACACCATTTTTTAGACAGCAAGCAAGAAGACTATTTGCAAGCCACAACTATTTGTGTTGAAAATCTTTTAAATGATATAGTAATATCATCAGTCTACTCTCCTCCCAGGTTTTTAATAACCGAAGAGCAGTATAAAAAATTTTTTAAAGGTCTTGGACCATGTTTTCTGGCAGCTGGCGATTATAATGCGAAACACAATTACTGGGGTTCGCGCTTAATTACACCTAGGGGCCGAGCATTGTACAACGCTATTAGCAGTAATGATTTAGATGTTGCTTCGAGTGGTCAGCCTACATACTGGCCTACCGACAGACAAAAAATTCCGGATGTAATAGATTTTGCTGTCACAAAAAATATTTCAAGAAATTTAGTCACTGTAGAATCTTCCATGGATTTATCATCGGATCATTCTCCAACCATTGTAACTATTTGCAGCCCGCTTAGAAGACATTTGTTTTTTCCTGATACAAATATGATCAGTCGCATCAACTGGTTGAGTTTTAAAAAATATCTCAGCACCCATTGTTCGGAGAATATTTTGCTAGAAACAAAGGAGGATGTGGAGTGTAGCCTTGCAACTTTTAGTGAAAATATTAAACAAGCAGCACAGCTTGCAACAACTAAACATCCGCAGACTACTTTAGGTCACATCTATTCTGCAGACATTGAACGTCTCGTAGCGGAAAAACGAAGAGCTAGAAGAGATTGGCAACAACACAGATCGCCCCTGCAGAGGCAGAGACTTAGAGAATGCACAAAGCGGCTTAGAGACTTACTAGCATATGAAAAAACTGCATCCTTCGAGAAATATCTGGAGGGCCTCGATGCTACACCAAACTCCAACTATTCTTTATGGCGTGCTACAAAAAACCTTAAAGGCCCCCTCGACCCTTAAAGTTTAAGTTGCGTGAGGTACAAAAGCTAATTTCTGAAGTAAATCCGAAAAAAGCTCCTGGTATGGACGGCATAAGTAACAAAATGTTGAAGGAGCTCCCCAATATTGCAGTCAGAATCATTTCATATTCATTTTTAATGCCATTTTACGGCTTGAATACTATCCTGACCACTGGAAGATTTCTAAAGTTAAAATGATTCCAAAACCGGATAAAGACCTAACCAAAACCGTGTCATATAGACCCATAAGTCTATTACCAACTATTTCAAAGGTTTTCGAAAAGTTGCTTATGGATAAATTGTCTCCAATGCTAAGGGATAGTGGGTGTATCCCAAACCATCAATTTGGTTTTCGAAGTAGACATAGCACAATTGAGCAAACCCATAGATTGGTTCAGGTGATAAGAAGGACTTTTGAAGAGAAGAAGTATTGTTCAGCTATTTTTATTGATGTTTCACAGGCTTTTGACAAAGTTTGGCATGAAGGTCTATTTCTAAAACTTACCGCTCACTTGCCTTGTAATATGAGCAACCTACTGAAAAGCTACATAATTGGACGAAAATTTGCTGTCGTTGAAGGAGACTTCATAAGTGTATCCAAACCAATTTCCTCAGGTGTACCACAAGGTAGCATTCTTGGACCAGTTTTATATTTGATATATACCTGCGATATGCCTGTAAGTGAAACTGTCCACACTTCTACGTTTGCTGATGATACAGCGTGTCTAAGTTCGCACGAAAACTCCTATCAGGCCTCAATAAATCTTCAGCGACATATAACATAGTTGAAGTTGTGGTTAAAATTATGGAGACTTAGAGTGAACGTTCAAAAGTGCATTCATGTGACTTTCACCCTGCGAAGAGATAATTGTTCACCCGTTCGGATCAATAATCACATTGTTCCTCACCATAATTATGTGAGATATCTTGGTATATATCTTGATCGTCGCCTTACATGGAAACATCATATTGACTCAAAGCTAATACAAATGAAACTTAAGCTAACACAATTACACTGGCTCATTGGCAGGAACTCGAGACTTGGCCTAGATTGCAAACTTCTAATTTACAAGAGTATTCTGAAACCAATATGGTCTTATGGAATCCAACTTTTGGGCACTGCCTCAGCTTCAAACGTGGATAGAATCCAACGTATGCAAAATAAAATTTTACGGTTGATAACTTCCGCCCCATGGTACATCAGAAATTCAAACATACATTGTGACTTAGACATACCGCTGGTGACTACAGAAATCATCAAATACGCAGGCAAATACTTGATGAAGCTCGAAGACCATCCTAATCCCCTTGCTCGCAATATCTTGGATTATAGTGGACATAGCCGATTAAAAAAGAGGGATACCGCAGCTTTAATCCTCAATGCTACAGATGACACATCTTAGAAACATTTGTTTTGTTTTTTTTTTTTAATGTCTGACCATGTCAGAGGTCGGGACTAATGTAACTTTTTTTAGAATTTAAGATTTTAAAACTTATTGTTAGTTCTTTTTATAGAAGATACAATAAATAATTTTGAGAGTTCAAAAAAAAAAAAAAAAAAAAAAAATTTTAATACACAAATAGGGGGAAAGATAGAAATATCAATATTCTTATTTATTTAATATTTATCCTATAAATAAATTTATAAAATATAGAAAAGGCGCCGGGTGACTAGACCATTTGCGTACGAATAGATAAGTGGTAAAAAAAGACAAAAATATTTTTATGAATCATGGATTAAATTAAACATCTTGAATGTTGTGCTTCCGAAAACTTCTCTTTATAGATGGTAGATTTGCGAGTGTAGTGACGTTAATGATCTCTCCTGGATTTTCCCCAATTTTTGATAAAGGACATTCGGTTAAAACATGTGGAACAGATAGGATGACATCACAGGAGGTGCATCTTGGCGGGTCTGTCCGGTTATAATAGTGTTGTGTATTAAATAGGGCCCTGCCAACCCTTAGACGACACAAGAAAACACAATCACTTCTCGTCATATTAGTACCATACTTAGGTCTTGGTTGTGTGGGGTAAAGTCTTTTCTGCGAAGCTCCAAATTGATTCAAAATAACTTGCGGAAAACAAGGGATTTCTGCTATCTGCATCTGGTCACGTGCACTTTTTGCCGCCTTATCGGCCCATTCGTTTCCCTCTATCCCAATATGAGAGGGGACCCATAAAATCAAAATCGGTTTGTTATTTTAATAAAATGAAATAAATAAATTTTACAGCGTGTTTGTAATTTCATCTCTTATCCGTTGTCCTTCGTTTTGAAGTGTCGCTGTAGGCGAAGAAGTATTGTCGTCGAAAGGCTCTTCTGCTTCAAAATCAATTTGATAGATTTGGTACGACATTTTGTAGTTCCTGCAAATGTTTTGCGGACTGTAGTGTCGTGTACCCATCAAACACCGTAAACGACTTTTTAGCAACCCTATTATCCGCTCTACAATATTTCGAGCTGCAGCATGTGCTATATTAAAATTATGTTCTCGCGTGTTATGTGCCGCACTTCTGTAAGGAGTTAATAAAACAGGCTCTATTGCATACCCGCAATCTCCTAATAATCTTGACGTTCGATCGCCACTTTCATATTCTCATGGGATTTGCTTATGGTCCAAACAGAAGCGTCGTGACTGGAGCCAGGATAGCGTGCATTTACTGCTAGAATCACCATGTCGCTATCACAGATCTTCCAAGGAAAAATTAAAAGTGAAAATAAGTTTCTCGTACATATGTATTTAATAGTATCTACTTACAACCATGGCGTTCATACTAAAATATCCTTTCCTATTAAAAATTAAATGCTCGTCAACAAAAGACTTTATAATTTTTATATGGGTTCCATCGATGCAGCCAACTTTTGAAGGTATTTTATATTTAAAAAAAAAAATAACTCCTACATCTTATTTTCTCATTCTCATCCATTTCCAACTTCACCCACTGACGACATACATGCGTATTCAAAGCCTTTAGTACATTGTTTAACACAATTGACACTTTACTTCGCCCCAAACAAACAGAACTATCATTTCCAACTGCCTTTTGATACGAACCTTCAGCCAAAAAACGCAATGTCCCGGCTAGCTGAATAGCGCAAGAAATATTTGAAGGAGGTAGATGTTCAACAGCATTTGAAAAGCCTGTTTATTCAAACGGAATTGACTAATAAAACTGAAATTTTTTTATATTAATATATCTTTGCAAAACTCATTGCAATGTATACTTACGCTGTCTCCGGCAGGTCCAATGGATTGGTGTAATCCCTCAATATTCTTCTTTTCACTTTTTCACTATTGTTTTCCTCCATTAAGAAAAATAAAACTACCGCTTTAACCATTTTAATTTATAAAGAAAGATAATTTATCAATTCCAAAGTTTGTTAAAATGTAAACAAAACAAAACAGCTGATTCGAATATGGGTTTTGTTTAATATCGAATTAATGCAAACCCAAGACAGATTCATGACACCAAATAATATCAGAATCGATTTTCATTTCTGATAAATTACAATTCTGACTTGGATTCTACAACAACCCTTATTGTTTTTTGGTACATTAGTTTTTAAAATTCTTAGTTTATTAATTTAATTAGAAAAGTCTTTTTTCGAGGTGTAAACTCTGCAAAAAAACAAGATGTGTACAGGATGTATAAATGAAAACGCAAGTATTTATTGAAATAATGACGGCATCTTGAAAATTTTAGGTAAAAATAATAAAATAACATTTATTGTCATTAGTTTTATATTTATTCATCATAACAAACATTTTCTTCCGAGTTATTTAAATGTAAATCTTGATCTCCATGTGTTGTCCTTAATGTCGTGTAAAAGTCGTGTTTAATTGGAGGTAGATACTTTAATAAGCACATGATGTCTTTTTTGTTTCTCTTGAAATTGTTCTGCCATTGAGATGTAATATAGGTTGAGCTATATTTTTTAAATTTTCTGGCCTACATATTTTTGTTTTATATCAATTACATGAAAGGTATCATCTTCGTCAAAATGATATTTGAACTTAATGCTGCTTGAGCTTGACCTTTCCAATTTTATCCATCTCATATTAAGCCTTTAAGTCCGCTTGTTGATTTTTTTCTGTTGATAACAGTTTTTGTGGAAAGAAAATCTTGTGGATTCATTTCGACAACTTTGAAAGGATTCTTTCTTTTACTATTTTGTATTATATGATGCCAGTCACTAGTGTTATACGGATTTTATTTTTGCATAAACTTCTATAACTGCAAAATCAGCCTCATTGGGCAAATAACTGTGCCCTTTAATAAAAATTTAAGCCTAATTGATTCACCTTTTATGTCTTCATTGTGAACCAATTTCAGTAAATTTAGCACAGTTTTTATATTTCGATTCTGTCCTGAACATAAATTTTAATACATTATAATTTTTTGAAAATCCTTTGCATACAATGTAATGTGTTTAGCAAAACACGATGACACTTCCTGTGAACCACGCTATGCTTGGGTTATAGGCTTTACATACATGTAGTCCTCGTTAGTCTTTAAAACATGACAACCAAGATTGTATACATATAAGTTTCTTTTGTAATAAACCACTGATGTGGAGAGTTTCGGAAACGGTAATGCTTTTTCTAAATCAAATCTAAACACGTATATTTCATTTGAAGCTCTTAGTCGATCATTAGCCATACTATTACGGGCAGTTTCTGCATTATGCAAGTGTTCGTCATGTTCAACTTCAGCTATATTTTTTTTTTCTTTATTTATTGTAGATTGTTTTTTTATTACCAAATAATCATATTTTGCACAAGTATCTTTTTAATATTGCTTAAAATGTAAGTAAGTTATTTATAATTATTCGGAATCATTTTTAATATAAGCAATTTTATTTCGTGCTTGATTCCTTTAAATAAATATTTCATGATATTCTCACAAAATATTTATTACAAAAATTTTTATTTAAAAATAAACATCTTGTGATATTCTCATAAAATATTTATTCAAATCAAAATAAAAATATTTGAAATGTATTGTAATGGGGGAGAGCACATCCATATTGCAATTTCACTATTGCTCAAGTAGCTCATCAGTGAATTTTACCCCAATATTGTATAGAAAAACCTAAGAGTTTTATATCCAAAGCCAAACTGATTCTATGAGAATTTTTCATAAAATCAACATAGCATAGACAGCAAGACTCAAAGACACTTCCATACAAACACTACAAAACGTTTCAAAACAACAAAAAACATTGTTTATTTTCAATCATTTCTACATAAGGGTTTCCAATGGAAACCATTCATATGTAATGTGAAAATTTCATTGTAAGTTAAATTTTGTCGAAAATAAATGGTAATAAAACTTTTCCTTTATTGGTACAATTTATTCTTTATTCCATTGTTCCGACATACAGGTTATAAATTTTTGCAATAGAAAGGCCTGAATTTAAATATCTGCAACTGGGATTATGACCTAATGGTTTGAAATAGCAGGAAAGGAACTTATATGTTTTCTTACATGGGAATAATCCATTTTGTTACCTAAAAAAAGTTGCTCCGGTGATCCTTCAGATCTTCCTTTGAACAGCAATTATATAGTCGCCCGTTACTTATTTGATATGCTTCTAGAAAATATTTTTTGCAAACAATAACGTCTTGGCCGTTAAGTCTAATAAAATTTAAAACACTGAGATCTTGGTCTTGTTGTGTTATACCTGGGTCGTTGTCTTTTGATAGCATGAACTTTTAGTTAACCCAGTTAAGAATAATTATTGCTTGTGATGATCATTAAACTTGTAAAAATACGGTTAAAGCTTCTTGGATTAGGATGATATATCATATCACTTTCACGGTGTTCTACTTCCATTGACATTTATAGTTTTTATACCTTTACAATCAATCTTTTTTAATATTTTACAGATTTTAAAGTTTTTTACAGTTATTAAATAAAATTTATTTAATTGTTTTGATAACACAATTTTCGTAAACACGTAAACACAACGTAATATTTTTGTCTTTTGACGCACAGGCATAAAACTCAAAAAATTCTGATTAAATATAAAGTTACAAGAAAAGTAATTTAATTTTTATTTCAAAGTTTATGTAAAAAATATTGATAAAAGCTGAACTTATTCACAATGGCTTCTGAATTATTATACAATATATTCATAAACTATTAAAACAGGGCTGTCTAAACTAGAAAAAGAAGAAGATTATTATTCGATATGTGCTTGGCTTTTCCGACGGGGTTATAATCAATTTTGTTTGGGTACGGTTTTCCGTCGACCCTCGACCCACAAACCAAATTTGACGAGGGTCGACGGAAAACCGTACCCAAATAAAAAAGATTATTATTTATTTCATCAATATCCCAAACATATCAAAAAAATGAACTTAACCGCATTGACTTCTGAGCGGCTCATATACAAACGAGCCTTTAATCAAATGGTAAAATAAAATTTTAATTGCTTTAATTTTAATACATAAATTCCTTAAACGGGGAAAAACTGTTCCAAAAATTTTTTTCTTTATAAAACTTATGTATGTAATTTTGATGTAATCCATAAATTTTTTTCAAAATTTGCTGTGTTTGGATTAGGGCTTCAGGATGGACCGTTACAATTTTTTACCCAATTTTTCTTTTATTCGCATTTGCTAAAGGTTTTTTAAAAAAAACATATCACCTTTTTGGGGAAAGTCCCAAATAACGACAGGTTTTACATTTTTCCTCAATTCAGATCCTTGTAACTTTTCAGCAAAACATGCTATCACAATCAAACTTGCTAATGTTTTATTATAAATTTTATCAAGAGTACAGACAATATCTTAGAATAGTAATCGGAATATTAAGTTAAGGTCGACCAGAATTAAAAACAAAAAAATTCTAGCCCGATTTTCTCCCAAACTAAAAAAAGTAACCTGGATATGGAAGAACATTTTTTGTAGATATTTTCAAGTTCTATAAAAGTTCAAAAGCTCTTAATATTTATGTAATAAACTTTTTGCCATTTCCAGAAACCCCCTTATTTCTAGGAGACCGATTGTCCGTAGCTTCACTCAGAAATACCTCTTCTTAGCCTCTGTGAAATTTTATTGGGATATATTAAGTGATTCATGACCTAGCACCACCACGGTGCGTGTGGTACAATTTTGCGTAGTTGTTTTTAATGCTTCTGCTGCAATAAAAGCGCCTTTATAAATTAAAACTTTAGCGTTCTTAGTGGTTACAAGTGAAGTTATTGTCTTTATATCGATGAGAAAAGGTAGGGCACGAAACGAACCATCTGAAATTATAATTTCTAGTAAAAAAAATATATTTTTTGGAAAAAAATTTGTTTTTTTGAAAAGGTCATTTTCGAACATTGATACATTAGAGATTAAAGTTATTGTTTTAATTTCAGGATATTCTATTTTTCATTCTACCGATATTTTTTTAAAATTTTGTTGATTGCTTCTTCTCGAATAAACTGACAGCTTAGAATAAACAAATGTTTATCTTTCCCGAACTCTTTACGCGTATTTGTACGATTCGTACATTCGAACATTTAATTTAAAATTTAAGTAACTGATTAATATATTTATATATATATATATATATATATATATATAGAAAGACCTTTCTATAGCAGCAAATCTGTTCCCAGAATCGTGCGGAAGTAAACAAAAACACGGTTATCTATGTGAGCAGTAATACATTTCAAATATATTTTTTTGATATTCTCATAATTCTCAAATTAACATAATTATCAGCATTCAGAATTTTTCATTTATGAATATTCAAAAATCAACATTCATGATATTTTTCATAACTAAGAAATCTAAAATTTTATATTTATGTATTTTTCACGCTCATAAAGGAACAACAAAAAATGATCTGCTTATGTTCATACATGACACCTGTTTGTTTTTTGTAACATATATACATAAAGAATTATTAGTCTTATTCATGTATGATGAATGATAAATTAGCTTCCTCTCATTAATGTTCTTTTTCATAAATGTATATGTTCATTTATGAACGTTGTAGTTTGATACGGTTTCTCATAAATGAACGTGGAAGAATTTTCTGCCTACGATCGTAGATTACCGTAAAATGTAGTAAAAACAATTTTACAATCAGCCCCCAATCATGAATAAAAATTCCGCGTGAGTTTTTTCCCTTTTCTCCTATTATGAATAAATATTTTCCCTTTTTTCAACTGTGGGAAGAGAAAAAAATTCGGCGGGGGAAAAAAGTAGGTATCATAAATGAAAAAAAAGGGAGAAAATATTCAGCCCAATCACGAATATTCCCTAGGAATTTCTTTCTCACGTAAAATAATTTTCTCGAGAAAAAATTCCTCCAATCACAAATTCCGCGGGAACAAAAAACATTAAAAAGTGGCATCATTGAGTTTTATAACCAACTGTTTTGTTTATTTACATTTATTTTTCCTTTTTTTGTTTTTATTTATTTACAAACGTTCATCAGAGAATTTTGTTTTTAATTAAATTAAATAAATAAAACTATAAAAAGAAAAATATAAAAAAATGCTTTTCTTCCAAAAATTTTTGAAGTGCCTCTTTGTTGCCTTTAAAAAACCCGCACCACCTGTTCCACCTGTTATATAGAAGGGAGTTTGCACAAAAATGTAAGTAATGTTTGGTTTTTAATTTTTTTATTTTATAATTTTTATTATTAGGTCAAAAAACACAAATAAACAGCAAATGCAGCATTTGCTTAACATAATGGAAGCAAACGCAGATATAGCGTGCGGGTTTTTTAAAGGCAAACATTTTTGGAAAAAAAAAGCATTTTTTTATATTTTTCTTTTTATAGTTTAATTTATTTAATTAAATTATTAATTAAATAATTAAATTGTAAATAAATAAAAAATCTTCAAGTTACAAAAAAAAAGTCAATGATGCCACTATTTAATGTTTTTTGTTCCTGCGGAATTTGTGATTAGAGGAATTTTTTCTCGAGAAAATTATTTTCCGTGAGAAAGAAATTCCTAGGGAATATTCGTAATAGGGCTGAATATATTCCAAAAGAAATAAAAAAAAAAACATGTTTTACTGCATACGCCGGCAGTTGCCTATTAGTCCCACTTTACATTGGAGGATTTTTGTCGCTGCAATTCTTAATTTGTTGTGCTTTACGCACATTTTTCTACGCTCTTTTCATTTATGAAAAATTATCAAAACTGCAAATACTCAAATATGAACACTTGTCTGAACATCAAAATTTTTTCTCATTTTTGCACTTATGAACAGAAAGAAAAAAAAAAATAAATCATCGCATTCACAAACGAAAAAACCCAAAATATTTTGTAGTGTCTCACACATGTATGAGTAAAAGCGGCTAAAAAATGAAATGTACATATTCACACATGAACGAGCAGTGGATGAACATTTCGCTACTCTGATAATTATTATTATTAAATCATGTTGTCTGAATGCCGAGGTTGAGAAATTGTGCAAGTCGAGCAGGTCGTTACCGCGTTGACCTCTTAGGACAACAGTTTAAGGTATCAGAAGCTATTCGTTTACGGTAGCAGGTGAGTATACGTCACCATCCGATTTACGATCCTAAGGATTATCGAAATTACCTCTGTAGCAGCCATTCCTTATCCGAAAATGCATCAAGATGTTCGTTTAGTATTTTATTAAATCTATTCCCATTCAACGCTGGCCATAACCGAACCCTGATACAATACCTTTCGGTCTGTCACTGTGGACATTTGATCAACGGAAGGTTGGATAACGTTCCTATACAAACTGTATAGGAACATTATTTCATTCACCCCTATTATGTATGTCGTAGTCACGTCGAATTTATGTCACTTTTTACATATGGCATCACAGATGTCGTTTTTAGTGTGAAATTCGACTCTGTCGAAAATCTATTACAAATAACGGTATTATGTATGCAGTTTTTTTATGTGAAATTCGACAAGAAGCGTCGTTGTGTATTTTCAAGTGAAAAAATTTTTAAATAGAAAAAACGCGAATAAAAACTTTCAAAAAATGAGTAATATAAAACCGTAGTGTAATTTATTAGTTTCCATTAAATATATTTTCAATTTTGTTCATTTATGTTGATATTTGAATGTATTTAAGGATAAAAAAGACAACACCCAAACAGTTCGAAACACTTGTGGATCTGATGTGTAAAAATCCTAACGTTGCAAAAGGATATCACAAGACACAAACATTTTTTTAGTAATTTCTTAACAAATATAAAAAATAAATTACATGATACTTGGCAGCGAGCTTATATTAGATTGATATCTTAGATGTCTGCGAAAAATTATAACATTTCTGGAACTCATTTTATCCTCCTCATCAGAAGACGAAAAAGCCGCAACACTTAACATTTTTAATAGTTTTTATATTATTATTTATTATTTTTAGTAAACAAACGAGCGCGTCACTTGAATATTTATATTTTTTCTGCCAACTGATTTCTTTTTTTAACAGGGTAGTTCATAAATTATAAAAATACCACTAATTTATTCTTTTACAAAAACACTCACGTCGAAAATGCTACATAGTACCAATAAAAATTAAATTCGGGTTCGACAACGACAGTACTCGAAATTCGACTACGACATACATAATTAGGGTGATTGTAACATTTGTATACATACGCATTTTTAGGATCCAGAATGGGAATTACATTTTTTTTCCATTCTGCATAGTTTAAAATAAAGCTTTCATTGGGTTTTTGTTTCTGATATACATATAAGCAATAATTATAGTATCACGATCGGAACAAAATTAAGAACTCGTTTTCGACTGCCTGTGAAAAAATTTGAAAATCTGTAAAAATGAGTTTTTAAAGTAATAATGTGACTTTCTGCTAATAGCCCTCCTATTGAAGTTTTTGCGTTCCTCCAGGTTTGTGTTTGTTTAGGTTTGTGTAATATTTAAGCCGAAATAGTTTAAATTTGTATATTTTTAAGTTATCGGTTTGAAATTTATATTTCGTATTTTTCGTATGCACTCATTTTGGCAGATCAGCCTATAGTTTTCTGCAAAACCAATTTGAAATATCAGATTCCTGGATATCACATAAAATTCAATTCTTTTACAGTGCAAAACTATTGCTAACGAAAAAAAACTTTGAAAAGCAAAATGGTATGCTTAACATATGCTTTATATGCTTAATTTTAATTTAAGCCACTTAAGTGTGATTTAGAATACAAAGATAAGTAGATTCGAACGGCCGCGGAGCACTGATAACAAGTTATACTTTGGGCACTAGAAGCAGATAGTAGAACATGGGTAAAATAAAATGACAATTATACCATTAATCGAGTTTTTTGTGCTTTTTCTTCAAATTGTGTTCTTTAAAAACTTATTACAGATGTTATAGCCAATAAAGTAACACGTAATCTGTAGAAACTTAAAGATTCTTTTTACTTATTCAAAACATATGACCATATATGTAAGCCGAATTAACTTTTAGTATTAGGCTTGGTTAAATGGCTATTTATTATGGTTGAATACGCAAGACCATATATGTAAATAAAAATCCCGGGAAGACCGTTGTGGTTACGGTGAATACATATATATACGCAGTGTAAGTTTCTATATTTACCACGCTTTAAAGGATAAAAGTCTTAATTCAATTTTTATGGGCCCAACCTTTAATTTCGAAATTAGTTTTTTGTTGCACTTTTAAACACTTAAAAGAAAATTTGAATTTTTTGCCAATTATTTTTAAAAAGATATATTTAAATTCCTTAAGTTTTATAGAAACACTCAACAACAAGATGTAGTAAAAAATTTTACCCGAAGGGGGAAACCCTTATGTAGAAAGATTGAAAATAAAAAGTGTTTTTGTTTTCGAAATGTTTTGCTGTGTTTTTAAGTTTTGTTGTTTGAGAACTCTCATTTAGCAGTAGTGAAATGGCCATATGGACATGCCTTCCCCGGAGTAATACATTTCAAATATATAGCATAATATAATAAAATACTTATTAAAGGAATGTAGCACATATTAGCATAGGTAAAATTATATAAGCAGACATTTTCTTTTACACTGAAATAAGCTCAACTTGAAAAAAGTCCAACAAAGATTTTTTAACGAAAATAATATTTTTGTATTTCTTCTTTCAGGCATTTTGCACAACTTCCTAGCCGAACGCAATACGCAAACTGAAGCAGTTGGCAACAAAATAGCTGTGCTCCTTAAAGATGAGAACCATTTTGTGAGAGTTAAAGCAGCTACTGCATTAGGTTATTTCTTCGGCGATATTTAAACGAAGACAAACAAGTTTTCCTTTAATTTAATGGAATTGAATTATGCCAAATTTATTACAAAAAATTTCAGTTGAAATAGTTAAACTATAGATATATGTATATGTGATGTTCTATTTCCCAATTATTGAATTTTATGTATTGTATTTTATTAAAAATTACTATTATACTTTATTTTAAGCTTTTGATTAGAAAACTATTATATATATTATAAATTATAAAAATACTTGATTAAAAACTGTAAAAACAAAAATTTAATAATTTATTTTGTTATGCATATACGAAATTTTTAAAAACACCTCAATGTGCCCCTGCTCTCACTTTGCCTTTGCTTTAAAATCAAATACTTTATGCGTCCTACAATAAAAATAAAATGTTAAAAATGTAAACGTGTTTCCGATAATAAAATTATATACTCGTATTTATTAAAAGCATTATTATTTTTCGCATACCGCAACGACTGTTGTTGCATTTACATTTCTCATTAAATTTCACAAAAGACTTAATATTCGAATAAAACTAAGTATGCTCTTGGGATTTGTTAAAACATTTTTACATATTGTTAAAGGGAAAATATTGTATTCGCCCACTAGACCAGCCTATAGTTAAAACAGAATCTGAGTTTTTACGATTTTTACTTTGGAAACAAATGTACGAGGGATACTCATCTCCCACACCAGTTATAAAACAACAAGCTGATATACTTAGGTTGAATTTTTGTATACATGTAGAAAAAATCGCAATACAATTTGAATCTTTGAAATTAATGGCCAAATAGAGACCATTAGGGTCCCAGGTCATAGACTGAGGGCGTCCACCAATTTCTCGGTCTCCTACCGTAATTTTTGTTAAGTCTGCCACAGGCAAAGCCTGTTTGGGTGCAGAATCGGCTGAAAAATGAAAGAGTTTTGTTTGAAAATAATTATGACAAATAAAGTTTATTTACTAAATCGAAAATTTTTGTTGAGAGCTGTAGGCAGCATTATACAAATATTTAGCAATACTTTAGCTAAAATTTACCTGCAGCTTGCCTTGTTAAATGAACTTTTTTTTAGCAGTTTTCTTACAGAACAAAATTTAAGAAATTATTCAAAATGTTTAAATTTAAAACAAGTGAATGAGAATTTCTACTGCTTTGAATTTTTGATATCAAATAATAACATGACTTACTTTGAAACAATTGCTCATCGAAAAATTGCAAACGATATAATATGGGCTCCTCAGATGTAACAAATAATAGAAAATCACTACATGGTGACCAACAAGCCGATTGTATAATACCAGCTGTGATGGTCCACCTTTCGGGTTGCCATTTTTTTTCGCAAAACCATACACGAAATACATTGCCCACTGTAGAAGAAAATAAACAAGAACCATTGGGGGACCATTTCAGGAGCGAACAAGGTGGTCCTACTCTCTTTAGTGGCGTATTTTGCATCTTGTCCACGTTCCATATCAAAACGTCAGCATCACCAATAGACGCCGATGCTAAAAGTGTTCCATCAGAATTCCATTGTAAAGAGGTAATTGGGCAATGATTTGGACTACAGGTTAGTAAATTATTTGCAATTACTCTTTATTTTAACTTGTTACGTACGCACCTTTTTAGTAATACCTCCTGTGAGGCTGCACGTGTTATATTCATATTATTCTCCATTGTCCAGAAGCAAATGCCTTGTTGACAACCAATTGCTAGCTCGGAAGAGCTGTACGGACGCCAAGCCATAGAAGTAATACATTTTTGTGAAGAACTCTGCGATTATATTCATTTAATTTTTATTACAGAAAATAAAGTTTAAATTAAGAATTCAACTCGGTACTTAAAAAATAAAGGGTTAGGTAAATACAAAAAACATGGTTATTTTATTGAGGATGAAAATGGACGAATAAATTATATTTGCTACTAGAAGTAATACTCGCTTTACTGTGACTATGTCAGCTGCTTACCTTTAACACTGGTACTATAGCTGGTTCATCCGTGTAAATACGTACAATATCATCCAAACCAGCAACCGCAATTTTAAAACAATTTGGATGCCAAACAATACATCGAATGTACGATCTTATCCAATCTCTAAAAAAATTAAAACAAATGACTACTAAAAACGCTTTAATATTTTTTTAGCTAGCATCTCCAATCTGATTTTTTTCATTATGAATTATTATGTCTATCACAAATAATATATATAAATTTTGGTGCGTTTGGCATTCTTTTTAGATTTAGATTAGAACACGACTTGAGAATGATCTCCTCACACCGAAAGCGCTCGCCGTTCATACCGAACAAACAGCCAGCAAAGACGGAAAAAACAGAATTTCATTTAGTGACAGAACAAATCCAAACAACTTTTACCAAACTTTGGTGGTTTATAAATGCGAAGTTACGCATTTCCAGTCGGTTTTTCACTTAAAATGTATTTTCTACCCCAAAATCAATTTTCAACTAAACTCAAAGCAAAAACTGTCCATTGATTACCTAGTCTCCGAATGATTGGCTATGCTGTCGACACCAAGTTCTTTTGTGTGAGGAAATATTTTGGACTTCAAGCGTTTAAAAAACTCTATAGCTTGAAAAGTAAATTCAGCCACTGAGGCAATCATTGGACTGCAGTTTGCCGTTTGATTATCTCTGGCCTCATTTAAAGCTTCACTAAATCCACTTTCAAAATAACTGCGTATTATTCGTTTTAAGACACCTTCGTTGACAGGCACGATAACGTTACGCCAAGAATCAATACATTTGTTAGATAAAGAACAGCCAGCTATTGAAGTACTATTAAATGCATCACAGTTCAGATTTATCTCAGGATAATATTCAACCTAATTAATTTAAAAACTTGATTAGGGCACCTAACAAAATATAATAATGCAATAATTTATATTACCACAGCAAGATTTTCTTGAATTAAACGTTGTGGCAATGTACACAAGCGTCCAACTCTTTCACACGCTAGTGCGGAATCAGAAGAACGCATTGGAAATATATTCTGCAAGGAAACCATGTCAAACTTAGGTTTATAGCTTAGACTGTGATTTATACGATACTTTATGTTTTATAGCAATTCGCCGGCAAAGTTCTACTCATACATATGGTTCTACTTATGCATATAAACCATAGATAATTAATTATCTATGCTATAAACTACGCAGAGATGATACTACATTTAGGCTCAACATGGAACTTTTAATAGAGTTGCAAAAAAGTACTATTTTCATGAAAACTGTAAAAATCCATTTATACAAGAAAAATGCTAACCTGCATGATGAGAAATGTTAACAAACTAAAATAAAAGTGTGTTTTAAATGTCAAATCTGTTTAAGTTATAATTAGACCCTAATATCATAGATCATACCTGTATCATAGATCTTACCTGTGGTAATGCTCTTGATTTGATTTTGTAAAAGCAAAAGTAGAATGAAATTAGCTCCGTACTTAAAAAATGAGAAAAAAAATCAGTTGTAAATTTTATTTACTTTCAGACTATAAGTGGAAAGAAGAAAAACTAACACAGCTGGTTATCACAGAATTTAAAACCGTGCAATTTCCAAATGTAAACAATTGAAAAGTTAAAAACGATTTATTTAGTAAATACAATTGACAAAACAAAATAAAGTGGTTTGGTGTTTTTGTTTCTTTTTTTTTTTTAAAGAGAAGTAGCACTTCAGGCAACAATGACTATTTATTCAAGTACCGTGCTGCGTTCTTTTAGGAAAGGGATAGAGAAGAGATGAAACTGGTAATGAAAGTAGAAGGATAGTCGGAAATTAACTGCCGTATAAAGACAGCACAGCGACCAGTGACTATGCCTTCATCGCTGAACAGCCCCGCCGACAGTCAATTTTTATTTTTATAGTATAAAAAACCAAGGTCTTCGTTGGGAATCGAACCCACAACCCCCATACTGACAAGCTAGTACACTACCTACTACCCTACAGGGGTTGTTATTGGCACTACATTGCGCTGCAATACAGCAAAAAAATTATAAAAATTAAGACAAACGGGTACGGAGTTGCGAATAATAAAACAGTAATAAAAGAGTTACAATTAGAGGAGCCGAAAGCTTTTCAGAAATATTGCAGACTATGTCGTGTGCACCCTATGGAAAAAAGGAGTGAACGAAGATGGAAAAGGAAAATTGGTTGGTGGAATTGAAATAAATTAATATATCGGTTAAAATAAATTAAATAAAAAAATAAGTGACAAATTAATCAAGAGAAACATTTTTAAAAAAGGGAAAATTTAAAAACAAAAGAATGAAAAGAAAATAATAGTAAATGTAAGATGTCATACAACTCTGTAAATTGCAAGATGTAGATGTCAATAAAGGGACATTAGAATAAGTGCCTGTTTAGACTCTTCAGTTTTTGTTGCTCAACTTTTGCCTTTTCTTTCTAATGGAAAAAACAAAAGTTTAAGCGTGTAAAATGGCACTTAGTCCCAATTTACACACTGCAACTTTTGTAAAACGGCACTAAGAAAGAAAAAATGAACACGGGAATAACTAAATAGTTTGTGCCAGAGAGTAGAGATAAGAGATATTTTATTACATACACCCATTGTAAAATATTAGTAATAGATATTTTATTATATACATACTTTGTAAAATATTAATAATAGATATTTTATTATATACATCCATTATAAATAATAAAACTAATAAACTTAAATGAGAAACACTAGTATTATTACAGTAAATCTAAATTTGGAATTTAAAAACAAAGTAAGAAAATAAGAAAGTAGCCGATTCCAATAATGTTTTTAAACTAAAAAAATGTAACATATCACAGTTGTTCACACCCCTAAATAAAATAAAACCAGTAAAAATAAAATTAAAATATTTTATTAGTATATATTTTATTTTTTAAGCACTAGGCCATTTTTATAAAAAATGTATAATCTTTGTTTTATATATTAGTTTAATAATATTAAAAAGGTCAAATAACTATAATTATTAGATAAAATTAAAATATAATTAAAACTAAAAGCACTTAAAATATATAGTATAACACATCAATAAAATAAAAATACTTAGGAGATACTTAAAATTCCAATAAAATAAAACTAAGAAAAATAAAAACAGCAAATAATTGTTCCCGGCACCATCACCACTACCACAGCGGTCGGTTCCAATTGGGGACTCATCAGTAAAACACCACCACGCCTGGGGTGTCAGGTAGCAGCCATTGACCCTTAACTATAACGACGGCCGACTTGGCGACGAAATGCTTATATACACATTTTTTTTTTAATTTAGCATACGCTTTAGATTTAGGGAAAATACGAACCACAAATAATTTCATCCTTTTAACACACTTTTAGTTAAGAGTGCACGTTTAGGAGTGAGCGCAACCCTAAGATTCGTCGCGTGGGCCGTTTTGAAGGCCATTTTTGTGTTTTCTTTAACAAAGGAAAAGCAAAAGGCAAAGGTGAATTATATGAAAGGATAATTTATACGTACATTTATACGTTTATTTGTGATTTATACATTATACCAGATTAGGGCACGCGACGCACGGACGGCGATTCCTGCACCATCTGATACAGCAGAGGCCTACGGTAGAGTTTCAAAACTAAGAAATGAAAATCTGGAAGAGAGCGGAGATTATAATTCATGAGTTTTTTTTGTTGAAAGAATTATTGTTTTTTTATGATTTTATTATTTTTCTTTTTGTATGAGTAATGAATTAGATTGGTTTTTTATTTCATTATTTTTACCTTTTGTTCACATAGTATTTAATTTTGAAATTTTGTTTTTTTTTTCAATTTATTTATTAATTTTTTGAATTTACAATTGAATTTATTTTTAATAATTAATTAATTTTATAATTCGGATCGCCTAAAGGATTTAGCAAAGCGGTTGGTGGGGGAAGGAGAAGAGGAAAGGAGAGGTAAAGGGTAGGTTTGGGACATCCAAAGGTTTATATCTTTTACGATGTCACGGTAAAGTCAAACGACTTCTTGCGGGAGGGAAGTTTTCTAGCGGAACATGTGCCATGTGTTTGTCGATGTGGAATTGGATAAAATTGCTTCGGGCTTAAACTTTTAATTATTTTTCCCTTGGTAAAATTTTTTATCTAATTCTAGTTAGCTGGTATGATTTACGTTTGTAGCTGTGAAATACCCAGAGGATCTGACAAGAACTATCCCAATATGGCGAAGCGTAGCCGACGCTAAACGCATATCAGCGCGGCCAGCGATTTGGTAATATCGTCACTTTTCAATATTTAACATAGCAGCTGCTACAACTATCGAAAGAAAACTTTGAAAATTTATTGAGTTGGTGCTAAAATAAAATATTGAGGGAGACAATTTCAGTATTAAAAATTAAATGAAAATAATCTAAATTAATTACCTTTTAAGATTAAAGTTAAACATATAGATGTTAAACTTTTATTAAATTTGTTGTAAAAAGTTAGTGTGTTGAGTGAGCATTTTGGTAATTTTTGAAGACGGGAAAAACAAGTAAAATTTTCTTGACAGTTCCAACGTTATTTTTTTAAATCAAACAAAACAAGTGGAATAGTTAAACGACTAATGTATCACCATAAATTACTTTCACCGAATATTATATCTAAAAGCACGCAGTACTCTGTCTAATATCTATGGTATATGCTGTATTTCGTAACGTTTATGTATCACATAAATAACACACAATCAGAAATACAGACTTATATAACAGCAACAAACGCAATACAAGAAATGGCTGCAGTTGCATACTCTGTGGGTGTAGTAGCGAAGGCGTTGCGTCCAAAAAACCAGACGCTATGCTTTATTAAATCCCAAGATTTCACTTTACTAAGCTCCATGAAGCTTTAATAGTCCAAATTTTAAGTTGTTTTTGAATATGCGAGGCTCTTCGTTATTTGCCATTTTGTTATTTGTATTTTTTATGCATCCTTGGTATAAAAAAATCAAGATGTGTGCCTCAATACATCTTCGTCCAAATATAGCGAAAATTAGGGTTAATTGGTTTAAAAATTTTTCACTTTGGATCCACTTTCACTTTAGAAAAATACCGTCCAAGGCTAAAAGAAAATCAAAACCCGGCTCGAAAGTCTAGGGAAATGTATGTAAGTATAAAATTATAGTTTATTTAAAAATAGTTTTTTACGCCCCCAAAAATGTTATAATATTAAGTATACCTACTTATGTACATACATATATAATAACATGTTCTGCGTTCATTAAAGCTAACGATTCCTATGACAAACCAATGACAATGCAGTTAGAGTTTAAACAGTCAATGTATTGTGTACGCAAACAAATGAAAGATATTTGACTTTCACCCTTTATTTTAAATACTTAATTATATTTTATATAAAATAATTAATATTTTTACTAGGTTGTAAAAGAACCGAAATGTAAATGGAGTTACTGGGATACTTCCCTTACCAAAACCTTCCGGCGGAGAGTCGCCAGGTCTCAGAAATGGTAAATAACTTTAATCATACTTAAAGTACATTAACCCCTTAAGTGGAAATGACGAGTGTCGACCGCAAACATTTTCTGTGCCAAATTCGACATTGACAGTAGTAGTAAATTTAATAAACTTAAAAATAACCGTTATGAAATTTATGCATTATCTTGGCTTCCTTGTTCTCTAAAATTCTCTCATTGTAGATAACGGTACTAGGCGTTTTGTAAAAGAAAACAATTGTAATTTTTCCTTATTCAGTTTCCATATTTTTATAAATATACTCATTAAAGTTAAAACATTTTAGTTTTATTTTCTGATAACACCCGCACAGAGTTGAATTAAAATTAAATAGTCTGAGCACGCATGTTTCTTCGAAATTAAATCGTAAGGCAAGGGGTTAATTTGTAAACATTTTATTTAAGAGGGTTAACGAAACACTCCAGAATATTACCAATATCATTCGGTCAATCCTTACGGATGAGAAATACAATTTGTTTCATGCGTAAATACATATGTATGTATATGTATAATGTACATACATATATTAATAAATTTCTTCTCTTACCTGAAAGGTATTTTTTAACAGCAAGAAATAAGTGTGCAAATTTGGTAAAATGGTGAAGCCATCATTCTACCTAATTTACATGCATACATGTCAACAAAGAAATTAAAAAAAGGATAAAAAATAATTTAATATAAATTTAGTTTTAAACTGCCTGTTATAATTTATAAGAATATTAAGAAATAAATGTCTAAATTGAAAAATTATAAATTTGACATTATTATTTGCATAAAGTCGATCTTTCCATTGAGGTATGTATATCTAAAAGTTTCTCCCTTACTTTAATTTTGTTTTGATATGTGATATATAACTTTGTTCTGTGCAATGATGTAGATTTTTACAGTCAATGGTTGTTAAATACGTTTAAATTACTATAACTGTTCTGGTAGGGTAGTGTATGAAATACTATGGAATAATGATGCAGCTGTAAACTTGTCTTCATTGGTACAACATACAGAAGTTTGGAAACAAAAATGCGTTAATTTATGTAAATAAAAACAATGAACACACTATGTTATCAAAGCATGTACTAAAAACAAAACATGTACGTACCAAATTTCACCAAAAAAAGCAAGGAAAGTTAACGGATACATTAAAAAATTAATAAAATCATGAACAAAAAGGAAGTTACGGGCAATTCAAATACTATCATTAGAAACATTAAATTAAAGTTTAAACCTAATAGAGCATTTTTAATATATGAAAACATGTCTGCACTGGAAATTACTTCATTAGTTTTAACTTTTTTTTTTCATTCGGACTAGCACCCGGAGGATGAGCCCTACTCATGCAATGCATTGTACCAGAACCAGAAAATTAGGTTATGGGGAAGAAAAAAGAGGAAGTAGTCTTTATGGACATTCGATTTAAAGTTCCCTACATTGATAGTGACATTAAAGACCTTTACAACAACATTGCCTCTTACGGGCTTTCAAATCGACTCCATTCGGAGATTATTGCAAGATCGTGATTGAGTGCATCATTCATATTCCGCCTTTTGGTACTTACCTGCAACTGGTTCGGCCTATTACTAAATGAATACGAATGATAAATGGTGTTGTCACCTGCGAAAAAGTTAATTGGATTGAAAGTTTGAGAAAGAAGGTAATTTAGAAAAACAAGAAATAGAGTAGGAGACAGAACGGAACCCTGCGGTATCTTGAATTAATCTTGAACTCGTCGGATGAAATCCCATCTATAACAACTGGTATAGTGCGATTCCTGAGAAAACTTGACGTAAATCTGTAGAAATTATCACCGACATCAAAAGCAACTAGCTTTAAAAGAAGGGTTAACTTTAACATATTGATGTTTTTTATAATGCATTAAAACACGCAAGATCCTTAAAGAAGTCAAAAAAATATACAGAACTTCGACCTAAATTATGCAATAAAAAGTTAATTTTTATTGTTTTACAGAAAATTAGGCTTTTGAAATAACAAAAACAAAATTTTTTTACTGAGAATGAAGTTTGACTTTAAAATTTCAAGCAACAAGAAAATATTTCTAATACTGAAATTATATTTTCATTGCCATATAATTATTAATAATTACTGAAAATAAAACAATCAGTATTTTACTGAAATTTTAGTAGTCAGTTAAAATTTGTTGGTTATAAAAGTAGAAATGCAATATCGGTAATAATTTATTGATTCTAAAGGTACGGTCACACTTATGAAATATTTTCATGAAAACATGAAATATTTGTTTGCTGTAATGTGACCATAAAATATTTTGAGGGTGAAAACATGTTTTTGAGAAAACAAATTTATTTCTCAACAAATAAAAGTTTCTGTAATGTGACCACCCTATGTGAAATATTTTCCAATGTTTTGAGCAAACAATTGTTTGCTCGTACAAAGTTTTTGTACGAACAAACACTGGCAAACATTTAAAAATAATTTAATAAATAGAACAATAATAGAAGTAATAATAGAATAAATAGAATAGAATATTAAATAGAATATTGAGTTTAGCGTAGAAGGTGATTTAATGGATGTGACTATGGAGGTAAGTAAATAAATATAATAAGAAGTAATGCAGAATTCTAGAGGCAACGGGGATCATTCAACTCTTAAAACATTAAAAAAAACAAAAATCGTGATGGACTGGGGGGATGAAGACATATACAAGCTTCTTGCACTTGTTGAAGCAGAGAGGTGTTTGTAGGATGCTTCAGATGAAACATATCACAACAAAACTGCAAGGGATTCCGCATGGCGAGGCATTCAATCCCAATTCAAGGAAAAGTTTGCGGTTGCAGACTTAAATGCCAAGTGGACAAACTTACGGATTCAATACCGTGGATATTCAGCCAAGGCCAAAACTAAATCTGGGCAAGGCGTTGTAGGCACTCCTAAATGGAGGTTTTACAACGCATTGACTTTTGTGGGACGTGCTGAGCAGAAGCACACACAGCAGACTGTCTCAAACATTGTTTTCAATGTGGATAAGGAAAATAGTTGCAAGTATATTGATAAATATATGTAAATAATAATGATTTTTAAGTATTTTAATACTTGTATCATTTAAAAGCACCAAAGTCCTCAGAAAATGGTTATAAATTATCATCATCAGCCAAAGGGAAGCAGCCTACAACACCAGCCACGTAGATAGCTGAAAGTATGCGGGAGGCTGTCAATGCAATGAAGCAGCAAAAGTAAAGGGTTTTAGACCCCAATGTTGCTTTCGGGAATTACATTGCTCGCGAGCTGAATACACTTAAGACGGAGTCTGTGGCAAAGGTGCGCAAGCGTGTCACAATGTGTTTTTTAGAATGTTTGGAAGAAGAACGCATGAAGGAACATCCGTAGGTTTGTCCACTTGGCATTAAAAGCTGCAATCATATATTTTTCCTTAAATTGACATTTAATACCTCGCCAGCGCAATCCGTTAAAGTTTTGTTGTGCTATGCTTTCTTTCTCTCTGCTTCAACAAGTGCAAGAAGCTTGTGTATGTCCTCATCCCCCCAATTCATCAGGTTTTTTGTTTTTTTTAGCGTTTTAAGAGTTGAATGCTCCCCGTTGTCTCTAGAATAATTTTTAAATGACTACAATTTTTAAATGTTTTACTTATTATTTGGATGTTATTCTTATGTTTTTATTGAAGTAAGGTTATTTTGTTTTGTTTTATTGTTTTTGTTGATGAAAAAGAATTAATAAACAATTTTTAAACTTAACATGACGTGAATAGTATTTTATTATAAGTATGTGTTTATATTGAAAATTAACTTCCCCCTCTTCTACAAAAAATCTTGAAAATTCATTTCTTGCTGCTAAAGTCTCATTTGATGTATATGAAAGACATTTTTGTACATTTTGCAAGCCTTTTGCGTCATTACCATTGCGCCACTCGCCTGGAACTAATGTACCGTCTGCAGTATAGTGGTCAACTAAGTTTTTGGTGTAATATAATGAGCTTTTGCGGTTCATTAAATAATTGTGCAGCACGCAGCATGCAAGTGTTACTTGCCTTGTTTTTGTTGGATTAAGCTTCATTGGGCTGCGCATTACGCGGAAACGTGCAGACAAAATTCCAAAAGCGTTTTTTATTACTCGCCTTGCTCTTGAGAGGAGATAATTGAAAACTCTTTGAACGGCATTTAAATTTCTATTGCCATAAGGCTTCATAATATTGTTACTTGATGCAAACGCATCATCCGCAACATGAAAATACGGCACTGGTGCTTTTGTGGGTGAAAGTGGTTTTGCACTAGGCAAATGTAATTTATTATTGGTAAGAGCTTCATAAAAGCTACACTTTTTGACGACACCACCATCAGATATACGGCCGTTAGAACCAACGTCGACATATAAAAACTTATAAGATGCACTTGCGATAGCCATGAGCACAATGCTATGCGTTCCTACAAAAATGTTCAATGAAGGAAATTTTTAACAAATTATATCCAACATATTTATCACTTGAGTTTATCCTTAAGAAGTTTCTGTACAACTGTGGACTTTCACAACGTAGCTCCAACAGTAATTTTGCACAACATCCCTCCTCATTTCGGCGTTGAACCCACTTACGCATCCATTGCCTTTTCTGTTTCTTATTTTTTTCCTCTTCCTCCACATCTAATAAAGCAGCTGCTCCACAACTCAATAGAAATAATGTTTCGCAATCCTCCATATCAATTTTGTATTATAACAAATTTTTTTACAGAAATTTATAGTTATTAATGTTTTTGTTTTTAAGAAAACAAAAGTATACACATTGACTGTTTGCTGAAACAAATTACTATAGAAAATATTTGTTCAAGTGTGACCGCAAGAAAAACATGTTTGCTCGTATTTTGTTTCAAACTGTTTCACAGCTGTTTCATAAAACAAATTTTGTGAAATATTTTGTTCTAATGTGACCATGAAACAAAAATAGAAAAATTTTAAGGCAAATATGAGCAAACATGTTTCATGAAAATATTTCATAAGTGTGACCGTACCTTAAGTTTATTTACTAATCAGTATTATTGAATTATTTTAAATAATTTTCGTTATTAGAACTGGATACTGAAATTTTGTATGCAGTTAAAATATGTATGGCCACCAAACACACTTTGCAACTAATTTTACCTAATTTTTGATATTATGCTTTAGGGAGAAACGATGAATTATAAGGGGCACACTATTTATTATTCTTATGATTTTCTTTTACCTTTTTATTCATAATTTAAATTTAAAAAAAAAATTTAGCAATTAAACAAGGAGAATTATGTATTAAAAATTGTAGAAACGATTGCATGCCTGGACGCGTACTTACCTGATAAATTATTTTCACACGTATATAAAATTGCATTTACCCTTGCGATTATTGTTTACGTATTACTAAAGACGACGAAATATATGATTTTTTAAAAATTGAAATCGTTTTAAAAACAGTGTATATAGTAATACCATTCTGTCTGATTTCAACGAAATAACTAGCACCATACATATAGACACAATGATTAACCAGTTTAACAGAAATTTAAAAATCGCTATAGACGACTCTGTGCCAAAACGGAAAATTTCGTGTCCCAACAAACCAATTCCTCATAACATTAAAGTAATGATCCAACTTAGGAATATCTATCGACGAAACTGGAAGAGATACCGAGATATTGAAGATCATAGACAAATGTCCCGACTCAACAAGGAGATCACAAGGGAAGTTCAGCAGTTCAGAAATCAAACATGGAACAATATGCTATCTTCAAGGTAAAATCCCCTTTTTGGAACGTAACGAAAATGTTCAAAGAGAAATCAAAATGTATTCCAATACTTAAACACAATGGTGTAGTATGCTTTACCGATGAAGAAAAGTGTGAACTCTTGGCTCAAAGTTTTAAGGAAAATCATGTTATTTCAGCCGAACTAAGCGACGCGAACACAGTAATGGAAGTTAATAACGTGGTACGCAGTTGCTGTTCTGAAGTCACGACCCCATTTCATACGCTTTTCACCAGCCGAAGAGAAGTTTGTGACATAATTAAAAAACTTAAAAACAAAAAAACTCCAGGAACAGATCAAATCAACAACAAATGCCTAAAAATGCTTCCAGACAAAGCTATAAAGTATCTTACCACCATGTTTAACGCTTGTTTAAAATTCTGCTATTTTCCTGCGTCGTGGAAAATATCTAAAACCATACCAATACTCAAGCCAAATAAGAGTGCAGATTCTCCAACATCATACAGACCAATTAGTTTACTTTCTTCAATAAGCAAAATTCTTGAAAAAATTATAAAGGAAAGAATTATTAATTTTGTTGATACAAATAATATACTTCCTTCGCAGCAATTTGGTTTTAGAAAAGAACACAATACAACGCAACCCCTACTTAAAATCAGAAATCTAGTTAAAAGAAATTTTCAAGCTGGCAAATCCACAGGAATGGTCCTTTTGGATATAAGGGCTGCCTTTGATTCTGTTTGGCATAATGGGCTCATTTACAAACTAAAACAATACAATTTCCCAACATATTTTTAATAATTATACGCAGTTTTCTAAGTAATAGATCATTTCACGTATATGTAGGCACAACGCGCTCTCAGCAAACATATATTCCAGCTGGCTGTCCTCAAGGTTCCTGCTTGTCACTCGTTTTGTATAACTTATTTACTGCAGATATTCCGTGTTTCTCAAGTTGCATCACTTCAATATTTGCAGACGATACCTCCATACTCTGCTCCGATATTTACGCCACTAACATTGTAACTAAGTTACAATTAGCACTAGCTGAACTACACAACTATTTTAATAAATGGAATATCCTGGTTAACCCTGAGAAAACACAAGCAATATTTTTCACAACAAGAAGGAAGGCATGTTTCATCCCACAAAACCCTATTCAGTTTTTAAATAAAAACATTAATTGGGAGAATAAAGTCAAATATCTTGGTATTATCCTTGATACCAAACTTTGTTACAACGAGCACATATCTTATCTGCTTCACAAAATCAAAATAATGACAATTCTGATGTACCCTATTATAAATAGAAAATCAGAACTCAATATAAATAACAAAAAGTTAATTATCAAAGCAATTTTTCACCCAATAATGTTTTACGGCGCTCCAGCTTGGTCCACTTCCGCAAAATGTCATCTGAAAAAACTTCAAGTTGCCCAGAATAAACTTTTAAAATTGATTTTTAAACTGCCTTGGCACTTTTCCACCAACAACAAATTTCCATACAAGATGTCAACTTTCCCGGTATGGTCACATAAATGATCTGATCTCATCTTAAATTTTTATTTTTTCACATTCCTAGTTTTAAGTTTTTATCATATTCCCTCTTTCAAAAAGGTTTTTATAAAATTTTTCCTTCCTTAAATAAAACAACACCAAATGTACAAATATACATAAATATTTAAAATAACAATTAAGTAGAAGAGGAACGCAGTTCCTAAACTCTTTGCCTTAAAAAGACAAATGTAAAAATTTCTTTAATATTATAATAAACAACAAATTGAATTGAAATTAAATTGAAATGTTTTCAAAATGTCGTCAAAGCAAATACTTGAAAAAAATTCATATAGGCACATTTTGTATTCAAAATTTCAGTAACTTGTACTAATGACGAAAATTATTTAAAATAATTATTTATTAAGTTATTTTATCATGCATCGTGTAGTGATACATTTTAGAGGTAGTGTAAAATTAATTTAATTTTGTAACTAAAAAAACCTGTACGAGATAGAAATAAGTTAAATGGAAATTCTTATCAAAACTGTTAAATCCTCCATATTCACCATAGGATGGTGTAAAGGAGGATTTGTTTGAAGAACAGTTTTATCATTAAAATGAAGTTATCCAGAATTGGCAGCTCTGTTTTTATTATCTTTGTTTTTCTCTACTTCACTTTTTGTATTGTCTATTTATCTTTCCTAAAATTCTTTTATATTTTTCTATGGTATAGAATGGAATGTCAAAATTTTTTCATGAAGTACCACTAGACAAATTGTAATTTTCGTACAATAATTTCGCATTTAAATTATAAATTCGTGTAAATGTATATAGACCAAAAAAGTTTTGGCGAACGTAATTTAAATTACAGAAAGAGTTAATTAAAATTAGTTTTTAAGTTGGCCAGAAAAGCTGCCATTTAACAGTTAACGATTTGGATTGTATTTGGTAGTTCAATATTAAAATGGAACGGTTTTTGTTAAAGCAATTGTAGTTATAAAAGTTTATAAAATTGCAAGTAAAAAGGAAATTGGATACAAACTTTCCTTACAGAAATTAAGTATGTAAGTCGATGTTACAAACTTTTTTTGTTGATTATTCCAAGCAACTATTTACGTGCAAATAATTTTAATCATTTAATATTAAATTACAACAGCTTTAAACATTATTCTACTAAGTAATGTGGGATTATTGACCTGCCTTTACGAAATTGATAAAGAAGTAAACAAATCGTATTTCTTCAAACTAGGTCAGTACTATATTTTCTACTATACGTGATTAGCGTCACTAGGGTATTCCTAACCTTGAAAATTTAATAAAGAGGCAAGAAAGAAAAGTATTTATATTTTTAATATTTGAAGCTTTTTAATTTTTTTAATTCTGTTTTTAGGTAAAGAGTGTCTAAAAAGCCAGCATATGATTTAAGTAGACTTACTTGGTTTAACTTTTTCGTTGGCTACAATGGCGGGAGGTGCTGCATCAGTATTACGTAATAATTCCGAACAACGTAACAATTCTTCTGCTACAATTAATGGAGATATTAATTCTACATCTCCGTACTCCCGTACACAACAGCCAAATTTTATGTTAACCTCACATTCAGAAGCTCTACTTCAGGGTCTTAACGCCCTGAGATGTTCAGATAAATTATTTGATGTTACTCTTATTGTAGAAGGAAAATCGTTTAAGGTAGGCTGAATCAATGTTTTCGATATCTTTTACATATAAGCTCGTGATATTTCTCAGTTTATAAATTTTACAAAATTCGTTTTTGACCCCGCAAAGCACTTATTCTATAACAAGGAAATTATTCTGATACCTTCAATCCCTAATTTAGGCTTAAGAACTTTAAATAAAAATGTTGTTGGGGAAGGTATTGTATTGGCAAGGGAATTGTTATTTTGTGTTGTCTAAATTTTGACAATATTCTTATGTTTTGAATGCAACTAAAAAATGTATACTTTGAATCATTGCAAAAAAATTGATTAAAAATTTAAAAAAAAAATTACAAAAAATCAAAAAGAACAAAAATTTATTTTTGGCTTTTACAGAAAAAAAAATATTTTTCGTGTTTTTTTTAAGTAAAAATGTAATTTATTAATTAAGCACTAGGTCTGATTTTTTTTATATAAATACCTAGTGCTTAATTAATACATACATTACTAATGAAAAATTAAAAAATCAAATAACACTATTATATGTAAAAATATAATTTTTAAAGTGGCGATAAAATTCAATTGACTTTGACAATATGCTTTGAGCGCAATTTTACGTACTTAGTAAAAGGTAGTTGTGTAATGTAAATGTTAATGTGAAAATAGGTTAGTGAGTATAAGTAAGAATTAAAAAAAAAGATATATTTAACTCTAGAATCTAAATTTGCTTAAAAACTGCAACTAATAATAAAACAAAACAAAATAAATGGAAATCATGTTCAAAATAAGCAATAACTTGTAATGAATTCGAAATATTATACAGGTTAGGTTGAACGGGCTGTCGGTCTCACGTGTGTTGCTCGATTGTGGCATGGCCGAAGGGCGTCATTATATCCCCTAAGAGCACGATTAGTACGAAGCGAACCAAACCAGGGAGGGATAAATGACAAAAGTGACATCGCAACCAGATTTCACCACCGTATTCGCGGAGAAGGCTGGATATCAAATTTTAAACTCTGATGTATAAAGTAACATGCATTTTTCTTATTCCTTTCTTGGTTAATTGGTTCAAGAGGTAATTACAAAAAATTAATATTTAGTACTTTCATCAACATGGGAAATAAAATCGAACCATGCTCCGAAATTCTATCAAGTGTAAATTAAACTACACAATTACGTTATGATTTCATATAACATGATAAATTACAATAAAAGCGTGGCTTTAACCATTTTAACTGCAGATTGCACTTAGGAAGCATAATCTAGCTTTAAAATCTATACGATAAACACACTATAAAATTTCAGTCTATTAACATCCAAAAGATATTTCAACAATTTGCCACATAATACTACTTCGTAACAACGTATGGGTGTGCTAGTTAATTATAATATCCCGCTTAAGCTTATTTACATCAATATCTTTATATTAAAATAAAACAATCAGTATTTTACTGAAATTTTAGTAGTTCAATATCTGGCGTAGAAACAAAAACGCAGATACTGACTCGCTACGTAAAAGGGAGAGATTTTCGTGTGCCAAAGTACTAAGGCGTAAAAAACATCTATACGAAGAGCGCCTTCGTACTAAGTTTCTTGCTACTTCTAGGGGTGGTAAGAACTTTTCGTCATTTGTTAAAAGAATACGGGATAATGCTAGTTCTTCAATTCCGACTCTTTTAAAGAATGATCGAATATTCACTGAACCGGTTGACAAAGCTAACCTTTTAGCTGGTATTTTTGCAAATAATTCTTATTTGCCGGAAAGCAGTCAACCACCGCCAGAGCTCGACAGAGTATCCTTTACTATGCCAAAGATATTTTTTCGACCTTGAGCGGTTAAAAAGTTTTTAGCTGATCTCAACATCAATAAGTCCCCTGGGCCGGATGGGATACCAGCACTGGTCTTGAAACAGTGCCCATCGACGCTAACGCGTCCATTAGCAGCACTTTTCAGCACATTGTTCCAAGTCGGGCAATTTCCGAAGTTCTGGAAGGTTGCCAATGTAACGTCAATCCCCAAAAAGGGGGAGACTACCAACCCTGAAAATTACCGCCCAATTGCAATTTGTTCTGCACTTTCTAAGGTACTTAGAGTCCAACAACTTACTTAGCGATCGACAGTATGGTTTCCGTAAAGGGCGCTCTACAGGCGACTTGCTGGCCTTTCTGTCTGAGCAATGGTGTAATTCCATTAATCACTTCGAAGAAAGTAAGGTGGTGGCTCTAGATATTTCCAAAGCATTCGCACTTGTATCAAAACTTGCCGCTTTTGGTGTCGATGATAATTTCTCTAGATTTATATCTTATATCTAGTTTTCTCAGAAACCGCACTATACGAGTTGTTATAGATGGGATTTCATCAGACGAGTTCATGATTAATTCAGGGGTACCGCAAGGCTCCGTTCTTTCTGCTACTCTATTTCTTATGTTTCTAAACGACCTTTGTGGAACTTTCAACCCTATGTATTCTTTGGCCGATGACAGCGCCATTTGTCACTCGTATTCATTTCGTAAAAGACCAGGCCATTTGGAGGTTAGTTTCAAAAGGCAGAGCACGACCTCGCGAGGATCTTGGAATGGGGTCGTGTGAATAGAGTAGATTTTAATGCTTGTAAGACGCAATGTTGCATGCCAACGCATAGATCTGCGTTCGGTGGTGGTGCTGCATCTGTTACTATGGGTGATATAGATATTACGGAGGTGGAAGCTCTTGATGTTCTTGGCATGAAAATTTAGTGTGATGTTCGATGAACTAAACACATTTTCCAGGTTTCTAAAGAAGCTTTCAAGTGCCTCGGTTTCCTAAAACGGTGTAAAAGCTACTTCACACCATCCGATCTCCGTACTATCTATACCACCTATATCCGTCCGATAATGGAATACAACTCTCATGTATGTGCCGGTGCTCCAAAGTTTATTTTGGAGTTACTCGACCGCGTACAGGAAAGTGCCAAGTGGCTCATTGGGGACGGTAGGGTATCCAACTCTATTGATTCTCTATAGCATCGACGCAACGTGGGGTGTATTTCACTGTTCTATCGTTACTACAATGGAAAGTGCTCTGATGAAATTAGGGAACTTGTTCCCGATACACACACGTTTTCACGTTTAACACGATTTTCGTTGAGAGCGCATCCATTTGTGGTTGATTAGCCAGTAAATTGCACTACGCATTACAGGGAAAATTTAGCATGTGGAATAAGATCCCTCCAGAGGTCTTTCCTGTCACTTTCAATCTGGGAAAGTTCAAACTAAATGTCCACAGACACTACTCCCTCTTTCCTCCTTCCCGTAACCTAATATCCTAGTTCTGGCACAATGCTTTGCATATGTAGGGGTCATCCCCTGAGTGCTGGTCCGAAAGAAAAAAAATATCACATTACAACATTTAATTGCATAGGTCCGGCTTAAAGGTGACTCGTAGTCCTCGTAAAATGACTGGTAAGTGGTAGATCCATTTTATTAAGTTGCGATACTATATGGCTGCTTTAACCATTCGATGCCATCTTTTAATAACACTGTGATTGTGTGTGGTACGGTGTGGTGCGAAGGTATATTCCGTCAATTAACTTTACAAAAATGAACAACTCCAGTTGACGACTACGGTTAGAAGTTATTTTAGCGGAGACTCCGAATCTTGGGACCTATTCAGCACTGTCCTGGTGATTGACTCGGCTGTCATCTCAGGTAATAGGGAGGCATCTTTTTTGATACCGCTTTTGGTGTCGGTGATAATTTCTCTAGATTTATATCTAGTTTTCTCAGAAACCGCACTACACGAGTTGATTAGATAAAATCTAATAGTGACCATCTTACTGGTAGCGCATACGCCTGGAGGAGACATAATGTGAATTTTTGTAAGGAGTGGTTGTCGTTTTTCTTTTAAGATGTAAGGTCGAATAAATAACGTCATGGTATCGCACACTAGCTGATCGTTACACCGTGGTGCCGAAAAGTGCTTTAGTTTTAATGAATTACTGAATGCACCTGGTTGATGTAGCATTTCCTAGAGTATTTTGACGTTTTTTTGCACGCCCGCTATTCGAGATTAATCTACAATAGCTTCTGCTGATTTAGGTAATGACGAGTGTTTGTGGAAAATTGGGCGAAATTTTTGCTGGAATAGTCAACATAAATCTTTTTGATTCTTGAGCCAAGTTCGGATTTGGAAAATCCAGCGGTGCTGTCACTTTTTCCTGTCTGACAGACAGATTCCTTATGCATTTACTAAATGTCCAAGAAACTGTATCTCTCTTTTTCCAGATTGCTTTCATTTCGTTGACGTCAAGGCGATGTTGCTCAAGCGATAGTCGTTCATGTAGAAGAACACAAAATTTAAACCTCTGAGTACTTCGTCAATAAGGTGTCAAAGGTTTCGAAGCGTTGTACACGCTAAACGTCATGAACTTAAATTCATGACGGACGAATGGTGGGCTAATAGTCGTTTTTGGAACGTGCTTTGGGTGTATGGGGTACTGGTATGGGATGCTTTTTGCAGGACAATTTTAGAAAATAAATTCCTATCTTGCAAATTTAATGTAAAATTCGTTAGGCAAAGCAAGGTATTTAAGACACAAACGCAATTGGCTAGATCAATTGCTATTGGATGTTTGGCAAACTCTAATTTTGATCAGATAATCGAATTCGCTTTTAGCAGTAGCCAGCTATTGCTTTAATAGGGGCATAATTTGTTGTAAGTCGGACGCCAAGTGGTTTGAGGACTAAAGGTAAGACGGAAACTGTCTATTAGAAAATTTGCTGCATCCATGTTATATGTAGAACGAATCCGCTGTGTGGTTTGGGTACGTGATCTGAAAAACGTATTGAAAATTTTGAAGCTTTTAACTAAGTCTATGAGAACTGCTCGCTGTTCGTTTATTTCGATTGTTGGCTGCAACTGGAGCCGATGAATTTGATTCTGTGTCATGGGCACCTCGGCGAGTAACGTGGTGGCTGTGGGAAAATTGGGCCTTAAAGAAAGTTCCGAAGAGATATTAAAAAAAAAGTTACCATCCAATGTCCGTCCTAGCTTGCGCATGCCTCAGGACTAGGAGTTGGATAGTTTCCAACTCTTCAGCAAGGAGTAGGGCACGGCCCTGCTACCGTGTACTTGAAAATTGCGACTAAGGCATCTAGGTGTGAATACGTCTTAAGGCGTGGGTGGACGCTGTTTTCTACACTCGGCGGTACGACCATCGTCAGATTAAGGCCTTGCGGCAAGGTGCTGACGTTTAATGTGCATTATTTTTTTACAATGCTGGCCAGTGGGTTCTGCATAATTTTGGCATTTGTTTTTAAATTTCTGTTTGATACAATGATTGCAATATCATCTACATATGCAAACTTTATCCAATTTTTTTAAATTTTGAACATATTTGCATATATTATATATATAATCGGACCAAGCTCCAAAGCCTTGAGGGTGGCCATAATATACTTAAGTTTCTTCACTTAAATTATTTTGTTCTTTTGCTCGATATCGGTCGGACTCGATATTGACTGTCAAAAATTTTAAAAATAGTCGATCACTTCAAATTGTACGACAGCACAGAAATAGAATTGTTAACAACGAAAGCAACAAAAAGAGTGTCTTTGTCAATAAATTATAATTCTAGCGCTAGGGAAACATTTTTAGAATAAAAGTAACTACGTCCAAATAGTTCAGAAATATGGCGGAGTTGTTAGAAAAGAAGCAGAATTTGCGCATTCCTACCACAACGGTGTTCACAAAGTCATTAAACTTAACTCCTTAGAACCAACTTTTCATAAGTCACCCGAGTTGATGCAAACATGGGTTAACAATAAATGCAATCTAAAAAAGATATATGTGAGTAGCGCGCTACAGAAGGAGGTTCCAAGAAACAGTATATTTTGTACCCACGTAACTGCTAGTATGTAACTGCTTATGGTAAGACTGACTTACGTTGCAGAATAAAACGAAATTCCCGCTTTTACACACATATTGGCCAAATTTTTTTATCTACTTATGATATATAGCGACGCAAAGAGGCTTAATTGAAACTTTCAAAGCCGCCAACCGAAATAAGTCCTTACAAACCTTTGGAGTTGATTTGAATTTTGTGATGCTTTGAATTTAAGAACGGCTTTAAGCTTATCAGGCCATGGAAATATTTTCTGATTTTCAATATCTTTTATTCTGGCGACTTAAAAACGCCAATTTCAATTTTAGATGTTCTGTAAATCGTACGTTTTGTTGGCGATTTGTTTTTCTTTTTCCTTTTGATCTTTTGATCAGCTGTTTGCTCAAATCGCCAATTTAAAGTAAACAATTGACACAGGAACTAAACAAAAAAAGAGCAATTTTAAAATTGGTATTTTTTATTTAAATAGTGTAAAATTGTTTTAAATTTTTGTTGAAATAAAAAGAAAACATATTAAAATTTAATTGTGAACCATTTTTTTTTGTCTTGAATGTTTTGTATAAGCAAACTCAATCAGTTCACTTCAGTAAATGCTTGCGAGTTGAAATCGCGTTTAGCGTTTGTCAGAACACCTATTTTGCGTCTTCAAGACGCAAGATTTATTTGCGTTTTTCAGAACACCAATTTTAAGCGTTTTGTGTTTTTGAGAACATGCCCGATTATATTTATTGACGATTTTTCCTACATATTACAGTTTTATGATCTGAAGAACAAGTCTGATACTTTATACATTATGAATACTTCTAGAAAAAAGTATAAATTAGATATTGCTGAATAGACAATGGTAAATGATTTAATTTTTTTCCGGATATCCATCTTTAATGAAAAAGAAAATCTGTGAATTGATTAAAACACTCCCGCCAAATATGTTATTCGAAGCAAATGGATTTTTATGATAAAATATTTTCTAGAGGATACTGTAGAGAAATATAAAGGTCGTTAAGTAGCGATGTTTCCAAATATATAAATAAAGCTATTGTGAAACATATGCATTAGTTATACGCCATCCAATAATTCGTTTAGTTTTGTCATTGGTTGTAAAATATAATTTGCAAATTAAAAATGTACAGCTTATCTAAACGGAGAGTTGAAGGAAGAAGTGTATATGAAACAACCTGAATAAAGCCCAAGAAAATTTAGTTTAAAAGTTGGAAAAGTCATTATATGGACTTAAACAAGCTGAAAGAAAGGGGAATAGGAAATAAATAAATTTTACTAAAAATTTGGTTTATGTAATGCATTTATACTAACATAGCTTTAGAGACGATTAAAGACGAAATATTAAACTCCAAAATATTTTTGTGAAAAACTTTACATCAATGGAATATGGAAGTTTGTAATTCTGCTAAGATACCTTGTCTTTCTGGAATAATACTAAAACACGAAGAAGAAAACTCGGGAGATTCTTCTTGAATAAAAAACTTTCGATTAATACGGAAGTCGCTGAGTTGGTAATCTTTGGTTGCGTTTCGGAGCGATGATCCAATTACCGTAGAAACACTTCTTACGCTGTTGTTGTGATTAGTGGTCAAATATTTATTTGTAAGATTCTAGCTAATAATTCATTCCTATTTGCAGCTGAACTATTAGCAACAATTAACGTTATTGAAAAACCGCTCTAAAAGCAATTCAAAATAATTATTTGTACCGATTACTTAAAAGCTCCATGGGATGGCTATAGGACACATTAATATAACAGGCAATGAACATTCAAATAACCCAACTAAATTCTCCTGAATAGCTCTTATAGTTATGAAGTTTTAATAAACAAACCAGAAAATCCTGACCTTTGAAATTTAAGAAAATAAAAACGTTCTTAGAAAACAAACCTTAGCATGAGCTAGTTACTACCACCATAGTTGTAAGGAACTTAACAGAATTTTCAACCACGCATAATAAATATTCAATAAGAGTCATAAATTTGCAATATATACTCAACTGCGCACAAAGTTCAGCTTGTTGCCATCATGTAATTTCCCGTTCACTATCAATGTCTGAATAAAGCGTTCTCACTACCAAAAACTTCGATGTACCAATTTTGAAACTGAAAGTCTTCAGAAATTAATCCAATTTTCTAACTACGATAACATTAAATTTATGAATTTATAAATAACAAAGAATAAGAATGAAATAAGAATTGTTATTTAAAAATGCTAAGTTAATAAGAAATATATCGTTGCAACTAATTATGTTATTACTAATTCATAATTTAATTTTTAATAATAACAATCAATTAAAACCCAGAGTAGATGTGTTTCCCAAGTAGATTATAAATCTGAATTTACTAAATAAATTATATATCTTATAAAGCATAATGATAGTAATAATGTGAAAATGAATTCTTATGGAGTTGCATTTAATGAATATTCACGTTGAACAAAGTTCAACAACATTAAGATTAAGACATCAATATGGTAACGAGTACATAAAATTTGACAAGATCAAATATAGTTTTAAGGGGTGATAAAGAGGAACTTCATATAAATTATATAGTTGTATAAGTATTTATTCTATTTTATTATATATACGCTATTCTCTCTAAAGTTATAATTTTATCATTTTAAATTGCAGGCCCATCGAGTAGTATTAGCGGCATGTAGCGATTACTTTTGCGCTATGTTTACGGACGCCATGCGAGAAGCACGACAATCTGAAATAAAATTAAATGGAGTAAATGCTCGTGGCATTGAGTTGTTGATCGAATATGCGTACACCTCCAAACTTGAATTGGACCGTAACAATATACAAGATGTACTTTCCGTTTCGACACATGTTCAAATGAAAGCAGTCATAGAAGCCTGTTCAAATTATTTAGAATCTCAAATTGATTTAGAAAATTGTGTAGCTATAGCAGCTTTAGCCGATCTGTACGCATTAGATGTTCTCAAGCGAAAAACGTATCGTTTTATTTGTGCGCGACTCGATGAATTTTCTCATACGCCCGATTTAACCAATCTGACATGGGATCAATTAGAGTACATTTTATCGTGCAACTATCCGGTTGATTGTTCTGAGGAAAGAGTTTTACAAATAACACTGCAATATTGTTTGGAGACAAGACTTAAGCATGAATTAAGCAGAATGCTTTTCACTAATGTCCGTTTCAGTCAGATCGATGTTAATGCTCTGAACACTTTGCTGTCGAATACAGAATCAGCCGAAGAAGGTTCTAACCAGTATATAGATATTATAAAGACCGAAACTATAAAGCAAAACAAAATTAAAAAACATAATACCGAAAATGAAGAAGTGATATCTTTAAGTGTCTTAACCAATTCACGTGGCATGGAATTGGCATTAGTTAAAATCGGAGGCTTCGAAACGAACGGCTTAACAAATCAAATAAGTTGCTATTTGCCATCGGTAGGCAAATGGGAAGATCTAACTGTGATTCCTCATATAGAACAATGTAAGCTTATTTGTTGATTTAAAAATTAAATAATGAATTAACGAAATTAATTTAACAAAAATATATAATTCAGGTAATTATGGTACTGCAGTTTTGGGCAATGATCTTTATATTGTCGGCGGTTCTTATGACGTTTGTTTGAAGGAGTATATACATCCATTTGGTTTTCGGTATTGTCCCACCAAGGATAAGTGGAAAACAATCGCCCCAATTCAAGCCGATCGGTGCCGATTTTCTTTGAACGCCATGGGTAATCATTTCTTATACGCCGTTGGTGGAGTTTGTGAGCTTAACGATATTGATGGTGACCACTATGGCAATGAAATGGCAACGTCAAATTGTGAACGTTACAATGCCACTGTTGATCGTTGGGAATATTTGCCTGCTTTATCGGAAAATCGTAGCCAACACGCTGGTGTTGTTTTAGGCGATAAATTATATATATCAGGTAAATATTGTGTGTGTGTGTGTGTGTGGCGTCCTATTTTGTTTCATCAGTTCAAAAGAAAAACAATTTTTTTATTTTCTTTAATCGTGTAAATAATAAAGTTGTAATATCTTCTTTGTAATAGGTGGCATTGATCGTCATATGGTCTTGGAATCTCTTTGGAGTTTTGATGCAATACTTGAAAAGTGGACTAAATTATGTCCAATGCCAACGCCTAGAGCTGATCATATACTTATTGCATTTGATCAAAACATTTACGTTTGTGGTGGCTGGTATGAAGACTCTCTAACAGAATCAAGAGTATTAGCGGAAACGATAGATGTTTATGATGTCAAAACGGATACATGGTCCACCGAAACAAAAAATCCAATGCCAAAATATTACACAGGAGTAGCAGCAGTTAAAAGACGCATTTATTTTATTGGAGGACTTCTGTCGACAAATACAATAAATCGCGCCACCTCAGCAGTCCAATGTTATGATTTAGATACCAAACAGTGGTCATTCAATGTTGAATGGGAATATCCGACAGAAGTTTGGGAATGCACTTGTGCAGCTTTTTATGTACCACGAGAACGTGACGACTTTGTAATGTCCTTTTATGGGATGTAAATTAACAATTTATTAAAAATATATAAATTCTTTTGTACTTTTTTATATTAAAGGAATCAAATTTCTTATCTCTTCTGTCTTCTTAAAAAGTAGTTGTAAATATGTTAAGAAACAGGAATGCAAAAATACAATTCTTGCTGAATTTATCTTTTAATCATAAGATGACTGTTTTTCTTTACTGATACTGAAATAGCGTCTACACTAAAGTATTTAAAGAATCTCGATTGTATTTAAAAGTCAAACGATACTTAACGAAAATATTTTCATATTTTTTAAGTTAATTTCTTTATAATTTTCTAAAATAATTCTTTTGTATAAAAAAAAAATTAATTTAATTTTATATTTTAGCGCAGAAATAACTGTTTTGTATTGAAATTATAATATTATTATTTAAAATCTTATACGTAGAATGCTGCAATATTAAAATAATTTTGTCGTTATATAAATATATAAAATTATCTTTTTTACTTTTTTATATTTGTGGCAGGGCCATTTTAAAATGAAATTTAGTATAAAACAACCTACTTAAATATGTAGTTACATAGAAAACCCATAAAAAATCAAAACATGAATTGACTCGATACAAAATTTGTTTTTATGGTTTTTTAAATCAAGTTAAACGTTTTTTCTAACCTTTCATTGAATTAATATTCGTAAAATAAAATGCATACAGTGAATTATAAAGATTTTATTTAATGTCGTTTTATTTGATTTGCTAATCTGTTCGTTTTTTTTTTTTGTTGAATAATTTAAGATTACATACAGCAGTTCACAAGAAAACATTACGTGCCCACAACAATCGATTTAATAAATAACGATTAAGGATCGTCAACGTAGAAGTGCTAACAACTATGCATTCGTCTTCTTTCGAAAAAGGAATAACAGAAGAAACAAAACTTCATATTCAAGAAGCAGTGCATGCAGTCAACCAAAGTATTTTTTACCTTACGGTCTTAAGTGTTGCAAACTTCAAGATAATTTTTAAAATGATTTTGCAAACAGGAGTTCGATACTTTGTGAATTCGATGTTTTGCTTCTATTCACCCTATTTTTTGGTGTTAAATCGTCAAAATATGTTGACAATTCAGTAAGAAGTTTTCATATCTTTAGTCCAACAATTATTGTTAGTCATTGTTATATCAAAAAGTAAAAAATATTTAGAAAAGTGGCTACAATCATTAGAATTCATATCATTTGAGCATCACATTTCGTCTAACTTGCTCTAGATATTGTTAGTTAGTCTACACTGGAATGATAAAAATCGTATTTGCAGAGAATCAGCGAGGCCAAGTCTTTTCTTGTCATCATTATCAAAAAACCTTGATGTATTACTCCACCTGAAACTGACACAATATCCAATTGGAACCACAACAGTCACACAGACAAACCATTAACTTAACCAAGTCCAACCATCTGACAAAACGGTTATTGTGGATATAAGTACGTCTACCTCGGCTTTTGCCTAAAATCTCTTCAAATAAATTCATACTTCCTTTACTTCCAGTGATCAGTGCGCATATTCTTAAATCATCGCAAAATACTTTGGTGCAGATTTGATAGCCGTTTTATGTCTTCTTTGAGGAGCTGCGAATTTAAATCTAGTCATAAAGGAGTGCTGTAAGAAATTTAAAAATGATTTCCGAGTGCCAATGACATCAAATGAAAAAAACTTCACTCATAAAGTGTAACGAACTGTGCGGAGCACTTTCACAATAAAGTGAAAATGGCAGTGCGAAAATGTTATAATAAGGCATATCCTGAAAGTCACTTTTTGTGAAAGTGTTTAGAAATCACAAGAAAGGTGTTCTGGGGCCTGATTCTGAGAGTTGATAGCGAAATAATTGCGTGTCGCAATTAATTCCGATAGTTCGCAATTTTCTAATTCTATGAGTCGAAACGTAACGAATCGTTTTGTGTTTTAGTGTTGTAAAACGGAAGCAAGAAAAAATTTACCCACACTGTAAATTAACATATGTTTCGTGAAAAATAGAAAAAAATTATATACAAAATTTTTAAAAATAAACAGCAATTGATTAATGGATACAATTTTGTTTTGTTTTTTCTCTTCTTCGGATGAAGAAGAGTGTAATTAGAATACAAATCCGCATAAAAAGTGATCCTTTAATATTGGCAGACTCAGAGTAAGTTAAAATATTATATCTTAATAAAAATTTTGATTCATTCCTTTTTACAGATTTGTAAAGCGATTTCGACTAACGAAAGAAGCCTTCAATTATGTTCTAAACGAAATACAGTTTAACGGAGTAATTTCAACAAGCGTACCCCCAAAAATTCAATTAAAAAATTCTCTTGATTTGTTCTTAAAAACAAAAACAAAAATACCTTGTTAAAACTGCGTGATTTTATACTTTTGTTATTAACATATTTATGTGCCATTTATTAAAATATGATGAAAAAAATTTAAATCTTATTGTTTATAAATCCTTTTTTATGCGATTTCTGGTGTATTTTAAAACATTATTTAGGTTTTATTATTTCTGTTTTTGGGTTTTTTGCTATCGAGCAAAATAGCGAAAGCTCACGTTCTTTAGCTAGATAGCTATCGACTCATAGAATACGTAATTCCGATACACTTTAAGCGATATCGACTGACAGAATACCAAAAGCACGAAATTTCGATTGTACGACTATAATTTCGAACGCTATCGACTCTCAGAATCAGGCCCCTGCACATAAAACTTTTTGAATTTCTGTGATTTTTAAATGGGTGCCGATTTAGAATCACTTGATTAGTTTTTTCAGCAACTTTATTTTTAACTGCAATAAATGAATACCACGAGCAACTTTCTACTAAATAAGAATGATAGGGTGCACTGTGACCAATTGTGGGTAGAACTAACTATGCAATTGAATGCTTCAGTGCCGCCATGGTAGGATGTTTCAGCCTGGAAAAAGTATTTAAAGAATTAAAATTATAAAAATTTATACATCTATAGTATGTACAAATATGTATGTATGTATACTTTTTTAGGTATGGCTTGACATGAAGTTGTGTGTAAAGCATTGTTTGTTGTAAAACTGGTGGTGGACGTTTTAATAAAAACATACTGCGGTAACAGGCTTCAGTGAAAGAAATAGAAGGCGCGATATTTTGATACTTCTTGATTTTCGATACATAAAAAATGTAATCAAATATAAACAAAACATCAACTCTTTTCTTGTGTTTTCGAAAAGATAAAAAAGCTCTAAGCTCTCGTGGCCTTCAGTACATCATCAAATCACAATTGTGATTTTTAAAACAGCAATTGTAATAGTGATTTGTTGTTACTATTAAAATCTTTGCAATAAAATATATTTAAGCAATTTTAATTCGTGCTTGATTCCTTTAAATAAGTATTTCATGATATTGTCACAAAATATAATAACATAACGTTTATTCAAATATAAATATTTGAATAAATGTTGAATAAACGTTTTATGAGAATATCATAAAATGTTTATTTTTTGATAAATATTTTTTAATAATTTTGTGACAATATGAAATATTTATTTAAAGGAATCAAGCACGAATTAAAATTGCTTAAATAGAAAATGATTCCAATAAATTATTTATAAAAAATATTGCTATGTAATTTGAAATTGAGATTTATAAATAAAATTTTATAATAAATAAAAATGCCATTGGTGTTTTAAAGCTTAAAATTAGATAAATTGTGCTGACAAAATAATTTCCCTTTAGGAGGCTACCACATAGGACATCCAAACCACCATCTGAGGAAGATTTTTCTCTTGTTAATATTGCATCTCATAAAATGCGGTTGTGAACAAGATTAACTAATACCGTCTAACTTCATTTTGGAAAAGCAACTTAGGCTGCTATAACAACAAAAACATAGTTAAAAACAAAAAAAAAGCTTTTCTTCTTTGAAAAAATTAAGTAAATTTTATTTTGTATATGAATGTTTGTTTTTACAATAAAAAATACCTTCTACACTTCTGTGATACATCCTTAGGATGTATTAATAGTTGCAGACAACAGGATTTCTTCACACTCAGTTTTAAGCGTTTCAAATAAAAACGTTGATGTAGGTTTAGCGTTGGAAACCCGTTTGAAATTGTATTTTTCGCCCTGAATGCGGTATCAGCCCAATCATAAATAAAAATTCCGCGTGAGTTTTCTCCCTTTTCCCTTTTCTCCTATTATGAATAAATATTTTTCCCTTTTTTTCAACTGTGGGAAGAGAAAAAAATTCGGCGGGGAAAAAAAGTAGGTATCATAAATGAAAAAAAAGGGAGAAAATATTGTTATTTCTGAAGTTTTTTTCACCTGCTATATAGAAGGGAGCTTGCACAAAAATGTAAGTAATGTTTGGTTTTTTAATTTTTTTTTGGTTTTATAATTTTTATTATTAGGCCAAAAAACACAAATAAACAGCAAATGCAGCATTTGCTTACCGTGATGGAAGTCAACGCAGATACAGTGTGCATACAGTGGTTTTTTAAAGGCAACAAAGAGGCACTACAAACATTTTGGAAAAAAAGAATTTTTTATATTTTTCTTTTTATATTTTCCTTTATTTAAGTAAAATAAAAATAAAATTCTCCGATAAACGTTGTAAATAAATAAAAAATTTTAAGTTACAAACAAAAAAAGGAAAAATAAATGTAAATAAACAAAACAGTTGGTAATAAAATTTAATGATGCAACTTTTGAATTATTTTTGTTCCCGCGGAATTTGTGCTTGGAGGGATTTTTTCTCGAGAAAAGTAAATTCCGTCAAAAAGAAATTCCTAGGGAATATTTGTGATTGGCCTGTATATCATGATAATTCTAATGTTTCAAGGTCAAACAATTGGTTTTGGTTTGGGGCTTTCTTTGAGCTATTTTAATTAAGAATAACTTTTTTTAAAAATGCCTCTCTTTATGACCCTTGTTAAATTAAGAAAAAGAATTTTTAGTTAACAAAAAAAAAACGTATAATAACACTAGCAATCTGTGTTGTATGCTTAAATATAATAAACATAAAAACTACTAGAAATAGATATTGAAATTGTAAAAATTGTTTTTTGTTTAATATAAAAATTTCTGAATATAATTCTAGCAAGAAATCAACTTTTCAAGGGACGGGCTCACATTTAAAATTAAAAGTGTTATATCTTAAGCCAAATTGATTAAATAAGAATTATATTCAACCAACACAGCAAGAAGACAATAAAACTCAAAAAACCTTTATACAAAAACATAGTAACCATAGATAAAAAATAGTAACCATTGAGGAACCATTTTTTAATAGAATATTTAAATAACAAATTCAACCTAAAGATTATTGGCAATTTAGCAAGGCGGTAGGTAGTCAACGAAACTTTGATATAAAAATGTTTAAGAAGATATACTTTTAACAGTAATGAGAAGAACCTTGCAGCTATAGAAATTTAGTAGATTTTAAATGGATATATTTTTTATAAGTAAACTAGCGTGCTCGTGACTGTTTTGCAAGTAATTTGTGGTTTGTTTTTATTCTGCAGCGTTCTTTTTTGTTTGCGCCAAAAAATTCAATCATTCAAGAAAATTAATCAGACAGAACACAATATCTTTTTTTTCCTTTTTGTAATGTTTTTTTTTTAATAATTTTATCTTTTTCACAATTCAATATTTTTGTATGCTTATATAATACGTCTTATTCTACTGCAATGCTTTTACATATGTATACGACATTCTTCGATCGATTTTGGTTTGTGGTATAGACAAACAAAGCAGTTGGTTTATTAACACGAGAACATGATACATATAATTGACCGTGCGAAAAACAGGGATATTTGCAAAAGCTATACGTTTGGGGAATTGAAGCCGTTTAAAATCAAACGGCAAATCTAGAGGAATCATAGGAATGCGTGGTATCAGCACAGCCTCGCCCTTATATTTTCCTTTGAAAATTTTTGCTTCAATCACATTTTTCATAACTTTTTTGACTACTTAACGTGTCCCATTGCAAAGTTGTGGCTGGCAGATATTTTTAAGCAAAATAATTGGTACACCAACTTTCACTTGTAGGCGGTGGGGTGGCAAGCGAAGTTTAAAATTCGACTGGATAATTTACAACATCGTCTGGATTGGTAACAGAGTCAATCGATTTGTAGGTAAAAATTTCCCCGGAAATGTCATTCAAAATTGTCACATTGATATCCGAAACTTCTGCATTTTTCACAGCTAAGATAGCTCTCTCCCCCAACCAATCATGGTTTGTAAAATTTTGTGCAATGCTAGGAAATATGTGAATCAAGCGTGATCATTTTTGTGGTGGGTTCAATTGGAATTGCGGCATTCCCAATATCTAATAATTGCTTTGAAAAACGTTCGGCTGATGGATCATTTTGCAATTAAACACGAAATTTACACACACATACAAAATGCAACAGAATATGGAAAACAAAATTCGTCTAAACGAAAACACACATTTTGAATTTTTTGAAAAATTTGTCTTGTTTGAAACACGCACTGTGGACGCATTATTTTACGAAAACGCATGAAACAAAGATACAAACCAGCAAACGACCATTAAGAAGGTACTGTGGAAATTTGGTGGAATTCCGACGGCGCATCCCGTCAAATAGTGGCAACCAACGGATACCTATTTTGGGCTTAATTTTTATATATATAGACTATGATTAAAAAATTCGGTTTGCAATAGTGTGTGCTTTTATATGCTTGCATACATATATTTTTTATTGTTCTTCTTTATATATTTTTATTATAATTTTTTTCTTTTGAACTTTAAGAAAATTATACTTTCTAATGACATGATTTTCATTTAAGGTTTTTTTTAGTTAAATATGCATTTTTTATAGACTATAAACGTTTATTTTTCAATATAGATCCATTAACTATTCTTAGTCATATACACACATACATACATCAACATACGAATACATATTTTTGTTTCCTTTGGATACTTCTTCTACATGCATTTGTATACTTTTTTAATTTGTTTATTTTCATTAAATGTCTTTTTTTTAAATAGTTTTTAAGCTTACGAAAATTGCATGATGATGTAGCTACATACATTCACACATACATAAATTTATTACATTTAAAATGTTAAAGAGGAAGGAGTCGTCTACAAGGAATTTTTGCTTTATTTTGATTTAACAATTTAAAGCCAATTTGATCGAGTATTAAAACTAAAAAAGAAATCAAGTCAGTTTTGTACGTTAAGCGTTAGTGTTTTTTTTTTTAAGTTATAGATTATTGAAATAATAAAATAACACTATTTAAATCAGTTAGGACGTTTGACATAAAATCATATGTGCCATTTTATAAAATGAGTTTTAACAATAATGGCTGCTGGTTAAAGCTTTATATTCAATTGACCAAAATATTTGCTTTCGAAAGAAAAATTTTTTGGCATTAATTTAACTTAAAGCAAGCAAAACATAAAAACTACTGTATATCAATAACAAAATAATAGTTTTATTAGTAAAATTAAAAGGCAACAAACACAATGTCATTTAGACTAAAAATAAATAACTGGTCGGTTTGATAATTTCATTTTCTAAGGATTTGTTTGTTCGTTTTGTTGTTTTTCGTTCATACTTTAAAGGTTGTTTAATATTGTTTTTTTTTTTTTGTGGTTGTTTAAAGGAAAGTTAAATATCACATACATTTCGCAAATAAAAAAAAATTAATAAAATAAACTTAAACATATAAAAATATAAAATAATATATTTTTTAAAATTTATTTAAATAAACACACATACAACATGTATTTTTATGGTAATTTGTTTCGTTTTTTGTTTCATTTGCTGTAAAAACAAGGACTAGCTTCGTTTTGGTTTTTTTCTCTAAAAATATTATAAAAAAAATGTCGCAACTTAATAATAATAATAAAAATAAAAAAAAACATTCATTCGTTATAATTATAAATAAACTAATTTATGTGCGCTAAGTAAAGAAATTTCTAAAAATTTATAGTTTTGCCACATGGAAAACTACAAAAAACAGAAAATTAACTTAAATTTCGTTAAAAGCAAAACATTAAAATTTAACTACAACTACGTTTTTGTTTAAATGCTCTTTTCTTCTTCTTTTTATACTTCTTCTTGTCTTTTTGTCCCCTTTTCAACTTTTCATTTAAGTGTATTTTTTTTTTTTTGTAAAGAACTCAAAAGGAGCCTCTGCACATACTTTAAGCCAATAGTAATTCTTCATGTAGCTCTTCAGAATCTAAAGATTTATTCGATTTCAACATGTAATTGGAGTCTCCTTGGCTTGAGTTTTGAGATTTGGCGCTAAGTGTCATATTATAAATGTTATCAAGATCTTGGCTGCGCCTAAAACTATAGAAGTGTTGATAATTATTTCATAATGCTCGAAAATAAAAGAAAACATTTTGTTACCTGCTCACTGGACGACTGTATGTTGAATTGGCAGGACTAGCGGGATTATTGTTGCTATTATTGCTATCGTTATCTTCGCTCTCTTTACTGTTACTGTTATTGGTAGCATAGAGATCGCAATTGTCAAAATATTCACCTCGTAAGTAGTTGTCCAAATTATGTTCTTCGTCCTCTTCATCATTATAGCTTTCATTATTGTCTTCATGCTGTTGTGATTCCACCATGCACAACCATTGCGAGTTGTGATTACGGAATTTTTCCAACTAATGAATGATATAAAAAAAATATTGTAAAGTTAAGCAGAAATAAACACAATCCTAAAAAGTGGGCTTAAAAATAGGCCATTTGAAAAAGTACCTTAAAAAGTAAATTACTTCATGTACCACGATTCACACAATTTGTTCGTTTGTTCACACAATTTGCTTATAATTTGTTTTTGTTTTAAATGCAATTGTGCGAATAAACGAATTCGTGTGACGTTTGAAATTAAAATATTCAAATAAATGGCTTTTTAAAAATGATTTATTTTGAAAAATGATTTTTTCTAAATATTTATAGTAAAAAAAACACTTGCTTGAAAAATTTAATTGGAAAAATAAATATTTAAAAAATAGTGTCAACAACAATTTAACGTGATAACTTAAAATGAAAGAAGGAATTATAATTCTTACAGTCTTATTAACGAATCTATGTCATTTATCGTTTATTTGTTGTAATAATTATGTAAAACTGTCATTGGAAACTAAACCGAAATAAACTCTTATTTAAAACTCAGAATAAAAAGTTGTTACTTTGTCACAAGTGTTTCTACTGTAAATACAAATATTCGTTTTTCTATTGAAAATAGTTAAGCTCGTTATTCTATCGAACTTTTGCTGCTAACTCTACATTTTAAGTATTCTCTATACTAAAGATGTTTTATTGGCTTCCAAAGACTTGAAATAAAATTTAAAACTTTAACTCACTTAACACAGTTTAACTTTTTTGAGATGTTTGAGGAAGACTTGATAGTTAATAAATTGTAAAAAATTATATTTAGTTGAAATAAACAAAACCTAAAATGTTATAAATATTTGATTGACATATGTAACGGGTCACAAAAAATATTTCAAGAAATTTAGTCACAGTAGAATCTTCCATAGATTTATCTTCGGATCATTCTCCAACCATTGTAACTATTTGCAGCCCGATTAGTAGACATTTGTTTCTTCCTGATACAAATATGATCAGTTGCATCAACTGGTTGAGTTTTAAAAAATATCTCAGCAGCCATTTTTCGGAGAATATTTTGCTAGAAACACAGGAGGACGTGGAGTATAGCCTTGCAACTTTTAGTGAAAATATTAAACAAGCAGCACAGCTTGCAAAAACTAAACATCCGCAGACTACTTTAGGTCACATCTATTCTTTAGACATTGAACGTCTCGTAGCGGAAAAACGAAGAGCTAGGAGAGATTGGCAACAACACCGATCGCCTATGCAGAGGCAGAGACTTAGAGAATGCACAAAGCGGCTTAGAGACTTACTAGCATTTGAAAAAACTGCATCTTTTGAGAAATATTTGGAGGGCCTCAATGCTACACCAAACTCCAATTATTCTTTATAGCGTGCTACAAAAAACCTTAAAACGCCCGTTGAGTACAAGCCACCTCTACGTAATATCAGTGGAGATTGGGCAAGAAGGGACGCTGAAAAAGGCGACTTATTTGCCGATTACTTGAAAGATATATTCACCCCACACATATGTACTGATGATGTTAATTTGCCGAGCGTAGTTGGATTACCCCCTCGACCCTTAAATTTTAGGTTGCGTGAGGTACAAAAGTTAATCTCTGAAGTAAATCCGAAAAAATCTCCTGGTATGGACGGCATAAGTAACAAAATGTTGAAGGAGCTCCCCAGTATTGCAGTCAGAATCATGCTATTAATTTTTAATGCCATTTTAATGCCAAAACCGGGTATAGACCTAACCAAAACCGAGTCATATAGGCCCATAAGTCTATTACAAACTATTTCAAAGGTCTTCGAAAAGTTGCTTATGGATAAATTGTCTCCAATGCTAAGGGATAGTGGGTGTATCCCAAACTATCAATTTGGTTTTAGAAGTAGACATAGCACAATTGAACAAACCCATAGATTGGTTCAGGTGGTAAGAAGGACTTTTGAAGAGAAGAAGTATTGTTCAGCTATTTTTATTGATGTTTCTCAAGCTTTTGACAAAGTTTGGCATTAAGGTCTGTTTCTGAAACTGACCCCTCACTTGCCTTGTAATATAAGCAACCTATTAAAAAGCTACATAATTGGACGAAAATTTTTTGTTGTTGAAGGAGACTTCATTAGTGTATCCAAACCAATTTCCTCAGGCGTACCACAAGGTAGCATTCTTGGACCAGTTTTATACTTGATATATACCTGCGATATGCCTGTAAGTGAAACTGTCCACACTTATACGTTTGCTGATGATACAGCGTGTCTAAGTTCGCATGAAAACTCCCTTCAAGCATCCATAAATCTTCAGCAACATATAACTCAGTTAGAGTTGTGGTTAAAATTATGGAGAATTAAAGTGAACGTTCAAAAGTGCATTCATGTGACCTTCACCCTGCGAAGAGATAATTGTTCACCCGTTCGAATCAATAATCACATTGTTCCTCACCATAGTTATGTGAGATATCTTGGAATACATCTTAATCGTCGCCTTACATGGAAACATCATATTGACTCAAAGCTAACACAAATGAAACTTAAGCTAACACAACATTGGCTCATTGGCAGGAACTCAAAACTTAGCCTAGATTGTATGCTTCTAATTTACAAGACTATTTTAAAACCGATATGGCCTTACGGCATCCAACTTTGGGGCACTGCCTCAGCTTCAAACGTGGATAGAATCCAACGTATGCAGAATAAAATTTTACGGTTGATAACGTCCGCCCCATGGTACATCAGAAATTCAAACATACATTGTGATTTAGACATACCGCTGGTGACTACAGAAATCATCAAATACGCAGGCAAATACCTGATGAAGCTTGAAGACCATCCTAACCCCCTTGCTCGCAATATCTTGGATTATAGTGGACATAGCCGATTAAAAAAGAGGAATACCGCAGCTTTAATTCTCAATGGTACAGACAATACATCTTAGAAAATATTTAGAAATATTTGCTTTGTTTTTTTTATGACAATTTTCTTTTTTACTCAAAAGGTTAGGCCTGACATGGTCAGGACTAACGTAACTTTTTTAGAATTTAAGATTTTAATACTTTTCGTGAAGATACAATAAATAATTATTGAGAGTTAAAAAAAATATGTAACGAGATAGAGGTAAATTATCTGCCAGATGATTAAATGTCGAGAATTGAGTTGCCACCATTTGGGCATTTATTTAGTAAAAATTGGGGAAAATCGAAACATCAAACATTATACTCTTGAGCAGGGAATTTTAGTTGTGAACAATTACTATAAAAATTTCACTGTATCACTTCGTAATATTCGAGCAGACTTTCCTCGTAATCAAGATTCTTCTGAGATGTTCGTAGCACAGTTGTGAGTTGGAACATCAACTCGTAGACATTCAAACAATTGGACATGACTACAGGCACTTTGCATAAAGATCTTCATCTGTACGCTTATAAAGTTCAATTTGTTCAAGAATTAAAGCCGATCGACCATTGTTTACGTCAAACGTTTGTGAATTGGCTGTTTGAAAAACTGAATGTTCTTGCATTTTTTTCATTTTTAATTTGAAGGTTATGTAAACAAACAAAAATGCTGCATATAGGGCTTACAAATTCCACAGACAGTTTTCGAAAAACCTTTGCATTAGACAAAAGTGACCGTATTGTGCGGTTTGTGGTCCTGCGTCATCATCGGCCTGTATTTTTTTTTTTTTTCGAAAATAAGCAAAGAGACGCCGTTAACTTAAATTCTTTTCGCTACCAAATCTGATAACCAATATTTTGTGGCTACAAGTGGCTAATATTGACATCAGTGACCTTTAGTTTCGGCAAGAAGATATCATAAGCCGCACTGCCACCCAAACAATTCAGCTATTACATGAAAAGTTTTTCGATGTTAATTAGGCGCTCTTCACGGAAAGTCACTGACACTATTTCATATGCCAACGCTGTAAAAGAAAGCATTCCCACTCTAGATAATAATGCTCAAAATTCAATTGACTTGCTTGTACAAACTATGATTAATTTTATAACCAACATGCAGAATATGTTCCAGTAGTTACTCCAGATGATGCAGATTTTAGTAAATAAAAAATGAAATCCATTAAAATGTGCTTTTGGAATGCGAACGGGCTGAGTCAGCATAAGATGGAAATACAGAATTTTTTAAACGAGCAACAAATTGATCTAATGCTGATTTCCGGAACGCATTTTTCGAACAGAAATTGTTTTTGAGTCAATGGCTACCACACCATCACACAAACCACCCAAGTGGTAGAGCATGCGGAGGAACAGCTATACTTGTTCACAAGGACATTACGCACTTCCCACTGCCGGAATTTGACGAAGACTACATCCAGGCTACATCAATTATATTGCCCACCCAGATGCAATACCAATAAAGATCAATTTCTTGATTACTTTAACACATTGGGTCCTAAATTTATTGCAGCTGGTGATTATAATGCCAAACACTCTTTCTGGGGATCTCGCCTTATTACTCCGAGAGGAAGACAACTTTTAGAAGCGGTATCTCTTAACAATATGGATGCTCTGTCTGCTAGACATCCGACATATTGGCCTTCCAACCTCAACAAAGTCCCGGATGTAATAGATTTCGCGGTTATGAGGAGTATAAAACGTGAAAGTATTCGATTGTCTCCATCATCGGACTTGTCTTCGGATCACTCACCAACATATCTAACATTAGATACTGTCACGGATCTTTCATTGCAAAATCCCTAATATTTTCCGCGGATAAATTGGTTGAAGTACAAAATGTATGTTAGCTCACATCTGCCGCAAAATGTTTCATTAAAGACTGAAAATGAAATTGAATCTGGCGTCAAACTTTTTACTAATATTTCAACTGAAGCTGCTATGGCGACTGCATCTGATTCCACTTTGCCAAAAAGGGGACAATACCTCGGTTCTCGCAAAATAGAAGCACTGTTGGGACAGAAACGAAAAATAAGACGTCAATGGCAAGAGCTCCGTTCACCAAGTCTAAAGTCCCAACTCAAAGGCTTTTGCGGGCTGCCTTGAACGAAGACAAAGAATTGAATTTGCGAATATACCTTCAAAATTTGGATGCATTGAAAGGCTCGAATTATAGCCTATGGAAAGCCACGAAGAAAATGCAATGACCTACTATGTATGAATCTCCCTTACGGCAACAGACCACTTAGACCACTTAGTTTTTACCCCTAATTGTACTAGCTCGGTAATCGATCCCTATAACATTGCTGATGTGGTACAACGGCCTCTTAAGTTTTGGTTATCTGCAATGATTAATCTTATTAAGGGGATGGAAGTGAAGAAATCACCCGGTTGCGACAAAATTACGCCAACAATGATTAAGAATTTGCCTGTTCCTGCTGCCCATTTTATTCTCTTCATGTTTAATTCCATGTTACGAGTCGGTTACTTTTCCGCATGTTGGAAATTGTCGAATTTGGTTATGATTCTGAAACCAGGCAAGGATGCCACACAGGCATCATCATATCGTCCAATAAGCCTGCTGCCCATTCTTTCTAAGATATTCGAGAAAATGCTTCTAGAAAATTTAGTTAGATACACGGATGGTAACGTAATAATTCCTGATCATCAGTTTGGATTTCGAAGGAGACATAGTACCATTCAACATGTGCACAAAATTCCTAATATAATTAGAAGTGTTTTCGAGAATAAACACTACTGCTCCGCGCTGTTTATCGACATATCTCAAGCCTTCGACAAGGTCTGGCACGAAGGTCTATTATTTAAGATCACGCAGTTGCTACTCGTGTATGTGCATAAATTGCTGAGAAGCTATTTGCACGGGAGATATTTCCAAATAAGAGCCAAATCCACAATTTCTTCATGTAGAAAGATATCCGCTGGCGTACTGCAGGGAAGCATTCTGGGGCCGTTTATTTACTTACTGTTCACAGCTGACATGCCTATGAGTGAAGTGACTCACACGTCTACCTTTGCCGACGAAACGGCTTTTTGAGTATCCACAAAGAGTCGACAAAGACTGCAAGCCCACGTCAATTAGCTTGAAATTTGGCTACAAAAATGGAAAATAGCCGTTAATGCTTCTAAGTGCGTCCATATAACGTTCACACTGAGAAGGGAAAATTGCCCGCCCATCCTGATTAATGGTGTAAGAGTGCCGGAATATAATAATGTAAGATATCTAGGCTTACACTTGGACCGTCGTCTTACGTGGTCCTATCATATAGCAGATAAAATAACTCATCTGAAACTCAGATCTGCACAACTTCACTGGCTTATTGGCAGTAAGTCACCTATCGACTTAGGCCTTAAGATACTTTTGTACAAGGTGGTACTAAAACCTATTTCCATGTATGGCGTACAGTTATGGGGAACAGCATCATCATCGAACGTAGAGAAGCTCCAGAGAAAGCAGTCTAAACATCTCAGGATAATAACGGGTGCACCGTGGTATATCAAGAACAACAACATCCATAGGGATCTTAACATACCATTCGTGAGGGAGGAAATTACGAAGGCAGCTACCAACTATTTGACAAAGCTTGAAAGTCCTAATCGTCTTGCCAGAGACTTACATTTATTTGAGGGTCACAGACGCCTAAAGAAATTGCAAACCGCTGACCTACTGAGGTCAATGTAAACGAGCATGTTTTAGTTGTCTACCGCAGTGGCAGTAACAACTTTGTTTTTTTTTTGTCTAGGCTAAGCTTTGAATAATTATTGTTAATTCCTTAGGGAAAGATTCAATAAAAAAAAGAAATTAGGCGCTCTTGTGATTTGACGCCGCTGGATTATTTTCTCTGGGGTCATTTGTCATGGTCTTTCCGTGAACAATCTACATACAACTGATACATATTTGCAAAGCTTTGTTGTAAAATTTGCTTCAGAATTTTGCAGGGTTCAGAATTTTTCATTTATGAACATTCAAAAATCAACATTCAAGATATTTTTTATTAATGAGAAATCTAAAATTTTATATTTATTTTTCACACTCATAAACGAACAACAAAAAATGTTCTGCTTATTTTCATACATGAATGCGAACAACAAAAATTATTAGTCTTATTCATATGTGATAAATGATAAATTAGCTACTTCTCATTAATGTTATTTTTCATAAATGTACATGTTCATTTATGAACGTTGAAATCTTATAAAATTTCTCATAAATGAACGTGAAAAAATTTTCTACCTATGATCGCAGTTTACCGTAAAATGTAGTAAAAACACATGGGTACATTTAACTCAAAATACAATATTGCAATATATTCTAAAAGAAATAAAAAAAAACATTTTTTTTCTGCATACGCCGACAATTGCGCATTATCAAATATGTGCGTTTATGTACGCGAATGCTTAACGCACATATTTTTACGATCTTTTCATTTATGAAAAATTATCAAAATTGTACATATTCAAAAATAAACACTTGTGTGTTTCTCATTTTTTCACTTAAAGCCCTTTCACACAGGCAAATTTTACTTTGACAAAGTTTTGTTAACTTTCTTTTAAACTTTATTTGGTGTTCAAACACAAAAAGTTTTCTTTTACAAATTTTGTTTTAGTCACTTGGTGCTTTATGCAATCTGTGTATAAGTACAACTGTGTATAAGCGACGAAAGAAAAACAAAGCAACTTTGCGAGTACATCAAAGTCTGTACACTGAATCATGCTTTCTCCCTCGCTCTCACATAAAATCAAAACTTTGCAAAGAAAAGTTTGCCTGTGTGAAAGGGGTCTTATGGATAGAAAAAAAAAAAATAAATCGTCGCATTCACAAATGAGAAAACACAAAATAATTTGTAGTTTCTCACACATGTATGAGAAGAAGCGGCTAAAAAATGAAATGTACATATTCATACATGTATGAACAGTGAGTGAACACTTCGCTACTCTGGAATTTTGTGAAAAGAGCGGACTACTGTCGACGCACCAGAATTAAATGTTTGCCCGGCATCATATGCTATTATTATTATAGTGTCGGTTTTAAGTTAATTTACTTAAATTTGTCCACACAATACTTAATCAGCTTCGAAAAAATCATTTTGAGTAGTTAAGAAAAAAGTATGCACTCTATTCAACAATAACTTTATCAAAAGTTTTAGAAATCATTAGTTTTACGAAAAGTCAAAGCGCCTTAAATAACAGCAATCTCAAACTTGCCATTTCTAGAAACTTTAGAAAAGTAGGTATTTTTTATATTTTTAATTAAATATATTTAAGTACATTTCAAATTTGGCATTCAGTTGAATCTGTTTTAAAATGTAGAAGTTTTTTTAAAAATCATTTAAAAAAAATACATTTTTAATAGAATATATTTTCAGGCTCGCTATATATAAAGAGATACCTTCTTTAAAAATGATAGATTGTCAAAAGTTACTTAAAAACAGAATCCTTTAGTAAAAGGACAACTTATAAAAAAATCTGTTTTTTAATACTCTTTTTAGGTTTCCTTTTCTTATTTATCTTTTTATAAGTTATACGCACCTTTATCCGTTTCGCCCACTCGGTGTCGCTAATTGCAATAATGTCTAAGCAATAATCGCATACTTTACGTATCTCGGAATTTTTATCGTGCATCAAATCAATAAGATACGCCGGTGATTCAGTTTCCCTAATCATATACTCGCGAGTACTTTCATGCCTTAAAATCTGTTGGAATACAAAAATAATTTGCAGAACAATTTCATCATCTTCCTGTTTTGCCTTTAATAATTCGATTAAAGACAGCACAACGTTGGCGCGACAGAACAGCAAAGCACACAATTCATCACGGCCGCATGTACCCAAGTACACAATGGTATCTAAAACGAGATCATCCAATTTTGCGCCGGGTATTAAGATATTTCTTATCCAGGGTATTAATTGAAAATTTTGTAAAATTTGTGAATAGTCTAAGTCGGCTAACGATAGATTGCCCAAAATGCCCAAACATTCCACCATAAAAGACTCATCGTCGCAGATAGTAAGTATGTGTGCCAAATCGCCCACATAATCGATGAAAAGCGGTTGTAGCGATTCATGCTGCGATAGATTTCGTAGCAGTTTAATAAGTAAAGCGTCTTGATATTTGAAAGCACGATCCATAAGACTGTGCAGGCGATTGCCTTCGACCATAATTTGAGCATTACGACGATTAAGAGAAAGATTAATGCACAGAGATATCAGATCCAAGTCTACTTTAGAATTCAAATTCAAAATAATAGCATCTGTGGCCATTTGAACGCATTCGGTATGAGTAAACATAGCTTTAACCTGTGCCGGATTTTTCAAATGACATTATTTTATATTTTTCTATTAAATTTCTATTTATTTACAAACCTTATCATCCAAACTCATGTGATATAATATTTTCACCACTATTCCATGATGTTTTTCGTCATTGATAAACATAACCAAGAGCGGCAAGTATCCAGCAACAATCATTTTCCTGCGTATCTGACCATCAAACGATAAATTAAAGACCAATTTTAAGGTAACTTGCACAAGATCAGTATGACCACTTTGGAAGAGTCTTGGTAGTTTTGACACAATATTTAGTTCACTCATATCATCTTTATTATCGCCAACAATTGAAAGCTTTTTTAGGAATGTGGTAACCAACATTAGTAAATCGATATTTTGACGATCCAAAGCTTTAACCAACATCTTAACAATGTTTTTGCGTCGCATCTTCTCCTCAAGTTTGACATTCTCGGCCATGTTGAGCAGTAAATAAAAGGCGACTCTTAATAATTGTTCCTGCTTCTTGGCAAAAAGTTTCAATTGTTTGTTAAGACGATCAATTTCTTCTTTTTTAACTTTCGGATCATTGCGATCAAGAGCCTCATTGCTAGTGGCTTTCATGTCGCCATTCGTAGAAATACCTGAGTCGGGAGTTTGAGCTCCGGCTGAAAGAGCTTCATGATAACTACTATTTAGAATTTGACTTTTTATTAAAGATGAAGACATTGAACTATGAAAACTAGACCAGTTACCCGATTTGGGACGTTGTTTTAATTCGGGTATACGACGTCGAGGTGGTTCCATCTACATGAATTTTATTTACAAATTTGTTGAAAAATTTCAGAATATTTGACACATTTTTACCTCTTTAGGTTTTTCAACATTCATGAGATCCAAAAAATCATCGGAACTATTGTTTAATTTCTCTTTACTGGCCTTAGCGGATAAGGGGGCTGAACCACTAGGATTTTTACGAATATCTAATTCGTTACGCATGCTCTCATAACGACGTAATTCGTAATCGACAACATCCATACATAAAGAACCAATCTAGAATAACCAAGAAAATATAAAATTAGTTAACATTGATTAAATTCGGGTGTTTAAAGTTTCTTGTTTTGGAGGCTAGGTACTTTGCAAAAAGGTACTACTAATCCTGAAGGAACTAAAAGAATATAATCATTTTATTAGCAGAAAATTAGCTATTTGGTATTTGTTGCAGAATGGCCTCCACCTTCCTATCAAAATCTGTAAAAAGTCTTGTTTGCTTCATCATGGCCACCATTAAGTATTTTTTACATACATTGAAGCCAAAATGATGTAGCACCATTCGATATGACTGAAATTTCGATTGCCTCTTCTAATTGAAAACAAAAAAGGATAATATTCTTGAGTATTCATATATTTATAGTATTTGAATCAACTAAAGGGCTTTTCCCGCTAGGTGTTCGAATAGTGATTTAGTCCTCATAGATGTTCCCTAGATTTTCTTCCGCTAGGTAACAATATTCTAAATAAAATTTTGTACAAAAACCCCTATTTTAAGGAATTCGACTTAGGTTAGAAAACCCAATGGTTTTTTGCAGCAAGGATTTTTAATTCAGTAAACTTGGGAAGACATTTTAAGCCGACGGAGGATCGGCTAAAACAACAAACTTTATTTCTAAATGCTATTATTCGACTGGCGATGGAGTAAAAATCTTTTGATCCTTATGTAGGTAAAAAGGTGGAGCCATGAAATTAACCTAAGTAAGTCTCGAATCGTATGTTGAGATAGTGTAGCCCACTCTATCACAGTCTTTGGTCAACACCTTGTGACATCATTTGTCCAAAATGAAATGCGGTAAGTCTTTCGTAGAGCGTCAGCAGTATCACCCATGTTGGAAGCCGTTAGTTAAACTTCTTATATTTTTTTAAAAAGCTTAGACCAAACTGAGTTGTATTTTCAATCCATAACAAAAGCAAGGTGGTGCAGCATAGTACTATCGCAATAACATTAACTGTTTTTAGCTTCGGTGATGATTTTTCTCGATTTTCTTGAGCTCTCTCTTCGAGTTATTTTGGTGGGATCTCATCAAATGAGTTCAAGGTGCCGTTCTTCTCTCAAACTTCTACGTCAAACTTTCAACTTCATCTATTCTTTCGTAAGTAAGACTATTTTGGAAATACCAGGCTATGGTACGTTTATATATTTGTCTATTGTAAGATTAAGGCACGCGTTCAAAAGAATATTTTTGGCAAAATTTTAGTACTACTTCAAGAACAGGCAGCGATTTGTTGCCTTCCGTTACCTGGAATTACTACCAAATAATTTAGAAGGTAAGCATTATTAATACCGTTCGAAAAAAGTTGATTCTAATGACAGTTTACATGGAAAATAACAGCAAAACACAAATGTCAGTTTTTCATAAAAATGTCAAATTTGTAAATAAACAAAAACAAAATTTCGAGATTCAAATTTCAAGTTAAGTTTATCTACTATCGCATTAACATTAACTGTTTTTTGTTTCGGTGATGATTTTTCTCCATTTTCTTGAGCTCTCTCTTCGAGTTATTTTGGTGGGATCTCATCAAATGAGTTGAAGGTGCCGTTATTCTCTCAAACTTCTACGTCAAACTTTCAACTCCATCTATTCTTTGGTAAGTAAGACTATTTTGGAAATATCACGCTCTGGTACGTTTGTATATTTGTCTATTATGAGATTAAGGCACGCGTTCAAAAGAATTACTTCCAAATAATTTAGAAGGTAAGCATTATTAATGCCGTCGGAAAAAAGTTGATTCAAACGACAGTTTGGGTGGAAAATAACAGCAAAACACAAATGTCAGTTTTTCTTAAAAATGTCAAATTTGTAAATAAACAAAAAGAAAATTTCGAGATTCTTGAAATTTCGCTTTTGCTTTCAAGTTAAGCTTATTTTATATTAGTTATCCTATAACTAAGCCTATAACTTACCTTGTATTGAACTATAACTGAATGAAATTTCGTATATGTAGAAAAACAAAAAAATATGTAGATAATATTTGTAGATAAGTCTAAACTTTTGCGCCAATCTTCGCGCAAAACTCGCGACAGAGCACTTAAACAAGATTCTGCAAAAGATAACTAAATAAATTAATTGATAATGAAAATAAGAGCTTAAATTTTCAACCATTTTTTTCTAATTCTTCTAAATTATCAGGATTACGTGCTACTTGTAATATCATGGCTGAGCCTCGTATGCGCTCGGATAAATCTTCGTACAATAACTCCACATATTCGTCTATATGATTAATGGAAACATCCGAAGAATCTGAAGATTTTGAATGTGTTGAAGATGACATGCTAGAACTCATGGTAGTGTGAGGTCTTCCCGAGGCCCTATGCGAGGCCAAAGCCGAACGATGATGGCCCATATTGCTGTCGTGTGTGTCTAAAAAATTAAAGTGAATATGTAATAATATATATGTATGTCCTTTTTTTCAAGAGTTCAAATTACCCACCTACGCCACCAGCATTGTCTTTACGATTTTTCAAATAAAATATTATTTGCTCTACATCGGCCAACTGTGACTTGTGTATTAAATCACACTTGTCCACAACTTCACGTGCAAGTGCTGCAGGATCTGTTTTAGCATTTAATGAACGTAGTCGTATAATTTTCTGGCAGTTCTGTAATAAAAGTGTACAAAACCATAAATCAATAAATAATTAAATATTTAAAGGTCAAGTGCAATAGTGAGTAAAACACCAGTAGTTTATGGGGTAAATTATTCACAACACGCAGGCAGAGTATATTGTTGTGGCCAAAGTATTTTTTTAATATTATATTCGAAAGAAAGTAGAACAATTTCATATACACTCACATATAATGAGTGTAGGGGGCATCAATTGGTTGAATTTAAGACTGTTTAAACTTAACATGGAATATATGAGTAGAAATTTTTCTTTATTTGATTTGTCATCCTCAAAACTATTGGGGAGAAATGTTTTTGAAGAATTTTGATACAAAAGTAAGCATTGTAATGTGTTCTAAAGCGGCAAAACTGGCGAACTTAATTTTGCGAAAGCTTTCATGAGATTGACATTTGATAGCTTTCTTGTTATTTTATAGAAACATCACCTAAACGAAATTTTTTTCTTGCATCCTCTTTAAAATCGCATTATCCGGGTTTTGGAACTCATACAATATAAAATATTTCAAGTGCACTTGTTTCTCTTACATCTTGAAGCTTTTAAAAGTTCAAAAAAGCTGACTCAAATGCGAAAATAATTATATAAATTATCAATCAGTCGGTCTTAGTACAATTATTCGATTCATACACTTATGTAGTTCTGTTCAATTTAGAGAAATCGCAAGAAAAGAATTGGTAAAAGTACAACACTGTTACACAAAAAAGATGTAAATTAAATGCAATTCTGATCATAGAGAAAATATAAAATTTTTAAAAGATTAGCATAGATATTGATTCTCTAGAACATCGACGCAGTGTACCTACACTTTCACTGTTTTATCGTTACTACAACGGTAAGTGTTCTAACGTTATTAGGGAACTTGTTTCTAAAACTTGAACGTCTTTGCATTTGACTTAATTTTCGTTGAGAGGGCATCCATTTGTGATCGATTGGCCAGTGAATCACATTACATATTACAGGGATAATTCGTTTTTTAGCAAAACAGTTCGTATGTGGAATAAACTCCCTCCAGAGATAGGAAAATTCAAACCGAATATCCACAAGCACTACTTCCACTTTCCTTCTCGCCATAACCAAGTTTCCTAGTTCTAGTACAATGCATTGCATGAGTAGGGATCATCCCCTGAGTGCTGGTCCAAACGGAAAAAAATCAGAGAAATCTGTCAAAAAAATCTGCCACATTTTCTCTTAATACACGCTATCTTAAGAACAGCAGCCTGGTAGATCTAACGATTAAATCTGATAGTGTGAAGAGGTGTTAAGTAAACTTTTACAGTTTTACATGCAAAATATAAAGTACCGATTGATATGACCCTTTAAATATGTAACAATGTCACGTTGAGTTACATAATTACATATTCATGAAAAAATGTATGTAGCATATTAATTCGTTATAAGATAATTAAGATGATATAAATTATTATCGTATTACGAAGAGAAAAGTTCGGCAATTATGAATGAAAAATTAAATCTGGCAAATGCCCATCATTAAAGTTTTTAATCACTTTTTGGCAGCGGCTCTATTTCGTTAATCACATCACGGATTTTGAGTTTTAAGGCTGAAATCGATTCGATTGATTCCCTATAGACTCTGTCCTTAACATAATCCTGCAAAAAATTATCCAGTGGTGTTAAATCAGACGTTCTGGCCGGCCACTTAACTGCTGATTGTCAAGAAATTATGTGATCGGGAAAATTTGCTTGCAATAAATTGATCCTGTTGAAATCACATCCCAGTGATATCCATGTCGTCAATAATAGGCTAAAATTGTGTTGTTAGGATTTCGCGATAGCGTGATCCATTGACCGTTACATTTCCAGTCTTACCTTGGAAAAAAAAACGGCTCAAGCACTCCTCCAGACCACATAACCCATCATACAGTGACACGTTGAGCTTGCAAAGGTTTATCAATAATAGCTCTAGTATTTTTAGAATCTTAAATGCGACAGTTTTGCTTGTTGACATACGCTGACAAGTGAAAAAGGGCTTCGTCTGAAAAAATGATTTTTTCAGAAAAGCCAGTCTGTTGTTCCTGAATGAATTGAGCGAATCTACGGCGATGTGAATGTTCGGTCGGCTACAATTCCTGCACTAGTTGAACTTTGTAGGGCTTCAAAGTCAAATCCTTACGCAAAATTTACCATGTGGTGGTTTTGGATAACCCCAATTGTTGAGAGCATCGAGGAGTTGGCAAATTTGAATCTACTTCAACACTGTGGCTCACAGCTGCGATGTTTTCAATTGAATGACCCGGTCGAACACGCGGTGTTGCTCGCACATTTTGTATCGAGCCTGTCGACTCAAAGAAGGACGATTACGTTGTCCTAAAATATCAAGAAATATAACTTTAACAGAACCACCATTTTTATAGTGGGTTTTAATTATTTGAATGCGATTTTCGTGCGAGATTGAATTCCTTGTAACAATTGCCAATGCATCTACTACCTATACGTCAAGAAACTAAATTTCAAAACTATGTTGTTGGTGTTGCCACAATTAAAAAACAAACTTAGGTGCCCCTGTAGGCTAGTAGGTAGTGTGGTAGCTTACATGACTGGGCGTTGTTGGTTCGATTCCCAACAAAGACCTTGGTTTTTTTCACTACAAATAAAAATTTACTGTCGGTGGGGCTGCTCAGTAATGAGGGCATGGTCACTGGTCACTGAGCTGTCTTATACGTCAGTTAATTTCCGTAACTATACTTCTACTTTCACCAACTGTCGCATCTCTTCTCTATCCCTTTCCTAAAGAATGTAGCACGGTACTTGACTAAATAGGCATTGTTGTCTGCAGTGCTACTTCTCTTTAAAAAAAAATTTCTTATTGAAAAACCCAATATAATAACCAATAAAATTGTTTCATATTATAAAGTTTAAGCAAATCACATTTGAGTATAATTTGTAGTGAAAGCAAAAAAGTTAATAAAACGGGAAATCCCTTAAGTTTTGGACCTACTTCTAAAGTTTTTAAACATTATTTGCCAAATATTAATTTAACTATGCTAAGGAATTTTGAAAAATAATTTTTTCGATTAAATAATAATAGCTTTTTTATATAAAAAACACGACATTGAGCCTGACTAAAAATTATTGATTTCTGTTTGATAAAAAAATTTTAAGAGCAAATAGTTGAGCCTAAACAATATTTTCGAAATGTTTTTTTCTTTTGTTTTTAAAGGTTTATACGAAAATGAGCATGACTTTAGCTGTTTTTTGAAAATGCATTTTAAAAACGTATTGAGATATGTCATCCTCTTTGTCTCTTTCCATATAATTAATGGGTGATATAACGTGGCGTTTAGAGTATTTTCCCGTTTTTAATGGGTGAAGTATACGATCTGAATGTATTTGCGATCCAGGTAATATCATTTATATGCTATTTTTTAAAATTTAAAGTGGAAGCAATAAGGCAACACAAATGCAGCGACAGAAAATCATCAAAGCCTATCTTGATGGGTATTAAATGAAAAAGAATAATTACAGTGTATAACAATTTCAATATGGTTATTGATATTTTACGATCATTATAGTACCATATTTATCTTGTTTTGACAATTGCAATCGATTCCCAGGAAGCTCTCATTTGGACGAGGTTTTTTATATTTTCTGCAAGAAATCTGATTCTTTTCTGGTTAAGAAGCAACAAGGTCATTAACAACTTGTACATTTTTCTGATTCTTTTGCATCCTTTCGCAGACATTTTTAAACGTTTTCTGTATTCTTACGACTGTTGGTTTGTTTTTTGGTATAACAAATAAATTGAAAAACAATTTTTATACTGAGCCCAACCATCATTTGATTTCAAAATTCTTAACTTTGAATATTTTGCTTTCTTTTATCTTACTTAATTTATCTTAATTTAATACTCATTTCGAGTAGTTATATTTTCACACATATACATATGCAATATATCATATTTACATATTCATCCAAGGCAATTTGAAAACCTTTTCTTTTGCGTTTTCCCTGTCAATTATACTGCAAAAAAATACAAAAAATTACCAAATTCCACTGAAATTTTTACGAAGAGTTTTAAATGAATAACACGATACCGTTATATATTATGTTGCTTGTAAACAATTGCTTTTAATACTTGGTTGCTATTTTTACTACTATATTAATTTTTTTTTAAGTGTAGCTTTTTTATAGTTAAGGTCCGCTAAAACATCCAAATGCTTTTAATACTTTCTAATACTTTGTTAAAAAACTAAATTTCTTTTTAGAAGATATCGTTTTTTTATACCGTTTTCAATAATTCCTCGATGTCAATAAAAAAGATCTCTTAAAAGTAACTGCATATGTTATTATTGGTGTGATTTATAAATGAAAGCGAAAATCGCTATTTGTTAGTGTTTCGCAAATAATAGCTTTCAATGATTTCAGCAAGGCAAATTTTAATGTAAATAAACACATATGTATGTGCTTACATAAGTCAAAATTTTGATCTTAATTACAAAACTAGATGTCTTTGACATTCTTAACAACGTAATTATTATTAAAGACTATTGATTTTCAATTGACAACATTATTAATAATGTATGCAAAATTTTTGATAACTGTTTTAACAAAACTTTGACCCACCGATAACAGCTAGATGTGTTATTTATTAAAACAGCATTAGAGAACTTTATTTAATCATATTAACAATTATAATAGCATGGGTCTGTTAAGGATGCGCTAAAATTTTAATATGGCTTAAAATACTAAGTTGTGTGTTTAGATCTGAAATTTTAGTATTAAGAGAATTTTCAGAAAAGTTTTTAAAAGAATCTTTTCATGAAACTAATTTTAAACCAATTAAATTGCGGATATGAACACATATGTAAATAACCAAACAAGTACACCCCTTAAAGGCAAAACTTTGAAAGTTTTTCAGCCGTTGAATAAATATTTAAATAACATAAATTTTTGAATTCTCTTTTACTGAAGATCTGATAGTCACTGATTATAGTCTGATAATATTAATATTAAATAACGATGGGCAAATTCTGGATTACTTGAATGGAGAACGCAAGAACATAAAATTTATAATGGAAAAAGGGGAGGAGGGGAGAATTAATTATCTAGACCTAACGATCAAGAGGAATATTATCTCGAACAGCATCGAATATGAAATATACAGGAAACCAACAGCAACGGACACAATAATACACAACTCATCAAATCATCCCCAGCGACACAAAAACGCAGCAATCAGGCAGTTAATAACAAGACTCGAGAGAACACCACTAACGCGGCAAATGTATATAAAGGAAATGGAAACAATATACACCATAGCGGAAAACAACGGATATAAAAAGCGCCTCGTAGATCACATCAAGAAACAAATTGGAACGGACAGAGAACAGGAGAATGAAAGGAAAAAATGGGCTACATTAACATATATGGGAAGATCAATATACAAACTGGCAAAATTCTTTAGAAAACACAACATCAATACCGCATTCAGAACAAGAAACAATCTAGGCAGAATACTACAGAATAAAACAACCGAGACAAATATACTAGACAAACAAGGAGTGTACAAATTAACTTGTACATGCTATTATAGCTATATCGGGACGAAAAATTAAGACCAGATTTAGGGAACACATTAGAGACTATAACAAAAAACTACGAGAACCAAAATCAACTCCAGAATCAAATTTTGCGAACCATATATTCGACAACAAATGTACACCAGGACATATAAAAACAACGGTTAAACTGCTTCATACACAGCACAAAGGAAGAAGACTAAATGTATTGGAGGACATGGAAATACACAAACAGAAAACATTTGACGGACGAATAATAAATGAACAAATAAATACTGCTTCGGACACAATATTTGAACCATTGAAACATTTTTACAAGAAAACAAACATTACACCAACACAAACACGTTACGCAGGTGCACAAGGCCAAAGCAATAAAGAACATCATAAACGTACAATTACAGATTATTATGTCACATAAAAAAAAAATAAACACAAACGGATGATCGTAAAAGGATTTAAGGCTGGGGCACATTGAATCCGTCATCCGTCATACGTTGTATTTTTCAACTGACAAGTAAGTTGAAATACACGTTTTCTTATCAGCGTTGTCACAATCAGTACTACTCCTTTAACGCAAAGTACGAAAGTTGGCCAACTTTTAACTTTTGACGTACGTTGAGTACTTTGACATTTTTCATTTGCTTCTTCTTCTTGTTTTTTTTGTTTTCACTCTATATTGTAGTAAAATATTTTTAAAATAAGTTGTAAATAATAATAATAATGAATAATGGAATAAATAGTACAAATTACCATTAATAGAAAGTCTAAGATGTCGCCTAACTGCATTTCAAATGTGCACTTTAATAAAACTTTGCTGCAAAAAAATATAAAATAAGAAAAACAAAAAAACAGCTGATTTCTTATCCGTCAACAAAGTACTCATTGTGCCAACCTCATCCGTCGTTACTTTGACTTCAGTTGAATACGTCAAAGTAAAACGCATGTCGGATTCTATATGCCCCGGCATTTAGTTAGGAAGAAAGACAAATGAAAAAAGGAGCGACAAATTAGGTAAAAAGAGACAAACGAAAAAGGAGAGAGAGATACAGGCAAAAAAGGAAGAAAGTGACGAACGCAATAACATGAAGGGAAACACGAACAAGACGAACTATATAAACACAGCTGACAATAGAACGCAACTAGTACGAAAAGAACACTGAAAATGGCAAACAGCCGAAACCGGTTTGTTCACAAACCAAATTTGACGAGGGTCGACGGAAAACCGTACCAAAATAAAAGTAATTTTAGCCCCGTCGGAAAATCTAAGCACATATCGATAATATTAAGCTTTAAGAGTTTCATTTCCAAAAATTCTTAAAAACTTGTTTCTATATCCCCAAATTTCCCTAAAAATTATATTGTATTGTTTTACAAAATTTAACCTACTCACATTCTTATTTTACTGCCGAAATTGCACCAACAAATATTTATGTTTTAGTTTAAATTCTTATAAGCTTTAAGATGCTTTACTTTATCGTAATTAATTTTACTTGTGGATATATGTAGTATTTATGTTAACTTTTAAGGAATTGATTATAATAAAATTAAAAAAGTTCGCATTCAACACCTTTCGCCTTGTTTTCTAAATCAATTGCTTGGTACGTATTTCTGGAGGTAAATAGTATAATTTAATTTAAATATTAAATATATTATAATTATAGTTATTTGACCTTTTTAATATTTTATAAGTAATTTATTGATTACGCACATGGTCTTTATATACAAAATTAAGTTTATCTTTATTTTTTATTTTAGTTTCCGATATTTTGCCAAACCATCGGTTAGCATCATCAGGAAAGGAAAAAAGTGTATAAACAATTTATTTATTTATTTTATTATAAAGAGAAATTTTGAAAATAAAAAATTTACAAAACAATATTATATTACACATCTATTCAAACATAATTTTAATGACCAAACATTACAAAAAATTAAAGTATTAACTATTAATGTTATATAGATGCGTAGTGTTGTTTTATAGTTTTATGCACCAAAAGCCTATAATTTTATGCAACATTTTCCGTGTCTGCTTAAAAGTTTATTCTTTTTGTTGATGGTACTTTAATTATTTGTAACATTTCTAGCATACGAGTATAACGACGTTTATAATTAGTTTTTAAATTAAAAATTGAAACCTTTTCAAAGTTAGGAAGATAATGCTATTTTTACCCGATCATCAGTTTGGCTTTCGTCGTAATCATGGGACCCCTGAACAGTGTCATAGAGTTGTTAAAACAATAAGAGATGCGTTGGAGAATCGGCAATACTGCTCTTCTGTATTTCTTGACGCTAAACAAGCTTTTGACAGAGTTTGGCACAATGGCCTGCTATACAAATTAAAACAACTACTACCCGCACCGTTTTACCTTTTGTTGAAGTCCTACTTAAATGAGCGCAGTTTTTATGTCAACATCAATGATGATAAATCAGAAATCGGCGTAATAAAGTCCGGTGTACCGCAGGGAACCGTATTAGGTCCAATTCTGTATACATTATTTACTGCAGACATACCAACGAGTTCGGATGTTATAATTGCCACATATGCAGATGATACTACTATATTAGCAGTCAAAGAATCAGCATCTGAAGCTTCAGCATTTGTTCAATCACAGCTCGACTTAATAAACGTATGGTTAAAAAAGTGGAATATAAAAGTCAATGCTGACAAGTCAACTCATGTTACTTATACTCTTAAAGAGGGTGACTGCCCGCCTGTTTATTTTAATGGGATTTTGATACCCAAATCCAATTGTTTTAAATATCTGGGTATGAATATTGATAGACGACTAACATGGAAAAATCATTTACAGCTGAAGAGAAAGCAGCTTGATATAAATATAAGGAAAATGTACTGGCTACTAGGTCCACATTCAGAATTGAGTCTAAGCAACAAAGTAATACTCTATAAAACAATTTTAAAGCCTATCTGGACTTACGGAATTCAGTTAAGGGGAACATCATCGTACTCTAACATTGATATTATTCAAAAATATCAGTCTAAAACTTTAAGACTTATTACACAAGCACCTTGGTTTGTTAGAAATAACAGTATTCATAATGATCTTGACATTTCTAACGTTAGGGAAGAGATAAGGATATATATAGTATGAATTACTTAAATAGACTTAGTAGCCATGAAAACATCTTAGCTATAGCACTTTTAGATGATAGTGAAGAAATAAGACGCCTAAAAAGACTGCATGTTCTTGATCTTCCTTTTCTAATTTAAACTGTTAACATTTTAAGAAATTAAACATAAAAATACAACTTGATTAATGCACTTGCAATTCGACAGACTTACAACTATAAATTAAGAAGTTTGTAGATAAATATGTCTTTGGTTAAGTTCACTGCAATTTAACGTTTCTGTAATATCTTAAATACTTATAGGATTTGCTTATTATTTCATTGTAAATAGATTGCAAATAAATGTAAATAAATAAAAAAAAATTTTTTTTTTGTGAACTAGTATTATCCCTGTATTTTTGATCTGACTTATGCCCTGCTATTCTAGTTTTTAATTTAATTTTTGTTGTGCCTACATACACTTTATTACAATTCTCCTTATCATTACCGTAACAAGGAATTTTGTACATTATATTATTATTTAATTTTTTCATGTCATCTTTAATTTTACTAATCAACCTACTTAATGTGTTAATCGTATTCTTTATCCCTTCTATGAAATTTTTTGTCACTTATTGTTAAAATCTTCTCTATTAAATTATTGGCTGTTATTTTTTTTATTTTGTTTAGAATAATAATTAATAATTCTAACTGAAGCAGTTGGTGGTTGGTACCAATCTATAACTAATCCTTTATTTCTTCTTATTTTTAAGATATCTTAATACGGAAGTTTTAAATGGCATCCCTTTTCAATTGTAAATTTTATTGAAATATTTAAATAATTGGAATCATAATTAAATTACAATATAATTAAAAATAATATAAATTACAATTTTTTTATTTATTTATTTATTAACAGTAAATAAATTTACAAATTAATAATTATAATTATAGGAACTGGCTATAGTGGCCTTCATCCTTACATATGTACTTATATATATTTTAGTGTTTTTTACAAATCGAAAAAATTAAAATATATATGTGTATATTTATGTATTCGTATGCATCTGTTTACAGAGTTTTAAGAATTTCAGAAGGTAAATTATGTTTTTTAATATGCTTAAAGTCTAATGTTTGAATCGCTTCTAACAAGCTCTTTGAGAGCGTTGTATTATTAAAACAAGATATTAGATGAGACATCGTGAGTTGGTTATTGCACAAATTTTTTAATAATCCTCAAAATATTTAAAATGTTCCCCAAAAATACTCGAAGTGTAAACATGATTTTTAATACCCTATAAAAGAAAAACCCCATTTTGAGAATTAATCCCCTAATATGATAACACTGCCCCGAATTAAGCTCTTTTATATCAATCTCCGTTCTTCTAAAAGTAAACCATATATCTTTTAATTGTGTTTTTAGTCGAAGCTCACTGAGATATTTGGAAAAAGAAGGTAAAATAATTCTGTGATAAGATTTACGTCTGTACCTAACTGTACAAGCGATAACCAGACGGTGAATCATACCACTGTGGATGAAATGCAGCATCAGCCTTGCCGTAGAAGGCCTTCAGATACGTATATCCTCCAGTCACTCTTAGTTGCAACTTCAAAAGCCCGGAGCAGGCCGCAGCCTTCACTTTTTGTTGAAGAGTTGGAGACTATCCAACTCCTGGTCCAGAACGCATGAAGCTTAAAAATTTAAGATCACAACCGCAATCATGCTCACTGAACCTGGACGATTCATTGTGTTCATTGTGAATGATCCGACCCATACAACTCAAATGAGGGCTTCGAAACCATAACCACCACGATACTCCCGAAGGGCCAACCTCAACAATCAGTCAGAGAACAGCTAAAAGGCTAAAAAGACAAATAGCTGAACTCTGGGGCTTTACTGTTTCCCGTGAAAATTGTCCAGTTGGCTCCTGCTAGCCTTGAAGGGGACTCTCTTTTACCCCCGTTGACACATTAATGACGGTGAGAATTCGTCAAAACATATCAATGTGCCTCCGGGGGGGAGCATAAATGACCAGTCTAATTGTAAAGAATTTTGACACGACTATTGTAGAGGTGTAAACAAGTTTAAGTTTTAAATTTAAATATTATTATTATTATACCGCTAAATAGCACACCTGGTCTGTCTGAAAAATTAAAGCTGTTGAAAATTTTTTTTGGGAAAGATAACGATGGCTGTTCCAATGCTCCAAAAAAAAACTTAAATACGTGATCTCGCAGAAACGTGAACTAATTTTTACCGAGGGTGTTCACGTTTTCGATTTTGTTCACGTTTTAGATTGCATTTTTCCTATAACATATTTTAGTTTCTTTTTATCTTTTATTTAATTTAAAATAAAGTACGTTATTTTTCACCTATATTTTGATTCTACTTTTTGTAAGTTCCTGCCATATTTTAATATATGTACTATGCTACTATGGGTTGCAAAAGGGTTTCTAAGGTACTAATTTCTAAATTAGTACAGAGATTTTTCCATTTTTGGAAGCTCCGAAGAATGCAGTGTTTTCCGTTTTCCAGGACCCGAAAATGTATTATTAACACATTTCGAAATTGTATCTTTGTTGTTTTTTATTCAACAAATCGTCGATTTGAGGACATTATACTTTTTCGACAAACCAGTTACAGGTGAACCTTTCCATATAAGTTCTAAAATATCTGACTTTTCTTGAAAAGTTAATACTTTTTGTTTTTTATTAGACATATTTTCAATAAAAATATTTTTAGAAATCACTTGTTTATATTCTTAATATGCATAGTCAGCACAGAGAGATGATTCCAGTAGAACTGCCGCGGTAATACCAAAACTACTTGCCCTGCAACAGAAGTTGTTTACAACAAACAAACTACGAGATTCTTCTGCGGGGAATCCCAAAATGTTTAAATAAGCTTACAAAATTGAATTTTAACGTTCGATAAAAAGTTCACGTTTTAGAGCCTTCAGCCTTTGTTCACGTTTTAGAGTAGTCAATGTAAGAAAAAAAATGTTCATGTTTTTGGATGTTCATGTTACTGGGTGTTCACGTTTCTGCGAGTTCACTGTATATGCTTTATCGGTGCTTATGCTATGAAAATAAAAAATTTCAATGCTTGTACTTTTTATTCCTAGATTTTTATATCTATCGGAGCCAAAACTTTTCCGATTTAACTCAAACTTAGTTCTTTTACAGTTTTTAGAAATTTATATAGTAAATTGATAAATTGAAGAAAATATTGTTACGAATATATCTTGCTTAAGTTTTAAAATAAAATAATTGAGCAATAAAGCAAACTACTGGTTACAAACTGCGTAGAAGTTTATACACACACAACTACATGTGGGTATGCTGTTTACTAACTGCCTGACATGCAGTTGAAAAAAAAAAATACATGTATGCTGTTTATCATCTAAACACGCAAGACAAAAACTAATTTTAGCACAACCAACATACATGTTGTTTACCATCTCCGTAGTTTTCTAAGAAAGCCTTTTTTACAAATAACAATAAAAAATGTATTGAAATAAATCCCACACAGACATACAGGCGCCTATACATGGAATAAACAACATACAACAACAAAATTCGATACAAAGGAAGTAAAAGATTCTTAAATCTTCTAGACTTTAAATGGACAAGTATAAATAGGGAAACGTCTGAGTAGATAATGAATTAGTGTAAAATTAAACCTCATCGAGTAAAGAAGTGCATTTTAAGTGAATTGTGCAGTAGCGTCAACTTTGTGTAGTTAAAGTTAATAAAATTGTTATTAATTTAAAAACTCTAAAAACTGATGTTATTTATTTTGCAATAAAGAACTCACAACAAAACGTTTATAATAGGTATAAACGTAACAATATAATATAATTGTATAAGAAATACAATTCCCAGAAAAGTTTTAAAAATGTCTAAAAATGGAGTTTTATATTTTTTTTCTGCATTAATTAAGACAAATTCCAATTGTACGGTAAGAAAGGACATATTGGAGCATTTAAATCTGATCTTAGTTTTTGATTGTGTAATCCGTAAGAAAAAATCTAGCTTACTTATAATTTAAAAAAAATTGCTCTATTTCGCAAAGTTATGGTCTATTGTTATACAAAAAATTGCAACATTTTTTGTAAACAATAGATTTTAAAGCAATAAAGACATTATATAATTTTGGTATTATTTTTTCTAATTACAGACAAAGAATGCAAAAATCGACTTTTTACATTTTAAAATAATACTTCTATAACTGTTGAGGTAGAAAATATAAAAAAAAAATTTCAGAAATATTAAAAATCGGAAGCAAAAGTCTATACAAAGATAGAACAGAAAATAATTTTTTTTATTTTAAAAGGTAAATATCTCTCCTATTATTAAATATAACGCATATTTTTGAGCAATATTCTATAGCTTGCCAAAAGCTATCTAGGTTTTTATGCATCTAATTTTTCAAAAATATATTTGACAAAAAAGAGTCTTTGGCTTTGCCATTAAAGTTATTCACAAGCACTACATAGAAATTCTGAAATTTATTTTTATCTACAGTTTTTGCTTAAAATTGTTTTAATAATTATTTTCTTACAACATTATTAATGCTATAAAAAATGAATAGGCTGGCTTTCTTTGAAATTACCCAATTTTTTTCTGCAGTGTACTGTACTAATGTAAAAATTAAAATTTATATACATATTTAATAGTTTTGCATTTTATACTTAAAGTTGAGTTAAATATAATTTTATTTGAATATCAAGCTTAAAATAAACAGAGGAAATAAATTTTTATATTGTTTACAGATTTCCTTCGCTGCATAAAAAATTTGTTTCTATTATTAAACATGAAATAAAATTAATATTATTTCAGCAGAAAATCCCTTTTAATGTAGCTTTTGTTACTATAACGACTATTTGTTGCCACCAAACATGTAAAGCAGAACTATATAAGGGAACCATCTAAACAGTCAGTGGTATTTTAAAACACTAAGAGCCGATAACAACAAACGGTAAAGAAAGGCAATGTATGTATAAGGGATTCGAAGAAGACCATGATGGTATACGTTTTATTGTTTGTGTCATATAATATTTGCATAATAGGTATACAAAAAGAACTATTTCAAGTATAAAATAATAATTATAAAATACAAACATAAGAATACACTACTAATAAAAATACGAATAAAGCACCAAACAAAGGCACAAACTTACATAAAAGCCGACAAGCAGGCGGACGTACTTATAGAACTGCCGAGTATAGTTTTAATGATGAGAATGATAAAACATGCAGTTGACAAAAGAATCTAAATAATCGTATAACAAAAGAAGCAAAGAAATTAAAGTTTTTATATTTTAATTAAAACGCACTTAGAAGAACTTTTAAAAAGAACACGATAATTCAAGATTTTTTTAAAGCCTCTTCAATTTAATACTATTTTTTTTATTGAATTTCAATATAAATTTGCCTTGAAGCTAAATTATAATTTACTGAATAATTGTCAAAATGGGCTCGAATTATTTTTTTTTCAATTTCAATTTGTAAAGTTATTAAAATAACATAATTTGTTTAGAACACCAGGCTGCACCGTGATTGGTATTTGATGTATCTTGTAGGCTTAAGGTAATTCAGAAGGTCATTAAATCTTGATCTATATATCTATCAGATGGAGTTTACTTCTAGGTAGCTGCCTAGAAGCCTGCTCGTCCTGAAAGATAGCGTGGGGCAATCGAGAATCAGAGTCATTATTTCTCATTTCTTTACAGCTGCCTTAACGAACATTTAGAGGATGCACAAGTGGCTTGTTAATACTTTTGTTAAAATAGCGCTCCTATTATTGTGTATAACTTACTATCATTAATATCAGGTTATCGCAATAGTAATGTCATAATGTGAATGTATCTTTATTTATTCAAATGGTGCTAATGTCAATATGTTTTGATATGTACATATGTATGTATGTTATAGACACAAGTAGTTTGTTTACTAGACGCAATAAAACAAATCATACTTAAAAAGCGTGAAATTACTCGTATTTGTTATTGCTAATTAACCAATTTTCGATCGGGTGTTTAATTGCAGTGTATATTTCGATATCGTCATACAAAATTTCATCATTGGTACATTTTGGAAACTTACGCTTGTAACATTGTGTCATTTAACAAAGAAACTAACATCACGGAAAAGGAGTGGTATCCCATAGGCAAAAAATAATTGCGAAAAGGTGTATGTACCTTGTGAAAATATTGTTGCTTCGAGTATTTTCATAATACATATTTTCTTTAATTATTTCGTTGCTTGTTCTTTTTGGCAAACGTTTACACACATTCACGCATATTTTATTTATAATGAAAATTAATTTTACAGTTTTGCAGATTCCTTTTCACTTGCAGTTTTTTTTTTTTTTTTTTGTAAAACAACAAAATTATAAATTATAGTGTTGGCACCCGCATCCATGGAAAATTCTATAAACTTCAATGTTTTAAAAACATAAACAAAATTATTCTTTTCCCTTGATGAGAAGCCGGAGTAGAGTTTTGAATAATATTGTGTATCTATGTAAATATTGTTTTCTTAAGCCGGCATGTAGACATTGCTATATAATCGCTGCTGGTTGTTATATTTTTAATAAATCACAAGTGGCATTTATTTTATATTTCCCTCACATGCGAATCATATGCTTTTCTATGTACGAGCATTGCAAATGCATTCAGAGAAAGATTTTTGTGTTTTAAATCACTTCAATCTCAATTGACTTCTTAGTTTTTTGTGTTCAGACGTAGCAAATAATATTGTGTGTGAATTATACAAACGGTTACTTAACTAAATAAGTCCTTAATAATAAAAGAAGCTTTAAAAGGAAATATAATTGTTTAATAAGATACATTATTTCAACACTATAGAGTAAAGCTATTAAAGCTTTGCTCTGTTTTCTATTCAAATAATTTTATCTTTTTAATATTTTTTCTCTGTAAATTATGTGAAGATTGAATTTAGTGTATTTTACACGAGACAATTTCTGTTTGCAGAATTAGAATTAGTTTTAGTCTGTCGTCAATATCTCTGCCATTACTATGGCCATTAGTTATTTGGAGTATTCGAAAAATCCATTTAATTCTAGTATGGATACACATAAACAATCAGTAAAAAAAGGGGTTTTTATAATAATTTTTTAGACATAATATAAAAATTTTTAACATCACTTTATTATGGAGCGAAAAATAAACCTCCTGTTTTTGGATTGTTAGTTTCCAGACGAATTAATTACCTGGTGGTAAAGATGGCCAGCTTATTAAGTTTCGTTCTTACCATTAATGCCAAACTTAATTAAAAAAAAAATTGTAGCCATGCTGTTGTGACGTTTGGCAATTTATCGTAAAAAAAATTAGTACTTTTAAAGGAATACAACATAAATGCTGTTTGGAGATTACGGATTTTTGAAAAAAATATTAACTATTTTAGGGATTTTCTGGGATCTTTTATATTTTTAGTATTTTGCAACTTTTATTTATTGTAATATCTCAGTACGGAATCGAAAATAAAAATGTTGAATAATTAGTTTTGCGAACAAAATTTTAATTCGTCGTACTTTCCATTGGTATCAAAGGCTAAGGTTATGGTTGTAAACAGGAAATTAAAAGTTGTCCCTTCGAAACCATTTTTTAACAGTGTGTTCAATTAAAGAAACGAATAATTTTGTACGAAAAGCTTGTACATATCAAGATACTGCAGAATCAAGGCCAGACAGAATTTGGTGTTGACTCTACTTTGAACCTAAAGTTTAAAGTTTTTTTCGGTAATGAACTCAATTTATACTTAAACTAAGAACATAATAGAATTATTTACAGGAAGACTTGGGATGCATGTATTTTTTGAATTTGTAAATCAAATTATTTTTTGATTTTGTATACTTATGTCAATTCTTAAATATTATAATAGTGTTATTTTCGTTGAGCAAAAAAGCAAAAAGCTGTCAAATAAGCACTAACGGCAGAAATGCTTATTTAACCCTTAATGTTGAAAACGAAAACAACACAACGAAAACAACACAACGAAAAAAATTGATGACAGTCTGTATCTAACAGCAAAGCAACCCTCAAATCGGCAACTTCATCCGCGTCGGGTTCCTACTCTTCACTTAACGAAGCTGCTAAAACTGCTATCGACATCGAAAAACATAAGATCCAAGTGGGAATGGACAGATACCTAACGGTTACCAAACGTGGGCGAAGTCGTAAATCGTCCCAGGTCGCATCAGTTCGAAAGTTATCGAGAAATAGTAATGGCGCCTCAGTAATTTCCCAAAATCGATTTCCTTTGTTACAAGAAAATAACGAGAAATCTGTCTGCACGACCAAATCCTCTAAACCTCCACGCCCTTGTTAAGAAATTAATTTCGACTATTGGCGATAAAGCGTTTTATGTCATGCAAATAAAACGTGGCAAAATTGATGAAACCAAAATACAGGTTCACGAGGAGGCGAATTTCCGTAAAGTGGTTAACGAACTTGAAAAGAGTAAATTAAGCTTTTACACATATCAGCTTAAAAGTGCAAAAGGTTTGCAAGTTGTAGTAAAGGGTGTAGATCCAAGTGTTGAACCAGACGAAATAAAAGGTGCCCTCATTGATCAAGGTTTCAAAATTAAAAATGTCGTAAACATAATTAATAGGGAGAAAATACCACAACCTCTGTTCCGAGTAGAATTGGAGCCCAACGACGTAAAACTGAAGAAAAATGAAACGCACCCAATTTACAATTTGCAATATCTTCTGCATAGAAAAATCACGGTAGAAGAACCACGCAAACGTTCAGGGCCCGTACATTGTCACAACTGTCAAGAGTTTGGGCAAACAAAAACATACTGCAACCTGCCATCTGTTTGCGTTATATGCGGCGAATTGCACGCTACTGATAGTTGCAATAAACCTCGTTGAAAATATGTTTCTGGAATGCAAATGGCATTCGCCAACATAAAAACGAACTCGAACACTTTCTCACGGAAAATAACATTGACATCATGCTGGTCTCTGAAACGCATATGACTACAAGAGGTATTTTAAAATTAATGAATTCACATTTTATGATACCAAGGATCTGAGAGGAAGAGCATGCGGCGGCTCAGCAATTTTAATAAAGTCTAGACTGAAACACCATTTTTTAGGCAGCAAGCGTGAAGACTATTTGCAAGCCACAACTATTTGTGTTGAAAATCTTTTTAATGATATAGTAATATCATCTGTCTACTCTCTTCCCAGGTTTTCAATAACCGAGGAGCAGTATGAACAATTTTTTAAAGGTCTTGGACCACGTTTTTTGGCAGCTGGCGATTATAATGCAAAGCACACCTACTGCGGTTTGCGCTTAATTACACCTAGGGGCCGAGCATTGTACAACGCTATTAGCAGCAATGATTTGAATGTTGCTTCGAGTGGTCAGCCTACCTACTGGCTCAATGACAGACAAAAAATTCCGGATGTAATAGATTTTGCTGTCACAAAAAATATTTCAAGAGATTTAGTGACAGTAGAAGCTTCCATGGATTTATCTTCGGATCATTCTCCAACCATTGTAACTATTTGTATCCCGCTTAGAAGACAGTCAGTCGCATCAATTGGTTGAGTTTTAAAAAATATCTCAGCAGTCATTGTTCGGGAAATATTTTGCTAGGAACACCGGAGGATGTGGAGTATAGCCTTGCAACTTTAAGTGAAAATATTAAACAAGCAGCTCTGCTTGCAACAACTAAACATCCGCAGACTACTTTAGGTCACATCTATTCTGCAGACATTGAACGTCTCGTAGCGGAAAAACGAAGAGCTACAAGAGATTGGCAACAACATAGATCGCCCCTCCAGAGGCAGAGACTTAGAGACTGCACAAAGCGGCTTAGAGGCTTGCTAGCATTTGAAAAAACTATATCGTTTGAGAAATATTTGGAGGGACTCGAGGCTACACCTAAATCCAATTATTCTTTATGGAGTGCTACAAAAAACCTTAAAAGACCCGTTGAGTACAAGCAACCTCTACGTAATATCAGTGGAGATTGGGCAAGAAGGGACGCTGAAAAAGGCGACTTGTTTGCCGAATACTTGAAAGATGTATTCACCCCACACAAATGTACTGATGATGTTAATTTGCCTAGCGTAGTTGCATTATCCCCTCGACCCTTAAAGTTTAGGTTGCGTGAGGTTCAAAAGTTAATTTCTGAGATAAGCCCGAAACAATCTCCTGGTATGGACGGTATAAGTAACAGAATGTTGAAAGAGCTCCCCAGTATTGCAGTCAGAATCATGCTATTTATTTTTAATGTCATTTTACGGCTTGAATACTAGCCTGACCACTGGAAGATTTCCAAAGTTAAAATGATTCCAAAACCGGGTAAGGACCTAACTAAAACCGAGTCATATAGGCCCATAAGCCTATTACCGACTATTTCAAAGGTTTTTGAAAAGTTGCTTATGAATAAATTGTCTCCAATGCTAAGGGATAGTGGGTGTATCCAAGACCATCAATTTGGTTTTAGAAGTAGACATAGCACAATTGAGCAAACCCATAGATTGGTTCAGGTGATAAGAAGGACTTTTGAAGAGAAGAAGTATTGTTCAGCTATTTTTATTGATGTTTCTCAGGCTTTTGACAAAGTTTGGCATGAAGGTTTATTTCTGAAACTGACCGCTCACTTGCCTTATAATATAAGCAACCTACTGAAAAGCTACATAATTGGACGAAAATTTTCTGTTGTTTAAGGAGACTTCGTTAGTTTATCCAAACCAATTTCCTCAGGCGTACCACAAGGTTGCATTCTTGGACCAGTTTTATATTTGATATATACCTGCGATATGCCTGTAAGTGAAACTGTTCACACTTCTACGTTTGCTGATGATACAGCGTGTCGAAGTTCGCACGAAAACTCCTATCAAGCCTCCATAAATCTTCAGCAACATATAACTCAGTTGGAGTTGTGGTTAAAATTATGGAGAATTAAAGTGAACGTTCAAAAGTGCATTCATGTGACCTTCGCCCTGCGAAGAGATAATTGTTCACCCGTTCGAATCAATAATCACATTGTTCCTCACCATAGTTATGTGAGATATCTTGGTATACATCTTGATCGTCGCCTTACATGGAAACATCATATTGACTCAAAGCTAACACAAATGAAACTTAAGCTAACACAACTACATTGGCTCATTGGCAGGAACTCAAAACTTAGCCTAGATTGTAAACTTCTAATTTACAAGAGTATTTTTTTTTTTTTTTTTTTTGTTTTTTTTTTTTTTTTGTTTTATAAATTATTTATTGTATCTTCATATAATATGAAATTCAACAATTTATCAAATCTTAAATCTAAATGTACAATCATTAGGCCCGACCAGTGTCAGACATAATTCTAGTGACAGCAATAAAATAATATCTTAACAAATTCAATCAAAAATGAATATAAAAAAAATAAAAACTATCCTCAAGAGATTCCATTTCCATTTGGAGGGTTATTGACCAATGGCCCTGTGTCTCTCTTTTTTTTCAATCGGATATGACCCCTAAAATTCAAAATATTCCGCGCAAGGGGATTCGGGTGGCACTCGAGCTTAGTCAAATATTTGCCTGCGTATTGAGCAATTTCAGCAGTCACGAGTGGAATATCCAAATCACGATGTATAATTAAATTTCGCATGTACCATGGAGCTAATGTAATTAATCGTAGTATTTTGTTCTGTCGGCGTTGAATTTTTTCGACATTTGAAGCTGAAGCAGTGCCCCATAGTTGAATTCCATAGCACCATATTGGTTTCAAAATCGACTTATACAATAGAAGTTTACAGTCCAGACTAAGAGTTGAGTTCCTGCCAATTAGCCAGTATATTTGAGATAACTTGATTTTCATTTGGTTTAGCTTTGTATCGATGTGGTGTTTCCATGTAAGCCTACGATCAAGGATTATGCCAAGATATTTAGCGTGCAAGTGGTGAGGAATAATCTGCCCGTTCATACGAATAGGGGAGCAAGTTTCCCTTTTTAAAGTAAAAGTTACGTGGACACACTTTTGCTCGTTTACTTTTATTCTCCATAATTTCAACCACGATTCCAGATGCGTAATATGTTCCTGAAGAACCTGAGATGCCATACGGGGGTCTTCGTGAGAACTAAGGCAGGCCGTATCATCGGCAAATGTTGAAGTATGGATGCTACTGCTCACAGGCATATCACAAGTATAAAGCAGATATAAAACTGGACCCAGTATACTCCCCTGCGGCACACCGGAAGCTATCGAAGCGGGTTCACTGATAAAGTCTCCTTCGGCTACTGTAAACCTTCTCTCCACAATGTAACTTTCCAGAAACTTCACCATATTGATTGGGAGATATGTCATCAACTTATGTAATAGTCCCTTATGCCATACTTTGTCAAATGCTTGCGAAACATCTAGAAAGAGGGCAGAACAATATTTCCTTTCCTCAAATGCCTTCCTCACTACTTGAACCAATCTATGAGTCTGCTCAATGGTGCCATGCTGGCTCCTGAAACCAAACTGATGGTCTGGAATGCACCCTCTAACACTTAAAATTGGTGACAGCTTAGTCATAAATAACTTCTCGAAAAGCTTTGATGAGGTTGATAATAAGCTTATGGGCCTATATGATTCGGCCCTGGTAAGATCCTTGCCCGGCTTTGGAATCATTCTAACTTTGGCTATTTTCCAGACGCTTGGATAATACTCTAATCTTAAAATGGCATTAAATATAAATAGCAAAATTCGAATACAATTACGTGGCAACTCCACTATCATTCTGTTGCTGATACCATCTATGCCTGGGGCTTTCTTCGGATTGAGTCTGTCAATTTGTCCTTGAACATCACGCAACTTGAATTTTATGGGTATAGGGGGTAAAGCCACTACATATGGCAATTGAGCCTCCCCAGTAAACGCTTTCGGGGTGAAAACGGATTTCAGATGCTCAACAAATATATCACCCTTTTCAGAATCACTTCTTGCCCAGTCTCCAGTTGAAGTACGCAGAGGTGGTTTAAATTCAACAGGTCTTTTAAGGTTTTTCGCAGCTCGCCACAGAGAGTAATTAGAGGTTGGTAAAACATCGAGTCCCTCCAGATATTTTTTAAAAGATGCAGTTTTTTCTTTTGTTAGCATATCTTTGAGTTGCTTTGCACATTCTTTAAGCCTGTTTTTAGTTTGAGGTGATCTGTGTTGAAACCGCTCTATATCAGCACAATAAATTTTCCTAAATCCAGTCTGCGGGTGAGTGGTTGTAGCATGTTCGGCAGCCTGTTTAATCTTTTCCTTAAAATCGTCTAAGTTGGATTCAACATCTTCGGGTGTTCGTAATCTTATATTTTCCGTGCAATGACTACTTAGGTAATTTTTGAATTTCCGCCAATTAATACGATTAATAATCTGCACATTTGAGTGGGGTAAATCACTCATTTGTCTGTTACAGATTGTGATAATAGTGGGAGAGTGATCGGAAGATAAATCTAGAGAGGCCTTAATATGGACTAAGTCCCTAGAGATATTTTTCATGACGCCAAAATCTATAACATCAGGAATTTTATGTATATCTGTAGGCCAGTATGTGGGCTCCCCACTAGCGATGACATCCAAGTCCATTTTTGAAATTACGTTGAACAACGCTCGACCCCTAGGCGTAATAAGGCGAGAACCCCAGTATGTATGTTTAGCGTTATAATCGCCAGCTGCTAAAAAGCAAGGGCCAAGCGATCTGTAGAAGTCCTCGTATTGATCGTCAGTGGTTTTGAATCTGGGAGGGGAGTAAACTGATGATATTACCAAGCCTCTATAAAAATTTTCAACGCAGATGTTGGTTGCCTGCAGGTAATCTTTACAAACGTTATCTAAAACATGGTGCTTGATCCTTGATTTAATTAGAATTGCTGATCCACCGCATGCTCTACCTCTAGGATCCTTTGAGTCATATAATGTGTAGCCATAAATTCTAAATAAGCTTCTCGAGGTTAAATGAGTTTCAGAGACCAGCATTACATCAATATCATTTTCCGAGAGGAAATGCTCAAGCTCATTTTTATGTTGGCGAATGCCGTTTGCGTTCCAGAAACATAATCTTAAAGAATTCATGGCTTACTAACTAATGCATGAAGGAGTGTATTCTGCATACGCAGCATTTCCTGCATCAAGCTAGTCATGTTTGTTGTAAAGCTATTTATGGTTTGCACCAAGTTGTCTATAGTAGCTTCCAGTCGACTGAAATTGATGCTAGAGTTCAAATTAGGTGAATTCTCTGGTGGAGACGATTTTTGAGAGGGAGCAGAGTTAGTCTTCAAAGCTTCAGCATATGAAAAGTGTGTGCTGACTCGTTGGCCCACTTGTGGGTGAGTGGCAGGTTGGGAGTTTATTGTTTGGACAGGTATAAGTTTTGATTTTTGTATGATAGTCTGTTTAACAAACGAGTACACAGGACAGCCTCTATAATTAGCAGTATGATTGCCTCCACAATTACTACATTTTTTTTGATTTAGGTCTTGTTTCGGCTTATTACAACTGGAAGTACCGTGTAATTCACCGCACGCTACACAAACTGTAGGTAGTTTGCAATACGTTTTTGTATGGCCATATTCTTGGCAATTATGGCACTGAACAGGTCCTACACGCTTGTGTGGTTCTTCTACTGTGATCTTACGGTGTAGAAGATATTTTAAATCGTAAATGGGGTGGGTCTCATTCTTTTTCAGTGTTATGTCATTCGGCTCCAATTCAACCCGAAACAGTGGTTGGGGGATCTTTTCTCTATTTATTATATTTATAACATGTTTCACTTTGTAACCTTGTTTCAATAGTTCATCCTTCACTTCATTTGAGTCAACATAGGAATCGATGCCCTTCAAAACTACCTGCATACCTTTCGCACTCTTCAGTTGGTAGGTATAAAACTTTGTTTTGGTTTTTTCAAGTTCTGCTACCATTTTTCTAAAATCTTTTTCATCGTATATTTGAATTTTAGTTTCATCGATGTTACCGCGTTTTACAGGGACAACATGAAACTTATTCTCACCAATAGACATTACTATTTTCTTAATAAGAGCATTCGAATTTTTTTCTCTCACGTAAATTAATGGAGGCTTAAAGGACTTTGATGAAGCTGTAGCTGGCTGCTCGGTTTTGTTTTGCAATATTGCAAAACGATTCTGGCGATTAATTGAGGTGCTGTCATCTTCTCTAGACATTTTCGGGGCCGATGTTACCCTAGCCGAATTTGGGCTTCGCTTGCGCTTTTCAATCAATATATATCTGTCCATTCCGACCTGAGTCTTCGGTTTCAAACTATTATCTGTAGTGATTTGGTTTATAGAGGAATACGAACCTGACGCTGAGGATGGCAATGATTTATCAACTGAAGTTACAGGGATAGTACTCGACAAAGCATCTCCAGTTGGCACCGGGGAAAACGACGTCGATCGAGTACGAAAAAGAGGTTTTTCCGTTAAATAAAGACTATCGTCAGATTTTTTATTTTTATTACTTGCACTTATATTTTCTGCGCTCACTGTAAAATATGCATTCCTGCAGTCTGCACTCACTTTTTTTGTTATTGAGGTACTCATATAGAGTATTCCTCAGTGTATTTGTTTTATTTAGTTTTTTTATTTGTCTTTCAGATTTTTTTTTTGTATTCACTGACACCGCACTTGTTTTTGTTCTTATTGTTTTATTTTTTTCAATTTATGTGGGAATTTATTTTCCCGTTAACTTTTTTTGTTATTTCTTTTCCTTTGTAGAGTACTTTTGTTTTTATTTGTTGTTTGTTTTTGATTTGTTTTGTTCTTTTCAACACACCAGAATAACTCGCGTCTTACTATTACGATGGTTTGAACAATAATGACAAGAGTATTTTGAAACCAATATGGTCTTACGGAATCCAACTTTGGGGCACTGCCTTAGCTTCAAATGTGGATAGAATTCAACGTGGACAGAATAAAATTTTACGGTTAATAACTTCCGCTCCATGGTACATCAGAAATTCAAACATACATTGTGATTTAGACATACCGCTGGTGACTACAGAAATCATCAAACACGCAGGCAAACACTTAATGAAGCTTGAAGGCCATCCTAATCCCCTTGCTCGCAATATCTTGGATTATAGTGGACATAGCCGATTAAAAATGAGGGATACCGCAGCTTTAATCCTCAATGCTACAGATGACACATCTTAGAAATATTTGTTTTGTTTTTTTTAATGTCAATTTTTTTACCCATAAGATTAGTTCTCACATTGTCGGGACTAATGTAACTTTTTTTTAGAATTTAAGATTTTAAAACTTATTGTTAGTTCAGTTTCTTGAAGGTACAATAAATAATTATTGAAAAAAAATTTTTCGTTGAGACTTTTTGGATAGAATTCTGTTTTTGTTAATAAAAACTTCTGCAGACAGCTAGAAGAGAGGAAGACGGCTCATATTTATGTGATACCTATATGAAAAGCGAGAGAGAGATAAGAAGAACCGAAACGAGACGGAGAGGTGGAAAATATATAGTCAAAAGTTCCTACGTTTTAGGTTTTACATAGATCGCATAGAAATTAGGATATTATTTGGAGGTATGTCCATCCCTTTAGCAGTTCGGCAAAACTACAGTGTTAGAAACAGTAAAATAATTTCTAATAATAATGCGATTAATGAGAGTCGCTAGATCTATCTCATTATCCCTCATATAGATTCACACATCATTTGATCTAAGCTAGATCGGTTGTAGACATTAAACGGGATACCATATAATATGTCGATCTTAATATCCTGTTAAAATAAATGTTCACCTATCCTGGTGAGCCTGACAGCCTCGTCATTCCAATACAAGTGTTTCTGTCGAAAGCATCATTATTGAATTCAAAGGACGCCGAGCATTGGCGGGTAAGGTTAGCGTATGTCGTAAAGACACCCATTAGAGATCTGATTGCAGTATAGCTGTCGGTTATAACATAAATATTTTTAATGATACGAAAGCCAATTCGCAACAATTTTATCGCGGGAAGCCTGACGTGAATTCTTCCGATAAAAGATGTTCTCTAGTGGAAGTCGTGATTCTTTTGAGACCTCACAAAATTGTGAAGAGTATTAACAGTGAAAAGTTATTTATCTGTGAAAAATATAATTTAAACTATTTTATTTAATTGCAAGATTTTAAGCAAAAAGCTTATATTTTTAAAGTATATTATTTAAATACCAATTTTCTTGTTAGAATTTAAATTTTTGTTTTAGATATTTGATTATTTATAATAAAACTTTATAAAAGTTCACAGTACATAAAAGCATATTTTATGCCTTTGAATGTTCGTTCTGCTCTATTAAATTCAAACAATTTTTTCATCATCGTAAAAATTATGTCAATTACAAATTAGAGTTTTTGTGCTGTATTTTGTTTTTTTATATGCACGAAAAAGGGTAAATTTTTTAGAAGTTCAAAATTAAAAATGAAAACAAAATCCCATGTGTAGTAAAAAATTGTAAAATGTTGAAATTAACTTTTCTCTAAGTCCTGAATTGTCTGGGCGATGTGTAACTGGGCATTTTATAGATATATAAGGAATTCCAGGAATTTTGCCAAACGGTTATATGCAATCATAGGCAGCTAAAGGTTTCATTTCATTTCTTCCTCAGCGCGATCTGGTAAAATAAAACAGACATCGTAATTTGTCTCTTTTGTATTATGCGCTTCTGTTAAGCCTGACAAAACTTAACAAAATACTTTTTTTATTCAGAAGATCAATGCATAATTTCGGGCAAATGTGCAATTTTGGTAAACTTTTCAAGCTTTGGGCAGCAAGTCTTCACTTATTGTATGCTGATCAAAATAAATTTTACGCAGGTAATTTAGAAACTTATTTATCGAAATGAACTTATTGATGGCTGCCTCCGCCGTATGGCACGTATCATCCTGTTGAAATCACATCTCTTCCGGATCAATGTCATTTAAACAAACAAATAAAAAAAAGCCGGAATCGTTACAATCATGATGGGATTACGATCTCTATCGGCCTGATTTTAGAAAAGGAAAAAGAAATACACTATTTAATAAACTCCAATAAATTTGCGGTTAAATATTAATAATCTCAACCCACTTTTTTCAATAAATCCAAAAAAAAACACCGTTTAATTGCCTGTGTGTATGTATTATATTGTTTAAAAGCTTCTAATTTAATATTCTTTATGCACAAGTACTTATGGAAAATTTGCAAATTATTTTTAGCTTAACACATAAATACTAAAAGGAAAAAAAAAACTTTCAATCAATCAGATGTCAATGGTGGGAAGTTAACATACAAATTTCAATTAGCTACTTTATTGTGTTTTCCAGAAAACTTTGTAGTTATACAGATCTCAATAATAGTGTTACCTTTACGGAGTGCATTAGACGCAGTTCCATAAAGAACATCTACATAATATAAATATGAGATTTTTTTAAATAATATGAGGCTTTCAACCTTTTCCTACCCGAGTCATAGTTGTGTAAATAAATAATATTACGTTTATTCCTTTTAACAAACGTTTTATCTTTTATTGCAAAACAATATATGGAAAACACTGTAAAGTTTTTAAATCAAATTACACGATTTATTCACTTTAAATAGAGACAAAATAAACACGAGGGTAGCTTTATTATTTTGTTGTATTTTCTCAAAGATGCTTCAACTTGAATTCATTTTATTGCACAGCAAGTGCTGCTTATATTTCTGTTTTATGCGATTATCGCATATAAAGGGTTTTTCATTGACAAAGTTGGTTTTCAAAAATTTCAATTAAGACTATTCAAATTTCTATTGTATTACGAAGATAAAAGATCTGCAATTGTGAATGAAAAATAAAATTTGGCATATATCCACCACGTCCACGCTGGCAGATGTCGAGCCTTTCATCAAAGTTTTTAATCACTTTTTGGCAAAATGGCGGTTCTATTTCGTTAATGACATCACGGATTTTGAGTTTTAAGCCTGAAGTCGATTCGACTGGCTCCGTTTAGACTCTGTCCTTAACATAGCCGCACAAAAAATAATCCAGTGGTGTTAAATCATACGATTTGGCCGGCAAATTAATTGCCGATTGTCGTGAAATTTGGTCTGCAATAAATTGACCGTTTCAATTTACCGCATATCCAACCTCACCGAAAAAACTAACGGCTCAATCTCGACTCCAGACCACACAGCGCCTTTTTTCAGGAAAACCAGCCGGTTATTCCGGTTGGTCGATTGGCTTTAATTCCTGCACCAGTTGAATCTTCTAAGGCTTCAAAGTCAAATCCTTATGCAAAATTACTGTGGTGGTTTTGGATAACCCCAATTGTTGACAACGTCGAGGAATTGACGTATTTGACTGTGGCTTACGTCTGCGATGTTTTTAGTTGAACGACCCGGTCGAATATGCGTTCTCACATTTGGTATCGAGTCTGTCGACCAAATTCTTAATAGCAATCTCAGAAGAATGGTTATGTTGTCCGAAAATATTATGAATTTTGCGAAATGTAACTTTAACAGAGCCACTATTGTCATAGTGGATTTTAATTATTTTAATGCGGTTTTCTTGTGAAATTGAATAACAAATGCCAATGCATCCACTACGTATACGTCAAAAAACTAAATATCAAAACTATAATGTTGTTTTTGTTGCCACAATAGAAAAACAAACTTCTTGTTGAAAAACCCGATACAATAATATTCTACTTTAACATCATCCTAAATTTTTGTCGTTGTCAGCACTCCGTCTAGCCGCCTGTTTGGCTGACTGTTTTGTTTTTGTTCTGTGCTAGATGTTTATAAGATTTCTTACGCAGTTTGTAACAGATACAATAGGTCATTTCGCTTGTTATATTTTTACTTAAACATCTTCGTAACTATATATTTATCCTTCAAATTTTCTATTTTATAGTTTGTTTTGTTCAGTACTGTCATACCGCTCGCAACTGCGATTTCTATTTATAGTCGAGCTAAAACGTCTAGGTAGTTTTACTACAAAAGGATCTAGCAGCTTGTAGTGTTTTATGGGGTCGTCAATATGCGCTTTACGTTATTTATTATTATTTTTAGAAAACACAAAGTTTGGAAGTTGTTATAAAATAAGTTTTTTAATTCATGTCAACCATTAGATTGGATCAACTGTTAGAGGGAGGAATTTTTACTTCGTTATGCAAAAGCATGTTTGCTTAACTTGACAGCAGTTTTCATATTTAATTCACGAAATCGGTGCAATAAGTAGAGAAGGATAATGAATATTATGCCATGTTTAAGATACTTATTTGCAGATGTGCATTCACTATATTTTGACCAAATCGGTTTAGTTTTTTTTTCAAATTTAATGCGTTTGAAAAATGCTACAAATCTTACACATGTACAGAAAAATAATATTTTTTTTAATTCTTTGAATTGCTTTTTTATATGGTTTCTAATGTTTCATTTACATACACATTTGCAAAAGTCTAATTTACACACTTTTTAAATACAATCGATGTGGTGAACCGTCGAGCATACTGTTATACAAGGACTTATCAATTTCATAAAGATATCGTATCGTATCTACTACTACTTACTAATATATTTAGATTGGCTTCTACCATAAGTGGGAATAAGTTGCACATACATTTTACGTACACGAACATCCGCAATTTATTACGTCCTTTCTTTATTTATATGCCTATCGTTAACCGACATAATTATTTCCCCTGTAATTATTTTTTGTTGTAGTAAATATTTGTTTCTCAATAAATATTTAACATCATTATTAATATTTTTATATATTTTAAATGTACATCATTATTCTCATATTGTCCGTAAGAACTTTTGTTGTTTTTATTGTTGTTTGTTTGCTTTTGTGTTGCTGTAAGGAAGGAAACAGTCTCGTGTATATTTTCAACGAATTGGGCATGCTTCCAAAAGAGTTTTATGTTATTGGCATCATGCTGATATTGTCCTTTATCTTCATCCTCTTGTTATTTTCTTTGATTGCATTTGTTTCTTGTTACTGTTCTTGTTCTTTGTACCAACCAAATGGTACGAATAAATAAAATATTATTTTCACATTTATATCTATTTTGTTGTACCCTATTTGTAGTTCTCGTTATTGTCCTTTATACAAAAATATTTATAATACTATGTGAGTATACATGTATATAATAAATTCTATATTTAATTATGGCAAGAGACTTTTACATAAAATTGTGTCGACCTCTTCTAGAAATATTCTTTCTCTAATTTTTTATATATTTTATCCTTTTCAAAGTGTTTTAAGTAGATTATTTAATGTATTTAAATTGTTGGCAGACGTTTAAAAAGTTGTCTTATATTTCAATTAAGACAGGATATACTTTTTTATTTATTGCAAAAAGAAACAACAAATTAAAAAATACCTAAATAAGGATATCAAGAAAAAAATTATTTTGATCCTTTAAAGTATTTACTCAAGTTTTAAATCACTATAATTTTATTAATATAGTTTCTCCAATCCTTTCCTACGTTTATTTCATTACAACATACACTGATTTGTCAGTATACGTTTTTCTGTTGGAAATGAGAATGACATTGACCCATATTATCCTTCCTGTCACATACGTATGTGGTTGGCGGCCAAAATGAAATTAATTGTTTTTCTGTTCGGCTGTGCTATGTGCAGCTACAAATGAGGTTTATGAATGCAAGAGATGTATAAACGTCAGAGATGGGAAATTTCATTTTCTCATCATGAAAAATTATATTTGGGACATGAGCCATTGTTCATTAACTATATAAAGTTGCCAGCTTTATTAGAGTAAGTTTGTAAGCCTCGAGCACAAAATAACCTGTTTTTGTGCAGACTCAATGCTACTCCTATACACTTTATACAATGGATATCAAGAGATAAGATATGTTTTCTAATATACCAGTCACTCTTACGACCAGCGTTTTATAAATCCAAGAACTGCACATGTTTTTTTAATGTGCTGTGTAAAACTTAATTCCGCATAAACAAAATATAAAACAACATTTAGTTTCTCAAGCAGATTTTTCACGCTTATATGGCATCTTCGAAAAAAACACGTTTTTGCACTTTCAAGTCTTATCGCAGAAGTATATGATGAGTATATAGTCTGTATACAATAACGTTCTAGTGTTTAACGATTTTTGACAGATCACTAACTAACGGAGCAAACAAAAAGGCCTAGATTTTTTTCCCTGCGGCCCACCGGATAAAAAAGAAATTATTTAGAAGTATAAAATCTAAAACAATCGTTTTGAGTTCTGTTTCACAGCTATAAACTGATTTGCATAAGGCAATTGTAAGGTGGAGTTTCTTTATAAGATATTTGTGGTTTGTAGTGTGACTGTTAGGTTAATGCTACCATCACATAAGTACTGTAATAAAATAGTCTTAATTGCCGATACACTTGCATTAATAACAATAAGTTCATGTTACATTTCCTTTCTTTCTCGTTCGGACCCCTACTCATGCAGTGCATTGCACCAGCATTAGGAAATTAGGTTATGGGAAGAAGGAAAGAGTCAGTAGTGTTTATTGACATTCGATTTAAATTGTCCTATATTGAAAGTGACAAAAAAGATCTCTGGAGGGAGTTTATTTCACATACGAACTCTTTTGCTAAAAAACGAATTCTCCCTGTTATACGTAGTGCGATTCACTGCCCAGTAGACCACAAATGTATGCGCTCCCAACGAAAATCGAGTCAAACACAAAAACGTGCGAGTAAAGGAAACAAGTTCCCTAATTTCGTTAGAGCACTTACCATTGTAATAGCGATAAAACAGTGAAATACAAGCTACATTGCGTTGATGCTCAAGAGAATCAGAAGGGTGCGATACCCTACTATCCCCAATGAGCCTCTTGCACGCGGTCGAGCAACTCTAAAATAGACTTTGGGGCGCCGACCCATACATGAAAGTTGTATTTCATTTTCGGAAGGATATAGGTGGTATAAATAGTACGAATATCGGATGCAGTGAAGTATCTCTTACACCGTTTTAGCATTTGAAGCTTCTTTAGGGACTTGAAAAATGTGTTTAGTTCATCGAACATCACACTGAATTTGCATGCCAAGAACATCAGGAGCGTCCGATTCCTTGATATATACAGTTGAAGTAAACAACAGACAAGTGGTCTGCAAAATAGTGCAACGATCAGCACGTTTCACTTTGCGGCCAAAATATTTTTATTATATAATTACAATTTTAAATAAATTTATTTTAATTAACTATGTTTTAATCTTTTAATCGGTCTTTTTAATTAAATTTTAACGATATATTTTTTCAATATTTCGCTTTCCTATGGAAAGCTTTTTCAGGAAAATTAATTTTTAATAACAAAAATTTTTAACAAATTGAAAAAATTTTTGAAAACATACATACATACAAAATTAAAAATTTCAAATATTTAAACATACAAAAACAAGGAAACGGAAATTAAATAACAAATTCTCTCTTATGAAATAATTATAAAAATTATGTGTCTTTTAAATTAAGTACCTATAATTCTGCGCTAAATTGTCTGTGTCTATTTTGAAATTTATTCCCCTTACATTTGGTACATTAACAATTTCTAACATTTCTAACATATAACGTTTCTTATAGTTTTTTTCTATATCTAATATTGATGTTTCATCAAACTTTGGATAATGATTATATTTCTTACAATGTGAAGATAAGGATGTCTTCTGTGTTGAAATATTCCTATATTTTTGGTCACATATATGACCAGTTAATCTTGTTTTAAGTTTATTCTTTGTTGTCCCAATATAAACTTTGTCACAATTCACCTGGTCATTTCCTCCACATGGTATCCTGTATACTACATCAGATATTTGCATTTTTCCTATTTTATCTTTCATACTGCTAAATAATTTGTTTAATGTGTTATATGTTTTGTGTGCAATTATAAATCTATCAGTGTCATATATTTTAGACTTTATTAATCTTTCTGATATTCCAGGAACATAAGTTAATGATTTATAAATTTTTGGTTCTGCCTATTGTCTAATTAATCGGTTAGTTAATTCTACAATATCAGCTATAATAATCAAATAAATTTTTTAAAATATTAAAATATTTCTATATGGTTTCGATAGATTTTAGGATTTTTTAAGCATTTTGAGTGTATTAATATACAGTGATAGAAATTCGTTTGACCGCACCATGTTTTTTTTCTTTTTTAAAAGAAACTAAAAGGGCTTTAGTTATCGTTTTAGCAAAACGATTAAGTAATTTATTAGCTTAAAAGTAGTAAACAAAAATTAAACCTATTTCATATTCGCAATACGTAATCGATAAACAACTAAATAATTAAGTGACATTCGTTTGAACGCAGTTTTCTTTAAATTAAAAAAAAATTAAAATGATTTACAAAATATTAAAACTTATTATGTACTAATATTTAGTAGGACCACCTTTACTTCGAATGACCGAAAATATTCTATTCTGCATTGAGTTTACAAGGCTTCGAAGAGTTTAAATTTCAATACCCAACCAACATCCTTTAATTTTTTCTTTCAGCTCAATAACAGTCGAAAACTGCCTTCCCTTTTCGTATATTTTAGCTGCAAGAATTCCCCATAAGTTTCTGATTGGGCTACAATCGGAACTACATGCCGGCTATGGAAGTAAATCAATATTATTGGTAGAAAACCATTCCTTGCATTTTTTCGGTACATATTGCTGCGTTGTCCTGTTGGAAAATATATTCATTGTCAGAATTTTCGTCAAGTTTTGCAATAAGGACATCTTCCAGAAGTTCCAAGTACATTTCTGAATTCATTCTGGTGGTTATAAAACAAATACGAAGCTTGAAGTTATAAGAGAATGCTCCCCACACCATAACGCTTTCACCACCAAAATTTCGTTTTGATTGCACTACGTTCGATTGCCTCAAATCATGCCAATAACAACTGTAGCAATCTGGACCATCCAAGTTAAATTTCATCTGAAAAAAATCACTTCTTTCCATTCATCAGTCCATGACATGTGTGCTTGGGTAAGGATAAGACGTCTCTACTTGTGTACTTTAGTTAGTCGTGGTTTCATTTTTTTTCCATTTTATCGATGGCGTCGCAATCAAAACATGGGTAGTAGTAACGGGAAGATCAAGTTTGTCCTTTATTTCCCGACAGGATAGGCGATTTCAATATGCTTCATGGCGAATCTGTCTTTTTTGACGGGTCGTTATTTTGGGACCCCTTCGTTGGAAGGGGTCAGGTTTTAAAAATTTCTTATTATTCTTTCAGAACGCATTATTATTCCACCAATTTTTCGATTTGATAACCCTTTTTTCTTTAAGTTAATGATTAAATCTATTTCTGTATCATTTAATCGCTTTCCTAAGCCCATATCTAATCCGTTTATAAAAATTCTGCGATTTGTTTTTAATTTTTTATTTTTTAATTAAAGTTTTTATTAAATTAGTTTGAAAGCATGTGTTTTCATGTCAAAATTCACAAATTAAATAACATTTTCTCTTAATGCGTTTAAACGATTGTCTCAGGAAAAACAGCAATAATTTTACAAAATAACGCATATTTTCTGTAAAATAACCGTTACACTAATAACTGCACTTAATAATGTAAATAAAAAACAGAAAAAGAAATAACTGTTCTCATAAAGAGTTTAAAAAACAACTTAAAAATAAAAAGTGCGGCCAAACGAATATCTATCACTGTATTAGGCTAAGTATATTTCAACGGGGCAGTAGTAGAACAAAATTAAAAGAAATGCTCCATACTAGGGTTAAGGTTCATTAATCAACGCGCAGTAAAGCTTCTCGTGGGCAATTAGCTACCACAGCTTAAAATTAAACGCTTTACTGAAGTCAGTGTAAATAACATCAGCTTGTTTGTTTTAACAAACCTCAATTAAATAACGTTATTAACATATTAGTCTAACAACTTCTTCTAAAATGAAGCTGAGCTAGATCCTACATGGAACTTTCTAATTAAGTTTAGCGAAACAGCAAAACTTTTATAGTTTGCATATTAAAAATAGTTGATTAATTATACTTATAGTTATTATAATAATATGAAATTGATATGATTGGGTATGATACTTTTAATAGCTGATAGGAGTATGATACTTTTAATAGCTGATAGGAGTTAAATTCATCGGAATTTTTTTTCAGAATAGGCGGTAGAAAAATTAATCGCTTATTGACAAATGTTTTAGTTCTTGAATAAAGGTGGCAACACTTAACTCTACTAAAAAGTTAGGCTTTCTAAAAAAGTTAAAAACATTAGCCAAAGTATAAGCTTTTCGAATTATTTAGAATTAAGATTATCTATGAAAATTATTTGTACGATTTTATGAACTTGAGTGAACTGTTTGATCGTTGTGTGACGTCCACTAAGCGAGAAAGCATCAGAGGAATATAATTCGAAAGCAGTTTTTTTAAGTTTAAGTCTTATTAAAATTGTGTGTATTTTCGGTATTAAAAAAATTTATTTGACAATCGAAAATGTTTATTTTCAAAATGTAAAAAAATACTTTCTCGCTCAAAAAGAAAACAAAAAAGCAACAAACTTTTACACATTTTCCATCCTTGACACAGATATGCAAACAAGGTTCAGGTGCTGTGTGCACTTCTAGTCGTTTGGAGAATATTAAAATTATTCTGTTTAATTGCGCATTTTAATTTCATGGCTGCTGTTCACTTTATTTTTTAAATTTCTTTTCCCCTCCATTTGTCCTTTTTTCAACGTTTTTGAACTTTATTTTCACAGCGGACCGAGTGCAGAATATGAACAAGTCATTTGAAATTTAAAGAATGCAGTTCATTTTTTTTTATTTTTGTAGGATATAAAATACATTTCGATTTATTTTACTTTTATTTTTTTAAATATTCATACACACACAACATACCACATAACACATACATACATAATAAAGTACACACATACAATGAATTGCTAAATTGTAGTGTTAAAATCAATTTTCAGATGCAGCTTCCAAACATATTTTGAAAATACATATTGAAGGTAGTTTTGTTTAACAGATTATATCAGGGCGAAAAATAATTTATTATGTTTTAAATATGAATTTTCTCCTTCTCATGAAAAGATCTTAAATGTTTTATTAAACTACATAATACATTGTTTCGAATAACCCTAAGTCTTTGTGATACTTATATTTGAATTATATTTTTTTAGTAACAAAAATGTAATATACATTTTATGAGATGTCGTAAGTTAACAATTTACAACATTTTTGCGTGACATGTATTTAATATGGCACGTACTCATTCAGTCGGAGCCGCATTTATTTATTACTTATTAAATGGTGTTGTATTTCTAGTAAAAAATTATATAAAAGGAAGCAATATACTTACATATATAAATATATTTACAAATTCAAATAAACGTTGATTTATAAGTTATAAGTTAACTTTTTAATAAATTTTACAATTCTGCTAATTGCCGGAAAGGAATAAGAATTAAAATTTTAAAACAGTCCAAAGGGTTTTTGCAAAATATTTGAGAATTTTTAAGAAATATTCTGTGTGACATAAGCTACATGGCAAGCAGCACTACTCCATTGTTGGAATACCACCGGCCATATGACTATTATCTAATATTGTAGTTAAACTACCTAAACAGTTTAACGGTTAGCGGTGGTATTTTTTATCGATCTTTTGTTTTGTTGATGAACCTTTATTTAAATAAGTTTGGTTAAACGAGAAGTTTACAAGTGGTTCAATTACATATAAATCTATTTTTGATGACTGATATGTAGCATAAGCTGTAACGTTTGCGTACATTAATTTCAGTTTTTATATTTATTATTTCGCCGGAAAATTTTTGAAATACAAATTAGTAGAGTTGAGCAGTGAACGGATTAGTAATATGATATGACATTCGCAATAATAATCAACTTTATTAAATTTTACTTAATTTTAATGCGACTTAAGTTCACGCATATTTTAACTTTTAAATTCTTAACTTTGAAAATACCTAAAAATGACTCAGGAGGCTATTTGCATCTTGTACTTTTTATTTACCTCTTGAAAAAATCTTCATAAGAAAATGTTTTTTGTTGTTTAACAGTAAAGCTTTCGCCGAAATCACGGCTGTGTTTTTGCTTTACTGGCTGAAAATATAGGACGTAAACTTGAAGGAAAAAAATTTCATGGGACTTCTTAATCAATCTAACGCCAAGCATAGAACTGCTATCTTTATACCTCTGTAGCCGTTGGCAGTTTGTGTAGTCGAACAATCTTCGATGTTACATTTTTCTCGAGAAGTGCCGCAAGGATCAATGTTGGATCATTCCTTTTTTATATTTGTGCAAATGATTAACCAAAAGAGCTTCTGCACTGAAAAATCCATATGTACGCAGACGATATGAAGCTGATTTAAGCATTCCAGTCATCTGCGTTACCGAAAATATTTCAAAACTAAATGAGGATTTGAAGAAAATTGACTTTTGCTTAAGCAATTATAAGCCCAATATATAATTCGTAAGAAAACTATTAATCATATTGCCGATGTTTAAAAAAAAAAATCACTATTGTAAATGCTATCAAGAACCTAATAATAATATTGAGGTGTCTTTGGCGCCTTACTTGGCAACTTACCAATGCTGAGATGTCTTTGATTGTCATTAAATATCGTATACAACAATATTATGTTAATTTCTTTTAATAAACGTTTTGTTATATTGAGTTCTTCTATTGCCAAATAATAACAAAACGCTGTAGAGATTTTAAATTAAATGATTTTTTCACTTTAAGTACACACAAAGTAAACACGATTGTAATTTTACCACCGTAACGCCTAAAAGATGTTTTATTATTTTGTTGTCTTTTCTCAACGATGTTACAACATGAATTAATTCATTTACCCAGCAGGTGGTGCTTATATATCTGTTTCAAGCAATTCCCGCATATGCAAGAATATTACAACTTAATATCATCCCATATTGTTGCTGTTATCAGTGCAAGCGCCTGCCTGAATGTGTGTTTTCGTTTTTGTTTGTTCTGTGTTAGTTGTTTTTGTTTTCTGTTGTTTAAATTATTTCGTGGAATTTCCAATAAGCATGTCGGCTGTCGTTGTTCCGCGTGTATAAGATCTCGTAGAAAACTAGGCAGTTTGTAAAATTCACAATAGGTCATTTCGTTTAATTTTTTTTACTGATAATTATTTTCTTTTAAAACTTAAATAAAACATTTTCGTAATACTGCCGCTGACTTAAGCCTTTCAAATATTACATAGCCTTATACATCTTGCATGGGATTTACACATAACTGAACTTCAGAAGAAGAAAATTGCTCAAGGAGTTGGAATATTATATAAGTTTAAAAACAAATTTAATGTACCTATTATACTGATGATTTATCAAGCATTGATACAATCACATTTAGGCTATATGAGCGTTGTGTATGCTTACAAAAGAATATTAAAATCTCTTCAACGCATGCAAAATGAAGTATTAAAAATAATTTATAAGTAACCAATGTTTTACCCAACAGTATCTCTGAATAGAGATATTTGTAAAACAATTTTGCCAATTTATGGACTGCATGGATATCAAGTTTTGAAATATGTATTTAAATCTTTGCAAAATCAATCACACTCCAATTTGAGAAACGCAAATAAATTAAAAATTCCAAGATGTAGACTTGAAAGGACTAGGCAGCGTATTGACTGTATTGGTAGTATGAAATATAACATTCTACCTTTAGAAATAAAAACGGTTAACAGAATTTCAATATTTAAGTCTAAATGTAAAAAGACCACTTGTACGGAAAATTTGAAACGCTTCTGTAATTTAAGTTCTATTATATTATATTTATATCTTTATTTATTATAACTCTAAGTTTGAACATTGTACATTAATGAAGTTAAGTAATACTAACTTGCCTCAATAATGCCTATACGGTGCTGAGCCAGTTACAGAAATGAATATATATGTACAGTAAATTTTTTTATTATTAAATACAAAAAAAAAATCTTACTACATGTCGAATTTATTGTTAATTTTGTGTAGGGCTTGTATTGAATTCACGGGTGTTTCATTTATTTTATATAGTTTTAAATCTAATAACTATCCTTAGCTTTACAACGACATTAACTATAAAGAATCGCTAGAGAACAAGCGTCGTATCACTTGCTGAGTAGTCACTCTAAACTCTTGCATGTGATATACCCGTGTGATCAAATCTCGTCGATGACTAAATTGATTATTTCGACTAAAATTATTGATTTAAGTTCATCTGTAGAACCATTTTGTATTTTATTTTGCTTTTTTTATATCTCAAATAATTATTGCAAAAGTAATCATGGGTTTCCCAAAAGTTTTTTATCTCTTCAAAATTACACATTTTTAGAGCCTTCTTTTCTAGAAATTCTTATAACTATTTATATAACACGTAATTATAACTCTTTAATATAAATGAAAACATAAGAAAATGTGTGCGTGTCAAATAATGTCATCGTTGTCGACCCTTTTAATACAAATAAATCGAAATAAATTTATGCAAGCATTTAAACATTATAAAGACATCATTGTATCTCCTTTTAATTATTTAAATTCTTTGTAAATGTCCTTTCGTATTAGGAAACGAAAGGACATTTATTGCTTAATGCGGTCATGGTTTCCCTGCAGGCAATATTTTAAAAAAGTTTTATTTAAGGAAAAAATTAAGTTGCACAAAAACGCAACAGTTTTGTCACCCAGAATAAGGTATATAAGGCACTTGTGCAACAATAGTGTATTAACTTAAAATATAAAATTTTTCAATAAAATCTTCTAAATGGGGCTCATAAGTTATGTTTAAAACAATTAATTTGTTGCTTTAAATAAAAATATTTTATGATATTCTGAATTTTTTAATAATAAAATTTTTTGAGAATAACATAAAATATTTAGATTTAAAGGAATCTAGCACAAATTAAGGTAGATAAATTTAAATTCTAAAATAATACACTTCGTTCTTTTTTTATGCGGTAGATGCGTTCCAGGAAAATCCGCATATAAAAAATCGCACAAAAAAAGATATACATTTATGTGCAAAATGATGGATACGTTCCATTTATTAAAAAAATCACATCCTTTCCTTTCCAAATTCATCTTTATTAAATTAAATGCTATTTACATATTTATTTACAGTTTTGAGATATTATCTTAGATATTACAGCAAATTATGTTTTTAATCACAGATATTGAAAAGTTCAGTTATAAGTATTTATTCTTTTTAAAGGGAAAATAGGAAAACCTTCATATACCAAAAAAGAAACATGTTCAAATATAATTAGGAAATATATATGAATACAATTGTATTGTCTAATACAACAACACATTGCATACATATCATTTCCAATTTGGTGATTGTTGTTTTAAAAATACCTTTACGCCGACTCTCTACATTCTCTTATCAGCTGATAAGAAGAATTTTCTATTTTCTCAAAATATTTAGTGTTGAGTCTCTTTATGAAGTCGTCAATTCGTTCATATTCCGTTTGGTCGTGAAGAAGCTGCGTTGAGTGTCTCCAATGTTTGTTGTGTATAATCTTGAGGCATTTGTTTTGTATTATCTGAAGTTTCTTCAAATGAGTTTTTGCTGCTGTATACCAAATGGGATATGCATATGGTAAGGTTGGTCTTATCACGTTTTTAAAAATAAAATTTTTATTTTGAAGGCCAAGTGAAGAGCGTCTATTCAGTAAAGGCCACAGAGCTCTGATGGCTTTTAGGGATTTCTTGCCGATTTCGTCAATGTGCCTTGAAAAATTAAGTTTCTTATCTAAACATACGCCAAGATATTTTACATCATTTCTTATTGTAACGCTCTCACTTCCACATCTAATTTGTTGACTTGGTAATCGTTTGGGAGAGTTGTTGTAAGGAAATATGATACATTGAGTTTTGTTAGAGTTGATTTTAATTTTCCACTTATAAAAATATTTTATGCATGAAGCAAATCCTTTTTCAATTTTCTTTAATAATGCCTTTGTCAGTTTGCTAGACGTGATTAAAAAAAATCACATAAAAACCTAAATAATGTTTTAAAATGCACAAGAAATCGCATAAAAAAGGTTTATAAATAATAAGATTTACATTATTTTTCATCATATTTTAATAAATGGCACATATGTATGTTAATAACAAAAACAAAACTTAATATGTAAAAAAAAAACATAAACAAAACTTCATTTTAAATCATATTAAGAATGTTTTCATTATTATTCGCTGTCTGATAATGTGCGAACCCGTTTTTGGATTGGTGCAAGATCACTTTCATCACTTGAAGATAAAATTACGTCATCAGATCTACATGGTAATGCTTCTTCAGGAACTCCACTGTTTTTTTTTTCTTTGACAAGGTTGTCAGTGATCAAACGCTGTGAAGGCTTGAGTAGTTCTTTGTAGAGTTCTCTGTAGCCAGGCATACAAAATTTCAGATCACATTGGAATTTTGAGGCGCGTTCTACATCATTATAGTGGAGTTGTAGTTGTTATTCTTATTCGTTTTCAGAAAAAGTGAATCACCAAAAAGATTTAATTTTCTAAATTTTTTTTCTTGCACCGCATAACTCTAAAACCGCACATAAAAAACCCGCATAAAAAGAGAACGAAGTGTATCGTGTTTATATCTCTTTTTTTTAATTGCCTCTGCTATATAAAGGAAATCAGTTTTATTTCTTTTAAATATTAAATTTGTTAATTACCTTTAATAATAATTTTAATTTATGTATTTCAAATTACAGATAGCACAAGTTAAAACTCTGATTTACAAGATGGTTAACAACGCCTTACTTAACACTAGTCTGGTCGATACCCCAATAGAGGTTAATAGCAATAACAAAGCAGTTATTTAAATAGCAAAAAAATGCTTTTTGGATTGAATAAGCAGACAAGAAAAAAATCAATATTCTTAATGCTTTTAAAACAAAAAACAAAAAAAAAAATAATAAATACACTTTATTATACAATACAATACAAACTTAGCAAGTTAGCAGAAAATAATATTATTTAACATGTTGTTACACCAACGCACTTCAGTGGTTACAATAAGAAACGAGACCATACAAGAATACCTATACAACGAAGAAGATGCCATCACCACTAATTATTATCATCATTAAACAGGCGTCCAACCCATATTAACGCTTCAAGTTCATTAACTCATTAAACACTGCAACTAAAAAACACAACGCATGACCAGACCAAATATGTCAGCCGTAGCTTTTAACAAAAGATATTTTTTTTTATTTATTTTACATTTTAAATAGATATTATTGATAGTTTTTTACAGAAAAATGTCTGAACATTAATAAACGAGTGAATGAACGAAAAATGAATGAACCAACAGCCAATGCTTAGGGGATTCTTTCATACATTTCATTTTATTGAATAGTTTCTCGTCCAATAACATTTATGTATGTAGTTTTCATTATCATTTACGATTTTGTTATTTGTTGATGCTTTTGTTGTAATTAGGTTTGTTCGTCTACTTGTTCAGCTTAAAATATTCTATGTAAACTAAAAGTTAAATACTGCACTACGTCTATTTTTATAAAACTTGTGAGGAATTATCATAACTGAAGCGATTTTTTCAGATATTGTAGTGCCATTTTAATATAATACGTATTACGAATAAATTATTACGAAATAAATTATTAAATCATTAATTAAAACAATTGTAATAAAATTATTCTTTATAAAAATCTATAATAACATTACATTTTGCTTAAAGACTCTGAGTTATCCACATAAATAAATATCAAATAAAACAGGTAATTTGTTCGTTTAAGTTGTGGTTGCTGAATTCTTTTTATCGGGTTATTTTTTCAAATCAGAAAAATCTAGAATAAAAATGGTAGTTGCTATCGATATCAGTATCAACTAAAAATATTGCTCTTTTTGAGTGCTTGTGAGTAAAGTTACGAAGATTTGTGTCAATAATCAGAAAATAACTAGCGATGTGTTTCATTAGTTTATAGAACCCTATGAAACCGTACAATGTTTCCAAATCCATTAAATATATAAATGTCACCTGTGAGCAAATTCAAACATTTTAATTTATAAAAGTCATTCTTTTTGAATTTCTTAGAACGAAGACGAGGAATAGACGATAAAAAATCTCCTTAACAATTGACCATGTCTCTCTTTTTCTTCCTTCATTCATAGCTGCCTGGACATTTACCATAGAGACCGGCTGTACAAATTATCAGGCTGAAAAAGTTTCAATTAGGAAAGGTAATTGAGGTCGTATAAGTTCCGTGGAGTCTCGAAGCGATCAAAAATATTACCTCAACCGTGTCAAGTGTCTGCCAGACTTTATTCCATTAATTAATTTAGGCTAAACTAAGATCCAAAATAACGTGATAATGTTAGCGCATATGGTATGTCAATTTCCAGCATAGGATATAAACTGAGTCATGTATAGCAGCATATTAAATGTGGATGGCATGAAGCGTTTTAGTGTCAAGGTAGTACCGCTCTACATAAATGATTTTATTTTGTTAATTAAACACGTAAATTTTTATTATCTGTTAACAAGGTACTAAACTAATTTTTTTTTGTTTTCGCAGGTTAGCTAACACACTTTTTATTTATTCTCTATTGTATATGCGCTTTAACAATGTCAATGTCCAGAAAAAAATGTTTTTTTTATTATTAAAAAATAAAATAATATACATATTTAAATTTGTTTTTAAAGCTTAAGTGAAAAATATACTTATTGACCTCCAATGCGCCCCTTACTTAAAATCATTAGAAAAAATTGTAAAACAAAGTTTTTGTTAATGGGCATAGGTTATGGCATTATAAATCTTATACCACAAATAAATATAAATTGTATATCTAATTAATGCCTTCCTAATGAAAATATATTTACTATCATAATGTGAAAAAGGTAAAACAACGAATGATCCAAAAATTAATGCAAGATTTTTGTTAAATAGGAAAATCAGTTTTTTTAAAACTACTTTTTGTTGAATAACTGTGGCAGTGGTGGTATATCGGTAAAAAATGAGCTCTTTTTTCAATTCTCCACCGCATTAGGCTTACAGGTGGTTTAATTTCGGTTATACAGCATGGCATTTCTGCCTTCAATATAGAAGTATATAATCTGAGGATGAAAGTACACGCGCCTGCGAAATTTCTCATAACGCAACAAAAATGTCTTAGAAACTGTTTATAGTGTGGTACTTCCTTAGTTAAGCCTAATAACCACATAACCACACACCACCCCTATCAATTTAGGTTTCAAGAACTCACATTGCAATATTCAGTACGAATGTAATACAGTTTTATTGTTAAGTTCCGGAAGACGACAAGTACACCATTAATGCAATGGTCGTAATATTTTCTGAATTTAAACTATAGTTACCGAAAAAATCCTAAATCCTTCTCCACGACAACAATTGAAATAAAAAAATCTTCAATTAAATTGCGCGCGTAGTTAGGAACTATCACTATCTTTTAGAATTTTTTACGATAAATATTAGGTAGTCCACTATTCGGTAATTAATAATCTTAAAGTAAAATGCTAATTCTACTTTAATTCTGCTACACCCGGCTATATAATATGATCTATTTACTTGTTTAAAAACTTATGATCCTAAATGATCAGGTATAAATTTCGGTGATGTAAAAAGGAAAGATCATATTTCGTGAAGAAGATACAGTAGATAGGGAAATACTATTGAATTTATTACTTTATTTATTTGCTTTCGAAACTGACTTAAGCTTCTTATTAAATTAAACGCCTCAGTTTATGCAGCCGGATCTCCTTATAATACAACCCTATGAGTGAAATATTTCAAGTTGCTAAACAATTTGATACTAGGAAATATTTGCGAATTTTTCCTCAAAGCAAAGGCAAGACTGATTGCTTAGGCCTCTCATTACCAAAAGCCATTAATAATTTTTCTTTTCAAAATTTATTTTCAATAAAATTAGAATAAGTTTTCTCTATTCCGATTTCTGACTTCTAGCTGAAACTTTAGTAAAAATTCTAAGCTAGAAATAAATTATATATGTATATGCGAGAATCAAAGGAAGCAGGTATAATGGTTGCGGTAAGGCTTGACTTACGATAAATTATTATATAAGTTAAGCCCTTAAAAAAAACTTCTTTATGACTGCCATCAACACAAAGCCTGGACAGGCCTTTAATTATTAATTAATTAATTATTTTTATAATTTTTGATATAATAATTCATTGTGCCTCACTGTAAACTGAACCTCCTTAATATACAACGAAGATATTAATTGTGTTTAAAAAATAATTTTATAAAAAATTTTGGCATCAGTCAACTTAAAGATTTTTAATAAAAAAAAAGAATAATGAGCAAAATAAAAAATACAACAACAAAGGAAATACAGCCCACACTAAAAGAATTAAAATATAATTGTGTTGTCGTGGTAGTGATGCTTATTGTCTTGCTGTTGATGAGTGTATTTTTTATATTAATTTTTAATTATGCGTCACTCCAATATTTTTTTTTTTTAATTTCTGTTTAGAATCAGTAAAACATATTTTTCTCAATTGAATATGTGTATATAAATTTACAGATTTATTTTTTTTTTCGTATCCTTTTTTATATTTCTATGCTGTTTTTATTTATCTTTGTTCAAAAAGTTTTTCATATATTTTTTTATTAATATTTTAAAATTTTAAGATTATTATTTTACCAACCTAAAAAATGATTGTAATTAAAATGTTAATAAAAGCTGTGACAATCTTGTCTTTTCAAGTTTAAAATGATCGTTAGCATTTTAAAAATTTATTAAAAATTTTTTAAGAATTTTTTTTAAATTCGAAAATAGATTTATTAAGATTTATATATTATATTAAAAATCTAAACATATTGTTTGTTTTATATTCTGTGTTACAATTTGCTGTAATTTCACCGAGTATTCATGAGCGTAAGTCAAAAATTTTTTAAAATCATATTTTCTTTGGGGTTAAGGATATTCAAAGGGTTATTCCTTAACTTGCAATATTTCAACTTCGCTAAAGTATAAGTGATTTTATCATGTAAAACTAAAAAAATCTAAAAAGTTGATCTTACTAAAGCAAATTTGTGATTTCTTAGGTGAAAAATAAACAAAAGTGAAAACCTCCTCAAATATGTGCACTTAATTGACCTTTATATCCGTTTGACTTTCATATATAACAAATGTTTTCTACACACCCAACTGACTAACGTTTTAAAACCAAAAACGTTTTATCAATTCATTGAACAAAATATCTTTAATTAATTTATAAAAAGTTTTTTATCACAAAAAAGTAGCTAAATAAATAAATAAAATAAAATGAAATATGAAACGAATTATAAATACACTCACCGCTAGTAATAATTTTCCCATTGTAGAAAATAATATAAAAAAATAAAAAACAAAAACACTAAACAAAAACTAAAGATGAGATTGTATGTTTTTTATTTATTTACTTATTTGTTCAATAATTTTAAACAGAATTAATTGATAATTATTTTATTTTTACTTTTAGCAAAAATCTAGACAGCTTAGTTTGCCTTTAAAAGGTTATCAAACAGTCAGTCTCTTTTTTTGTTCAAAAATTAAAAAAAAGCAAGAAACAAAAATTCTACAAAACCATCACACACTTGGAAATACTCATTTAAAAATTTATGCGCTTTAACAAATTAACGAAAATGACATCATAGTTGTTATTAATTTTTTAATTGCTTTTGTATTTTTTATACTTATTTAAAATTAATATCCATCATTTTTAAATTTTCGATTTTGTATTTAATTCTATTCTTTATGACTTATTTCTTTTTTCTTTTGTAAGTCTATAACTGTTGTCAGCAGCAAACAAAAATGGAAGTAAATTCAGCACATTTGTTAACATTTCACCAATTTACAGTTAGCATGTGCCAATTTTAATTTTTTTTAAACAAATTTTTCGTTGCACAGAAAAGTGCATGAAAATATAAAGAATACAATAACAATTATGTATAAATTGCAACTGTTTTACTTTTATTTCTTAAAAAACTTAACCGCCGTTAATTAATAAACAGGAAAAAAATTTTTAAATTAAACAATAATCATTAGCGTAACGTGTGTTTAAATGTATGCGCCTAGTCGTAACTTAAGATGTTGTTTATTTAGCGATTAACATACAGTTACAGAACTTTTTTCATTATATTTCAAAGCCGTGTGTTTGTTTTGTTTTTCTATATTTTCTCGATTTTCCTCTGTCACTTAACTTGTATTCAAGTTAAAAGTTTCTGAGATACTGACTTAAAAACAATTTTGAATACTAGTTTTCCAAAAATAATAACAAAACCTGCAGCAAACATTTTAACACGATACAACACACAAAAAAACAAAAAATCAACAATGTATTTTATTTGCAAAACGAAAAAAAGCAAAATAAATTAAATACTTGTCATATGGCCACAATGCTGACTGACTGGCTGGCTGACAAAACAAAACTGGTGTCTACTTTGTGATATCGTTTGTGTGTTTTTATTAAGAGCAGAGAGCTGTAATACTGGTTACTGAATGCGTTTTAAAATGTTCATAAGTCAAATAGGTAACTGAAGCTCTAACGATACAAAATGAAATTAAATGCCACATCATTTGGGAAGGAATCTTTCAATTTGTCTTTCTAAAAATTTTTTATATTAGTTTTTAAAAGCAAAAAATTAACGGAAACTTTTGGAGCAAACCTAGATATATAATTAACAAAAAATAAAATTATCTCTTGCTCCTTTCTCTTCCACAATATTTTGAAATAAAACTGATATTAATTTTGATATATTAAAACTAGAAATGTTACACCACCAGCATCTAATGGCCAGCTTTTTCCATGTAAATAAAAGAACATTTAAAAATTTCATCTAAGTGATTCTGGTTTTTTTTTATTTTCTGGCAACTCTAATTTCATTCACCAGAAATGGTACACCACCACGACCTGATAGCCAGTTTTTTCCGTGTAAATAAAAGAACACTTAAAAATTTAATTGAAGTGATTTTACAATTCTGTTTTTTTTAATTTTCTGGCAACACTAACTTTATTCGCCATTATTTAACACAGTGCCTATAAGAGGGATTGAGTTTGGGATAACAAATGAAGGATGTTAGTAGACTAACTGAACTGATTTATTGAAATTAATCTCATTTTTATGTAATTGTGTGCATTGTTTTGATAGCTTCTATCATAAAATTGTTTTGATAAAATCCCTCATGATAACGCTTTCATTATAAATTGTATGGCACTGTAAAAATACTAACTTGAAATCTACTTGTTAGAAAATATTCCAACTCTCATGCCAAGTACAAACAATGTGTAAGCGATTTTCAATTCTTTTAATTTTTTGTTTTTATGGCAACACTTATAAAATTCCTTACTAAAAAATGAATAAAAAAATGACTTTTTGATCGTTTCTGCAATTTGGGAAACGAAAAAAATTAGTTTGGTAAAAATTGCGTGCATCGCAGAGTGATAACATTTAAAAATTGTATGGTTTTCAAATGGTATACTTTTTCATTATAGATAATCTTACACATATTCATGTTCTTATCATATGTTCGTTCTAAAGTTCCGAAATTCACCTCGTCATCGCTCTTCAAAATCACCTCTCGGCAATTCCGATCACTGCACCATCTGCTCCTCCTTTTCATATTCCGAACTTCACAACGTTTCGAAATCAGCTAATAAAGGTATTTATGAGAAGGCTTGTTGGGACCAGCTCAACGGATTTTGTAGGCAATTTAATTTAAAACTATGTTTCTTCAACGATAATGGAAAATGATTGCAAACATCATTTTGTTTGGAATGCCAACTTTTATTCCATCCAAAAAAATTTCGATTAAAACCAGACCGAAGTCTTGGATTAATTACACGTGCAAAAATGCAGTCAGGTCAAGAAAGGAAGCATTCAGTATCTGGCGTAGAAACAAAAACGCAGATAGAGTATGGCTTCCAAGGCATTTGATAGAGTGCGGCATGATGCACTTCTGTCAAATATTGCTGCTTTTAGTGTCGGTGATAATTTCTCTAGATTTATATTGAGTTTTCTCAGGAAAGGCACAATATGAGTTATTATAGATAGGATTTCATCAGACGAGTTCGAGATTGATTCAGGGGTACCGTTAGGCTCGTTCGTTTTTCTACGCTATTTCTAATTTTTCTAAATGACCTTCGGTGTCAAACTTTCAACCCTATATACTCTTTCGCAGATGACAGCACCATTTATCATTCGTATTTATTTGGCAATAGACCGAGCCAGTTGAAGGTAAGATCTAAAAGGGGGAACATGTATGATACGCTCAATCACGATCTCGCGACAATCTTGGAATGGGGTCGTGTAAATAAACTCGATTTCAATGCCTGTAAGACGCAATGTGGCATGCTAACGTATTGATCTGTGTTCGGAATTAGTACTGCATTTGTTACTATGGGTGACATAGGTATTACGGAATCGAAACCACCTGATGTTCTTGGAATGAAAATTCAGTGTGATGCTCGATGAAAGAACATATTTTTCAAATTTCTAAAGAAGCTTTCAAGTGCCTCGGTTTTTTAAAACGATCTTCGTACTATTTATACAACCTATATTCGTCCAAAAAATGGAATGCAACTCTCATGTATTGACCGGCGCCCAAAAGTCTATTTAGAAGTTGATCGACTGCGTTCAGGAGATGGCCAAGGGGCTCATTGGGGACAGTAGGGTATTTAACTCTATTGATTCTCTAGTTCATCGATGCAATGTGGGATGTATTTCACTCTTTTATCGTTACTATATTGGTAGGTGCTCTAATGAAATTAGGGAACTTGTTCTCGTTATTCGCACGTTCTCGCGTTTAACTCGATTTTTAGCAGTACACTCCGTATGTGGAATAAACTTCCTACAGATTTCTTCCCAGTCACTTTCAATGTAGGAAAGTTCAAATTGAATGAACACAAACACTACTCCTGTTTCCTCCTCGCCATAACCTAATTTCCTAGTTCTGGCACAATGCATTCCATGTGTAGGGATCATCTCCTGAGTGTTTTTAGCCTGGTGTTTTATAAGCTATAACTTATATTCCAAACATTTATTAGCATCTATTGAACTTAATTTAATTATTTTTTATTAAGTGATAATTGTAAATTAAAATATAAAATAATTTTGAACTGAATAATTTTCATTAATTTAATAAATGATTATTTTTATGTGGATAATTAAAAAATAACATTGTATTAGGATTTTATAATTTGTAATAAATAATTTAAACCAGAAGATATTTAAAACACAAATTTTCCTTCTAACTCAATTCATACTCAATGGAAAACATTAGTTTCCTTCCCATTTTGGCTGTGGATATTTTGGATAATTTTTTGTGGTCGTTTTCCTTTAATAACAAGTGTAGCTAGTGCCATATAACAACAAAAAATTATTAACAACAAGATAAATAAAATATAAATAAATAAATCCATATGTGTCTGTTCCAGCTATGACTGCGATAAATAAAGAGCTTTTCTCTCCAAATATTACTCGAAAACTACTATGACTAGAACTCGTTTAATAAAAGGAAATACTTGTATATATTTTGTTTTTATAAAAAAATATTAAAAACTTACACACACACACACATAAATGTTTATGAAAAATTGTGGGTAAACATTATTATTAGTATTATTTTGGTTGTATGTAAATAACCCAACCCAGAAATAACAATAATCTAATATGTACGTAAGTGTATGTCATGTAGTCCAAACATACTGTGCATGAATGTGTCACTTCTGAATAATATATGCAAAGAATTTTATTCGTTTATGTCTTTTTTTCTGCAAAATTAATTTAATACAATGAATTTTAATACATCATTCAATTTTCATACAGCCACCCCGCAGCACAATAACACTCATCACTCACTCATCCATCCACGCAACCTTAACGCAGAGTTAATGTTTAGATTAATGAGTAAAAAAAGTGTTAAATAAATAATCAAGTTTTATTTGAAAAGTTATATTTCAGAAAACAATAAAAAGGAGAATAATTTTAAGTATATAACATAATTTTGTTCAATTCACTACCTATTGTTAATTAAATGTTACAGAAAAGAAAAACAAATTTTTAAAACAACAAAATTAAAATAAAATTAGGAAAAGGTAAAATTTAAATAAAAATGATCGAAATAAAGGGGTTTATTTCTAAAACAAAATAAAAGAAATAATTTAGATTAAGATGACTTAAATTTTTGTGAAATTACGAAGAGAAAAGTTCGAGAATTTTGAATGATAAATGATATCTGGCAAATGTCCACCAGAACCACGCTGGCAGATATCGAGTCTTTCACCAAAGTTTTTAATAACTTTCGATTCGATTGGCTCCGTATAGATTCTCTCCGTAACATAGCCCCACCAAAAAATAATACAGTGGTGTTAAATTACACGATCTGGCTGGCCACTTAACAGCTTGCTGATTGTCGTGAAATTATGCGATCGGGAAATTTGGTTTACAATAAATTGATCGTTTCATTGGCTGTGTGAAATGTGGCACCGTCATGTTGAACGAACATGTCGTTGATATCCATGTCGTCAATAATAGGCCATTGTTAGCATTTTGCGATAGTGTAATTCATTGACCGTTACTGCATTTTCAGCCTCATCTTCGAAAAAAACGGCCCAATCACGCCTACAAACCACATAACGCACCATACAGTTACACGTTAAGCATGTAAAGGCTTCTCAATAATCGCTCTAGAAATTTCAAAAGCCCAAATGCCGCAATTTAGCTTGCTGACATACCCTGACAAGTGAAAATAAACTTCGTCTTAAAAAAATTATTTTTTCAGAAAAACCAGCTAGTTGTACTTTAATGAATTGAGCGAATTTACGGCGATGTGAATGTTCAGTCGGCTACAATTCCTGCTCCAGTTGAACCTTGTAAGGCTTCAAAGTCAAATTCTTACGCAAAATTCGCCATGTGGTGGTTTTGGATAACCCCAATTTTTGATAACGTTGAGGAATTGACAAATTTTGATCTGCTTCAACACTGTGTCTCACGGCTGCGATGTTTTCAGTTGAACGACACGCGTTGGTGTTCACATATTTTGTATCGAGCCTGTCGACTTAAATTGAACAACCAAATTCTTAATAGCCCTATCAGAAGGACGATTATGTTGTCCGAAAATATCACGAATTTTAGCAAATGTAAATTTTTATACTGAATTTAAATTATTTTAATGCGATTTTCGTGCGAAATTGAATTCATTGTAACAATTCCCAATGCATCTACTACGAAAACGTCAAAAAACTTGATGTCAAAACCATCATGTTGTTGGTGTTGCCACAATTGAAAAGCAAACTTTTTGTTGTAAAACCCGATATGTTTAGAGGGATTGGAATAAGGATTTACTCAAATAACTTCCTATTTTTTCCTATGACATTCAGTAAACATATAAAAAATTTTAATAATTGAAAAAAATGTTTGCACAGAAATTATTAAGAATATTTATATATTGTGGAATCTGATGACATAGCACAATTGGAATAGATTGTTAGTAAAATAAACATATGCATGAATTACCAGTGAATTACTCAAAATTCTAAAATCCGCATGCCGCGGTATTGGCAATTAGAATGGTAACTACTAAGCCCTGCTACTGCTAAAATATGAACTTAATGTGCAAGTGCGGTGTTGTAAAGTTTTCATAATAGTGCAACTTGTACGACTAGCTTACGCAGGTAATTAAAACTATAATAGCTTGAGTGTCACTTTTCACTAAAAAAAATACCAACAAAATTACATTAAAATTCCATTAAAAAAATCCCACAATTTATAAAAAATTTAACATTTGCGAAAACATTTTTAATTACCACAGAAAAATTTCACGAAAAAATAAACAAAATAAACAAAAGAAACCATTTACCACATTACAGAATTTTCGATATACAAATTTAAAATTCAATAATAAATCGAAATTATTCGCGAAAAGAATAAACTTCTGTAAGCACAAAAATGTTCAAACAATCTTAAAAGAATTTATACAAAAAGCTCCACAAGAAAATGATAATATTTCTAAAAATATTATTTCGTCAAATATATAAAATTATACAAAATCAAAATATCGATAAACCAAAATTTACCGGAAAATTTACATTTTACGGAGAAATGGAAATTTCTCAAAAAAGTAACAGAATCAATGCACTGTGAGCAGAATAACAGAAAAATTTTAAAATCAGCAAAAACAACAAATATCATCAAATTACCAAAATTTCTACACAAAAATACAAATTTCACAAACAAAACAAATAAACCAAAATTTACTTTAAAATGGAAAATACAAATAGAATTTCTTGTAAAATTTCATCAAAACAAATAATCTTTTTCTAAAGCCCTAAATACTTTTATTTTTAAATTAGAAATGATAACTTTTAAGGTATTTTTTTTCTTCATAATGATTAAAATATGTCATTTACAGATAATAATAATCATCATAATACATTACTTTGCTGTTAAAACAACATAATTATTAAATTTATTTTTTATACTTTAAATAATTATATCAACTTTTACGATTGATAGATAACTTGGTAAAAAATTAACAAAAAAAATTTATTAAAAATGTTAAAATTTTTTTAATAAATGTTTAATCACTATTCTCACTTTAAAACTTTTGTTACATTTTGAATATTTTAATTTAATTTGTATATTAAAAAGGTTATCAAAAGATATTTTTTTTTGTTTTTGTATTATTGCTGGGCAAATAAAATAATAAATCATTTTGGTTTAGGCAAAATCGGTAGCATGACAAAAATGAGGTTTAGATGTCGGAAAATAAAATTTAAATTTATATTGAGGTTTTCTAAATTTAGTTCTTTTTATTATTTTTAAAAGTTTCATTTATTGTCTTTTTATAGATATTTTAATATTTTTTTAATAATTCGAGTACATTAAAAACTTAAAATCGATGGTTGTTTGTTTTAACATTTTTGACAGTCGTAAGCACTATCTTTTGTAATTACAAAGCAGTTTAAACGTGCTAAAATCTTAACAAATAATATACGTACATATACATTTTTGTGTATATTAGGGTGCAGCAAATTTGCAATATTTAAAATATATTTCCCTTATTTTCTGTTTGGTCTTCTTCTGTCTTATTTATCTTAGCTAGGTGTTACGAAATAAAAATTCATTAATTCACAATTTCATAACTTTATCATAAAGCCTTCACAGGCTTGTAAATAAATAATCACCCAAGCGCAAGCTTGCCACAAAATAACATATTTGCTTCACTACTTTTATATTATACTTTTGTTTTTTCTTGTTGAATATTTTAAGTGCCCGACTACAATTTATGGCTAAATCAAATCTATATTAACTTCTTTTTATATTTCATATTACAAAAGGCACACTCGGCGTAAAGTGGCTAAAAAAATTGTAAATTCATTTCTTAAATATGCGAAAACAGAAAATTTAGAAATATCTTCAAATAAATGAAAGCGAACTCTAAAACTTAAAACACACACTTAGTTCTATTGCGATTGTAGCATAAGTAGTATTATCATAACCATAGAGTTATTCTGAAGGGGCTATAACCCAAAATTGGGGCGAACTATGTTATGTATTAGAAATTTTATATACAGAAAACATGTTGTGAGGATGGGAGGTCTGATTTGTAATGGGTGTAATAGACAAGCTCTTCTATTCCAATAATAAGCACGTATTAAGGAATGAAAGTGTGAAGATGAATTGTTAAGTTTTAAAGTTTAAGTAAAAAAAAAATTAAAGGAAACGACCCACTGTGCATTTTTCATATGCATAGTTTTCTAAGAAATATACTACAGATAACAACCTATCGAAATTACCAAACAAATATACCTGTCTTTCTAAGATTATTTTAGTCAAATTATATAAGAAAATAACATAAATAAGATTAATCTTTACAATGGTCTTTTTTTAATAAATTTAACACTATTTTTTCAATGTTTCAAAAAAAAGACAATTGTCTATTTTTTTCAAAAAATTTTTTCAAATTGTTAATAATTTTTGTTTTTATAAAAATTAATTTTTTTTTTTAAGAGAAGTAGCACTTGCCTATTTAGTCAAGTACCGTGCTACATTCTTTAGGAAAGGGATAGAGAATAGATGAAGCAGGTGGTGAAAGTAGAAGGATAGTCGGAAATTAACTGCCGTATATAAGACAGCACCGCGACCAGTGACTATGCCTTCATCGCTGAGCAGCCCCACCGACAGTCAATTTGTATTTTTGTAGTGAAAAAAAACCAAGGGCTTCGTTAGGAATCGAACCCACAAACCCTATGTTTACAAGCTAGTACACTACCTACAGGGGCACCTGTGGAAGCTTTCCAAAGGAAAGCGAAATATTGAAAATATAGTGTTAAATTTATTTAAAAAAGACCATTGTAAAGATTAATCTTATTTATTTAATATAAAAAAGAGATCCAATAAAAATATTATCAAAAAATAAAATAACAAAAATGTAGATATTCGACATTTCATTATATAGTTGTACCCTAATGAATTAGTCTATGTGTACACTTCTCAAATTCATTAAAATTTAATATAAAGTTTTTAAAAGCCTTGAACATTTTTTGTACATATTGAAAAAAAGGGTTTTTCAACAAGAAGTTTGTTTCTAAAACAAAATAAAACAACAAATTTAGATTAAGATTATTCAAATTTTTATTGTATTACGAAAAGAAAGAAAAATTTTTATCTGGCAAATACGCACCAAGAACACGCTAACAGATGTTGATTCTTTCATCAAAGTTTTTTTATCACTTTTTAGCAAAATGGCGATCACATCACGGATTTTGAGGTTTAAGGCTGAAATCCATTCGATTGGCTCCGTACAGATTCTGTTCTTAACATAGCCCCATAAAAAATAATCCAATCGTGTTAAATCACACGATCTGGCTGGCCACTTAATTGCTGGTTGTCGTGAAATTATGCAATTTGAAAATTTGGTTTGCAATAAACTGATCGTTTCATCAGTTAAGTGCTATGTGGCACCGCGATAGCGTGATTCATTGACCGTTACTGCATTTCCAGCCCCTTCACGCGACCAGACTATATACCGTACCATACAGTGAGGCGAATAAAATTTTATACTATCAGATAAATTAAAAAAAAATATATTTTCCATTCGACGCGATGCGTCTTTTCTTTATTTCTTAATTTTATCTTTTTATTCAAAATAACACGACGTCTTATGCGTCTATCTACTTATTTTCAACTCTACTCATTTACAAAAATGTTTCTCTTATATACTAATACAATAATGCATTTTTCTTATCTATTCTCTTATTCTCTAATGGCAGTTTAATGTATTCAGTAAGGGTGGGTTGCCTATGAATGTTTGTCGTAATTGTCACTAAATTTCGGGAATTTCTTAAAGAATATTTGAGGAATAACACACATATGTCTATTACCAAATAAAGGATGCCTATTGTATGAGCGTCGCTAGCTCGCGTTAAGCATCTCAATAGTCACTGTAGGATTTTCAGAAGGCCAAATGCGGTAATTTTGCTTGTTGACATACCCTGGCAAGTGAAAATGGGCTTCGTCTGAAAAAATTATTTTTTCAGAAAAATCATTGTTCCTGAATGAATTGAGCGAATCTAGGGCAATATAAATGGCTTTAGCTCCTGCACAAGTTGAACGTTTTAAGGCTTCAAAGTCGCAGAATTCGCCATGTGGTGGTTTTGGATAAGCCCAGTTATTGAGAACGTCGAGGAATTCATAAATACAAATGGCTTTAGCTCCTGCACAAGTTGAACGTTTTAAGGCTTCAAAGTCGCAAAATTCGCCATGTGGTGGTTTTGGATAAGCCCAGTTATTGAGAACGTCGAAGAATTCATGAATTTGGATCTGCTTCAACACTGTGGCTTACGGCTGCGATGTTTTCACTTGAACGACCGAATAAATACTCGTTGGTGTTCGAAAATTTGTATGGAGCCTGTCGAATCAAATTTAAATTCTTCATAGCAGTCTCAGAAGAACGATTATGTTATCCGAAAATATCACGAATTTTACGAAATGTAACTTTAACAAAACCACCATTTTCATAGTGGATTTTAATTATTTTAATGCGATTTTCATTCGAAATCTAACTAATTAGGTGCCCCTGTAGGCTAGTAGGTAGTGTACTAGCTTGTAAATATGGGGGTTGTGGGTTCGATTCCCAACGAAGACCTTGATTTTTTTCACTACAAAAATAAAAATTGACTGTCGGTGGGGCTGCTCAGCGATGAAGGCATAGTCACTGGTCGCTGTGGTGTCTTATATTCGGCAGTTAATTTCTGACTATCCTTCTACTTTCACCACCTGTTTCATCTATTCTCTATCCCTTTCCTAAAAGAATGTAGCACGGTACTTGACAAAATATATAGGCATTGTTGCCTGAAGTGCTACTTCTCTTTAAAAAAAAAAAAAATGTAACATGTATACACATATATAAAGGGGTTCTTTTTTCTGAACAGGCATGTTTTCCAACTATCACCTGACATGATTTATATATAACCAAAAGCCAAAAAAGTGCTACATTTGTCATGACCACTGCTGATATATATAAAAATTTTAGCTTTAAAAATAAAAAAAATAAAGTCCAAATGTATTCGTGCAACATTTTTTAAGAGAATTAATTTTTTATTTTAATTATTAATTTTAAACACAAAAATATAGAAAGTTTTAGATATTGGCTTACGGCTTTTGGTTTCTAATTTTTAAATAACTCGCATTAATTTGTATAGTTATAATATAAAAATATAACAATTATTGAATAGCAATTTTTCTAAATTGATTTTTAAATTTTTGTTGTTATTAAAAAGATATTTTGTGTACAATAAAGCAACAAATATATATATATAAAAAAAACAGAGTAGCATGGGACAAACGTAACGAATTTATGGACTTCTTTTATCATATTGTTACGTTTATACCTTTTATAAACGTTTTATTGTGAGTTCTTTATTGCAAAGTAATTTACACCAGTTTTAGAGTTTTTAAATAATAACAATTTTATTATTTACTTTTAACTACACAAAGTTGACACAGAACAATTTACTTAAAAATGCACGTCTTCACTGTAGAGGTTTAATTTACTGATTGATTATCCACTCAGACGCTTCCCCTATTTATACTTGTCCAATTAGATTCTAGAAGATGTAAGAATTTTCTACTCTCCTTGTGTGTATTTTGTTGTTGTAGGTGTTTATTCATTTTATATGCGCCTGCTTGCCTGTGCGTATAGTTGTTCTTGTTTTTATGCTGATGAGGTTCCTGCTTGGGATTTATTTCAATACATTTGTTGTTGCTTCTGTAAAAAAGGGTTTCTTAGAAAACTACGCCGATGATAAACAACTGTATATTTATTGTTGTAAAATTAGTTTTTGTCTTGCGCGTTAAAATGATAAGCAGCATGCCAAGCGGTATATCAAATTGTAGTTGTGTGTGTGTGTGTGTCTATAAACTTCTACGCAGTTTGTAACCAGTAGTTTTCCATATTGCTTAATTGTTTTATCATTTAAACTTAAGCAAGACATATTCGTAACAATATACTCACAATTCATGATTCAAATGTGCTTAATTTCAACAGTAATCATTTTAAAGGATGTCTCAGACACTATGGAAATGTCAGTAGTTCGTCTGACTTCTTCGAAAACGCCACTATAATACGAACACGGACATTGTTAAATGGGGTGCTCCATATTTAAGGATTCCAAATTAAACATAAATGTTGTGGGGTCGGAAATGGTTATTGCAGATATTTATCAACAGAATGACAAGCTTGTGTATAGACTGGCAATAGCTTCAAATTTTAATTATTTTTCTGGATAAGAATTTTGTATATATAAAATAAACAAACAAATATTATTGTCGATTAAGAGTTATACCCGGTATTTTATTTTACAACTTAACTATAATTCGATATTTTTCGACCTTGAAATTTGTTTTTTTTTTGTTTTGCCTTGTGGCGATTTTGTGTTTTTATTTTTTTTTAAATTTTTGTTAAAGTTATTAAGTTGACAGCTTATTAAAAAGGGTGTAACAAAATTCAAGTAAAATTTAAACCTGCGGTAATTTGCGTAGTATAAAGTTGGCTGCCCTTAAGACAATTTTTTACAATTTCTGATTTTTCTAGCTTAATTATCCTAATTGGCTAAATTAAAAGAAATCTTGTTAGCTTATGGTGGTCCAAACAACTATATCTTAATTCTATCAAAGTTTGTTGTGCATTTCAAGTTGGAAACTAAATAGGCAGGTCATACTCTTATGCTGATTGTTGTTGACAACTGGCATCGCTACATGAATAAAATCTTATTTTTTATTAATTGAATAACATTACTGTGGATAGTACATGGTTGCCGTTCAGCCTGTGAACATAAATTTCATAAAACATTTTCTGATCGCGGATTTGTCTCCCTAGATTGCACTATAGATAATCTGATCCACTTTCTTTTCTTATCCAAATCATTTTTCGCACTTACATCAATAACAGCATTTCTGCTATGGCAAACGAATTAACATTGGAATTGTTTTCTGTAGACACGTAACGACAGCTCATTAGCGAGATGTCATAATTACAGTTATCAGCAACGTTTTCAGCGTTGCATATTTTTTAATTTTTTAGTGAATTTTGAAGGGTTCTATACAAACAAAAGAAATTCTGCTTTAAAAAATTGAACTAAAATGGGGAATTTGAAGTGATTTTTATGTTTCAGTTTTTACCGGAACGTAGATATCTTTTAAGAGGTGTGGCAAGTAATAAAGCGGTTGCATTAGCATATTTCACTATAACTTGATTTAAATAAATAAAATATCAAACTATGCGAAATATTTATTTATCTTTGATAGTTCAGCCAAACAATTTTGTATGCAAAATGTTTGTTTTTTAAAAAGGTATAAAAAAGCTTATTATTATTATGTTATTATATTTTTAGGTCGGTATATTATCTATATTTATATTATATTTATTTATATTATGTTGAAATTTTATTTGTTGAATGTAAGTAAATTTTACGGTTCTCAATCGTAAACGTGTGTAATTAAAAAAAAGAAAAAAAAACTGGCCATGAGATTGAGTTCTGACAAAGTTATAAGAGGGAGTGTTCTAAAGTTCGTACTCAAAATATAGTTAAATAGTTAAATCGGTATTGTGCAGCTAAACACAATTTGTCTATATTTAATGCACTGCCATGCACAAAACTACCACGTGAAATTTGTTTTAATTATATCTATCTTTTGTTCATTTTGGCACACTTTTTACAAGTAACATAAATAACTAACTACTAACAATGTGATGTTTACTATTTAAAATTTTTTTCCAATAATATAAAATTCATGGAGTTTTTTTTGTAAAGTAATATTTTAATATTTATTGCTCTCCTCGAAAAGTATACAAATGAGTTGCAGTGTTGTTATTTAAAATCTATATGTTATTGAATGTGTTAATAAAAACAAAGTCAATTTTAGCTGAGTTGCTTATGTGCTTTGTTGATTAAATTCTTTTTTATTCAAGTTTGTAAAGAAATATAAGAATCCTATATATCCATACAATTTTGGGTAGAATTCACTGATGAGCTTTATGAAGATTATAGAAATGGCCATATGATATCCTTTCTTCGCAGTGATACATTTAATATGTTATAATTTTTAATAAATAATATTAATACGTTTACCTCTTTTAATAATATATCACTTATGAGTTTTAAAATAAATTAAACGATTTATTTACTTTTAATATACACAATATGAACACGATGGTAATTTTGTAGTTTTTACTCAGCGATGATTTAACTTGATATAATTCATTTTCCCAGCAAGTGCGTCTTATATACATAGCTGTTTTAAGCGCTTCTCGCATATACAGGAATGTTAGAGCCCTTTTACACAGGCAAAGTTTACTTTGACAAAGTTTTGTTAATTTTCTTTTAAACTTTCTTTGGTGTTCAAACACAAAGAGTTTTCTTTTACAAATCTTGTTTCCTTTTGTTTGATCGTTCTTAATTTTTTGACGTTAGTCATTTGGTGCTTTATGTAATCTGTGTATAAGTACAACTGTGTATAAGCGACGAAAGAAAAACAAAGCAACTTTGCAAGTACATCAAAGTCTGTACACTCAATCATGCTTTCTCCCTCGCTTTCACATAAAATCAAAACATTGCAAAGAAAGGTTTGCCTGTGTGAAAGGGGTCTTATACTTTCACATCACCCCGTATTGTTGTTGTTATTGTCATTCCGGGTAGGCGCCTGCTTGGCTGTGTAGTTTGTTTTTATTCTGTGTTAGTTGTTTTTGTTTTCTATTTTCTAACTTATTTCGTAGAATTTCTTATAAGCATGTTTTTTTTTTTTGTTTTTTTTGTAAAGAGAAGTAGCACTTCAGGCAACAATACCTATTTAGTCAAAGTACCGTGCTACCTTCTTTAGGATACAGGTGTTGAAAGTAGAAGGATAGTCGGAAATTAACTGCCGTATAAAGACAGCACTGCGACCAGTGACTATGCCTTCATCACTGAGCAGTCCCACCGACAGCCAATTTTTAATTTTGTAGTGAAAAAAACCAAGATCCTCGTTGGGAATCGAACCCACAACCCCCATACTGACAAGCTAGTACACTACCTACTAGCCTACAGGGGCACCTAATGTTGTTGTCTGGTGTGTATAAGACTTCTTAGGATCATTTAGTTTACATTTTTAGTGAAAATTACTTTCTTTTAAAATTTAACAAATTATCTTCGTAACAATACTTTATAAAAATGTCATGAATGTTTATTTTATTAAGCACAATTAACGTAAAAAAATAAAAAAAAAATGATAAGAAATTGTAAATTGAATTAAATGGTTTTTGAGAAGTTCCGAATTTTATTAATTATATTTATTATTATTTTTTGAAAGTTTATTACGTTCGGATGGGTTTTTTAATTGGTTTTTGCTTTTAAAAAATCGTGTTTATACATTTTGAAAATAATTTAATTTCGATTTGTGTTTTAAAATCGGTCGAAAATAAATTTTGTTGCATGTAATTTTAGTATTTTTTTTATTATTGCTAGTTTCGAGTAATAAAAGAATTAGGGACTCTGCTGGTGCTAAGTTTTTATGTTTTATTTTATATTATATTATATTATTATATTTATATTATATTATATTTTATGTTTTGGTGTACTTTTGATTGAGTAAAATTTTGATGCTGCCACAAAAACAATATTTGGCAATCTTCAATATTAAAATAATCTAATGTTTTCCATTAAAAAATATAAGATTGGGCTTCAATATTGAAATTTAAATGGCTACATAGAGAAAAATTCGAATTTGTTACCAATAGAATTTTGTCGGCTGTGAATATTCACCCTTATTTCAGTTGTCAACATGAAAATAAAACGACAATGTTTCGCCTTGTTGACTTCGCTGTTGAATATTATCGATGGCTATCAACATAAAATTTGCATTCTACAAGAAAATATGACGACGATATTGTTTTGAAACGACTTTGAATTAGTCGCCGTAATTTTTCATAACGAATTAAATTTATTTGAAATTAAATTGATAATGGAAAGAACATAAAAAATTAAAATAACAACTTCAACGCAGTTTGAGAAATTAGTGGAAGAGTTGCAGAAGAATCCCTTGCTTGCAGTAGGATTTCGCAGAGGCACTCTTCCAAGTAATTTCAAAGAACAATGGGAAGAAATTGCAAAAGTGTTAAATTCTCTTGGCTCGCCGATACGTTTAAGAGATGGGTGGCAAAAGGTAAGGAAATAATGACCGTAAAATATGTGGCAAACTTTTAATCATAGCGCTTAAACTAAAAAATCCTTTGCGGTTAAAGTACAATAATTTTTATGTGTGTAGCATCCACATACCTAATAATGCCAGGAAACTCAGTTTTTTCAAAAAATTTTAATTTTGCATCAATTTTTTTTACTATTCGTCATTTCGAATGTAATCCGCTGTCATTTCCAATGCATTCAGTTGTAACGACACGTTTACGCGATACGCTGGGATAGAATTCGCGACGTCCAGGGTTCGTTACAAAAAAAAAATAGTTTCCAATAACACAAGTCATACTTTTGTTTTTCTTTCTTACTAAAATTTAGCTTAAAATAATACTACTGCACTATTGAGCACGCCAACGACGATTCACCGTTTCGCGGCCTTCAAGAGTTTTCGCAGGCCGACACCTACCCTCCGCTGGTTAGCCTACTGCTTTTCACACTGGAGCGAATAAGATTCTGGTCCAGTCTGAGCAGAACAGTTTGCTTATCGACTAGTTCCGGTTGTCACGAATAATATTCTGAGACAACCTTTCCACGTCTAAATTGGTGTTAGCCTTTTTCACGTCCTTGTCCGTCCTGTTCAGCAAGGGCGAATAAAATTCTGACCTGGCTGAACAAAGGGCGGCCTTGCTTCCTTCGTCACCTAAACCAATAAAATTCTGGCCAGTTGAAGCAGCGACAGAACTTGCTTTGCCGTAAACCTTAGTTATACTTAATTACTTCGAAGTCGAATAAAATTCTGACTTTGATTAATTGAGCTGAATCTATTCCCAAGACTATTTTAATTAAGTTGAATAAAATTCTAACTTGCTTAAAAGAAGTCTTGTCCATGGCTAACTCTTCTCAAATACTCAAGTATACCGCTTTTATAGATCTCTGCTAGGCATACATACACACCCATACCACTAAACGCCAGCTGCTTGCGACTGTTTAGGATTGTGTTTAATGGTATTTTTTCTTACGGATGTATCTTCATGTCAATAGATGGCGCTTCTTAACGGCTTAAGAATAATAACATTATAATTTAAAGTATTTCATTAAACAAATAATAAATGTAATTATAAAATATGAAAAGTGTATAATGGAATTCATTTAAACAATAAAAATTAAAAAATGTGTAGAATGTATACAGTTTAATTGATTATCTTATGTGGTGCAAAAACAAGCCTGCCGACTTTTGGCCATCACACAGTGTTTTCGACAAAATCTTAGAAAACATTGGTTGCGATGGTCCCGAGTTGAAATTGTTACCAATACCTGGTTGGTATGACTCTTCTACCAAAAATCTTAAAGTAGCTGCCAACTTCGTTGTTTTGGAAATGTATGTTGACCTTAACCCGCTTCTCATATTAGGTTTTATTGTTTCTAAGACATATTTAAAGGCAGTCTTGTTTACTCCAAAGTAGCTTTCAAACCTTTCAAAAAATTAATTATACAATCATTAAAATAATACACTGAAATTGTTGCTCACTTGCTGACCGATAGCTTAGACATGTCGAATTTCTATCTAAGAAGCTACCGTTCTAATATGAGGTTTTGTTTCCTTGTATTTTCATTATCACTTGAGTCTGAATTTATCTCACAAGTAAAAAATATTTTAATTTTTAATAAAACTTTTGTTTTTTCAAAAATTTAAAGATGTGTGCTTGATATATTGACAAAAACAATAAGTCGTCAAAGTCGCACAATCGGGATTTTTGTATGGAGGTGAGGAAAAATTATATTTGTCAAAAAAAAGTGATTTCATCACAAATTTAGTTTTATTTATATAGTAATACACAAAAGTAATCAAAATAAAGAAAGTTAGAGAAATGTCGATCGTTACTTGCAATGTAAAAAGCCATAACTAACAAAAAAATTTTAATGATTTATTTTTTAATTTTTAATTTATTATTTATTTTAAATCTATTTTTAATATATTATTCTAAAAGAGCCTGTTGTTACCATCATTCTGGGCATAATATCTTTGTTCGTGGCAATTCGACTGCATTTTCTGGAGTGTCTAAGGCGATATTTTTTGATAGTTTTTTTACGACTTTCCTGAACCTTTCGAAAAGTAGGCATACAAAGCGTGATTTATTTACATCTGCACCGACTATATAGTCATAATCAGATGGTGGTCAAACCACTTGGTTAATTGGACATCAACCACGCCCTAGAAGGCCATCGAATACGTATATCCTCCGGTCACTTCTAGTAGCAATTTCGAAAGCCCGAAGTAGGCCGCAGCCTTCACTCCTTGCTAAAGAGTTGGAGACTTTTCAACTCCTGGTCCAGAACGCATGAAGTTTTTTTTTATCAAGAACATGACAGCATTCATACTCACTGGACCTGAACCATTCACTGTGTTAATTTGAATGATCCGACCCACAAACTCTCACGAGGGTCCGAAACCACAACCACTACGATACTCCCATATAGGGGCCAACCTCAATAACCAGTCAGAGCACATCATTGTCTAAAGAGAACAAGTAGTGTACTCTGGGGCAACTGATTCCCGTGGAAATATGTGGATTGTCAAGGTGACTCCTACTAGCCTTTGAGGGACCTGGGCTCCCTTTTACCCCGCAAGACACCAGTCTAAATGGAATAGTAGGTTCCAAAAAGACTATCATGTGCCCCCGGGGGGAAAGTAGGCGGGAAGAATACACTTTTCAATTATATCTTTTCCATGAATCCCTCTTGTATCGTTTGGTGCGATCAGTCCTCAAACGATTTACATGGCCGACCAAGGGCAGAACTGGTAGAACATTTAGCCTCAGTAAACTTAATTGTAAACGTGCGTTCAAGCCAATTTGTATTTTTTTTTCAAATCGCAACTTCGTACGATTAGAATCCTGCCATCTTTGTTGAAGTTAAAGTAAAAGCCTTTATACATTATATCCAAAATTTCACATGCTCTAGTATCGTTTAAGCCAACGTGCGATTGTTGCAAAAACTGTTTTAATTTTATTTTGTCTTTGTCAAACTCCAGAATCTTCGAGCATAAAACCCCATGTGAAATAGAAAAACTTTCCATTGTCGTAAAACTCTTGGGCCTTAGTTTCAGTTATAATTAAAAAACCGGAGAAAAATCACTTCAACTTTTCGCGTTCGTCGGTACTTGTTGAATGCGAAAAATCGATCAATGAGCACCTATAAATACTGCGTATATTTTAATATTTTACTGCCAAGTACTTATGAATGGGCGCATATTTCGAAACGTTTCAAAGCATGAGCACTTATAAATCTGGGTGCAATTTTTGTAAAAAAACATGCAGGTAATTAACGGAAAAGCCCAAATAATTAAAAAAATGCACTTTCCTTTTTTCCTTTTAATTGTGCACGCAAATTTATTAGCGCTTATTACTTTGCTACAGCAATCATATTACTTTTTTTTAATTCTGAGAATCATAAAAAAAATAATCAATGTTTTTTGCGCATATCTCGAGCAAATTTTTTAAATTCATACCTTTACTTAATTGTGCATAAAAGCGAAACGCGTTCATCATTTGTTCATAGGTTATACGACTTCATACATTTATTTATAACTTCGAAACTATTGCTTATGTAGCGAAACGTTATATAAACAGATGAAAGTACTTCTTGATTTTTCTAAATTTATTTAAGTAAAATCCGACTAGTGGTTCTTGAGTTATGTTAAACAAAAAGGCCTTATCAGAATTGAGTCGCGAATCAATCAGCTGAAAAGTGTTGTACTAAGTCATGCAACAAATTGATAGGTGGCAGCTGGTGGCACTTGAAATTGATTAAAATTGTAAAAACAGATATGAGACAATGTATTAGTAGTGATTTCGAACTGTGGGAAAGTATGGCTAAAATTGCAGGTCCAAATGTTTGGAGAAAAAAGGGATTTTTTTTATATGTTCATAAAAATAAACAAACAAAAAAAACTTAAATCTCTGCAGAGTTTATTTTTTCAATTTCAGTATACTAAACAATCATACTTTAAATAAAAAATAAAAAGAAAAACGTTAGCTCACATAATAAAATAATATTCGTTTTAAAATTCTTAGGTTTAAATTAAGTTGGTTTAGTAAAATATACAAGTACTGAGCTTAAGACGGCTATAAAAAAACTAGCAATCAGATTGGAGTAATTCTTTTTGAATTGATTGTACTATTTAGTCTAAAATTTCAAAATATCATTGCATATTGCATGAATAGTATGTTGACAATTTGCCTTTTTTTCTCGAAATCCCCAGTGTGCGGCGTCGCAATTACCAAATAGTTCACATCCATACACCAAAGTTGGAATCAAGTATGCCTTGGCGAGCAAAATTCTTATCCGTAATAGAGTAAAAAACTGCGTGGTCCAGAGAGTCCGTAACTTCACATACACTTGTCCGACTAAAGTAATGCAACAAATTGAGAGGTGGCAGCTGGTGGCACTTGAAATTGATTAAAATTGTAAAAACAGATGTGAGACATTGTATTAGTAGTGATTTCCAACTGTGGAAAAGTATGGCTAAAATTGCAGGTCCAAATGTTTGGAGAAAAAAAGGGGTTTTTTTACATGTTCATAAAAATAAACAAGCCAAAAAAGCTTAAGTCTCTGCAGAGTTTATTTTTTCAATTTCAGTATACTGAAATATTCTATTTTAAATAAAAAATAAAAAGAAAAACGTTAGCTCAGATAATAAAATAATATTTGTTTTGAAATTCTTAGGTTTAAATTAAGTTGGTTTAGTAAAACAAACAAGTACTGAGCTTAAGACGGCTATAAAAAAAACTAGCAATCAGATTGGAGTAATTCTTTTTGATTTGATTGCACCATTTAGTCTAAAATTTCAAAATATCATTGCATATTGCATGAAGACCCCCCGGGGGCACATGATAGTCTTTTTGGAACCTACTATTCCATTCAGACTGGTGTCTTGCGGGGTAAAAGTGAGCTCAGGCCCCTCAAAGGCTAGTAGGAGTCACCAGGACAATCCACATACATATTTGCACGGGAATCAGTACGATCGCAGAGTTCACTATTTGTCTCCTGAGACAATTAGCTGTACTCTGACTGGTTATTGAGGTTGGCCCCTATATGGGAGTATCGTGGTGGCTGTGGTTTCGAGACCCTCGTGAGAGTTTGTGGGTCGGATCATTCAAAATGAACACAATGAATGGTTCAGGTCCAGTGAGTATGAATGTCATTGTGTTCTTAATTATATTAAGCTTCATGCGTTCTGGACCAGAGTTGGAGACTTTCCAAGGAGTGAAGGCTGCGTCCTACTTCGGGCTTTCGAAATTGCTACTAGGAGTGACCGGAGGATATACGTATTCGATGCCCTCCCTGGGCGTGAATGACGTTTGCAAATCATACAAGTGGTTTGACCACCATCTGATTATGACTACCTAGTCGGTGCAGATGTAAATCAAATCACATCATATTGCATGAAGATTATGTTGACAATTTGACTTTTTCCGCGAAATCCCCAGTGTGCGTCGTCGTCATCCTGTTATAGAATGCAAAATTGTTATTGAATTGATGACGACGTTGAAACAAAATGATGTTGCCAGTAAAATGACGGCGACGTTGATGACGATAACTGGAATAAGAGTGATTATTTGAAACATAGTTGACACGACTGAATGAATATGGTCCTCGTAACCGTTTAAAATATGATTCGGGCACAATAAATTTTAATATTTAATTTTTTATATAACATTTTATAAAAACAAATTTAAGTAATAAGAATAAAATAAATTTTTATATGACGAACACCTTAGCACTACGTCTTTTCATTTTTATTTATAATTTTATTTATAATTTATAATTTTTTTCCAGCCGGAAATATATGAACGTTTTAAAATTATTTATGTTTGAAAATGTCCCCTTTTTAATTTATTTTGCATTAAACTTTTAGCATATTTGTTGCCACTTTTATTATTTCATTCTACGTGTTTTACTTACTTTTTATTAAGTGTACAAATTTCAAGGTTTTCTTTCTCAGAAGTGGTATATAATTGACTTTTTGATATTTATGTCAACAGAAAATATTATAGTAGTCACAAAACTTTTATTGAGTTAGCTCTACTCTTTTCTTGCGACAGACCATTGATTAAGAACATGAATTGTTCTTAATATGGGAAATATGTGTACTATTAGATGAAAATTATGATATTAATAATAAAATAATAATTATTATCAATTAATTTTTAAATGTAACAAATGTATGTGTTTGAGTGAGCATAAAAAAAGAAAAATATAGCAAATACGTTTTAGCGTCCGCGTGTGTCACGTTTCTAAAGCTAAAGACTCTGATTTGTGACAATTGTTTTTAGTTTAATTTCGCTTTTTTGGATTTTTTAGTTTATAGTTTTTTTATGAATTTCTTTTACCGAAACAGTTTTACATTTATTTGTTAAAATTTTGATACTTTTTATGATTTTAAATTTTGTTGGTAAAGTTTAGATTAGGTTTCTTAGGTTAGGTTAGATTAGGTTTCTTAAAATAAATGCACGAATGAAATGTATATTGTGCTTAAAAGTGCAATTTAAAATAAAAAATTTTAATACAAAGAAGTGGACATTTCTATTCATTATAATTTTTAGGTAATGAAATTTCTGCTTTACATGCGTCTAACAATTATGTCGGAAAGTTAATTACAGGTTTCGGAAAATTATCTTAAAATTGAAAATATGCCTTTAATGGCCTTTCTAATTCCACGTATTTAGAATCCGTATTTGATTATTTATGAGCATTTTAGCAATTCGAAAATCGTAAACATTTTAAGCTATACATTCTTGTAACGGGATATTTATTTTGCTTACAATGTTGTTAACTCATTATATGCTCATTTGTACGTTTTTAAGCAGTTAGTAATGCATTTATAATTTGTCAACAATTTAACATTTTTATTAAAATTTGGTAAAACAGACATTTATAACATGTTCTTAAGGCTGTGACGAGTAAATTAAGTTAAACATTATTAAAAATTACGGATTAGAACACGGCTTGAAAATGATGGTTTCACACTGAAAGCGCTCGCCGTTCATACTGAACAAACAGCCAGAAAAGACAGAAACGAATGAAAACCAATGTTTTTGGTGTATTTTCTCTGTTTAATGTATTGTTTTTTTTAAAATAATACGTTATAGTCTTTAGTTATCTTTTTCTATACTTAAAAAAGGAAGAAAAATTTTATTGTTTTTATATTATTGCTTTAACTTTATTTAGCCTAGCATCTTTTAATTGAAATATTAACATTTTACTGACACCTAACTCACTTAAAAAAAATATTAAACATAAGGTAACGGTACCGGAACAACTTGCGGCTAATCAAACATACTATAATGAATGACTGTAAGTAACACAACATATTTAAAATTGTTGGAGGAAATAAATTTCGAAAAGCAGCATTTAAATTCGCTAGGCTATTTAGGATTTCACTTTTAGTTTTAACAAAATAAAAAAAGAAACAAATATAAAAACTAAAAATATTACGGTTCGAAGTAAATCCATTAAAATAAAATATCCTAATGCACATATAACAAGATCCTTCCACACTTTCAAAGCGATAAAAATTATTAGTGCCTATTTTAAAGCATCTATTAAAATAAAAATGTATTGCGTCCTTACACACGGTCGGTTGAACTCAATATGTTTATAAAACCTTTCTTTTATTTGCATTATTTTAATGTGCAAATAAATGCATGAATGAAATGTATATTGTGCCTAAAAGTGCAATTTAAAATAAAAAATTTTAATATAAAGAAGTGGACATTTCTATTCATTATAATTTTTAGGTAATGAAATTTCTGCTTTACATGCGTCTAACAATTATGTCGGAAAGTTAATTACAGGTTTCGGAAAATTATCTTAAAATTGAAAATATGCCTTTAATGTCCTTTCTAATTCCACGTATTCAGAATCCGTATTTGATTATTTATGAGCATTTTAGCAATTCGAAAATCGTAAACATTTTAAGCTATACATTCTTGTAACGGGATGTTTATTTTGCTTACAATGTTGTTAACTCATTATATGCTCATTTGCACGTTTTTAAGCAGTTAGAAATGCATTTATAATTTGTCAACAATTTAACATTTTTATTAAAATTTAGTAAAACCGACATTTATAACATGTTATTAAGGCTGTGAAGAAGAGTAAATTAAGTTAAACATTATTAAAAATTACGGATTAGAACACGGCTTGAAAATGATGGTTTCACACTGAAAGTGCTTGCCGTTCATACCGAACCAACAGCCAGAAAAGACAGAAACGAATGAAAACCAATGTTTTTGGTGTATTTTCTCTGTTTAATGTATTGTTTTTTTAAGATAATACGTTATAGTCTTTAGTTATCTTTTTCTATACTTAAAAAAGGAAGAATACTTTTATTGTTTTTATATTATTGCTTTAACTTTATTTAGCCTAACATCTTTTAATTGAAATATTAACATTTTACTGACACCTAACTCACTTTAAAAAAAATATTAAACGTAAGGTAACGGTACCGGAACAACTTGCGGCTAATCAAACACACTATAATGAATGACTGTAAGTAACACAACATATTTAAAATTGTTGGAGGAAATAAATTTCGAAAAGCAGCATTTAAATTCGCTAGGCTATTTAGGATTTCACTTTTAGTTTTAACAAAATAAAAAAAGAAACAAAAATAAAAACTAAAAATATTACAGTTCGAAGTAAATCCATTAAAATAAAATATCCTAATGCCCATATAACAAGATCCTTCCACACTTTCAAAGCGATAAAAATTATTAGTGCCTATTTTAAAGCATCTATTAAAATAAAAATGTATTGCGTCCTTACACACGGTCGGTTGAACTCAATATGTTTATAATACCTTTCTTTTATTTGCATTATTTTAATGTGCACATACACATACATTTTCATCTATATATTTTTTGTTGATTTTTCTGAATGAATAAAAAAAAAGAAAATATAAAACGAAAAAAAAAAATAATAATAATGCATACAATAAAATAAAATAGTTACGATTCAATCGTGTTTTTATTATTGTACAGCAACAACAACAATATTTCAAACAATTTTCAAATAACAGAGCCAGTGATTTTTCAACCCCCATTAAATTTTAAATCCTCAAACTACTATTACAATAAGGCAAAAAAAAAACAAAACAAAAAAATATACGAAAAACAAAAATGAAAATAAAAACACAACAATGGTTTGGAGAAGCCTCTCGGTTACCATTTAGACCGCTTTCACACAGGCAAATTTTACTTTGACAAAGTTTTTTTAATTTTCTTTTAAACTTTCTTTGGTGTTCAAACACAAAAAGTTTTCTTTTACAAATTTTGTTTTAGTCAATGTAATCTGTAATGTAATCTGTGTATAAGTACAACTGTGTATAAGCGACGAAAGAAAAACAAAGCAACTTTGCGAGTATATCAAAGTCTGTACTCTCAATCATGCTTTCTCCCTCGCTCTCACATAAAATCAAAACTTTGCAAAGTAAAATTTGCCTGTCTGAAAGGGGTCTTACAAAATGTAAATAGTTACATGCAACATTATCTAGGCTGCAACATAAAAAGTAATCAAATTATTTTCCTTCTCTTCGTGTGCACTAGTTTACAGTTATAAAATATTACTGCCTGTAAAAGAGTATGTAGCCGAAATAGGTGGCAAATTGTTAACAAAACGGTGCATGTAGACTTACAAATAATATCGTCATCATGGTAACGTAACGTTACATATTCAAAACAATTCTTTAAATTACTAAAATAATAAAAGAAAATATAAACATATTAAAATAAAATGTTATATGAATGAAGTATAAAGTATAAATCAGGCAATAAAAATGGTATAAATAACAAAAGAAAACTGCAAAGTTTGCATTAAAATAAGCCAGGCCTTAAAGCAGGCGTGTTAAATGCAATTTTAAACTTGGTGCTTTTTATTTAAGTAATAATTTATAGTTTAGTATTTTTAACAATTAGTTTATAGACAATATTTGGTGAAGTTGATTATTCGAACACATCAGTTTAGAAGAAAAGAATTTATAATTTTTTACGAACAAACTTTTTTTAAAATCTAATTATTGTAAATACTTTTTGTAAATGTTAATTGTACCACATACAACTTCAAGACTTTTAATTAAAACTAAGTTAAGTGCGGTAGGTCTTTTTTAACCTATTAGTGCAATAGCAAACAGTCCCCTAATAAATCGTGTTACAGAAATTCACTGGAGAATTTGTTACTTTCAAATTAAAAGCTTGTAAAGATTTGTATTTAACTATCGCTATAAGTAAAAATCAATAATGTGCGGGAGCGAGAGGATGAAAGTATATAAAAAATATGATTAGTTTTTCGTAGATGTATGATTTAAGGCTCAACTATAATATGCATAATCTGGCTTAAGCTAATGTCAAAAATTGAACGAAAAGTCTGTCAAATGCTAAAGCGAATCATTGAAGACTTTTACGTGGCTATATTGTACTGAATGAATACAAAAATTATTATGCAGAGTTTTTTCTAAATAAATGAAATTTATTAAATTAAATTTATTATATTTATTGTATACTTAATACTATGTAGTCAATAATTGCTCTTCCATCTTTTGAAATTTCTATGCTCACACTTTCTTTATTACTTTTAGTTTAAACCCTTTTTTATTATATTTTCTATGTTCTAATCTCATAACGTAAATGAGAAGAATTTCACAAAAATTCATTTCTTTTGTTATTAAGTTGGTATTTACATATATATGTATATATATATATATATATATATTCATTGACTAAGATATCACATATTAATCTAGCTGATTGCTAACTTAAAGTCTATTATTAAAAATTAAATAAAAATTTTTCTTCAATGACTACGATTAAAATCACATTTTGTTCCAAATTTATCAACTTAAATTCTGGTGTTAAAAGTTCTTTAATGACTATAAAAAAAGTTTAGCTTATTATTAAAAAATAAATAAAATGATGCCTCCGTTGGCTCTTAAAAAACTAATTTTGTACATTTTACTTGTCAGATAAGCGCCCATCTTTTAAAACGCAAAGCTAAAACTTTTATTAAAAATTAATTTTTTATTTTTTTAATCGACCTTTTTATATCTTAAATAAATATCTGTTATTCTTTTTAACGGTCTTTTTTAATTAATTTAACAATATATATTTTTTTTTATATTTCGCTTTCCTATGGAAAGCTTTTTCAGGAAAATTAATTTTAATAACAACAATTATTGTTAATAATTTTTTCAATTTGTTAATAATTTTTGTTATTAAAATTAATTTTCCTGAAGAAGCTTTCCATAGGAAAGCGAAACATTGAAAAATATATATATTGTTAAATTAATTTAAAAAGACCTTTAAAAAGAATAACAGATATTTATTAAAAATATATAAATTTCAGCTTTGCGTTTTAGAAAATCAGGCCCTAAATAAGTAAAAAAATATGAAATATTAAAAAAACAAATTAAAAACAAAACAGGATCACTACTGCAAACTATGATCACTTCTATAATTTCTACGTAGTTTATAAAGCTCCTGTAACATGTTTGCTTGAAAATCGTCTTTTACTGCCACTGGCAGGTCCTTAATCAAGCTAACGGTTGTCTTCATGAAGCTCTTCTCAATGCTTTCTATAGCCTCACCAAATTTTTGGTAAAGGCTATCAAGCGTTATTTTTGACTTCTTTGGAGGGGTTGAAGTTGCTAAAAAGGAATATTCCTGCAAACTGTTTCCACTGAACATAGCTTGCTCCAAGGTTGAGTTTATTTCTTCAACGTTATCACGAGTACTACAAAATAAAGATTGACATTATAAAAAAGTAAAAAATATTCAATGTAAATGCTTATACCGGCAAGGCGCGAGAGAGTTTTTTAAAAACATCATAGGCTGCAGTAGTGCCGATTCCTCAGTGTAGCCCATTCCACTGCCTGAAGGAGCTTCCATCCTTTTCATTTCCTTGCAGAAACGTTCGCGAAGTAATTTCGACCTGTAAAATTCATATGAAAATAAAAACCGCAAACAAAATTCTTCAAGGTATTACTTACCACTTTTACTGCATTTTTCTGCTACTTCATTCAATGATCGTTCTTTTAAATTGCGTTTAGAATAAAACGCGTTTTTTTTATCATATAAACACTTTTTTGTTCTATCTTTCTATTAAATTAAAATAAAATATTTTTTCACTTGCGTCCTCCATTGCAATTTGTTAACTAATGTATCTATAAAACAATGCACATTGCAAAATCAGCTGTTTCCGTACTAAATGTGCGATCAGTTTCGTACTTTGCACAAGCAATTGACATTTGACGAAAAGTTTTGTAAAGTACATTATAGTTCACCACATATGATTAGTAGGTATTTGCACAGTTGTTTAAGTTGGCTTAAGCCTGCATATGCATATTATAGTTGGGCCTTTATGCTGAGAAAATTATTATGAAAACATAAAAAACGTATGCAGTTTTTGCAGCATTTATGGCTAAATTTTTTGTTGTCATTTGGCCTATGATTTGGACGACCGTTGTTTAGTCAAACAGTTTATTTGTTACTATAAACTTCCTACCACTTTTAATACACGAAAGTTTTTAGCAAATGTTTTGACAGAATGCATGGTATAAATATAGATTATCATTTGAATGAGTCCATTTGACAAGAAGCAATTTAAGCTAATGTACCTGTTAAGGTGCCAAGACATGACTTTGTGTCTTTTGCTAAACAAAAATTTAAAGAATAATGTGTATGCATAACATGCTGGATTAACCCCAAAAACCATGGGCAAGTACAAATCGTTTGTTTATAGATTGCTGGACCTCAGCTTAAAACAGAGCACTACTAGAACCAAAATAATATTACGCGTCGATTTCATTAATGATTATTCAGTAAAGTTGAGGACTAAAAAAGTGCTTCACAGAGTTGTTATCTTCCTTGGTATCCCCCATTATCGATCGCACTTGTCCGAAAACTATAAAATGTAATGATTGCCAACTAAAAAATCATATAATTAAATACATGCTTTATATTTTACACCTTATAATTTGAAAGCCTATTTAATTTTAAAAAAAATATTTGAAAAATTTAATATACTAAAATTTGATTTAGTCGCCATATAAAACAGGAAAACTTATTTTGTTAAATTTTCCAATGACTTGACTTGTTTATAAATATTATGCCTGCCTAACATTGGTGTTAACACGAATACATTCAAATAACCAATAAATACTTTTTTATTATCTAAGTGTAAAGAAAATTTCTAACTATTTTAAGGGTTATTTTTTACCAAGGAATTGCAAAAATATAGTTTTATAAATTTAACTAGCAAACCCGGCGAACTCTGTTTCGCCACTTGTTGGCTTCGTTTTTTGTAACATTTCGTTTGGGGATTAAAAGATAAAGAAAAATTATTTTTTTTGTTTTATATTTGAAAAGGAAAAATTTTATTTCATTGCACAACAGTAATGAATATATTTCGATTTCAAAAATGAAGTGAAATTTAGTTGAACTTCTCTAAGTAAAAAATTAAAGTGAATTCAAAGTAAATACTTAATCGAATCGTTATATGTGTCCGCTAATTATCCGTTTCATTGAAGTGCTCTTTGGTAAACCACATTTTTTGTTTTTTGGTCTGACGTTAACACAAACAAAGCGGATGGTTTACCAACTCGTGAACACGCAACGTATAGCTGCCCATGTGAAAAACAATGATTTTCTAAATTTATCCCGCAAACACTAAGTTATTGGCCTTGCGACTTGTTAATTGTCATTGCGAACGCAAGGCGAACCGGAAATCGCAAGCGTTTGAAGTCAAACGGAAGATCAGTCGGAATTATTTGTATTCGAAGAATAAATACATTTTCACCTGCATACTCTGGTTGCCTCAATCAAATTCGGCATAAGTCACCGCAAGTCGAGTACCGTTGCAAAGTCGGGGTGGATTCAAATTACGCAATATCATTATAACTGAACCAATTTTGAGTTGGTGGAAATCCTGGTAACTCCAGAGAGTTGAAAAACTCTATTGGATAATTTACAGCATCATCGGGATTTTTTATGGAATCAACGGATTTTTATGTCACCAAATTGCCATCGATTTTTTATTGAATGGTGAAATTCAGTGTGTGTACATTATTATTCATTCGGGCGAGAATTGCTCGTTGACTTAACCAAGCATAATTCTGATAATTCTCATTAATGTTTGGAAAAACATTTTCAATATGAGCTAATTGAGAGTCTACAAATCGGCAAAAGTCGTTGGTAAGAGTAATTAATCCAGCTGTCGCATCAACTTGGATTTTTCCATTTCCAACAGCTAACAATTGTTTGGAAAATTGTGCAGTACTTTGATCATTTTGAAGTTGAACTCTCATATTAGTGGTTAGCGATAATGTTTTTACGTTATTCCACAAAGGTGATGCCTTAAGGCAAGCATTCAATTCATCTGCAGGCGTTGCACGGGGAATTACTGACAACGTCTGCCGGAAATCGCCTGCCAACAATACCATCAAGCCGCCAAAGATGTTATTTCGCCGAAGATTCTTCAGTGTAAAGTTAAATGCTTCAAGTAATTTCTTACGTGCCATTGTGCACTCATCCCAAACAACGAGCTTGCTTTGCATCAACAATTTTCCCATTGCAATGGATCGGGAAATTGCGTAATTTGATTTACATTTGTATCTGGCAGTTAGCCTTAACCAGATGGTGGTCAAACCACTTTGAATGATTTTAAAACAAACGTTATTCGCGCCCTAGGAAGCCGAAGACTAATTCTAGCAACAGGTCTTTCCTAGTTGCAACTGTAGTGATTCCAGAGCAGGGCTGTAAACCACCACTCCTTGCTGAAGAGTTGGAGACTTTCCAACTCCTGTTCAGAACACATGTCTAGCATGCTCACAGGATCTAGGAACATTCTACCAGGTAGGTGTTATTAAAGGTGAAATGAATCTGGACACCATATAAAACTGACCTGTCTGTTATGGGGTCGCGAAACCACAACCACCACGATATTCCCATATAGGGGCCAACCTCAATAATCAGCCAGAGATCAGTTAAATGTCTAAAGGGACAAATAACGGAACTCTGCGAGCCTACTGATTCCCGTGGAAGTAACGTAAAGTTCCCAGTTGAGCCCTGCTGCCTTCAGGGGACTGGACTCCCTTTTTCCCCCAGTTGCACAGGTATAGATGGTCAAGTATTCTATAAAGACCGATAAATGTGCCCCCGGGGGTGTGTGATTCGATTTACATCCGCGCCTGGCCATGAAGCCTTAATCAGATGGTGGACCAAACCACTGCATAATTTGGAACGTCATGCTCGTCGTAGGAAGCCGAAGCCATAATTCTCTGCAACAGAACTTTCTAGTTGCAACTTAGATGATTCCAGAGCAGGGCTGCAAATCATCACTCCTTGCTTAAGAGTTGGAGACTTTCCAACTCCTGTCCAGAACACATGTCTAGCATGCTCACTGGACTGGATCATTCACTTAGGGTATCATTAACAGTGAAATGATCCTGGCCATAATAACCCTTATACTGTTATGGGGCCGCGAACCACAACCACCACGATACTCCCATATAGGGGTCAACCTCAATAATCAGCCAGAGAACTATTAAATGTCTAAAGAGACAAATAATAAACTCCGCGGGCATTAACGTGGAGTTGCCAGTTGACCCCTGCTGCCTTCAGGGGACTGGACTCCCTTTTTCCCCCAGTTCTAGATAGCCAAGTCTAGATAGTCAAGTATTCTATGAAGACCGATAAATGTGCCCCCGGGGGGGAGGGTGGATCGGGAAATATTGCATGTTGGAGTATCAATTGTGTTTAAATTGAGTGGCAACTTAGGCGCAGAATGTGCAGTACGACCGCCATCTAGAAGAGTCGCCGCAATTCCAGATGATGCTAACGCCAAAGCTACCTCACATCTTGATCGGAAAGTGGCCAAAATCAATGAAATGACAAATATGTTCCCTATTCCTCCAGGCGCGTCTAGGAAGAATAGACCAGCAATATTATTGTCCACCACTTGCATAAATGTTTCGTATTATTTCGAACGAATTCCTGCAATGTATCAACATTGTATTGCAGCTCTCGATTTAATTCATGGTTGAATGCATCGTGCATCGATCGATTTGTCGCAATCATTCCTACTTCAATCAGTAGCTTGTTTGTAATAGTCAAGCATTGATCCTCAATCAGAATCAATCCTTCATTGTATTTACATGTCGAACGTACTTATTTTCGTGAGGGATACTCACACACCACGTACTGATGCCGTTGTAGTACATGCTATATATCAGAGATGGCGCTGTATGTGAAAAATGATTTTCCCTGTTTTTCTCTTGAAATTTTTCCTGAATTTTCTTTGCTATAAACCTCACGAGACCTTTCCATCCAATGCAAAACCATGGAAATCGGTTCGTGCGTTCTGGAGTTATAGCGTCAGAAAAGAAAACCCGACTTATTTTTATATATAAAGATAAAACACTTTTTCAAGAGGCAAATTTTATCATGGATAATCCTTTTTCCTTTTATTGCATCTATGGTACTGCAGCATGCGTTCTGTATTAAAATCAACATTAAACAATTTTTTTATTTATTTATTAATACATAAAAGAGAAAAGTGTCTTGGTTACTGTAACGTATTGTTATATTCACAATATAATAATGGTTGCCGTTTACAAAAAACATGGTATTTATAACTATTATATTTTATTAATGAAAATAATAATATTTTGTTTGCGCGCATGTAATTAAGGCATGTAACACAAAATATTTAGATCACCCTTGACAGAACGCTATTCTATAGGTTCAGTGATGTGTATGCAAGCTATTGGTCTATTTTCTAAAAAAAACAAAACATTGTAAGGTTATAAAATGTGTGCATGTGTAAAAAAATTATCGAAGCTAACGAAAAAGTTAGGATAATAAACATAAGAAATTGTCTCAGATCAGTGCCTACATTTTTTTTAACTCTCAATAATTATTTGTTGTATCTTCAAGAAAATGAACTAACAATAATTATTAAAATCTTAAATTCTAAAAAAAAAGTTACATTAGTCCCGACCATGTCATTCCTAATCTTTTGGGTAAAAAAAAAATTGTCATAAAAAACAAATATTCCTAAGATGTGTCGTCTGTAGCATTGAGAATTAAAGCTGCGGTATCTCTCTTTTTTTAATCGGCTATGTCCACTATAATTCAAGATATTGCGAGCAAGAGGGTTAGAGGGTCTTCAAGCTTCATCCAGTATTTGCCTGCGTATTTGATGATTTCTGTAGTCACCAGAGGTATGTCTAAATCACAATGTATGTTTGAATTTCTGATGTATGATGGAGCGGAAGTTATCAACCGTAAAATTTTATTTTGCATACGTTGGATTCTATCCACATTTGAAGCTGAGGCAGTGCCCCAAAGTTGGATTCCGTAAGACCATATTTGTTTTAAAATAGTCCTGTAGATCAGAAGCTTACAATTTAGGCTAAGTTTTGAGTTCCTGCCAATGAGCCAATGTAGTTGTGTTAGCTTAAGTTTCATTTGTGTTAGCTTTAAGTCAATATGATGTTTCCATGTAAGGCGACGGTCAAGATGTATACCAAGATATCTCACATAAGTATGGTGAGGAACAATGTGATTATTGATTCGAACGGGTGAACAATTATCTCATCGCAGGGTGAAGGTCACATGAATGCACTTTTGAACGTTCACTTTAATTCTCCATAATTTTAACAACAACTCTAACTGAGTTATATGTTGCCGAAGATTTAGTGTCTACATAATGTGCTTTATTGATTAATTGATATTGATACGCTTGTTAAAACTTAAAATATTTTTTTTATAATATATAACATAATGGGTGTATCATTATATTTGTATCAAAATTATATTTTCCATTTATGGTTTGCCATTTAAAACGAAATGTGTTTAAAAAAGAGATCTTTTTCAAAATCTCTTAATTTTATATTTGATATGATATTATCATGTTTTATCATAGTATAGTTGGATAGTAATTAACCCTTTTCTTTTTACCTCAACCTATAACGAGTACAATGCACGTGCACAATATTCATGTAAAAAAAATGTCGTTTATAGTGAATATAGATTTTTTTATGGCATGATCAGTTAAAAAAATGCAAAGCGATATTTTGATCACTAAGATGCAAAGTAATTGGGTCATTGATTGTAGATTTGTGGAAGTATGGCGTAATTTTGGATTTTTGTCACAAAAAAGCTATAAAGTGCCGATCTTTCAATGTAAATTATTATGTATTAAATATAGCCAGTACATGCGGTAAAAGTTGCCGCTAACCAATGAGAACTGGAAACCAAAAGAAATGTACCGCAGCTACTGAGCAATGCATTTGCGAACTGTTGGGAATAAAAGTTTTGGTAGAAAATTTAGACAACTCTGATGTAGTTTGTCGATGTAAGGCAAAAAAAGTGAAACATCAAAGCAAACAATTCAAAGCCCTTCACTTTAAGTGCGTGGTAACACGCCCATCTCTCCGGAGCAATCAAAATAACCATTACAGTTATTTGATTAAAACAAAGAAATCAGGACGAAAAATGTTTAAATGGAAAGCGAGTTTTAAATGCAAAGAGATTGGATCCGCCATAAAACCTAGCCACAGCTGAAATTAGTATTCCTAGTAGTATGTATTCCTCCGATTCTAAACAAATTTTTTGTTTCTTTTCAAAATCGAATATGTTTAATTCATTTAATTTTTTTTGGTTATTAAACATGAGCTAATAGCAGACTTTTGAACTGCTATTGATTTGCAAGGAACAAAATTCACGTACCAGGAAATGACAATTTCACGTAACGGCAAACAAAAAACTCACGTAACGGGTAATGAAAATTTCACGTCACAGGAAAAGAAATATTTTTTTGAACAAAAATTCTTTTTTTTTAATAAGGACAGGATAAGTTAATAACCAAAACAAATTTTTTATTAAATATTAGAATACTATTTTTATGTCAGATAACAATATGATTCGAATCACAACGATACTATTATTATGTTTAATAATAATAAGTCGAATTATTAATTATTATTCCAAACAAAATAAAAGAATTTGATAGAGAGGATTTTAACAATAAGTGACAAAGAATTCCATAGAAAAAATAAACATTTAATAGCTTATAACAATTATCCAATACGATTAACTAATAGGTTGATTAACCAATTTATTAATAGGAGGAAGAGTGTTTTAAGAAATGTACAGAACCCAAAATATATAAATCTATAATTTACATATCTATTTTATCCGAAAAAGTAGAGAAATCAAGAATTTTTGATAACAATAAATACCAGAGATGGCACATAATACCAGAGATAACACTTTAAATATGTTGTTTAGTAAAATTAAAGATGGCATGCAAAAATTAAATATGTATAATAATATAGTGTAAAAAACTAGAATAGCTGGACATAAGTCAGATCAAAAATACAGCGATAATACTAGTTCACAAAAAACAGCATTATGTTCAAATTGTTCTAAAGTTAATCACTATCCTAACTTTGAAAATGTTTTAATTTTAAATTTAGAAAATAATTATAAACGCCAGTATACTCGTATGCTAGAAATGTTACAAATAATTAAAGTACCACCAACAAAGAGAATAAACTTTAAAGCAGACACCGAAAATGTTGCATAAAATTAAAGGCTTTTGGTACATAAAACTATAACACAACACTTCATATCTATATAACATTGATAATTAATACTTTAATTTTTGGAATGTTTGGTCATTAAATTTATGTTTGAATAGATGTGTAAAATTTTTATTTTCAAAATTTGTTTTTATTGGAAAAATGTTTAGTATAAAAAAATTGTGTGTATAAAAAGCTATAATATTTATTCAATTTGTAGTTTTTATTGTTATTGTTTTTGGTTTGTTTTGTTTAAAAATTATTATTTTGAATTTGTTTGTCAACAAATTTTTATTATTGAATAATTTGATAAATTGTTTAAACACTTTTTTCTTATCCTAAAGATGCCAACCAATGGTTTGGCGAAATATCGAAAACTAAAATAAAGATAAACTTCTTTTTTTATGTCCAATCCCAATGGATATAATGACGTAATATACGGACATTTAGGAGGAATGCCGATGAGCTCCCCAGCATCGACTATCATTGCAGATATAGTAATGGAGGAATTACTAGATAATGTGCTAGGGCGATTGGAACATGGACCGAAGGTGATTTGTAAATATGTAGATGACTTATTCTGCATAACGGGGGCAAATGGTGTGAGTGAAACTCTTGGGGCCTTAAATAGTTTTCATAGACACATTAGATTCACGATGGAATTGGGGAAGGCCAGGAGATTACCTTATTTGGATGCATTGATCATAGGACAGGATAATACAGTATCAACGGACTGGTATCAAGAGTCTACTTCCTCAGGACGTATTATTAATTTTTACTCCGATCGCTCAGAATACGTCGGAATTGGCACAGCGCGAAGTTTCGCAAGAGGAGTTTTTCAGATAGGTGACAGAAAATACCACAGGGAAGACATTAGGGGAATAGGGAAAATTTTACAAGGGAATAGTTTCTCCTTTATGATGGTGGTGAACATGATGTAAAATGCCGAGAAGGATCTCAGCAACACACCGAGATTAAAACGGGGGATAATTTACAAATCTATGACGCATGTCCCGGGTTTCATGGGGAGGATTATTGGATCAGATATTTACGACAGGGGAAACGTCAATATTGCACTGATAACCGACTTCACTCTGAACATGCTGTTTTCAAATACTAAGACGGGGATTGGCAAACTGGACAAATCTAACGTAGTATACAAAATACCTTGTTACGGAGATCGATCGGATGATTGTAATGAAGTGTATGTAGGAGCGACAAAGTCGGGATTAAGGACGAGATTAGCTGCACACAGGTCAGATTATAGGACTGGGGGGGAATAGCTGTGCGAAGAACAGCACTAGCAGCCCACTGTGCTATGAGTAACCATGCTCCCAATGTGGATAATGCAACGATTCTACGTCGGAGGGATGACTATGGGGGAGGGGGGGGGGGGAGAGCATAATGGGAATGTTGCATATTATTAACGCTCCAGGGCACGGGAGGATGGATTATAAGGGAGATGTCGAAAATTACGTGCATGCATATGGGCGTGTATTGACGCGGCATGGACGAAAAAACCTTTAGTGGGCATATAACTCCAACTAAAGGAGACAGTTTTTATTCGGGGTAAGGTTTTCCATAACGATTTTTTCAATATTTATGAAAATTATTTGTACTTTTTAGAATATGAGAATAGTGTTGTATTTTTGTGCGTATTTTTCAATTTTTGTTTTTACTGTCTATTTTTAGTTTCCTGATGAAGAACACCGATAGTGTTCGAAATATTGAAAAAAAGAGAGAAAAAAGGACGACAGAGAGGGTAAGAGATTTTTCTTTATAAAATCTGATTTTGGGAAATAAACGAGAGTTTTTTATTTAAATCAGAATAGAACGGACTTGTAGCCCAAAAAATAGGAGATAGGTAATTGAGATACTTTTTTATATAAAGTTCTAGTGCTTAATCAATTAATTACTTGTAAAATATTAAAAAGCTCAAAAAAACTATAATTATTATATTCAATAATAAAAGCTAGATTTGCCAGAATTTCTTTTGTCTTTCCATGACTTACATATGTACACATTTATGTTTATTTCATTAAATTATTGAACTATTTATTGATTGAAGACGGTGCAGAAAAGCTCAAGGAAGTAGATATAAGTAGATACACACGAAAAGAGTGAAAGCATAAACAAAATCGATTGAAAACAAAAGCAGGAAAGTTGTTTCCGAATTTTCGACTTTGCCCATATATATTATTTATTCATTATAATTTATTGCTCTTAGATTATAGTTAGTTACCTTAACCAAGTTTCTTATTTTTTATAGCAGATAAACACTACCAATAAATAAAAAAACTTTAGTTCAAGCGATTATTACTTAAAACAAATATAAAAGTAATTCATTTGTGTCATGAGCCACTTTAATGGTTAAATAGAAACTGAAGAACAGTAAGCAGAAACAATTAGTTATTGTTAAATAATGTAGAAAACTTAACGTAACATAAAAAATTGCACCCGGACAAAGCTTTTGCTAAAAGAAAACTGGGTTAGATTATTTTTTAACTTTTAATTTAATTTTAGTTTTGTTTTCATTTTTGCTTTAATTTTTCTTTACATGTATTTGTTGGTCATTGTTTTGACGAATATATTTATATGAAGGAATGAAAATGTTTTGACGGTTATATCTTAATTATTTGCGGTTCATTTATTATAAAGTTATGAGGCAGACATATGGTTTGTTTTTCATTTTTATATATTTTATTTCTTTTTGTTGAAAAAAATATATACGTATGTAATATTTGCACAAGGTTTTCCAACTCAATTGTTTCTTTACAAATACGACCAAGTGTTATGGTTAGTACCCTACGGTCAGTAACTAATATTTCAGTTTTGATATATGTAAAAATGTTTTTTTTTTGTATTGTATAGGTAAGCAGTGCTATTTTATAGTAAAATAATATATTTTCCTTCGTCAAATGCGATTCAAAAAGTGTGTTAGTTTTGTCAATTTTAATAACGAAGTGTCCATCTCAAACTCGATTAGCCAACAGACTTACCTTGAACTTATTTGGTGGGCATTTATATGAAGGAGTGTTCCTTGAGCTCTTGTATATTGTAATAAAGTTTTGTCAACAGTTACAACGCCGTAAAAAATTCCTCCGGTTTTCAGTTGTCTGCCTCTTCTTTGGAGTAGGGTTAGTTGAAAAATCCAATCCATCATATTAAAGCGTAATAGTTATTGCTAGTTTATACTATGCATTATATAATATATATATATATATATATATATATATATATATATATATATATATATATATATCCATTTTGTAATTCTTTTTTAAGCCTGCTTTTTAGTTTATCTGTTTCAGCAAAAAGCTAAGAAATGTCCGAGATATTTGTGAAGTAGCTCTTTGTAAATAGAAAAGTGGCGAAAAACTTTAAAAATATCTATTGTGCAGTTCGTATTTCTTAGATCCCGAATATAAATATATAGTGTGGGATTGGCGAAAACATTTTTATAGAGCATTTTTATAACACAAGCGTTGTTGAGGTTAAATTGGAACTTTGAACTTTATATGCAAAATTAAAATCGTTGTTAATTTTTTGCACTTAAGCAGGATTTTATAATTTATAATTTTTGCTTTTTATAGTTTAAGACTTGTTAGAATTTTTGAAATCAAATATTATCTCTGAATGTAAATAAATAAAATAAATTGGAACGAAACCCTTCCAAATTTTTTAGCTTAACAAATTTCTCAATATTAAGAAAGACTTATTGTTAACATTTTCTAAAAGTTACCTTAGCAAATAAAAAAAGATATAACGCATGTGTATTTTTGGCAAATTGTTAAGGAAATAAAATACGCATGTATATCCTTTATTATCCTTTAATATTTAGTTAAACCAAAAGAATAAAACGTTTATATTTTGATTAAAGTTAGTAAAATATTTGTCTATTTTAAGCCAGATTTCTTCTCACTCTTCTATACTTCAATATGTTCTCTAATACCGCGAAATGAAGCGTTCTCTCCTAGCTCTGAGTATTCAGTAAAACAGCAGCAGCTAGTAAAAACAAAAAATGGAATTTTTTCAGTTTTAGCAACTTTAAAAATTTGTCAGGGTATTGTGAGATATTATCTTCATAATTTATTTATTATTATGTTTGTTGAATACATTTTTCTATATTTGGAAAACTTGATTTCAACAAATTTATTGTAGTGCAAACATTTTTTTAAATTTTTATAGCAATATTTTTTACGATTTTGCAAAAAGTCCCCTTCAATTGAATTAATAACACTAAAAGTACTTTTATTTGGGTACGATTTTCCGTCGACCCTCGTCAAATTTGGTTTGTGAACAAACCGGTTTCGGCTGTTTGCCATCTTCAGTGTTCTTTTCGTCGAGGGTCGACGGAAAACCGTACCCAAATAAAAGTAATTTTAACCCCGTCGAAAAACCCAAGCACATACACTAAAAGTCCTTATTTACATTTCTGAGAAAAATATACAGTTCTCGAAATATTGATTTACGGATTGTCCTCGGCTGTGTAAAGTGAGAGGAATAAATTTAGTAAAACGCTTGACCGATTTAAGTTTTAATATATTTTTTTCGAGGGCACATTAATATGTCCTAATGAAATCTCACCATTAAGATATGTATCACCGGGGGTAAAAGGGAGTCGAGTCCCCTAAATGTTAGCAGGAGCCAGCTGGACAACTTTCAACTTTCCACGGGAATCAGTAAGCCCCAGAGTTCAGCTTTTGCTGTTCTCTGTCTGATTATTGAGGTTGGCCCCTTAAAGATTATCGTGGTGGTTGTGGTTTCGCAGGCCCTCAAGAAATGAGTAAGCGGCCAGAATCATCTTCTTTTGACCAAGAATACAGGGTGTATGTTCAGGATCAAGTGAGCATGCTTGTGATGTGTTCTGGACCAGAAATTGGATAGTCTCCAACTCTTCAGCAAGGAGTGGGGGTGTCAGCTTGCTCCGAGCTCTCGAAGTTGCAACTAGGAGTGACTGGAGGATATACGTATCCGAAGGTTTCCTAGGGCGAGCGTTACGCTAAATTTTATTCACAGTGGTATGATCCACCGTCAGGTCATGGCTTACACAGCTATGTACTTACGTGAATCTTATCACGCATATCACCCAAGTGGTTTGATCCACCATCAGGTTATGACTGACACAGCTAGGTACTGATGTAAATCTTATCACTCTACAAGGGTTTTTTAATCCTTTTGTACATTTAATTATTCACTTATTCATTTAGTGATGCCTAACATTTATAATTATTTTATTGTTTTTTCTATAAAATTCACTTAACGATGACCACTGTTAAGTACAAACGAAAGTGGAAATAAAATTTATTAATTAAGCAAATAAACATTTCTTTTGGTTAATTTATTTAGTTTCGAAAAATATAAACTATAGATAGATAATTTGGCTTTATAACAAAAATTGGGTTTCCTTTTTCAAGGGAACAAGCTTCTTTTTGGTTAAAAACAAGCTTCTCTTAAGTGAGCTTTACTTTTTTTTTGAGAACTAAATACAAATCTGCTTACAAGTAATGGTTCAAATAAAATGTTTTTCAAAAATAATTTCGGTATTGTGAATTTAGTACTTTTGGCAATAAAAAGACTTTTTGCTCTTTAACTTGTTCAATAAGCCAAAAATATTTTCAATGCAAACTGTACGGTGTATAGAAGTTGTTTATGTCAATGAAAATTCAAATTTTGTTTCAACAAATCATATAAAATTTGTTAACCGTCTCACTATTACTCATAGTTTTGTTGAAATAAAACAAATAAACTCAGCTAAAGAAGTGAGCAAAGAGTGTATCAGAGTGAGTGGCTTCATAAATGACTCATGTAAATAAGAAGCAACAAATTTTAGCAGTTCAGTGTTGCATGGAAAATGCGTAATTTTTGCAATAATCGTTAGATGACGCAACCGATAACAAAATTATTAATAATATTTTTATTACATATTATTAACTTTTCAATTTTGATAAAAATTTATATCAAATGAATTAAATGTTAATGAAAATAGCTTGTAATAATTTTATTTATTACCATATTAAGTTAAATAAAACTACTGACCTTAGTAACAGTTGAGGACAATAATAATAATAAAAAATACTTATTTACACATTTAAGTTTCCGTTTTTATGTCGTAAATTTGTAAAGTTGTTGTTGCATTATCATTACATTGTTAAAGGTCATTTTTCATATTTCATGCAATATTTAGACAGTTTTTTAGGCTTTTTATTTTCAACTTCATGACGAACTCTTATTTCATTTTATTTTTGTTTCTTGTCTGCGCCTTAATTCCAACCCACATTTGTATGGACAACTTAAAGTAAAAATCCGTTTAGAACATTTTCTTTTTTGGATATCACAATAAAACGCCTTTAAAGTTAATATAATAAATATTGTTTAATATTGTTTGTTTTTAGATTTTTCAATCTATTTTTAAATTTTGTTTAGTACCACCAGAATGAAATTTTTTAGTATCGGTAAGAAATATTTTAAAGTATAAGAAAAAGTCAATAATTTCAAATAGGGATTTCTTAAGATAATTATTTTTAATATGAATTTTTCAAATAACAATTTGTCCCACAGTTAATTGAAAGTAATATGTCGATGTTTAAAGTAAACAGTAGACTACACAATATTATTGAAAATTTCATTGACTCTTTTTGTTTTGTTTTGTTTTGTTTTTCTTCACGTTATTCAAACAGTTCCGCAGTATTTTGAAATAAATAGATAAATATGTGTAAAAGCCATAACACATTATGCGATACAATCAAAAAGTTGGTAATTGTGGATTAAATTTGTGCAGAGATTTGGTGAAAAAATAATAGTTTTTGAACGATCAGGGTGCATCTTGCAACTCCCATCTTCCTTATGTGACAGTGTAGCATGTGAATTAATTTTTCTTGTGATATTTTTAAGCACAAACATATTGTTAAGTTTTAAAAGAAAATTATGTTTAAGTTTTAAAAGAAAATTATTAAGCATGGGTATGTTGTTTACTAACTGGGTGGCTTGCTAAGAAAACTTGTGCACAACAACAAAATTTCTAGTTGCAAACTGCGTAGAAATTTTATAAATGCAAACAACAACAATTTGATATGCTTTTTACTAACTGCGTGGCATGCAAGACAACAACAAATTTCTGTTTACTAACTGCGTAGAAATTTTATACTCGCCAGACAACAACAAACATATATGCTGTTTACTATCTGCGTAGTTTTCTAAGAAAACAACAACAACAACTATCTCAAAATAAATTCCAAGAGGAAACACGCACGGACATACACGCACGGACATACACGCACTTACCTATACATTTAATAAACAACATACAACAACAAAATGTGATGCAAAGAGAGTAGAAGTTTCTTAAATTTTCTAGACTTTTAATGGACAAGTATAAAAGGGCAGCGTCTGAGTGGATAGTCAGTCAGTGTAAAATTAAATCTGGTGAAGTAAAGACGTGCATCTTAAGTAAATTGTTTTGTAGTGTCAACTTTGTGTAGTTAAAGTTAATAAAATTGTTATTAATTTAAAAACTCTAAAAATTTGTGTTATTTATTTTGCAATAAACAACTCACAACAAAACGTTTATAAAAGATATAAACGCAATAATATGTACAAATCTTGGCTATACTAGACAAAAAATATATTATTTCTAATAGCAGTTAAACATATTGCAACATAACGTGAAATTTTGTACTTTGAGCAGACAAATTTTATTAGTATTGTCGCTTTCATTCTTTCGTGTGTCAAATGCACTTTATTGCTAATATGCTTTTCTTTGTTTTTCTATATTATATTTTATATCAAATTAGATTTTCGTTTTTCCCTGAACAAATTCCTCAAATTTTATTAGTAATTTTTTTTTGGTTGTGGTAATTTTGCTTTCTTAGTTGTCTAATAACACAGGGTGATTGCGGTTACTATCTACAAAAAACTCTCACTCGTACAACGTTGCACAAAAATTATACACCTTTTCATATCTAGTGTCTATTGCAAAGCAGAATTTCTGGCCTAGAAATGGTGAAGATATGTTACGATTGTTTTTCATTTTATTTTATTTTATTGAAACCCGAGTATTCTTTCCGCCAAAGATCTTGAATAATTTTTAATTATTTGTTATAAATACCAACATCAATTCTTAGTAGGTGTTTTTTTTTATAGAGGTATATAATCTTAATTTGGCAATACTTCTTTAACTGGCGGCCAGTTTGTCAGCTGCCAAGTAATTTATGTTTAGTTAGTCGAGATACCGTTACATCCAGAAAAACTAACTTTTTTTGTGTTTTATAGGTTGGTGGAAACATTGACGCCTATTTCATTAAAAACGATGCTTGTCAAAACGTTACAGTCAACCGTGACCGTCATGTTTACTTTCTTTTTCATTCATTCATTAATTGAACAATTATGATGTGCAGGAGCTGTGGTTTCAACCAGACGGCGCAATTCGATACTTCGATCCCCAATTGGTTTTTTGAGGCAACGTTTGTTAACCGCATATTTTCAAGTTAAAGATCCGAGAATTGGCCTCCAATGTCTTTCGATTTAAAGCCGCTAGACTACTTTATGTAGGGATACGTAAAGTTTTTATTCTACATCGGTAAGCCCGAAACTATTGACCACTTGAAGGACAGCATTCGTTGCATTATCGCCGGTATACGTTTACAAATGTTGAAAAAAGTTATCGAATATTGGACCTCCAGATTAGACCAGTTCCTAGCCACCCGTGATGGTCATACGCTCTGGCATATATATATATATTAAACAATAATGTCAGAAAGTTTTTTTAGAATTAAATTTTATATCAATTTAAAAAATTCCTTCGTTTTATTTCATTTCGAAGTTCAATACTTCTATAAAAACACCCTTTATAAATAACTATGCAGACATATGAATTGTACTGCATGTAAATTAATCCAAAAAATTAAGGGCCGCTTTAAGTTTATTATTAAGCTAGACTTTAATTTAAAAGACAGAAAGGTTAGTCGTCAAACGTACCGCAACAAAGATGTTTTTAAGTACTCTCACCTCTCAGTATTAGACCACAACAATATCAATTGAAAAGTTCGCTAAACTGAACTGGCTTAGTGGGGGAAACTTTACATTTAGATTCGATTGGAAACTACTCTATAATGCGATTCTAAGACCTTTATTATGCTGTAGAATTTAGTTGATTGGCAATGCCTTTACAAACACTTATACCGAAATGGTAAAACATATAAAAACGCCTTTAAAGATCGTCATCAAACTCTACTAACAAGAAGAGATATTATTTCCAACATTATAGGGAGGCATCACTAAAACGTACTTTCTCTAGCACAGGCTGGACTTAAAGCATAAAATTTAGACATATCAATTTAAAAAGGACAAAGGCTATCAATGCGCCCATGTTTTTGTGCCAACAAAACTCAGTCTTCAGAAATGTGTCCTATTTAAAAAAAAAAATAGTTTACAATTTTAAAAATTAAAGGCTGTCCGCATGCAGAACACAAGGTTTTTACAGGCCTGTTGACGGACATGTATAAAATTTTATTTTATACAACAACAATATAAAATTTTAATAAAGTGATGATAGCTCCCAATAGCAGAAAGTAATAAAAAATTAAAGAATGTTCTTAATAATTTTAAAACGTTGTATAACACTTGAAAATTACTCAGAATGTATCCTTCTATGTCCTATAAAGGTTTATACAAATAAAGTGTTTTCCCCATAGGGGAACCGTTATGCATAGGAACTTGAAATTTAAATAAAGTGTGTATTATTTTTTCCATAATTACAAATATAACAAATTAAAGAGTGCTCTCATAGCTAACGTAAAATGACATATATGGCCATACTTTGAAACTCTTAATAGACACATACAAGAGATTTATCTAGAACACGTATTACCATGTCCGTTTTAATAGCAGGATCTATAATGCTATGTCAAAAATCCGGCATTTCATACCTTATGCTTTATTTTTAAGTTATGCTTATGAATTACTCCCATTCGATGCTTTTTTTAACAGAAGTAGCATTACAGGCAACCATGCCTATTTAGTCACAACCGTGCTATATTTTTTTAGGAAAGGGATAGAGAAGAGATAACACAGGTGGTGAAAGTAGAAGGATAGTTACATAGCCCTCAAGCTCTTATTTGTTTGTAGTGAAAACAACCAACCTACTAGCCTACGGGGCAGCTTTCATTTCTAGAAGGCATAGGTTATCAGAAATTAACTGTCGTATAAGGCAGCACAGCGACTATGTCTTCATCACTGAGCAGCCCCACCGACAGTCAATTTTTATTTTTTGTAGTGAAAATAGCCAAGATCTTTGTTGGGAATCGAACCTACAACACACAGACTGATAAGCTAGTACACTACCTACTAGGGGCACCTACAAGGCTTTTGTAAAATTCTGTCCGCCTGCCTGTTTTAAAGTAAATTTATTTTTTGTTTTAAACAAATATTAGATTTTCATTTTTATCAATAAAAATATAATTTGTTTAAAATTAATGGTGGCATGCAAATTAAGACAAAACTCAATTATGTTCTGCTGCGAAATTGGAACCAGCACTATGGCAAAGGGTATTGAAGATTCTCACAGTTTATTTTGTAGCTGAAATTTCAGATAAATCATTAATAACAAAAATGATGATTGATCCAATAGAGTTTTATCGTGGACAAAATTTGATAGATTGTGCTTTCCTTTACCTAAGCAAGAATACAAATTTTAAATAATTTAAACAATAATTTTTGTGTCACAAAACACGCGCCATATTAAAGTATTTGCAATTTGCATAAGTATCCCACGAATTTTGTTTTTAAGGAAATATACATCAAATGTGAAGAAGTAGATTTCTTACAAACTCTATCTTCAAAAAATCCTTTACAAAATTAGATACAGGCTAGTTTATAGTTATTTTGAACAGGAGTATATGTCTGTTTCTCCTCAGCTTTAGGCTTTTGCTTGAAATCGTAGTATGTGCAAATAGAACAAATAGTACTGCTTTGTGTAAGGGGTGTTATCTTCTTGTCCTGTACCACGGTGGTTAAACAAACAAACTTTCAACCAAGAAACCACAGACATACTTAGTGCAACTTAACTATCTCTTCCTCTAGATATAGATATCGAGATATGGGGAGGGCCCAGGTACCTGCTCCTACAACAACATGTAACTATTAACTGAAAACGGTCTTCATTCACATAAAATCCATCGGGATTTTTTGTGTCGTTTTATTTCCAGCATGTTGAACTCGGAAAACCCCTTAGCGCCACAATTTTAGTTCTTTTAGTAAAGGGTGATTAATAATTTGCTTTATGAGTGGAATAGGTTCCTCTTAATACAATCAACTTTTACTTTGAAAAGTACAGATAGTGTGATTCGTTTTACATCCGCACCTGGCTATGTAGCCTTAATCAGATGGTGGACAAACCACAATTGTATAATTTGGAACGTCATACATGCGTCCTAGGAAGCCGAAGACATAATTCTAAGCAACAGAAGCAACCTAGTTGCAACTTTAATGATTCTAGGGCAGGACTGCAAACCATCACACCTTGCTAAAGAGTTGGAGACTTTCCTTTCCTTCACTTTGCGTGCCATTATCAGTGAGATGATCCTGGCCACCATAATAACCATTATACTGTTATGGGGCCGCGAAACCACAACCACCACGTTACTCCCATATAGGGGCCAACCTCAATGATCAGCCAGAGAACTATTAAATGTCTAAAGAGACAAATAATGAACTCTAGGGCACACTGATCCCCATGAAAATAAAGTGGAGTTTCCAGTTGACTCCCTGCCTATCTTCAGGGGACTGGGCTCCCTTTTTCCCCAGTTGCACTGTGTCTAGTTAGTGGAATTCTATAAAGACCATTGTTATGTGCCCCCGGGGGAGCTTTGAAAAGTACAGTAAAAATATACGATAATTTATAATTGATCTGAATAGGAAGTAACCGTTCTCCCGCCTTAAACCGTCAAGGTTTTAGTCGAAAACGCACTATAATTATGAAGAGCTGTTGTTAAAATTATTGAAGTATTAAATTTTCCAACTCTGTTATTTCAACTTTTTAACTTTTAGGTACTCATTTGAAGTATTTTAAGTAAACAAAAATAATTTGTTACACACAAAATTGTTAAAGTTAAATTTGCGTTTAACAAAAATATCTGATCAATATTATGTTTCTGAACGTGATGGCAAACTATTATATCTTGACATTTATGTTTATTTATTATAAATGTATTTTAATATACTTACTCATACAAACACACATTCAATGTCGACGTGGTAAACAATAGTGTTGAGGAGTTAACCCGTTATATGTTTCAGCCAGTGCTGACAGGCATGAGATATTTAAGACAACTAAGATCAATAACCATTAGAAACTATTCAACTTCAAGTCAATGTGTATTTATCAACACAAAAATAAATTTCTATCCACAATTTAAGTGTTAAACAAATGTTTACTTTTATATATTACTTAACACCCAAGTGCAAAATTGATGACCATGTTAACGTTATGGCCGTTTTAGTAAATAAAAAATACACATAAACTTCGCATAAAATAAATATAAAATACAATTCACTTTCAAATTCATTTAAAGCGTTAATTATTGGTAAATAATAATAATAATTAATATTATTAAGTAATTAAGTTGGTTGAAGTTTATCATTTGTTTTTATAACACAAAAACAATATTCTTATTTGACCTTAAAATTTACTTGAAATAAATATTTAACATTATTAACGGCAAATGTATTTTATAACTTTAAGCTGAAAGAAAACCAAAATAAAAAGCCTTAAATGTATAATTCGCATTTGGCTAATATCTTCCCATAAGGTATGTTATAAGCTGCAGTGAAAATGGCCTTTTAAATATGTTAGCTTTTTCTATAGTAATATATTTTACTGTATGGTTATTGATAATATTCTGGATAATATTTTGTAAAAATCATTTTTAAATATTTTTAAATTTATTTGTATTTTATGCGTTTGATGCATGGCTGAGCAGCTGAAGCGATTTAAGTGAAATTTTAAAAATAAAAATAAAAAGATTTGAGACTAAAACCGGCTAAATAAGGAATAAAGGTCGTTCAGTAGGGTAAAAAGTGGCAATTTTCGAGGAGAAATCGACTAATAAAATATGAAACGTAGCTAAATCCTTATTTAGAGGGTGCAATGGGAATTTTATACGGATCATCGTATGTTAACGAAAGTTCGGATCGCTATACGAATTTTAAACTGAAATCAATAGTGAAGGAACGGGTTAAATAAATAATATATTTATTTATTCTCCAATAAAAAAACGTGATTTTTTATTTAATTTTTATAAACGTTTACTATGGTCCAAAAGATAGATACATTAAAATTACCTTTTTAATATCCCGTTTATTTCGTATAACATTTTAAATACAATTTGCCAGTCAGACAGCCTTTAACTTTAAGTTTAACTTACAATAGAACCAAACTTTAAGCATCGACTAAAAAATGCTTAACTAAATGGTCTGCCAAATAACTTTTTTTTTTGTTTTAAATGCTATAAACAAAACTACTGAATATTTTCTCAAATTTCTTTTATTTATTTGAAAGTTCAATCCTTCCGATTAATAATGGAAAATAATTTCATTCGAATGGCTACCTCGGCTAGCCATGCAGTAGTCTACATGATCGGTCCAATTTTTAAGCACATTATCGATTGTATGCAGCTGTATTTCACCAATGGCTTCACGAATATTGTCCTTTAAAGCATCAATTGTCCCTGGCTTGTCGGCGTAACACTTATAATTGACGGCACCCCACAAATAATACTCCAACGGTGTTACATTGCAGCTCCGAGGTGGCTAAACGACATCAGCTCTGCGGCTGATAAATGTGATCTTCAAAAATAGGGCGCAAAACATCGAGTGTTGCTTCGGCTGTGTGGCACGTAGCGCCGTCCTGTTGAAACCAAATGTTGCCAATATTCTCCTCTTCTATTTTTGTGAACAAAAATTAGTTCAACATGACCCGATAACGATCGCCATTGAATGCAACGGCCACTCCTTGCTCATTTTCGAAGAAAAATGGAGGAATTATGACTCTGGACCAAAATCCGCACCAAACAGTGACTCGTTTTGGGTGCGTCAGGTTTTGTGTGCCCCAAATGCGACAATTTTGCTTATTTACATACCCGTCAATACCAAAATGAAATGATGTTTTTTTTTGCAAAATCGGCATCTTCTGTAAGTCGATCGCAGGCCCACTTAGTGAAGCGAAAACGCATTGGATGGTCACTTGGCTTAAACTCCTGAACCAATTGGACTTTTTATAGCATCATACCAAGGTTTTTATGCAAAACTCGTCTCAATGATGTCTCTGAAATGTTTAATTGTTGAGAACGACGGTGATTCCGATGGCGCTTCACGCACACTTTCTGCCACAGCAGCAATATTCTCGGATGTACGCACTGTTTTTAGCTTTTCACGCTTTAATTTATCGATAAGGATGCCAGTTTTTTTCACAAGATAACGAACATACGGAGCTGACGGTTCTTATCTTCTTTCAAAATCCGTACGCAATGTTCGCACAGATTCTGCAACATTACCATGATTTTCAAAGTAATGTCGCAATATTTCCCAGCGTTGTTCAAGCGTAGACACAACCATATTCGTTCAGGGGAAGGATAAAACTAATTATCTGTCAAATCAAACAAAAGCTAAGTGTTGCCATTCAAGAAATAAGCACTAGTTGAAAAAAAAACGTTAGATGACGGACCCTTTACAATCAGTGTTGCAAATACAATAAAAAATTCGTAAACAAATGAGAAAAAACATAACTTAAATTAAAAAGTAGTGGGAAACCAGTTGTTTTATACGGTTCAACTGATTTTACTGAAATTCGAAGCATATAGGATGTACGAAATTGCAAAAGAAAATATGTATATAATTTTTGAAAAATCCGGACTAATTTATTTTCGTGCATATTTGGTTGAAGAGTTGATAATGAGATCTCTAATAGTGTAACTCCAAAAAAATGGTTTCTTCTTTGTATGGAGTGGATCGACATGGTAAAAAACACAAGCTGCATTAAATCACAAATACCTTAACATACTTTAGTTGGTAAAAAGTATCAACTGTGTGTATTTTTTCTATTCTGAAACCTTTGCAAGTGTAAATAGTGTTTGCGAAAGTAAATTAAAAAACCAAAACAGTCCAAAAATTACCAATTTTTGTTAAAATAACCAAAACGGCAACACTGACTGCATTAGAATTTTTTTTAAAATAGAAATTAAAAATCCTCTAATTTGGCAAAAAAAGGGTATGAAAGCCTTTTGTTTCATTTTTGCTGAAGTCAGGCAAAATGTTTAAAGATAAATACGCCAAGTGCAAGTATAACACTCATAAAGAGTTCCTTATAATATATAGGGTACCTTTAAATTTGTGTGCGTATTTTTTTCTTATTTCTTGTTGAAATGTCAGTCTACAAGAAAGATATTATAAATAACGGCCTTTATTTAACCAGCCTTTAAGTTGTGAAATTATTTTTTTTTATTCTTAATGTAGACAAAGTTTGGCATGAAGGTCTTTTTCTGAAACTGACCGCTCACTTGCCTTGTAATATAAGCAACCTATTAAAAAGCTACATAATTGGACGAAAATTTTCTGTTGTTGAGGAGAGACTTCGTTAGTGTATCCAAACCAATTTCCTCAGGCGTACCACAAGGTAGCATTCTTGGACCAGTTTTATACTTGATATATACCTGCGATATGCCTGTAAGTCAAACTGTCCACACTTCTACGTTTGCTGATGATACAGCGTGTCTAAGTTCGCATGAAAACTTCCATCAAGCATCCATAAATCTTCAGCAACATATAACTCAGTTAGAGTTGTGGTTAAAAATATGGAGAATTATAGTGAACGTTCAAAAGTGCATTCATGTGACCTTCACCCTGCGAAAAGATAATTGTTCACCCGTTCGAATCAATAATCACATTGTTCCTCACCATAGTTATGTGAGATATCTTGGTATACATCTTGACCGTCGCCTTACATGGAAACATCATATTCACTCACAGCTAACACAAATGAAACTTAAGCTAACACAACTACATTGGCTCATTGGCAGGAACTCAAAACTTAGCCTAGATTGTAAGCTTCTAATTTACAAGACTATTTTAAAACCGATATGATCTTACGGATTCCAACTTTAGGTTACTGCCTCAGCTTTAAACGTGGCTAGAATCCAACGTATGCAAAATAAAATTTTACGGTTGATAGCTTCCGCTCCATGGTACATCAGAAATTCAAACATACATTGTGATTTAGACATACCGCTGGTGACTACAGAAATCATCAAATACGCAGGCAAATACTTAATGAAGCTTGAAGACCATCCTAACCCCCTTGCTCGCAATATCTTGGATTATAGTGGACATAGCCGATTAAAAAAGAGGTATACCGCAGCTTTAATCCTCAATGCTACAGACGATACATCTTAGAAATATTTGCATTGTTTTTATTTTAAGACAATTTTCTTTTTTACCCAAAAGGTTAGGCCTGACATAGTCAGGACTAATGTATCTTTTTTAGAATTGAAGATTTTAATACTTATTGTTAGTTCTTTTCGTGAAGATACAATAAATAATTACTGAGAGTTAAAAAAAAAAAATTCTTAATGTCTATCTACTTCAGTTGAAAAACTAAATCACATCATATTTAATTTTAGACACAAGGACATGAAATTTACAATGGGAAGGGAAGAGGGGGGGAATTAATTATCTGGACCTAACGATCAAGAGGAACATATTCTCGAACAGAAACGAATATGAAATATACAGGAAACCAACAGCAAAGGACACAATAATACACAACTCATCAAATCATCCCCAGCAACACAAAAACGCAGCAATCGGATTAACAAGACTCGAGAGAACACCACTAACACGGCAAATGTATATGAAGGAAATGGAAACAATATACACCATAGCGGAAAACAACGGATACAAAAAGCGCCTCGTAGATAACATCAGAAAACAAATTAGAACGAACAAAGAACAGGAGAATGAAAGGAGAAAATGGGCTACATTAACATATATGGGAAAATCAACGTACAAACTGGCGAAATTCTTTGGAAAACACAATATCAATACCGCATTCAGATCAAGAAACAACCTAGGCAGAATACTACGGAATAAAACAACCGAGGCAAATATACTGGACAAGCAAGGAGTGTACAAATTAACTTGTACATGCCATTATAGCTACATCGGGCAAACAGGACGAAAAATTAAGACCGTATTTAGGGAACACATTAGAGACTATAACAAAAAACTACGAGAACCAAGATCAACTCCAGAATCAAACTTTGCGAACCATATATTTAACAACAAATGTACACCAGGACATATAAAGACAACGGTTAAACTGCTTCATACACAGCACAAAGGAAGGATACTAAATGTATTAGAAAACATGGAAATATACAAACAGAAAACATTTGACGGACGAATAATAAATGAACAAATAAACACTGCTTCGGACACAATATTTGAACCGTTCAAACATTTTTACAGGAAAACAAACACTACACCAACACAAAAACATTACGCAGGTGCACAAGACCAAAGCAATAAAGAACATTATAAACGTACAATTACAGATTATTATGTCACATAAGAGGAGAAGGAAAAAAAAACCCAATAGGTTCACACATAAACAAAAACGGACAACAAGCATGATCGTAAAAGGATTTAGCTAGAAAAAAAAGGCGAATGAAAAAGGGAGCGACAAATTAGGTAAAAAGAGACAAACGAAAAAGGAGAGAGAGATAAAGGCAAAAAAAGACAGAAAGTGACGAACGCAATAACGCGAAGGGTGACGTGAACTATATAAACACAACTGACAATAGAACGCAACTAGTACGAAAAGAACACTAAAGATGGCAAACAGCCGAAACCGGTTTGTTCACAAACCAAATTTGACGAGGGTCGACGGAAAATCGTACCAAAATAAAAGTAATATTTAATTGTTTCTAGTTGTCATAAAAATTCTTAAATCCAAAGGGTCTGTCTATTGCGGTACAAAAACAAGTTCACACACACACATGAAATTTATGTCATTACTGGAGCACCCTTTATATTTTAGTTATTCTTGTAAGAGGGACACACATCTTTCAAGAGTATACTTATTAGGGTTCAAGATATTGACCCGAAAATGGCCCAAATTTCAAGAATGCACACTGCGATCAAATATTAACACTTAAACTCTTATAGTATTGCCAAAGTCATTGAAAAACTTTACAGTCATACATGATTCGCGCTACTCACGCTAAGGTACATAACGTTCCTCTTCTTATCACAGAAATGACTGAAAATGCTTTAAATTACAATTGCGTCTTTACAAAAACATTGAAAATGAAATATCTTGGAATAAGCACTTTAAGAAAAGTTTCACTTTAGTGTTTCTTGTAAGATTCCATTGATTTTCCCTCATACGGCATTAATATTGTTTACTTATTTTAGTATCCAAATCACATCTACACAAACATGAGCAAATGAGTAATTTCAATTACTACATTATGATTAATTTGGACATAAAACATTTTATGAAATTTATGTCTGATTAATTAAAACAATTAAGTTTGATTAAACAAACAAAAATCTGCTTCTGATAAATACATATTTCCCTCAAATAACATTTGAAATTGGTACAAAAAATATTTACACCCACATTTTCATAACTTTTGTTTTCCTTGTTTTATAGCATTTTCATAATTAATTATTTAACTGCAGTTCGTATACTTTAAGAGACGTGCCAAAATAAATAACAAAAAATTCCAAATAAATACCAGAAAATTTCAAAAAAGTGCAAAATTTAATAAAAATATGTACTAAAACTGAAACGAAAGAAACAACAACAGCAACAACCAAAAAAAAAAACGAAACATTTTTCATTTCACACAGGCTATTAGTCATTTTAAATAAAACACAACATGTGGAAAGAATTTGAAGACGAATACATGGAAAAACTATTATTAAGGGTTAAAGTAAACAAGGTTAATTTCGAAATCAAAATAGTATTAATTTTAGGAATTGCTTTTTTATGCCTCTAAATGTATCACTTTTTTTTTTTTTTATAAGAAATTTTATTAAATCCCTTAAACTTTCATAACATAGCACTGAAAGAAATTTGAATTTTGTATTTATTTTATACACAACTTATTACACGTTGATATTAAATTAAAAATTAAGCATATCAATTACTAAAGCCAAAATATATGGATTATGCAGCATCGCTTGCTCAAATTGGATTGGCAACACCAAACGTTACAATATATAATGCACTAATGCATATAACATATCCCGCAAATGATAACACAAATATGAAAGGGCAAAAAAATCCCGGACTTAAAGTGAGTTTTAAGCCGGTAGCCGAAACGGAGTCCGGCGTACGGCAGAATGACGATTCTCGCCAGATGCGAGAAAAAAAGAGGTTCTAACGAGGGCCAAAGTGGCCTTTTAGAATTGATGTACATAATAATCTCATCTCAGTTTTCAATTTATAAAACAAAATTTTTCTAACCAATAACAGTAAATGTGTAGTCATTGAAGTTATATGACCGCAAACAAATAAGGATGAAAACACTTAACGGTGAATACATTTAACTATTTCATCTTGAGCATCAGAAAAATTCATTTTTCAGCCCTTTCCTTCATAAAACTTTAATATTGTGCAGATAATTGGCCCACTTATCCTATTGGAAAGTTTTTATGCTCAAATATGTTTACCTGCCTCTCACCTTCTTCCTTAATTCATGCATTGTGAAATTGGATTTCATCACCTGCGTTCTTGTAAAAAGGAAAAATAAAAATAAATGTCTTTACAAACACAAGCAAACAGACATTTTTTAAGGCAATTCCTTTGATTTTTAAATAAGTTGTCCTCTCAGCATAATGCAAATCCGTAAACTCTCAATTTCTTTAAATTTATTGTATATTACAGAAAATCCCCGAAACAGGGAATTGACTTATTCTTCCGGATCTTTTTTTAAGGAGAAATTTCTCAAAATTTAAAAGGCTCAAGGACCTAACTGTAGAACATTGAGTATGTGGTAGCCAATTAAAGTTTGCATTGACATTCGTTAACTACAGTTTCTTACAGCAGTATGCACCTAATATTGTGGAACTGTCTTATGAAGTTTTCCAACTCAACCAAGGATATGAACAGAACCCTGGTGCCAAATTTGCTTATGTGTACCTGTGATACAATGCGTCATAGGTGCTGCTACTTTTTGTATCCTGTGGCATGACTAATATCAGGTAAGAAGTTATAGAACCAGGTACTAACTGTAAACTATATCAGTTTTCTTAATAACTGCGACAACCGCACTTTCTACAATCAGTTTACAGCTTTATTTATTTTTTTTATTTATTTATTCAATCTTGTAATATGAAGCCATATATGGCGAAATTAACAATATTACAAAGCAATTTGCCTAAGACTATAATGCGATGTATATGCATATAATTACAATAAATAATCCATTCATTGATCAAAATATTATCATTAATAATTTTGTGTATAATTTGTTGAAAAGAAAAAAATAAACAATGCAAAAAATAGCTCCCCAGCCGAAAATAAATGAAAAAGTACGAAAAATTTGAAACAATAAGACAATGGTCCCATTTGGTAGCAAGTCGAGATATAAAAATTATTCAGAACTACAATAATGCTTCATAAGTTTCAGACGAAATGTATTGTTTAAGTGAGAAAATAAACGCAATGACAAAGGTAAAGAATTCCACGAACACGGAATTCGAACCCTGAAGGAAGATTCAAAAAAAGAAAAATTCGGGGTATAAAAAGTTGCGGATTTCTAACCTATCGCGAAAATAAAAATGAACTACTCAAAGAAAGTGGCCTTGAATTCCGAATTATCTTGAAAAAAAGAACTAAATTGCGAAATTTAACAAGTTAGCGAAGTTACATCCAAAGAATTTATGAAAATAGCCCGAAATATGGTCACGGCGGTGTACATTATATACAAAGCGTATAACAGTATTAAACATCCTCTCAATTCTATGCAAGTGCATCGTACATGTACCACTGAAAACTTCGAAAGCATAGAAGAGTTGTGAGATAACAAGGCCCAAGACAAGCGAGTTCTAATATGTAGAGATAAGTACAAGTAGCAAGAGTTAATCCTACGTAGAGTAGCAAGGAGTTTGAAGCTCAACCAATCAATGTGGTTTGTAAAAGACAATCTAGTATCTAGAATAATGCCTAGGCATTTTAGTTGAGGTACAATATTAATACGTGATCCATCTAGAAAAATATCAATATCAAAACTAAAACGATTTGTTGGGCCAAACATAATGGCATTTGTTTTATATGGATTTATTTTCAAGCCGTTTCTCAATGTCCACAGAAGAACACTATCTAAAGTAAAGTTTATGTTATTACTCAAAGTATCAACATTGCCGAAAGAATTTTTAAATAATAAGAAAACATCATCAGCGAACAAATAAGTTTCACAGGTAGATGAGTTCGTAGAAGTGGGTAAGCTATTAATGTATAATGTAAACAAAAGCGGTCCTAAGACGGAGCCCTGAGGAACTCCGGACATTAAAGAACACGCTTCAGAGCTAATACCGTTAAACACCACGAATTGTGGTCTACCAGTTAAATAAGAGAAATTAAGCCTGCATGCAGACCTGGCAAAATTAAAATCCATCAAGAGCTTATCAATAAGAATTAAATGGTCAATAGAAGTAAAGGCTTTCGATAGATCCAGAGAAATGAGCACGTTTAGAAAACCATCATTAACATTCTGTCTAACACTATCCGTTAATGAAAGAAGTAGAGTAGTGGTATTAAAAGCTTTAATACACATTTTTCATTACATTCTCATACATTACACGCATATTATCACGAATATTTTGTTTGAGTTGCTCAAGCGTTTCTGGTTGGTTTGCATAAATCTTGCTTTTTAGATATATCCCCACAAAAAATAAGTTCAGAGCAGTTAAACCAGGCGACCGTGGAGACCAATCGACATTAACATTTCTTGAAATAACTTGTTGTGGAAAGAGGTCTCTCACGGTATGCGATGTGCTACCGTCTTTTTAATACTACATGTTAATCAAGCCCAAAGCATGTAGTTGTGGCGTTAACAAGTTTACAATCATATCACGATATAGCTCCCCATTCACAGTTATCGTTACGCCGTTTTCTTTTTCAAAGAATGATTTAAATCATTCCTCCTTACCAAATTGTACACCGGACTATCACTTTTAATGGATGCAAAGGTAGCTGTTGCATAATTTTAGCGTTTCCCATTCGCCAGAACCGGCTGATCTATTTATTCACATTTTCATTTGAATGAATTATGATTTTTTCATGAAAATCGGGGTTGTCATGGGCGAGCTATTTTAGCGATTAAAACACGTTGGTTTATCAAATATTTTTCCATAATAAATTTGCCACGTACATCTAATATTTACACAATTACAGATAGTTTTCTCATCCATCAGTTTCCGAAGATTGTTTCAAATTTGTAGTGCTTGTTATATGACTTTCTTAACTTAAAATAAATTCTCTTGAATTAGTTATTAATCGAGCTTAAGGTTACAATTTGATTCTATTACCAGCATGTTGTACTTGGTTCTAATTTAAGGTTCTTTCTTAGCTTTTGCATAATACATTGTCACCTATATAGGCTGCTCTGCAAACATATCTGAAGCCATATTTGAAATTTGAAAATTAATTTCGCAACTTAATTATAGTTTTCAGAATCAGTATCACCTATAGGGTCTAATCTACGAATCCTTTAACCAAAAGTTCACAGATATATTTATTCATAAATTGTTAATTTCTCCTGTAAATCGGAGTTTCAGATCACATAGCATACGAGTATTTCGCCTGCTTTAAGTATTAATACAATCGCTTCAGTTTTATGAAAGTTACCGTGTTTCGATGTAATATGTGTATTTGAACTTCTTTATAGTCAGATCACTCGATTTTCCCCTTACTTTCCATTTGGGTCCGAGCTTCGAAAACATGCATAGCCTATAGAGAATCTTATAGAGAAAGATTTATATTTTACATTTTATAAATGACAGTTTAGTCGTATGACTTTATAACTCTGCTTGCTCCGATTTATAATTTATAATTTTTTATAACCAATTTTATAAAAATTGGTTCAGCCCTTGTTGATGCAGGACAAACAAATTTAGGAAAAGTTTTATAATATACCCAGATATATATTTCCCTTTTATATACGCGATTACACGAAAGAAACTCCAGGAATTCATGCCTACGAATTTCATAATACATAAAGTAGTGAGGTAAATTGGTACTAGGAAAAATAAAAAAAGGAAATTAACTTTCTCATCCCCAACACAAAGAATACGCGTTATGAAAAGGGTCTTGTAAATACCTCCATAACCGTAACAATAGTTTATTAAAATTAGAATTAAAAGAATGAACTTACCTTTTTTTCTTCCAACATAGGATTATTGGGATCACCAAAAACTGTAGCCTCTAGTTGGTAGTTAACAATTATGGCTTTATCAGTCGGATGGGGTTCAATGCTACCACCTTTCCAACGTCTGTTTTTGTCCAAATTTTGCACAATTTTAACGTTTGTTTTGTTTTTTTGCATTTTTTCCAGAGGAAGCATTTTTTTTAACAAAAATAAAGGAGAATTTTAATTTTTTTATAAAAGATGACGAATTGTGTTGAAATAAAAGAAGATAAAGGAAGAAGGAAAGGCACTTTTTTTTTCAAAACCGTTAAACACTTTTTATGTTTTTTAATTTACGTAGAATTAATTTCTTTTGTATGTAATTCCTTCTATAGTTATGTATGTATGTATGTGTGTATGTATGGATATTTATTTTGTGTCAATTTTCTTTTCATAAAAATTGCAATATTTTTCATTTTTTCTTTAACGAATTTTCTTTTTAAATCCCATGAATAAAAATTTAAATCTACCGTTAAGTGTTATACGATTTGTGTTTGATTGTGCCTTCGTCAGTGTATGAGTAAGCACTTGTTTTGCATAAGTTTTTGTTGTTTTATTTGCACAGTACAGCTATTCACTACTAGATTATGTTGCCAGATGGCTCGCAATATTTTATATTTTAATACATTGGTTGAAATTCAAACCTAGAAGTTTATACTATGATGAACAGAATGGAAACTGCCGTAATATGTGAGAAAATAATTTTTATTAATTATGAATTGATATTTATGTTGAAATAGAAACCTGTATAGAAAATACACAAAACTGTACATACACTAAATAATTTCAATTTATTGGATTTTCAAGATATTTGGCGGCAAAACTGCAAAGGAGAATAAAAGTGTTTACGCCTACAAATAGATGATTCAGCTTTTGATTGCGTTTGGGTAGTGAAAAAAACAGTGTCTAGAAAAATCAAATGAATTGGAAAATACTGATATAGATAGATAGTCAATGTTCGGGGTAAGTAGTTAAATAGAACTGTAGTTAAACCCAAACACTGACTCACCAGTACAGTTTAAAACACGGCTTGAGAATGATGTCTTCATATCGCAAGCGCTTGCCGTTCATACCAAAGAAACAGCCAGCAAAGACAGAAAGACAGTATTTTATTTACGGAACAAATCCAAACAACTTAATACAAAAAAGTAGGTTACTTATTGATTTAATTCATACCGTCACTTTAATTGTAATGTTTAAGTATTACAGTAAAATATTCTTTCAAACTATCGCTTTATTTTTGCTTTTGATTAATATCTTGTGTTGGTATTTTTACATATTTTCAACGGAAGTAATTCGCTTAAAAATGTGGCAACACACTTAGAATGGGTGGCTGCATGCGCGGAAAATATTCTGGTGTATATACCAAAAAAAAAAAAAAAATAGAGTAAAAAAAAATATATGTACATTTGTATGTATGGAAAATCGGAAAATCGATAAAGCTAACGATAGACACAGTGTATAAAATAAAAAATACCAAAAGAAAAAACTCTTCTATTTTATTTTAATGGGTTTTTTTGCACATTTTCTTTACTTAATTAACGATGCTTTTTAACATAATCCGGCTTTTTATAGATTTCGTGATATATTCATAATTTCTTTTTAATTTTCTTTATTTTTTCACTCACTTTTTAATAAATTTTGCATCATCAGAGGTTTGTTGCATTTTTTTAACTTTAATTGGAATTTCGCTAAAATTTCTTTTGTCGCTGTTGTTAAATGATGAATTTAGCTGGGGATCAACAGGAACAGCACCGCACGTTTCTTGTAAATGTTGTAGAAATTCTTTGGTTGTTAATAAAGTTTGAAAAAAATCGCGTATGATGGCATTAAGTATATAGCTTAAATAATGCAATAAAAATATAAAGAGTGCTATGCCCGCAACTACTTGAAAGAGAAGTAGCAGCACAACTGGCATGCGACACACGAAAAATTCAAAACAATTTTATATTTTGTTGGTGTAATTTTTTGTTTTTCTTCCTTTGCCTTTTAATGCGATAGTAACTGCTTTCTTGTTTTAGTTTACTTTTTTCACACTATTCCGTTTAACCATTAAAACTAACGCCAGTTATTCCTTTAAACTAACACATTAATGTACGTGAGTGTGTGTGATTGCATAGGCAGAAATAAAAAAAATTGACAAACGGTAGGAAAATAGAAGTAAAATATGGAGACCCTTTGTGACTGTATTGTTACTTCCTAGTTTCTTTTTTTCCTTCCCTATTTTAATTTTGTTTAATTTATTCTCTTATTTGCTTGCTCTTTTTTAGGCAACAACCGCTAATTGCAGAGGTTTGTTATTGTTTCTTATATGTTGTTTTTGGTGTGGTTTGTTTATGACGTGTGATGACTGCGCGTATCGATATAACGGTCTCGTCTCTACCACGGCTCGTAACGTTCTGATTGGCATATTAAGTGCGGTCGCTTTCTGTTGAGAATGTGTGTGTCTTTGCGTTTCGGATTAGACATTGGTGTTTGACATTGGTTTTTGTTTTGATTATGCCTTTTATTGGCCGCTGTTTGCTTATATTCGATTGTTTGTCGTTTCTTACGTTTCCTTTTTGCTTTGTTTACTTTTGTTTATATTCCGGTTTTGTTTTGTTTAGTATTTTTGTGATTATTTACAACTTGGCATTACTTGGTGATATAAGAGCTACCAGGTTTTTTTAATGTTAAGCATTGCCATAAACAAATAAATATTAACTTTAAGTTAACCTACGTTACTAATCTACGTGCTAGATATCTTTAAACATAAATATTTTGTGATATTCTCATAAAATATTTATTATTTAAAATTCAAATGTATTGCTGTGCGGCAAGCATATAAATATGGCTATTCACAACTGCTCATATAGCTCATCTGTGGACTTTACTTTAATTTTGTATAAAAAACACAAGAGTCTTATATCTTAACCCAATTTATTAAGAATTATATTCATTCAATCAACACAGCATTGCTTACTCGCCGTTAGAAAACTACGCAATATAGTCCAAAATATGGGCAAAGCAAATGCATACTATAGTGGGCAATATCAGACGATAAAAACGAGTACATAACGCATATATTTAAACACAACTAAGACATTAAAAAATGAAATGCTGGAAATAATTAAATAAAAGTAAAATACTATGAACAAGTAAAGAATCTAAGGGCGAAATCGAACATCATTAAACAAGACTGCCCAACTAGTTTTCGAAGTTTTTTCCTCTTATTCATTCCCCTCAAATAAGCGAAATGGCTGAAAAAACTGTACCCGTAATTATCTTTTGTTTTCAATAAAAACTTTAAAGGCTGGTAAAACTTGACAGTTTAAATGACAGTATTTTAAAAAGTATTTTACATTTAGTTTTATTATATTCAGGACTTGTGGGAAATTTAATAAAACAAAGATACAATTTCGCCTGATTCTTTTCCGTAATAACATTTCTACTTAATATAATTGTGAATTGCAAAATCATGTTTTAAAGTCGCTTAATATATTTTATAACCATTGAGTTTAATAATAACTTATTTTCTGCAATATACATAACAAAAAATGCATTTAAAAATTCAAATTCGTTTACATCTCCAATTTTCATTAACTCCCATTTTCCTGTTTTACCTCCGTTTTAATGGCATTTTTACTTCCCGCCAAATCCGTACACAACTCTCTTAGGCCTGAACCCCATTCAGCCACCTTTTTAAAAAACTCTGCATCAATCAATTCAATAATTCGAATATTTTTGGGATTTTTGTCTACCTCCTGCAAATGATCCAAAACCATTTGGCCACGTGTATAACCATTTAAGTCGACCACACAATGCCACATACTTTGTTTTAAAACAAGTTGTTTGTTAAATAGATACGCGGCCACAAGCATGGCATCACAAGGATTCCAACCCTTGTGGCCGGCTGGTAAATACTGAGCAGCTTCGACAAGATTTAATATATCGACGGCGGGATTTTTACAGGCCTTAAAACCAAAATGTTCCAAGCGCCATTCCTGCAAATGAAGTTCAAATAAATGTTTTTATATATTTAGTCATAAGTATCACGTGAGGAGATAGATAGCTTATACCGCCCTCACGATATTTGGGGCTATTCTGCGTTTCGATTCGAATCGAAATTTGCTCCGTCTAGCTGCTTTGGTATTTTGAGTTTCGATTCCGCTCAGTTTTTTTCGATTGTATGTATTCTGCATTACGATCGGAGCTCCGTTTTTCTTAGTTGCGTTTTTGTTAACGAAAAGGTTTTCTTTATCTGTGTTTTTTAGTTAAAAAGTTTAAAATTGAAAAAAATGCAAGTAGAAAAATGAGATAAAATGTTTAGAAACGATCAAAAAACACTTATTATTATTTTTAATTAACTTATTTAATTAAATTAATTAATTTTTAATTAATTTATTTATTTAAAATTTTTTTTTGTTTTAAATTGTTAATTTTTGTACCCAAATATGATGCGTTTTTTATGTGTTACAGGTCAAAAACAACAACACCGCAGCAGTATGAAAAATTGTCAAATTTTATGGCATCTAAATCAGACATTGCATGTGGATACCACCAGCGATCAAAGGAAGAAGTGGCAGTGTGCTAGGAGGAAGTTGCAGGATTCCTTAATGCACTAGGTCCTCCAACAAAAAATGCTTATTTTTAATTATGTTTACATACAACTTTTTGTATTAAATTTTACATTTGTTTATTAAAATGATAAATTTGCTTATTTTGCTATTTCATTTCCACATTCCACAGTGATGCTATTAATTTTTTAAACATTGTTGTCTTCTTCTTTTTCTTTCGATTCCGTTTTTCTTCAGAATACCAATTTTCGATCGCAACGGAACTGAAAGCGAAGACTTAATCGAAACGCAGAATAGGGGTAATTATTTTTATTATTAATGAGTGGAGCTTTAAAAATTTATAGATATTTTTAATAAAATTCATGAAACTTACTATGGATATAAAAAATCTATCGTTCATACAGGGCTCCCAGGGCAGTATGGTTATTGAGCATTTTGATTTTGTTAACACAATATGAGCAGCTTCTGGGTCGGCATAAAAATTGAATTCAGCTGCACGCGAAAAGTTGCCAACTCCTAAAGGTTATTTAAAGAAAAAATTGTTTTTATTATAAAAATTTAATTAAAGAAATTTTATTGTTTTGACTTAAAAAACACCCCTCCTAAAAATATCAAAAATTAAACAATAAATTTGTTGTTGTTTACAGTTGACGATTTTCCTTTGAATGCATTTTTACACTGCGTTGCAATAGTAATTCGCATGTCTTTTTTTTTTAATTTCTTACATTCCAAAAAAAATTAGAAATTCATTTATTTTTATAAATAAGTAATTTATAATTATTCGGAATCATTTTTAAAATAAGCAATTTTATTTCGTGCTTGATTCCTTTAAATAAATATTTCATGATATTCTCACAAATATTTCAAACAAAAATATTTGAAATGTGTTGTAACGGGGGAGAGCACATCCATACTGCAATTTCACTATTGCTTATATTTTTATAAATATTAGCAAATTATAAAAGCCTTCAGTTGTTCGTATTTTATGAACCGCTTCAATAAACAATTTTCAGCCTGGTCCTTGATTTAGCCGTAAGATTTGAAATACCCTTAAACATACCACATATATACATCAGTTTGCAAAATTAACTGTTAGCACTTGTTATTTAATCATTATATAAGTTTTTTTTTGTTATTTTTACTTGTGTGACTTATGAAAAGTATTAATTAATAGTTTCTTAGATCATTGTAGGCCTAGAATTGTTTTACTCGACAGCAACTAAACGAATATAGTCAAAGAAATTACACATAAATGTGCATTACAGATTTCCCACTGGGAAATAAATCTAATGCGCTGCGAAAAAATAAAGAATCTACAACGACTACTTGCTCGCAACAAGGAGACCAACGCCAAAGGATTTTCATTAAAAAAAAGTATGAGTACGAATTGGAAGCCGATTTTCAAGAAAAATTTTGCTGGTAGCTCTCATAAGATTAAGGAAGCATTCTGTACAAATGCCACGCCAGAATTGACCGTTTGGAGTATTAAGGTAACATCGGTAGAGTATATTATTCTGCTTTACACAAAATTGAACTAACTTATGCTAGATACACGAAATAAAGTCCTTGGTAATAAAGCTCAACCTTTATTTTTTTTAAATATTTAGATCAGGGATTCTCAACCACTGTGCCGCGGCACTTTTGTGTGCCGCCAAATTTTGCAAATATATAATAATGTTAATATTATTAAATTATATCATTTAAAAAGAAAAATATTTTTAACATGAATATATATTTAAATCCACAAAAAAAAATTATTTTATTATTTGCTTTGCATCGCGCTTTTTCTTAGTGACAAATTATGATGATGCGGCATGCATAACAATAGGAATATGTCTCAAGTCGGCGCACACTTGCCACTTATGCGTACAAAACGTGTTGTTTTATTGATAGTTGAGATTCACAAGGTGTTGCATAGTAGTTACTGCACCTTTTCTTTCATTAAAACTGGCAAATGTATGCGATTCGGTTTAATATTAACATATTTGTATGTAGTGTCAATTTATAAATTTTTAACTTTGCAGTACACCTATTCCCCGATTTACACGGTACTTGTTTTACACCCTTTCGCTTTTACACGGTTTTCCAAATTTTTTTGTTTTTATCGCACCCTACTAAATACTACTGTGATTGAACACGTGCGCTGTGCACACATCTCACGGGGAATCCGAGATTATGTGCTGACTTGCTGAACACGCACACTGTGTCTGTATTTCTTCACATAAAATTTATGTTTTATCTACGGAAAATTGTATTTGAGTGAAAGTTTCACAATTTCAAAAAGGTGTAATTTTCCATATTCATAAATTACAAGTGAGTAATATTTCAACCATTTTTTTAAATGTTTCGCCAATATTATTTTTATTTTATCAGAAAATGGATCAATGGTTAAAAAGAAGAAAGTTTAATGATGATAATAGTGATAATGATAACGTTAGGGACCAAGTTAATGAGCCAACCCTCGGCACAAATAAAAGTACTTCTTGCTTAAACAGATACGTTATCCATCGGAAATATAATGATGATTTTTTGAAATTTTTGATTCACATCTACAATGGAAAATGACATAGTTGTACCCGAGTGTGTGTTATGTGGTTTTAAATTATCAAATATGGTTCCTAGCAAACTCCAACGTCACTTGGTGACTAATCATCCTTCGCTTTCAACAAAAGATAAAAGCTACTTTAAAAGGTCTTTATCATCAAAAATTAAGCAAGTAAAAGTTTTTGAAAAACTAGTATGTGTGTCTGAAAAGGCTCAAGTAGCTTCTTACGAAATAGCTGAATTGATTGCTGTTAACTTAAAACCTCACAATTTGGCTGAAGAAATTATATTACCTGCTTGTCGCAAAATTATAAAAACAATGATTGGTGGATCAGCTGATATTGATATTTGCAAAATACCACTTTCAAATGATACAATTCATCGCAGAATTAAAGATACGTCAGAAAATATTGAGCAAAATACTGCAAAAACTCTTGCAAATTTAAATTTTGTTCTACAAGTCGACGAAACAACAGATATTACAGGAAATGCTTAATTAATTGCATTCGTTAGATTTATTCACGAAAATGATATAATTAATCAATTTTTATGTTGTCGGGAGTTACCTGATTTTACAACTGGTAAACATATTTTTCAAGTAATTAGTTCATATTTAGAAGAAATTAAAGTTTCTTGAAAGTCATGTATTGGCATTTGCACAGATGGTGCTCCAGCTATGACTGGACATCTAAAAGGATTTCTAGCACATGTTAAAGAACTAAATGAGATTATATTAGTTACTTATATTTCTGTATTTGACTTAACTTTGAATGAAGAGGAAGAACTCATTTTGCTTTCCAATAATTGAGATTTAATTTTAAAACATTCAGAAGAATCAATTAATTCGTTTTTGATTAACATCAGATGCGATTATCCAATGATAGCCAACAAAGCTTTAAAAATGTAAATATATTTTCCACATCTTATTTGTGTGAATTCGGATTTTCAGCATTAGCCAAAAAACTAAAAAAATATCAAGATTTTTAAATGTAGAAGACTATATGAGAGTAGCATTGTCATTTTTACGACCAAATATAAATGAAATTATCAAAAAACATCAAGCTCAAATTTCGCATTAAAAATATTTTTATTATTAGCTTGTAATTAATCCCTTAATTGTCGTTTAGTTATTATTGTAGTATATATTAGTTTATTTCGTATATTTAAAATTTTTGTCATAAACTATTTGTGCAGTGTGTTGTAGTAAGTAAATAATTTTTATCCTTTTCCTTGTGTGCCGCCAAATTTTAAAAACGTTAAAAATGTGCCACAACCAAAAAAGGTCGAGAATCACTGATTTAGATAAATGTAGCACAAGCCTAAATTGTATTTCAGTAACTTATAAGACACAATTAATGATTTTACGCTAATTATTATTAATACTCTTTCAGCATACATATACATATTTAGCTTTTGTACGATTGCACCGCAGTTTATAAACGTTATTTTTGTAAAATTAAATTAAAAAAAATGGTCTGGCTAAAGGAATAATCACTATTAAATGTGTAGCATCATTGTAAAAGATTTTCCATTAAAATACATGCAAGCAAGTCAACTGAAATTTAATTTTATGCCATGAACGATTACCAATCAATTAAGCTTGTAACGGGCAAATTTGAGGCTAGGAAGTAAATTTTTCATCAAATGAATAAGAATTGAGCTGTCATCCTTTAATATTTATTTAGTAAAAAGTTAAAAAAATATTAAGCGTGGAACGTTACACTCTTAAGCAAAGAATTTTAACTGTGAAAACTGACTATTAAAATAGTGAAAACTTTACTGCATCACTTCGAAAATTTCGTGCAGCTTTGCCTCTTAATCAGACACTTCTGAGAGCGCTGTGCATAATTTAATCACTAAATTTGAGAGTTATGACATTGTTACTGATAATAGGTCAAAACAATATGCTCGTTGTGGCCGTAATCACAGCAAAGTGTTGAGAATGAGCTTGGAACATCAACTCATCGACTTCGAGGCACTTTGCGCAACATTTTCCATAAAGATCTTTCTCTTTATGCTTTCACAAACAGTCCTCGAAAAACCATTACAAACAAAGAAAGCGACCGTATTATGCGGTTTGTGGGCAGGCAGCATGACCGGCGTTACCGAACCATAAAAAACAATTTTTTGTGGCCACAATCGGCTAATGTTAACACCAGTGACCTTTGGTTTCAGCAAGCCAAGAAGCCACTCGCAAAATTTAGTTATTGCATGAGAAATTTCTCGGCGTGTTTTATTTATATCGGTAGAGCTAATTACGGCATAACAAAATACATAAGAAAACTAAGTTCAATATCACCTTTCTCTGAAAATGCCCTTATATTATATTAATCGATCTTAAGCCTACTTATTATGTTACAGCTAAAATAAATTTCAGTGACCTTCTGCTTACCCTGATGATTTCCACCCATTATATATAATTCTTTAACATTATAGGAAAACTCTTCACCATACATGGAATAGCACAGAGCTATATTCGTTAAAGGCCCAACAGCAATTATAGTTACTTGTCTTGGATTCTAAGATAACACACAATATTTAATATGGATTTCACGAAAGTAAATTGTAATTCTTAACACACCTCTATACAAAATTGATTTATAGCTGCCACTGCATGCTCACCCTCAACCATTTCTTGAACATCGATTTCTTCATCCTTGGATAAAACATCACCAAAACCATCTTTGCCATGGAATAAGGGTCGTTTTTGATGTTCAGCAGACGTTAGCAGAGACTCAGCAGCACCCAAAAATATGGGTATCTATTAAATAGTATTTGAAATTCTTAAAATAAATTATAACGATATAAGAATAGAATAATGAAAAAAAAAGAAAAACATATGATACCTCATCTCTGCCGCATGCTTTCAGAATTCTTAACATATTGTAGGCAGCATTATGCAACGTTGTATTACCACTGCCACATATTGTTATTCCCAAAATACTTAAATGACTTTCTGCTTCGGCTTTAAGCAATAATAAAAGTGCCCAGGCGTCATCACTGCCACCATCACAGTCAAATATCACATAATTTCTCGTCGACATTTTGGTGCCTTTGACTTCTCGATCTTTGTTTTGAAATGGAATTTATTTAATTTCGTTTCTCAAGTGGTATCTACCTAGAAAAAAATTACGTTATATAGAACAATTTGTTTTTAAAGAAAACTTAAACTGTAAGAGAATCTTATTGAAAAAATTGTTAAAGCTTTTAGTCAAGGCACTCATTGTCTCCCAAAGGTCTCCCTCATTAAATATGTTTAGCTTTCTAAATCTTCTTGTCGAACCGTCTTGACGTCTGCTCAAGAAAAAAAATTAATTTAAAACCAATAGTTGGCTGTATAGCTACATATAACATATAGAAAAGAATAAAGGCAAAATCGCAGTGGAATTCCCAACAAAAATTTACACAATAGCTACAACAATTTAAAACTGCCGAATACCTTAAATATAATATCAGAATTCCTTGGCTATCATAAGCTTAAGACGAAGTGAACAGCGAACCTACATCTTACCGGTATTGTACAACTGTTAAACAGGTTATACAAAAATGTTTAACCCTACTTTATTTAATTAATTCTGACTTGGTGAGCATCTTTCACACCGAAGCACTAGACTCACAGGAGCCTGACTTTCGAAGTCCGACTGGGAGAACCCGGAAACACTGGTAGCTCAAGACGCTATGGCCCCTGTTGCGATTATTGGTGGGAAACTTTGGAAGGTGATATGGTGGCTGTGATTTAAGCAGACACCGCGGGATGGTGTTGCCTTTTCTTATCCGATGTGCTGCTACATTTTACAGATGACCCCTCGAGGTCATTGGCAGACGCATTGTATTCAGAAGTGGTGAAACCACCATCAGGTTAGGGCCAACATTGTCAAGGCACTAAAGCAAACCTGCATCATATATGCATCTTTCTCGGCATGCAAGCTGTAAATTGAAGATTCGCTTTATGATTATGGACCTTATAACTCATCATAACTAGAATTTTTTTTTAATTAGAACTAAAGCTGCTAATAAACAGTAAACGTAACTAAAGCTTGTTCTCGACTGTAAACTTTGTATATTTCAACAAAGGAAAATGAGCAATTATCGACTACCGTGAACAGTTCTGAGCAAATTAATACGAACAAGTAAAATAAATTTAATCGATACGTGCTTAGATTTTCCGACGGGGCTAGTTTCACTCTTATTTGGGTACGGTTTTCCGTCGGCCCTCGTCAAATTTGGTTTGTGAACAAACCGGTTTCGGGTGTTTGCCATCTTCAGTGTTCTTTTCGTACTAGTTTAACTAGTCAAAAGAACACTGAAGATGGCAAACGCCCTAAACCGGTTTGTTCACAAACCAAATTTGACGAGGGTCGACGGAAAACCGTACCCAAATAAGATAAATTTAATCAGTTACCCAAAATCGATGAAATTACTGGGAATCAACAGATAGGTAACAGTGTTAAAGCGAGGACAAAGCTCTATAAATCTTCGAGTATTTTATTAGTGCCCAGGTAACTAAAGGGACGGATACAAATTGAACTAGTTCGCAAAACCATTTCTTAATATTATATAGTGCCATTACTGCCTAAATCTGCTAAGCCTCCTTACAATTGTTTAACAGAGCAAAATCCAAGTAAAGTAATGGGGAAAACAATTTTTAACTTATGCCTATTAGGCGTGGCGCGTTAGTTTAAAAAACCATAAAAAACGTTTTTACACTAACTAATGGAATAGACTTTCAAGTTATTGTTAAAGGTTTCAAGGCTTGAAACGTAGCCAACATTTTTAATCATGAGCGAATCCCCCAGTCTTTATTTAAAGTTGAATTCGAGCCAGATGACATCAGGCTGAAAAAACGAGATAGCATTCTACTTATAACCTTAATACTAAGTTCACACCTAACGTGTTTAACATCTCAATCATCAAGCATTAAATTTCAAATACAACTGTGAATTTCATTTAATTTTGTGATGCGCTAAGTGCGTTTTTGCCCCTGTATGCTAGTAGGTAGTGTAATTAACTAATTTTTCTGGGGTTTGGGTTTGATTCGCTACTAAAATGGCTGTTTTCACTGCAAAAAATAATTTTTAAGTATCATACTGCTGATTACAGAGGCTACAATGTCTATGCGAAAGTAAAATGGTTGATCATCGAGATTTAAATGTATTGAGGCAGTTAAGAGAGCGGGTCATTCTAACGATGATTGAACGAAGGAAATAGCAAAGAATAATTACACATTTTTTTACATAACTTTGTATTTTAAAAAATAATTTTTTTTTGTTTCGTTTTATTTTTACTATCATTACCATTAAAATACAAAAATATTATATATACAAAGATTGAGAGATTACTAAGTAGTTGTTTACGCGCAAAGTAATGAACCTCCCTATTGTAAGCTTAACGAAATTCTCTTTTGCTTGTTCTCATCGCTTTAGAGGAGTTTTTTGGCTAAGCTACATTTCATACTCTTGTATACCCCGCTCAAGGTACGTTGTACATTTAATCCCCCATTAATATTTAATTTAAATAAATTTACGTTTTATAACGTTTTAAGAAAATACTAATTTCTTTGTTTTATTTTCAAATAATAATTTTCGGAAATAAATTATTTTGAGCGAAAACAGTAGAATTACAGCAAATAGTTAAACAATTTTATAAAAAGAAGTACATTTAAACTATACTAAAAGCATATTAAAAGTTTAAGGAAAAAAAAGATGATAAAAACCTTAAATCTACATAAAATTTTGTACGAAATGATTTTTCAACATTGATCCTTTTCCCATCTCCATTGTTGAGAATTGGTAAACAGGTCAAACCTATAAATTTCGAATCAAATCATAGTCCGAAGATCTGTTGCGATGATTGAATCTTTGTGTCAATTTGCAAAATAGCGTTTCCAATAAATCTTCCTTAAAATTTCTGTGTAACTCCATTGTGGAGTAACGCCTATGTAGATTATATATAACTTTTAAGTTTTTGTTTTGTATAATCTGTAGCTTCTTCAGGTAAGTCTTTGCACATCTAGTAGATCATATTTGACAACCATAGGACATAATTAGTCTAATACACATTCTATATAATACACATTCTATATATAATTTGTTTTTCTGATGAAGAGTTGATTTTCGATTAAGTAGTGGAAAAAGAGTTCTTCCACAACTGACAGCTTTAGCACAAGTTTAGAGAACGTGTTGCTTAAAACTCAATTTTTTATCCAACGTTATCCCTAAATATTTAACAGAGTCTAACATTGGTATTTCCGTCCCCAAAATGGATAGCCTACGACTATCGCTTTGGCGATTTGTTAAATGGGAATATGACTGCCTGTGTTTTCATATCATTCAATTTGATTTTCCAGTTTTCAAAAAATCTTTTAATTGCAGTTAAAGCCTTTTCCATTTCTTTAATGATTGCGTTTGAAATTTTTCCACTTGCTATTAGAGCAGTGTCATCGGCATACAGCGCTGAGGATTGATCTCTTAGTGTTTAAATTGTAAAAAGTAACACAAAAATGAAATTTTGATGAAACATTTTTTTTATTTGTTTCAGTATACTCTGACAAATCATCATGAATAGACTCTCGCTTGAACAACGCTACGAAATTATCCAAATTTACTTTGAAAATCAGTCGTCGATTCGCGCAACGTATAGACGACTACGTCATTTTTATGGCGTACATAATCGTGCATCTGAACAAGCCATTCGTCGAACTGTCGATAGATTTCGTACCACATACTCTCTAGAGGATGCAATAACACCAACACGTCGAAGGAATGTGCGTACTGAAGAGAATATCGCCGCTGTAAACGAAAGTGTGGAAGAAGATCCAAATTTATCAATTCGTCGTCGGTCGCAGGAATTGGGGCTCTGTCTGTCCACTACGTGGAAAATTTTGCGCAAAGATCTCGGCCTACACTCGTATAAGATCCAGCTGGTGCAGGAATTGAAGCCACGAGACCATTATATGCGTCGTTCTTTCGCCGATTGGGCTCTAGAGCAGTTGGCAACTGACCCGTTGTTTTATCGCAAAATTGTGTTCAGCGATGAGGCGCATTTTTGGCTTAACGGGTTTGTTAATAAGCAAAATTGCTGCATATGGAGTGAGACCAATCAACAACATACCCTACAGACTCCATTACATCCAGAAAAATGCACCGTTTGGTGCGGTTTTCACGCTGGTGGCATCACCGGACCTTATTTCTTCAAAAATGAGGCCGGAGCTCGCGTTACGGTCAATGGAGATCGTTACCGCACCATGATCAATGGTTTTTTGTTTGAAAATATGGATGACATTGATCCGGACGAGATGTGGTTTCAACAGGATGGCGCTACATGTCCTACAGCGAACGCAACCATCGACTTATTGAAATCAAAATTTGGCGATAAGTTGATTTCGAGAAATGGACCTGTCAATTGGCCTCCAAGGTCGTGCGATTTGACACCACTCGACTATTTCCTGTGGGGCTACGTGAAGTCACTGGTTTATGCTGATAAACCAGCAACAATTGACGCCTTGGAGGACAGCATTGTTCGTGTTATTCGTGACATACGCCCAGCAGTGCTCGAAAAAGTGGTCCAAAATTGGACGTCCAGAATGCGCTTCGTCAAGAACAGCAGCGGTGCCCATATGCCCGAAAACATTTTCAAATGTTAATGTCACGTATTGATCCTTCGAAAAAAAAAGAAATTTTGATTACAATTTAATTTTTTGTGTTATTTTTTACAATTTCAAGTTTTATCGGGCTTAAAAAAACACCCTTTATATGGAGTACAGAACAGGGGATAACACTGAACCTTGTGGTACACCAGCGGGGATTTGGCGTTTGTTTAAGTACTCATTGTCAACTTTTTCGACAAAAGTTCTTTCAGATAGAAAGCTTTTTATAATTTTCTGCAAATAAATAGGGTATCCAAATGCTCCAAGTTTAAAAATTAAGCCGTTATGCCATATAGAATCAAATGCTTTCTCATCTAGAAATACCAGCCCCGTACTTCGTCTATTATTTTTATTCTTTTGAATAATATTAACGATTCTTTTAACCTGATGCGTTGTAGAGTGATCTTTTCTAAGCCCAAACTGTTCGTTCTGCAAGATGCCATTATTTTCTGTGAAATCATTTATTCTTTCTAATATTATTTGTTCAAAAACTTTATCAAGGCTGTTTAGCATACTAATGGGTCGGTAGCTTTTTGGAGACTTGGCATCCTTACCAGCTTTCAGTATTGGTACAACTTTGGCATTCTTAAAAATCTTTGGGAAATATCCATTTCTTAAACACCAATTAAAACAAAAATAAATTGTTTTTAAACATGTATAATATACAACAAATAAAAAATTTTAAATAATAAACTTTTATTTTTGTGGGGAAATTAGTAGATGCCATACAGAAACATGAACAATCTTGCAGAAGTATACTGGCTTGGTTTTATTAAGTTCATATTATCGCGAGCGTACTTCACAACGATTTTTTAAATACCTGTGAAAGTGTGACAGTCTCATTTACAAAATCCAATTCAATTCTTAGGACTTGTATTACAGCATGAAGATTCTTAAACTTTATAAATATAAAAATAATGTTGTTATGCTTACGTTTTAACCGTCCGTTGAAACATTGCGAAAACAATGAATATAAATCGGTTAATAGAAATTATCAAAAGATGAAATGCGATCGGATTTTTCGATATAACTTTTTTTGTTTGCAATATAAAAGTTGTTCTTAAGTTTAAACTAATGATTGTATTTTAATTTAATTATAAAGTTTTACATCTATTTTTATTTGGGTACGGTTTTACGTCTTTATAAAGAGAAAACTGAAGATGGCAAATAGCCGAAACCGGTTTTAGTTTACAAACCAAATTTGACGAGGGTCGGCGTAAAATCGTACCCAAATAAAAATAAATTAAACCCTGTCGGAAAATATACGCACATATCATTTTACATTTAATTTACGAATACGAGTTGTTGTAGGAACTCTGGAATTTAATGAGATCTTATACCAGTTATTATTAATATTGCCATTTTCCGTCCTAACTGGCTGGTTTGTATTCGATGGCGAGCGCTTTCGATGCGAATGCATCATTCTCAAGTCAAAGTGAATTTATCGATACCTCCGTCTTTTACTATTATGTAGGTACGTGTGTCCGTCTGAGGGTGTTTTTTGTTTGCCCGTTTGCATGAGTAGTTTCAATGGTGTGAAAATTGTGTCTGAGGTCGTGTTTACCTGTTCGTTTATAATGTCGTTGTTGAATGTTTTTGTTTTGTAGATTTCCATATTTTCAAGAATGTCTAGTCTTCGTCCTTTTTTCCTAGGATGTAATAATGTCATACATTCATTTATTTCCCTTTGTGTGTGTCCGTAAGTGTCAAGGTGTAATGCAACGTTTGAATCTTCTCTTTTCCGTTTGTATGAGCGTATGTGTTCTGTAAACCTTGTTTTTAGTGTTCGTCCAGTTTGCCCTAAGTATATAGGTTCGTTGGCAGGTATAGGTAAGTCTGTATACCCCGCTGGAATAAAATTTGTCAGTGGTTTCTGAGATAATGTCTGAGGGTGTTTCCACTTTTTAATGCTGTGAGTATTCCTTCTTTGTGAAAAAGGTTAGTTAGTCTGTATATTTCTGGTCCTGTGTAAGTAAAGGCGTGCCGTCGTGTTGTATCGGCTGTCTCTTTGTCTTCTCTATTTCTGTTCTTAGTCTTGTATTGTCTAAGTAGTTTATCGATGGCAGTGGTTTTGCAGCCGTTATTCATAGCTATGACGTAGATTGTGTCGAGTTCCCTCCTACACTTATCTGGAGTAAGTGGTTTGAGGTGTTGTGGATGGTAGTGTCCGTTGTTGTTGGTTTTCTATAGATGTCGAATGTTAAATAGTCAGTTCCTCGTGTTATAGTGATGTCAAGATAATGTAAATTGCTGTCTTGTTCTTTTTCCATTGTGTATGTAATCTTATTATGGATTGTGTTTAAGTTTTCTAGAATTTGTTCGCCGTTGTCTTGCTTGAGGATGCATATAATGTCATCTACGTATCTATAGTAATGAGTTATTTTGTGTTTTTCCATGAGTGTTTTTACGTGTAGTGATTCGAGATGTTGCATGAAAATTTCCATGAAGATTGCGGAAGTTGGGTTTCCCATACCGAGTCCGTCAGGTACAAACAAACAACATAATACCAGTTATTATTATGTTAGTTATGCTGAACAAATTAACTTTTATTTTTGAAGCAAAAAATTGCATCAAAAAATAACTCTTATTTTCGAAACAAAAAAAGAAAGCTCAGATAGTAACTTTTATTATGTTCAACTTTTTAATCTTTTAGCATTTTTTTTATTTATAATTTTTTTGCTAAAATCGAAAAATAAACATTTGCGGTTTTTGCTACATAATGTTTGTTTTGTGGCCAACGGTCGTTGAAAATGAAATGTGTACAAAGATCTTACTACAGCCTCTGAAGTTTGACATCGTTATACAAAAATACGCGAACATTCGCAACAATTCGAATAACAGGAACCGTTATTTTAATTCGGCAAACATCAGCACATTGTTAGGTTATATTTATTTTTACTTTTCGTTGGCCATTGGAAAACCTCAAAATTTCCTTACAATCTTCAAGGCACTGATTTCTGGACGATTTCTGGAACTTTAAATTTGTATTAATTTTTCTCACTTATTATTAATCAACAAATAATTTAAACGTTTTTTCAACTGTTTTTAAAATCGCTAACTTAACATTATTTATAACGCTTAACATAGCGTCTGCACTTGGGATAATATTTAAGATATTTTTCTTAACAAATGTTGAATTACACACCAGAGCTAGTTTTGCTGTGCTTACTTGAAATTTGTGTTATTAAAGGTTCGTGTTTATATGTGAAGAGTGCAAATTTACGCAAAAATTATTTTTGCAATACCTAAATTTACTGCGCAAATGTCAGATAATTATAAAACTTCATGAAAGTAACGTGTTCCCCTTGTTCCACAAATCACCTCTATTATTCTACTAGTAATTTCTATATATTAATTCAGAGTTAAGTAAAGTCATAAACGAAATGTAAACAGCTTGGACGTTTAGAGGAGAAATTGAAAACATTAGCTTGGTAAATATTTGTTAAACAACTATTCACAAATAGCCATTCTGTATGTTTAAAATTAGCACTCACTGTATGTAAATTGCGAAGAACAAATTTTTAATGCTATTTTTATAAAACGGAAACAAGGCACACATTTTTATCCAAAACGTTTATTGTAATCACACAAGTAATAAAACCTACTTACGTAAAAATTAATTAGAGAACTCCAGTTTTTCACTTTTAGTAGTTATAAATGATACAAAATAAATCAATGAATTTATGGAAACTTAAAAATAATATCACCTATTTTTCTTATTAACACATTTGAATGTCTATGTTGCAAACATTGTTTTTATATATTCACAAAAATTATCATTTAAATAAAACTTATTTCTCCGCAAAATATTAGAAGTTTTAACATTGTCTGCCCGAAAAACACATTTTACCGATGCGTGAGAAGTACAACAATGGCAAATTTTACAATATAAAGATTAAATAAATATAAGAAATAACAAACACAAAAAGAAAAACAAAATTATGAAAACAACAAAAACAACAAAGTACAGACAAACAATAAATATGTATTCTCTTATACGTCTCGAATAATGAAAACAATAGCAGCAACCTAAGAGAATACTTTGCTCTGTTAATATTTTACAGTGTGCAACAGCGTTACCAATTGCCTAGTTTTTACACGATTTTGTTTTAATGCTTAAAATTATCACGTTTTTTCTTTTTATATAATGAGGTTTTTGTAGTTTTTCTGCTTTTAAATCTAAAATAAATAATAAGAATGACTTATTTTTTATTTTAGATAAAACCCAGTTTTTACAAGACGAACGCTTTTAAAATAAATAAGAGATTTTCAAAGATGTTTATAATTCAACATAAAATTCCAGAAAGACTATCTCGTAGAGGTATCCTTACTAATAATGTGTACACAAGTATTTCACAATGGCAAATATCCCCTAGAACGACGATAAAGTGCTTAGAAATGATATTGAACATGATACAATTGGGCGTAGATTAAGCCTACCTTAAACAGAAAACTTTCACTCAGAAATGTACCTCGAGCAGGTATATAAAATAATTAAACACTTCCTAACTGATGCACCACAGAAATGTTAGTAGGAGAGTGTAATTTGTTATACAGGGTGGCAGAAAAAGCTACTACCAACAAAAAAACAACGTAACCTGTGTAACCAACCTGTTTTTATTTTATAGATTGATCTTTTAATTTAACTAAAATGGAGAATTAAGACAATGAAACAAGAGTTTGGATAGTGCAACGCTTTCACGTGTGTAGTTTCCGTCCAAAGAGAAATAGGGCCACGTTTTGTGGCATTCCTCCTAGCAGATGGACTATAATGAGACTCGTGAAGATTTTTGGCAAAATTGTGGCAAAATCGCAAGAAGGCCTTATTATCGAGATCCCTCAGTTCGAACGCAGGAAACTATCGCTGCTGTAGCTGCTGCCATACCATCCAATCCTCGAGTTTCGGCAAGGAGCTTATCTGTTCATATGGGTGTCGGCAGACAGTCGCTGCACACAATTTTGCACCAAGACTTAAACTTATTTCCAAACAAGATTCCATTAGCAAACAAACTGAATCCAGGATTCGCTTGAAATTTTGTGAGAAGATCACTCAAATGGCGTCAGAGAATGAAAACGTCTTGAACTGAATTTTTATGTCTGATGAGGCACATTTTGATTTGAACGGCAATGTTAACAAACAAAATTGTCGAACATGGAATAATTCTAACCCACAGATACTCCATCAGATGCAATTACATCCACTTCCCGTCACAGAGTGTGATTTGTTTTACATCCGCACCTGGCTATGTAGCCTTAATCAGATGGTGGACAAACCACTATAGTATAATTTGGAACGTCATACATGCGTCCTAGATAGCCGAAGGCATAATTCTAAGCAACGGAACCACCTAGTTGCAACTTTAATGATTCCAGGACAGGTCTGCAAACCATCACACCTTGCTAAAGAGTTGGACACTTTCTAACTCCTGTCCAGAACACATGTCAAGCATGCTCACTGGACTGGATCATTCACTTTGCGTGTCGTTATCAGTGAAATAATCCTGGCCACCATAATTTTTATAAATCCCTTATGGGGCCGCAAAACCACAACCACCACGATACTCCCATATAGGGGCCAACCTCAATGATCAGTCAGAGAACTATTAAATGTCTTAAGAGACAAATAATGAACTCTGCGGGTTCACTGATCCCCATGGAAATAAAGTGGAGCTTCCAGTTGTCTACCTGTCTGACTTCAGGAGACTGGGCTCCCTTTTTCTCCAGTTGCACTGAGTCTAGATAGTGGAATATTCTAAAACACCATATTTATATGCCCTTGGGGGGAAACCACTTCCCGTCACAGTGTGGTGTGCAGTTTCTTCAAGATTTATTGTCGGGCCTTACTTTGTCGAAGAAAACGGTCTTACTGTTACGGTCAATGGAGACCGCTATAAAGATGAAAGAATTTTTCTTTCCAGAATTACGCCGAAAGAGAATACCTTTCAACTCTGTTTGGTTTCAACATGATGGAGCAACTTGTCACATAGCCACGCCTGTTATGACAGAATTGCGACAAAAAATTCCCCAATAAACTGATTTCAAGAAACTCCACATTCCGTTGGCCTCCCAGGTCTCCAGACCTCACGGCAATTGATGTTTTTTTTTGTGGGGTTACTGCAAAGAAGAAGTTTACAAAAGAAGCCCAACAAATTTGGATGATTTAAAGCAATACATTCGAACATTTATCGGTCCTTATAGAATACTTGTGCTGCTGGTGGTATAAGGGAGCCCAGTCCCCTGAAGCCAAGCAGGGGGTCAACTGGAAACTCCACGTTATTTCCGCGGGAATCAGTAAGCTCCAGAGTTTCCGCTAATTGTCTCCTTAGACTTTTAGCTGTTTTCCTAACTGATTATTGAGGTTGGCCCTTTGGGAGTATCGTGGTGGTTGTGGTTTTGCGGCCCCAAGTATGAACTGATTATGGTATCCAGCATCATCTCGCCTTTAATCACAATTTCAAAATTTCATGAATTACTTTATTAAAAATATTTTATTTTTTAAATGAATTACTAAAAAATAAATTACATAAACTTTACAAAAAGTTATTTGAGTTTCTTAATGTAGCAAAATTTATCAGCCACCTGATATATAAGAAATTGAGACCGAGAATTTGAATTTAAACTTTAATAAATTTGTTCTCTGCAATTAATTTAACAATATTTACGTACTGCGGTAACGCCGGTACGATAATATAATTAACCGGCTAATACAGCAGGTGAGAAATTGAGTATCAAATAATACGCTAGCTTGGTCCCAATTTACATTGGACGACTTTTGTCGCTGCAACTCGTAGTTTGTTGTTGTAAATAATGTGACTATTCTCTTTACACACATTATTTAAAACAACAAACTACGAGTTGCAGCGACAAAAATCGTCCAATGTAAATTGGGACTTGGCACTACAACCTTTTTTATAACAATTCGAAACCAGAGAACGAAAAAACTTGGGGTTGCAAAATTCTTCAGACCATCCAACTGAATATTAACGAAAACTTAAAAGTAAGATTAAAGAGCAATGACTCATGTGGTTTAATTTGAAAATGTGTTAGGCTAGGTTCGCAAACATCAAGCTTACCTCCTCAAGTTAATTTATAATTTTTCTCTCTTGAAATTTTGCTCTCTCACACAATACAATGTTTACAAATGTGTTCCGTATCATATTATTGATTCGAGAATGTAGATGTGTAGCAAAATTAACATAAGTAAACAGTAATTGAAATAAATCTTTATGCTCGAATGAACGAACTTTTTATTTATTTATATACTAAAATATTTCAACTAAAACTAATTCAGGCAAAATAATTTTGATAGATTTTAACATTAAAATTTATGAAAAATGTATGTAATGAAAATATTTTTCATACAATATGAGTTCGAAAAGTGCAATTTTAAAGCCGGTTGCCAATTGGCGTTTTCATTCTAAAGAGTAGATTTACAAAGAAAATGGGTTTGACATCCAACTTAAATTACTTTTTGTAAGTTGAAGCAAATGTTTTAGTCAAATTTTATTTAATAGTATGAACTCATAACTATAGTTGGAATTTTTAATTTGTTTCATTTAGTAAACAAAACAAGCGCCTTCTATATTTATTATAAATTATATTGCATGAAAAATTATTTGCAATCGGTGCCAAGTAGCGATAAGTTATCAAAGTACAAGATTAAAAGAAATTCAAACAACAAATGCTTGTTTATTAGAAGTGGGTGATCCGAATAATTTTAATTAGGTTATTCGGACAGGGGACTTTATTTATTGAACTGATTATGATATTACTTATATTAACTTTAATTTTTTTTCTAACTGCAAAGCAGGAATAAAAACGTCTTAATATAAAAACCGCTACTTAAATGCGTTCACTCCAAAACGCAGCAGAAACATTCTTAAGAACCGAAAAAGTTATTTTGAAGATGAAACAGCTAATATCCCAGAAACTCTGTTAACAAAAATTTTCATTGAAAATGAGTGAGTAGTTAATGAGTATAGTCTACTGAGCTTTCTGGATAAATAGACTTATTAAATTTATTAAATTCGGTTCAGTAGTGACGCAAAAACAAACAGATTTATAAAAAGATAAAATAATTGAACTAATGCAATAAACTCTTACCAGCTCGAAACAAATAATTCGGTTGGTTAAAATTTAACGTTACATGGAAAAACGAAGGGCTTTTATTTTCAATACTTCAAAATTAATAGAAGTTCTAAAGCAAATTTTTGATTTAAGTTTAGCCAAATAAAACCATTTTTTAATTAGATAGTTTTGGTGGTCGTCAGTGTTGTCGTTTTAGAGATTAAAATAAACAGAATGCGATTTTCGAAAAATAAAATTACTTTTAATGGAAATTATGCGAATAAAAGATTGCTCAAACGGTGACTGTGTGGTGTAACCGACCAGTTAGTGTAATCAACACATAAGTAGAGTAACAAATAGTCTTAATTGCAAACATATCTGCATATAAATAGAAAGTGTTAAATTACCAAAACACGTCTGCTGACCAATTTATCAAATGTCAGCATAATTTCACCACTCAAGTATACTTCACTATTGTTTTTACTTTATTTTACATAAAACACTGATAGATGAGCTGCATGTTGAACTATTTTTAATTACTTTGAGTTTTTTTTTGATATATTTGTATATATTTTTATAAATATTATAATTACACTCAAAACATTAGCCTGATAATTTTAATAATAATATATGTAATTATATCTAAGTATAGAAAGAAAGAGAAATAAGAATTGAGTGATGTCACTCAAATCCAAAATCTAGATTATTCTCATTGTTAGTATATAAGCCGTAGAAATTAACAATTAAAGACAATTATAAAGCTGAATGATAGGACGTACAGATCTATTAAATCTGCGGCTGGTCTGAATAGAAATGTTGGGATCAGTGACTTGGTAAATATAGATGGCTCATTGGTGTCTGAGGACATAGGAAAGGCGAATCTGCTGGCGGATCATTTCTGTGGCATACATCAATGTGGAAAGGTATCAGATATTGACCCTTTTACATAAACTGTGGCGAGCAGGATTTCCACTTTACATGACAGAACGTCTATGTTGGCATTTGGCGGGACTACTATTGCTGACGGCAACGGGATGCATAGCCATGGGCTAATTACAGCGGAAACTATTGGCAATATGTACTTTGAGGAGAAGGCCAAACAGGAAATCGACTGGTTTGGATGAAATTCCCGACTTGGTATTGAAAAGAACTCGCTGGGATACATGGAGATTTCTGGCAATATTGATGAACCATTGCATGAACTTAGGATACTTTCCGAGAACATGAAAGCGGGCACTTACAGTCCCTATATTGAAGCCCAGATCAGATCCAAGGTGGACCGACAACTACAGACCGATCTCTCTCCTATCGCCCTTTGGCAAACTACTAGAATTCTTTATACTTTCATGGATCAGGGACAGAATAACTGACCGTAATATTCTTCCAGACTGCCAATTTGGCTTTAAAAGAGGACACTCAACCTCGCACGCATTAATGGCCTTTTCGGACTATGTCTCAAGGGGACAGAATAGGAGATATCCTACAATTGCGGTGAACCTGGATTTCTCCAGGGCCTTTAATACTGCCTAGCAGAATAGCATTATTTTTAAAATAATGGACATGGGCTTTTAAAGTAGTCTATGCAAAATCATTTCCAATTTTCTATCTGATAGAACATTTCAAGTTAGAGTGCGTATCTCCCGATCCAGCGGGAGACGTGTAAGTGCTGGATGAAATATCTTGGAGTAATTTTCCATGAGAAGTTTGAATTCTATAGACATATTGACTAGATCCTGTAACCTGCTAAACTCGCATATTCCTCCCATCCCAGTATTCTGGAATATAGGAGGGGACTTGATAGGAAAACTAGGTTTTTTGTCTATCGCTAAATAATTCGGCCAATTATATCCTACACCTTCCCGGTCTGGTTGGGGATCTCCTCTGTACAGATGGAGAGGTTAAGAATCTGGGATAGGAGGATCCTAGTCGCTTGTCTATCACAGGCCATCTTGTAGGCCGATATATGGAGCAATAGGCTTTGATAGAATCAGTGCTCGTATCGTGTCTGAAATTTATCGGGAGAGCTCCTCTCCTGGAGAATAGACTCGTTGGACAGTACTTTCAAGTACCCCCCGGGGACACATATATATGATCTTTGAAGATAGCAACAACTTAGACCTCTGCAACTGGGGGAAAAAGGGAACCCAGACCTCTGAAGTCAGCAGGGGTACGACTGGAAACTCCACTTTATTTCCACGGCAATCAGTGACCCGCAGAGTTCCGTTATTTGTCTCTTTAGACACTTAACTGTTCTCTGGCTGATTATTGAGGTTGTCCCTTTATTGGAGTATCGTGGTGGTTGTGGTTTCGCGGCCCCATATCAGTCTATGGTTCTATGGTAGCCGGATTCATTTCACCTTTAATAACATCTACCTGGTGAAATGTTCCCAGATCCAGTGAGCATGCTAGACATGTGTTCTGGACAGGAGTTGGAAAGTCTCCAACTCTTAAGCAAGGAGTGATGATTTGCAGCCCTGCTCTGGAATCATCGAAGTTGCAAGTAGAAAGTTCTGTTGCATAGAATTATAGCTTCGGCTTCCTAGGACGAGCATGATGTTGCAAATTATGCTGTGGTTTGGTCCACCATCTGGTTAAGGCTTCATGGCCAGGCGCGGATGTAAATCTAATCACACACGCAGTGCTTTTAAGTGGCTAACAGTTTAGATAACATTCGGGTGTCAAAGTATGCATCCCCAGTAGACCTACTCACCTTACACGGAGCTGGCCTCCTTTACGAGAATGCACACCTCTTATATTATTATAGGAGAATTAACTCAATGAATATAGGTAACTCAGTGTATAATACCGCTCAATACGCCATAGGCCTAATAGATTATTAAGTTTCCACTGTATATACATTCTTCCTTTTCTTTTGTAAATAATCCCTCCATTATTTGAAGATTATTCTAAGATTTAGTATTAGGAACAAATGCCTCCTTTTTTAAATTTTTTAGGGAAAAAAGAGTAAGGAAAAATTTTTTTTTTTTTTGTTTTTTAACTCTCAAAATTATTTATTGTATCTTCTATAAAAAGAACTAACAATAAGTTTTAAAATCTTAAATTCTAAAAAAAAAAGTTACATTAGTCCCGACCATGTCAGAACTAACCTTTTGGGTAAAAAAAAAATTGACATTAAAAAAAAAACAAAACAAATGTTTCTAAGATGTGTCATCTGTAGCATTGAGGATTAAAGCTGCGGTATCCCTCTTTTTTAATCGGCTATGTCCACTATAATCCAAGATATTGCGAGCAAGGCGATTAGGATGGTCTTCGAGCTTCATCAAGTATTTGCCTGCGTATTTAATGATTTCTGTAGTCACCAGCGGTATGTCTAAGTCACAATGTATGTTTGAATTTCTGATGTACCATGGGGCGGAAGTTATCAAACGTAAAATTTTATTTTGCATACGTTGGATTCTATCCACGTTTGAAGCTGACGCAGTGCCCCAAAGTTGGATTCCATAAGACCATATTGGTTTCAGAATACTCTTGTAAATTAGAAGTTTACAATCTAGGCCAAGTCTCGAGTTCCTGCCAATGAGCCAGTGTAATTGTGTAAGCTTAAGTTTCATTTGTGTTAGCTTTGAGTCAATATGATGTTTCCATGTAAGGCGACGATCAAGATATATACCAAGATATCTCACATAATTATGGTGAGGAACAATGTAATTATTGATTCGAACGGGTGAACAATTATCTCTTCGCAGGGTGAAAGTCACATGAATGCACTTTTGAACGTTCACTTTAATTATCCATAATTTTAACCACAACTCCAACTGAGTTATATGTTGCTGAAGATTTATTGAGGCTTGATAGGAGTTTTCGTGCGAACTTAGACATGCTGTATCATCAGCAAACGTAGAAGTGTGGACAGTTTCACTTACAGGCATATCGCAGGTATATATCAAATATAAAACTGGTCCAAGAATGCTACCTTGTGGTACACCTGAGGAAATTGGTTTGGATACACTTACGAAGTCTCCTTCAACAACAGCAAATTTTCGTCCAATTATGTAGCTTTTCAGTAGGTTGCTCATGTTATAAGGCAAGTGAGCGGTCAGTTTTAGAAATAGACCTTCATGCCAAAATTTGTCAAAAGCCTGTGAAACATCAATAAAAATAGCTGAACAATACTTCTTCGCTTTAAAAGTCCTTCTTATCACCTGAACCAATCTATGGGTTTGCTCAATTGTGCTATGTCTACTTCTAAAACCAAATTGATGGTTTGGGATACACCCACTATCCCTTAGCATTGGAGACAATATATCCATAAGCAACTTTTCGAAAACCTTTGAAATAGTTGGTAATAGACTTATGGGCCTATATGACTCGGTTTTGGTTAGGTCTTTACCCGGTTTTGGAATCATTTTTACTTTAGAAATCTTCCAGTGGTCAGGATAGTATTCAAGCCGTAAAATGGCATTAAAAATGAATAGCATGATTCTGACTGCAATATTGGGGAGCTCCTTCAACATTTTGTTACTTATGCCGTCCATACCAGGAGCTTTTTTCGGATTTACTTCAGAAATTAGCTTTTGTACCTCACGCAACTTAAACTTTAAGGGTCGAGGGGGTAATCCAACTACGCTTGGCAAACTAACATCATCAGTACATATGTGTGGGGTGAATACATCTTTCAAGTAATCGGCAAATAAGTCAGCTTTTTCAGCGTCCCTTCTTGCCCAATCTCCACTGATATTACGTAGGGGTGGCTTGTACTCAACGGGTCTTTTAAGGTTTTTTGTAGCACGCCATAAAGAATAATTGGAGTTTGGTGTAGCATCGAGGCCCTCCAGATATTTCTCGAAAGATGCAGTTTTTTCATATGCTAGTAAGTCTCTAAGGAAAAATTTAGCTTAAATATCCTGTAAGCAGACATTCTGTGGAAATTTAAATAAAATAATACATGACAAGTCCTTGAAAATTACAATAGTATGTAAGGAAAAATTATCTAATCGAAATTAGTTTTAAGTGAACATGTAAATATTGAATTTGTGACAATAAATAAATAAAATTAAAGACAATTGAATTGACATCTCAATAAATAAAGACTTTTGAGCTCTAATTGAGGAGCTCTAGGACAATTCAATTAAACAAATAAATAAGAAGCCTTTTTTATTTTACAACATTACAACTGTTTTTGAAATTGGATATTTTTTTTTTTTTTTTTGTAAAAGAGAAGTAGCACTTCAGGCAACAATGCCTATTTAGTCAAGTACCGTGCTACATTCTTTAGGAAGGGGATAAAGAAGAGATAAACAGGTGGTGAAAGTAGAACGATAGTCGGAAATTAACTGTCGTATAAGACAGCACAGCGATCAGTGACTATGCCTTCATCGCTGAGCAGGCCCACCGACAGTCAATTTTTAAATTTGTAGTGGATTGTCCAGTCACCTGGACAATCCACATATTTCTACGGGAATCAGTACGCTCGCAGAGTTCACTATTTGTCTCTTGGGACAATTAGCTGTTCTCTGATTGGTTATTGAGGTTGGCCCCAATATGGAAGTATCGTGGTGGTTGTGGTTTCGAGACTCTCGTGAGAGTTTGTGGGTCGGATCATTCAAAATGAACACAATGAATGGTTCAGGTCTAGTGAGTATGAATGCCGTCGTGTTCTTAATTTTATATTAAGCTTCATGCGTTCTGGACCAGGAGTTGGAAAGTCTCCAACTCTTTAGCAAGGAGTGAAGGCTGCGGCCTACTTCGGGCTTTCAAAATTGCTACTAGGAGTGATCGGAGTATATACGTATTCGATGGCCTCCTAAGGCGTGAATGACGTTTGCAAATCATTCAAGTGGTTTGACCACCATCTGATTATGACTACCTGGTCGGTGCAGATGTAAATCAAATCACATCATCGCTATAGCTCGTAAAATAATTTAGCTGCAATATGATCAACTTCTTTATGTTTTAGTTAAAATATAGCAAAAGCCATTTTTAAACCTAAAGAAAATAATGCTAAAGTTAATGGACACCTTTTAGATATATCCTCATATTTAAAGTAAATTCAGATGAAACTACGTACCCTTTGAAGACTTTATTAAATCTCTTGTAGCCTTAAATCAAAATAAGAAATCAAAAATATTACAAACAGTTGGTCTCGTGTAGAAAGGCCGTAATTTGCATATTTTCTGAAATTGAATTTATTACTGAGGCCCATATATTTCACACAGTGCACTGAAAAAAGGCACATGCTTACTGTAAAAGACTAGGACATCGCGACATAGAATATTGTAATGTAGATATCTCTACGTTAGCTTGTTAAAAACATATATTTAAACAAAAAGAGATCTGAGAGATCAATATTTAAAAATTATGTTTTGCAGATAAATAAAAATTAGCAAAATAAAAAACGCGCGAAACGCTAATTAACGCTTTTCTTTTAGGCAGAAATATCATAACTAAATAAGAGAATGAACTTTGTGACTTAAACCGTAATGTTAACTCATTTTGTTTTATAAAATCGATAGCAAAGAAACAAAAAAAGAAGTAAAACTTCTAAATTGCTTTTATTTGGGTACGGTTTTCCGTCGACCCTCGTCAAATTTGGTTTGTGAACAAACCGGTTTCGGCTGTTTGCCATCTTCAGTGTTCTTTTCGTACGAAACCGGTTTGTTCACAAACCAAATTTGACGAGGGTCGACGGAAAACCGTACCCAAATAAAAGTAATTTTAACCCCGTCGGAAAATCCAAGCACATATCTTCTAAATTGCCCTGAAAAACTAAAGTGTCACAACTTTTCAACAATAACAAAAGATTTAAAATAAATCAAACAAACAAGTAGCCAACTTCACTATGTAACGCAATATCAATTTAGGTTTACATATTTTATATATTTTTTATGCACATGAAAATTGTTGGCAGATAGATGGCGCTTAGCCCGCTAATTAAACAATTGCAATATTTCAATTAGAGAGCGCATAAGTAGTGAAGTTGGTTCTTGAGCTTGTTAGATTTCTTAAAATTCCTTTGAAAGTATTTTAAAGTATTTTAAACTTTGACGTCGCTATACAATGTTACGTATGACGCGGAACGTAGTCTTAGGTTGGGCTGTTATTGCTAAGCCTTACCCTACGCATACATGTTAAGATAGATAGTAGGAAATTTCCATAGAAAGTAATTGATAAGTTAAGATAAAAAAGGTCGACTCAAATATAGTAAGCAAATTCAAGGTCGACCAATTCCAAGTAATTAGTTTCAGATAAAACACGTTTACAAGTTTAAGAAAAACAAAAATGTGTTTAAGATTAAGAAAAATTCTAGTATTTAAGAAAAAGAAATTTTAAATTGTAAGAGAGTCATAATTAAACAGTTCCATCACATAGTAATAAGTATTTCAGTGCTAAGATAAAAATTAAATAAAGAATACTTCAAGGTACGGCTAGTATCTTGAAGATATAATACAGCTGTATGCATAAAAACTTAAAGTAGGTTTAACTGCCGTTGTTAAGCACAATTTGCTAAAGTTGTATTCAAAAAACGCTTTTACCTTAAAATACCTTTGTTAACTTTAAAGTAGGAAAAACCTACGTTAAACCTTCAATAAACTGACAGTTCAATTTTATTATTGAAAGTTCAAAAACAAAACAAATTGTGTTTACAATAAACTGAGCCGTTTATTTTAAAAGTAGCATAAGTTACTTTGTTATTGTCATCTTTTTATTTTAAATTAGTTTATAAAACGTTCTAATTTTTAGCCATTTTAACTAGTCTGTATTAAGTTTTCTTTCTGAAACGGATTTTTCTAAAGATTGTGTTGAAATAAAATCGTTTTTCTCCATGTTGTGCACTGTGAAGGATTTTTTCGACAGGGGGCCTGAGAATAAAAAAATTACAAAATAATGCTAATTATGTGTAGTATATTAGATATCACTATAATATAGTTCAGTAAACTGCACTATTCTTTCGAACTAATAAAAATAACTCCAATAATCACAACAATACTTCCCACATACTTATTACATATTTCCATGCTCCGTAATTAATTTCCTAAGTACAGCGACTAACGCCATTTTCAAAATAAGCATTTTTGTTACACCGTTAATTATCAACACTCCTCTCAAGCAAATCTCAATACTTCTTAACTTATTAACATCATATTTATTAAAAATGAAAAAAAAACTGTTCAGTTGTGACGTATGCCACTTTCAATGTAAACGGCTCAATTGACAATTATACTTTGTTATTCCAAAATTTTTAAAAATTTTTATTAAAACAAATTGTAGTATACAAATAATAATAAAAACTATAACATAACATGCCATTCAATATAAAACATCTTAACCTCTTTATTTTATATTTTACAAGAATATAATTATAATTAATTATTTTAAACAAAAGTTTTATTGATGTACATATAATCAAAACAAAGCTCGTTCTCCGAATAATTATTTTTTTAATATGAACAAATTCTTTGTAAGTTCTTCTCGTAAGCCTTGCAAATTGACCTTTTTTGGGTGCTTTGCTTTTTATTAAAAAGATTGATAAAAAAACAAAAAAAAAGTATGTTGATTTTGCTGAAAACAATAAAAACATTTTTTATTGATCTAACTACCCGGATAAATATATTCATTTTATACATCGTTAACTACAACGTGACAACTGAAAATAGTGGCATTGCCAGAATCAAAATACTAATTTTACTAAAGCATACATTAGCTAAAGTACATTTTTTAACAAACGTCTGTTAGCCCTAAAGTGTTTGTTAACTAACGTGTACTTTAAAGCTCAAGTAAGCGTTTTTTATGCATACAGCCGATAATATTTTTAGAAAAACAAATAAGTGTTTTCATAACTTACATGTACATATGTATGCTTTGTGCTTATTTTAAACTCCACACATTACTTCAATTCAATAACATAAATTCTTTTTGCAACTGGTTACTTTAATTTTGTTGTCTTTAAAATTCTTTTTGTATTTCATATTGCTTTTTGATATAATACGTAAATACGCTTAGCATTAATTGCTAAGCTGTTGTTGCTGTACTAAGTATTTTCGACAATTAACTACTTAATTTGTTATTTATAATTAACACTCAAATTTCGAAAAACAAAAACATCCTCAGTGCCGCTTACTAAAAAATGTTTTCTCAACTCTTTAGAACTAAAAGTAAAACTGTGTATTTTATTGTATCTGCCGGATACGGTGGATGTCTTCAACAAAAATAAGAATTAAAACTTATGAAACAAAGAGCAAAAGTAAAGAGATAATGTTAAATTGAAATGACATGTTATATTTTAAGAGTATCAAATAAAATATGCCATGCAGTTTATTTAAAAATCTTCCCCAGCAGTTGTTACATTCTGTACGTATGTTAAAAATTTAACCATCTTCAATAAAAATGTGAACGGATCGATGTTCGTTTAGCTTAAAAATATAAAATAACTTTTTTTAATAGTTAATTATTAAGCACTAGGTCATTATTTAATAAAAGATTTTTAAAAAACTTTATTTTTTATTATTTTTTCAATATTTCACCAAACCATTAGTGAAAAAGACGAAAAAAAATTTTTTTTCAATTTTGATTAATTATTTATAAATTCTTCTTCTTTTTTGTTTATCCTGATGATGCCAACCAATGGTTTGGTGAAATATTGAAAAAATAATAAAAAATAAAGTTTTTTAAAAATCTTTTATTAAATAATGACCTAGTGCTTAATAAATAACTATTAAAAAATATTAGAAGGTCAAATAACTATAATTATTATAAATATGAAATAACTTACTTACGTTTGTTCTTGAGTAAACATTTTATACGGAATATCCTCTTGTTTTCTTAACTGATCCATTCACTCAATAGATTGAAATATACATCGATACAAGTTTTAAGTTGTTAAATAGACGAAAACTGTGTTATTTATCCTGTATCTTCGCCCATATATTGTTGATGCTCTTTTCCTTTTCTTTTCTCTCAGGCTTCACCTGAAAAAATGATTTTCTACAGAAAAACCAGCTGGTTCTTCCTGAATGAATTGAGTGAATCAACGGCGATTCGAATGTTCGGTCGGCTTCAATTTCTGTACCAGTTGAACCTTGTAAGGCTTCAAAGTCAAATCCTTACGCAAAATTCGCTATGTAATGGTTTTGGATTACCCTAATTGTTGAGGACGTCGACGAATTGAGAATTTTGATTTACTTTAACACTGTGATTCATGGCTGTAAGTAAGTGAAATGGCATAGCATGAATTTTGAGGCGTTGCTCCGGGAATTCAGAAAAAGTTCATATGGTTATTTATGATATACACAAATAATTGCAACAAAGAATATTTAATTAAAAGCACAAAACGCCAATGGGATCAAAAATTTCATTGTTTAAACGCACAGTAAAACTCGATGCTACTCTAAAAGTGAATTGAAGAATATGACATGTAAAAAATGTTGTGGTACAATTGTGGTCTAATTAAACTTTGTGTTATAACTGCAAAATACTTCTGCAACATTTTTACAACCTGTGAAATATATCTGAAAATTTTTTAGCACAGAAAAAAATGGTTAATATTGACAAAAATGATTTATTAAGTTTTAAGTGCATTTTACAAACTGTGTAGTTTTCTAAGAAATCTTATACACACAAGGCAACAACAACATGCTTATAAGAAATTCTACCAAATAAGCAAACAACAGAAAACAAAAACAACTAACACAGACCAAAGCAAAACACACAGCCAAGCAGATGCGTTAACTGAATGTTAAAGAAGAATACCCTTGTATGTGTCAAAACCGCTAAAATCCACTTGCTGGGCAAATGAATTAATTGAAGTTGAGTCATCAGTGAGTAAAGACAACAAAGTTACCATCGTGTTTATTTTGTGTGTGTATTGAAAGTAAATAAATCGTTTAACTTCAAAATTCGCAATGTAATGGTTTTGGATAACCCCAATTGTTGAGAACGCCGATGAATTGAGAATTTTGATTTACTTTAACACTGTGGCGCATTACTGTGATGTATTCAGTTAAACGACCCGGTCGAATACGCGTTGGTCGACTCAAATTTAACGATCCAAAATATAACGAATTTTACGATATGTAACTTTACCAGAACATCCATTTTCATAGTGGATTTTAATTGGAATTCATTGTAATAATTGCCAATGCATCTACAACGAATACGTCAAAATACGTCATGTTGTTGATGTTGTGACAATTGAAAAACAAATTTCTTGTTGAAAATCCCAAACTAACTAAACTTACCTAAATTAATCGTTCCGTGGGACATGTTTTACGTCAAGATAATGAATTCTGGAATCAACAAATTGTACGAACTTTCATTACATTCTTTATTCTCAGTGATTATTTTTTCCTGCTAGGAAAAGAATAAAGAGAGAGAACAAGTTCACTTTTATAAGTTTTGAGTAAATTTTTAATGAAGAGAATTAATGTGTTCGTATTAGCTTTTTTCGAATTTAGTTTTATTTTCGTCATTTAGCTTTAAATATTACATCCAGGTCTAAAATTTTTTGGTTTTTTCTATAATATCAATGTTGGCTATATAATATATATTGTTACGTTTATACCTTTTATAAACGTTTTGTTGTGAGTTCTTTATTGCAAAATAAATAACACCAGATTTTAGAGTTTTTAAATTAATTACAAGTTTTTTTACTTTAACTGCACACAAAGTTGACACTACAGAACAATTTTCTTAAGATGCACAAGAGGTTTATTTTTCAACTAACTAATTATCTACTCAGACGCTGCCTTTTATATTTGTCCATTAGAAGTCTAGAAAAACTAAGAATATTCTACTCTTTTTGTATCACATTTTGTTGTTGTTATGTTATTCATTCAAAGTATAGGTGTCTGTAGGTCTGTATGTATTTTTGTTTTTGTTTTTATGCTGATAAAGTTTCTTCGTGGAATTTATTTTAAGATAATTGTTATTGTGTTGTGTGCATACGTTTTCTTAGAAAGCTACGCAGTTAAACAGCATACCAAACTGTTGTTGTCTTGCGTATATAAAATTTCTACGCAGTCAGTAAACAGAAAGTTGTTGTTGTCTTGCGTGTATAAAGTTAAAGTTAAAAGTTAAGCATCCGTAACAATATATTTAAGTAAAATATTTTTTACAGTTATACTGAGTACTTGAAGTGGCATAATCATACATTTTCACCGCCTTTGTAAACGTTAAATCCCCAAAGAAGTGAATGGTACTTAGTAGCTTATACCAAACGTATTAAGATCTGTCAAAAACTTTTGTGAAATGACTAGAAGGGCATATTTACAAATACGGAAAAATTTTCACAAGTGGGGGGTTAATTTTATTTATGAAATAAATATAAATTTTTTATTAATATATATATATATAAAGTTTTATTGAAGGTTGCTTCGCTTTTTTCCTAGATTTGTTCTAGAAAAACCTAGAAAAAATACAACAGTTTTGCTGTCATTTTCTTAATTATTTTCGTTCTAATTTTGCTTCTAAACACCCTTTTGCAGATATTTTTGTAATACAGGTAACAGAATTATACCGCGATACTTTTATAACTGGGTTTTCAACTTTCAAATTTCCTATAACACGATACTCGTATAACGCGATTTTTAAGTATTATGTTAAAATAAATTTCTAAAAAACCAAAAAAGCTTCAGATTAAAGAATAATAGCAACTTTTAAAGCATATTACATACGCAAATCGTTCGAGCTAGTATTAGAGAAGATGGAATCGTCAAATATAACGGTCAAGGAAGTCTGGAAGCGGATTTAGTTTAAAATGTTGAAATTCTTGGCACGTCACTTAAAAAAGTTTGTCAATTAACACTGAGAGCTTGCTGGAAAGCACTATTGCTGGAAGTAGCAGTTCAGGAAACTGCTGCTAAGTAACGAATGAAAACAGAAACTTAGTGAGACTGGCGAACGTGATAAAAGGCGATGAATTTGACGAAATTACTAAAAGTGATATTCGAGATTTAGTTGCACGCGAAGAAACAAATGAAGCTTCTTTTATGGCAACGACAAAAATAAGCATTATCGATTGAAGATAGCTTTGACGATCTTTACAATATCAGAATTAAAAACTTTTCTTAAAAAAGTGTGACAGATTTTAAAAATCTGGTGAAGGAGTAGGAAGAATATGTTTTGAAATCGATCTTCTGAACGATAGAGCATACACTTTCAAACTTTAATAAAAGATTTTTTAAAGCCGCTGAAGTCGGCTTTAAAAAAAGGTTCAATCTGCTAGTGCATTAGACAGATAAGAATAATCAAACAAAAAAGTAATATCGGTTTCATAGGCACTATGTATGTATGAACTATGTTTACATATTTATCTAGAAAAAGGCACTCAAATTTAATTTGTGATGAATCCGGTAGTTGTTCATATTGTTTTCAAAAATTTTAAAAGAGCTTCTCATAACAGTTCTACCCTGGAAACTTGTATAGACTGCAATATGAACTTGGAAAAGGTATTGCTGTGCAGTATAATGATATTTATACCTCCATAAATTGCGTTTCTAATTCTTATACGTTAACAGAACTGGAGAACAAATGAGCTGGCAAAAGGTTTCATAAATTGGATTATACTGCTTTCAGCTTATTGTTTTTTAAAAAATTGCCAATTGCAAAGCAACGATTTATCATGCCACAGTGGAACTGAACTAAGCACATACGCGCGGGCAAATGATACTTGACTATTTGCGAAAAGATATAGAAAATGTCTAAATTATAATCGAAATGCATAACAACAGCAACAGCAAACAAATTATTACGTGGACAGATGGTTTGATAAACGACATTGAAATAGAAAAATGATTTAAAAAATTAAACGAAAAATGAGAACATATAATTTAGCTCACGTTATTAACAGAACACAACAATAATTTTAGAACATAATTAATTTAATTTATACACCATTTAAAAAAAATTCAAAAGCGCTTGCAGCGAGGCACGACTTTCCGTCAGATAATGCAATATTAGAAAGAATCAACTAAAATTCATTTGCTTTAGATATCAAATTTATACTAAAAATATTATTAATTTTTTTTCATAAATTTATTCGAATAATTGCGTTTCCAAAAGCTTTGAATCATGAAGACATTATACCAAATAAAATTACTAATAATTGTCCTGGAGAGCAAAGCGGCAGGAAAAATTTTCTAGACTGACGGCTGTACGTATAAAAAACGCTTACTTGAGCTTTAAAGTGCACGTTAGTCAACAAACACTTTAAGACTAACAGACGTTTGTTAAAAAATGGTATTCATAAACAGAACTTTAGCTAATGTATGCTTTAGTAAAATTAGTATTTTGATTCTGGCAATGCCACTATTTTCAGTTGTCACGTTGTAGTTAACGATGTATAAAAATTAATATATTTATCCGGGTATTAAGATCCATAAAAAATGTTTTTATTGTTTTCAGCAAAATCAACACATTTTTTTTTTGTTTTTTTATTATATTTTTTAATAAGAAGCAAAGCACCTAAAAAAGGTTAATTTGCAAGGCTTACGAAGAAGTTACAAAAATTTGTAAAAGTGTTTTATATTGAATGACGTGTTATATTTTAGTTTTTAATATTATTTGTATACTACAATTTGTTTTTAATAAACATTTCTAAACATTTTTGGAATAAAAAAGTAAAACTGTCAATTAAGCCGTTTACATTGAAAGTGGCATAAGTCACAACTGAACAGTTTTTTTCATTTTTAATAAATTTGAAATTAATAAGTTGAGAAGTATTGAGATTTGTTTGACAGGAGTATTGATAATTAACGGTATAACAAAAATGTTTATTTTGAAAGCATCGTAAGTCGCTGTACTCAGGAAATTAATTACAGAGCTTAGTATGAAAGAAATGGAAACATGTAATAAGTGTGTATGAACTATATTATAGTGATATCTACAACACATAATTAGCATTATTTTGTTATTTTTATTATTCTCAGGAAGTTGCTTCGTAGTGTATAAAATATCTAAGAATGTCACAGCTCAAAAGCATATTATTGAACATAGACTTATGTGAAGGACAAAATAGTAATAGTAGCCCTCTGTCGAAAAAATCCTTCATAGTGCACAACATGGAGAAAAAAGATTTTATTTTAACACAATCATTAGAAAAATCCGTTTCAGAAAGAAAACTAAATACAGATTAGTTGAAATGGCTAAAAATTAAAAAGGTATATAAACTAATTTAAAATAAAAAAAATGACAATAACAAAGTAACTTATGCCACTTTTAAAATAAACGGTTCAGTTTATTGTAAACACAATTAGTTTTGTTTTTGAACTTTCATAACTTTCATAAAATTGAACTGTCAATTTATTGAAGGTTTAACGTAGGTTTTTCCTACTTTAAAGTTAACAAAGGTATGTTAAGGTAAAAACGTTTTTTGAATACAACTTTAGGAAATTGTGCTTAACAACGGTAGTTAAACCTACTTTAAGTTTTTATGCATACGGCTGTGAATATTTAAATACGGCAGAAACTTAGAACTCGCATTAAGTTTTAAGCTAAAAGGGTTTCCAAGTAACTTTAGTTAAAACTTCTAACGATCCCTTCTTTATAAAAAAATGCGAACAGTTTTTTGTTTGAAAAACATTTTGAATGATTAACTTGCACGATGAAGATATATCTCGTTTCGGAGTAACGGTTTGTTTCTAAACGTTACTTTTTCTTTTTTCTTTCCTTTTCATTTCATTGCGATTCCCTATAAGTTATCGCGTCTGCTGTCCTAGCACACCTGATTGGTTGACGTTAATATTGTAGAATTCATAATCTAGATCTCTCAGTTTGTATCTTCTGTATCGCTATGTCCTTTCAAAGTAAAATATAGAAGGTGATATACAATTACTTTGCGAACGTCATTTTCATGGCCAATATTTCTAGATCACACTGGGGTCTTGCGCGATTGACGTAAGCCAGCTTCCCATCATACTGGGATCCACATTTACCATCCATAAAAAAAAAACTAGGTACTAAACTATACGATGGTGTACAGTTTATCAGACTCTATCCAAGCATTCATGTTTCAAATGCCCACTGGGGTTATGCTGCCGAAAACAAGCTTATTGAGTGTGAAATTTCTTTTGAAGTTATCAGAAACGGTCGACTGAGTTTTACCTCATACAGAATTCCTTTGTGTTCGACTTTTCCAGACCTCATCAACGTGGACTTCTGAAGCCCGAGTAGATTTTTTTAAACAATTCCGACCACCAAGTTTTCAAGTGAGTGTAATCAAATCATTATTTCTAAAAATTTACATACACATACTGCATGTGAAATTAAGATAACGGGTGTCCGCCGGGAAGGTATACTCTGTTTATTTATAAACTTTGATTAAATGAAAGAGAATGGATCTTATATTGATAAATGTTTTATTGAATGTCGGCAATTATGTATGGAATACAATATCAGATAAATGTCCGCCTCTGTTAACTTTACAATGGCGAGCCCTTTTGAGCACATTTTTCATTACATTCTCAAACATTTTATGCGATATTTAATTAATTTCATCACGAATATGTTACTTGAGTTGCTCAAGCTTCACCCCCCCGGGGGCACATTTATGGTCTTTATAGTACGTAACAGCTATCTAGATCTGTGCAACTGGGGGGAAAAGGGAGCCCAGTCTCCCCTAAAGACAAGCAGGAAGTCAACTGGAAGCTCTTCTTTATTTCCACGGGGATCAGTGAGCCGCAGAGTTCATTATTTGTCTCTTTAGACATTTAATAGTTCTCTGACTGAGGTTGGCCCCTATATGGGAGTATCGTGGTGGTTGTGGTTTCGCGGCCCCTTAACAATATAATGGTTATTATGGTGGCCAGGACCTTCTCACTGATAATGACACGCAAAGTGAATGATCCAGTCCAGTGAGCATGCTAGACATGTATTCTGGACAGGAGTAGAAAAGTCTCCAACTCTTTAGCAAGGTGGTATGGTTTGCAGCCCTGCCCTGGAATCATTAAAGTTGCAACTAGGTGGTTCTGTTGCTTAGAATTATGTCTTCGGCTTCCTAGGACGCCTGTATGACGTTCCAAATTATACAATCGTGGTTTGTCCACTATCTGATTAAGGCTACATAGCCAGGTGCGGATGTAAAACGAATCACACTATCTGCTCAAGCTTTTCTGGTTGGTTTTCATAAACCTTGCTTTTCAGAATATCCCCACAAAAAGGAGTCCGAAGTAATCTAATCAGGTGACCGTGGAGGCCAATGAACATCACCATTGAATAATTTGGGGGTTTCTTATTCTCCAGAACCGTTTATTCTGTTTATTCACATATCCATTCAAATGAAAATGTGACTCGTAATAGATTTTGATAAAATGTTTTAACGATTAAAACACTTTGGTTTATCGAATATTTTTCCATAATAAATTTGCCACGCGTCAAATATGAACTGTCAAGACTAATGTTTACCAAAATGGCGGCAAAACAAAGTAGTATATCTTTCAGGGGAACACCCTGTATTAACAAAAATATTATTTACGCTCTTTTTGTGAAGGATGAAACATGACTAACCAACAGCAATGTTTTTTTCATACAACGCAAATAAAGAATGAAGAACGAGTTAAATTCACCGTGCCGTAATATGGCTTTTCCTATAAATGCAATATAAAAGCAATATAAACACAGTACTCTAACAAAAAAAAAACCTTTTGTGTAGGTTTTCAATCAGCGCAACTTGCTGCGTATATAAAATAATAGTGTAAAGTAGGACTCAAGTTACACGATGAAAATTTTTAATAAAATTCGCTGCATGAAAAGTTTGTTTATGAGCAAGAGGTGTTGTGAAGGTGCCAAGTAAGTGAAATGGCATAGCATGAATTTTGAGGAGTTGCTCCTGGAATTCAGAAAAAGTTCATATGGTTATTTATGATATACACAAATAATTGCAACAAAGAATATTTAATTAAAAGCACAAAACGCCAATGGGATCAAAAATTTCATTGTTTAAACGCACAGTAAAACGCGATGCTACTCTAAAAGTGAATTGAAAAATATGACATTTAAAAAATGTTGTGGTACAATTGTGGTCTAATTAAACTTTGTAACAATTTACGAAAGATTTCTGGCATCATGTGTTATAACTGCAAAATACTTCTGCAACATTTTTACAACCTGTGAAATATGTCTGGAAATGTTTTTACCACAGAAAAAAATGTTTAATATTGTTACGAATATGATTTATTAAGTTTTAAGTGCATTTTACAAACTGTGTAGTTTTCTAAGAAATCTTATACACACAAGGCAACAACAACATACTTATAAGAAATTCTACCAAATAAGCAAACAACAGAAAACAAAAACAACTAACACAGACCAAAGCAAAACACACAGCCAAGCACATGCCTTAACTGAATGTTAATAACAACAACGAAATGGAGTATGTGCCAAAACCGCTAAAATCCACTTGCTGGGCAAATGAATTAATTGAAGCTGAGTCATCAGTGAGTAAAGACAACAAAGTTACCATCGTGTTTATTTTGTGTGTGTATTGAAAGTAAATAAATCATTTAACTTCATTTAAAACTCTAAAATACCGTCGTGTTATTTTTATGCAATAAAAGAATTCAAAATAGCAAAACGATAATTAGAAGAAATAAACGTAACAATATGTAATATACAGAGATTTTTGTTAATTTCATTTATCTAGCCAGAAGATTCTACTCATGCAAAGCAAATTTTGTTTATTAGTAATATAATTTTCGACATGGTTAAGGCAATATTATAATATATGCTTTTACTTATATGGGCTCAATTATAAACCAACACCGAAATATTTCAGAGAAATAGTGCGTATTGAAATTTACTTTTTTGACGCTATCGGCATATGGGCAATTTTTAATATGAGAACCACGTCTGCAAAAAATAAACACTCTTTTTAAAATGAGTTACAGAGAAAAGCATGCCTAGATTTTATTATGTGGAAGTATTTAAAGCTTATAGCAAATTAATTATGTAACCACTAATTTTACGTATTTGCAACATTTCAAGTGCATGTTTAAAAAACAAGAAGCTAGATTTATGCGAAAGGATAAAAGGTGGACTTCGAACAGTGGAAAATTTTTATTTGCCTTAATTGGCGGAGCTATAAATGAATCATTCCTTTTTGATTTCAAGTCATTATAAATGATCTAAATTTAGGCAGAAATGAATTTTAATTCGTTTCCAATTTAAAGGAATTTTCAATTCAAATGAATCTGTAAAATGAATTATAATTTGCTTGGAATTCAAATGAAATCGTTTGAATTGAATTTATTTTAAATTCATTCAAATGAATTAAAACAATGAATTGCAATTCGACTGAACTAAATAAAAATTAATTGTAATGAATTAAATTTAAGGACAAATCTAGGGGGAACGAAAATTGGAAATATTTCCTACTGACAATTTGACTATATCATGGGAATTTCAAATCTAAGAATTTTTTGTATTTGAACTATACTAAGTGATATACAAAACTATGCTATCGTAAAAAATAATTAAATTACAAAACGATTGCTGCAGATTAAGTCACAAAATCAATTCAAATTTGAGTTATTTCAATTCAAATGAGAAGGTAATGAATTGCTAATTATTTAATTATTTCTAATTCATTTAAATTAAATCAAAACCAATTTAAATGAATTGAAAATCAATTTTAATTCAAACAAATATTTTGGCATAATCCTTGATCGTAGGCTTACATGGAAACACTACATCGACACAAAGCTAATCCAAATGAAAATCAAGTTATCGCAAATATACTGGCTAATTGGCAGGAACTCAACTCTTAGTCTGGACTGTAAACTTCTATTGTACAAGTCGATTCTGAAACCAATATGGTGCTATGGAATTAAACTATGGGGCACTGCTTTAGCTTCAAATGTGGAAAAAATTCAACGCCGACAGAACAAAATACTCCGATTAATTACATTAGCTCCATGGTACATGCGAAATTTAATTATACATCGTGATTTGTATATTCCACTCGTGACTGCTGAAATTGCTCAATACGCAGGCAAATATTTAACTAAGCTCGAGTGCCACCCGAATCCCCTTGCGCGGAACATTTTGACTTTTAAAGGTCATATCCGATTAAAAAGGAGAGACACAGGGGCATTGGTCAATAACCCTCCTAATGGAAATGGAATCTCTTGAATTTAGTTTTTATTTTTTTTTTTATATTTATTTTTGATTGTGAGAATTTGTTAAGATTATCTTATTGCTGTCACTAGAATTATGTCTGACACTGGTCGGGCCTAAGATTTGAAAAATTGTTAATAATTCATATATATGAAGATACAATAAATAATTTATGAAGAAAAAAAAAAAAACAAATTTTAACATATTCAATTGAATTGGAAATCTCTCTACAAATTCATTTGAACTGGAACCGAATCGCAATTCATTTGACAAATTCATTTAAATTCAGTTATCATTTTTAACAAATTCATCTGAATTGACTTAAATTTAATTTAATTAATTTTTTTTGTATGAAAGGAGTTAATGTAAAATTTTCTGATTCAATTCATGAATGATTTGCGCATGAATTAAAAAATTAGTGATTCTTTTACAGATCTGCTTACTAATCTGGTTTTTGTATTTATGTTCCAAAATTAGAGTTTAACGTATACTATCTAGATATACTGTCTACTAGAATAGAAAAATTCATAAATACGATACGAAATTTTAAAGTATTGTTACGGATGCCTCTTGTTTAAGTTTTAACAGAAAATAATTAATTAACAAAGTAAACGAAATAACTGGGTATGCTGTTTACTAACTACATAGTTTTCTCAGAAAACTTATACACGCAAGACAACAACAACTATCTAAAAATAAATTCCAGGCAGAAACTTTTGCAGCATAAAAACAAAATCTAAAATACACACAGACCAATAGGTTCCTCTACTTTGAATGAATAACATAAAAACAACAAAATGTAATGCAAAGGTAAGAGAAAATTCTTTATTTTTTTAGAACTCTAGCGGACAAATATAAAAGACAGTGTCTGAGTGGTTAGTTAGTTAGTTAGTTAGTTTGTGACGACCAAAAGTCAGGCAGTCTTGTTTTTGGACCACATAAGATAATCAATTAAACTGTATACATTCATCACATTTCTTAATTTTTATTGTTTAATGAATTTCATAACTTTATTAAATATGAAATAATCTTTTAACGGTCTTTTTAAATAATTTAACGATTTTATTTTTTTCGATATTTCGCTTTCCTGTGAAAAGCTTCTTCAGGAAATTATTTTTTATATTTAACAAAAACAAAAAATTATAACAATTTGAAAATAAAAAATTTTTGAAAACTTTTGACAAAACATATAAAATAATTTTCTTCATACATACAAACATACAAAAATTAAAATTTCAAATATTTAAACATACAAAAACTAACAAACGGAAATTAAATAACAAATTTTTCTTATGAAATAATTATAACAAATTATGTGTCTTTTGTATTAAGTACCTATAATTCTGTGCTAAATTGTCCGTGTCTGTTTTGAAATTTATTCTCCTTACATTTGGTACATTAACAATTTCTAACATTTCTAACATATAACGTCTCTTGTAGTTTTTTTCTATATCTAATACTGATGTTTCATCAAACTTTAGATAATGATTATATTTCTTACAATGTGAAGATAAGGATGTCTTCTGTGTTGAAATATTCCTATATTTCTGGTCACATCTATGACCAGCTAATCTTGTTTTAAGTTTATTCTTTGTTGTCCCAATATAAACTTTGTCACAGTTCACCTGGTCATTTCCTCCACATGGTATCCTGTATACTACATCAGATATTTCCATTTTCCCTATTTTATCCTTCATACTGCTAAATAATTTACTTAATGTGTTATATGTTTTGTGTGCAATTATATATCTATCTGTGTCATATATTTTAGACTTTCTTAATCTTTCTGATATTCCAGGAATATAAGTTAATGATTTATAATTTCTTGGTTCTGCCGTAGTATTTCCTAAATTATGCCTATAACTACCATATTGTCTAATTAACCTGTTAGTTAATTCTACTGGAAAATCATTGTCATTAAGTATATCTCTTATTGTATCCCTATTCTTCAAATGAAATTCTCTATCACTTATAGTCAATATTCTGTCTATCATATTTTTCGCTGTGTTTATTATGATTTTTAGCTTTAAGTATTATAGAGGAAAAATGGCAGATTATAGAACAAAATACGAATATTGAGAAGGAATTATTTTTACGTATTCTTAAGTTTTGCTGAAAAACGAATTTTCCCTGTAATGCGTAGTGCGATTCACTGGACAATCAACCACAAAAGGATGTGCTCTCATCGAAAATCGAGTTAAACGTGAAAACGTGTGAGTATCAGGGACAAGTTCCCTAATTTCATTAGAGCACTTACCATTGTAGTAACGATAGAACAGTGAAATGCACCCCACATTGCGTCGATGCTCTAGAGAATCAATAGAGTTGGATACCCTACTGTCAGCAATGAGCCTCTTGGCCCTCTCCTGTTCGCGGTCGAGTAACCCTAAAATAGACTTTGGAGCGCCGGCCCATACATGAGAGTTGTATTCCATTTTCGGACGGATGTAGGTGGTATAGATAGTACGGAGATCAGATGGGGTGAAGTATCTTCTACACCGCTTTAGAAAACCGAGGCACTTGAAAGCTTCTTTAGAAACCTGAAAAATGTGTTTAGTCCAACGAACATCACACTGATTTTTCATACCAAGAACATCAAGAGCTTCCGATTCCGTAATACCTATATCACCCATAGTAACAGATGCAGCACCACTGCCAAACAAAGATCTATGCGTAAGCATGCAACATTGTGTCTTACGAGCATTGAATTCTACTCTATTCGCACGACCCCATTCCAAGATTGTCGCAAGATCGTGATTAAGCGTATCATTCATGTTTTGCCTTTTGGAAGTAACATCCAAATGGCCTGGTCTATTACCAAATGAATATGAGTGACAAATGGCGCTGTCATCTGCAAAAGAATATATAGGGTTGAAAGTTCGACAAAGAAGGTCATTTAGAAAGATAAGGAATAGGGTAGGAGAAAGAACGGAGCCTTGCGGTACCCCTGAATTCATCATGAACTCGTCTGATGAAATCCCATCTATAACAACTCGTATAGTGCGATTTCTGAGAAAACTCGATATAAATCTGGAAAAATTATCACCGACACCAAAAGCAACAAGTTTTGACAGAAGTGCATCATGCCACACTCTATCAAATGCTTTGGAAATATCTAGAGCCACCAACTTGCTTTCTCCAAAATGATGTATGGAGTTACACCATTGTTCCGACAAGAATGCCAACAAGTCACCCGTAGAGCGCCCCCTACGAAAACCATATTGTCGGTCACTAAGCAAGTTGTTGGACTCCAGGTATCTCACTAGATGGAAATTAATCATACTTTCAAATACTTTAGAAAGTGTAGAACAAATTGCGATTGGGCGGTAATTTTCAGGGTTATTAGCCTCCCCCTTTTTGGGGATCGGCGTTACATTAGCAACTTTCCAGCACTTCGGAAATTCTCCGACATGGTACAATGTGCTGAAAAGGGCTGCTAATGGACGCGATAGCGTCGACGAGCACTGCTTCAAGACCAGTGCTGGTATCCCATCAGGCCCAGGAGACTTGTTTATGTTGAGATCTGTAAGAACCCTTTTAACCGCTCGAGCTCGAAAAAATATCCTCGGCATAGTAACTGATACTCTGTCGAGATCTGGCGGTGGTTGACTGCTTTCCGGCAAAAAAGAATTATTTGCAAATATACCAGCTAAAAGGTTAGCTTTATCAACCGGGTCAGTGAATATTTGATCATTTTTAAAAAGAGTCGGAATTGAAGAACTAGCATTATCGCGTACTCTTATAACAAATGACCAAAAGTTCTTACTACCCCTAGAAGTAGCAAGAACTTTAGAACGAAGGCGCTCATCGTACAGATGCTTTTCGCGCCTTAGTACTTTGGCACACGAAGATCTCTCCCTTTTGCGTAGCAAATCAGTATCCGCGGTTTTGTTTCTACGCCAGATATTGAATGCTTCCTCTCTTGATCTGACTGCATTTTTGCACGTCTGATTAAACCAAGACTTTGATCTGGTTTTAATCGAAATTGTTTTGGATGGAATAAAGGTTTTCATTCCAAACAAAATTATGTTTACAACCATTTCCGCCATGGCATTGACATTATTATCCAAGAAACATAGTTTCCAATTAAATTGCCTAAAAAATTCGTTAAGCTCAGCCCAACGAGCCTTCTCATAAATATATTTCAGACGTTTGGTAGCTGATTTCGAAACATCGTGAAGCTTCGAATATGAAAAGGAGGCGGAGATGGTGCAGTGATCGGAGTTGCCGAGAGGTGCACAAACATTAACCTCATACTTTTGGGGGTGTGAAGTTAGAAAAAGGTCGAGTGTATTGCTATGGTGTTAAATATAAAAAATAATTTCCTGAAGAAGCTTTCCACAGGAAAGCGAAATATCGAAAAAAATAAAATCGTTAAATTATTTAAAAAGACCGTTAAAAGATTATTTCATATTTAATAAAATTTAAAAAAAGGTCGAATAAAAATAAAAGTAATGAATTTCATAACTTTTTGAAAAGAGAACATTGTTATTAAATGAATTCCATTATACACTATTCATATTTTATAATTACATTTATTATTTGTTTAATGGAATATTTAAATTATAATGTTATTAATTTTAAGACAAAGAATAGCCGTTAAGAAGCGCCATCTATTGATATGAAGATAAATCCGAAAGAAAAGCATACCATTAAACACAACCCTAAACAGTCGCAAGCAGCTGTCGTTTCGTGGTATGGGTGTGCATGTGTGCCTGGCAAAGACGTATAAAAGCGGTATACTTGAGTATTTTAGAAGAGTGATCCACGGGCAAGCAACCGGGCAAGACTTCTTTTAAGTAAGTTAGGATTTTATTCAACTTAATTAAAATAGTCTTAAGAGTGAACTTTAATAAAAATTATTAATAAAAAGGAAAAACAAAAGTGTCACTCGTGTTATTGGAAACAAAAACAATTTTATGTAATGAACCCTGGACGTCGCGAGCTCTATCCCAGCGTACCGCGAAAACGTGCCGTTACAAGTTAAAACATAAACCTCGTGAAGTAAAGACTTGCATCTTTAATAAATTGTTTTGTAGTGCCAATGGACAAATCCTACTTTGTGTAAATAAACTTATAATTAATTTGGAAACTCTAAAATGTGGTGTTATTTATTTTGCAATATAGAACTCAGTAACAACAAAAGGTTTATAAAAGGTATAAACGTAAAAGTATTTTAAAGCCATCCAAGACCTCTTTTTATTTGAAATTCACGAAAAATTATGTTGTTTTAAATATTAAAAAAGAAATTACATCTGTCTAAAATTGTAGAATTTCGCAATATTTTGTACCTCATAGTCACTCCCGTTTTATATTATGTGCGACATATCGCTTTTTAGCTCGACATTTAGGAATGTGCTTACCTTCCTTTCAAATGTAGTTTTGAACATAATTTTCGTATTATTGCAAAGTTGCTGCTCGCTAGAATAAACATTTTGAAACTTTTTGTTAATTAAATGCATAACGAATGAAATAAAATAACGTGTTTAATTAACTAAATTAATTGTATTTTGCTTGTTATCTGAAATCCTTAATCTCTCTAACATGAACAAAGGAAATAAACAATAGATTTTAAAATTATAATTGTTTAAAAAGATTGTTAGTCGATAACGCTACTTTAGCTTATAATTTAGAATTATGTTTGCAGTTTAGCATTATGGCTGTATTGATATTAACTTGTTTAGTTTTGAAAAAAATATGCGAATATAAAATTTTGTACGTTACCTAAAAGCGTTTGCAATTATATTTTATAGATAAAGTCTCTTTATTTTAGTTTTATATTTATTAGCCTGCAAATAAGCACATAAATTATTTTAGGTTTAAAAAATTAAACACAAAGATAAGACAGGGAAGACCACAATTGCTTCACAATTAACGCAAAGCGTTTAAGAGAAGCAAAACCACATTTTTAAACTTTTATACTTAAAAAATTTCTTTCACCTCTAGTTCGAAGGGGAAGAAAATAAAGCGTGTTTTTAAAAAAGATAACCCTCACATAAAATAAAAATATTGTTATCAGATAGATATGTGGGGAACTACAAAACTTTGTCTTCAAATATGTTAGGAATTGATTTTACATCATTTACAGAGCAAATTAAATATGTCAAATAAAGCAAGAAAATTTAAAAAATAAGTGAAAGGAAATTTTTTTTCTTTCTTTTGTTATTGATTGATTTATCTTTAAAATATGAAATAACAAGAAGTTGTCAAATCTTAAATCTAGAGCTAATCATTAAGCCCGACCAATGTCAGACATACACCTAGTGGCAGAAAATGAATGATGCTCAAGACGCTTCATATGTAGCATTGCCAACTAGATCCTTAGTGTCCCTCTTTTTCAGGCGAATGTGACCACTAAAGTTTAATATATTGCGAGCAAGTAGATTAGGATGGGTTTCGAGTTTTGTTAGGTATTTTCTTGCGTATTTAGCTATTTCAGCAGTCACTAGTGGCATGTTTAAGTCCCGATGGATGTTAGAATTTTTGACTTACCATGGAGCTGATGTTACTAGGCGCAAAATTGTGTTCTGTCTACGTTGGATCTTTTCCACATTAGAAGCTGATGCAGTGCCCCATATCTGAATTCCATAGCACCATATTGGATTCAAAAGAGACTTGTACAATAATAGTTTGCAATCCAGACTCAGGGTAGAATTTCTACCAATGAGCCGATGTATCTGAGCCAATTTTAGCTTCATCTGAGTTAGCTTCGCTTCAAGTGATTCTTCCACGTAAGTCGTCTATCAAGATGAATACCAAGGTATTTCACATGCGAATGTTCCGGAACAATTTCGTTATTAATTCGAATGAGGGAACAAGTATCCCTTCGCAGTGTGAACGTTATATGAACACACTTTTGTTCGTTCACCTTTATTCTCCATAATTTCAACCATGAAGTTTCCTTCTGTAACCGTAAACTTCCGGCCAATAATGGAACTTTCCAAAAGCTTCAGAATGTTGAATGGCAGATATGTTTGCAGTCCTTCATACCACACTTTGTCAAAAGCCTGAGAGCTTTTGACAAAGTGCGAATCTACGGAGATGTAAATAGAACATCAGCTTCAATTCCTGTAGAAGCTGAACCTCGTAAGGCTTTAAAGTCCAATCCTAATGCAAAATTCGCTATGTGCTTTTGGATAACCCCAATTGTTGGGAACGTCGAGGAATTGACACTCTGGCTCACGGCTGCGATGTTTTCAGATGAATGACCGGTCAAACATTTTATATCCAGCCTGTCGCCTTAAATTTAGTGACCAAATTCTTAAAAGCGGTCTCAGAAGAACGATTATGTTCTTCGAAAAAATCAGAAATTATACGAAATGTAACTTTAACAGAACCACTTTTTTCACAGTGGATTTTAATTATTTTAATGCGATTTCCGTGTAAATTGAATTCATTGTAACAATTGCCAATGTATTTACTACGAATACGTCCACAAAACTATCATGTCAAAACTATCATGTTGTTGGTGTAGCCACAATTTGAAAACATACTTCTTGTCGAAAACCTTAATATAATCTTTGGCAAAATAATGATGGCCGGCCAGGCGAGATTAAAAGGAGCTGTCGTCTTAAATAAAGCAAACAACTAATTCGTCTAAAATTGGAGTAAGGATACGTAAGCCTGACATATATCTTGGAGGTGTTTAATTAAATTAAACAAACATTTTATATTTGAGAAAAATTTTTACGTAACGTAAATATTTATAATGAACAACGTTAATGATTTTTTAATTTCGGTACAAGAATACTTTAAGAAAAGATTAAAATTAAAGCAATGGAGAAGACGATTCTCTCCTTTAGCAATCCAAAATGTAACCTAATAATTAAATATTTAATGTTGTTTTGTTTTTTATTAACCAATTAAAACGTTTTTATTAACCTATTAAACGTGACCTTAAGAACCTCTTCTTCAATTAGAAAAGCCTTCGAAACAATAATAGCCACAAAAACCACACTTAAATTTATTTGCAGATTTACATGTTTAATTGAAGCTTAACGCAGGTAGACAACTTTTTTCCGAGACTAGTGTGACAAAAGTAGATAATACCGTTTGAAGGCACAGAAAAAGTGTTCGCACTTAAAAACAAGAGCAAAGATATTTTGCAAAATGTGGAAAGTTTAATCTTGAAGATCGCATCATGCCATGGTACTCATGACGACAACCCATATTCTGGATTGTGCGCGCATAATAAACGAGTAGAAGGCTCGATAGAGGGGACTATTAGATGAACAGTTTAATTGACTTGCTTAAGTTTTAAGAGAAAATAATTATTCAATAACGTGAACTACTGGGTATGCTGTTTACTAACTGCGTGACTTGCTAAAAAAACTTATGGTACAACAACAAAAAATTTTCTAGTTACAAACTGCGTAGAAATTTTATACACGTAAACAACAACAATTTGATATGCTGTTTACTAACTGCCTGGCATGCAAGACAACAAATTTCTGTTTACTAACTGTGTAGAAATTTTATACGCGCAAGACAACAACAAACATGTATGCTGTTTACCATCTGCGTAGATTTCTACGAAAACTAATCTACATAAAACGACAACAACTATCTTTAAATAAATTCCAAGAAAAAACTTTGTCACCATAAAAACAAAAACAAAAATACACACAGACATACAGGCGCCTATACATTGAATTAACAATATACAACAACAAAATGTAATACAAAGGAAGTAGAAATTTTCTAGACTTTTAATGGACAAATATAAAAGAACATCATTTGAGTGGATAGTTAGTCAGTGTAAAATTAAATCTCGTAAAGTGAAGACGTGCATCCTAAGTAAATTGTTCTGTAGTGTCAACTTTGTGTGTAGTTAAAGTAAATAAATTTGTTATTAATTAAAAAAACTCTAAAAACTGGTGTTATTTATTTTACAATAAAGAACTCACAACAAAACCTTTATAAAAGGTATAAACGTAACAGTATATTATTATACTTTAATTTATTAGTATAAAAAATAGTAGATATTACAAAATTCAAGTTGTTCAATTAGTCACAACTAGGACACGGATCCCAAACATGAATTAATTACATCTGCGTACAATAGCAATCTTTTATCAATTTAAAAAAATCAATGTTGTTAATAAAATTTTGATATTATGCGGAGTTTCTATATAGCGAAAACTTATTTTTCGTTACATTTCAGGTTTTGAAAAGTTTCTGTTTTATTGGATTTTTGTTAAAATATATATTTTTTAATACAATTTTACGTTGAATATGTACAAAAGTTTTCAGGTTGATTAGACTTCTTTACTTGAGTACATAACAATATCTATGACAGTATATTCTAATATACATAAAAAATTGTTTGTTAGTTATCTTATGTCCTTGATAATTGTGAGATTATCTTTCTAAAAGTGAATAATTTAGAAATAAAAACGAAATGGAAAATAATGAAAACTGTTAAATTAAAAAAAACATTTATTTTGTGGTTCTAATTTTTCTTAAGATTCCAATAACCAATAATGTGAATTTATAGTAACAATTAAAAGTTGAATTCCCTGCAGTAAAATAAATTTAATATTAATATTTTTTAGTGCAAAAAATTTAAAGAAGAAATTATATTCGTTATCAAGTGGTTTTTAGATAAAAGAGTAACAAGGTTTTTTGGATTTCATTTATTATATTTTCACCGTCTTTATCTTTCTTTTCGAACAAAGAGTTTGTAAAGTTTTGTTTAGTGCACATTTATATGTACGTACCAGAGCTGTAAATGAATCATTAATTGTTGAGTTAATTTGCAAATCAAATTAGCAAATTAATTAATTCTTTTCACACGAAAAAATTAATTGAATGAAATTTGAGCCAATACAATTGAATTGCGATATGTGCTTAGATTTTCCGACGGGGCTAAAATTACTTTTATTTGGGTACGGTTTTCCGTCGACCCTCGTCAAATTTGGTTTGTGAACAAACCGGTTTCGGCTGTTTGCCATCTTTAGTATTTTTTTCGTACTCCGAGTATAATAATAAATAATAATAAAAATTAATTGAATTTGTTAAAAATGAATTTCTGAAATGAATTGAAATTTGTTTCTAAATCAAATGAATTTGTAGAACGAATTGCAATTCGTTTCCATTTCAAAGAATTTGTTAAAGTGAATTGCAATTCATCTCCAATTCATTATTTAAAATAATCAGCAATTTATTAGCAACTCATTTGAATTAAATTGATTAAAATTTAAACTGATTTTTAAGTAAATCTGCACTGTAGTTTTGTTATTCAATTAATTTTTTTATGTTAAAAGCAGAAAGCATTGTCACTTTTTGTATATCACCTAGAATAGCCCAAAGACACTCTTTTAATAAATTAGCGATATATATGTCCAGCATATTTATGAAATACGTGATGTTTGTTTATTTTCGTGAAAGATGGTTTTATTTTGTTGTAAATCAATATTACAAAAATATTCGCAAAAAAATTTTTTTATTGTGTGATCGTGGTTTACAAAATTTCAAAACTTATTAATTGCTTCTTGAATATTGTTACGTTTATACCTTTTAAAAGCGTTTTGCTGCAAGTTCTTTTTAATTGCAAAATAAATACCAACCAATTTTAGAGTTTTTAAATTAATTTTAAGTTTATTAATTCTTTCAACTAACTAACTATCCGCTCAGAAGCTGCCTTTTATATTTGTCCACTAGAAGTCTAGAAAAATTAAAAATCTGCTACTCCCTTTGCATCACATTTTGTTGTTGTATGTTGCCCATTCAATGTATAGGCGCCGGTATGACTGTGAGTATTTTTGGTTTTGTTTTATACTGATAAAGTTTCTTCCTGGAATTTATTTTAAGATTGTTGTTGTTGTCTTGCGTGCAAAAGTTTTCTTAGCAAGCCACGCAGTTAGTAAACAGCATACCCAGTAGTTTACTTTATTGCTTAATTATTTTCTTTTAAAACTGAAGAAAGACGCATCCGTAACAATATTAAATGTGTTTTATCCTTCATCATATTTCAAAATAAATATCCGTTCTTTTTGAGTAAACAAACTCCAAACATCATGTTTTCTTTGATCAAGTGCGGGTTCAGGACAAATTCTTACCAATTTTCATACATGGGAGGAGAATTATCCTTTTTTTATTTCCCCTAGATTTCTCTTGAATTTAATTGATTGCAACTCATTTTTATTTCATTTGATGAATGATGAATGAATTCAAAATTAATTTAATTGAAATACATTACAATAACTTTTTAAATTCATTTGAATTGGAAACGAATTGCAATTCATTTAACAGATTCATTTGAATTGAAAACGAATTCCAACTCTTTCTAGAAATTCATTTGAATTGAAAATCAATTGAAAGTAGTTTCTGCCTTATTTGTTTGACTTGGTTCAAATTTCATTTAATTCTTTTTCATTGTGAAAAGTATTAACTCAAAATTTAACTAATTCGTAGCGAATTAAAATCAAGAAGAATGATTCATTTACAGCTCTGGTACATATATATGTATAATAAATAAAGGTTTAAAACATTTCTGAAACTTTATTATGTCATTTCAGCATAATACATGGTGTTTTTTTTTATAAAGGTAAAGGCCAACTTTAAGTTGGCAACACTATTATCACTGGCGACCAACTCTCAAGTGGTTTATGGTTATTTCAAATTTTTATTTAAACATGGATAGACTGACGTCTGAACAACGCTTCCAGATTGTTGAAAGCAAGATTTTAATTAGAGAATTTTATTTAACGATGAAACTTACTTTATTTTAATAGATACATCAGGTGATGATATTACTCAAGTGTATGTTGAAATGCCATTGTATAAAAAAAAAGTGAATTTTTGGTGTGCTTTATGGGCTAGAGCAGTGAACATTCAGAGAGAGGGTCATTCATTAAAAAATTATGAGGTTGCTGTTCAATTAAAAGTTCGGTTTAAGCTATATAATTATTAGTTATATTACGTAATATTTGAAAACAACATAAAAATTGTATAAGATACGGTTTATTATGACTTTAATATTTTCCAGATGTATGGGAAGCATGGATCTGTTTCTGACTTGACATAATTTCCTCAAAATCTGGTTCCAGCTGGGAGGATGCGACTTTTAATAAATTAAATAGACTCTCGTCTGACAATCGGTTTCTTATTGAATTTTTTCTGCATTTCATTACTGAAAAGGCCTGTTCACATAAATATGAGGAAGAAAACATTGCCATAATTTTCTGCGCATGATTAATTAGCTTTGGAAATTCATCTTCTGGTAAGGATCTATAGAAATTAAGCTTATCTGTATTTAAAAATAGCTGTTTTAAATTATTATTACATTGCAATTCTATAATTTCCAATTGTAGATCAGATGGAACATTCTCAGGATTAACATTAAAAGGCATTGAAAAAATATCTAAACATGGTTGGATTTTTTTAAAGTCAGCAAATCTGGCCTCAAATTCTGAATACAGTTTTAATAAAGTTTGTGAAAAGACTTTTAACTTCTCTTCACTCACAGGCCTCAAAGAATTAAGTCTTGGAAAATGAGTCATATTATTTTTTCCCACACATTTAGAATATATAAACAATTGAGTTTTAAAAGTCCTCAAACTGCCCCAAGTTTCATCTATAAATTGATTTGTTCCCTGTAACTTCTTGTTCAGTTTATTATAGTGCTCGAGTATATCCGTGAAAAAAGCAAACTTGATGCACCAATTTTTATCCTTCAATATTTCCCACTCATCCCCAATTACAGTTTTGGTTTTTAGAAAAAATTTTATTTCTTCGAGAAGACTCCAAACTCTCCAGAAGGCATGCCCACAACTCAGCCACCTGATCTTTGTGTAATAAAGTACATCTGAAAATTCTGCATCAACTTCCGATAAAAACTCTTGAAATTGTCGATGTAACAAACCACGGGCTCGAATGGTATTAATTAATTTTAAAATTATATTAAGTACGTGGTTAATATCCAAGGCAGCCTTGCACAGAACATCTTGGTGGATTATACAATGTAAAAAAATTGTTTCGCTTTCAGGATTCTTCGCTTTCAGGATTCCTGCAAACCCCGTATTTTTTCCCACCATGTTAGGTGCTCCATCAGTTGTTAAATTAATTTATTGGGAAATTGGGGCATTAAGAGATTCCATTCCCTCCCTAAATTCATCATAAATTATTTTTCCTGTCGTCTTTCCTTTCAAAGATCTCAAACAAGCAAGTTCTTCGGTTATTACAAAGTTTTCATCGACTCCTCTGATAAAAATGAGAAGTTGAGCTGTATCACTCCTGTCAACACTCTCGTCCATAGTGACTGAAAAATACTTAAACTTTTTAAGACGTCCATCGAGTTGATTGGTTAAATTAGAAAAAAAAGCCTCAATTCTTTTTGTGACCGTTCTACGTGACAGCCCTATAGATTCGAAATCTTTTACCTTTTCTGGGCATAATACTTTTCCAATGCTAATTAACACATCCTTAATAAATTCTCCTTCAGAAAACGGTTTGTTACTTTTTGCTATTTTATAGGCAACAATGTGACCAGCTAACGTGGAGGATCGCTGGACACTTCTTTGACTAGATATTTTTCTTTTCAATTCCTCTGAATGAATTTTCTTGTCTTCATCTGTCATTTTATAGTACTTACTATTGCACTTATATTTACAATACACTTTATTATTTTAATTACACAAATAAAACTGTACGTTGGCAACTTTACAATTTTACTTTACATTCTTTACGTCACGAGATTTACACTTTTACTGATTGCTGATTAATCCATCGCTGGCCCTTTTATATTTGCTGCGCATGTTGTCTCGAATATTCAAGAATCTTCTAGATCTCACATATAATAGTTATTGTTATGTTATACGTTGAGTTTTCTATATTAGTTGTTAGTGTTTTATGATGTTTATGTTTCTTCTTGGAATATTGCATCAGAAAGTTGTTGTTCTCTTGTGTGTACAATATTTCCTAGAAAACTACGCAGTTTGGACACAATACAATACGTCTATATTAGTTGTTTTCGTTTCATGCTTTTTAAGTTTCTTCTTGGAATATTGTATAAGAAAGTTGTTGTTGTCTTGTTTGTACAATATTTCCCAGAAAACGTCGCAGTTTGTACACAATATAATATGAAAACATCGCATTTTTTTGCTAAAATTGTCAATTTATATATTTTTTAAAACATATTGTAAATTTATTTTTATTTTTAATAGGTGATTAATTTTTTTTTTTAAAACCCTCGGCGGGCCGTATTTCGCCCATCACTGGGCTAGAGGAATCATTGGATCGCACTTTTCTAAAAACTGGTCAGCACGTTACAGTCAATGGTGACCACTATATAGCCATGCTTACTGGTTTTTTCGTTCAACAATTGGTAACCGCCTAATTTCAGGTTTCGGACCCATAATTTGGCTCCCAAGACAAGCAAAAAATGACTGATCAAATGTTGGTCATAGAAAATTTGACCTTCAGATTAGACTATGTACGACCCATTCGTGGCTGTCACATGCCAGAAGTGATATTTAAATTATAATGCCAGAACATTATCTTTGAATAAAATAAACTTCTTGTCAATTTAAAAAACTCATTTTTGTTTTGTTTCAGTTTAAGGCGTTATACCTTTAAAAAAATACCCATTCGTCTCTATATAGAAAAATATTGATTTTGCTAAATTTGAGCCGTTCACAATTTTTATTTTTAAATGGTTTGTTAAATAAATTTTAAAATATTGGCGAACTAGAAACACTAGGAAAATAAAGGTTTAATTTGCCTTGAAGTTTGAAGCGAAGGCAGTATTGCATAACAATATTCCGCAGCATCACTTAAATTTAAAGATGGAATTGTTTAGAAGTTTACAGTCTAAGCTTAAAGTAGAGTTTCTGGCAATAAGCCAATTTAGTATTAATGTATGATGATGATGATTAATGTATGTATTATAGTATGACTGATTTCTGTTACCGACTTCTTTCTGTTACCAAAATTAAATAAATGGCACGATTCGAATGGAATAAGAAGACCAATACTGCAGTTAGGCCTATACTGAGAGCACTGGAAAATCCTAATCAAAAACAGCACAGAACATCAGTTGTTGTGAGTTTGGACTTAAAGCCTCAAAAGAGACACAACACATCCCCCTGAACTTTTTATAAAATTTACAACTAAACGTAAAATATTGTTACATTTATACCTTTTATAAACGTTTTGTTGTGAGTTCTTTATTGTAAAATAAATAACACCAGTTTTTAGAGTTTTTAAATTAATAACAAGTTTATTTACTTTAACTACACACAAAGTTGACACTACAAAACAATTTACTTAAGATGCACGTCTTCACTTTACGAGGTTTAATTTTACACTGACTGACTATCCACTCAGACGATGCCCTTTTATATTTGTCCATTAAAAGTCTAGAAAATTTAGGAATCTTTTGTATCACATTTTGTTGTTGTATGTTGTGTATTTAATGTATAGGCGGCTGTATGTCTGTGTGCATTTTTCTTTTGGTTTTTATGGTGATAAAGTTTATTCTTGGAATTTATTTTAAGATTTTTGTTGTTGTCTGATGTAGAAAAGGTTTCTGAGAAAACTACGCAGATGGTAAGCAGCATCAGCGTATAAAATGTCTACGTAGTTAGTAAACGGAAACTTTTTTTCGTCTTGCATGCCACGCAGTTAGTAAACAGGATATCAAATTGTTGTTGTTTGCGTGTATAAAATTTCTACGCACTTTTTAACTAGAAATTTTGTTGTTGTACCATAAGTTTTCTTAGCAAGCCACGCAGTTAGTAAACAGCATACCCAGTAGTTCGCTTTATTGCTTAGTTAGTTTATTTTAAAACATAAGCAAAACACATCCTTAACAATACTATAGTTTTGATGCATCATAACTTTAAAAATATCTACTCAAACGTGTCATATTCATTGGTGAACTGTTGCAAATAGAAGACATACCCGACGAAAATTTTATTTCACTACTGTATTTCCGAGTAAAGGTGCCACAACTGTGGTGATTTATATCTTCAATTGTGGACTCATAGCCAATGCCACAAATAAAGTCTTCCATAGATAGAGAATGGCTAAGCGATTCAGTTGGTGATTTAATAACGTTATTATGGAATCTTTGCTACCAAAATCTTCAACACTGCAAGCAAAAGAGAAAATGGAAAGTGATAAAAATTAAGAAAATAAAGCACATTTCAACAAATAATTGTAAACTTTTTAACTTTTTCATAGGAAGTCGGAAATGAAAGTATTATGCAGCAGTTTTATACGAAGGCAAGTCATCACGAATAGATTGGCTTTTGAGCATCGCTACCAAATTAGCAAACTGCTTCACTTAATATTGCTCTACAGTGTTAAGTAAACGCAAAAAATGAAATAAATATATAGACTGTTCCACTTTTAAAAGTACAACAGTGCTAGCACCAGTGCTATTCTTAAAACTAAAATAAAAATTCCAAAATTACCAAAAATATTACAAAAATTGCAGTGAGCTATAAAATCTAAATTTTACAATTCTTGACCTATAACTATGACTTCAAAAAAATTGGAAGTTATTCTGAAAACAGAATTTAAATATCACACAAGTTTTTAATTTCTCAAAAAAAAAAAAACCGGAGAACCTACGTTTAATAAAAATAAAGGTAACAATAAAACAAAAATTATGCTAAATATATAATCCTCAAATTATTAGCATACATAAATAAATGTAATTCTAACTGAAAAATGTATTTTTATCAATATAAATATTTCACTCAATAATTCAGATTTAATAAACAAAATAATTTTTGTAAAAAATATAAGGATTTTACAAAATCAAAAATATAAAAATTCAATTTTATAAACAATTCCTCAAAAAAAAGTGATTTTGTCTAAGACTCCATCCAAACTTACCAAAAAATCGAAATTTTGCCAAAATAGAATTCTAACGAAGCAAGATTCTTCAGTAAAATCGAGCTTACACCACATAATCAACACCATACTTTTCAAATGAAAACTGCTGCACACTTAGCCATTAAAATGGTTTGAGCTTTAAACAATGCATGTGTATGCCCAACATGAATTTGATACAAACGTTTAGCTAAACTTGCATTGAGAGTTCTGTTTTTGAAAAATAACTATACACAACACTTTAGAGTTTTACAAAATTATTAATTTTATTTTAAATTCATTAATTCAAGAAGCATCATAGCTTCACTCTAGGCAGATTCTTCGTCATTACATCAGCAATCATCTCACCAGTTGGACTGTATGTTAATTTTACCTCCTTGTTGTTAATCAGGTTTTGTATATGATGAAATTTTATATCTATGTGCTTGCTTCGTTTATGATACACAGGATTTTCTGCCAGTTTTTGAGCACCTTGATTATCCACATGTAAACCTACAGAATCTTCTTCAATGGCATAAAGTTCTTTTAGAAGTCGCTTCAAATAAATTGCCTCCTTTGCTGCATCTGAAACTGCCATATATTCGGCCTCTGTGCTACTAAGGGCCACTGAAGACTGTTTTCTAGATTCCCAAGTAATAGCACATCCACAAAAACGGAATACAAAGCCAGTAAAAGATTTCCTATCAATGGTGTTTCCACCCCATTCCGCATCTACATAACCTAATAATTCGTTTCCTTTTTACTCATAAATTATCTTCAGATCAACAGTTCCAGCTAGGTAACGAAGTATATGCTTTAGTTTTACCATATGTTCTCTATGAGGTTCTTGATTTCGCTGAGCCATTTTTGAAATTGAGTGTAAAATATACGGCCTTGTTGAAATTGCTAAGTACATTAGAGTCCCGACTAGAGACTGGTACTCTTGCCTGTCAACTTTCTCACAGTCGCTATTGCAATTAACCTGATATCCTGCTTCTAATGGTACAGATACTGGTTTACAATTTTACATTCCATACTGAGTCAAAACATCGCGTATATATTGACTCTGACATATCTTTATCGGACCAACATCGCCTTCTCTTTCAGTTTCAAAACCCAAAAAATGTGAAAGTTGTCCTTTATCTGTGATGTCAAACTCATTTTTGATATTTTTCTTAATATTGCTTATAATAGATTCATCAGTGCAACCTATTATCAAGTCATCTACATAAACAGCTATGGCATGTAGGCCTTTTGTACAAACTAAAACTGCTTATCCCAGCTCCATTCTTTTTGGTCCTTAAATCCTACCTACAAAATCGTTATTTCTACGTAAAAATAAATGATGAAACTTCCGATATTTGTGACATAAAAGCTGGTATTCCTCAGGGAAGCGTTCTGGGCCCTGTTCTATATACATTATATACGTCCGATATGCCGTCAAATGAAAATGTTACTATTGCAACATATGCGGATGACACAGCCTTAATGGCGAGTAATATTTCTGCATTAGAGGCCTCAAACCAGGTTCAAAATCACCTAGACAGTTTGGCGAACTAGTTTAAAAGATGGAATATTTTAATTAACACAGAAAAGTCTAATTACATTACCTTTACGTTAAGAAGAGGCATTTCTCCTCCTATTTTCCTTAACAATGAAGAAATTCCAAAAACTGATTGTGTAAAATATCTTGGCATGCATCTTGACAAAAGGCTAACGTGGAAACAACATATAAAAGCGAAAAGGGATCACCTAAACATTAAAACAAAGAGAATGCAATGGCTGCTGGGACGAAAATCAAAATTAAGTTTAGAAAATAAAGTACTTCTATACAAAACTATTTTAAAACCGATATGGACATACGGAATTTAACTGTGGGGCACTGCTAGCAACTCCAACATAGAAATACTTCAAAGATACCAATCAAAAACTCTTAGAATGATAGTAGATGCTCCATGGTTTGTGACAAATAATACAATTCATAGAGATTTATATATATCAAAGGTCGAAGATGAAATAAACGTCTACAGCTCAAGATACCTTGAAAGACTTAGCAACCATTCCAACCGGCTTGCTATTATTTTATTAGATGATAGTGAGGAAGAACATAGATTAAAAAGGCTTCATGTGCTTGACCTTCCGTTCAGAAAATAAGGATGTGAATATTTAAAATAGCGTAAATATTTAAAATAATGTAAATATATAAATATAGAAAATGAATTTGTGTACATATAAACAAACAATTGCATACTTATAATTGTACTTAGATTAAAGGGCACTAATGTAATATGTCTTTAGCCTTAATGTAGGTCAAGACTCATGTGAATTTTTATTTTTCTGTTAATTAATTTGCTTATTATTAAATAAATAGATTGCAAATAAAGACATGAAAAAAAAAATAAATAAACAGCTATCAGTACAAGCTTTTCTTTTTGTATTCCTTTATATAAACAAGGCTCATTTTCACATTGAATGAAATTCATTTTGCGAAGAGTTGCATCTAATTTTGCATTCCACTCTTTTCCACCTTGCTTAAGCCCATAAATCGCTTTGTGCAGCCGTAGAACTTTATTTGGATATCTTTTATCTACAAATTTTGCTGGTTGACGCATGTATATATCATCTTGTAAATTGCTGTTTAGATATGCTGCGCATACATCAATATGATGAAGAAACATTTTCTCTTTAACTGCTAAAGCTAAAAGAATTCGAATTGTCGAATAATGTGCAACTTTGGAAAACGTTTCATAAAAATCAATGCCATAATATTGATTGCATCCTTTCGCCACTAAACGTGCCTTGTACCGCTCTATATCACCTTTAGCATTTCTCTTAAGGGCATACACCCACTTAGATGGAATTGCCTTTTTACCTTCTGGTAGATCCACCAGATTCTAAGAGCGTCAACTTCAACACTCTTTGCGTTAAACCATTTGTTGCTAGTGTCACTTGATAGAGCTTGCTCAAATAATTGTGAAACATTTTTATCCATGGCGTTATTTAATTCATTATATAGTTTTCTTGGTCTACCTGGTTCGCCAGTTCGTATGATTTTAGGTCTACCTGGCCCTTTTGTACGTTCATGTGTTGAACCTTTTTCATTTCGGTTTTTATCACTATTCTCTTCGCTGTGTTGTAACAATCTTCTTGATCTTCACGACTGTCATCCACATCATTTACCATTTGCTCTTCTTGAGAATCACTTTCAGAATTTTCCATATCATTGCCAGCCGCATCATCAAAATTGCTAAAATTTGTTTCATCGAACAACACATCTCTATGTTCAAAAACTTCATTCTTTTTGGCATTATATAAACGATATGCTTTGGCGGTTGTAGAATATCCAACCATTATGTACTTATGACCTTTTTGTCAAATTTAGATCTACGACCAGACTTATCCAGAGCGATAGCACAGTAACCAAAGGTTTTAAAATGCTGTACGCCTGGTTTTCTTTCTGTCCACATTTCATATGGTGTTTTATTTTGAAGTTGACGAGTCGGACATCTATATATAAAAATTCTTCTTGATTTATCGTCAGTAAATGTTACAAAATATTTAGATCCGCCGACGGAAGTTTCTCTCATTGGTTCGCACACATCACAGTGAACTAATTCTAACAAATCCTTAGATTTCGTCTGAGACTCTTGCGGAAAAGGCAAGACATGCATACAAGTTTTGCAGTTTACACCATGTTCGCAGTTTAATTTCAAACCATTTACCATACATTTACTAGACAGATCATGCAAATTCTTAAAATTCAGATGGCCATATCTATTGCGCCAAAGTATTGTACTGTTGTTGTTTACAGAAAACAACTCCTCTCTCTTCTGTGCAACATTATACTCGAACATACCATTTATTAGTTTTGCCTGTAAAACAATTTCACCGTTGCGTCGTTGAATTGTCGCCCTTTTTTCATCAAATTTTACAGTAAAACCTTTTTCAACAAATTTACTAACAGAAATAAAATTTGCATGTAATATTGGAGAAAATAATACATATTGAATTATAATATTGAAATCTCTATGTTTTATATGTACATCACCTTTACCAATTGCATTTATATGTTTGTCGCCAGCCAAAAGAATGATTTCTTTGTGCTGTTTGTAGTTGTGAAACATTTCAGGATTATTGCACATGTGCGACGTAGCATCACTATCGATGTACCATTTATCGTAATTGTATTTTGCCATATCTGGTAGCTCCTGTTGCCCAGCAGATGCTGCTTAAATACTCTGTTTTGAGCAGTTCTCGCGTATACAAGATAATTCTTCTTCAACACCATTGCATATAGTTATTCTGTTATTCAGTGTAGACTCCTGTTTGGCTGTTCTTTCGTTTGTTCTGTATTGGATGTTTTTGTTTTATGTTTTTTTTTAATCACATTTCCTAGAATTTTAATAAAGCATCTAGTTGTTGTGTTGTGTTCATAAGATTTCCTAGAAACTATGCAATTTATAATTATAAACTGATACAATAGATCATTTCATTTAATTTTTTACTGATAATTGTTTTCTTTTAAAGCTTAAATTAAGCATCCTCGTAACAATATTCAATAGCAAATATCAATTTTAGCTGGAAAGTTACGTTTCGAAATAAATCCATTTACTAATCAACCGTGAAAATGCTCTCTGTTTTGTTAAAGGCATCAAAAAATTGGCCAAATAAAATTCTCTAATGACAGAAAATTATTATCAACGTATATTTGTCACATGAACAAATTAATAAAGTTGCTCTCTATGCATTATATTTATAACTTGTTGAAATCACAGTGCGTAAAGATGAAAAAGTAACGACAAAAATATGTTGAGATAACAATCAGCAATCCACCAAGAATTTTAAATAGCAAAAAAGCTCGGTCCTAAGTTGAGTATTTAAGGACTGAAACTATTTTTAAAAAAGTTACTACAGCAGCAGAAAGATGGGGAACCTTATCCAACCAGTTTTTTATGTTCTTGAAGACGTCGCAACATAGTATTTAGCAGTATGAAACAGAAAATAGTGTTAAGAAATAGTCGTTTACATATAGCTTTGTGAACAATAATCCTTCTCTAGAATTTACAGAGCAAAGTTTCATTGAACCGCTGATTTTGTGCTGAAGATCGCCAATGCAAAGTATTTTTCTTCCCATACCAATTTTTTGAGGTCATTAAGAGGCCCCCTTTTTGTGGACCTCATTTCTTATCTTATATTACTTGTATCTATAAATTGTAACAGCGAAGAGAAAAAGTAAAAGTAATTTGTATTTATAGTTATACACAGCACTGTATTTTTTCCATTCAAACATAAAGCAAATCGTATAGAATTTTTTCTGTAGAAAGAAACAACTTGCTTTATTTTTCTGATAAACAAACAACTCTATGATTTGAACAAAAGGCATTATAAAATTTATAGAGATAATTAGATATTAGTGTCTAACAAATACTTTATTTCTTCAAACTATAAAAAACTATTAATCACAGTAAAGATAACATTAAATTTCTTATCAAATTATTTCTAGTTCTTTGTTTGATAATTTTTATGTTCATTATTAAAGTGTAAAACACCTTGTTCTAAGTTTGTAGCACCTTTGTTTAAATAGCCTAGATTGACTACAACCCAAGAAGTTTGAAGCGTCAAAAATTATAAAAATGAAAATGACAAAAGTTTAATGATCTTCGCCGAAAACAAATCGATTTTATTTTTGCTTTTTAGCGGATATCAAGTTTAGTGATAAGGAAATATTATAACAACTAACTGTTTATAAATATTAAATATTAAATAAAATTATAATATGCTTGAGTTAAAAGTCTGGCCTACAAGTGAAAGTGACATTTGGACGCATAAGCTGAGCCCACATTTTTAAACCATTTTAAAGCTTTATCAACTTGTAGCCTTGTTCAAACTTAAAAATTAGCAACAAAGTCTGGGGGAAAACAAGCCAGGGAATATTAAAACGCATGATGAACTACAAATTTAAACTTTTCCTTACTTGTACGATAGATAGCGTCGCACAGTGGTTTGAAAACGGTTTTTGTTTGTTTTATTTTTGGAAATAATTCGGTAGCTCATCAACCACATAAGTTATCTTAATGAAATTTCATTGTTTTTTCAGACATTTTATTGAGATAAATATTAACCCGAATACAAATAAGTAAACCACGTCAAAAATATTAAGTTAAGGTCGGTCAAAAATGAAAAAAAAAATTTTCTAGCCCGATTTTCTCAAAAACTAAAGAGGTAACCTAGACATACATGTAAGCACATTTTTTGTAGATATTCTCAAGGCGGTATAACTTCAAAAACTCGTAACATATGAGTAATAAATACACCCAGAAGTTCCCTTTTAACCTACAGGGCATATCCTCTGTAAATTGACTCAGATATACCTCTGCCTGGCCTCATAAAGATAGCTTATGTGGTTCATGAGCTACGGAATTATTTGCAATAAAAACGCTTTCATACCGCTGTGCGGTGTATGATAAAATGACAAAACTTGATGAATATTCTTTTGAAATAATACAATTTAAAAAACAATTAATTTTATCTGGTTACTTTTAGTATCAAGGTGTGTCTTCTTCAAGTTAAGCAATATTAATTTAATAACTCCTTAATAAATTCATAAAATAATATTTTGTTTCATAGCCATTATTTAATATGACTGACATTTACTAAAAGATAATAATTTGATTTTAAAATTGATAACAATTCTGATTTTAACATTGATTCTTATTCAGCTAATTTAGATGAATTTTTTTAATTCCTTTCAAATAATTTTAAAGTTTTAGGAGCCATCTTTTAGCAATTCTCGGCACATTTGCTTAAGAAAACGTCTTCAAGTAGCAGCAAACAACACAGTAGTAAAATATGGTAGTGTTTTGTTAGAAACGATGTTAAATTTTCTAATTTATTATCAAAATCAATTTGAGTCTCAAATAATGTTCATCTCTCCTCGTTAACGCTAGCGTTCTAGGCGGCGCAATTTTAATGCCGTCAAACCACATGACCCATCAAATAGCTATGTTTTGAAAATGAAGCGGTTTCTGCAGGATCTCATAACTTTCTAGAATGAGTACGTTTATGAGAAGTCGAAGCTGAGTCCAACTGCTAATAAACTGTTGGTAATAGTAACGTTGCAGAAATGACTTTCGATGTTATTCTGCAAAATATACAGCTCCTAAATATAAGCAATTGATAAAGAAATAAAAAAAGAACAAAAAAAAAAAAACAACAAATGAAATTATTTAAATTAACTAAATTAATAAGAATCAAATAATCAATGTTAATCCATCTTAAGTAGAGTGTACTTAATGCTACAAAATTTTGGGAAAAATTATTTACAAAATTGTGTGGTAATTTTTAAAGAAAACACAATATAATAAAATTCTAGTCGATTATAATTTGGTTAACGTTCTAATATTCTTCTAACATTTTATAAAAATGCCATAACCTCAATCTGTGTAACCTGACGGTAGATCATATCACTGTGGACGAAATGTAGCGTTATCCTCGCCCTAGGAAGCCTTCAGATACGTATGTCCTCCAGTCAATCCTAGTTGCAACTTCAAGAGCTCGGAGCAGCCCGCAGCCTTCACTCCTTGCTGAAGAGTCGGAGACTATCCAACTCCTGGGCCAGAACGCATGAAGCTTAATATAATTACGAACACGACGGCATTCATACTCACTGGACCTGGAACATTCATTGTGTTCATTGTGAATGATCCGACCCACAAACTCAAACGAGGTCCTCGAAACACACAGCCACCACGATTCTCCCGAAGGGCCTACCTCAATAATCAAGCAGAGAACAGCTAAAAGACTAAAGGGCTTTACTGATTCCCGTAGAAATAAAGTGGAATTGTCCAGTTGGCTCCTGCTAGCTTTTAAGGGGACTGGACTCCCTTTTACCCCCGTTAAATCATGTAATGACGGTAAGATTCCGTGAAAACATATCAATGTACCCCCCGGGGGGGGGGGTCTTTATAGTACGCAACAGCTATCTAGATCTGTGCAACTGGGGGAAAAAGGGAGCCCAGTCCCCTGAAGACAGGCAGGGAGTCAACTGGAAGCTCTACTTTATTTCCACGGGGATCAGTGAGCCGCAGAGTTCATTATTTGTCTCTTTAGACATTTAATAGTTCTCTAACTGATCATTGAGGTTGGCCCCTATATGGGAGTATCGTGGTGGTTGTGGTTTCGCGGCCCCATAACAGTATAATGGTTATTACGGTGGCCAGGATCATCTCACTGATAATGACACGCAAAGTGAATGATCCAGTCCAGTGAGCATGCTAGATATGTGTTCTGGACAGGAGTTAAAAGTCTCCAACTCTTTAGCAAGGTGTGATGGTTTGCAGCCCTGCCCTGGAATCATTAAAGTTGCAACTAGGTGGTGCTGTTGCTTAGAATTATGTCTTCGGCTTCCTAGGACACCTGTATGACGTTCCAAATTATACAATTGTGATTTGTCCACCATCTGATTAAGGCTACATAGCCAGGTGCGGATGTAAAACGAATCACACTATCTGTACCCCCGGGGGTCCCAATCCATTATTCAGCATGCCGCAGAATTTCCAGTTTTATTTATTTAAAATTCGCTCAACAAAACTAAGAACACTGGAATAAAAATATCAACGCTATGCCATTACCGTTTTCCAAAAAATTGGTTCAATGTTATAGTAAGTTATAAATAATACAAGTGAAACTAGTATTATTTTCATTCACAATGCACAATTTAATAAATTATTTCCAGTCGCCAGTTAAAATAGTGGCCTTGAACAAGATATTGACTTTAGGTAGCTATAAAATTTTATGATTTATAAAATAGTACTCATTACAAAACTGCTTAGTTGAGCTAAACTTCTACAGAATGTGTTTCGAGCTCAAACAATCAACGATTACGTGACAGTTATGTGCTATGAACGACCACAATATAGCGATAAAATAAATACTGAGTAGACGTAGCGCTATAAAATTATACAGTTATAAAAATAGATAATTTGCTGTTAATACCAGAATATTTATATCAATACTAATAAGCCTTATTACTTGAATGCACTGCGTCCCATTCTATTGAGCAAATTATTATAGATTTTATTTTTTTTATTTTTGATAACTCTGATATTTTATATCTTTTTTTTGCCGTTGAGATATCTTGGTTTTTTGTGCTAAAAGAGAAGAGTTTGACACAACTATTAAGATTTTGTTTTTTTACTTAGAGGTTAGGGCAAAAATTACTTTTTTGTAGTTCCTTCTATACTTATAATATATTTTAACCGAAAACCGAAAAAAATGTATCCAGTGCCTTAAGAATACCCAATGTAAATGATGCAGATTTGAGCTACCACAACCGGTAGTACAAATCGAAATGGATTACATTGTGGCTATCACATCACATCATTTTTGAAGCATAAAGAACTCACAGAGCAAAATGCCAGTGCAACATCCTACCGAAAACGTCAAGCTGAAATTTTATTCCGGTGACAAAGCAAAATTGTGTAATCCAGTTATTGAGCATATAAGATGAAAAATTGCCATTTGTGCCACTTTTAAAGCACTGAATGTACTTTGTCTGGTATTTTTGTTCCACTTTTTTTCTCCTATTCAATATCTATAACTTAGTTTCAAACATAAAAGAGATATTTCGAGGTATAACCATGTTGAGGTATTAAAAAAGGGATAAAAATCCACTTTGAGCAAAACAAAATTATTCTTCTTCTTCTTAAATGGCCATATACAACCCTGATAAGTCTTAGGCCGAATATAGCATTTAATGCGTTTCGGTCTTCTGCGCTTCTTCTCCAATTTCTAAGATTTAGGTCTGAGAGATATCGTTGGACCTTATCTTTTTATTGGAGTTTTGGTCGTCCTCTCCTCCGCACGCCATCGGTATCATATTCAAAAATTCTTCTTACCCTCTTTACTCATTCGCACAACATGTCCTAGCCAGCGCAGTCTTTGCAGTTTTATGCGCTTGACAATGTCAACGTACAGTTCATACTTCATACGATGCCGATAGTCCTCACTTGGTAGGTATATTACACGAATGATTTTCCTCCCGAATACGCCAAGTACAGCTTAATCTGCTTGCGCAAGTATATGCCCCTGCACCATATAAAACCACAGGTGGAATGAGTGTCTTGTAGGGTGTTATTTTTTTAGAATTCCAGAGAGGGCTCTACTTATAAATTGGCCGTATAGGCCAAGGTAGCAACTTTTTGTCAATACATATTATTCTCCTTCGTATTTCTAGGCTGATGTTGTTGTTCCCATTTATGGATTACCCGAGATACACAAATTCCCTCACCATCCCAAAGATATAGTTGCCGATGTTCACAGTTGCACCCAATCCAGATGGTACGTTGCAGCCAGGTGATGGCTACAACCCACTACTATAAACAAACTTCTTGGACAATACAACACTAAAAACAGGAATAAAGTAGACAAATAGACAACCTATACAATACGACGATACACTTTTACTTACACAGGACCAGAAATATATAAATTAACTATTACTCACAGTATTTAAACCAGACAACACTCTGAGATATAATCTCAGGACATCGACAGAAATGACTAACAAATTTAGTTCCAACGGAGTATACAAACTTACTTGTACCTGCAAACATATGAACGAACACTAAAAACAAGATGTACAGAACACATATAAATGAAAGCAACACACCTTGACACTCACGGACACTCACCAAGGGAAATTGATGAATGTATGACATTATTACATCCTAGCAAAAAAGGATGAAGACTAAACATTCTGAAGAACATAGAAATATACAAAACAAAACTTTTAACTGTGACATTATAAACGAACAGGTAAACACGACTTCAGACAGAGTTTTGACACCAATAAAACTACTTATACGCTCATACAAACGAACAACACCCTCAGACGGACACATGTATTAGATAATAATAAAAGAAGAAAATATTGAAAATTAGCCCCGCATAATATGCCTGGTAGCGGACACTCTTCCTATATGAGTAGATACTACCTAGAACGCTCGCTGTTCATACCGTACAAACAGCCAGCAAAGAGGGTAAAAAATGGCAACAGTAAGTTATTCAATTCATTTCTACTGATACGCAAATTTTGATTTTTAGGAGCATAAACATCTATTATATTACTTCTTATAAAATGATATTTTAATTCAAATATACTATTCAAATATATTTATTGAAAGTTTCATAATATTGTTGAAAGATGAGTTAAAAATTTAAAACAAAAATTTAATTTTTAATTAAACATAAAAAATGAGAAGCAGTTTTGCTTCTACAACTCAAGATATAATTTGAAATTAATTTATTATTTTCAATTATTTTTTAAATTATTTACGTTTTTTTTGTTGTTGGTTCCTTTTTAAGTAAACATTTTATTATATTCACCATATTTATTAATTAAAACTTAAATAAATAATTATTAATCTTTATAAGGGACTTTTGAATTAAATTCAACACGTATATATTCAATATTTCGCTTTCCCCTGGAAAGTTTCTTCAGGAAATTAACAATTTCATTATTTTTTTTACTTTTATTCGACCTTTTTTATTTTATTTAAATATATATTAATCTTTTAAACGGTCTTTTTAATTAAATTTTAACGATATATTTTTTCAATATTTTGCTTTCCCCTGGAAAGTTTCATCAGGAAATTAATTTTTATAAAAACAAAAATTATTAACAATTTCAAAAAAATTTTTAAAAACAATTTGACAAAAACATATAAAATAATTTTCTTCATACATACATACTTACATACAAAAGTAAAATTTCAAATTTTTAAACACAAAAAAACAAAGAAACGGAAATTAAATAACAAATTCTCTCTTATGAAATAATTATAACAAATTTTGTGTCTTTTGAATTAAGTACCTATAATTCTGCGCTAAATTGTCTGTGTCTATTTTGAAATTTATTCTCCTTACATTTGGTTCATTAACAATTTCTAACATTTCTAACATATAACGTCTCTTATAGTTTTTTTCTATATCCAATATTAATGCTTCCTAAAACATTGGATAATGATTACATTTCTTACAATGTGAAGATAGGGATGTCTTATGTGTTGAAATATTCCTATATTTTTGGTCACATCTATGACCAGCTAATCTTGTTTTAAGTTTGTTTTTTGTTATCCTAATATAAACCTTGTCACAGTTCACTTGGTCATTTCCTCCATATGGTATCCTGCATACTACATCAGATATTTCCATTTATTCTTAATTTATCCTTCATCCTGCTAAATAATTTATTTAATGTGTTATATGTTTTGTGTGCAATTATATATCTATCAGTGTCATATATTTTATACTTTCTTAATCCTTCTGATATTCCAGGAACTTAAGTTAATGATTTATAAATTCTTGGTTCTGCCATAGTATTTCCTAAATTATGCCTATGATTACCATATTGTCTAGTTAATCGGTTAGTTAATTCTACTGGAAAATCATTGTCATTAAGTATATCTCTTATTGTGTCGTTATTCTTCAAATGAAATTCTCTATCACTTATCGTCAATATTCTGTCTATCATATTTTTCGCCGTGTTTATTATCATTTTTCTCGGATGTTTGGAATAAAAATTAATAATTCTTCCAGAAGATGTTGGTTTCTTATACCAATTAAACATTAACTTATTTCCCTTTCTTATTACCAATATATCTAAATATGGAAGTTTAGATTCCAACTCTCTTTCAATCGTAAATTTAATATCCGGATGAAAACTATTCAATTCTGACAAAATATCATCCACTGCATCTACCGAAGTCATACAAAATAAATATTTTGTGATAATCTGCGATTTTATATGCATTTTACTAATAGTAATAATCTAGTAATTCCTCCATCACAATATCAGCTATAATTGGTGATGCTGGAAGAAAAAAAGGGCGAATAAAAATAATAATCATTAATTTTACTTTCATTAACTGCCAAGCCCATTTTCAAGGATTGCCTCTCTGCTGCCCGCAAAGGCATTTAAGTTATTAATGCAGCTAATTTGAGAAAATGAATAATGCAGAAGCTCTTATTTTTGGGGCTACTTTCACGTCCAATTCTCAGAATTGAGTGCAAGAATTATGTGTTGTGCTGTGTAATGTTTATTAGAAAGTAATATTTTGCTACTGCTAATACTAATGTATAATTTAAATGCGTCTAGGTACTTGCAAACACTTTAAAAATGCAAAGACATTAGTCATCTGATAGAGAGTGTATAAACATATTTTAGTTTAAATAAATAAATAAGAAAGATTTTAAAAATCAGCCCACACACAGCCTTAATCAGGAAAACCTGTACCCATTATTTTATATACACACATAATTTCCGGCTGCAAGGTACAGATAAAGGATGCCTATTAAAAACTTATTTTTATCAGTTGCCTCTAAATCAAACAATATGCCAGCAAAAAATAAATAACAAAAAACTAAAACGGAACGAAAAACCAAAAATTACTTAATTTATAAACTTAAATTCAGTATTTAATATTTAATTCAAACTCAGAATAATACTAATATCTGGAATTAAAAAACAATATGCATGTATACAAAAAACAAACACATACTCACACACACAGTCCCATACTCAGAAATACACCCAAAAAATATTGGGAGAACAATCGACGGCAACAACAACCACAAGGAACTATTATCACAATCAGTCTCTACTGCAAATAAGTGAAAGAGAAAACGCAATAACAACACATGTAGACATTGAAAGGCAATAACAACAATTTAAGTAAAAAATAAAACTACAATGTCAGACAAAATACTGGGTTAAGCACCGAAAAATAGGGGCTTTAATGCAACAGCAACAATACAACTTGGTTTCATGGAATTTCTTATCTGCAATTTCTCTCTATGTCGGTTTTCTATTTCAATCAGATAAATTACAACGTTAACTATTGTCGACAAACTACAGACATTTAATACAATTTTACTTACATATATAAAATCAAATAAGGTAACTTCTAACTGTAACTTCTAATCTGTAAACAGTTTATTTTATTAAACATCGTAGCTCAATTTAACAGTTTATATCTATTGGCTATCTTATTTTCACTGAGTCTCGTAGGAATACCAGCCCTTATTCTCGACTGTAGTAATAGTGATTGCCGATCGCTAAGCTTTTTGTAATAGCTAACATTAGTCAAAGGCGAAGGTCTCCTGTAGGATGCATATTTAATATGTATTCAAACTTCCTGGCGAAAGACTGTTGCCACAGGAGTCACTTTATAGATAAAACTTTTCACCATTTTGATGGTATTCTTGTTCACCAATTAAAACCGGAATGCCTTCAGGAATGAAACCTCACCAGTCCGTACGAGACCTTCGACTGTCCCTGTAGAATTATCATAGTCCTGCTTTATTTTACGTAAGCTACAACTTATAATGTTCCCATTAATGGAAAGTAGCAGTTACGACAAGCCATGCCAGCAGTCGATGGTTCAAAATTAATTTTCAAAAATACTATGTTTCAGTGTTAATTTAATTGTGAACCTAAAAATTGCTCAAATAATGTTCACAAATATATTCAAACTCTGAAAACATTTTTCATTAAAAAATGAAAATAATAGTGTACTTTGTGATATTGGTTTGCATGTACACCCACTTGCAGCTTTCCGAAGGGTTCGCTTGTTGCGGAAAATAAAAAATGAAGAGGAAATTTAACGGAATTTATTTAAGGTAATAAATCCTGCACAAATCAATTTTCCAAAATACTATGTTTCAGTGTTAATTTATAAGTAGTTTGTTAATTTTGAACCTAAAAATTACTCTCAAGAAATGTTCACAAATATATTCAAACTCTGAAAACATTTTTTATTAAAAACTGAAAATAATAGTGTACTTTGTGATATTGTTTTGCATGTGCACCCGCTTGCAGCTTTCCGAACGGTACCATTGTTGCGGAAAATAAAAATTGAAGAGGAAATTTAACGGAATTTATTTAAGGTAATAAATCCTGCACAATGCCATCGGAGGTTAGATTGCAGGAAAATGTCAACAGGATTATAATATATAGATATTTTGATTAAAAAATTTATTGGAAGAATATTCGAATAAACGTATGGCGAGCAAAATTGTAGCAACATAACTGTTGTCTTGATTCATTGAAAACTTGAAATCCTTTATAAAAATAGTTTGCAGCATTGTAGTTGCTACTACATCAAGAATATATAAATCCAATTTGAAACTCCCAGCAACTGCTCCATTGCACACAAATTCTAAAATAGAATCATACGCACAAACATTCTACATTTTAAACTCAACAATGATAACAACAGAGGCATTGCCGTTAATTTAAATTATGTGTGAAGTGAGTCAGCTAGTGAGTGTGTGGGCTTTTTTATAGATATACACTAACACTGTAGTTTTTTCTGATGAGAGAGAGAGAAAGAGAGAGAGTATGTGGTAAATATAGAATTTATATAGATGGATTTGTTTGTTGGGTTACATCCAGCTCTTTGCAAACCATGTGTTTGCTTTGTAAGTAGCTGTGTGCAGAGTTTATTGTATTTTTGCAGTGACTTTATTTCTTTAGTTTGGTTGTGTTTGAGATTATGTTATGTTACTGTTGTTGTTGTTGCTGTCTGGTTTGGTTGCTTGGTTGTATTGTAGCATTTTAGTTATTCAGTTGTTGGGAGTCCGTTTATAGTCAAATCAGAAGTTTGACGTTTCATTCGTGTGAAGTATTTGAACCAACAAGACGTGCTAAACGCGTAAATTTAAAAATAATTTAAAATCCAATTTGATTAAGAAAAACCGTTGTTTTTTTTAAATTTTTGAAATAATAAAAACGGTGCGTGTGTGTGTGGGCTTATTTTTTAATTTTTTTTTTGTTTTACTAAAGAATTTCTTGTTTTTATAAGAATCTGCTTAAGGAAACAATTGTTTTTTAACTTAAATTATTTTCTTTGTCTTTTTTCCAAGTTTTTGATTGTTTTATTTCATTTATTTTATTCGCTTACAGTTGAGTGTTTTCTTGCTGACTCCCCTTCTGCATACTTTGGTGTATTTATTTCATTTAAAATAAGCAAAATATATAAATACATCCGTATAAAAATAACACAAAAAATTAAAATTCCTGCTTAAGAAATATTAAAGCAAAAAATAAAATAAAATAAGAAAAGAAAAAATATCGTTCCCCAACTTCGGTTATTTTTCCCACTTCTATCCTATTGAATAAAAAGGCACAGATTGTGGCTGTATGTGCTAAATAAAATTAACAAAACAAGAAAATAAGAAAAATAAAACCGGCATTGTAACAATAAAGCGGGACTCTTAAAGCCATAAAGAACCAACGACGAACGTACGACCAAAACGTGCAGCATCTCAACATTACTAACCATCATCGTCCGTTTTGCAGCACTAGAATCAGTCAGTAAAAAGAAAATACAAGTAGTGAGTGACTGAGAACAGTATAAAACTAAAATTAAAATCGCCTTTATTTAAGTACAACTGCAACAACAAGAGCAACCAACAAACAAAAAAAAAAAACAAACTCAACTGTAACAAGATGTCAGACGGTATTGAAGTTGAACAAATGGTTGAATCCAAACCAAGAAGGGTAAGTGTTCTTGCTTTAATATTTCTTTTCTTGTCCTTATTTCTTATGTTTGTTTGCCTTTTCATTTTTGTTTCACTATAAAAAGTCAAGTTAGACATGCCTTTCTGAAGACAGAAACAAGTACTTCTTCTTTCTTTCTTTAAAAGATGCCAAAAAACTAAATCTTAAAATATGAGAATTTTCCTTTTCTTTAAGTTCTCGATTATATTTAGGCCAAAGCTCTTTTAATCAAATAGAATGAATTTAACTGATTTTGAAATAAGAACAGTGGTCATTTAGTGAAGCTTGTATTACAGGTAATTGGTGGATAGTTTAATACCAGTGATAACTACTAATCAATCATATATCATTCAGAGGGTAAAATACATATGTATATCTTAGCACAGAGCTGAGTCTATAGGACGTTATTTTTCGTTTTGACTTCTCTCTCTATCTCGCTCTTTCTCCGAGTGCAGCGAAAATCGTTGCTGTGAACCAAACTTCTTTGGTTTTATTGTTTTGTCAGTACTATTATTTATCCAAATTCTCGATTTTTCAATTTCTTCTCTTTTTCTTTGATAACAGATTTTCTAACAAAAAACATTTATTAAACATATTTGCTGTTATCAAATTTATAATTGGTCTATTAACAAAGAAAAAAAATAAATGAATAAGAAAAAACAAACAATGAAAAAGACGAGATATTTCACTGATTATTGAGGGATAAAGTATTCCTACAATTCTCTCATTATTAAAAAATTTTTAAGCATTTTCAGGAACATGAAAAGCAATATTTTCTAATCGAAAAAGTAATTTCAGATATAACATATTAAAAATTTCCGGAAATTTGCCACTTATCTTGTCCAACTATCAAATTTGTGACCGAAGGTACGGAAATTCAAAATTTTATTGTGACTGGATTTGGAAATTATTTATATTTTTATTTTGATTCGATTTCTTTTTTATCAAAAGTCTTTCAACGTTGATATTTTATTTCTTGGTTATTTTCGTTTAACTTTTTGTTAAGAGATTTTAATTCTACACCTCCTCAAACCTTAACAAAAATGATTCCAATTATTTTTTTTTTAAATGTTCCATGTTTAATACATGTTCCAACATATTGCTATTGAACATCATCAATAGCCTGCTAACGGATTTTGGTAAACTCGGATCAACTGTATTTAATTACGCGTTTTTTTACATTTTCTTCTACACAGATATCGGGCGGGAAAATTTAAGGTTAGCAAGTAAACACATTCCTTAAAACGTGCCCTTTTTTGACAACTTTAGTTTTAGTGATACCAATATAAAGTAGAAGTATGGAAAATAATAGTGGAATATGACGTCGCGTCTAAATACGTTTTCCAACAAGGCTTCTCTTGCCTCGTCAATGCAGTACCGAAATTTATCTTTCAGAGCGTCAGTTGTTTGTGGGTTCTTCACGTACACCTGGTCTTTTAAATGGCACCAAAAAAAATCATTATAACGGCGACACTGCCAAGTCGAAAAATTACGCGACCTTGAAATTGTCTATGCGATAACTGAACTGCTTGGGTGGCATGTGGCTTGCAGTGTCGTCTTGCTGAGACCAAAGGTCACTGATGTCAACATTAGCCAATTGTTGCCACATACAATTGGGTTTTCTAGTTGGGTAGCCCAGAGAATTCACGGTGACGGCATTTTCTTGCCTAATTTCGAAAAAATACGTGCTCCATATGCGATAATTTTATTCCTTTAATTGAAAATAAATCTCATCTCTAAAAACGATTTTGTTTAAACACACGTTGTTATCGTTTCGTTTTTCAAACAATGGTTGAGTTGAAATTTATAAGCGTGAAAATGAAGATCTTTATATAAAATATTGCGCAAAGTGCCTCCAATGATGTCCAATTGTTGCTTACACCGACGAGTTGATGCTCCACGCTTGACGCTCAACACTTTGCTCTACAGGAGATTTTTGTTTGCATCACTACAGCCACTAAAAGCGTATTGTTTTGGTCTACTATCAGCAAAAATTTATCGATTAAATTACGGTCTTAAATAGAGCCTCATTACGAGGAAAAGCACCTTTTTTTTTATAGGACCAGCACTCAGGGGATGACCCCTACGTATGCAATGCACTGTGCCAGAACTAGGAAATTAGGTTACGGGAAGGGGGAAAGAGGGAGTAGTGTCTGTGGACATTCGATTTGAACTTTCTCAGATTGAAAGTGACAGGAAAGACCTCCAGAGGGATCTTATTCCACATACGGACTGTTCTGCTGAAAAACGAATTTTCCCTGTAATACGTCGTGCGGTTTATGGCCAATTAACCACAAAATCGAAAATCGAGTTAAACGTGAAAACGTGCGAGTATCAGGAACAAGTTCCCTAATCTCATTAGAGCACTTACCATTGTAGTAACGATAGAACAGTGAAATGAATCCCACATTGCGTCGATGCTCTAGAGAATCAATAGAGTTGGAAACCCTACTGTCAGCAATAAGCCTCTTGGCCCTCTCCTGTACGCGGTCGAGTAACCCCAAAATAGACTTTGGAGCACCGGCCCATACATGAGAGTTGTATTCCATTTTCGGACGGATGTAGGTGGTATAGATAGTACGGAGATCGGATGGGGTGAAGTATCTTCTACACCGCTTTAGAAAACCGAGGCACTTGAAAGCTTCTTTAGAAACCTGAAAAATGTGTTTAGTCCAACGAACATCACACTGAATTTTCATACCGAGAACATCAAGAGCTTCCGATTCCGTGATACCTATATAACCCTTGAATTTTAAGAAGTGATACAGTAAAATATTCACCATTTTGATGGAAAATAATCACAATTATAATTCTTTGCTTAAGAGTGTAACGTCCGATGCTTAAAATTTTCTGATTTTTTACTAAATAAATGTCAAGGAATAACTGCTTAATTTTTGACATTTAATCATTTAATGGCAAAATGCCGAAACCGGTTTGTTCACAAACTAAATTTGACAGACAATGTACTTCCTAAACCACTCGATGTTTAACTATTATTGGGTTCGGTGTAGAAGCAAATGTTCGGTTAACCCTTTTTCTTCTTACTTGGGTCTTAGCCTTTAAAGCAAGCATAGCGTATTGTACCTTTTACGTAAGGAAATATCTAAGCTTCGAATTTCATAAAAGTTCCAGTTTTTTCCCTTTCTCCTGTCTTGGTCCACCTTCCAGGAAAATATCTTCTTGTATTTAAAATTAATCAATGTCGTGATTAGTGATGATTAGCGGTGATTCACCAACCACAACACCAACAAACAATCAAACAAACAAGAAGATTTATCATATTTATTATTATTTTGAATGCTATTTTATAGCAGTAACAAAATTCAAGTTTTAAACTTCGTTTACACAAAAGGTGTTGTGTGGCATTTTTCATATTGTTGAAAATGGCAAACATTTATAATTTCCTTATTCTTAAATAACAACAGACTTTTTCCTCGGTTAAATGTTTTAAAGTAAAAACAAACAATCTGAACTGGAGTTATTCTTTTTAAATCATGGCTGGACTTCAGTTTATTGCTATTGTGAAGCAAAAAATCTTTTAGTGATGATGTTGCAATAGAAAGTATGAAATCACTTTGCTTAAGAAAAGGGTATACTGCGCCGCATTACACTTCGTAAATAAGAACTTTAATTATCAAAAGATATTTCTATGATAAGATTTATCAATGGTGCTGGCACAGCACGGATATTAAGGAAATATCTCACCTATCGTATACCTCTAAAAAATAGTGCTAGATCCTTGTAATTCGGTGCTTGTATGACTTCATATTAAACTTTTTGCCAACTAATTCTTCTGTTAAAATAGTAATTTTCAATTCCGAGAATAAACTTTATCAATAAATCCACAAAAAAATAGTGTCAAGTAAAAATAAAACTTTATTTCGTCTACATTTTTATTCATTTATTTCGTTCTCTTACAAAAAGAAAAAAAGTTGACAAAATATAAAAATAGCATTAATGCGATAAAAGAAAACATTTTGGAACGTGTTCTTACACCACCACATAAGAAACAATATTTTATTGCCGTTTTCTCTTCCTCTTCTTTTTATTAGAATTACAAATTGAATTGAATGCTGTTCTAATTTTTATTCAACAGTTACAAAAATAGAGATTTTCTTAGAAAAAGTTGTTATTTCAAGCCTAGTTTGTTCAAGAAGATTTCATATTTTCGTATTTTTTCATTATATGTTTTGAAATTAGAATGCTGTTGGATTTAAAACATTTTCATGAATTTTGTTAATTGTTACTGACAGAAACAATTTAGCACATTTTTGAAATTAGCGTTTACACCTATAAGCAATGACATACTTCTACAATGTGGTTCGCTATAAACCACTTTTACTATCACTTTGATGAGCAGAGCAGCGATTTGTACCATGTATTACCTTCTAGCGCTCACTTTGACAGCAGCCTGGATAACAAGGTATTTTCAACACAAAGAGTTTTCGCGAAGCAATGTTTCATTTTAATTAAATATTTTCGCTTTTTTAAGATTCGTAAGTTTATTGAACATGCACTTTATAAAACTCGTACTCGTACAACAAAACGTTATGTTTCCAACGATATTCCCTAAATTCATCTTTCAATAATTGGTTCACTCTTCTCAAATAATTATTTTTCTTTATGCTCAAGCCGCTGTGGTCACCTTAAGTCATGGCTCATGGTTTCTATCAATGTAGCCACCGTACCGGCATTTCGTGATGCATTCTAATGCCGCCTGATGTTAGAAAAATACACATCACATGTGCTGCTACTTCGGAAACTCATTGGATCTGCTTCTAGGATATATAGGATAAACCACCCTTTAAGACTTATGGCTTTATTGTAATCTCGCCATCGCCCATGCTTTCTTGGTTGGCTTCTGTTAGTTAGACTAGAAATAGCTGTGTTTTCCTGGTTTACCTCAAGTTCCATTGTCTGGCACGCTGCATATACAGAGCGATTTTAAAATGCCAACGGTAGTACCCATTAACATCTTCAGCAGAATAGTGGGATCGCTGAATTATCTATTAGATTTGTTGGACACCTTTTCGATAATTTTCTGGTCCTTCAGACGCTTTTCTTTTGTGTATGATACACATGATTAATCGCGCTCAGGTTCGACTTTCGAGTCTTTCTAGTAGAAGCTAGTTAAAGTTGCTGTTGCTGGAACCGACTTTCTTATCCATTTATTCAGCATATTTTTTTGCAGATGCAATTTTTAAGATTGAACCAGAGATGACCCCTCTACATTGAGAGTGACAGGAAAAACCTCTGGAGGGAGTTCATTCTACATACGAACCGTTCTGCTAAAAAACGAATTTTCCCTGTAATGGGTAGTGCAATTCATTGACCAATCACCCACAAATAGATGCGCTCCCAACGAAAATCGAGTTAAACGCAAAAACCTTCGATTAACGGGAACATGTTCTCTAGAGCACTTACTAATGTAGTAACGATAAACAGTGAAATACAACCCACATTTCGTCGATGCTGTCCCCCCTCTTGGTCCTTTCTAAGCGGTCGAGCAATTCCTTTGGGGCACCGGCCCATACATGCGAGTTGTATACCATTTTTGGACGGACATAGGTGGTGTAAATAGTACGGAGATCTGATGGAGTGAAGTTTTTAGGCACATGAAAGCTTCTTTAGTAAACTGCTTAGTCCATCGAACATCACACTGAATTTTCATGGCAAGAACTTCAAGAGCTTCTAATTCATTAATAATTATATCACCCATAGTAACAGATGCAGCACCATTTTCGAACACCGATCTATGCGTAAGCATGCATCATTGAGTTTTACGTGCAGTAAAATTGACTCTATTCACATAACCTCATTTAGAGATTGTTTCATTGTACTAGTAATACAAAATATTGAAATACTGATATAATAACCTCCGATATATACTATTTAGTACACGATTTAAATAAATTAAAAGTTTGGCATAGGCGAAGATACAAATTATTACGTCGACCCTTGTTTTGCACTAAAAAAGGCAACAAAAAAATAAATTAAAAATGAGAAAACATCGTGAAAAATATTTCTTTCGTGTTGCCTCAGTACATCACTGATTACATTTTAATTGCACTTTATTATTTTTTCGTTCTATTTTGCAAAGCAATTTAAAGTTTTATTTTTTAAAACCACGCAAATGCAACTTATGTTTAGTATCAAGGCCACGATTTGGCTTTGTAAGATAACACTAGCATTGAAAAAAAGTGATATGCAGATCAGTAATAAAAGACTCAGAGGATCAAGGCAATATCATGCTTAACAATTAACATCCCTAGCATCTAAGCTTCAGTTTTATTTCTGTGACTCCCGATTGCTATTCCTTGCGTAAATAAGAATAATAACTAAATATGTGGTTTGTTAGAAATATCTTAAAATTTTGGGATAATTATTATACTCTGATTGTGGTGAGAATTTTAACAGAAATTATTTAGCTAAAACGATGTTACACTTTTTTTCGTGATAACCATTTAGTGAAATGTTCCTGTAGGCTAGAAGGTAGTATGCTAGCTACATGATTGGGGGTTGTGGGTTCGATTCCCAACAAAGACCTTGGTTTTTTTTCACTACAAATAAAAATTTATTGTCGGTGGGGCTGCTCAGTGCTGAAGGCATGGTCACTGGTCACTAAGCTGTCTTATACGACAGGTTATTTCCGTAACTATCCTTCGACTTTCACCACCTGTCGCATCTCTTCTCTATCTCCTTCCTAAAGAATGTAGCACGGTACTTGACTAAATAGGCATTGTTGCCTGAAGTGCTATTTCTCTTTATAAAAAAAAAATGTTACATAAAACGTTTTTACCAGATGAAAAAAAATTTTTTTTAACCAAATCACAACCACGTTTTCCTTTTGCTGCAATTATTAAAAGCTTATTGCATCTAGATTTTTTATGACCAGCGCTTTGAAGAAGAGGTTCAGGTTATTTTTAATTCATTAATAAGAGAAAAAGTTTTAAATCCAACTGCTTATCTTTGAGCTTCTTTCAAAGCGTTTTAGATTATACGAATTCCATTCGTATTTTTTTTTGTCATAATTTATAATCGAATAAACACGTCGTTTTCTGCATTAATAGTTATAATTTTTTTTTCAACATTATCTATTATTACTAATATTTCATTTATAAAAAACATTTGTGCCATCTCACTCTCATTTTATTAAGAAAAAAACTTTTTGTAGCGAACAGCTGCATTTAAAAGCCAACTAACAAATGTTTCGTTTCATTAGTCATGTTTGTTTCATATTTAAACAGATAATTTTTTTTTTTCATATGCTTTTACTTTTTGTGTATAATTGCTGTTATAAATATAACGAAAACTCAAATAAGAAAACGGGTTAATGTCATTATTTTTTAATTAATTTTTTTTTATACAAGTGAAGTATAAATTAAAAAAAAATAATAATAATAGTATGTGAAGAAGTCTTTTAACATTTTGATTTATTCTATAGAAAGGTGTCTTCTTCGTTTTACTTAAACTGAGTATTCAGTTTGAAAACATGAATAATTTGAAAATGCAGATTTTTAATTAGGAAAAAAAAACGGGCAATTATAATTGAAATTTAAAAGACTTTTCAACCGTACCTCACTCACACACTATCTAATACGCTTAAATATATACATATTTACAATTTATCAAATAACAACAACAAGAAAAAATTATAAAAAGAAAATGTAACATGTCATATGAGACCCTTTTGAAAATATACATCAAAAACTCATTTAGATAAAGTATTGCTCTGCGTTTCTATGTATCTTTGTATCTGTATCTATTTCTATAAAGTATTCACATTGGACGTATCGTGTTGTTGGATGCATTGTTGTACTTTGTACGAATTTCTAATCATTAACTCACTCAAACATTATTCAAGTACCCCATGCCTTGGAAAATCAAATATGATAAATTAAACCAAGAATAAATATCTACGAGAAAAAACCCGCTTTCATTTTTATTTTTTTTAAATGCGTTTGTTTGTATTTAACTTATTAATATATAGAATGCTTCTAATTTTAGCCCATATTTTTTTTTCTTAGCTCGGGAAAATATTTTTAAACTAATTTTAGTACACGTGCACATCGTATTGAGAGAACTTTTATGCACATGAAAACGTTTTTATTCAAAATACGGATTACTATACTTTATGTAGAAATTTCTATTTACAAGGATAACATTTAAAATACATAATCGCTTAATAAGGACCACAACTAAGAGTATAATTATTTTTTTTTATTATTTTATTTATTTTTTCAACTTCACATTTAAAGTAAAGGATCCGCCAAATAATTTTTTTGTTTTAAATGCTAACTATAAACAAAACTACTGAATATTTTCTCAAATTTCATTTTGTATTTGAAAGTACAATCCTTCCGGTTAATAATGGAAAATAATCTCATTCAAATGGCTGCCTCGCCTGGCCATGCAGTAGCCTACACGATCGGTCCAAGTTTTAAGCACATTACCGATTGTGTGCAGCTGTATTTCACCAATCGCTTCACGAATATTGTCCTTTAAAGCGGCAATTATCTGTGGCTTGTCGGCATAACACTTATCTTTGACGGCACCCCACAAATAAGAGTCCAACGGTTTCAAATCGCAGCTCCGAGGTGGCCAAACGACATCAGCTCTGCGGCTGATAACGCGATCTTCAAAAGTAGAGCGCAAAATATCGAATGTAGCTTCGGCTGTGTGGCAGGTAGCGCCCTCCTGTTGAAACCAAATGTTGCCAATATCCTCCTCTTCAATTTTTGTGAACAAAAATTCGTTTACCGATACCGATCGTCATTGATTGTAACGGCCACTCCTTGCTCATTTATTCGCAGAAAAATGGCCCAATTATGCCTCAGGACCCAAATACGTAACAAACAGTAACTCGTTTTGTGTGCATCGGCTTTTCAATGTACGCGTGCGGGTTTTTTGTGCCCCAAATGCGACAATTTTCCTTGTTTACATACCCGCCAAGATCAAAATGAGCTTAATCGGAAAAGATGATTTTTTTTTTTGCAAAATCGGCATCTTCTGTAAGTAGATCGCAGGACCACTTAGCGAAGGGATAACGCATTGGATGGTCACTTGACTTCAACTCTTGAACTAATTGGACTTTGTATGGTGTCATACCAAGGTCTTTATGCAAAATTCGTCTCAATGATGTCTCTGAAATGTTCAATTGTTGAGAACGACGGTGAATTGATGTTGATGGCGCTTCACGCACATCATTGCTGTCACAGCAGCAATATTCTCGGGTGTACGCACTGTTTTTGGCTTTTCACGCTTTGGTTTATTGATGAGGATGCCAGTATCTTTCACTTTTTTCACAAGATAACAAACATACGGAGCTGACGGTGCTTCGCTTCTTCCAAAATCTGTACGCAATTTTCGCACACACATTCCGCGACATTACCATGATTTTCAAAGTAATATCGCAAATATTTCCCAGCGTTGTTCAAGCGTATACACAACCATGTTCGTTCAGCGGAAGGATAAAACTAATTATCTGTCAAATCAAACATGAGCTAAGTGTTACCGCTCACGAAATAAGTACTAGTTGAAAAAAAAACGTTATATGGCGGATCCTTTAATGACTAAATGTCATTTTTTTTAAACAATTTACAGATATTTAATTTTTTTACAACTGGAATTTCACTTTCATCAATATTAAACCTGGTATATATCGGGTTTTCCAGCAAAAATTTTTCTTTTCACTTGTGGCAACACCAACAACATGATAGTTTTGACATTTCGTTTTTTGATGTATTCGCAGTAGACGCATTGGCAATTGTTACCATCAATTCAATTTCGCGCGAAAATCGCATTAGTCCACTATGATGATTCGTGATATTTTCGGGAATCATAATCGTCCTAAGGCGATAAATTAAAAATTTGGTCATTAAATTTGAATCCAAAGGCTCGATACAAAATGTCCGAGCACTAAAGCGTGTTCGACAGGGTCGTTCAACCACAGTGAACCACAGTGTTGAAGCAGATCCTAATTTGTCAGTTCACCGAAGTTACCCAAAACCACCACATGCCAAATTTTGGGTAAGGATTTGACTTTGAAGCCGTACAAGGTTCAACTGGTGGGCTATCAATTCATTCAAGGACAACCGGAAAATTTATTTTTTCAGACTAAGCGCATTTTCACTTGTCAGGGAATATCAACAAGCAAAATTACCGCATTTGGGCTTCTAAAAATGCTAGAGCGATTGCATGCTCAATGTATTACTGTATGGTGCGCTATGTAGTCTGGAGGCGTGGTTGGGCCGAAATGCGGTAACAGTCAATGGATCACGCTATCGCGAGATGCTAACAACTCAATTTTACTCTATTATTGACGACGTGGATGTTACACAGCCAACGAAACGATCAATTTATTGCAAACCCAATTTCCCTATCGCATAATTTCACGACAATCATCAGTTAAGTGGCCAGCCAGAACGCGTGATTTTACACCACTGGATTATTTTTTGTGGGGTTATGTTAAGGACAGAGTCTATACGTAGCTAAGAACTTTGATGGTCGTGTCTTTTTATTTTTATAAATATTTCCTGGGGGTTTTGTTTGTTTTATGATTCCAATCATAATTTTTTGTTTTATTTTGTTTTAGAAAACAAAATTCTTGTTGAAAAATAAATAACACCAGTTTTTAGAATTTTTAAATTTATAACAATTTTATTTACTTTAACTACACAAAGTTGACACTACAGAACAATTTACTTAAAATGCAGGTCTTTACTTTATGAGGTTTAATTTTATACTGATTGACTATCCACTCAGACGATGCCCTTTTAAATTTGTCCATTAAAAGTCTAGAAATCTTTAGGAATCTTCTACTTCATTTGTATCACATTTTGTTGTTGTATATTGTTTATTCAATGTATAGGCGCCTGTATGTCTGAGTGTATTTTTGTTTTTTATACTGATAAAGTTTCTTCTTGAAATTTTTTTAAGATATTTGTTGTTATCTCGTGTAGAAAAGGTTTTTTTGGAAAACTACGCAGATGGTAAACAGCATACATGGTTGTTGTTGTCTTGCGCGTATAAAATTTCTACGCATTAAGTAAACAGCATAGCAAATTGTTGTTGTTTGCGTTTATAAAATGTCTGCGAAGTTTGTAACTAGAAATTTTGCTGTTGTACCTTAAGTTTTCTTAGCAAGCCACGCAGTTCGTAAACAACATACCCAGTAGTTCGCGTTATTGCTTAATCATTTTAATTTAAAACTTGGGCAAGACACATCCGTAACAATATATTGAATATAATTTGGGGTATAACACTAACCCTTGTGGTACACCAGCAGGAACATTTCGTGAGGTGAATCTGAAATATTTGCCATAAATGATCTGCCTTGCCTTTGAATAATTTTCTGTAGGTGCATAAGATAGCAGAACTCAAGGCATTTTCTATATCCACATATATAATTAAAGTGCTCTTCTATCGTTTCTATTAGTAGATATGAAATGGACAATTCCTTTTGCTTGATGGACTATGGACTACTCTTTTGGCAGAATGTTAATACTATCAATAAATTTATTATCCTCCCCAATATATTTTTTTAAATATATTTTCGAGATAATTTAGTATACTAATTGGACGATATTTGCTATCTAGTTTAGGAATTTTACTAGGTTTAAGTATTGGTATACCCTTTCTAGTTTTAAAAAGTTTGGGAAAATATCCATTTGTTAGTGAAGTCTTTAAAATATGAAGAAAAAGACATTGTAGTTGCCATAGATTGGTAATCTAATGTTACCAATAAAAGGAATAACATAAAGGAAAAATAGGTAAAAGAGCTTTGCAACATCAAATAGATTTAAGATTTCGGACTTATGCTTAAAAGTTTACAGGCAAGTCTTTTAGCTTTTAAATTATGCTTTAGTATTTGTTCTTCAGAATTTTTTAAAGATTCCACTTTCATTTGTAACTTTATTTTTTAGTTATCGTTACTAATGAGAGCAGAAAAAGATAAGGTCATATGCCTGAAAATCATTTTAATATGGAACGCTCTAAATTTGTATATATACTTTCAGTTAAAGTTGACATAGTGCCATATAATCTTCATAAATTTCAATAGCCTGCCTGTAACAGCTTTGAAAATAAGATGGGGGTTGTGGGTTCGATTCCCTTGGTTTTTTTCACTACAAAAATAAAAATTGACTGTTGTTGGGTTGCTCAGTGATGGAGGCATGGTCACTGTGCTGTCTTTATACTACAGTTAATTTCCAACTACCCTTCTACTTTCACCACCTGTTTGATCTCTTCTCTATCCCTTTCCTAAAGAATGTAGCACGGTACTTGACTAAATAGGCATTGTTGCCTAAAGTGCTACTTCTCTTAAAAAAAAAAAAGAAAAAAAGGTAAATTATTTTTTTAACAATTACTAAATTACCTAGATTTTTAATAATTGTTTAGTTGACTATATTATTATCATTTCAAATCATTTTCTTAATATAAATTTATTTTATTATTATTTAATTTGAATGCAAAAGGTGACTTGTAGGTAGATTTAAATATTTTCTCATAAGAATTATCTCATAAGATTACCAGGTGATTTTTCGTAGCCTAGGTTATTTTTGACAAGTTATCCATTAAATTAATCTTTCATATGTAGAGTACAATGTGAATGAAAGGAAATAACAATTTCGTATATGCTTTTATTTATTGTCAAAGTATTTCAAGATGAAACTAGTTCATCAACACACCCCAGCCTCTAGAGTTAGTAAAAAATAAAAACTAAAGCTGGAATATTAAATAGTTACCCTCCTATTTTAATAAATCAAACAAAAACCACAGGAAATTTTTATAAAAATAAAAAGAAAAACGAAGATATGCACGAATACTTTAGTACTGAAACTTATAATCACATGAGATAATATAAAACTTAAACACTTGTATTTATAACATCAACTCACATGACTGTCAACGTATAAACGATCATTTAGATTAGACGATCTAGTTAAGTTTACTAGGCGACGTTTATAATTAGTATGAAGAATATTTATTAAGTAAAACTAAACGCATTTAAGTATTTGTAATGAAGCATTTAAAAATGAAAATTTTTTTAGGAAACAGAGATTTAGTTTCCTTTTATAAATATAACAGAAAGCTCCAAAAAACGTCTTTAATTATCCGAATATATTGTTGGCTGTCTGGAAGATTAAATCAGCTAACTAGCTGAGAGTAAGGATATTGGCTACGTTTTATAGATAATAAGACTGCTTTCCTAACTTACAGTGGAAAATTGACAAAAAAGTTAACTTAACAAATTAAGAATTCAATGCATTGAATTTTACAGGTCAAGCCGTTTCTAAATAAAATAAATAGCGTTAATGTTTATGGAATAACTTACAATGCACATAGTAAATTTAAAATTAATGTGTTATCCTTGTGGAAAAAGAATTTAGTTTAACGAAGAACCAAAATTTGCAGCAAAAGTCTAAAATATGCACTGAAAGGATTATTTCATTTTCCATTGACCAAATTCTTGGATTCCAATAACATCCTTGACGAGTTCATTTACCGTCTGACGTATTTACAGACACATGTTGTGAACTGGATACCCCTGAGTTTCATTGCTTTTTCTAATGAACTTTAACATACATCAACACAAGAAACAAAGCATAGCAATTCTAAATTTGGCAGAACATTTGGCATCCATAAAATCGACGATACCCCAGTATCTGTTGGCTCTCCTACGATCCATTCAAACTGCACACATATTGAAGTAAAGCAAAGAAATTTTTTAATATGCTTTTATCTTATCGATATGATTTACTTTTACCAAGAAAAAAATATATAAAACTTTAGAACGAAATTTGCTTAACAATTAGGACAGAAGAGAATAGTTTTCTTATGGTACAAGCACTTTTATGTTGACACAATTTGATTAAGAAAAGATATAATATGAGTACAAAGAAGATTGTGTGTTTTCTTAATTGTCTCTCATTTAAACAATTAATTAAAAAGGTCTTGTTTGTTGTTATTCTTCATCGTGATCTTTACGAATGTAATAGCATTTTCGCCTCTGCAACGAGGCAAGAGTTGAAAACTTAATAAAAATGTTGAAAATAATTATGTTTTCTAGTCATAAATTTCAATAAAAAAAAGGAAAAATTAATACTCTTAATGAAATGCACGCATTATTGTGCCATTTGATAAAATTGTGTAATTTAAATGTCTGTACTTGATGATCCGTTTTTCAAGCCCTACAATGACTACTTAAAGTGTACGTACATTTATTGAAAAATGAAACAGTTAAAATGAAAATCTTTAAAAGAAAAGAAGACGCCAAACTATGTTTATTTTAAGTTAAAATTTAATATATTTTTTAACTCGCAGATTTCAGCAGAAAGTTATATTAACAATTCGAAAATGGCTACATTTCTTTGCCAACATATCCTTAATAAATATCACTTGAATAACAGCAGAACTTTTCTTTACTCGCCCTAGTAACATATATACTCTTGCTTCATTGATTAAACTCATATAACTTTGGTTACTTATATTCTTATTTTAAGGCTAGCAGATGCTCTTTTACTATTGAGATACAAGTACATACTTATCTTAAGATCTGATTTTTAGTACTGAAAGGGAACAGCTTTATGCAATTTTCAAAGCATACCTTCATACCGTTTGTATTTGTTAAAGTCGTTGTCATCCTTTCTTTGTAATTCTTTTTATAGTTTTTGATATCTTTCAAATACTCAAGCACAATATTGTAAAACCTCAATTTCCTTCGTAATGGGCCGTCGGGAATAGTACTTTTGTGCCCTTTTTCACTAACATTTTTTAATACTGATAGATTATTGTAAAAACCAAATATAAGAAATTGCAAACAAATTTCAAATGATATAGGAGGCAACAATAATTATAACCAATTAAACCGGATGCAACTCGACTTTGAGAAGAACCATTAAGCTATATTATATTTTATTATTAAATTTTTTAATTGACTGTACGTCAACGGTGGGTTAACAAAGTTCTTTCTACTAAAAATAAGATTTACAAAATACATGCACTCGTACAAACGAAAGAGGGAAGATTCCAACTTTGCATTACACCTTGACACTCACGAAAACGTACCAAGGGAAATAGATGAATGTATGACATTACTACATCCTAGCAAAAAAAAAAAAATACGAAAACTGGACATTCTTGAAAACATGGAAATCTACAAAACAAGATCTTTTAACAGTGATATTATAAACGAACAAGTAAACATGACCTCAGACACAATTTTCATACCCCTGAAACTACTTATACACTCTAACAAACGAAAAGTACTCTCAGATGGACACACCTAAATAATAATAAGAGATAAAAATTTTTATTAAATATTAATCTTAATCTTTTAAACGGTCCTTTAAATTATAACGATTTATTTTTTTCTTAAAAGATTAAGATAAATATTTAATAAAAATAAAAAAACGTCGAATAAAACTGAAAATAATAAAAGATAAAAATATTAAATTAACCCCGCTTAAAACAACGGCTAACAAGCCATTTACTTACGTAAATAGATATGGCCCTAATGAAAAACCTACCAATAGCCAACACTATTACTACTATTTATACTAACAAACCTAGTACTAACTAAAACGCGGCTTGATAATAATATCTTCGCATCGAAAGCGCTCGCCAATCGTACCAAACAAACAGCCAGTAATGGCGGTTGTCATCGGAGAACATTATAACAGTTCAGCAAAACTTATTGAATTTTACAAAGAAAAAATAAATAATAATATAACAAATACAAAATAATTCACCAATATTTAAAATTAAAAATTTTATAAAATAAAATTTCCCCGGAAGCTATGGCAATAGTATTTTATTATTGTACTGAGGGAACAAATCGAAACAACTTGAAGTGTTCGGGTAATTTTTTCATTTTGCAGCTTTTCGATTTGATGATGTATTTTTTCCATTTTTGCGTTATTAAGTGATTTATAGTTTATTTTTAGATAACATTATTTTTTATTTTCTTTTTGGTCTAGATTAAAACTTTTTAAACTATTTTCTTTAAGAAAATACAATTTGGTAAAATAGTTTTTCATGTAACTGCATGTATCAAGTATTTTTTAAATTCTATAAAAAGTCAAAAAGACTTCGGCAAACTAAGAAAGACTTAAGGCCCGGTTAGCCGAACGTTTGTACGTGCAAAACGTACCGTACTGACCCGTACGGACGTTAGTGTAGTTATAGAAACGTTAAAAACGTGTCAAACGTCAATAAAAAAATATAAATAGAATATTGTACAACGATATTGCGATTCGCGTTTTAGCTGATATTTGCTGCCACACACTTTTCTTTTTCTGGGCCACATTCTACCCAATGCAGTACTTGTTGTACAGGCATTCATTCGCCTGCACCAGCAAAATCAGTTTTTCGTCATCCATTTCCCAAAAAAGTTTTTCCAATTCAAAACACAACACTTCACTTGTAATAATTTTTTAATTTTGTAAACACAACCCAATCACCTGTTCATATAAGAGATGGTATTTACAAATTTTCGCGTAATTTATGCTTATACACAAAACGTACCAAACTCATACTAAGTACTTTTTGAAACAAAAAATTTTATATTTTCAAAAATTTGTGGAAAAATTGAAGTTTGAAATAAACATACGTACGTATGTCCATATATATATATTATGCGAAAATAAATTTGTACGTATTTCGCAATGTATACGTAACCAAGCTTTTGACGTGCAAATTTGCAATATTTTTAAAAATATGTACTATGTTATTGCCAAAATAACAAATTTGTATGTTTAAATTGACAAGCTAAATTTTTTATTCAAAATAATTAACTGTTAAATCTAATTGGATATATAATTCAATTTGAGATTTTATTTGCATTCAATGGTATATGACGGTTTTTTAAAAAGTCATTACTATCAAAACATTACGTTTTTAGACTTTGAAAATTCTTTAATAATATACATTATCAATAAAAGTACCTGAAAGAGAATTTCGGACAGAATACAACTTAACAAAATAGTAGTCCCATCACTGCTATACAAATGTCACGTAAAAACGATAGCAAATTATATTTTATACAGGTTCAGCCGTTCCGTCAACGTGACATTTCATTTGCATAAGCATTTGCATTGTTTTCATATACTATAAACAAACGTTTCTTACATTACATTACATTAGGTAACGTGAACTTTCGGCTAACCGGGCTTTTATGCCACACACATTTATATCAATCGTCTTTTAATTTAAAGGTGTGTTATCTTAGAACCGTCTTCACGGACCTGACTTAAGTCCATTATAGTTAATTCAAAAATATTAAGGAGTTTTGATTGGAAAAAGTAATATTAAATAACATAATTAATTTTTGAATTCCACAATATTTAACTGCAGAAAACTGTAGATTTCAACCTCTAAAAGTAGTTCATTGGTAATGTTTACTATCGTGTCATTCCAGAAAGACTTAAGCCACTTACAACAAATAATTAAATAAATTTTATGGCTTATATTAAAATTGTTTATCTTGTTGTCTGAGTAAATACGATTTGGTAAAATAGTTGTTCTGATAAGTTTCGTTCCTAGCATCTATTAAGTAAACTAAAGGCCCAACTGTAATATGCATAAGCTGGCTTAAGCTAATGTCAAAAATTGAACGAGAATGTCAAATTGTTAAGCAAATTATTGAAGACTGTTAGGTGGCTATATTGTACTTACATGAACATAGAAATTATTATGCACAGTTACACATTTGTTTTATTCGTTCTTTTGCAAAAAAAATAATTACTTTGTAAATATATGAAATTTATTAACAAAATGACGTTTAATAATCACATTTTGTATACTTAATATTATCCTTATACAAATTTATAATTTTTTTTATAGTTTTAGGAAAATTACGAAAGAAAAATTACATATCTTCGCTGTTTGCTTTATTTGGGCCAAAAGTACTAAATTTTGCAACTGTGTGCATTGCTGAATTTACAAGCAATAAAAAATTTTAATTTTGTTGCAAATTGAGTGTTAAAAAAGGAAATTAAAATGTTTAAAGGCCCCTAAGTTGTTAAACTCCAAGGTTGAGTCTAGTTTTTCAACGTTATCACGAGTACTACAAAATAAAGATTAGATTAAAATAGAAAAAAAATATTCAATATAAATGCCTGTACCGGCGGGGTGCGAGAGAGCTTTTCAAAAACATCATAGGCTGCGATAGTGCCCATTCCTCAATATAGCCCATTCCACTGCCTGATGGATTTTCCATCATCTTCATTTCCTTGCAGAAACGTTCCCGTAGTAACTTCCATCTGTGTTTGCGCTCTGCGACTTTATATAATTCACACCAGTATGAAAATGAAAAACGCAAAAAAAATTGTTCAAAGTGTTACTTACCACTTTTACTAAATTTTTCTGCTACTTCTTTCCATGCTCGTTCCTCTGAATTGCCATTATAATAAAATGCGTCTCTTTAGTCATATAAGCAATTTTTTCTTTAAACATTTTCTATTAAATTTAGATAAAATATTTTTTCGCTTTTGCCCTGCATTGGAAATTGTTTATTAATGTATCTATAACACAATGCACAATGCAAAATCAGCTGTTTCCTTATGGAATTTGCGATCAGTTTCGTACTTTGCTTAAGCAAATGACATTTGACGAAAATTTTGTTAACTACATTATAGTTTACCACATATGATTAATAGGTATTTGCACAGTTGTTTAAGTTGCCTTAAGACAACATATGCATAATATAGTTGGGACTTAAGGAAAACGGAAGTCTGCTTATGCCACATATACACGCTCATTTTTGACCATCCACTAATATCAATCATCTTTTAATAGAAAGGAGTGTTATGATTTATGTAAATTTTATGATTTAAGTCCACTATAATTTATTTTAAACAAAATTTCGATTGGAAAAGTTTCAAAAATTTTCAAAAATGATATCACATTAATTTTAATCATATAATTCAAGTGAAAAATATTAAATGGTTTGTTTTGAAGTATACAATGTTTAATTGCAAAAAGCGGAATTTGTCTTCTAAAAGTAGTTTATCGTTATTGTTTACTATAGTGGCATTCCAGAAAGACTTAAGCCACTTGCAAAGAAAATATAAAACTTATTTGTTTAAAACTACCGTTTATGCTTTTAGATTCTTAAATTCAATTAATTACTTTTTAACCGATTTAAAAAAAGGAGATGTTTATCAATATTTGCATAAATAATAAAGCAATGGAGAGGGAGCTCTCCTGTCACTTCATTTCCATTTTGTTAACCTTTAATTTTTTTCTTTATTTAACAAGAAATAGATAAAGAGTTTGACAGCTACATCATACATATCCTTCAGCATAATTATGTTAAATGTGATCTTCGTTTGGTCTTTAAGCTTGTACTAAAAATTTTAACGAAAAACTACAAATTTAACTTAGAATTTAATCACCTGCATATATCCAGGATTTGAAAAATAAAAGGATTGTGTTTTTTACGAAAATCGAATTTTCTTTTAGGCCTTCACAAACTTCCAGATTGTAATTACTGCCTAGCTATACTAAAGGGTGTACAATTTCAAATTATACGCTCACGCTTTTTAGCAGAACTTATAATATTTTCTAATACTTGAAGATACGCTACGGTTTTCACATATGCCATCAAAAGTATAAAATTATTTTGAATTAAATTTTTATAAAATAAAAGTTTCGTATTTAAACTAAAATAGTATTTGTCTTTGTTGTGTTGTCCTACTGACTTGGCTATACTGGTCGAATAGTGAAGTAAGATTGAAAACATTTTCATATCTTTTTTCTCCTACGTTTCGCCGGTATTTCCCGGCTTCTTCAGGGAGTATTCAAACTTATATTTATTCTAAAAACATCATTCGAGTACCATTGATAATTAATATTTAATTAAATATCTAATAAAAATAATACACAAACCTTAGCACTATAGAATTAAATTGTAATTGTTGCTAATTTTGTCCATGTCCTCCTTAGTGTTCATTGTTCTGTTACCTTTCTGTTTTATTCTCAGACTTTCCAATATTAAGCGTCTGTCTTGTTTACCCTCTATGTCTGTTATTAGTGTTTTTTCAAAATAAGGTGCCCCTGTAGGCTAGTAGGTAGTGTACTAGCTTGTCAGTATGGGGGTCGTGGGTTCGATTCCCAACGAAAACCTTGGTTTTTTCACTACAAATATTAAAATTGACTGTCGGTGGGGCTGCTCAGCGATGAAGGCATAGTCACTGGTTGCTGTGCTGTCTTTATACGGCAGTTAATTTCCGACTATCCTTCTACTTTCACCACCTGTCTAATCTCTTCTCTATCCCTTTCCTAAAAGAATGTAACACGGTACTTGACTAAATAGACATCGCTGCCTGAAGTGCTACTTCTCTTAAAAAAAAAAAATCAGGTGTGTGTGTATTCTAACATATGTTGTGTAATGTCCGTAGTGGTCTTCTTCTTTTTAATGTCTGTGTCATGTTCATTTATTCTTGTCTGAAGTGATCGTTTCGTCTGTCCGATGTCACATTGTTGGTCAGCTGTGCCTTTACACGGAATTTCGTTCACAACGTTACACATGTCAAAAAGAGGGACAAAAAGAGGGGTTTTTGAAGAAGTGCTTTAGTGTGTTGTTTGATTTGTGTGTAAAGGCAACGTTGTTGTCTGAAATTATTTTCCTAAGGGATTTGTTATCGGTAATATTTTCAATGTAAGTTACGCTAATGTATTTTTTGCTACTGTTGGAATTGTCTATTGTTATTCTATTCATGTTCCCCCTGGTTCTGATGGAGTCAATTTTTTTATTTATAAGTGTTCCTTTTATTTTTAGAGCGTAGTTGTTTTGTTGTAATATTTCTTCTAATTTATTGATGTTATTGTCTAAGAATTCTTTATCGCTAAGGTCTATTATTTTGTTAAGTAGGCTATATGCTGTGTTGATTTTAGTTTTGTATGGCTGGAATGAATTATAATTGAGCATTCGGCCTTACTTACAATCTTACTTCACTAATCGACCAGTATAGCCAAGTCAGTAGGACAACACAACAAAGACAAAAAAACAACCCTGGTCTATCAACTTAACATAAAATAGTAAATTTTTAAATATATTAGCACAAAATTTAAAATCTATACTCGGCTTAAAAAAAAATTAGTTTTAATTTTAAACTTTCTTAGCAAATTTTAAAAATTGTAATTGCATAACTACAAATATTTTCTTTCTCTCTTCTTCTTCATCAACGTTTTATAAATTTTTGCTTTAGCCTTTTATTTTCTCCAATATTTCTCCATCATTTTCTCTAACATAAGTTTAAGAAGTTATTAACTTATTTTTAAAGGCTAATCAGGGAAATTTATTTATGTATGTAAGTGTGAATGGTGTCGGTGTCAACAATTTTAACTTTTAAATGAAATTGTAGTTGTTATAAATTTATTGTAATTTGTATAAAATTATCAAGAATTGCACGTTCGCGAAAAAAAGCTGTTTTAGTTTTAAAACGAAAACAACTACTTTTCTTTAAGTTTTATTGCTAAAAAAAACACTTGATTTATGTCTTGTTTTATTACACTGAAAAAATTAATAAAAAAAAAATATAAACTTTTCAAACCTTAATACGAACCGAATTCTCATTACACTACTAAATAAAATTTTGTTCACATGTTTAATTTTTATCATCATATTAGTTCACAGCAATTAAGCGCGCAATATGAGATTTATGTATTCGCCCGGTTATTAAAAAAAAAATAATTAAAAACTTTACACTGGGTTAAGGTTTATTGAAAAGATTTGGCCATTAAATGACTATTTTATTTTCCTTTAATTATTATTATGCTTTTAACAAATTATTCATCCTTCGCCGTAAATCTGCACTCTTTCCCCTTGTCTTATTTATGGCACTGTAGAGCAACAAGCAACAAGTTACAAGCGCAAACACTTGGAATTTTATATTTAACTTGTTATCTCGGCTAAATGATTGTTTTAACTTTAGCACTTTCTTTTAGCGATTACCAATTTAATCGCGTAGATAAATACCTGTATATCAAATGGATGCAACAATAACAACTATTTTTATTCAGTTTACTGGCAACAATAAGGCAAGTTCAACTTTTTAACCCACAAAAGCAAAAGTAATGATGGATATATTTAAACGTTTCTTATTTATTTATTTTATTTTTTGTAACGGCAATCAAACGATGCAAAAGTTAAAAAACGAAAAAAATGGTCGTTAAAAAGTGGTCGTTTTAAAGAAAGACAGCTGCAAAATGCCATGAGGCAAAAGAAAAGGTGTCAGTTATAAAACTGGAATTGTGCAATATACTTGTATCCCTATAATAATTATCAAATACTTAGTTAATGTGAAAAGTGAAGTCAAGATTGTATTGGCTTTACTTACTTTTAGTTCCCTGCGCATGATGACTGCTACGTTAGCCAGACTGCAAATAAGTTAGCCAGAGCGGAATCTGTTCTGAATATCTTTAAAGGAATATTAAGAGTTGTATATTCATTTAATATAAATAATCAAAAATACCAATTTTAAAATATAATAACAATTGTACTAAACTAGTTCATCATGTTTATTTTTTTTAAATATACAACAACAAAAACATTTATCTATTTTAATTTGGTTTTAGTTCAAGGATTTTTGTCTTCAGGCCTGCTCTTAAGGTTAAAATAAAACAATTACGACTTATTTGCTGTCACTACAAAAGAGTAAGCGTCACTGTTTAAACCATTGAAATAGGAGTTCGCCTTTGTAATCACATTTGAGAATTGTTAATTCGTTAGATATTAGGACTTTTTAATAACATGGTAAGTGCATGATATATATCTTAGTGTTTTATATGTTGCGAAATCCTGATCAGAAACTTAAATTTATACCTTAGATCATGAGATTACAATACATTAAGCTCAAATATTCAGATGGATAGTGAACAACATTCCTTTTTAGATGGGATGACAGCTATTCATGAAAAAATTACTACCCCCAAGACCATGTTTCGCGTTTTTTTTTGGTTGCAGGGGTCCGAAAATAGGTTCAGATGACGTTGCCATGTATTAGTTATTGGTAAGGCATGTTGATCTAAAGCACGGGGAAGACGGGCGTAGATTAAATTTTTTTTAAATCTATCGAGCCTCACATCATATCTGTAACATCATTCATATGTTTCCTCTTTACCAGCTGCTTTGATTTTTACCGGGTGGTAGCAATTATAATGAAATGTCAAGTGAAGTGTCAAAGGATACTTCGCCTTTTAAGGTGTGGAGTTTTTCAGTTGTATTGATACGTCTTTAAGCCTTCTTGTATCCTCCAATATTTTTTCGGAAATCTAGGAGCAACGGCAATTTTAGGAAAAAAAAAGTTTCATTAATCTCTATATTCAACGACTTAGATTTTTTAATAAGTTTAGTTTTTTGTAAGACTATTGGAAGATGAGTTTCCTGTGCCGTCTTTTTATAAATACCTAATCCGGATTATTTAAAATAAATTTTGCCAAAATCTGAAAAAAAAATTTTGGTTAATTTTATTCTTCTCTTTTCGTTCGGACCAGCACCCAGGGGATGATCCCTGAGGGAGTAGTGTTTGTGGACATTCGATTTGAATTTTCCTAAATTCAAAGTGACAGGAAAGACCGCTGGAGGAAGTTTATTCCACATACGAACTGTTCTGTTAAAAAAGAATTCTCCCTGATTACAGGGAGAGCATAGTGCGATTCACTGGCCAATCGGCCACAAATGAATGCCCTCTCAATCGAGTCAAACGCAAAAACGTGCGAGTAACGGGAACAACTTCCCTAATTTGGTTAGAACATGTAACGTTGTAGTAACGATAAAAGAGTGAAATACAATAGACACTGTGTCGATTCTCAAGAGAACCAAGAGAGTTGGATACCCAACTGTCCCCAATGAGCCTCTTGGCCCTCTCCTGTATGCGGTCGAGCAACTCCAAAATAGACCTTGGAGCGCTGGCCCATACATGAGAGTTGGATTCTATTTTCGGACGGATATAGGTGGTAGAAATAGTACGAAGATCGGATGGAGTGAAGTATCGCTTACATCGTTTTAGAAAACCATGGCACTTGAAACTTGAAAAATGTGTTTAGTTCATCGAACATCATACTGAATTTTCATTCCAAGAACACTAAGAGCTTTCGATACCGATATTTTCCGATTCTAAATATTTTCGGTTTCGTTCACACTTCACTAAGCTTAAACTACTGATAATAGTAATTATTTATAATATTAATAGTATAAAACTAATTATTTTTAATATTATAATATTAATATGATCACATTATTTCCTAGACATCAGTACATTTTAAAATGTAAATGTTGATAATCCTGTCATTAAGAATCCCAATCGATGATTATTCAAATTCTCCCTAAATCTCGTAGTAGAAGAGAAAATAAAATAAATAAGTCAATTTGTGGTTTAGTAGAATGAATTTTGAGATATTTAATAGTGTTATTATGAATTTAAAAGCTTTTTAGGTGAGAGTCCAAATATTTGGATCATACAAAATTGAAAATCAGTGGAAATTGTGAACAGCCGAAGGAGGGCTTATTCCTTCAGAAATTTTTTACCTGGTATGAAACATTTAACACATGACACAATGCATACCTGTCTTTAAAGAGAAAAGTTTGACATTGATCTTAAAATAATAATATGATATTATTATTAATATGTTGCTTTTAATAATGTTTTAATATAAAACGAAGTGAAAGCACTAAATACATTTTTTATAATTCGTTTTCAAATTAATCTTTAAATATGAAAATTTTATTAATTTCTTTACTTCGAAATCGTTGAAACCATGTTATTTTCTCGTTTATAGAAGCATTTATCAAACTTATTGTTTATTTAAAGAAGTGATTTATTATTAGACATTTGTTTTTATTTTAATTATTTTTATGTTTTTTGGAATTATAATAACAAAAATTTTGATGAGATTTTTTTATGAATTTTAATAATTATTTTATTTTAATAAATATTAATATTAGCTATCGAATATTAAAAGGAAAACATTTTGCTCATGTGAATATAACTCATTGATATTCATTCCTATATAAAATCGTTAAATGCAAATTATATCGTATTAAAGCACTCGATAGGGACAATGTATATTAAATATAAATGAACCAATACAAACTCATTAATTAGTTTTTAACTTCTTTCGTAGGAAAAGAAATTAAATAATTATAATAAAAATAGCCCCAATTTTTCTGAAATTTCTGAAGGAAAAAACAATTTTTTAGGGGAGAACTAATAAAAACACTCAACTGGGATAAAAATATTATTTTATTTGTTTATTTTAAATACAGTAATACTTGAAAAACAAATATATTGAACTCTACAACAATAGCAACAACAGTAGAGTAAATAAAAAATAAAAACACTAAATAAAAAAGATGTTTTATTTTTAAATTTTATAGTTCAATGCCACTTAAACAGAAGTTTTCATTTTCATCTGGTCTCTTTGTGTTTTTTGTTGCTTCTATATGTTTTTTTTTTTTATTTATTTTAATTATTGCTTTTAATATGATTTAATTTCTTTATTTGGCTTTAGAGTGGAGGTTTATTTTGTTGTTTTTTTTTTTTTTTGTTAATGTTTTTTGTTGCTTTTTCATTTCTTGTAGAGTTTTATGATTCATTAGTTTTTTTTGTTTTGTTTAAATGTAAAGATACATAAAAATCTGTTTTTTTTTTAATTTTTAAACTTGTTTTAAGCAAAACGCTCCCTCATTTCATTTACCGTAAGCAAAAATAATAAAATATTAATTGAAAACACCATACGTATACGTTTAAAACATTTGTAGCTCATTAATTTAAAAGTTATTGTTAATTTCATGTTCGCTTTCATTACAGTAAAATACGTGTTAAGTTAGCAAAGCCCAAATAAAAAATGTATTTGTATCCTTTAAAGGACAAACTTAATATATGCTTAAGAACACATTGCTTGGTGTCAGTTACTATCAAATTTCATAAAATTTGCTTCCTTCTTTCCACTTAATGTCCACTTAACATGCTAAACAAGGGCGCGTCTTGTCTGTTGACTGTTTAAGTCGAAAAGGTCATTGAATATTATGAGTGATTTAGAGGAATAAATTTTAAGTCACATTTTTAAAGTTTATCATACCTTTCTTTCTTACCTATGAACAGTTATTTAGAAACAAAATAAAAAGAATTTCAACTTGTTTCAAAAAAATTTTATATCTAAATTAAATATTATTTATAAATTTTATACACTGTTAAACCCCTTTTAAAAGCATTGCCGTTTTTTATTTAGCAACGCATTCAGAGGCTCTAACAGTATTCGTTTTAGCATTTAGAAGTTAACGTTATGCGGGTTCATACGTAAACACGTATCATTTGTTAAGAGTCTTTTAAAATGTGATCTCTCTAATTCTCGAAATCATATCAAAACACTAATTGAACATTTAAAAACCAAATATAATGATATTAACGTCCACTCAAAGGCTGCTATTGTACTTGCTCTGCTGCGCTAAGACCAGTCTTCAGTGCTAATTGTTTTTAGCACATTATTTAAGCAAAACCGACTTTACCTTATTTGAAACAGAAAGGGTCTTGTTGCCTCCTCCAAAATCTACTTAAAAGCTACAAAAATCTTTTTTATACGAACAGAGTAGCATTAAGATATTTTGCCTCTTATTCTCAATTTTTTTATTCTCAGAATTGGTATCTAAGATGTGAGGTCTATTCGATCATCAATGATCTGAAGAAGAATATATGGAGGAATTTTCAATAATAACACTAATAATAATAAAACCATATTATCACATTCTGGTATGTAAAAGAAATCGATCGATCGATCGATCTAGAAGCAAACGTCTTTGAGTTTGTTTTCCTTTTAAGCCTTTTATTTTTATACATTTTGAAACATTTCTAAGATTTGTTTGTGTTTCGAATCGATCAAAATTTACCACTTGACGTTGTGGAGTATATAGCGGCACATCCGGCTCAGCTTGCGGGAGTCGAAAACTTAAGCTTAACTTCTGGCACCATGGAAGCCGGTAACCCACAAATTCGCGACATTTGTGCCGATTATTAGTGAGATTTCAACCCAAAGCACCGAGAAGGCGCTTGCTTCCTATATGCTATAAACTGTAAGAGAATGACGTCGATGTTGCGATCGAAGTTTGGCATTCTCCAACAAAAACAGTAAAAATATCAAGCGCTGACAAGGCCTTGAAAGGTAGAATCATTGTATTCAGACAAGGGTAGGATCACCGTCAGGGGGATCTAACCTTATTGTTCTTAATTTCTCCGCTTAATATCCTTCCTAGCAGTTTGTTCTTAAATGGCGAGCGCCTTCGATGTGAATACATCATCTTCAGGCAACGTTATATCACGTACTAACGTTACCTGAAGATGAAGTATTCACATCGAAAATGCTTGCCATTTCCGGACAAACACGCAGGAAGGATGTTAAGAGGAGGAATTGAAAACTGTAGTTCTTTCACTGAGGGAACAAACCCAAACAATTTAGGATCTAAGCTTAACCTGTATGATACTCTGTATCTATAATGTGTTTAAGTATTAAGTGGCCAATTAAACACAAATGAAAAAATACGATATAAAAAGCGTTTCGCTTGCATGCTAAAGTTCTCTAATGTCGTTATAACATATTCCATTATTGTAGCAATAAGGCAATACAATATGCCATTCATATTGCACTTTAGTTCAATCGATTTTGAAGCTTCGGGTATTCGATGTCTTTTAAAAGCTATAGTTTTCAAATTAATTTTGTACTCGTATTTCCTTTAAATCACCAGGTTCTTCTGATGAAAAATAGCAGCCCGAAAATGTTTATTTTCTCTTTGGCGGTACTATAAATGTTTATAAATGATTTTTCTTATTTGTTCTCACGAGTTCTTTTTACTAAAAATGTTCGTTTTACGAAAATAAGTAACCACATACGGCTTAACACTGTGTGGGACTTGAACTACTTTTGTTTGCAAAACATGTTTCTTTAACCAGTGCAGATTCGAATTCATGATGTCCTGTTTTACAAACCAGTTCTTTTGGTCCAACTTAATGCTTACTTCATAATAGTAATTTACTTACCCTTTCCTTGTTTCAGTAGAAAACCGTTTTATTTGTCTTCTGAGTTGAGTACAAGCCACCTCTACGTAATATCAGTGGAGATTGGGCAAGAAGGGACGTTGAAAAAGGCAACTTATTTGTCGATTACTTGAAAGATGTATTCACCCCACACACATGTACTGATGATGTTAATTTGCCGAGCGTAGTTGGATTACCCCCTCGACCCTTGAATTTTAGGTTGCGTGAGGTACAAAAGTTAATTTCTGAAGTAAACCCGAAAAAAGCTCCTGGTATGGACGGCATAAGTAACAAAATGTTGGAGAAGCTCCCCAGTATTGCAGTCAGAATCATGCTATTAATTTTTAATACCATTTTACGGCTTGAATACTATCCTGACCACTGGAAGATTTCTAAAGTTAAAATGATTCCAAAACCGGGTAAAGACCTAACCAAAACCGAGTCATATAGGCCCATAAGTCTATTACCAACTATTTCAAAGGTCTTCGAAAAGTTGCTTATGGATAAGTTGTCTCCAATGCTAAGGGATAGTGGGTGTATCCCAAACCATCAATTTGGTTTTAGAAGTAGACATAGCACAATTGAACAAACCCATAGATTGGTTCAGGTGATAAGAAGGACTTTTGAAGAGAAGAAGTATTGTTCAGCTATTTTTATTGATGTTTCTCAGGCTTTTGACAAAGTTTGGCATGAAGGTCTATATCTGAAACTGACCGCTCACTTGCCTTGTAATATAAGCAACCTACTGAAAAGCTACATAATTGGACGCAAATTTTCTGTTGTTGAAGGAGACTTCGTTAATGTATCCAAACCAATTTCCTCAGGCGTACCACAAGGTAGCATTCTTGGACCAGTTTTATACTTGATATATACCTCCGATATGCCTGTAAGTGAAACTGTCCACACTTCTACGTTTGCTGATGATACAGCGTGTCTAAGTTCGCATAAAAACTCCCATCAAGCATCCATAAATCTTCAGCAACTCAGTTAGAGTTGTGGTTAAAATTATGGAGAAGACCTTCACCCTGCGAAGAGATAATTGTTCACCCCTTCGAATTAATAATCAGATTGTTCCACACCATACTTATGTAAGATTTCTTGGTACACATCTTGACCGTCGCCTTACATGGAAACATCATATTGACTCAAAGCTAACACAAATGAAACTTAAGCCAACACAACCACATTAGCTCATTGGCAGGAACTCAAAACTTAGCCTAGATTGTAAGCTTCTAATTTACAAGACTATTTTAAAACCAATATGGTCTTACGGAATCCAACTTTGGGGCACTGTCTCAGCTTCAAATGTGGATAGAATCCAACGTATGCAAAATAAAATTTTACGGTTGATAACTTCTGCTCCATGGTACATCAGAAATTCAAACATACATTGTGATTTAGACATACCGCTGGTGACTACAGAAATCATCAAATACGCAGGCAAATTTTTGATGAAGCTTGAAGACCATCCTAACCCCTTTGCTCGCAATATCTTCAATTATAGTGGACAATGCTACAGATTACACATCTTAGAAATATTTGTTTTGTTTTTTTTTTTTAATGTCAATTTTTTTTACCCAAAAGGTTAGTTCTGACATGGTCGGGACTAATGTAACTTTTTTTTTAGAATTTAAGATTTTAAAACTTATTGTTAGTTTAGTTTCTTGAAGATACAATAAATAATTATTGAAAAAAAAAATTTGTCTACTGAGGGGCTTCGGAAGGTATAAACTGCTGTTTTTCTATTTATTTATTTTCTAAGCAATTTATCACTCGGACCGATTCAACAACAATTATTTTTGTAGATAATTATGACTCTAGAAACAATCAGGCACCTCTACCAAAGCACTCGGATTTTAAAAAGCAAATAACAAGGACATAATTCAGCATTTTTAATGGTGAATTATTGTTGGAATAAATATTTGGTTGTTAGAATAGATATTACCAACTGATTTATATAGGATTGTTCTCATTTGTTCTCATTTAGTTAAGAAGTTACTCAAAATGAAAAGATTATGCGAAGTTATGTGTCATTAACACTCAACATTATTGCTTCGGAAATGCTGTAAGACAGATGACTAAGTGCATGCTTCAAGACAAACAACAACAGAAACAGAAATATGCTTAAAAATGTTATACAATCGTTTTATAACAAATAAGCGCTTTATAATTCACTTTCGCTATGACAACATCGTTTAAGCAATTACATAATGAAAGCAACGGCTTATAGCGCGTTGTGAGGTAGCATTGCGTTATCGCATTAATCAACTACTGGACCATTTACCCTAATGTCGACAGATAAAGGATTCACAGATAAAGTGTTTGTTTCTATTAAAGGTTTTATTCAGTTTAATTTTTTTTTATTTATTTTATTAAATAAATGTGCTCTTTGTTTTTAATAAAATATAAAACTTTTTTAACAAAAACTTCTTTTTGTTTTAAGAAACAAATTTGAAAAGTTCACTTTCACATGCAAGAACATGTATCGTTTGCATGACACCATGAGAAATGTTGATGGCAGTGAATTAGTAAAAAAAAATTAACAGGGTGTGCGAAAAGAGGAAAGTGAGTGCCAATCCATCTGTGTACTCGTATATCCAACATTTTTGTTTGACTGTCTGATGGTCTGTCTATATTTGCCAGCTTTGAGTAAACAACTAAACGCAAACAGGACGCGCTTTTGTTTGACTTTTATTTTGTTTTATTTTCATGTTCATGTCTTTCTATGTATTTCTGCAAATTAGTTAGTTGTAGTAGTGGCTAACACACACGCCTTCAAATATACATACATATATTTGACAGTGACAGGATTGACTCACCTTTTTTTGTAGAGAAATTTTTTGAATATTTTTTTTCTTTTATATTTTTAATTTAAAGGAAAGTTAAACGATTAAAAGAAAACAATTTTTGAAATTCTTTAAAACATTTGGTAGAAATAAGTAAATTCTACATGTGGAGTTTATTATGTTTTTTTTTTTTTGTTTTGCTGGTTCATTTTAATTGTGAGTCACATTTCCCCATTTACTCATAAAATGCCAACAAAATGTTAAATTGTCCGTCTAGAGCTCGTAGTTTTGTATCTCGTATTTTTTGTTTTTATTTTTATTAATTTTTTGTTTCGCTATAGGACGAATATAACTGTAGTGTTATTTCCAACTGATTGCATCGTTGCCTGAGCTTTTTTTTTAGTTTTGGCAGGAAAGCAAAGAAATTATATTTATTTTATTATTACAGTATGAAGAGAGTTGCCAATTGAGTAATGAAAAGTACCCTATCTTAAATATGTTTAACTTATTTCCATTCCACTCGGCCAATTTTAATTTGTATTTTGACACAATTAAATTCCTTGCTATTTCTTGTTTAGAACTCTTGTCAGTTACTAAGTTTTTTAAACGCAAATTTATTCGAAATTCTAAGAATATGCTACAGAAAATTGAACTACTTAAGGACTCCAAAATCTAGGTTCCCAGATTCTTTTCGAGTCGAATTACCAAACTGATACTGCTGTTTATTTTATTTCATAATTAGTTTATGAATTCAAGATCCCTACAGACATTGAAAAAGTAAACAATAATATTACATAAACTTAAATTTAGCTATTTAAATATAAAATAAGACGACATTTAACAACATTAACATCTAATAAAATTTATTAAATTCAGCACAAATTCTTAAAAACGGACCAGAGTTAGCATAACTCGATCTAAACACTTTAATTACAAGTGGATTAAAATAGTGTGTAGGACGAAATGGAATGTTAAACGAAATATTAGTAATTAAAAACAGACAGACATTTCCTTTTATTAAGTTTAAGAGAAACGTGACATTTAACATTATTCTTCGTCTTTTTAGAGTTGGTAGCTTTATTAGATCAAGTCTACTAGTGTAGGATGATCGATTTAAGGGATTCCATTGTAAACCGCAAAGACAAAATAACAAAATTAGCTTTTGCACCGATTCCATGCTATTACGATAAACTTTCTAAATTGGATCTCAAATTATTGAGCCACATTCTATAACAGGTGTGACAGGAGAAGTATAAACATGTTTTGTGACATAAGGGTCACTAAACTCCTTCGCCTAGTGTTTTATAAACCTAAGAACTGCACGTGCTATGGCCAATGAAATATGCTGTATAAAATTTAATTTAGCATCCAGTAAAATACCAAGATCTGAAACCACATTTAGTTTCTCAAGTTAACAGGCGCTTAAAATATACTGCACGTTTGTATGACATCTATTTGCACTTTTTAATGTTGAGTCCTTTTGCAGGAGAATATGAGCAGCGTGCAGATTATATGTTCGAAATATCTTCAGGAAACAATATCGGCGATACTTGATGGGAAAGATGATCAGTAACAATTTTTTAAAAAAGTTAGAGGTATTTCGCTAAGTTTAGCAATACCTCTGTATTGAAATAATAAAAGAATCTTTCCATATTTTAGGAAAATAACTAAATTTTAATGATAAGTTGAAGATTATTGCAAGAGGTTTTACCAGTGCCAGAGCACATTTGTTAAGTATGCAACTCGGAATACCATCTGGACCATATTTATATGAAAATTTAAGCTTTTGTAAGCAGCTTAAAACTGCCAATTCATCAAGAAATGGAATCGATATAGCCGGATATGGCTTCTCTACTAGTTGATAAGAGCTATCATCAATATTTTTATTAGAATAGATGGTAGAAAAGAAATCTGCAAACAAGTTACTTATTGTCAGCTCATCATCAGATTCAAAATTTTCATACTTCATAACAGAGGGAAATGTCATTGATCTTTTCTTGGAGTTGACAAACTTGTAGAACGCTCTTGGATTCAATTTAAAATTGTTTTGATTTTTATTTACGTAAGCAGAGTAACACGATTGATTAATCGAATTATATTGAGCACGACTAACAGAATACTTGGCGTAGTCAATAAATGAAGCAGACTTTCTATACATTTTGTATAACTTGTTCTTCCTATTTTTAGCTTTAATCATGGTGGGCCAGTAGGTTTAAACTCGTAGCTTTTAGGAATACATTGACTTATATACAAATATAACTTGCTGGTGATGCTAATTTGTATAAAGTTTAAAAGCAGATTCAACCAGTTTGTATTATTTAAAAGTTCATTTAACATTTGATAGTTCGTCCTTTTGAAACAAAATAATTTCTCCCTTGAACAAATATTTGGCGATACAGCAGGTCCCAGTGACATACTGACATATTAATTTCGATTGCAGAATGGTAACCATTTTTCGGAACGGAAATTGGATAAATTCTATTAATAGTAATATCAACACAATCATTAACAAAAGCTAAACTAAAATTAATTAACAAACGTAAAAAATTCGGACTCCAAATCCGAAATCAATTCAATAATTGCGGTAAATGGGCTTTTTAAACAAGTACTTCTTATAAATACAAAAAGTAAAGCTAACACTAATTTCGACCGGTTTACAGGTTATCTTGATTCAGCGGTGTATAAACTAGAGTTTGGTATAATCCGTGATATAAGAAATATCGGGTTTTGATTTCTAAATTATAAAGCCAGTAAGTTTCAGCATAAATTCGGTTTTAAAAAACCCACCCCTTTCGGGCACTTTCGTTACCAAAAAAATAAAAAAAACAAAAAATTAATAATAAAATATTTTAAAATAAAGATTTTATTTCATTATGTGAGTAATAAAATTTCAGAAAAGTTAAAGTAAAAGAATCATTTAAATTTCGTAGAAAAGTTAAGGCCCAACTATAATATGCATAAGCTGGCTTAAGCTAATGCCAAAAATTGAACGAATAGTCTTTCAAATGCTACAGCAAATCATTGAAGACTTTTATGTAGCTATATTGTACTTACATGAATATAGAAATTATTATGCACAGTTGCACATTTGTTTTATTCGTACTTTTGCAAAAAAAAAAACTTTCGTTCTAAATAAATGAAATTAATTAGTAAAAAAGGCGTTTATTAATCATATTTTGTATACTTAATAGTATCCTTATGCAAATTTATAATTTTTTGTTAATAGTTTTAAGAAAATTACGAAAGAAAAACTACACATATTTCTCTGTTTTTATTATTTGGGCCAAAAATACTTAAAAATGCAACTGTGTGCATCAGTGAATTAATAAACAATACAAAATTAAATTTTATTGCAAACTGTGTGTTAAAAAATGGAAAAGATAATAAAATATTTGAAGGCTGTTATTTCTTTTAATTGCCTTTATAATAAAACGTCTCTCTTTTGTCATTTAAGCTATTTTTTCTTTGTACAGTTTCTATTAAATTCAGATAAAATATTTTTTGCCCTCCATTGGAATTTGTTTACTAATGTATCTATAACACAATGCACAATAGCTGTTTCCGTACGGAATGTGCGGTCAGTTTCGTACATTACTTAGGCAAATGACATTTGAAGAAAAGTTTTGTTAAGTACATTATAGTTTGCCACATATGATTATCAGGTATTTCTACAGTTGCTTAAGTTGCCTTAAGCCAGTATATGCATAATATAGTTGGGCCTTTAACGACAGAAAAAGCAATGACTTGATTCTTTGTTTACGTGCAAAATATTTGTTATTATGAAAAGCTAAAATCGAAGTATCAGTTCAGCTTCGATTTAAACCGCACAGTAAATATTTGTAATAACATTTTTCTAATATAAGCTCAAATTTGTTGATATTTGAAAGGAACTTTTCACCTAAGGCAAACCACAACGTTGCTTGAGAATGATGCATTCGCATCGAAAGCGCTCGCCTTTGACTTCAAACCAGTGTATGTTTATATGTTTAAAAAAAACAATTTTTGGCAATATACTATTTGAAGCTATAAATTTCTTCCTTAAAATCATAACCTAAACCAGTGATGGGCGAACTACGGCCCGCGGGTCACATCCGACCCGCGGGAGGTTTTATTCCGGCCCGCCGAGCGTTTTTAAAAAAAATAATCACCTATTAAAAAATTTTGCCAAAGAAATAAATTTACATTATGTTTAAAAAAAGATATAAATTGCCAATTTTATCAAAAAAATGCGATGTTTTCATATTATATTGTATACAAACTGCGTAGTTTTCTGAGAAATATTGTACACACAAGACAACAACAACTTTCTTATATAATATTCCAAGAAGAAACTTAAAAACATGAAACAAAAACAACTATTATAGACCTATTGTATTCTGTCCAAACTGCGTAGTTTTCTAGGCAACAACAACTTTCTGATGGAATATTCCAAGAAGAAACATAAACATCACAAAACACTAACAACTAATATAGAAAACTGAACGTATAACATTACAACAACTATTATATGTGAGATCTGGAAGATTCTTGAATATTCGAGACAACATGCGCAACAAATATAAAAGGGCCAGCGATGGATTAATCAGCAATCTGTAAAAGTGTAAATCTCGTGACGTAAAGAATAAATTGTGAAGTAAAATTATAAAGTTGCCAACGTACAGTTTTATTTGTGTAATTAAAACAATAAAGTGTATTGTAAATATAAGTGTAATAGTAAAATAGTTTAAGTTTTTTACCCCCATAAATGTCAATCGAAAATAGAAAGAGAATAATTGATTCGGAATGTCGAGTATTTCAAGAAGAGTGGACATGGAAGTACTTCTTTATGGAATATAACCAAAAACCTATTTATCTTATCTGCCAAGAACCGGTAGCTGTACTAAAATATTATAATCTCGCTAGGCACTTTAATTCAAAACATCTTGGGCCGAAGTACTATAAAATGACAGATGAAGACAAGAAAGTTTATTCAGAGCAATTGAAAAGAAAAATATCTAGTCAACAAATGTTTTTAAAAATCAAAGAAGTGTCCAGCGATCCTCCACGTTAGCTGGTCAGATTGTTGCCTATAAAATAGCAAAAAGTAACAAACCGTTTTCTGAAGGAGAATTTATTAAGGATGTGTTAATTAGCATTAGAAAAGTATTATGTTCAGAAAAGGTAACAGATTTCGAATCTATAGGGCTGTCACGTAGAACGGTCACAAAAAGAATTGAAGCGATTTCTTCTAATTTAACCAATCAACTCGATGGACGTCTCAAAAAATTTAAGTATTTTTCAGTCACTATAGACGAGAGTGTTGATAGGAATGATACAGCCCAACTTCTAATTTTTACCAGAGGAGTCGATTAAAGCTTTGTAATAACCGAAGAACTTGCTTGTTTGAGATCTTTGAAAGGAAAGACGACAGGAAAAATAATTTATGATGAATTTAGAGAGGGGATGGAATCGATTAATGCCCCGATTTCCAAATTAATTAATTTAACAACTGATGGAGCACCTAACATGGTGGGAAAAAATACGGAGGAGTTTATAAAAGTCAGAATCCTGAAAGCGACACAAGTTTTACATTGTTAAATCCACCAAGATGTTCTTTGCAAGGCTGCCTTGGATATTAACCACGTACTTAATATTATTTTAAAATTAATTAATACCATTCGAGCCCGTGGTTTGTTACATCAACTATTTCAAGAGTTTTTATCGGAACTTGATGCAGAGTTTTCAGATGTACTTTATTACACAAAGATCAGGTGGCTGAGTTTTGGGCATGCCTTCTCGAGAGTTTGGAGTCTTCTCAAAGAAATTAAAGTTTTTCTAAAAACCAAAACTGAAATTTGGGATGAGTGGGAAATATTGGAGGATAAGAATTGGTGCATGGAGTTTGCTTTTTTGACGGATTTACTCGAGCACTATAATAAACTGAACAAGAAGTTACAGGGAACAAATCAATTTATAGATGAAACTTGGGGCAGTTTGAGGTCTTTTAAAACTCAATTGTTTATATTTTCTAAATGTTTGGGAAAAAATGATTTGACTCATTTTCCAAGACTTAATTCTTTGAGGCCTGTGAGTGAAGACAAGTTAAAAATCTTTTCACAATCTTTATTAAAACTGTATTCAGAATTTGAGGCCAGATTTGCTGACTTTAAAAAAATCCAGCCATGTTTAGATATTTTTTCAATGCCTTTTAATGTTAATCCTGAGATTGTTCTAACTGATCCACAATTGGAAATTAAAGAATTGCAATGTAATAATAATTTAAAACAGCTATTTTTAAATACAGATAAGCTTAATTTCTATAAATCCTTACCAAAAGATGAATTTCCAAAGCAATGTTTGCTTCCTTATATTTATGTGAACAGGCCTTTTCTGTAATGAAATGCAGAACAAATTCAATAAGAAATCGATTGTCAGACGAGAGTCTATTTAATTTATTAAAAGACGCATCCTCCCAGCTGCAACCAGATTTTGAGGAAATTATGTCAAGTCAGAAACAGATCCATGCTTCCCATACATCTGGAAAATCTTAAAATCATAATAAACCGTATCTTATAAAATTGTTATGTTGTTTTAAAATGTTACGTAATATAACTAATAAATATATAGCTTAAACCGAACTTTTAATTGAACAGCAACCCCATAATTTTTTAATGAATGACCCTCTATGTTTTTTTTAATTTAATGGCCCTCCGCAAGATTTTTTCTAATTCATTGGCCCGCCACCCAGAAACTTCGCCCATCACTGACCTAAACCTACATAAATCCATGGATTTTTATCTTAAGTAATGTTATTTTTGATACTGGAAGATTTATTTAAACAAAATTGGAGTGAAAATCATATTGCAATATTTTCAAAATAATGTTAAATACAAATCCAAACAAAATATTCCGATTTAATTAAACAATCTCTTAAAAAAATAAAAATAATATTTAACATTTTGCTCAACACTTGTGGTGACTATTTTTCTTCCAAGCGAAAGAATGGCAAATTACTTTGTTTTCGCTAAAGATATCGCCGCCTTTACAAAAAGTCTTAAGCCATGAAATTCTACAACGGATGCAAGTTACATTTGAAGCAGTTGACAGTCTTAAGAACTCGCCTAGTGAGAACTCCTTATTTGAAAAGTGATACTTTTTATATTATGTATTTAAATCTAATTTTTTGTAAAATTCTTAAAATTGTAAAGTTTTCATTTAAATAACTCTGCGAAATTTGTTCGTTTCGATAGTTATCAAAACTCAAATCCTTGTATTAAATTTCTCATTCAGCATTTCTCCCAACGAATAAAACTCCATAAACGTTGCTTAAGCATAATTTCCGGCAACGGCAACTTTATCAAATATGTACCTAACATTGAATAGAAGAAGGCCTTTTTGAAAGCAATAGTTAATTTTGCTAGGCCACACTAAAAGGATTAGCATACTTCATTTTAACTTACATGTAAATTTTATTTATTATTGTTATGACCAAAATGCTTTGATTTGAAATTTTTTCCCTACCTGCCGGAATACAAATAAAATTTTCAAAACTCTAGATACTTCATTTAATAATACAACGAGTGGTTGATATAATACTTTAACATTATAACTCGAAATTTAGCCGAAATTACTTAATAAAGTTTTCTTTTGATATTTCTTTTGTGTTTCTTCACATTTATTACAAACGAAAAAACAAACCTAATAAACTCGCATTCTCAGCGTAGGGAGGAAACGAATTAAAAATGGAGAAAAACAAAACACCATTTCCATTAAATGCGTATGAGTGAATGCGTGTCGCGAATTTATTTCTTTTTTAGCGCATTAAAAAGAAGATTTATTTTTGAATTTCAATGCAAAAATATTGAACAAGAAAAAACAAAATAAAAATAACAAGTTACAAATATTAAAATACAAAAGTCAGTCGCTTTATAATGTGAAGTTTACATGTGTATTTGTTTATGGATTTTTGCATTTTATATTTTCTTATTTTTTTCTTCTTGTGGTTTTCCCTGATATGATACTCGTACTCAAAACAAACGCTGGCAGCGTCATCACAGTCTACGATAAAGATGATGTTGATATTTCGTGATTCCACAATTCAAACTCTGGCTAATGTGTGAATTTGTATTATTTTACATAAATTCATATTTTTATTTGTTCATGTTAGTAGTTTTTAATATTTGAAAGAAAAGAAATTAATATAACTATAATCTGCAGTTTAAAAGTTTTATATCTATGTTTTATTTTAAAACAAAATAATATTTATATGCCGGATACGGATGTGATGTACGAAGACTAAAAAAAATAAATTAAATTTAAAAAAATGTACAGTAAAAAACTTAGCGTAAAAAGTAATATTATTTAAGCAGAATTTATTTGACGAGCCCTAACCAAATTAATATAAAAAGAATAAGAGTTTTCCACACCGCCGGTGAAAGTAAGAAGAAGAATTCAACGGCTGGTGATAAATCAATATTTCACGTCCTCTTAACAACCAGTCATCGAATAATTTCTGGTTTGTAGATAATTTCAGCCAATGAAAAACCACCGTTTTGATGTCATATTAAAACATATTTTTGTCTGTACTTTTATACGCACAACGATATCTGCCATTAAAAAGAAATTTTCAATTCAGAATAGTTCATTTCAGTTCTATATGTTCAGCCTTTTAGTTATTAATAAACGATTTATTGGTTAAATTTTAAACTTTATTGTTTCCCAGATTCAGTCTGGGTCTAGAAAAATATTACAATGTTCGTTAATTAAAACAACGTAAAGTATACCGCTGTGGTGTATTTCCAAGTAGCATGTAGAAAGTGTTGCCACAATTTATTTTCAAAGAATGCCGCAATCTGTTGCTTAACCGAGAAAATGCGGTCTGCTTTCCTTAAACCATCATAACAAATAGACAAATTTATATTCACGTTTATGTCGACATTTTAATTAGTTTAATGACTCCTCTAGGAGTAGTGTTAATACGAACAGACTGAATCATACTGAGCTTTGTTAATCTGGGTAAAATTCGGGATCAGATCGCATGCTTGTGTTGAAGGGTACCAAAGTAATATGCTCGAGCTTTTTCTAACTTCACACCTCCAACGGTTTTCTGTAATGGTGTGAGAGATACTTTACTCCATCCGATCTTCGTACTACTTATACCACCTATATCCGTCCAAAGAAGGAATACAACTCTCATGTATGGGCCGGCGCCACAAAGTCTATTTGGGAGTTGCTCGACTGCGTACAGGAGAGGGCCACGAGTCTCATTGGGGACAGTAGGGTATCCAACTCTATTGATTCTCCTGAGCATCGACGCAAGGTAGGTTGTATTTCACTGTTTTATAGTTAGTTCAAGGGTAAGTGCTCTAACGAAATTAGGAAACTTGTTCCCGTTGCTCGCACGTTTTCGCGTTTAACTCGATTTCCGTTGACAGCACATCCATTTGTGGTTGATTGCTTAGTGAATCGCACTATGGATTACAGGGAAAATTCGTTTTTTAGCAGAACAGTCCATATTTGAAATAACCTCCCTACAGCGGTCTTTCCTGTTACTTTCAATGTAGGAAAGCTCAAATTGAATATCCACAAACACTACTGCCTTTTTCCTCCTCCCCATAACCTGATTTCCTAGTTCTGACACAATGCATTACATGTGCAGGGGCCATCCTCTGAGTGCTGGTCTGAAAAAAAAATTAACAACATGTTACGGTTAGGTACCGGATGAAGTATATATTTTCATAAATAGGTGCCGCTGTAGGTTAGTAGGTAGTGTACTAGCTTGTAAATATGGGGGTTGTGGGTTCGATTCCCAAAGAAGACCTTGGTTTTTTTTTTCACTACAAAAATAAAAATTGACTGTCGGTGGGGCTGCTCAGCGATGAAGGCATAGTTACTGGTCGCTGTGCTGTCTTATATACGGCAGTTAATTTCCGACTATGCTTCTACTTTCACCACCTGTTTCATCTATTCTCTATCCCTTTCCTAAACAATGTAGCACGGTACTTGACTAAATAGGCATTGTTGCCTGAAGTGCTACTTCTCTTAAAAAAAAAAATAAAGTCAAATATCTAAACTACCATCCGTATTATCAAATACCAGGCTTAAGAAAATTTGTATAATATAGTATCTATATAAATGAATTGTTCTTTAGTCTCGCTAAAACTGTTTTAAATTATTAGAGAAAATCTAGGGAAGGTTCAAACTGTGAGAAATATAAATATTAATTAATGGAAAATACCAAAAACGATAATTTTATTTTCCCGTACAAAATGTTCCTAACTATGAAACATTTGCGGCTGTATGCATAAAAAACGCTTACTTGAGCTTTAAAGTACACGTTAGTTAACAAACACTTTAAGGCTAACAGACGTTTGTTAAAAAATGGTATTCATAAACAATACATTATGCTTTAGTAAAATTAGTATTTTGATTCTGGCAATGCCACTATTTTTAGTTGTCACGCTGTAGTTACTATGTATAAAAATGAATATTATATATCCGGATAGTTAGATCCATAAAAAATGTTTTTATTGTTTTCAACAAAATCAACATATTTTTTTTTATTAATCTTTTTAATAAAAAGCAAAAAACCCAAAAAAGGTTAATTTGCAGGCTTATTCGGATAACGAGCTTTGTTTTGATTATATGTACATCAATAAAACCTTTGTTTATAATAATTAATTATTATTATACTTTTGGAAAATATAAAATAAAGATGTAAAAATGTTTTATAATGAATGGCATGTTATGTTTTAGTTTTCATTATTATTTGTATACTACAATTTGTTTTAATAAGCATTTTTAAAAATTTTTAACAAAGCAAAACTGTCAATTAAACCGTTTACATTGAAAGTGGCATAAGTCACAACTGAACAGTTTTTTTTTCATTTTTAATAAATTTGAAATTAATAAGTTAAGAAGTATTGAGATTTGATTGAAAGGAGTGTTTATAATTAACGGTGTAACAAAAATGCTTATTTTGAAAGTGACGTTGTTCGCTGTACTTAGGAAATTAATTACAGAGCTTAGTGTGAAAGAAATGGAAACATGTAATAAGTGTGTGTAAAGTATTGTTGTGATTATTGGACTTATTTTTATTAGTTCGAAAGAAAAGTGCAGTTTAGTGAACTATATTATAGTGATATCTAATATACTACACATAATTAGCATTATTTTGTTATTTTTTTATTCTCAGGAGGTTGCTTCGAGTTGTATAAAATATATAAGAATGTCACTACTCAAAAGCATATTATTACACATAGTGACTTATGTAAAGGACAAAATAGTAATAGTAGTAACAGCCCCACATACAGACTAGTTAAAATGGCTAAAAATTAAAATGTTTTATAAAGTAATTTAAAATAAAAAGATGACAATAACAAAGTAACTTATGCCACTATTAAAATAAACGGCTAGGTTTATTGTAAACACAATTTGTTTTGTTTTTGAACTTTCAATAATTAAATTGAATTGTCAATTTATTGTAGGGTTAACGTAGGTTTTTCCTACTTTAAAGTTAACAAAGGTATTTTACGGTAAAAGCGTTTTTTGAATAGAACTTTCATAAATCGTGCTTAATAACGGCAGTTAAACCTGCTTTAAGTTTTTATGCATACAGCCGTTGGTCTTTTGTTTGAAATTGCCACTTGGTTGTTAAATATTTATGTGTTTAGACGTGTAACCAGCTGACAATTTAGTCCTCTTCAATTTTATTTTTGGTCCACAGATGGCACTGTGCTTCAATTTCAAATATTTTTTTACATTTATAAATGCAGTGCAATGAACGCATGATATCTACTAGGTGTGTCGTCAAATTTTGAATCCTACACTTCAAATGACTGCGGAAATTTTGGTGATCACCGTCAATATTAAGATTTCCATTCGTGTGTAAATAGCCAGCCAACCATCGGTGACTTAGTACACATGCTATATTAGCAGCCAAAAACATCGATGTCAATACTATTCTTGAATTCGCTAGGTTTTCCAGGCATGCTCATCATTTTTCTTCGAAACGTAAATCCACCATGGCTTTGCAACAGAATCGAGTCTCTCAGTCAAGAAAATTATTATTAATGTTATCGACGCAACAATTTTGACTGGAAAATTTAAAGGTAAAGACATATCCCAATGATGCCGACAGATGTGTTATTAAATGTGTGTTATTAAATTTGGAGAATCCATGTTTCTCGCATGAGCAGTTCTAGGTGGCTTGCTCACGCGTGGGAAAATCTTTTGATTTATTCGCTGACATAACAAATGGAATTGAATGGAAAAGGAACGCTGCAATGTCGCAAATTAATTAAAAATTTTGTGTAATGTGTATCCTTAAATTATATTTTAGTTAGTCGCGGAGAAACTTGCCCAGGATACGCCTAGTAAAGTATAAAGAAGGTGTTTTTAAGATCTCTTATTTAATACAACTTGCAGGTTTCTTCCACCACACTTAAGAAAAAATTATTTCGAAATTAAGCCAAATTATATTTTTAGGTGAATTTATGTAAGCTTCGACTTGTGGAATCTCTCTTCATATTTAATTATAGAAATATAAACAAAATATGATTAATATTTACTACCGTATATTTATTTTTTTTTCGATTTCCTCGTAATACAAAGACAAAACAAAAGAGAAGAGAAATGAAAAAAAGAAACTCGAAATAAATCAATAATTTTTACAAAATTACTTTTGCATTTATTAATTTGTTATATTTGTTTAATGAACAATTTCTGAACATGTGGAAATTTATGTTTCCTGAAACGAACGCATCACACCTAAAATTTGTTATTGATTATGTACGTCAGCAGCAAGTTGATTAAAAAATTACGTGATGTACTTGAAAACTAAATAAAATTGAATCAAAAATACTCCACCATAAAAAAAACTTCATGATGAATAAAATCAAAAATAAAAAATAAAAAACTCACAATGAAATGTTTCTATCTATAGTGGTGTTGGTTGGTGTTTCCTTACAAACAATAATTTATTGAATCTCTAAATGCATTTTTTGCTTATAAATCACTTTAACAAAATAAATATCAAAAAATTATTAAAACAAAAACCTTAAATCCCCAATTTGGTTGTGAATAAAATAAAATAATAAAATTTACCAAAAACGAAGCAATAAAATTATTCTGAGGCCTGGCCATAAAAGGAACTGTTGCTTGTTAAAAAGCAACAAATTAAATTACCTTAATTGTTGTTATTGCTTATTTACGAAAACTCATGATTAGCTAAATAATGTTGTTTAATTAAAGTTTATTTTTGTTTTGGTGTTAAACAAATTTTATACTTTTTTTGTTAAAAGAAAAATTGCATGTTTGCTAATTTTTAGTTTTGAGACTTTAAAATTGTTAACAAAGATCTTTCATTGTTTAATTTTCATTGTTGATTACTTGCTGTTGCTGGTTAAAAAAGTTAATTGTTGCACTTTTATGTATCAAATGCACTTTCGAATATTTTCGAATTAATACAACAAATTAAAAACCTTTTAAAATTTAATTAATTAAAACACACTTTTTTGCTAATTTACTTTAATTTTTTTAATGTATTTAATTTGGCGTTAACTTATATAAAAAGATTTTAAATGGACCGAAAAAGCTTTTTGAATTTAACAAATAATAGCTTTAACTTAAAACAAGTAAGAGTGTTATATTCTTAAATTAAATTTTTTTGTAATTTTAGAATGAAACGAAATTTAGATCTTCTTTTTGGATTATCGGTTTTTAATTTAACAAAGCAATAATAGCATGATGTTTTGTGTACATTTTTGAATTTTGTTAATTTTTGGCTGAAACATTGTTTTTTTCTCAACTTTCCAGTTATTGAAAGTTTTTTTTTTTAATTTTCAGTTTTAAATGGATTTTTTGTTTGTTTTTTTTTTTAAATTTTAGTAAAAATGTGATATTCAAAGAAACTTCAACTGTTTATTAAAAAAAACGATTTTTTTTTTCATTTGCAGTTTTAAATTTAACAAGTAAAAAATAACTTGATGTTTTACTTGCAAATTTTAATTTTTATAATTTTTGTTTTTCTTATTTATTTGTCATTTATTGTCTACGGAAATTAACATCCTTGCAGACATTTTAGTTAAAATACAATATAAATTATCTTAAATTAACACACATACAATAATAAATACTGGCTTTACACACAACATAAAAATTTGCTTAAATTTAACATACATACAATAAAAAAATTTTTATAAAAAAATATACATAAATGCAAACTCCTAGTTAGTTGTTCAGGTTAACTAGTTATTCCTTATTGCATTTACTGACAAATTGAAATCTACGAAATTATAATATTTATTAAAATCTGCACAAATTCTCCTAAAAGGGTCCGCGTTAGCATAATTGGCTCGAAGGAATTCCACTGCTAAAGGTATAAATTGTCGTGTAGGGTGTTGCGGTATATTTAGAGTAATCCTGTTAATAAGTGAATGAGTAGAAACGTCGCCAATTATCACAACAAAAATGAACGAAATATTAAGTGCTGTTCTACGACTCCTTAGAGTTGGTAGCTTAATAAGAGAAAGTCTAGCTGAGTAGGCAGGTAAGTCCAATGGGTTAAAGTTCAAACCACGGAGGCAAAAAAGCAGGAACTGTTTTTGAACAGATTCGAGAACTTCTGAGTATTTTCTATATATAGGGTCCCAAATGACGGATCCATACTCTATAATAGGCCTGACAAGGGACATATAAAGGCGTTTGGTAACGTATGGATCATCAATCTCTTTAGCCTAACGCTTTACGAATCCAAGTACACCTTTAGCTTTGTTTGCTGTCAAATTGATATGTGCAATAAAATTGAGTTTGGAGTCAAGTAGCAATCCAAAATCTAGTATTTTGTCAACTTCCTCCAAATAATGGTCATCGATATAGTAGCATGCATGCATCCGTTTCTTTCTAGCAAAGCACATATATTTACATACGATTTATTTTACACTAGTTGTGAAGCGAGTTAAGGTCACCTTGGAGTTGTTGCTGGTCAGTTACTTGACAATAACTAAGAAAAACTTTTACATCGTCGTTGAATGACATCAGGCAAGTCATTAATAAATAGCAAAAAAAGAAGCGGCCCAATGTGGCTTCCCTGTGGTACTCCAGATAAAACCTTTATGCATCTAGAGGAAGCATTATTAAAACGGACAATTTGTTTCCTATTTGTTAGGTAAAAGTAAATCCATTTGACAGTTAAATCGGCAAAACCTATTAATTCCAATTTTTTCTTTAGGAGGATATGATTGATTTTATCAAATGCCTTGCTGAAATCAGTGTATATCACGATGTATAATTGTTGAAAAGTGTAAAAGATTTGTTATGCTAGAGCATCCCTTCCGAAATCCATGTTGATTATTGGTTATCAAACTTTATGTATGAAAGCATAAATGTTCAGTGATAATTTTTTCAAATAATTTGGGTAATAGTACTTAATTATGCAATACCACGGTAATTTGAAATATCAGACCTGTTACCTGATTTAAAACAAGGAATAATATAAGAATCCTTCCAGATTTCAGGAAAAGTACCATATTTTAGGTAAGGTGCACCATATAGTGTTACGTTGAGCATGCAAAGACTTCTCAATAATAGCTGTAGAATTTTCAGAAGCTCAAGCCCTGACAAGTGCCCTGAGGTGCCCCTGTAGGCTAGTAGGAAGTGTACTAGCTTGTCAATATGGGAGTTGTGGGTTCAATTCGCAACGAAGGCCTTGGTTTGGGGTGGCGCTGCTCAGCGATGAAGGCATAGTCACTGGTCGCTGTGCTGTCTTTATATGGCAGTTGTTTTATTTTTATTTTTAAAAACATAATAAAACCATGTAGGCTAGTAGGTAGTATACTAGCTTGTCAGTATGGGGGTTGTGGGTTCGATTCCCAACGAAGACCTTGGTTTTTTTCACTATAAAAATAAAAATTAACTATCGGTGGGGTTGCTCAGTGATGGAGGCATGGTTACTGTGCTGTCTTTATACTACAGTTAGTTTTCGACTATCCTTCTACTTTCACCACCTGTTTCATCTCTTCTCTATCCCTTTCCTAAAGAATGTAGCACGGCAGGCATTGTTGCCTGAAGTGCTACTTCTATTTAAAAAAAAAAAGTAAAAATGGGCTTCGTGTGAAAAAATGATTTTTTCAGAAAAACCAGTCGCTTGTACCTAAATTAATCGGCTGTAGTTCGTCCACCAGTTAAACCTTGTAAGGTTTCAAATTCTAATCCTTACGCAAAACTCGCCATATAGTGATTTTGTATAACCCCAATTGTTGAAAACGTCGAGCAATTGACAAATTTGGATCTGCTTCAACACTCACGGCTCACGGCAGCGATATTTTCAGTTAAACGACCGGTCAAACACGCGTTCGTGTTTGCACATTTTGTAACGAGCCTGTCGACTTAAATTTAACGACCAAATTCTTAATAGCGGTCTCAGAAGGGCAAATATGTTACCCGGTAATATCAAGAATTTTACCAAATGTAACTTTAACAGAACCACCATTTTCATAGTGGATTTAAAATATTTTAATGCCATTTTTGTGCGAAATTGAAGTCATTGTAATAATTGCCAATGCATCTTCTACGAATACATCAAGAAACTAAATATTAAACATGTTGTTGGTGTTGCCACAATTAAAAACAAACTTCTTGTTGAAAAGCCATTTCTTATTTGTTAAGGAGAATTTGTTGTCCTTTAGTAATCAGTCAGATAAACTATATAGGTGCGCGGGGGGGGGGGGGGGTGACTGTGGAGCAATGATTGTTAAATTACTACTGTGAATAGCGTTAATGATATTCAGTTTTTAAATTATTTGGTAAGCTTTACTAATTCATCGTGCTTAAATGCAAACACGTGTCATGAATTTCGTATTAAGTTCAATCTATGCCATGGATGTAGAGAGGGAGTGCTCTCATTTGGAAGTAAAGACATTAGGGGAATTATCAATCGAATTGGAAATCGAAAGAAAAAAAAACCTGACTTAATTTAAAACAACATTTGTGAGCGCAATACTTGACAACGATTGTCCTTGTGTTGGTTTGTTGGAGGTCTTTATTTTGATCAAAGAAATCATCATCAAGTATTGCAACATGAAAAATAGCCGTTATTGTAGCGATCGCAATCCGCAAATTTTCCTCCGCATAGAAGCAAAATAGTATAAGTGCTTAACGAGTTCTTAGTATAGAACGACACTGATTGCCTTCCTGCGATCAAAGCTGAAAATTTTAAAAAGGTGTTCTATGTTCTTCAAACGACGCAATGCTTACAGTTGGGGTTATTTCAATCAATCTGAACTAGAATTGATTTTTATTTTAGATCAGCACGGCGCCAGATTTGAAACAACGCTGCAGATAATGAACAGATTGCTACCAGTATAAACGAGATAGCTACTGGAGCGATGTGACACTAAATGACATGAATGGATCTTTAAAAAAAGCTAGGAAAAATTTGATATCGCACACGCCTGCTGTGTTACGAAATTTTCTTTTCGTATCACTTTTTAACAACAGATTTGTTATTTAATTATTAATGGCCTAACGGAAACATTTCGACCAAGATACAAAAGACTTAGATTTACGAAAGATTAAACATAAACAAATTATACTCATAAACCTAATACTCTAACCCCCGTGTTCGTCGTGCGGCAGTGGCCGTATTAAATGTAAATAATGTCATCATGAAGCCACACTGTGGTTGCTAGAAGGTACACAACCAATTCAGTTATGGAACAAATGCAAAGACTACATATGTGAAGATATCTTGCATCGCTTGCGCATTCGAACGTATAATCCCGACATGCATATAACCGCTGAAATATACAAAGAAGGATTGATTCTGATTGAGGATCAATGCTTGACTATTGCAAACAAGCTACTGATTGAAGTAGGATTGATCGATCGATCGATGCACGATGCATTCAACCAAGAATTAAATCGAGAGCTGCAATACCATGTTGATACATTGCAGTAATTCGCTCGAAATGATGTGCCGTTGCTAAACGAACAGCAAAAACAAGCATACGAAACATTTATGCAAGCGGTGGACAATAATACTGGTGGTCTATTCTTCTTGGACGCACCTGGAGGAACAGGGAAAACATTTCTCATTTCATTGATTTTGACCACTATTCGATCAAGATGTGACATAGCTTTGGCGTTAGCATCATCTGCAAATGCGGCGACTCTTCTTAATGGTGGTCGTACTGCACATTCTGCGCTTAAGTTGCCACTCAATTTAAACACAATTGATACTCCAGCATGCAATGGGAAAATTGTTGATGAATGCAAGCTTATTGTTTGGGATGAGTGCACAAAGACGTATAAGAAATCACTTGAAGCACTTAACTTCACACAGAAGAATCTTCGGCGAAATAACAACATCTTTGCCGGCTTGATGATATTGTTGGCAGGCGATTTCAGGCAGACGTTTCCAGTAATTCCCCGTGCAACGCCTGCAGATGATTAAAATGCTTGCCTGAAGGCATCACCTTTGTGGAATAACGTAAAAACATTATCGCTAACCACTAATATGAGAGTTTAACTTGAAAATGATCAAAGTGCTGCACAATTTTCCAAACAATAGTTAGTTGTTGGAAATGGAAAAGTCCCAAATGATGCGACAGCTGGATTAATTACTCTAACCAATGACTTTTGCCGATTTGTAGACTCTCAATTAGCTCTTATTGAAAATATTTTCCCAAACATTATTTAGAATTATCAGAATTAAGCAATTCTCGCCGCAAAGTATAATGATGTATACGCACCATGGATTTCACCATTCAATCAAAAATTGATGGCGATTTGGTGACATACAAATCCATTGATTCCATACAAATCGCGATGATACAGTAAATTATCCAACGGGTTTTTTGAACTCTCTGGAGTTACCACCACATAACTTGCAACTCAAAGTTTAAAATGGATTTACACGTGAATTTAGCAGACGATTCCTTTGCAAAGATCTAGTAACTGGTTTTAGCATTTATGTTTTTATTTTTGAAATAAGTTTTATTAAAGAATTAAGGGGTATATAACCCTTAAATATATAAACCGGTATTAAACAAAAAATTCTTTATCTATTTATTATAATAATATAATTTATATAATAGTTATAGTTTTTTGACCTTTTTAATATTTTTTAGTAGTTAATTATAAGGCACTAGGTCAATTTAATAAAAAAAATTTTTTTTTTTTTTTTTATTATTTTTTCGATATTTCGCCACACCGTTGGTTGGCATCATCAGGAAAATAAAACTAATAATGAACAAACAAATTGAAACAATTTTTTGATTTACAAGTTCAAAATAATCAAAAAATTTTTTCAAAAAACAAAACAAACAAAAACAATAAAAAACGACAAATTGAACAAATTTTTTGTTTTACATACATACAAACAAATTTTCAATATTAAAAATTTTTTTAATGAAAAAGAATTTTGAAAATACATAACACATTTACAAAACAACAGTAATTTACACATATATTTCAAAAACATAAATTTAATGACCAAACGTTACAAAAAATTAAAGTATTAATTATTAATAAAGGGTGTTTTTTTAAGCCCGATAGAACTTGAAATTGTAAAAAATAACACAAAAAATTAAATTGTAATCAAAATTTCTTTTTTATTCGAAGGATCAATACGTGACATTAACATTTGAAAATGATTTCGGGCATATGGGCACCGCGGCTGTTCTTGACGAAGCGCATTCTGGACGTCCAATTTTGGGCCACTTTTTCGAGCACTGCTGGGCGTATGTCACGAATAACACGAACAATGCTGTCCTCCAAGGCGTCAATTGTTGCTGGTTTATCAGCATAAACCAGTGACTTCACGTAGCCCCACAGGAAATAGTCGAGTGGTGTCAAATCGCACGACCTTGGAGGCCAATTGACAGGTCCATTTCTCGAAATCAACTTATCGCCAAATTTTGATTTCAATAAGTCGATGGTTGCGTTCGCTGTATGGCACGTAGCGCCATCCTGTTGAAACCGCATCTCGTCCGGATCAATGTCATCCATATTTTCAAACAAAAAATCATTGATCATGGTGCGGTAACGATCTCCATTGACCGTAACGCGAGCTCCGGCCTCATTTTTGAAGAAATAAGGTCCGATGATGCCACCAGCGTGAAAACCGCACCAAACGGTGCATTTTTCTGAATGTAATGGAGTCTGTAGGGTCTGTTGTGGATTGGTCACACTCCATATGCGGCAATTTTGCTTATTAACAAACCCGTTAAGCCAAAAATGCGCCTCATCGCTGAACACAATTTTGCGATAAAACAACGGGTCAGTTGCCAACTGCTCTAGAGCCCAATCGGTGAAAGAACGACGCATATAATGGTCTCGTGGCTTCAATTTCTGCACCAGCTGGATCTTATACGGGTGTAGGCCGAGATCTTTGCGCAAAATTTTCCACGTAGTGGACGGACAGAGCCCCAATTCCTGCGACCGACGACGAATTGATAAATTTGGATCTTCTTCCACACTTTCGTTTACAGCGGCGATATTCTCTTCAGTACGCACATTCCTTCGACGTGTTGGTGTTATTGCATCCTCTAGAGAGTATGTGGTACGAAATCTATCGACAGTTCGACGAATGGCTTGTTCAGATGCACGATTATGTACGCCATAAAAATGACGAAGTCGTCTAAAAGTTGCGCGAATCGACGACTGATTTTCAAAGTAAATTTGGATAATTTCGTAGCGTTGTTCAAGCGAGAGTCTATTCATGATGATTTGTCAGAGTATACTGAAACAAATAAAAAAAATGTTTCATCAAAATTTCATTTTTTGTGTTACTTTTTACAATTTAAAGTTCTATCTAGCTTAAAAAAAAAACCTTTTATTATGCAGATACAGAGTTTTGTTTTATAATTTTATGCACTAAATGTCTATAACTTTGTGCAACATTCTCCGTATCTGCTTTAAAATTTATTCTTTTGGTTAATGGCACTTTAATTATTTGTAACATTTGCAACATATAACGACGTTTATAATTATTTTCTAAATTTAAAATTGAAACATTTTCAAAATTAGGATAGTGATTAACTTTAGAGCCATGCGAAGATAATGCTGTTTTTTGTAAACAAATATTATTCCTGTATTTCTGGTCTGACCTATGTCCTGCGATTCTAGTTTTCAATTTATTTTTTGTTGTGCCCACATAAACCTTATTACAATCATCCTTATCATTACCGTTACAAGGAATTTTGTACACTACATTGGACATATTTAATTTTTGAATTTTATCCTTAGTTTTACTACACAGCCTATTTAATGTGTTTGTATTCTTATATGCCATTTTGTATTTATTTGTATCATAAATTTTTGAATTCTCTATTCTTTCAGACAAGACTGGTATATAAGTTATCGATTTATATATTTTGGGTTCGGTTCCACTACTTATAACTCTTTTCCTCCTATTATTAAATTGATTAATTAACCTATTAGTTAATCGTATTGGAAAATTGTTCTCAGTTAAAATATTTCTAATCTTTTCTTTGTTCTTTCTATGGAATTCTTTGTGACTAATTGTTAAAATTCTCTCTATTAAATTATTGGCCGTGTTAATAATAATTCTTTTATTTTGTTTAGAATAATAATTAACAATTCTACCTGAAGCAGTTGGTTTTTGGTACCAATCTATACATAATTCTTTATTTCTTCTTATTATTAAAGTGTCTAAATATGGAAGTTTAGCATCACATTCCCTTTCAGTTGTAAATTTTATTGAAGGGTCAAATTCATTTAATGTTTCTAACATGTTGTTAATGGCAGATTTATAACAATAAAAATAATTAAAAATATTTTTCTTGCTCTGATTTAAGATGCCAATGGCAACTTCACTAGATAAGGATGCTATTCGTGAAGCCTACGAAGATGTACGATCTGATCTTACTGATACAGAATGGTAATTAAAATTAAAACTAAAAAGAAAAACTAAATCCCTAAAACCAAAAAATTAATTATTAATTACTTTCACCTGTAGGGCTGTATTCAAATTTGATGGTGCACAAATAATATGTTCTGCCCGTGGTCAATGCTTCCAAGAGTTTCGCCAGCAATTTGGTGACAATGAACGAGCTTTTGGCTACATACGCATACAAATGGGTGATGAAATGTCTAAGAGAAAAAAGTTTATATTCCTGACATGGATTGGTCAGGATGTAGGTGTAATACAAAGAGCTAAAATGTCCACGGACAAGGCTATCATTAAGGATGTCTTAAATGTAAATTAATTTTCAATCTTATTTTTGCAATTTTCCGTCTCTTTTTTATGTAAAATATTTTTTTGTCTTTGTTTTTGTTGCTTCTATTTCAGAACTTTGCTGTTGAACTGCAGGCAGGTGCTGATACTGAATTGGATATTGAACTGTTCCGTGAAGCTTTAAATCGTGCCGGAGGTGCTAATTATGGTACTGGTGTTCGCGATTTCTAATTTGCCAAAACGAAATTTAAAAAGTTCCCACAAATTAATTTCTTTTTATTCAATTAAGTAATAATCGAAAATCAAACTGAACCAATTTACAAAATGAAACTTTTCGTGGTTAAAAAAAAGAAGAAAAATAGTTTTGTCGTTTTAAATATTAAACTTTTTTAAGCATAAGTAAGCAAAATGTTGCAATAAAAGTCCTGATTAGCTACTAAGTGTATTTAAGACATTAAATTTTTAAATTATAAAATTTTTTACGTTTATGTTTTGTTTTGATATAATTCAACATTTTTCTTACCATTCTTAACTGCAAATTCTGTTCTCTGTTCTTCATAAAACTTCTATTAATTGGTTGAAATAACTTCATATTGTATTTTATGATATTGTAAAGTTTATGGTACTTTAAAAAATTCTCTTAAAAAAAAAGTATTTTCATAACTTAAGACAAAAAACAAAAAACAATAAAAAGTCAAATAACTTCTAGTAAAAATTGGTGTCACATAGTTTACATTTACACTAAATGGAAGTGAATTAAAATTTATGTAGGTATAAATAGCTTCGAAACCCTTAATCTTCTCTATTTTTGAACGATTTTGTTTATTATAGAGCTTTAGTGCACCGTGTTTATCTCTTATTTAAATAGAAATAAATTACTTCTTAAATTGCTACTAAATACTACTACTACTACAGCTAAGAAAACACTTTTAGATGAGTTAAGCATATAAAGAAAGGAGCTTTCGCGACTTGGCACTTACCAGCCGGAAATCAATGTGATATCGAACACCGGAGTATCATTACGTCTACGGCCACAGTGGGAGAAATTTTGAATCTAAGGATATCGCAAACTTTGGGTTTGTGTTTTCTATGGAAAATTTGAAACGCACATAACTCAGATAACATTTCCGACCCCTTTTTCACTTCTTTTTCTTATTCTTCAATTCCGTATCTTTCAATTATCCTAGATACTGGTTTGTGCAATTGGTGTAGCTTCACAAAACTAGATTTTATCACAAGTTAAAAAAATTGCTAAAAAAAATGCCTTGTGGGTTAAAGTTCTCTGGCATGTGTAACCTTATCTTATCTTAAAAGTTAAATGCTTTCCACTGGAATTGCTCCAGGGCTTAGTTCATTTATTTTTATTATTTGTTGTCTCTTACAAGTTAAAGAAATTTAACTACAGATTTTTATTCAGTCTCAACACAATCCCGTTTTCCAATTTGGCACAGTGAACCGGTCCTTTTTTTAACTCTCAATAATTATTTATTGTATCTTCACGAAAAGAACTAACAATAAGTATTAAAATCTTAAATTCTAAAAAAAATTACATTAGTCGTGACCATGTCAGGCCTAACCTTTTGGGTAAAAAAGAAAATTGTCATAAAAAAACAAAGCAAATATTTCTAAGATGTATCGTCTGTAGCATTGAGGATTAAGCATTAAAGGATTTAATGAATAATAAAAGTGTATAAACACATGTATACATGAGCAACAAAAAGTATATTCTTTTATTTTGAAGCGAAAGGACACGCTAATCAATTTGGCGTCTAGCGCTCAATATCTCTATATTTTATACGGCGGAGATACGCCAATTTACCTTCTTATTACTCAGCGAAAGGTGCGCAAATTAAAGATTTTATCGAAGCAAGTTGTTTTCCTGTCAAATAAAATGATTAATAAAATCTTTTCCTTCCTGCTCAACTTGGAGCAGTTAATTTATTATAATAAATTATAATAAGCTCAGCTGGGAGCTTAAAGGTGTTAACAATGAATGCTTTCCTTCCCACAATTTCAGCCGTTTATATTGCGACAGTGAGAAGATTATTATTAGTCTAGAACTTAATGTATTAATATTATTTATATACAAATGTTATTATAAGTATTATTGTCAACGCGAAAAGTGAAATGTGACCCATCCTAAGTTGCATTTAATTTAGGAATGTTTTCCAAAACAAATGTATCACCTGAAACGCACAACAAGAACACAAGCAAAGTCTATCCGCTGCATTTAAACTGAAGGTCGTTTAATCGTCGACAGCACAAAAACAGCGGACATGTATGCGCTGCTAGTGCATTGCATTTTTATTAATTTGATATCTTCTTTGCTTGTTTGTTTCTGATTGTTTGTGTGAACATTCATAATATGTATTAGGGTGATCCCACTACAGCGGTATCCCTCTTTTTTAATCGGCTATGTCCACTATAATCCAAGATATTGCGAGCAAGGGGGTTAGGATGGTCTTCAAGCTTTATCAAGTATTTGCCTGCGTATTTGATGATTTCTGTAGTCACCAGCGGTAAGTCTAAATCACAATGTATGTTTGAATTTCTGATGTACCATGGGGCGGAAGTTATCAACCGTAAAATTTTATTCTGCATACGTTGGATTCTATCCACGTTTGAAGCTGAGGCAGTGCCCCAAAGTTGGATTCCGTAAGACCATATCGGTTTTAAAATAGTCTTGTAAATTAGAAGCTTACAATCTAGGCAAAGTTTTGAGTTCCTGCCAATGAGCCAATGTAGTTGTGTTAGCTTAAGTTTCATTTGTGTTAGCTTTGAGTCAATATGATGTTTCCATGTAGGGCGACGGTCGAGATGTATACAAAGATATCTCACATAAGTATGGTGAGGAACAATGTGATTATTGATTCGAACGGGTGAACAATTATTTCTACGCAGGGTGAAGGTCACATGAATGCACTTTTGAACGTTCACTTTAATTCTCCATAATTTTAACCACAACTCTAACTGAGTTTTATGTTGCTGAAGATTTATGGATGCTTGATGGGAGTTTTCATGCGAACTTGGACACGCTGTATCATCAGCAAACGTAGAAGTGTGGACAGTTTCACTTACAGGCATATCGCCTGTAAGAATGCAACCTTGTGGTACGCCTGAGGAAATTGGTTTGGATACACTAACGAAGTCTCCTTCAACAACAGAAAATTGTCGTCCAATTATGTAGCTTTTCAGTAGGTTGCTTATATTACAAGGCAAGTGAGCCATCAGTTTCAGAAATACACGTTCATACCAAACTTTGTCAAAAGCTTGAGAAACATCAATAAAAATAGCTGAACAATACTTCTTCTATGAGTTTGTTCAATTGTGCTATGTCTACTTCTAAAACCAAATTGATGGTTTGGGATACACCCACTATCCCTTAGCATTGGAGACAATTTATCCATAAGCAACCTTTCGAAGACCTTTGAAATAGTTGGTAATAGACTTATAGGCCTATATGACTCGGTTTTGGTTAGGTCTTTACCCGGCTTTGGAATCATTTTAACTTTAGAAATCTTCCAGTGGTCAGGATAGTATTCAAGCCGTAAAATGGCATTAAAAATTAATAGCATGATTCTGACTGCAATACTGGGGAGCTCCTTCAACATTTTATTACTTATGCCGTCCATACCAGGAGCTTTTTTCGAATTTACTTCAGAGATTAACTTTTGTACCTAACGCAACCTAAACTTTAAGGGTCGAGGGGGTAACTACGCTCGGCAAATTAACATCATCAGTACATATGTGTGGGTGAATACATCTTTCAAGTAATCGGCAAATAATTCGCCGTTTTCAGCGTCCCTTCTTGTCCAATTTTCACTGATATTACGTAGAGGTGGCTTGTACTCAACGGGCCTTTTAAGGTTTTTTGTAGCACACCATAAAGAATAATTGGAGTTTGGTGTAGCATCGAGGCCCTCTAAATATTTTTCAAAAGATGCAGTTTTTTCAAATGCTAGTAAGTCTCTAAGCCGCTTTGTGTATTCTTTAAGTCTCTGCCTCTGCAGGGGCGATCTGTGTTGTTGCCAATCTCTTCTAGCTCTTCGTTTTTCCGCTACGAGACGTTCAATGTCTAAAGAATAGATGTTACCTAAAGTAGTCTGCGGATGTTTAGTTGTTGCAAGCTGTGCTGCTTGTTTAATATTTTCACTAAAAGTTGCAAGGCTATACTCCACGTCCTCCTGTGTTTCTAGCAAAATATTCTCCGAACAATGGCTGCTGAGATATTTTTTAAAACTCAACCAGATGATGATCCATGGAAGATTCTACTGTGACTAAATTTCATGAAATAGTTTATATGACAGCAAAATCTATTACATCCGGAATTTTTTGTCTGTCAGAAGGGCAGTATGTAGGCTGGCCACTCGAAGCAACATCTAAATCATTACTGCTAATAGCGTTGTACAATGCTTGGCCCCTAGGTGAAATTAAGCGCGAATCCCAGTAATTGTGTTTCGCATTATAATCGCCAGCTGCCAGAAAACATGGTCTTTAAAAAATTGTTCATACTGCTCCTCGGTTATTGAAATCCTGGGAAGAGAGTAGACTGATGATATTACTATATCATTAAAAAGATTTTCAGCACAAATAGTTGTGGCTTGCAAATAGTGTTCATGCTTGCTGTCCAAAAAATGGTGTTTCAGTCTTGACTTTAATAAAATTGCTGAGCCGCCGCATGCTCTTCCTCTCGGATCTTTTGTATCATAATATGTGAATCCATTAATTTTAAAAATACCTCTTGTAGTCAAATGCGTTTCAGAGACCAGCATGATGTCAATGTTATTTTCCGTGAGGAAGTGTTCGAGTACAGTGAACCGGTACTACCAAAAAAATGTCAACGGTTGACTGTCTTATGTTTTCGACGACTTAAAATTTAATCATGGCAATGTTTTAATGGCTAATTAAAATGGCGCAGATATATGTACGTTTATTTTCTGGCAAGATTTTCGCCTTCATACTTAATTCTAATAAGTTGCATTAGTTAAGATTTACAGACATCCAAATTTTAAGCGATATGTATTTGTCGGAACATGTGCGAGAATTTAAAAAAAATTTTTCCTAGTACTGATACCTGCTGTCAGAAAATGCTTAGAGCAACAACGAAGGATTTATCTATGGAACACTAAATGCGCTCTAAATTGTTTTCTGCAGGTCTTTCGCTACAAGCATTTTTAAGGCTTCGTCAAAAAGCGATTTGGTGCTGGATATTATTATAGTCCTAATAAACATTTTTTTGAATAGATATTTTTCACCAATCATTCCTAGCACTGTAGAAAAATTAACACTAGAGTTCACTATAATTGGTGGAATTTTCTTATTCTTTATTATATTAACGTCGTCGTCATCAGCCAGTAGCTGAAACCTGTTGCTAGTAGAGGGCCCGGCATTTTCTCGGTTTCTAAATATTCATTTTAGAATATATAACAATTTTAATTTAATTATAATTTATTTAATTACGAGAGCAAAAAAAAACACACGTTGTGTACAATTCAAGGCAGAGATGCCAAAAGAAAGGAAAAATATTCTTGTTGCTGTTTGTTAGTTGTTTTTTAATTTTTATAACCAAAAAATAATCCCGGAATAAACGTAAAAAAACTGTTCGAAACGCATCTTAAAGAATAATGAATTTCGTAAAAAAAAAACTTTTTTTAAAAAGACGCCACCAGAATGGTTACTTCTCCCACGGTGGGGTAAAACCTTTATGTAAATTCACCGCACATTGTTGTTCACATTTTTTTTTTTTGCAGAAAAGCGACAGGCTCCACTTGGGGCTTCAAGTAAAGTGGATGAGCTAACATATGGAAGCGATGATCCAACGTATATTATTTTCTAGTGCAGAATTTTGGTCCAGACGTAAAAGTTTTGAAGAATACGGCGAGTGCGCTTTTTATTATGCTATAATGGTGGATCTAGTGGCCGAACAACTAGCAGCGGGAACAGGGTTCAGATCGACTGCATGGAACCGTAGATAGTAGGGTCACGTTGGCATATTAGAGGATATAGAATGTATTCCAGGCCTCCTGGACAACTGCACTTCCAAAAACTTCTTTAGATGAAGCCTACATTTCTCTCAGTGATAAATCGTCTCCCCCTTACCACGAGACACCCAAAGAAGAGTATAACAAAATAACGCAGTCTGACTAAGAATCGGATGTGTAGAGCACAGATTCAAACCACCGGATACTTCCTAAAATACCGTCTGCCTCCAATTGAACACTGAAAGAACGGGCACATTTCTTCAGTAAAATATAAATATTTACTTAGAAAGTAATATAGTATAATATAATAATAAAAGGTAAATATTACTCCTATTACTCTGATTAACAAAGTTAAAACTATTAGAATTATATGAAAAAGTTCGAAAATAAATAATATTAAGTAATTTATGTTTTTTTTCATAACATTATTTTGTACGAACAATATTTCTTCTCCATTCCCTTAGGCCTGCTTTGAATTTAATCAACTCCCCAGTATATTTTTGGTCCACTTTCTTGAATATATTTTCAACGTCTTCAAATTCCATTTTTTTTAATATGTTTGTTGACGTAATTCCAAAATGTAAAAGAATTTGGCACGTTTCCTCACAGAGTTCCCAGGATTTAAAAATTAGGAAACATCTACATTTTTCGTTAAACTACTTTGATCCTCCTTTTATGTTGAAATTACATTCAAATGTTAGACTTGGCAATCAATTTAGAAACATTAATTTGATTTAATTATTTTAAACCACATCTACTGTCAATAATTATATTTTTTTAATTAGATTTACTTTATTTTAACAAGAAATATTTTTAATGTGATTTTCCACTTCTTCACTTGCCACTTCCTCACTTTCAACTAAAAATTTTGATGAAATTTATTTATTAAAAAGAAATTTATTTATTAAATATGTGTTGAATACAAAGTTTTAACAGAGACTGAAAAAATATTAAATGTTCTTTGACATTTAAGTAACAGCATTCATGTTGCAAAAGAAAAAGGCTACTAGATTATTTACATATACTAATTTATAAAGTATATATTTCAACAAGTTTGATCTAAATATGTTAAATGTAAAGAAGTAGATATATTCCCCGCAAAACTTATTCAAACACGCAAAAAAATTATTGATTTGTATGCATTCATGAAATAACAAGTCAGTTAATATAACCAAGAAGATATTCTTATTAACAAATTAATAAGATAATTTACATATGATCAACTAGAAGCCTAATAAAAGCAATAAGAAATACTTTTTTTAAAAAAGTATTAAGTAGTCTAATGAAATCTATAAGAAATACCTTTTTGAAAAAATTAATAAGATAGCCCAATGAAATTAATAAGAAATTCTTTTTTTATACAATTCAGAAGAAAACATAATATAATCAAAAATTTTTCTCTATAGATTGTGTTTTTGTTGCCAAAACCAACGGAATTTGAGTAAAAAAATGGTAAATAACAAGTTTTCTTCTTAAATGTATGGGTTTTACTTCTTGATAAAATTAAAAAGGTTTAGCACATGAAAATAATAAGGGATCTCTTTGAAAAAATCTTCGTTTTCTTCTGCTAGAATGCCCCTTATCCCAAAAACGTTTCATAGAGAAAATCTTCTTGATTCTATTAGACAGTTTTGGCTCTGTGTAATACAAGCATAAGTTTCTACTTAAATAATTTTATAATTAACAGCGTTAGGGAGCTTTTAGTACTAAATTGAAAAGATAAGTTTTTAGGAGATCTTAAATCTTATTTTTGGCCTGTTTTATAGATACAATTCAGAATTTTGTTCAAACTCTAACTTATAAAATATTTTATATTTATATTTTACAGCAACAAAGGATAACATGAAAATGTAGATTATCGTTCTGCTTTAAATAAAGCATGGAAAATAGTAGGATCTCAACATACAACTGAATTCAATTAAATCGTGCCAAACATAGTAACATTTTAAATGAAACAAACTATGAATAAGAGTAACTTAAAAATCTAGGAGAAGACGAAGAAGAGCTTTGAAAATCCTTGTTGAAGAAACCCTAGTAGGACCCAGGTCAACATTACGCTTTGCCTTATACAACAAAGTCAAGAAGCGGAGAGAGAAAGAAAAAGAAAGAAAAGGAACTCTTGTTATACATAAGAAAAATAAAATCAAAATTTTATTGAAAATTCGGTAAATAATGGGACTGGATAGAACTCCTACTGGAGGATATGGCATTTAGACTATTATATTCAATGAAGTCATAAAAAACGTTACGAGTCCGTTAAAAGACACCTATTTTAATTCTAATTTTAATTTATACTTAAAGAAATATAAACACAATAAAATTAATACTACAGTGGTAGTACAATTAGTCCTATTCAATTTATTAATAAATACAAAATTTAACAATAATTAGCGTTCACTACTATAGCTGATATGACAATAGATCACGTTTTATTTTTTAATGTCAAAAGGGCGAACTTAATTAGCGGCAAATTGTATGTACAGCTAAAAGAAAAAGGAACACAATTGTGCAATCAAACAGTATTATTGAAGTTAATGCATTAGCCGGTAGAGATATACCTAAAATAATAGACGCTGTTAGGCTGAGGCCTTTTGCGGTGGTAAGAAATTGTTGAAGTTACGCATAACCAACTCATAATTCAGACTGCTAGCTAAAGTAATAAAGTGATCGATAAATTTTCCGAAAGTATGGCAAAATAACACTTAAATTTTTGGTTGATACATGTGCAGATGTCTCGCTTGGTAAAGAAGTATTTTTTATAAATATGACGAAAATTCCGACGATTACTTCTAACTAAATGAAATTAGTTGGTTAACCTTTGGATAAAGTCAACAATTGGAAATGTTTATTAACAATACTGGGTGATATTCGACTTGAAATTATCAGCCAACGCATGTTTACATAACTCTTTCGGTTTTAGAGCCAGCAGCATTTTTATATGTGGACGACAAAATTGTTTTTGGCAATAGCTTACATCATCACAATAACAAACTTATAGAAGTTCTAAATTGGCTACAAAAGTAAGTCTCAAATGTTAAAAATTGATGTGTTCTATATGACCATTAAATTGCCTTAAAAGTTTTTGTGCCAGATCCTTAAAAATTTTAAGCTATCAAAATTTGTCCTATCCAAAAAGTAATCGTAGAGTGACCCTTTGTTGCATTTTACAATTACTATAAACTTAACAAAAATGTTGCTAAAACAGCAGAATATCTAATGTTATGTACACAAGTACTTATGTTAAATGTGCAAGAGAAATTATTGGTTAATTCTTTTTTTGAAATTTATCATTCAGGGAGGGTGTTGAGAATGAAGAAAATTTTGTCAACACCATTGTATTTCTTCTGTACCTTTCACATACACTATATTTGGTGTTGACAAAATTTTCTTCATTCTCAACACCCTCCCTGAATGATAAATTTCAAAAAAAGAATTAACCAATAATTTCTCTTGCACCTTTAACATACTTGTGTACATAACCATTTCATTTCTTTAACTAACCGAGATATATGTATTTATATAGTAAATATGCTAATATAGGTCAAACTTATTACTAAGGTATTCCAGTTTCTGTCCTGTAACTGTCTTTGTAAAAATGTCCGCAACCATTTCATTTGTACATACATAGATACTCCAAACGAACTTCCCTCTTATCAATTTTCTGACGGATAAAATTGGCTTTTATATCCACATACTTTGTTCTTGAAAAATAATTATTATTAAGGGCAATTTGCAAAACGCCCTTGTTATCACAATACAGCAGCATACTGCTATGTCGTCCTGGATTCAATCCAGCTTCCAGGCGTTTTAACCAAATTGATTCTTGAATTGCAGCGGTTAGTGACATGAACCCAACTTCCGTCGAAGATAATGCCACCGTTTAATGTTTTTTTTGTTGACCACGAAATGGCGCCGGACTGATATATGAACACATAGCCAGTGGTAGACTTATGATCATCGACGTCACCAGCCCAATCTGCATCGCAGTAACCTATTAAATCGTCTTGACATTGTTTTCTATAAACAATACCTATGTTAATAGAGTCCTTTAAGTAACGCATTACATGTTTTACTGCTTCCCAATGAGCTTTTCCGGGGTTCGTCCCAAATCGACTCAAGACATTGACAGCATAGCAAATATCCGGCCGTGTAATTTGTGCCGCAAACAATAAGTACCCAATCGCCTGCATGTATGGAATACTTGACATCTGCTGCTAACATTTCTTGAATATTCAGAAATATTTTGTATCTGGTTAGTTTTTGAATTATTAGTAATATTTGAAAAATATTTTTTCGTTATTCAATAAATCTATTTGAAACAGAAGTGTTTTCATAAATTTACATCAACAGATATTATTACAGCTTATGTGGAGCACCGAATTCCCATAGTGACTTTTAAATAATTAATGGATCAAAAATTGCGGTAGTCTGAATACACTTTTTTCCGCTATTTCGAGCGGACAGTCGATTAATCCTAGCACAATTGAGCATTCTCAACTGTTTTTTGCTAACATATGTCGCCACCTTAAACCGTTACCCAGCTTGTTGGCAAAGCCTTTATAACCCAATAGGTTAATGGACTTCCCCTCATTGGTTAAGACCAATATTTGGATTGATATTTGGAAATTAAATTTTTTCAGGGAAGAAAATCCGACATGGAGAGTTTTACTTTGTATTTCGATTTAAGAAGGAAATCTATTACTTTTTTTTATTCAAAATTATGAATTTACTTTAAGGAAAAAATCAATAATCAATTTACAAGTCATTCAAAGTTATCTCGCTGGTAACACAAACTAAACGTCTTAAGTTACTAACGTATTTAAAAGTCCAAATTAATTCTTGATTTATTTAAAAAGAGTACATGTTAGTGCTACTGTAGCTGAAATATGTCCACGAACATTTCATTTGATTTATATAAAATTTAGAAACATCACACCCAGTTGAAATCATGGCTATTTGAGTTTAATCTGCAATATCTAAGTATTCTCCACGAATTTTACATCTGCTATTATTCTAATAGATCTGCTTTTCTTGACCTGTAAAGAACATTTCTTTTAACTCTTAAACGCTGAATAACTGTAGCTGCAAAAAAATGGACAATAGGGCAGTATGCTGCCAGATCATAAGTACATCCAATATGTGTATTTCTATGACGTTATATTTTTGACAAAGTCCGACTGAAAATTATAAATAAAAAACTAGACACACAATTTCTATTGACTAAAAATCCTTTTCTTTTATATAAATATTATGTATTTATGTACTGTGCTTTATTGCTTTTAGTACAATTTCATGCTGTTTTACAAATATTTATTGTTTTTTTTTAATAAAAGTAAACAATTACATTTTTGAAGATTTTTCTTTTATTAAAGAAAACTTAATCAGCCACTATGGCAAGATGATGTCAAACATAAAGTAAATCAAATAAATGGAATAGAGCAAAAAAATTGAATAATTTAACTTTTAAATATTGTATAGTTTAAGTTGATGGCTTGGGAATTTTTTAAATATAAAAAAATTGCGTCTTTCTTGCTTCATGTAATACGAGTATATAATTTCAATGAATATTTGGTTTAATTATTGTTTATAATTTTTTGTTGGGATTGTTTGTCAATTGCTGTTATTTTAAAAATTATTATTTTCATTAATGGCGACGAAATAGAACTTTGTGTAGAGCATCAATATCTATTTCTAAAGGAGTTTTATTTGAAGAATGTAAACTGCAAGGAAGAGAAAACAAAGAGTAGACTACGTAAGAATTTATTAAATTTTATTAGCATGCAACCTAGGCCTTACCTTGAAGTGCGAATAGCAGGTGCTGTTGGCTTATTAGATGCTCTTGGATTAACTAATAGACATTTCATGGGTTGCCCGTCCAGCTGACGGTTGTGATAAGTATCTACCGCCTTTTCCGCATCGTCCAGCGACTTATAGATAACTTCAGCTACGCCCGGCCGAACAATACGTGAATCGTATAATTCACCAATATCCTCAAATAACTCTTTAATGTCAGACTGGGTAACACTAGTGTGCAAGTTACTGACGACAATACGATAGCCAGAAGAGGAAGTTGTCATTAAAGAACCACCTCCCATAGATGATGGCTTTATAGGATTCGAAAAGATACCCATCGACGCATGTGGATCAGGCGCACGCTCTAAACGAGAACGCATTTCATAGGATAGATGTGAAGTTTGTTCGGGTTGATAATGTCTGGAATATGAATCTGGACTATGTTCTCTTAGTGAGGTAGAGCGTATAATGCCTTTAGGAGGCGGGGCTGGTAAATCAGGAGAAATTCGACGTTCATGACGTGTCGAATAGGGAACCTCATATACATCAAAAGGATCATATTGTTCATTTGATATTGAACCCCAGGAATTCAAGCGCCTAGGTGCTGGTGGTGCTAATTCGTAAGCTATGTCGTTTTGCACTGTACGACTTAGACGTGAAGCGGCAGCATATTCCTCTGAAATAAGAAAAATATTTTACAGATTTGTTACAATCGCAAAGTATATGTTTAGATTTTATTAATATTTAAACGTTGTTTTAGTGTGTTAATATAATTACCAAAATATCGAAGATCATAGTCCCTGGATTGGCACCCATAATACTTACCCTCTTCCAATTTCTCCATATTGTCATAATCAACATATCCGCGAGGAATATCGAAATTATTTTCTCGTCTTCTTGTTACTGATAACGAAGTATTATAATTCGAATTTCTTGTTTTTAATCCGCCAGCTGGTATTTTATTATTCACGCCCATTAATTTTCTTCCCCCAGAGCTACTGACACCACCACCCCTACTAGGTGAACCGCTGCTCATTTTACTATATTTGTAGGCAGACCATTCCTGTTTTTGAATTAACTTCTTTCGTATGTCACCATTGCTTCTTGTAATTTCTGCCAATTTATCGCGAGCATCACGAATCTTGGAACGATTTTTTTGTATAATTTTTAGTCTGGCATCGGCAATTCGCCTACTTCCCTTAAACCCAGTCCTCTTTAGGGTTTTCCTGAGGTTCTGTGTAACTGGCTTACTGACATCACTGAAAGATACATTTATATTTTAAAATAATTCTCCACTGCTTATCTACATATTTAAATTATCTTTTCAACGCCATTTTCTAATCCTTTTCATCTACTTACAACTTTTTTGAAGACGACTGTGAAATCTTTTTACTTTTTATTATGTCATCTAAGCTCATATCCATTTTAGTAGTTTTGGAATATATAGTACAATAGGTGGTGCTAATGCTTAATGGGGTTACGTGAAGAACTGGCAAACAACTTCTTAAGTCTTAAAAGGATTTAGAAAAAAATTAGCGGTGCTTACAGCCTCTGTTTTTCTTGGAAATTTTTATAATGAAGTTTGTAGTAGTTGTTTTCAGCTAAGTTGCCAGATGATAAAACAAAAAATTAACAGAGCTGCCGGCATTTTGTTGACATGAATATTCAAGCTTAGATTAGTGAAATATTTTATTTCCTTATATTTTTTATTCGAATTGCTTTTTACGAACAATATCCTTTTCTTCAAATATGCTTCAGTTCGCTACTATTATATTAGTTACGAACGGAACAGTAAAATTATATGACACAAAACGTTAAGCAAAACATATGCATTTTGGCTTAATTAACTTAAAAAATGTCATGCCATGTATTTTCATTTCAGTAATAATCCTGTTTTTGTGAAACGGACAAAAAGATATCAATGTTTTGCGTGTATATTTAAGCAATAAATACTGTTTTATTACGACATAATAAATATAAATTGTATAATAAACGAATTTAAATGGTATAGAACATGTATTACATTCAACTATTGTCTTACTTTCACAATATTCCTTTCAAATTAATATATAATTTGAATATATATTACAAATTTAAGAATTAATTTGGTACATCGAATTTATGCATTTGGATAAGCAGAAAATAATTCGCCAAATAGACATTATTAAAAAAGAATACATATGGTATAAAAACGGTTAAAAAAAAGAATTACAAGAAACTGATTTGGAAACCTACTGAAATTATAAGAGGTTAATTGAAATAAACATTTGAAAGTTTTTGAATAGTTATTATGAAAATTTTACCAATTTCCACAACTTTCAGCTGCTGTCATAATATTTATACTTTTTTTAAAAGCCTACGTTACCACAAATATAACACGTTACAGCGGATAATTTATACCAATTTATACAGTATTTCACAAGCAGTATTTGTAAAAAATATATAGGGAAAATATATCATTATAGAGAAAGAAATGTGGAGAATATATGCCTAATAATGAAATAGGTGATCTAAACATGTTAGTTTAATGAGTGTCTAGTATAAGGAGTAATTGTAGCGCTAATGTAAACAACTGACATAAATTTATTCTTTTAGTAGCATATATGTTAGCTCCAGACAACACATTAGGCAAAATTTATTTTGCAATATTTCAATGATCTGGTACCATTATCAACTTGAATTTACCTAAAGGTTGTCAGCACTGCTTTATGTAAACTTCATTTCATTTTGCTTGATTTATTTTGTAAATTGATGTGAAACAGGGAAAAACCAATTCGTGGGTGAAAAAAATTAAGCTGATTATATAAAATTCCTATATGGAGGTATTTAAATCCTTAATGTAATGGATTCGTAGCTTATTGAAATATCTGTGTAAATAAAGTGTGAAACTGTAAAAAGGCATTTGCTAATAATTTGAAAAGTGAAGTGGGAATTCAGTGAATCGAATAGAATTTTAAATCAAAATAAATGTAAAAATTCAAATAGCTGAGAGCAACATAAAAGCTTTTTCTTTTGTTAAATAATACAATTTAATGGGCAATGCTAAGTCAAAAGATAAACGTTCAAATAAATTTGGAACAGACATTTCTAGGAATTTAACTCAATCAAGTAAATTGTCAACAGTATCAAGAACGAAATATTGTAAAGACGGAAACAAAGTAATCGTTGGTGGGACAACAACAACAAACACTGCTTCTTCTACCGAAGTAGGTCTAATATTGGTGGATGTTAGAAATACAGCCACAAAAACAACAGTAAATTCGAACATTGCAGTAAAAGATCCACAAGATATACAATATTATAATCGCAACCAACGACAACAAAAAGCAGCTGATAATTCAGTTCCAATAGCAGTAGCAGAGCAGCAAAATTTAAAACAGGTAACGTCACCTCATTTGTTTGTATTGCGTTTTGTTTTATTTTCATTATGTCGAATGCTTAAAACAACAAAAAGTTGAATGTTTTTAAACCTTAACGTCAAAACTAAGTGAAAATAGGAGGAAGAAGCAAACTTGAAAAGAATAGTCAACCTTAATAGTGTTTTGTTTTTAAATGTTAATTCAAAGCAACTTTCTGGAAAGGAAACAAGGGAAAGAATGATGAATAACAAATAGAGCCTTAAGCACTCAGATGTTGTTATATACTGAGTTCGATTTTAAAACTAACAATTTATGTAAAAAAATTTTATTTATTTATTAGTATTTATTACACTTTAAAATACGTTTATAATAATAAATTTCAAAATTTTAAGCCTATATGAAATTCGATCCAAAGAACCCAAATTCAGGACCAGCTATTAACTACTCAATTTATCAAAAATTTTATTTAATGGTTAATTTACAGCTTTTATAACTATCTTGTAAAAAATTGTTTGAATCATTTTAAGTTAAATAATATAGCAAAAATATTAACAAATATAAATATTCTTTATTGTTGACTTTCCGAAGGCTGAATAATTTCTATAATACTTTCCTTATTTGAAAAGAAAATTCAATATTTTTACTTTCAGAACCGTTCTCAGTTTTTATTCAAAATTAAGTAAAATTAAAATAACAAAGCATACTTTAAAAAAAAAACAAGAAAATCATTTTATTCGGGAAATATTGTTCAATAAAGAGACTTTTCATAATGTTAAGATGAAACATTGTTGTTTTTATAATCATATTTGGCAGTACTGCAGTGAGCTCAGCTTGGCGGCGATGAAACCACAGAATTACACAGCGGCGGCTAGCGGCCGAATTTGAGCCGATCAGCTTATTTCACTGAACTGAAATAGTTGTATCAATAACAACAACCCTTGCAAAGAATTGAATGTGTATGGAGTTGGGCGATGTTAAAGAAAGAAAAACAGTTCAAAGAGTTTATTGACATTAATAAATTTAACCTTAAAAAAGCAAGACCACTTTACTACCCTTCAGTTTCTTATTATTTCTTTGCTTTTGTTGTTTTTGCAAATATTTTTTTGTGCGTAGTAGTATTGTTTCATACACTGTTGCTGAATATTGTAACACAAACTTGCGGGTGACAAACGCTCGAAAACATCATGATGTAAAACTCAAACTTGAAATTTTTCAATAAAGCTTATCGATTTAGGCGAGTTGTTGCAAGGCCTGTTAAGGGCGTTCTTTCAAGGATTGAATCTTTTTTAGTACAAATGGAAAGGTACAATTTAATTAATATTTTTATCATTGACTAGAACTTTGCGACTATGTAATTATAAAAATTTCAATATAATACTTTCGGGAGGTTTGTGCGGTTGTTTTAAATTTAATGAATTTACATTTATAAGCATTTCAATTATATTTTTTTTCAATTTGCGATTTTTTGTTTTATAGCAAGCTAACACCTCTATTAACACAACCTTTGCTGTTTTTTATTTAATACTTGGCTAGTGGTGAAAGTAACTTTATTATTCTTCGCTGTTTTACTTTGCACATACGGACATCAACATTAGCTTTTTTGTTGTTTCAGAGGTTTTCGACACTGCCACATCTTATTTTAGTAATGGTTTAATAGGAATATACTAATAAACTAATAATTAAATTCGAATTGCAAGCATACAATTCTCTTATTTGTTATACAACCATGCATCGTAATTATATTTGAGCTGTTATTTATGAAATTTGAATATATATATATATATATATATATATATATTCTTATCGATTCAAATTTGTATATATATATATATATATATATTCAAATTTCATAAATAACAGCTCAAATATAATTACGATGCATGGTTGTATAACAAATAAGAGAATTGTATGCTAGCAATTCGAATTTAATTATTAGTTTATTAGTATATTCCTATTAAACCATTACTAAAATAAGATGTGGCATATATATATATATATATATATATATATATATATATATATACCTTTATATTTCTTCGTTTTTGATTAAGGGACAACAGAATTTTTGGCAATAAAATGTTATATCTTAAATTTTGTTTTATGTGTTTATTGCAACTGAAACATTTTTCTGTTTTCGCCTTAGCTGACAGTATACAACGTCTCTTTGCTTTCAAATTAGGATTAAAAACATGAGCTTAAAAACAATGAATGTATGGTTTTCGTGTTGAGGTAAACATTTCGACTGTCTTAGCATTGTATATTTTCTTCCTCAAACTTAAAATATCAATTACTTGTCCCCAGCCTTACAACGATAAAAAAGACTCCTTTTTTTGTTTTTTAAGCAGTTATTAGCATTTAAAAAGTCGCTATTGAAGGTCTCTTGCGATCAGTTCATGTGTATGGAGTTGGGCGATGTTAAAGAAAGAAAAACAGTTCAAAGAGTTTATTGACATTAATAAATTTAACCTTAAAAAAGCAAGACCACTTTACTACCCTTCAGTTTCTTATTATTTCTTTGCTTTTGTTGTTTTTGCAAATATTTTTTTGTGCGTAGTATTGTTTCATACACTGTTGCTGAATATTGTAACACAAACTTGCGGGTGACAAACGCTCGAAAACATCATGATGTAAAACTCAAACTTGAAATTTTTCAATAAAGCTTATCGATTTAGGCGAGTTGTTGCAAGGCCTGTTAAGGGCGTTCTTTCAAGGATTGAATCTTTTTTAGTACAAATGGAAAGGTACAATTTAATTAATATTTTTATCATTGACTAGAACTTTGCGACTATGTAATTATAAAAATTTCAATATAATACTTTCGGGAGGTTTGTGCGGTTGTTTTAAATTTAATGAATTTACATTTATAAGCATTTCAATTATATTTTTTTTCAATTTGCGATTTTTTGTTTTATAGCAAGCTAACACCTCTATTAACACAACCTTTGCTGTTTTTTATTTAATACTTGGCTAGTGGTGAAAGTAACTTTATTATTCTTCGCTGTTTTACTTTGCACATACGGACATCAACATTAGCTTTTTTGTTGTTTCAGAGGTTTTCGACACTGCCACATCTTATTTTAGTAATGGTTTAATAGGAATATACTAATAAACTAATAATTAAATTCGAATTGCAAGCATACAATTCTCTTATTTGTTATACAACCATGCATCGTAATTATATTTGAGCTGTTATTTATGAAATTTGAATATATATATATATATATATATATATATATATATATATATATATATATATATAACAGCTTTCATAAATAACAGCTCAAATATAATTACGATGCAATTAAATTGGAATTGCAAGCATACAATTCTCTTATTTGTTATACAACCATGCATCGTAATTATATTTGAGCTGTTATTTATGAAATTTGAATATATATATATATATATATATATTCTTATCGATTCAAATTTGTATATATATATATATATATATATTCAAATTTCATAAATAACAGCTCAAATATAATTACGATGCATGGTTGTATAACAAATAAGAGAATTGTATGCTAGCAATTCGAATTTAATTATTAGTTTATTAGTATATTCCTATTAAACCATTACTAAAATAAGATGTGGCATATATATATATATATATATATATATATATATATACCTTTATATTTCTTCGTTTTTGATTAAGGGACAACAGAATTTTTGGCAATAAAATGTTATATCTTAAATTTTGTTTTATGTGTTTATTGCAACTGAAACATTTTTCTGTTTTCGCCTTAGCTGACAGTATACAACGTCTCTTTGCTTTCAAATTAGGATTAAAAACATGAGCTTAAAAACAATGAATGTATGGTTTTCGTGTTGAGGTAAACATTTCGACTGTCTTAGCATTGTATATTTTCTTCCTCAAACTTAAAATATCAATTACTTGTCCCCAGCCTTACAACGATAAAAAAGACTCCTTTTTTTGTTTTTTAAGCAGTTATTAGCATTTAAAAAGTCGCTATTGAAGGTCTCTTGCGATCAGTTCAGGGAAAATTTATTTGCTCTGTGCCGAACAACTCAAGATTACGCCGATTAATATAATTCAGATTTTAAAAAACCTTAACAGAATATTTTTGTATTTAATTATAATGCATATGAGAAAAGAGGAAAGGACAGTTTAATTTCAGTTGCCGAAGTTATAACTTGAAGAAATTATGAGAAGGAGGTAAAAAAGTTTTTTTTTTGTGTAAAACTCAATATAATCAATTTTCAAAAAAAAATGATTTAGACTGGATTTGGGCCTTAATTTATTCTAGCATAAACAATTTTTTATAGTGCTATAGCTACAGCTAATGTTAATAGTTATTTTTCGAAGGAAATTAAAAAAATTTTATCATTTTACAAATATTGTTTTGCGAGACGCAGAATCATTTTTTGAAAATGACTATCAGGCAAGATTTTATGTGTTCAATGATAAAAGCTGTAAGTATTTTGAAGCAATATGTGTTATTTATTGAGCAATGCTAATAACAGCAATTTCCATAAATCAGAAAGCATACTCAAATGTTGATGAAGATATTGCCGAAGAATCTCAATTGAAAAATTCATCAACCAACCTAAGGGAAAAATTAAGTCGCAGTACTCAAAGAGTTCTGTTTATAAACGATCGATACAAATAACTATAAAGGTTTAAAATAGAATTTACAACTCATTAGAGGGAAGGACATATTTAGATCGTTTTTTACAAAAAGGACGCGAAATTTTGTTGACAGTTCTGAAGTCAGGATGCCAAATAGCTTGGCCATAAAATTTTCTTCCAACAATGAAAGATATTGTTGTAGATTCCAAAATAAACCTTAGAACACTTGACTATGTGAAAATATTTTCTGAATATCTTCATGTTAAGAACAAAGAAGTGGAATGCGCATATATTTTCACGCAAACTTGCAGGCTTCAAAGTAAAGCACAGAGAACAAAAATATAAAAAATATTTTCAAATAAGTGGCTGAAAAAACATAGCCCCAGAATTGTTAAATCTTCGAAAAGAAATTGTCAAGCAGTTGCCAGAATTTTCGAAAACTTCCATAAAAGCGTGTCAAGTAAGCCAAGTAAGTTTTTTTTCTAAAAAAAAAAATTGTTGTAAATTTAAATTGCAAAACACCATTTCATGCTTTTTTCCAGTTTGTGACGACAGTATATTTATCAATACATACACCTAATGGTTGCAAGCAATGATACTCGTATCATATTGTATACCAAGACATTCTTTATTAGCCGAAATCGGCTCAACAGATAATAATGAGGTGTGCGGCTACTTCGCATGCCTTAAGGAGAGAGAGGCTCTACTTAAAAAAACTTTGAACAATTTAATAAATACGGATTATATTACATGAAAAATATGCTGTACAAATATGGGAAAATATGCTAAGCGTTCATTGTGAAAATTTGAGAATAGCGACATTTAGGAGTTGCAATGTTTGTCAAGGACCTAAAGATATATATTGCATAAAAAATATCAAACGCTCAATGATATAGACAACTAAAAATTTCAATGCCACCTAACTTAATGGAATAAAGGTTTTATTACTATAATATCTATCTATAAAGACCATTGTCAACAGCTGTTGCCTAGGACAATAATTTTTCCACAACAATATAAATTGTACAGTTCTGACTGACTCCTAATACTAAGTTCACACCTAGCGTGTTTAACATCTCAATCGTGTTTAAGTATTAAACACGTCGATTTTGGGATGTTTTACCATACATTGACGTGTTTTGTTAAACAAATCAAATGAGTTGTTTTTGATTTAAACACGACGTTAAACACGTAAATTTCAAATACAACTCTGAATTTCATTTAATTTTGGGATGTGCTAAGTGCGTTTTTCCCCCTTTTTGCTAGTAGGTAGTGTAATTAGGTAATTTGTCTGGACTTTGGGTTTGATTCCCAACTAAAAAGGCTGTTTTCTCTACAAAAAATCATTTTTGAGGTAAAAAAAGTAGACAAAACGTCACCCTTAAACATCTCAATTATAGTGTGAACGGCTGTGTTTCAATTTTAAAACATTTCACGTTGAAAAACACAAGTGTGAACTTAGTATAAGGTGCAACTTTCAAATGAGTTATTTGACTTTTTTTCTTAATTATATACAAGTATATAGGCTCAGTTACGAAATCTTAAATGCCATGTCTTTTGACTCCACGAATTTGACGTGTTTGTTTGTATATACTATTCTTTTCTGCCTATTCGTGTTTTTGTGCATTAAAAAGATCCGTTTGTAGAATTCGCGAGAAAAACGATCATAATCAAAGTTGCAATATTCACTTGAAATCCCAAAGTAAAATAAATATGTAATGCCATTATAGGCGTAAATGGGTTGAGATAAGTTTTGGCAACACTCTAAAAGAGATAAATAAGTCAAGTCCAAAAGTTTTCTGTCACTCGGTTCAATTAATGCGATGTTATTCCTTCAACAGTTAATTATTGAGTCAGACTACATTTCGATGGGCTAACGTCGTAGAAATTATTAAAGTATTTTATCTGAATTTCAGTTCAGCTACAATTACGCAACATTATCTTCACTGTGCAGGACTTTGATGCACCGCGAATAATTTTAAACTTGGGAATAGAACCCAAGTTTAAAATTATTCGCGGTGCATCAAATTTCCTGCACTGTGAAGATAATGTTGCGTAATTGTAGCTGAACTGAAATTCAGATAAAATACTTTAATAATTTCTACGACGTTAGCCCATCAAAGTAGTCTGTTCAATTCCACAATTTTCACATGTTCAGAAAATGATGTGATTTGATTTACATCTGCACCGACTAGGTAGTCATAATCAGATGGTGGTCAAACCACTTGAATGATTTGCAAACGTCATTCACGTCCCAGGAGGCCAGCGAATACGTATATCCTCCGGTCACTCCTAGTAGCAATTTCGAAAGCCCGAAGTAGGCCGCAGCCTTCACTCCTTGCTAATGAGTTGGAGACTTTCCAACTCCTGGTCCAGAACGCATGAAGCTTAATATAATTAAGAACACGACGGCATTCATACTCACTGGACCTGAACCATTCATTGTGTTCATTTTGAATGATCCGACCCCCAAACTATCACGAGGGTCTCGAAACCACAACCACCACGATACTCCCATATAGGGGCCAACCTCAATAACCAGTCAGAGAACATCTAATTGTCTAAAGAGACAAATAGTGAATTCTGCGAGCGTACTGATTCCCGTGGAAATATGTGGATTATCCAGGTGACTCCTACTAGCCTTTGAGGGGCCTGGGCTCTCTTTTACCCCGCAAGACACCAGTCTAAATGGAATAGTAGGTTCCTAAAAGACTATCATGTGCCCCCGGGGGGAATGTTCAGTAAATGTAAGATGAAACTGCAAACCTTACTAAATGTTTTGCCACCTGGATTGATTAATTTTACAACAGAATTTATTATTTTGACAGCTGCCGAAACATAACAATTGGAAAAATTACCGTTTCTGTGTGGTCACCTTATACAATATTTAAATAAATTTATATTACAAGCATGTGTTGCGTATTGAATTCGTTTTATTTTTTTAACATTTTGCTATTTTAATTTGTGTTGTATTTGTGTTCCGGTTGATAATTAATTATCAGCAAGAAAAAGATTGAGAACGTAAACACCTATATAAGTATGTACTTAGCTTCATGCTATGTACTTAGCATGAACACATATTCTTTAAATATAATTTGTGAAAACGCACTTGAATATTTTTAAAATACATAAACATACGCACTTAGGGAATTGTGGCAAATTGAAACAAAAAACTATTATGTTTTCATAATTATTGCTAATTTATATTTTTTAAATCATACAGTATAAAAACGTTTATGCTACAGCAAGAATAAAAACAGAATACAAGTTTAAAGGGTGTTACAAGCAGAGCTTTAACATTTACATAAAGTGTATAACTGCTATAACCGCTTATTGTATAATCATCTGCCTGTTTAAAAGTAATTTTTTCCCATTAATTATCTTTAAACAATTTAAGAACATTTGAAGAGTTTACAAAATAAAAATGTATTAAATGTAAACAAAAACTGAAACTTTTATGTATTTTATGTATTAAGGATTATTAAGAAATAAGACTCTTATACAAGTAGTACGATTGAAACAAAACAAATTCATTTTAATAAAAATTATATTTGAAACTTGTTGTGAAAAGCATTTAAGTCTCTAGAAGTGTTATCTGTTCAATTATTATTATTAAATTTTTTGTTTTAATACATTTTTTTGAGTGGGAGAGTACATGACCTCAGTCACATACACTTTGTGTGTGATGTTTGTCTTTTAATAATGCCTTAACTCTACATATTGTTTTTGCTAGCTGTGTCACTTGTTTCATAGTTGTGGCGGTTACTGTATATTTGTTAAATATCTTTGTGCGTTTTATTTGTTGTTTTCATTATTAGTTGAATGTATTTTTTACTGTGACTTTAATTCGTGTTGATAATTTATAAATTGCTAAATAGTGTTCAGTTCAACAGCTTTTTAAAAACAAAATACATGAAACTTTTTAATTTTAATGTGAATGTTTTTAAAAAGAATTTAACTCTTACATCAATTCTTAAATGCTGCAATCCAAAACACCATAATTTGTGTTGTATTTATAGTTGGAAGTACTAAAAGTTTTTACGAAGTACTAAAAATGTTCTAAAAACAAATTTTAAATTTCAAAACCAATTTTTTGTTGTTTAAGCGAACTTAGCCAATTCTGAAATGCTAATAGTAACTGGTAAAAAAAAATAGTTTGTAAACTCTGAGGTTTTTAATAAGTTTAATAAGTATGTTTTATTCCACAAATTTTGTAATAGAAATGCCCAGAAAAGGACGTTATGTATATTTTTTTTAGTTTTGATACATTGTAGTTCTAAATATCGTACGTTACGTAATGCGTAAATGATTTTAAGGTACAAACAAATTTAAACTTCTACTAAAGTAGAGACTTGTACTAAAATATTTTTACTTTACAATTTGTCTTGCTTAAATAAATTCATCTTTGGATGATTTTATAATGAATAAAATTTATATCATGTGTGATATATGTAGCAACAATCGATTAAATATAAATGACAATAGCTATTGTTTTTCCCGACGCATGTGACATTAGAAATATATTTTTTCTCAAAGAATCTATTAATTTGTTGTTGTGACGTCAACTTCAAATATAACAAATATTTCAAACTCATTTCACTATAAAGTTTCGAGGATTTTTAATTTTTCAGTCATTGCCATGAGTTGGAATTGGAATTGAATACTACAAACTTTTTTACGCTTAATAAAATTTTTTTAGAAGATGATCCCTGCTAATGTAATGCATTGCGGAAGGGTGATTGAGGGACATTTAGTTTGAATGTTTGCGCATTGAAAGGTGTCAGGGAAGTTCTCTATAGAGAGGTAATGCGTTATGCGATTAACTGGCCGTATTGATGAGGAATGTGTTGCTCGTGTTATGGTTTAGTAATAAATTTCAAGATTATATCAGAGCCCTTCTGTTGTAATAACGATTAAATAGTCAAACTAATCTCAGATAGCACCAGTGAGTTAATAGAGCTAGATACAATACCATCAATGGTGAGCTTTCTCGATCCCTTTGAACCGGTGCCCATAGGTAAAAGTTGTATTCCAGCTATGTTCTGATAAAAGCAACATAGATAGATTCATGAGCAGAGTACATCGTTTAAGAAAACTAAGGCACTTGAATGCTTCTCTTGCGCCTTAAAAATTTTCTTGCTCCATCGAACATCGCATTGAATGTTCATTCATAAAACATTGTGAGCTTCTGATTTCTTCATATGTATATCATCTATTATTGCGGATAAGATAGCAAATTTAAACTTACGCCTAAGCGAGAGCGCGTTAAATTGAACACTGGTCGCAAGATCTCATTCGGATATTGCCAAGTTATTGTAATTGAGGGTGTCCAAAAGAATATGAATAAAATATAGAATGCTGTCATTTGCGAAAGAATAAATATGGTACTTTAACATGGAAGGCCGTTAAGAATAATAAGAAATAGAGTAGGAGAACGAACGGAAACACAAACTTCTTTTTTGCACAAACGCCAAAACAGAAAAATGCTTTAAAGTAGTAAAATATTTAATGTTTTATTTTTAATATAATTTTAAGGATAATTATTTGCAATATGAAAATTTCAATCAAATTTGAACAGCAGAGTTGAGTCAAAAATATCTAAGTTATTTAATAAAACATTGTATAGTTATACAAAAGTGACCACTGTTATTTCTGTCAAGTTTCAAGTAATAATAAAAAAGTCAAAGTAAAAAACATCTAAGAAAAAGACGTTTAGGATACTTTCATAAGTATGATTTTTCACTATTTTAGTATTAAATAAATAGAGTGTTTTTCAGGCTATGGTACAGAGATTTAGTTGTTAGATCTGTCAAAAATCGCATTGTTAATATTTTAAAAAAATTAATAAAATAATAATTTGTAGTTTCAGTTGGATCTTGCTTACTTGGTAGTGTAGCACCTAAAAAATATTCATTGCATTTACCCTATGTAGAACATAATTCCATGAGACTTTTTTTGGGAATGAATCGTACGATTTTGTAGGATAGTCAGTCATCACCTCTCACAGTTAAGTATTTGCTAAAGTTATTTTTCAAGAAGATAAAAATGTTGTTCACTAAAAACCGAAAAGATTTAGAAATCCGGGAGTTTTTGGTATATTAAGACTCTAAAAAGCTTAAAGCCGTATTCGTCCTTTATTGCGCAACTGATTTTAACGGGCGAGTAAGTTTTTAAATTTATGCAGTTATCGTTGCAAAATTTTGAGGTAAAAAATGGTGCATACGAGGATTTCTTTTCTTTCTGTTTTCTTTAAAATACTAAGTTATTTTGATTATAATCTTTACAATTCAGAGCCTTCTTATTAAACTATGATTTCTTTTCGTAAGTTTCGTAGTTACAACTAAAACACTTTCATTTATTTATATATGTAGTTATTTATCTATGTTTAATGTCAGTACAACAAGTAATAATCTTGTATTTAGAGTACAGGAATAGTATGACGGGAAATACCACAAAAATGCAATACATAAAATAAGCTGCAACCCACCTATTACATGCATCGAATCCGTCTAATGATGGAAACTTTAGCACTTTGCTGTCAAAGTATTTTGTTTACATTTTTGATTGGCTTCATTGTTTAATTTTTTGTTTGAAAATGTTGACTTACATGAACGTAAAATTCAATTTCTTTGGTACTTTTTAAGTAAAAAAATAAAAAATCAATAAGATATTTTTGATATTTAATTACACTAGCAAATTTTCTGAATTCTCATAATTGAGTAACTAAACTTAGAATATATGTTTGTTATTAATTTTATTAAGTTATGTCACATCTAATCATTTCTCTTCTAATTTTTGGCTCATTGTTTCAAAAAGAGATTTATTTCTGCTCTCATTATATGGTTAAAATATAATCGATTAATGCCCATTGCTATAGCTAATGACGGTTCTGACTTTCGAGTCTGATTTCCGGTATTTCGTTGTACATGGCTCTGTGGCACTTTGCGGTATTTTCAGCCACAACCGCAGTATTTTGATTAGGACGACTGCCTAAAACTGGCAGCATCTCATTTCTCTCATTCTCTTCAAAGAGAGTGGCTTAAAGACGTAATATTTGTGCAGTGGACGTTTGACGACAAGAGAACGTCGATAAAGTTTGTACTGTGGTAACACCATCGATAAATCATATCGTAGAAATTAATGCAAATTTGTTTTGTTCTTGGGAGTTAGGTGACTGATCCATGTCTTTTTGATTAATATTATTTTGTCATTTTACTTTGCAAACATTAAAATAGAATGCATCTAAGTTAAATTAAGAGAGCTTCGCCATTTTTGTTAACATGATAAATGGTAATTAACTATTGCTTTGTATGGGTGGTGCCTTTTCCGAGTTTGGTTAATTTTCATCATGCCAGTAAGAAGATAGCAAAATATCACAACCAAACTTATAAAACTTTAAGCAATAATTTTTCTATTTGTAAGACTTAAAATGTTAAAAAGTACTTTTTAAGTATTTTTATCAGGGTTCAGAATTTTTCATTTATGAACATTCAAAAATCAACATTCATGATATTTTTCACAAATGAGAAATCTAAAATTTTATATTTATTTTTCACGCGCATAAACGAACAAGAAAAAATGTTCTGCTTATGTTCATACATGAATGCGCACAACAAGAATTATTAGTCTTATTGAGCCAGTTCACATTGGATTAATATTTGTTTTGCACAACTTTAGTTCTTTCCAAAACACACTATACTAATTATTTTAGCACAAAATTCTATACGTATACACATCTTTGTGTGTATTAGTGTGTTTTATTCATTTCATGTTTGTTTTTCGTTCGGTATACACTACAGTATACGCATTACAAAATAAATATGGCTGTAAGTGATGATGAAATAAATGTTTGTTTTTAATTTTATTTTATGTAAAATTATTTTTATTCTTAATCGACCTTTTTTATTTTAATTAAATAAAAAAAAATTTTCAATTTGTTAATAATTTTTGTTATTAAAAATTAACTTTTCCTGAAGAATCTTTCCATAGGAAAGCAAAATATTGAAAACATATGTATATCGTTAAAATTTAATTAAAAAGACGTTTAAAAGATTAACACATATTTAATTTTCTGTAAAATATAAAAATATTATAACAAAAACTTGAATTCAATAATAAAAAATAAATAGCATAAAATCTATTTATCTACTTTTGAATTCATATTCATATTTACACTACAATAGCAAACTGAAGACTAAAAATCGCTCTGCAAAAAAAAAACACACAAGCATGTGTATTAGTTTTGTTTTCGTTGTGCGGCGTTGAAGCTGGTAGAAAAATTGTTTCATACAAAAACTACCCCCCTCACCGAAAGTGCCATCAAACTGCCAGCACAACTAATCCAATGTGAACTGGCTCATTCATATGTGATAAATGATAAATCAGCTACTTCTCATTAATGTTCTTTTTCATAAATGTACATGTTCATTTATGAACGTTGAAATTTTATAAAATTTCTCATAAATGAATGTGAAAAAATTTTCTACCTACGATCGCAGTTTACCGTAAAATGTAGTAAAAACACATGGGTACATATTAACACAAAATACAATATTGCAATATATTCTAAAAAAAATAAAAAAAAAAACATTTTTTTTCCTACATACGCCGACAATTGCGCATTATCAAATATGTCCGTTTATGTACGCGAATGCTTAACACACATATTTTTACGATCTTTTCATTTATGAAAAATTATCAAAATTGTACATATTCAAAAATGAACACTTGTGTGTTTCTCATTTTTTCACTTATGAATAGAAAGAAAAAAAATAAATCGTCGCATTCATAAATGAGAAAACGCAAAATATTTTTCAGTCTCTCACACATGTATGAGAAGAAGCGGCTAAAAAATTAAATGTACATATTCATACTTGTATGAAGAGTGAGTGAACACTTCGCTACTCTGATTTTTATTCTCCAAAAGCCAAAAACAAACAAATGAAAATTTTTTAAATGTGTTTTGAATATTTACTTGCTATTTGATCTTTTTCTCGTTTTCTTTACTTCCCTATGAGCCAGTTCACATTGGATTAGTTGTGCTGGCAGTTTGTCGGCATTTTCGGTGAGGGGGGTAGTTTTTGGTTGAAACAATTTTTCTAGCAGCTTCAAAGCCGCACAATGAAAACAAAACTAATGCACATGCATTTATGAAAACACAGGTCTTGTGTTTTTTTTTGCAGAGCGATTTTTAGTCTTCAGTTGGCTATTGCCTTGTCATTTAAGTATGAATGCAAAAGTAGAAGGTGGTTGGTCGCGGCAACTAACATTAAAGTTGATAAATCTGTATAGACAACAAGTGGCGTTGTTTATGCTATTTGTTTTTATCATTTTTACCTGTAACCTGAACAAATCACATGAAAATTAAATACTTGCGATTTTATTATTATTGAATTCAAGTTTTTGTTATAATATTTTTATATTTTACAGAAAATTAAATATGTGTTAATCTTTTAAACGTCTTTTTAATTAAATTTTAACGATATACATATTTTTTCAATATTTCGCTTTCCTATGGAAAGATTCTTCAAGAAAAATTAATTTTTAATAACAAAAATTATTAACAAATTGAAAAATTTTTTTTTTATTTAATTAAAATAAAAAAGGTCGATTAAGAATAAAAATAATTTTACATAAAACAAAATTAGAAACAAACATTTCATCATCACTTACAGCCATATTTATTTTGTAATGCGTATACTGTGGTGTATACCGAACGAAAAACAAACATGAAATGAATAAAAAACACTAATACACACAAAGATGTGTATACGTATAGAATTTTGTGCTAAAACAATTAGTATAGTGTGTTTTGGAGAGAACTAAAGTTGTGCAAAACAAATATTAATCCAATGTGAACTGGCCCTATAATTTGTTTATCTGCCGCTTAAAGTTAATTACGCACTTTAAATTAAATTCAATATTTGATCAAAATACAGACGCTATCGGTCTTTTGCTGTTTACAATATTAAATTATATAAGCTAACATACATATGTACATACATAGTATAAATGCGGACCCTGAAATTATTAATAAAATTAATAACATAAATGTATTTATGTTTATATTTAACTTACAATTATATAAGCTAATATTTATTCAATCTAATTTACTGTGTTATTCGACCTTATTTACTGTGTTATTCGGTCTTATTTACTGTGAATATATTTTGCTATAAATTATAGGTAATTTTGAGCGTAACGCAATCATTAAAGACGTTAATTGCATTTATCTGCAGCGTTCTTAAAATAGCTTTTTCAACTAACATTTTCTATAATCTGCAATGATAAAAGTGTAGCATTTACGTTAATTAATTTTAAGCATACTGCATTCCCGATTAAATAATGCAAAATTCTCAAGCTTTGGTTATTAAAGGTGAAAGCACGTCTCGATGGCCACTTTGATACATTTCAATTACTTAGCACTTCAGAAAATTTAACACAAATTTTTATATAAAGTAATAATATTAACTAAAATATAATAAATTATTGAAATATTGAATAGACAAATGTCAAAGCTTGAACAAAAAGAATAACCAAAAAACGATTTTCTTTTCTTCTGCATACGACTGACTCTTTTCGGCTCTTTGTATAATTAAAAGAATGAAAAATGGTGCTAAAAGAATTTACAGTACACTCTAATAATTTCCTTTGTTTTTGTTTAAAACACGACCATCTTGCAAATTAATAATAAAAATGTAATACCGGGAATTAAAATTTACAAATATATAAGTGAACTTTCAACGTCCTGAATGGTCGACTGAATATTCTAAAATTTACAAAAAAAAAAAGATTAATCTCATATAGAATATTTGTACATATTTTGAAAGTAAATAAATTATATATAGCACGACATACATTTCGTGATAAGATTTACATCTGCACCTGGCTGTGGGTCTTAATCAGATGGTGGTCAAACCAAGGAAGCCGAAAACTAATTCTAGCAACAGGTCTTTCCTAGTTGCAATTTCAGCGGTTCCAGAGCAGGGCTGCAAACCACTACTCCTTGCTGAAGAGCTGGAGACTAGCCAACTTCTATCCAGAACACATAACTAGTATGCTCACTGGATCTGGATCATTCACCAGTAGGTGTGATTAAAGGCGAGATGATCCTGGCTACCATAATCAGTTAATGCTTGGGGACGCAAAACCACAACCACCACGATACTTCCGAAGGGCCAACCTCAATAATCAGTCAGAGACACAGCTAAAAGTCTAAAGAGACAATTAGCGGAACTCTGGGGCTTACTAATTGCCGTGGAAATAACGTGGAGCTTCCAGTTGACTCCCTGCTTGCCTTCAGGGGACTGGGTTCCTTTATACCCCCAGAAGCACAGGTCTAGATAGTCAAGTATTCTATAAAGACCGATAAATGTGGCCTCGGGGGGGAAGGACGACATACAGTGACTCAATTGAAAAATCGCACAAGTGGTTCTTTGATTTGTGTGTGTGCTCTAAACTTAAAAAAGAATTGCAAATATAGGGTCCACCAAATAACCTTTTTCTTTAAATGCTATGAACTCCTGAACCAATTGTACTTTGTATGGCGTTATACCAAGGTCTGTATACAAAATTCGTCACAATGATGTCTCTGAAAAGTTCAATTGTTGACAACGACGGTGAATTGATGTTGATAGCGCTTCACGCATACTTTCTGCCACAGCAGCAAGATTCTCGTACATTCGGCTTTTCACGCTTTGGTTTATCGATGAGGATGCCAGTTTCTTTCACTTTTTTCACAAGATAACGAACATACCGAGCTGACGGTGCTTCTCTTATTCCAATGTACGTACGCAATTTTCGCACACATTCTGCAACATTACCATGATTTTCAAAGTAATGTCGCGTTGTTCAAGCGTATACACAACCATATTCGGTTAGTGGAAGGATAAAACTAATTATCTGTCAAATCAAACATGAGCAAAGTGTTAAGGCCCGGTTAACCGAACGTTCACGTTACCTAATGTAATGTAATGTAAGAAACGTTTGTTTATAGCATATGAAAACAATGCAAATGCTTATGCAAATGAAATGTCGCGTTGACGGAACGGCTGAACCTGTATAAAATATAATTTGCTAACGTTTTTACGTGACATTTGTATAGCAGTGATGGGACTACTATTTTGTTGAGTTGTATTCTGTCCGAAATTCTCTTTCCGATAATCTATATTATTAAAGAATTTTCGAATTTTCAAAGTCTAAAAACGTAATGTTTTGATAGTAATGACTTTTTAAAAAACAATCATATACCATGGAATGCAAATAAAATCTCAAATTGAATTATATATCCAATTAGATGTAACAGTTAATTAATTTGAATAAAAAATTTAGCATGTCAGTTTAAACATACAAACTTGTTATTTTGGCACTAACATAGAACATATTTTTAAAAAATATTGCAAATTTGCACGTCAAAAGCTTTGTTACGTATAAGTACATTGCGAAATACGTACAAATTTATATTCGCATAATATATATATATGGACATACGTACGTATGTTTATTTTAAACTTCAATTTATACACGAATTTTTGAAAATTTAAAATTTGTTCTTTCAAAAAGTACTTAGTATGAGTTTGGTACGTTTTGTGTATAAGCATAAATTACGCGAAAATTTGTAAATACCATCTCTTTTATGCACCTGTTCGTATTGGGTTGTGTTTACAAAATTAAAAAATTATTACAAGTGTAGTGTTTTGAATTGGAAAAACTTTTTTGGGAAATGGATGACGAAAAACTGATTTTGCTGGTGCAGGCGAATGAATGCCTGTACAACAAGTACTGCTTTGGATACAAGGTGGCCCAGAAAAAGAAAAGTGTGTGGCAGCAAATATCAGCTGAAACGCGAATCACAATATCGTTGTACAATATTCTATTTATATTTTTTTTATTGACGTTTGACACATTTTTAACGTTTCTATAACTACACTAACGTCCGTACGTTACAGTACGGTACGTTTTTCACGTACAAACGTACGTACAAACCATTCACGAAATAAGCACTAGTTTGAAAAAAAAAACGTTAGATTGCGGAGCCGTTATTTGTTTTTTCTTCAGTTTAATTTACATTCTATACTCTAATCTTACATAATAACAATAAAAAAATAGCAGTAGCTTTCATGATAACGGTAAATTTACAAAGAAAAACAAAATAAACCCAATTTTTTGTGCTTAAAGCCCAATTGGACAAAGGAAGGCAGTAATGCTAAATATGCTGAAAAGGAGCAATTAATATTTTTTGGCATATTCTTTGTTTTCAAAAACGACCTGTAATCGTTTTGGAACTTATTTCAACAAGTTTAAACATACTTCAGGTTCATACTTATGTTAAGCCATCCTTAGCAGATTTAATGAGTTAAATTTTTATTTGTACACTCTTCCAGCTAACTAGTTCCTTTCAAAGACGTTCAATTATGTTTAGATGTGGACTCTGTGCCGGTGTTAGTATAAGTTTGTTAGAGATTTGTAAATAATAATAAAATCTTACTTTCACCAGGTCTGTGATAAGATTTCGTAGTGACATTTATTTACAAGGTTTGCAAAAATAAAAAGGTAATAAACTCTAAATAACAACAATAAATAACAACGTAATTTACAGAGGGTGAATATGTCGTATTTGCTATTTCTTTATCTAAACAATTCCCGTTTAATAGTTTCACAATCACAGTCACACTCAAGTTTATTTGTTTTGACTGACTAGTTTTTTTATGCAATATTTTATTTTATTTTCAGTTTTATTAATTAAATGCTAGTGAGACACGTTATTATTGTATTTATTATCTTTGTTTTTTTATATTTGCTTTGTTTTTTGCTTTGTTTTGTTTTTTTTTATTTTACAGCATTTATTGTGTTTTTAAGTTTCGTTTTCATTTTTCCCCTATTCAAAACTTGTAATACCCTTCACAGCAAGTAGAAAGAGCTAGTAAATGTGTGCACTTTGTCAACTCGTTTGTAATTTCTACACGTGTCGGAATTAAATGAATGACATAGAGAGTGGAACTAGAATCGACAAACCCTACAACATTACAAATTGTTCTCCAAAAATCTCTATGCTATTTCTGATTTGTTGCTGCGGCATTCGTTTGACATTCGTTCGGGGAAGATGTTCAAAATATTATATGTATATTTTAAAATTGATTACGCCCTTTTTAGATTAATCTTTGCTTTAAACGAAAACTTCTAACTTGTTAACTTCTGAGTAAGAAATTATCGAATAAAAAAATTTAAGTTAACCTAAGATTTATAGAAAACTAGCGTGCCCGTGACTGCTTTGCAAGTCATTTATGGTATGTTTTTATTCTGGAGCGTTCTTTTTTGTGTGCGCCAAAAAATTCAATCATTCAAGAAAATTAATCAGATAGAACACAATTTTTTTTTCGTTTTTATATTTCTTTAATAATTTTACTTTTTCAAATTCAATACATATTTTTGTGTGCTTATATGATATGTCTTATTCTATTGCAATGCTTTTACATGTACGACATTCTTGATCGATTTTGGTTCGCGGTATAGACAAACAAAGCAGTTGATTTATTAACTCGTGAACATGATACATATAATTGACCGTGCGAAAAACAGGGAAACTGAAGCCGTTCAAAATTTAACGGCAAATCTGGAGAAATCATAGGAATGCGTGGTATCAGCACATCCTCGCCCTTATATTTTCCTTTTAAAATTATTGCTTTAATAACATTTTTTGGCTACTAAACATTTCCCATTACAAAGTCGTGGCTGGCAGATATTTCTAAGCAAAATAATTGGTTCACCAACTTTCACTTGTAGGCGGTAGGGCGACAGTCCAGGTAACTTAAGCGAATTTTAAAATTCGACTGGATAATTTACAACATCGTCTTGATTGGTAACAGAGTAAACCGATTTGTAGGTAAAAATTTCCCCCGGGAATGTCATTCAAAGTTGTCACATTGCTTCAAAATTGCTTCTAAAATTTTGTGCAATACCGGGACATACATTTGTGACTAATTCTTGTTTTGATTGTGCAAAGTGGCAAAAATTATCTGGAAGCGTAATCATTTTCGTGGTGGGGTCAATTGGAATTGCGCCATTCCCAATATCTAACAATTGCTTTGAAAAACGTTCGGCTGATGATGGATCATTTTGCAATTGAACACGCAAATTACACACACACACACACACACAAAATGCAACAGAATATGAAAAACAAAATTCTCTATTTGTATGCACATCCACTTGCTATGAACATGAGCATATTTCGATTGGTATTGCCGTCGCATTCTGTGCAAGCACACACACAGCAACGTATTAACGAAAACACACATTTCATTTGATACAAAACGTTGAGTCGAAGTATTCAATGGAAAAAAAATTTTGATTTTTTGGAAAAATTTGTCTTGTTTCAAATACGCACTGTGGACGCACTATTCTGCGTAAACGTTCATGCGTTTACGCAGAATAGATACAGACGAAGGTACTGTGCAAATTTGGTGGAAATCCGATGACGCATCCCGTTAAACACTGGCAACCAACGGGCACCTATTTTGGGCTTAATTTATAAATATATATGTATAGATAGAAGATTGTTAACTAAAAAAAATCATAATATTGCCATAGATCGAAATTTAAGTAAAAGAAAAAAATAAAAACAAAGTAAAAAAGGAAAAACAATACATCTTAAATTAGTCAAAGATCGAAATTTCACTAAAAGTTAATAATTTTAAAACATTTTGAAATTAAATTAAAATAAATTTATAAATATTTATTAACTTGCACTATTTTCATATTGCGGAGTGGAACATTTCACGTTGACATGTTTGTTATATACAAAAGAGTATGTTTTCATTTCCAGTCTTTTAAAACGACAACGATGCAAAATGTAGGAAGACGTAATAAAAAAAAAACAAAATGCTGTACTACATTAAAATAATTTACAATAACTTCATTTCTCAAGTTGTGCTTATCGTTACGAAGATGTTTTGTATAAGTTTTAAAAGAAAATAATTATCAGTAAAAAAGTACACGAAATGACCTATTGTATATTTTACAAACTGCGTTGACAACATGCTTATTATAAATTCTGCTGCTTAAAGCTTAAACAATAGAAAACAAAACCAACTAACACAGAAAAAAAAAAATAAATAAAAAGTACACAGTCAAACAGTGTAGATGCTTGAATGATAATAATAAGAATGGTTAAAGTAGAATATTCTTGTATGTGCGAGAGCCGCTTAAAGCAAGTATATAAGCACCAGTCGCTGCCAATAGAGATGAATTCAAGTTGAAGGAAGTGTCGTCGAGTAGGCATAAAAATAATAAAGCATCTTTTAGGTATTACAGTGGTAAAGTTACCAGTAAAAGTTGCAGTAAAAGAGTTCAATATTACAAAAAACATAACATTGCCATAGATCGAAATTTAAGTAAAAGAAAAAACTAAAAACAAAGTAAAAAAGGAAAAACAATAAACCCTAAATTAGTCAAAGATCTAAATTTCACTAAAAGTTAATGATTTTCAAAAATTAAAAGTAGTAAACATAACAATATTAACTATGGTTAATTTTGGATTTTTTAATCTGAATATTAATTGCCATAATTGTGTCTGTGTACCGTATTTTGTAAATTGTATTTTCCATAAATGTTTTTTGTGTTCTTGTTATGTGTTTCTTTGTTAAGCGTTTGTCCCTGTTTTTATAGTAATCGAAGATTTTTCACAAATTTAACGTTAAAGAAATAAATATATAAAATGAATATTTATTGAAAAATATTTAAACTTACACAATCATATAAAAAATTGAATAACTAGGGGAGGGTATATTAGGTTCGCGATAGCCGAATAAAACAAACCTGTTTGTATTTCTATATCAGATAGTTTTTCTGTTTTTTTTTTGTATTTTACAATCAGCACGTTTTTGTTTCTACGTACTACTTTTTCAGCCCAGACATAGATGTGTCTAATAATCTTTCATTAAATAAATTAAATATATACTTTAATTACACTTACAATTAAAATGCATATGTATGTATGTATATCTGTACCATAAACAAATACAAATGGCAAAGTTTATTAAATAATTTGACATTTACAATGACTATTTTCTATTAATAAAAAAAAAAATAAACACAAAACAAGAAACCATGATGTGCTCATATTGTATTTTTTTGTTTTGTCACCAGTTCTCTTTGTTTCCTTCAATGCTAAATAAGCCTGCAGAATTCAATATTTTTGAAACCAAAAGTAATTAAAATCTAAATGTTTTTTTGAACCTATGAGGCCAATCTAAAAGTATAAGCTTTCTAAAGAAAAAGCTATTAGCGGTCAGAACTATAACACACATGCTAAAATTTTAAGATTCTGTCTCCGGTTCAACAGAAAATCTCTTAATTGTAAAAAGGGCAATCTTTGAATTTAATTTTTACCTTTTGTCTTTGTGAAGCAGCTACGTTATGTTATATTGAGTTTCTTTATTACAAAATAACCAACCACTTTAAATTAAATTATATAAACACGATGGCAATTCTACCACTTTAATGACTAAAAGATGCAGTATTTTTTTTATGTCTATATTCGACGACGTTTCAACTTGAATTCATATCTATTGTCAGCGAGTGGTGCTTATATATGTATCTGTTTTAAGCAGTTTTCGCACATACAAGAATATCATCGCATATTGTTGTTTTGTGTTAGTTCAATGTTAGTTGTTTTTGTTTTCTGTTGCTTAGCTTATTTCGTAGAATTTCTTATAAGCATGTTTTTGCTATCTAGTCTTTATAAGATTTCTTAGAAAACTCCGCCGTTTGTTTACTTTTTATTGATAATTATTTTCTTTTAAAACTTCGTTCGGGTCAGTACTCAGAGGATGACCTCTGCTCATGCAATGCATTATATCAGCACTAGGAAATTAGATTATGGGATGGAGGAAAGAGGGACATTCGATTTAAATTTTCCTACATTGAAAGAGAGAGGAAAAAGGCAGCTTATTCCACATACTAACTGTTCTGCTAAACGAATTTTCCCTGTAATATGTAGTGCGATTCACTGGCCAATCTACCACAACGAAAATCGAATCAAACGCAAAAATGTACGAGTTTCGGGAACAAGTTCCCTAATTTCGTTAGAGCATTTACCATTATAGTGACGATAAAACAGTAAAATACAACCTATATTGCGTTGATGCTCTAGGGAATCAATATAGCTAGATACTCTAACGTCCCCAATGAGTCTCTTGGTCCTCTCCTGTACGCGGCGAGCCAACTCCAAAATAAACTTTAGGGCGCCGGCCCATACATGAGGGTTGTATTCCACCTTTGGGCGGATATAGGTGATGTAAATAGTACGAAGATCGGTACCCTCTTTGGAGAAAGCAACAACTTAGACCTGTGCAACTGGGGGAAAAAGGGAGCCCAGTCCCCTGAAGTCAGCAGGGGTACAACTGGAAACTCCACTTTATTTCCACGGGAATCAGTAAGCCGCAGAGTTCGTTATTTGTCTCTTTAGACATTTAACTATTCTCTGACTGATTATTGCGGTTGGCGCTTATATGGGAGTTGCGTGGTGGTTGTGGTTTCGCAGCCCCATAACAGTTTATGGTTCTATGGTAGCCGGGTTCATTTCACCTTTAATAACACCTAACTGGTAAAATGTTCCCAGATCCAGTGAGCATGCTAGACATGTGTTCTGGATAGGAGTTGGATAGTTGATTTGCAGCCCTGGTCTGGAATCATTAAAGTTGCAACTAGGAAAGACCTGTTGCTAGAATTATTCTTCGGCTTTCTAGGATGAGCATGACGTCCCAAATTATGCAGTGGTTTGACCACCATCTAATTAAGACTACATAGTCAGGCGCAAATGTAAATCTAATTACACAGTACGAAGATCGGTTGGAGTGAAGTATCTCTTACATCGAGGCACCTAAAATTATCATACTAAAAACATCAAGAGCTTTCGATTCCGTAATAGTTATATGTATCACCCATAGCAACAGGCGCAGCACCATTTCCGAACACAGATCTATGCGTAAGCATGCAACATTGCGTCTTACGAGCATTAAAATCGACTCTATTCGCACTACCCCATTCGGAGATCGCCGCGAGATCGTGTATCATTTATATTCTGCCTTTTGGAACCCATCTCCAACTAGTCCGGTCTCTTACTAAATGAATACGAATGACAAATAGTGCTGTCATCTGCAAAACAGTATATAGAGCCAAAAGTTTGACAACGAAGGTTATTCAGAAAAATAAGAAATAGGGTAGGAGAAAGAACGGAGCTTTGCCGTAGACCTGAATTAATTTGGAACTCGTCTGATGAAATCTAGAACATCTCGTATAGTGCGATTCCTGAGAAAAAATCGACATAAATCTGGAGAAATTATCACCAACATCAAATGCAACAAGTTTAAAAAGAAGTGCATCATGCCATAATCTATCAAACTACTCGGATATATCTAGAGCCACCACCTTACTCTCTCAGAAATGATGTATGAAGTTACACCATTGTTCCGATAGGAATGCCAGCAAGCCGGCCTTAGAGCGCCTCATGCTCCATACTGTCGGTCACTAAGTAAGCAGTTGGACTCCAGGTACCTCACAAGATGAAAATTAATCATACCTGAAAATTAATTAATACTTTAGAAAGTGCAGAACAAATTGCGATTGGGCGGTAATTTTTAGAGTAGCTAGCCTCACCCTTTTTGGGGATTACCGTTACATTAGTAACCTTACAACACTTTGGAAATTCACCATGATGCAACATGCTGAAAAGCGACGCGCTAGCGTCGAAGACCACTGTTTCAAGAACAGTGCTATATAAATATATATCCGGCTCAGGATACTTCTAGACGTCTGCTGAAACGGGTACTATGTCGAGCTTGGGCGGTGGTTTACTGTTTTCCGGCAAATAGGAATTATTTGCAAATATACCAGTCAAAATGTTAGCTTTAACAACCGGGTCAGTGAATACTGGATCGTTCTTTAAAAGAGTCGGAGTTAAAAAACTAGCATTATTCCTTACTTTTTTAAAAATTACCAAAAGACAAAAAGAACCTTAGCACGAATGCGTTCCTCGTATAGATTTTTTTCGCGCCTTAGTACATTACCACACGAGGATATCGTCCTTTTGCATAGCAAATCAGTATCTGCGTTTTTGTATCTACGCTTCCCCTTTTGACCTGACTGCATTTTTGCACGTCTGATTAAACCAAGATTTTGATTTGATTTTAATCGAAATGTTTTTTGGATGACAAAGGTTTTTATTCCAAACAAAATTATGTTAACAAACATTTCCGCCATGGCTTCGACGTTATTGTTTAAGAAACAAAGTTTCCAATTAAATTGCCTAAAAAATTCGGAGAGCTCAGCCGAACCTTCTCATAAATATATTTTAAACGTTTGGTAGCTGGTTTCGAAGCATTGTGAAGTTCCGAATATGAAAAAAGGCGAAGATGATACAGTGATTGGAGTTGCCGAGAGGCGCACAAATACTAACTTCATACTTTTGGGGATGTGAAGTTAGAAAAAGGTCGAGTGTATTACGATGGTACCATTCAACACAAGGAGTGTGTGTTAGTTCATTCACTAATTGCGCAAGTTGATTGTGCGCTGCGTGGTCCGAATGGCGAAGCCAGGTACAATTGTGAATATTGAAATCACCAGCAACAATAATTTCACCGTTTGGGCACTTTCGAGAGTCTTCGATATGGACTCGGAAAGAAAATCGAAGCCATCAAAAGTTTTATCCTTTCCCGCGTTTTGACTTCTATACAGAAACCCGAAATGAAAAAGTTCGACCTGATCAGGATCATATTTGCCCAGTGATTGCTGGCATTGTTACGCAACTTCATTGCGTATGTATACTGCAAGACCCCGATGAAAATTAAAAAGCGATCGTAGGTGATACCCAGGTAAGTAAAAACCCTGTGTATCAGCATTTTCAGACACCTGAGTCTCACATAAGGCTAAAACATCCGACCAATGGAGACGGATGTGAGCATAAACAGAAAAAAAATTTGTCATTAATCCGCGTATGTTGCAGAAGTCGATTCTGAATCGTCCTGTCATAACAACAGACAAAATTAAAATCTGACTGCCCTTTTTTACTTTAATGCGACAAATAGTCCAATAACAGTTAAAACTGTGGCAGCAGTAATGTAAAATTAAAATTTTAAAAGAAAAGCAAAAGGTACCAAATCCACACCAAAAAAAAAGCGACCCGTTATTCCGTAACCGACCACTTTTTGAGGTTTTAGTCTTTCGTTATTTGTTTTCCTTTCTTTTTCTCTTTTTTTGGTTTTCTTTTTACTTGTTTATCCCGCACATAGAACATCTATTTGTATTCGGTACCATTTCATTTAAATCATTTTTTTATTGTTGTTGTTATCATTATTATTTTGATTTTATTATTTTTTTCACTATCCATTTTATTCATTTTAGTAAAACAGTCGAACACAGCATAAAAACGGACAAAACAAAAACGTGCCGACCGGACGAAATACAAACCAGTACGTAGTCTCCTTACAGCTTACACTTGTAGATATGTACACATACTTTAGAAAGACAAAAAATGGGAATGAAAAAATATTTTTATGTAAAGTATCAAATAAAATAATATTTACTTCAGTAATTAATGTTGATTGGTGCCCCTGTAGGCTAGTAGGTAGTGTACTAGCTTGTAAATATGGGAGTTGTGGGTTCGATTCCCAACGAAGATCTTGGTTTTTTTCACTACAAAAATAAAAATTGACTGTCGGTGGGGCTGCTCAGCGATGAAGGCATAGTCACTGGGCGCTGTGCTGTCTTATACGGCAGTTAATTTCCGACTATCCTTCTACTTTCACCACCTGTTTCAGCTCTTCTCCTATCCCTTTCCTAAAGAATGTAGCACGGTACTTGACTAAATAGGCATTGTTGCCTGAAGTACTACTTCTCTTTAAAAAAAAAAAAAAGTGAACATGAAATCTTAAGTATTCACTTTCGCAAGTTTGGAAAAGCTTTGTGTTTTTATTAAATTTTCAGTATTTTGTCCAGAGACCTTTGCTCCAATCATGCTTTTGACACGTCTTTGCATCCATCGTGTTAAGATCTGGGTTTTGTGCTGGCCTTTACATCTTTAGGAGTATTATTTTGTTACTAAAAACCTTTACAAATCATGAGTATAGCCCCTACATTTCTGATATCTACAAAATATGCCTTTTATATAATTTTTCATTTCATTATTGCACCGAATTTTAAAATAATTCAATACTTCTGTTAAATTAACGTTTTCCAAGTGAGATAAAGAGGGTTGTTAAAAACCGTGCTAAATGGCGGAACTATATACACACACTTGGAAACTATATTGCGGATTTTATGAATGCTATCAAAAGTTACACGTGCTAAACTGGCATGTGAAATTAAAAAGACAATAATCCGTTGTTAAAATCAGCTGATTGTTAAACAAACCTGCAACTGGCAGGCTTGTAGATTAGTACGTTATTAAGAAGCATATTGAGGCGCAGCTGGGTTCAAAAATTTTCCGTTTTGTGTTTTTCGAATCTCATAGCACCTTATCTAATTATTATTAAAATTAAAAACTGTTTTTGAATTATAAAATAAATTCTGATTATTGTTTCTCCTGAAATAACAATACAAAACAAAATTGTTTTTATTCAATTTGCACTCCAATTATATTTTTCAATTGCTTAAAACAAATTTAAAATTATACACAAAAAAGCGTGACAAATAATTTGTGTTACATTCGAAAGCACATAAAAATAAATCGATTTCAAATGAAAACATGCGGTTAATCGGTTAATAGAAATTTTTAGTTGATCAATGCTTTGCTTAATTAAATATAAATGGTTTTGTTAAAAATAATATAATAATAACAATAAAATCTCATTCAAACAGGACCAGCTAATTATGGACAAGGATATATTTAAATTAATTTTTCAATTCTTTATTTCCTGTTATCTTGTTATAGGGTTTATCTTACACTTATGTTAAGTAGTTTGTTTGTCGTTGGTAATTTGCATTGACCTATGTATGATATTTTTGGGAACAACTTTCTTCGGTGCAAAGTGATTTAATACATTTTTACAATACTAACGGACTTTCATTTGACACTCAATCGAAAGTAGTTTATTTCTGCGCTTTTAAGGAAAGTGGCTTACGATGTCTTCCATCGCATATATCGCGGTTTGAAAACTTCAAATAAAATTGGGCTTTACTTTACCGAAGGTGAAGCTGGTTTATATTTAAGTTATCTTATAGAAATGGCACGTATAAGCTAAAGACATTTTTTGCACCAACTCTTGCCTTATATTCTGCAGCTGATTTGCACATAGGTTTGTTACTTACTTTTCGTGGTGCTTTTTCACAATTTAGTCAAAAGCATAACAGAAGCCATCTACACTTTAAATCCAGTTCTTGTATCCAAAGCCTTTAATGAACTGTTTGGCTGGATGAATTGAAGGAATTTATTAATAAGCAAATCAGAAAGAGGTCTTAACTTATAAATTTTATTATTGGATCCGGGAACAGCTGCATTGCTATAAAAGAATAAACATTTTTTTTCATAAACCGTAGATATATTATACTGATCATTATGTCAAAAATCTCAACATCGAAAAATGTTTCAAAAATGTTGACAGGTGTTTGGCTTGTGAACACGCTTGCAATATTTTCTTTCCTCTTTGCACATAGCTATCGGTTGAGACCGTTTTAGCGTAAAAACGTGGTAGTTACGCATTCTTCATTGTCTCTAGAATCACCCACTTCAATTCTACTCAGGATAGCACTGAGTCTGAAAATTAAAGTTTTCATTTTATACATAAATTCTTTCTTTCATTACTCTAAACTAGTCTTGACTGCCATAGGTAAAGGTGTCACAATTCATTTAGAATGCTACCAGTGAAGTATACGTCGACGATCATTTGTGTGGGCTTTTCCATTAATAACCGTTTGTATTAATTTTTTGTAAATATTTTTCAACATAAATATCATACCAAAGAAAAAAATATTATTATCACATACACTGTTCGCTGGATAAATTCAAACGGACTATATATTTGCGGATATTCTATAACTTGCTTCAAATCAGCAAAACCATGTAACCGAAACACTATTAAAGTGCCCCTTGCCAAAGTGTTTTCCCTTATACGCAACAAAATGTAATTATTTTTATTTGGGAACGGTTTTACGTCGACTCTCGTCTAATTAGGTTTGTGAACAAACCGGTTTCGACTATTTGCCATATCCTTATATATAAGGAGAACACTGAAGATGGCAAATAGCCGAAAACGGTTTGTTCACAAACCAAATTTGACGAGGGTCGACGTAAAACCGTACCCAAATAAAAATAAATTAAACCCCGTCGGAAAATATACGCACATATCAAAATAAAATTAACTAAGAAAGTCTATAGACAATAGCATTAATTTACTATTAAGGGCTGTAAATAAATAAATAAATAAATAAACGAAAAAAGGAAAATTTATAAAAGTATAAATATAAACTTTGCTCTTAAATCAAGATTTTCAAAGAATTAAATTTAACCTCCAAATTAAACACTTTTGTGCAGTTAATCTCAAGTCTGTATATTTCCTTAAGAAGTTAAAAGCTCCGATTGCTTTTTCAATTTCATATTATTTTTGGACAACTAACGAAATGAATTGACTGTTCGTTCATAACCGTATTAACGATACGCAATAAAACGGCATATATGCGAATTGAAAAAATAATTTTTAAAATCATAAATGTAAAACTTTCCAAATGAAAACAAACTTTTTAACTTATTAAAATAATTAATAAAATGAGCTTTTATATTACAAGAGCTATTATTATAACCTTTAAATGTACGCTGTTTGCAAGTAAACATTAGTTAACTCGCTGTTTATTTACCTGGCTGTTTATTGCACACCAGATTACTTTAGATATTAACTGGTGCCGGATAGCAAAATTATACCCACGAAAATCTTTATTGCATATTTTTCTGGCTATAAACAAAAATAAAAAATTTTATTATTTGTAAATATGTTTAAGTTGTATTACGTTACTTGTGCAAAAAAAAAAAACACAAAAAAAAAACAGTAACCATTCATTGAGAATATCAAATAATATTAATTTTGAAAGGAATCTAGCACCAAATATTTTTTTGTTCATAATTTGTGTATTATAAAGTTTTTCCTTTTTAGAATTTCTCTGACTTGTGTTTATTCATTTCTATATAGTCTGATCTCAAAAACATTTTTAAACTTTAACAAATTAGACCATTCAACTCCTCATTTTGAAGTAAAGGGTGAATGGTAACATTTAGCTCATGTTTGATTTGACATATAATTAGTTTTATCCTTCCGCTGAACGAATATGGTTGTGTCTACGCTTGAACAACGCTGGGAAATATTACGACATTACTTTGAAAATCATGGTAATGTTGCAGAATGTGTGCGAAAATTACGTACGGATTTTGGAACAAGAGAAGTACTGTCAGCTCCGTATGTTCGTTATCTTGTAAAAAAAGTGAAAAAAAACTGTCATCCTCATCGATAAACCAAAGCGTGAAAAGTCAAAAACAGTGTGTACACCCGATAATATTGCTGCTGTGGCAGAAAGTGTGCGTGAAGCGCCATCAACATCAATTCATCGTCGTTCGCAACAATTAAACATTTCAGACGAATTTTGCATAAAAACCTTGGTATGACGCCATACAAAGTCCAATTGGTTCAGGAGTTGAAGCCAAGTGACCATCCAATGCGTTTTCGCTTCACTAAGTGGGCCTGCGATCGACTTACAGAAGACGTCGATTTTGCCCAAAAAAATTATCGTTTCATTTTGTTCTTGACGGGTATGTAAACAAGCAAAATTGTAGCATTTGGGGCACAGAAAACCCGACGTACCCAAAACGAGTCACTGTTTGGTGCGGATTTTGGTCCAGAGGCACAATTGGGTAATTTTTCTTCGAAAATAAGCATGAAGTGGCCGTTACCGTCAATGGCGATCGTTATCGGGCCATGTTGAATGAATTTTTGTTCACAAAAATTGAAGAGGATATTGGCAACATTTGGTTTCAACGGGACGGTGATACGTGCCACACAGCCGAAGCTGCCCTCGATGTTTTACGCCCTATTTTTGAAGATCGCATTATCAGCCGCAGAGCTTATGTCGTTTGGCCACCTCGGAGCTGTGATTTGACACCGTTGGACTATTATTTAGGGATGCCGTCAAAGATAAGTATTATGCCGAGAAGCCAGAGACAATTAACGCTTTAATGGACAATATTCGTGAAACCATTAGTGAAATTCAGTTGCACACAATCGTTAATGTGCTTAAAAATTGGACCGATCGGTTAGGCTACTGCATGGCCAGCCGTGTCACCCCTTTAAATGAAATTATTTTCCATTATTAACCGGAAGGATTGTACTTCAAATAAAAAAATTAATTTAAGAAAATATTCAGTGGTTTTTTTTATTGCATTTGAAAAAAAAAGTTATTTGGCGGACCCTTTAGTTAGTTTTTCGCATATAAAAAACTTAATTCACGGTTTATTTTGCAAGATTTTCGATTTGTAATATTTTGATTAGCGAATAATTCGTGCGTATTATGCAGCATATAAAGGTTACAGTTTCAGCCGAAATAAAAATTTTTCTCTGTGTCTTCATACTGTAGTTCATTGCACAAATGCTATGAAAAATATACAAAGTTGCAAAGCATGTACACGGAAAATTTTTACAATTGAAATTGCCATATTACCATTAATTAATTAGGAGTAACATTTTTTTTAAATACATTTTTGTCGTCTCAGTTTTTGGATATATTTTTATTTACGATGAAAATAACATATAAGAAAATAAATATAAAACAAAATTGCCGGGTTCGATTTTGGTTCAGAGGTGTAAGTTAAAAGTTTTTACTTAAATTATATTGTACACTGTTCTGAAATTGTAAAATATAATTTTTTAAAAGAAATGAATCCCACCAAAATGCATTGAGTAGATAGATGGTTTTATTTGATTGAAAGATTTTGGGTTCAAATTACATCAATATTTCGAAAAACTCTAAATATGAATAAGATAGAGAAACGTAAGATGTATGCTTTTTTTTACTTGTGTTTAAAATCTTGTAGTAATTCTCTTAATTTGCAAAAGTGAATTTGTTGTCTTTGTAAATAAATATGCAATACTAACCGAACCCGGGCAGACGTTGCCCTGTCTCTATGCAGTCGGGTGCACCAACGCAGAATTGAATGGAACAATCACTGCACCGGACAATTCGTGAGGAAAGGAGGATTTGACATTAAAATTACTCACCAATGCCACTGCCACGCTGTAGCGATCGCATAAAACTCCATTGTTTAATTTTGTATGGCGTGGTGCCTATAAACAAACGAAGAAAATTGACTCAGCAATTACTAATTACAATTTGCTATTATTGAGGACAGTAAAAATCACTAATTATTTGCTACTGCCGTCGAAATTAGTTTTACGTTAAAACTCAATTGTTTAATTTTGTATGATGCAGTGCCTATAAGAAAACGAAGAATATGCACTATGACGTATGTACATAGTATTCCATTTCAAATTGACTCTTTAATAACTAATCACTGTTAAAGTCACAATCACAGTTTGTTATTATTGAGGGTAGTAAAAATCACTAATTATTTTCTACTGCCGTCGAAATCAGTTTTATTGTAAGGTCAACGAAAAAAATTTCTTGCTGTATCGCTGCTGTTCCAATGTTTTGACAGAATCAGAATCAACAAATTTAGGCATGTGCAGCGTTATAGAATAGTGCTTTCGAAAAATTGTTCTACAGGGCCATCTAGTTGCAGAAAAATTAATAGTCTAAAAACCCTTTCTATGAAAAATTACTTATACATGTCGCGTTTCATCACGATCGGTTGAGCGATGTAGAAGTTTATCACTTACCAACCAACAACATCCATTTTTATATGTATAGATAGATTACAACTTTTATGTGACTGATGAAGTTAATTGATTTTATTTATCATATAATCATATTTTTCCTTGTGACAGTTCTGTTTTCCGCTTGTGCAGTTTTTCCTTTAGGATGGTATAAAGCCTTATTTAGATTTTTCAAACTTGTTAGTGATTTTGTAATCTTAGTGACATTACATTCTGAATTTCATGAAGTGGAGTTTCGATCTTTCCTTTAGGATGGTATAAAGCCTTATTTAGATTTTTCAAACTTGTTAGTGATTTTGTAATCTTAGTGACATTACATTCTGAATTGCTAATTTTAAACTAATTAACTAACTGTAACGGTTGACTGGATTTGCCCTGTCGTTACCCTGTTTTGATAACTTGTCTGTTAATGACTGATTTTGCTTAGATATCTTAGTGGGTCGACTGATTGGTGTCCCTAAAATATTTTTGGCAAACGGAAACGTCACGTCTCTTTGATATAAATACGTAAAATATCTTCATTCTTTAGTCTTATAGCTCTTGCGAAAATATTTTTATCAGGCTGACTTTAGCTCACCTGGAAGAATTTTTTTTGCTTGAACCTCTAACGGCTCCTGTATTAATATCAATAAATGTTTTGCATGTATTATATTTCCTCACTTATTTCTGTATGTCAAACGTTTTATTTCATTAATTTGTAACTTTCATATCCAATTATCAGGATAGCTCAGCTCCCAATCGAAGAGTTTGGTGAAATATTTCGGATAAATCAGAGAAATCCATAAAACTCTTTTTGAGCCAGATTGTCTGTTAAATCGTAATCTATTTTATTAGAAATCTTGCTGATATTGATTATAACATAATAATTATAAAATCTATTATAATGTGAATAATACAAACTCGTGCAATAGTGGTAAGTGATAAGTAGAAATTATATTATTTTTAACAAATAATCGATTTGACGTTCATCCTTCAAGGCTTGTTAGTATATTTGATATAAGTTGTTATGCTAGATATACAAAGTGATAAAGGTATTGCGTTTTCTTCTGTCTGGCAGTGTTTCTTATCGAAATTCGTGTTTCCTTTCATGTTGCCTTAAATATCCTTTTTTTTATATTTTTGTGTTGAAAAAACTCGTAGTATGAGGGTTTGTTTTATGATTTGCAGATTTTAAAAAACTAAATCTATATATTTAAAAATGAATGTCTGACTGTCTGTTTGTTTGTGCTTTATAGGAGGCCAAACCCTTGGGCCGATTTTCCTGAAATTTTCACAGCATGTTACTGTGACTCTGGAAGGAATGGTAGGCTATATGAAGCTTTGATTGGACAAAGGGGCGTGGCACCGCCCATATAAGCCAAAAATTTAAATCGCCATATTTTGGGCATTTTTTGACCTACGTCGATGATGTTTGGTACATATGGTATTGGCATAATAAGGAATACGTACCAGGAGAAAACTGGATGGGACCACGCCCCTTTTTAGGACAATTAAAAATCGTAATATAGTCTTAACTACTGGACCGATTCGTCATTGAATTTTTACAATAGGATATTCTTACGAAATAATAAATTCTTTAACTCAGGAATACTTATTGATCAATGATACCAACAGATTTACCATTCGATTTTAAACGATTGCAGTTTCATGTTCGGTTAGCGTTTGCGATGACTATTAACAAAGCTCAAGGTCAATCTTTGCAAGTTTGCGGCTTAAATTTAGCAAATCCATGTTTCTCGCATGGACAGCTTTATGTAGCTTGTTCGCGTGTAGGAAAACCCACCGATTTATATGTGTATGCTCGTGATGGACAAACTAAAAATATTGTATATCCTAAAGCATTGCAATAATTAAACTAAAATTAAATAAATAAATTTTTGTTAATATATAATTACTTTTAATTTTATTATATAACGTGGGGGATAGCGAAGCACACCGGGTTCAGCTAGTAAATTATATAAATTATATTTTCTATAGTTTTTTGGCTCTTTTTTTTTGTAATTCATTCAAAAGTCTGTCATTTGAAAATTTTTATTTCTTCTTCATACAATATTATGTCTATAAGAGCAACTTGTAAAACTCTTTGTGCATCGCTGGCTCTTTATGCTGTTTTTCTTCCGGACATTTATGCTGTTTTTCTTCCGGACATATACTTAACGTATATAAATATTGCTTGTGTCGTTACCTCCACTGTATTGAAAAAAAAATGACTTCAAAATTATGTTCCATTAAAGCAAATAACATTAGAGGGCGAATAGCATGACTAGATTAAAAGCGCAACCTAAACCATGGAAAGCAAAATATTGAAATATTGAAATAGTAATGGCAAAAAGTGCATTTTATTTTCTAACAGACAAAAAAGCTTTTATTATGTGCCATTTAACCACATCAATTACCATATCAAGCCGTTGTAGACATTAAAAAATTAAATAATTTTTTTTTGGTACGACCTAGGCAACAAGGACTTAACAAATCTTTGAAATTCTATCGTCAACGGATATAGTATAAACAAGTGTCCAATTTACTGTGGTCGTAAACTATTTAATATTTACTCGTATTTTCCACCTCACATAGTACACGTATACATACATATGTATTCATTTAACTAGAAGTGTGATTATTCATGAATAGTTCTATCTCATTCAAATTGTAAATAGAGTACATTCACATCTGCAGGTAGAAATATTGCTGATTTTTATTATTTTATAGAGGTATCCAATGCGAGAGTTTTAGTTCTTTATATTAATAAACAATACTTGTATAAATGAAGTACACTAGGAAACCTTCTATTGTCGCTTTGCAAAAATCAAACTGCTATTAAATGTTTGGCAGATAAATATTCAAATTATAATTATACCCTTGCGCTCGTCGGCTATTCACCGAAATCATTATTGGTAGACAATCATTGACAACATGTTTAGTGAATCAGGAATTATATCACCGAAATTTGAGATAGATTTAAAAACTTCTAGGTTATATAAGTGCCTATGTAAATAGTTTTCTTAGAACATAACGGAAGGTGAAGAAATTAATTCCATTTGTTAAAAAATTTGTGCAAAATTTTTAATTGTTCAAATATTCATGCAACGACCTAAAACTTTTAGAGTAAATACAAATACATTTGACTTATTTTCGAGTATGGTTCCAAAACAATGATTTGGTAGTGTACAACATAGTAAGTGATCAGGAAATTATTAGCTATTCAATTTCTGTAGTTTTTGAAGCCATTTAGGTTTTTAAAAACTGTAGTGTTATATACACAAATCCACACCCTCGCTATTATATTTTAAACATTAAGCACAATGAATCATATGCAGATGTGTCTTGCTTAAGTTTTGAAATAAAATAATTAAGCAATAAAGCGAACTACTGGGTATTATGTCTACGAACTGCGTGGCTTGCTAAAGAAAACTTATGGTACAACTAAAAAATTTCTAGTTACAAACTGCGTAGAAATTTTGTACACAAACAACAACAATTTGATATGCTGTTTGTTAACTGCCTGGCATGCAAAACAAAAACAAATTTCTGTTTACTAACTGCGTAGAGACAACAACAAACATGTATGCTGTTTACCATCTGCGTAGTTTTCTAAGAAACCTTTTCTACAAAAGCCAATAACAAATATTTTGAAATAAATCCCAAGCAGAAACCTTATAAGCATAAAACAAAAAATACACACAGACATGCAGGCGCCTATACATCGAGTAAACAATATACAACAAAGGAAGTAGAAGATTCTTAAATTTTCTAGACTTTAAATGGACAAATATAAATAGGGCAGCGTCTAAGTGGGTAGTCAATCAGTGTGAAATTAAATCTGGTGAAGTAAAGACGTGCATCTTAAGTAAATTGTTCTGTAGTGTCAACCTTGTGTAGTTAAAGTAAATTAAATAAGCAACAGCTATTAGAAGAGTTTTAGTGGATACCTACCCCCCAAGATTTCAGATGTTATGGGTTACTCGCCATTTAAGGATGTGAAATAGCAGATATCACTACTCTAAAAATTGCGGTACTGACGGTAAATTATGTTGTGAAGGACAGTTTTTATATAGAGTGAACAACAAAACCATATTAACAACGTTTATCTGGTACAAAAGTTTCAAGGTTTCACATTTTACAGTATTTAACTATTTAATAAAAATTCAAACAAATGTTTGAGAATCCGATGAGGACATTTTGAGAAGAAAATGGGAAAAAGTAAATTTCGTGCTGCTTGGTACTGCTGTTTGGTATCTGGTGTGTTGTGGTGAATCCACGGTTACGAAACTGCGGAAAAATTTCCCCATGTCGCTTATTATGCATTGAACTCATTAACCACTACAGGAAACCGACTGCAAATTGCCAAAAATGTTTAAAAAATTTTTTTTATTTTCAAACAAAACATCTAATTTTTATTCCTAAGGAAAACTCGATCTTCTCAAAATTTTGCTTTAGACCCAAGTTTCGATAAACACTTATTTTCACTTAAAAATTACCAAACACTTAAATTAGTAACAGAACATGCCTATTTGAATATTGATTTTTGAGATCCAACATCCTGACTACGATGAAATGTATATAAGCTTTTTATTCGTGGTTTTTGTGCTTTAATACACACACACACACACACACGCATACACAAAATTAAATTCTGATCAAATCGACTCTTTATTCATTTCGATTTGTTTTTATTGCTTGGTGTTAAAAAAAGCCTAAACAGTTGCCTTTAATACACTTCACTACAGGTGGAAGAGTTTCATAAATGGGGACGTAAAGAAAATGCAAGCGCCTCTATTTTCCTGGAATTTTTCAGATGTATTTTATTTGCAAGTTATTGTTGTTGCATACTTTGCTGTATTGAAAACCGAAATCTCACTAAAAAAATTAATTACATTTTCGTAAAAAAGTATGTTTTTGTAGTACAACAGTTTAAATTTGAATATTGTAAAAACACGACCTACAAACGATATTTTCACTATGTTTTTAAAAAAACATTTTTAATTTTTCCTAAACTTTTACTAACAACCACTAAACTTAAAATTTATTAAAACCCGAAAGTGCGAAAAAAAAACAAAACTATCGATTATTCAAAATTTATTACGATTATTATTATTTTTTATATTGTTACTTTTATAAACGTTTTGTTGTGAGTTCTTTATTGCAAAAAAAATAACAACAGTTTTTAGAGTTTTTAAATTAATAACAAGTTTATTTACTTTAACTACACAAGGTTGACACTACAGACTGATTGAGTATCCACTCAGACGCTGCCCTGTTTATATTTGTCCATTTAAAGCCTAGAAAATTTAAAAATCTTCTACTCCCTTTGTATCACATTTTGTTGTTGTATGTTGTTTATTCGTGTATGGCTGTGTGTATTTTTGTTTTTATGCTGATAAGGTTTCCGCTTGGGATTTATTTCAAAATATTTGTTGTTGTTTTTTGTAGAAAAGGTTTCTTAGGGAACTAGGCAGATGGTAAACAGCATACATGTTTGTTGTTACGCAGTTAGTAAACAGAAATTTGTTTATGTTTTGCATGCCAGGCAGTTAGTAAACAGCATATCAAATTGTTGTTGTTTGTGTACAAAATTTCTACGCAGTTTGTAACTAGAAATTTTGTTGGCGTACCATAAGTTTTCTTAGCAAGCCACGCAATTCGTAAACAACATACCCAGTGGTTCGCTTTATGCTTAATTATTTTATTTTAAAACTTAAGCAAGACACATCTGTAACAATATAAACAACTGTAAATTAAAAAGGCAAAAAACTTTTTTTTTCTGAATTGTGCCCTTAAAAGGATAAATACTGCATAGAAAATATAACAAATCTGCTTAATATTACAAACAATAATTCTTTGCTTCATGATTAAATCGGAATAACTATTTAAAAATTTTTAATTTAGTTATAAAATAAGTTGATTCTGTGCCACTGTGCAATGTAGGGAAAATTTAAAGAATATCACAGTTATTAAAAATCCAAACTTGTATGACTTTATTTGGGGCTATTAGTCCTAACGTAAGAGGAATTCATTCAATTTATTTAATTCAATTCTGCTTAAAAGATATTTATTTGTTTTAAATAATAATTTAACATTCCAAAACTTCACCAGTATGGTTAAATCAATTTCTTTATTTTTTTTAATATAATAGTTATTTTTAGGTTATTTTGGTTTCTTTTTCATTGATGTACAAAGACCAGTAGCGGTATATAGTCAATTATGTTTAATTCTTCTTTGTTTAGATTTTTACGTTTTCTCTTGTTTCGAAATGTGGGCAACAAATCTCGAAGGGTCTAAAATATTCGAAACAAACCGAGTATAAAATGCAATTAAAATTCAAAAAGTTTTTAGTATCTTTTGTAAGCCATGAAAACGTAGGCAAAAAAAATTAAAAATAAAAAAGAATCTTTTATGAACGGAACCCCGCCACTAGTCTAAAGAATGAGTCAGTGACTGCATGCATGCTACCTTTGTTAGCAAAGAATGATTTTAATAACAATAACAAAATTAGTTTTAATTGCTATTCGCTGGTCAAAGTAATAAATAAAAATAATACATTTAAGGACATAAAAGTGAAAGTAATTTTAAAAATTATAATGATTATTTTTATTAACATCAAGGTACTTAACAGCCAGTTTTTTCTAATTTATAATAATTTGTTGGTATAAAACCCCGTGTATATTAAAAAACTAATTGTTTTTCAAGCGACTTTCATCATTAAAGTTCAATTAAATGACGTTGACAGAGGCGGACATTAATTACGTTATATTAAAAATATTCCATGAAATTTTTATTTCATTATCTCAAATTACAATTTGATTAACAAAGAAATGGTGTTTTTTTTGCTAGAGATAAGGTTACACAAACAACGCACTGGAGAACTTAGCACTAAAAATGGAAACAAAAGTGATTTCATTAAAACTTTGCATTGTCATAAAAGACACGTAAACAAGCGTTAGCTTTAAATTTGGGCATATTATTAGCAGCTGGGATAGCGGTGCATTTCGTTAAAGCAGAGTGTTTCGCATATGTTAATAATTCAACCTCTGTACGCCCTTGGTTACATATGTAGGTTTCTTTTAATGACAGTTACTGAAAACAAAACATACAATTAAAATTGATAACAATTATCTGTAGTATCCTTAAATCAAAGAATTAATAAGTTTTTTGGGTTGCCTACACCGATAACATTTTGTTTTCGGTTAACAATTTGTAGTTATTCTTCAGTAGTAGGTAGTTGTTGCATTATTTAAACAAATCATATAATAATTAAAGGAAAAGTAACAAACCAATTTCATTGATTTCTTTATTTTATGGCAGTAACTGCAAATATTGTCTTTTATTTGGGTACGGTTTTCCGTCGACCCTCGTCAAATTTGGTTTGTGAACAAACCGGTTTCGGCCGTTTGCCATCTTCAGTGTTCTTTTCGTACTCCGTACTTCGAAAACCGTACCCAAATAAAAGTAATTTTAGTCCCGTCGGAAAATCCAAGCAAATATTGTCATTTAATTGCTTTTAACAAAACCACATTTCCCAAAACACATTTAAAAAATATGCGTCTGAAAATGAATTTATGATCATAACACCGACAAAAAATAAAAATTTTATCTCACGAATAATTTTAACAACAACTTTATGTAAAATTAGGCTCGTATATAATATATGTTTAATTGCTCTGAAAAATTCATATCAATTTCAATTCATGAATATTATTGAAATTGCTAAAAAAAATTTTCGAAATTCGCAGTCGCTAGAAATCTACTCGCTGCAAATCAAATGTGTACTGAAACAAACTGAGGTATTTCGTATGAACTGAATGTTTAAGCGAAGATCCTCAAAACATGCGCAGATCAGTTAAAGGCGAGCGCTTTCGATGTGAAAACATCATTGTCAAGCCGCGGTGTAATTAGTACTGGTGAGTCGTGTTTAGGCAGTTCTATTGTTAAGCTGGCAAAATGCCAGCCACCGCTCACTTTATACAAAGTAAATTTCTCAATACCTCCGTATTTTATTCACCCACCCCTATTCTACGTTTCGATTAAGTCTCCGCATTCAGTTCCGTTGCGATCGAAAATTGGTATTCTGAAGAAAAACGGAATCGAAAGAAAAAGAAGAAGACAACAATGTTTAGGACGTGTGTCCGTCTAAGGGTGTTTTTCGTTTGTTCGGTTGCATGAGAGTAGTTTTAATGGTGTGAAAATTGTGTCTGAGGTCGTGTTTACCTGTTCGTTTATAATGCCACTATTGAAAATTTTTGTTTTATAGATTTCCATGTTTTGAAGAATGTCTAGTCTTCGTCCTTTTTTTGCTAGGATGTAGTAATGTCATTCATTCCGTGAGTGTCAAGGTGTAATGCAAAGTTGGAATCTTCTCTTTTCCGTTTTTATGAGCGTATGTGTTCTGTAAACCTTATTTTAAGTGTTTGTCCAATTTGCCCTATAAAAGTTTGTTTTCAGGTACAATTAAGTCTGTATACCCCCTGGAACTAAATTTGTCAGTTGTTTCTGTCGTTTTTCTTAGATTATGTCTCAGAGTGTTGCCACTTTTTAATGCTGTGAGTATTCCTTCTTTGTGAAAAAGGTTAGTTAGTCTGTATATTTCTGGTCCTGTGCAAGTAAAGGTGTGCTGTCGTGCAGTATCGACTGTCTCTTTGTCTTCTTTATTTCTGTTTTTAGTGTTGTATTGTCTAAGAAGTTTATCGCTGGTAGTGGCCTTGTAGCCGTTATTTGTAGCTATGGCGTAAATTGTGTCGAGTTCTTTGTTGTACTTATCTGGAGTAAGTGGGATTATCTTAAGTCTGTGTATCATATGTCTAAACGCTGCTAGTTTATGTTGGATAGGGTGGTTTGAGGTGTTGTGGATAGTAGTGTCCGTCGTAGTTGGTTTTCTATAGATGTCAAATGTTAAATAGTCAGTTCCTTGTGATAGTGATGTCAAGATAATGCAAACGTCTGTCTTGTTCTTTTCCCATTGTGTATGTAATCTTATTATGGATTGTGTTTAACTTTTCTAGAATGTTCGCCGTTGTCTTGTTCGAGAATGCATATAATGTCATCTACGTATCTATAGTAATGAGTTATTTTGTGTTTTTCCATTAGTGTTTTTACGTGTAGTGATTCGAGATGTTGCTGGAAAATTTCCATGAAGATTGCGGAAGTTGGATTTCCCATAACGAGTCCGCCAGGCAATTTGTAAAAGTGGTTGTTGAATCTAAAGTAGTTATGTTTTATTATCGTCTTTGAAATATCTATAATACAGTGATGTATTGGCTTTCGTATATTTTGTCTAGTGTGTTGCGTAGAATATCTAAGGTTTCATGTGCTGGTATTGAAGTATATAGATCCTTATATTGATGTCCTTAAGTTTATCGATAAGGTCTTGTGAATTACGTATAGTATATGTGTTCTGTAAATTTATCTTTTCTTTAAGTAGGCCGGTGAGGTGTTTAGCTAGGTGGTATACAGGTGCAAGTCTGCAGTTCTAATTGGTATGTTTTCCTTGTGTATTTTTGGTTGTGCTTTGAGTTTTTGTGGTCCTGGATTCATGTTCATATATTTGTATACTTTTCCGTCAGTAAATGTTTTGCGGCGATTTAATAGGCTGCGTATTTCTTTTTGGAAGCATTCAGTTGGGTCACTTTTCACATCGAAAGCGCTTGTCTTTAACTTCAAGAGAACAACAGCCAGATAAGAAGGAAAATGACAATAGTATTTCATTTTGTGCAAAGTAAGACAGTTTCTTTTTAACGGTTCCTATCAAAGAAAAATCCGATTTATCTATTAAAATAATTTATGAACCAATTTTTCAAAATAATTATAAAATAAGTAATAAAAATAATAATATACATATACAATAATAAAAATAAAATAAAATATTAAATATGTATAATATTTAGGTACCCTGTACTAGCTTAAAGGTATGGGGGTTGTGGGTTCGATTCTCAACGAAGACCATGGTTTTTTTTTCACTACAAAAATTAAAATTGACTGTCGGTGGGGCTGCTCAGCGATGAAGGCATAGTCACTGGTCGCTGTGCTGTCTTATTTACGGCAGTTAATTTCCGACTATCCTTCTACTTTCACCACCTGCTTCATCTATTCTCTATCCCTTTCCTAAAGAATGCAGCACGGTACTTGACTAAATAGGCATTGTTGCCTGAAGTGCTACTTCTCGTTAAAAAAAATATAAGAAAAATTGCTATTGCTCATTATGGTTTTAAATTTTTTGTATTTGGAAAATAGGTGTGATATCCAGACTTTTTTGGGTACCGGTATGCGAGCAATTACGGTTGCTTTAAAACTTAAAACATCAATACACATAAATATTATTTCTAAACTGAATAAATTATAAATGTCGATAGATACTGTGAAAATTAATAAAACAAAAGCAATGTTGAAGAAACTATAGGGTCCGTCATCTAACTTTTTTTTTCAACTAGTGCTTATTTTGTGAATGGTAACGCTTAGCTCATGGTTGATTTGACCTGCGGGTATGTAAACAAGCAAAATTGTCGCATTTGGGGCACAGAAAACCCGCACGCATACATTGAAAAGCGGACGCACCCAAAACGAGTAACTGTTTGGTGCGGATTTTAGTCCAGAGGCATAATTGAGCCATTTTCGAGGAGCGGTCATTATAGTCAATGGCGATCGTTATCGGGCCATGTTGAACGAATTTTTGTTCACAAAAATTGAAAATTGGCAACATTTGGTTTCCACAAGATGGCGCTACGTGCCACACAGCCGAAGCTGTGTAGTTTTGTTTATAAAATTTCAAAAAAAGTTATTTGGTAGACCCTATATAAAACCGTTGTTTTTGTTTGATTTTTATTAACTATAACGACTAATATTCCATATTCTTTGAATATTTTTGCATCATTTAAATATTTTATTTACAATTTTTTTCTTGTAAACTTTTTAATAACTAAAAAGCAGTGTTGCCTATATTATTCTAATATTTAAATTTTGGTAACTTATAAAAATAAATAAACTAAATTAAAATCAACTAATTACTTAACAATTCTCTTTTTAGACATAATTTTTCTTTGATATTTTATTTTTAGGCTTTTTCATTTTGGAGTTTAAGCAGTCTTAATTGGAACATATCATATTCCGGTCGTAGTTCTTACAGGCAACGTCAAAAATCTTTTAAAAAAGAGTAAGTTAATAAATAAAATTATAAACAATATTTGATTTTTGTTATTCATATATGTAGTTCATAATAACTATTATTTTGTTGTTATTTATTTACAGATTTAGTACTTTACAATATCAACGTAAACGTTCTAAAACACAATGGCATAAGCCCGTAACAAATGCCATTTTCAGTTCACACTTTAAAGAGTCAAGTCGTAGTCAAGAATTTCATATTGACCAATTGGTAGCCAAGGGTGCATTTGGTGTGGTTTTCAAAGTTATTGGTAAAAAGCCTGTAAATGATGAGCAGCAGCAGCAGCCACAAAAAGACCAACAATTGATTACGCCAAAAACATCTTTTCGTCACCCTCCAGTTTACGCTTTGAAAGTTCTTAAGAAATCTGAAGTATATTTAATTGCAATGCTTCTATTGGCATGAAATTGTTCTTTAATTTTTCGCATTTTTTTTGTTTTTTCGTTCACTAGATTATTAATGCGAATAGTTTACAGCAACTTAAAGACGAAGTTGACATACAGAAACTTTGCGGACATCATCCGTTTATTGTTGAACAAATTGATTTGTGGCAAAATCGTTATAATTTACACATACGTAAGTAATAATTTAAAACAAGTTAAATTTACAAATATACTTTTTTTTATTACGAAACTTAGAAAATGAGCAATAATAATTTATGCGCACAGAAACGTTGACGCGATTGCTATATATTTCTTTCTCTCTAAAAAACTTTTCACCTTTTTATGGTCTATACATCACTTTTTCCAATGTCAGACGTGTCAAAACTGGACAAATACAAAACACAAAACACATTCGTCAAGATTAATATTAACAGAACCTTCCATTATAAGGCAATGGCCTATTAAACTACATCACAAATATTTTATTGCTATATGTGTACGTATGTACTTCTTCAAGTAACGTTTATCATATTGGATCCATATGAACGTCGAAATAATAAAATTCAGATGTAAAAAGGCCTAGAAAAAAATATGGTAAAAATAATTCGACTTTAATTTTTCAGTTTTCAAAAACTTTTCGACTGTTTATCCCTATTATTTTCATTTGTTAACAATCCTTCACTATTGTATCAGTTGATTCGCAGCTGTTTACAACTAATTATAAGGGTCACGTACCTGCGTGGCAATGAAAACTTCGCTGAAACCCATTACTCGCACGATTTTTCAATAACCATTTTTCTTTTTCTAATCCAAAAACACTTAAAACCAATTTAGTAAGTACGACTCTTTTATTTTTATTATTTATAAATTCACCAGTTTGTCCATAGTCCAAAATGCCAAGAGGACGACGTGCGAACATCGGCCGCCGCACAAGACATGCAAGCCAGACGATTTCAATTTCCGGTTCGCCTTGCGTTCACAATAGCAATTAACAAGTCGCACGGCAAATCGCTTAGTGTTTGCGGAAAAAATTTAGAAAATCATCGTTTTTCACATTGGCTGCTATACGATGCGTGTTCACAAGTTTGGAAACCATCCGCTTTGTTTGTGTTAACGTCAGACCAAAAAACAAAAAATGTGATTTACCAAAGAGCACTTCAATGAAACGGATAATTTGCGGACACGTATAATGCTTCGATTCAGTATTTACTTTGGATTCACTTTCATTTTCTAGAAGTTCAACGAAATTCCACTTCATTTTTGTAATCGAAATAATATTTTTCCTTTACAAATATAAAACAAACAAAAAATAATTTTTCTTCATCTTTTAATCCCCAAACGAAATGTTACAAAAAACGAAGACATCTGGTGGCGAAACGGAGCTCGCCGGGTTTGCTAGTATACTATATTTATTACCAATTATTTTTGTTTTAGTGACTTTGTTCATAACTGTTTTGTAGATTTGTTTCATTTCCATATTTCATATTGGGGAATTCGGTCAATTAAGTTTTGGGAACATAGTTTATAGCGTCTAGATTTACTTCCCTTTTTATTTGAAGTCATGTAAAAATGTTTAATTTTCATAATTAATGATAAACAGTCTATTTGTGCCAGATATGGATTTTCCAGCAACTATTTCACGACAGCTTTGTATTTACGACCACATAAAATTTTCTTACAACAGGGCAAATCTGTAAATTGGGTGTTTTCTTAGACAGTTCAGAATCTCTCTGTGTAAATTTCGTATCCGAGCACTTATGCTTACATGCGATTATTGAATTTCTCAAATCCCATTTGATTTCGGCTGTCATTTTGTCCTCATTTTATCTTTTAGCCTTAAAAGTTTGTCTATCCCCTAAAATTTTGTCCAAAATTCATTTTTGGTTGCAGTCGTTTTCGCAGTTATTAATGCTTACAGTTCTAAATTTTTAATTTTACAGACATTGCATTGAAATAGAAACGGATATAATCTTAAACTCTTTATAAATTTACTAGCGTGCCTGTGCCTGCTTTGCAAGTCATTTGTGTGCCAAAAAATTCAATCATTTAAGAAAATTAATTTAAAAGAAGAAACAAATTTCTTTTTTTTTCGTTTTTAGGTTTTTTTAATAATTTTATCTTTCACAATTCAATATTTTTGTGTGCTTATATAACACGTCTTATTCTATTGCAAATAAACAAAGCAGTTGGTTTATTAACACGTCAACATGATACATATAGTTGACCGTGCGGAAAACAGGAATCATTGCAAAAGCAACACGTATGGGGAACTGAAGCCATTTAAAATCAAACGGCAAATCTGTAGGAATCATAGGAATGTGTGGTATCAGCACATCCTCGCCCTTATATTTTCCTTTTAAAATTGTTGCTTCAATAACATTTTTTGACTACTAAACGTTTTCCATTATAAAGTCGTGGTCAATTGTAGGCGGTAGGGCGACAGTCCAGGTAACTTAAGCTAATTTTAAAATTCGACTGGATAATTTACAACATGGTCTTGATTGGTAACAGAGTCAACCGATTTTTAGGTAAAAATGTCCCCGAGAATGTCATTCAAAATTGTAACATTAATATCCGAAACATCTGCGTTTTTCGCAGCTAAGATAGCTATTTCCCCCAACCAATCATGGTTTCTAAAATTTTGTGCAATACCGGGACATACGTTTGTGACTAATTCTTGTTTTGATTGTGCAAAGTGGCAAAAATTATCTGGAAGCGTAATCATTTTCGTGGTGGGGTCAATTGGAATTGCGCCATCCCCAATATCTAACAATTGCTTTGAAAAACGTTCGGCTGATGGATCATTTTGGAATTGAACACGCAAATTACACACACACACAATGCAACAGAATGTGGAAAACAAAATTCTCTATTTGTTTGCACATCCACTTGCTATGAACATGAGCATATTTCGATTTGTATTGCCGTCGCATTCTGTGCAAGCACACACACAGCAATTTACAAATGAAAACACACATTTCATTTTATACAAAACATTGAGTCGAAGTATTCAATGGAAAAATAATTAAATTTTTTTGAAAAATTTGTCTTGTTTCAAACACGCACTGTGGAAACAAAGACACAAACCAGCGAATGACCATTAAGGTACTGTGAACATTTGGTGGAAATCCGACGGTGCATCTCGTCAAACACTGGCAACCAACAGACACCTGTTTTTGGCTTAATTTTTATATATATATATAGATTTAATAACAAATATTATTTGACTAAATAATGTATGTAGTTTAACTTGTAGTTTTGTATGAATAACTCCAACACATGTTGACTTTCGCTTCCTCAATTTAAAAGACTGTCGTCAACTGCAGTCTAGTTATCTTGCTTGTTATACCTACCTACCCCCAATAATAAAATATCTCAAAGTCTTTACCACTACCTGTAACTAATTCAAAAAAGCTTCTCACATAGCAAACACTCACTCTGTGCAATAAATTTAAAAGACTCCGACCAACTATAGACGAAGATTGGTTATTTTCTTTTGAAGAATAATATCGTTTCATAATTATATCGTTGATGTTTAATAATTACAGTAAATAGATTTATATCGGAAGGTGATAAATAATTTTCATATTTCTTTTTTAACACTTTTAGTTTCAGAATACATACCGAACGGTGAACTATTTTCTACAATACGTACATTTTCACTAAATTTAATACGTCTATATTTGGCGGAAATAGCTTTAGCTTTAGGTAAGTGAAAATATATAAAGTTTTCTTTTACCACAATTTTTGCTTAATCAAAATTTATTTTTTAATTTTATTAAACTAGATTTTCTACACAACGCTGGCATCATATATCGTGATGCTAAGCCTGAAAATATATTACTTACCCAAAACTTTCATTTGAAATTAACTGATTTCGGACTCAGCAAGTGGCTGAAGTTGGGCTTAACAACAAAAACTATGTGCGGAACATTTCAGTATATGGGTACGATTTAAAAAGATATTTCTTCTTCTAATTTATATTAAAAAAGAAAACAAATTAAGAATATTTGAAATTAGAAATTAACACTACAAATAGATAAGTTAGATATTAGAAGAAAAGAAAATCGAAAAAGAAAATATTGAAAGAATTTCGTAAAAATGAATGCTCGCTCTCAAGTTTTCGATCTGACAATGGAAGGTCGTCAAGTGGATGAGGCTGTTGCTAGTATTTTTCATACGGTGCTATTTCATCGCTGCCTTGGCAAATATATGTATACCGGTGATGCACAATACTCCATAGGCACAGTGGGCTATACTGATGTCGATTGCGATTTTATTGATTTCACTTATGTCTGCTGTACTTCCGACAGTTTACAGCGTACCGTCAAACGGGCCATCAATGTATTTAGTGAAAAGCTGCGCTCGAACGAAAGTTGTGGTTCGGGCCAGATAAGTTTAGAGTTTTTTCAAAAGAAAAAATCTCGATGGCCCTTTACGGCCGAATGTATACCGTGGGAAGTTTGGACGGTACATTTGGATCTAATCAAACATGAAAACGAAGATGAAAGGCAAATGTGCCGTGAAAATGTTGCCGATTTATTAACGGAGAAAGTTATTTATATTACAGAAATAATGAATAGACATGATTACGTACCTAAGACACCAAGTCAAAGTGAATTGGACTTAATATTTGATACTACTTATCCGGATGTGCAGCCATATCTGTTTAAATTTGTATCATCAACATCTGATACGGTAGCACCATCTATGGGTAATGCTGTAAAGAAAATCATTAAAGAAACTCTCGCGTTGTGACGCGTTGTAAAACCGTTAATTTTAACGAAAAATCCTAAAATAAGAGGCGCTGAAGCAGGCATTCAAATGTTGTGTCTACCAAGTGATAAACAAAAGTGTATTAAAACGTGTTATAACATGAAGTCTCAAGTTTATTATAAGGTCTATACAAATGATCAAAGTGATATTGAAATTAACAATGATGATGGTGATAAAATGAATGTGATGGAGGAAGAGGAAAATGTTATTTTATTAATATCTCGCTCTGAAAAGAAAAGACACACAATTGTTTACTACTGGCAACCCAGAAAATTAACTTCTTCTAGTGCTGGTTATTTCTTACAAAATCTGGCTCAAAATCTTAAATTTCTTTGCTTTTGTCGTTCTTATCATCATTATCCCTCCAGACGTTTGGGTACGTTTTAATTTATTTTAAAAGAAAAATCTAGTTTTTAAGTCGGCTAGACTTGTTTAAAATGCTTCTGTCAATTCTGTGTCCAGCAGTAAAAATGAAATACATATATATCTTTTTATTCGATATTAATGCCTCCTCATTAGATTAAGAGCTGTTTCCACAAGATTAATATGTATTTATTTTTTGCCTTAAGTTAATTTAATTTTAATCTTAAGAGTTCAGCTAAACAAATTTAGTTTAAAAAAAATATTTTTTGTTAATTTTTTTATCTATTAAAAACGTGATAATGAAAGTAAAATATTAATTAGTTTTTTTTTATATTGCTAATCCTAAAATTTTGAAGTTGGTACAATATCTCTTCTAGAATTTGTATATTTAAGATAATTTTATTTAAAACTATTTAAAATTTTATAAACAACCAAAACCCATCGTTTAGTTATTTAAGTACCTTGAAGCAAAACATAAGCATACAATTTTATTATTTAAGGTTATAAAATTGCAAATTGATTGATTTGTTCTTTCTCATTTTAAAAATAATAAAAGCATAATCTAGACACCAATTTTAAAATGGAGCATTGTAGACTAAGTCCTTAAAGAGTGTTTTTTTTTAATTTTATTTAAACTTTCTTTAATATAAATAAGAAGTATAAACTGCCACATTTACGTATATATACATACATACTTACATGTTTATAAACTATTTTTTTATATTATTTTTTTTTTCAAATAATACATTAAAATTTCGGGAAACATACTTATTATATATTTTTGCATAACTTTTTATATTTTTAAATATAAACAAAGTTTATTTGTCTTCATAAGCGGATTTTTGCTCTTTGATAATCTCAAAAATTGCCAATTCAACATCGGCTAAATACGAAAATTGCTTTTTAGAGGAAAGAGCTTTTCGTAGCAGAAGACCTGCGACAACAACTACCAATATTTGGTTTTTATTAATAAATGAATAATTATAAAAAAATGCTGTGTAACCAATTTTTTTGATTTCCTTAACTGCAGTATTCTAAAATGGAGGATTTTTTTTAGCGTGTAAACTATTGAATTTTGAGTCGTTCTCCTTTTAGAAGGAAACACTGAAAACTTGCTACATGTATAATGGCCACAATAGAACAAAAACTGTTATTTCATTGCAGATTACCTGGTCACATATCAGTAATGTCTAATTAGCCATTAAAATTTAACACTGCCTAAGAGATTTTATACACATTTTATGTGATAAGCGACAAAATCTAACATCACCTATCTGCAGTAATCGTTTACTAAAAAGATTAGGGTAAAATATTTAACATGTTTAACACTTACGTGTGATATGTTTTCAAAAGAAGGTACATACTTTTTGTTTTGCATTCTTAGAAAAAAACAAGAACACAAAGACGCCAGAAAACAAAATGGTATTCGAAAGGTGGCGAATAGATTGTAATTATTTTTCTTTAATATTTTGCTTTTCGTTCAACTCTTGTGCTCAAGCTATAAGTAAAAAGGAAAGTTTGAACGTTAAATAAAACTGATAGCTTGTTTAAAAGACAAAATTCTTAATGCATATACACGATATATGTATATATTACATTTTACAAAATAAAATAAATTATAAAAAAGTCAGGCAATAATTGCTTCAAATTCAGAAATTGTAGTTTAAAATCGTAAAACGGTTTTTTTATAGATTGTTATTCTACATCCGTTAATTAAAAATCGTAACTAAAAAACGGAACTTGCTTTGTGTAACTTTTGTGCATACGCAAAAATCAAATTTGCGATTTTCATATGATTTGCTTTTGCAGCCCGATAATTAATTAGAACTTACCGTGAAACCGATTCAATTGAAAATAACAGACTTCCTTTTATAACAACAATTGCTCTACTGGTATTTTCTTAGAGTCATAACTAACGCGCAGACTACCAAAGCTGAAAAAGTTCATAATGAATCCGATTCTACTTGAATGTGTTTTCGCCTGCAGATTTTCAGTTGTTTTTCGAACAAAAAGATTTAAGAGTTCAGGGATTGCTTTAAAAATTAATACTTCCAAGGTCCAAGGTATACAAAGGTAGTTAATCGATTTGACAATCGACGCTTTCATAAGCTGAGTGAGGTTTCGCCTGCAGATGTTCAGTTGTTTTTCGAACAAATAGATTTAAAAGTTCAAGAATTGTTTTAAAATTATATGCTTTCATGCATATACGAGGCATGATCAAAAAAATAACCGTTATTTTCAATTCTTTTAGAAAGCATTTATTCATCAATAACTATCTTGTCCCCTTCAAAGTAATCCCTTTCAGATACAATACACTTATGCCAGCGTTTTTTCCAATCCTTTTGAAATGCGCGTTTTGGTATCGCCAACAGCCCGTCTTTCGATTTTTCTTGTATCCCCTCAATCGTAGCAAAACGCTTTCATTTCAACGGTGTCTTCAGTTTGGGAAGAGGAAAGAGTCAGCGGGGGCCAAGTCCGGTGAATACGGTGGATGAGGCAGGATTACGGTTTGGTTGTTGGCCAAAAATTCACGTATAAGCATGGAGCAAAGTTCATGATTGGTTTTTCAACAATTTTGTGCGTTTCTGACGAATTGCTTTCCGCAAACGGCGCATAACTTCAAGGTAGTATTCTTTATTGACCGTACGACCTTGTGGGAAGAATTCGCGATGCACCATTGCAATCGAAGAACACTGAGCAAAACCTTCACATTTGACCGAACTTGACGTGCCTTTTTCGGTCCTGGCTCTTCTGAACGCTTCCATAGGGATAATTGGACTTTGGTTTCAATGGTTTCAAAAAGTTATGCCCTTTCAACAGCTCCTGAGCGATGTAAAAGCGACGTTGTTTTTGCTCAGAGTTTGTCAGTTTTAAAACAATTTTCCAAAAAACATCCGTAAAAATTGCTTGGCATGAGCTGATCAGCAATCTACCTAATAATGATTCGACGATTATCCAAAATCATTTTCTTCACTACTTCAATGTTTTCATAGGTTGTTGACGTGCTTGGGCGACCAGAACGAGCATCGTCATTGACATATTCTCGGCCGTTCCTAAACCGGTTGTACCACAATTGAACTTGTGTTCTGCTCATAGTAGTGGACCGCCAAACGCCATAGTCAACATTTCAAATGTTCTTGCATATTTAATTTCATTTTTTACACAAAACTTAATACAGTTTGTTTGATACATTTTTACGAATAGTAAAAAATCGAAGAGCACATTAAAACAAGACTAACCCTTTTATCTGTCAAAAACAAAGTGACAATCCAAAATGGCTGATATTTCCCACATATATAACAGACATGTGTACCAACATAACAGAAAAAAAATGCGAAAATCCAACATACGTAATTCACGAAATTTGAAAATAACTGTTGTATTTTGATCATACCTCGTATGAGATGAGCAAGCCTTTTGACTGAAAGTATCTTGATTTTCTTGAGGATGTTTTGATGAAATTTGAAACTCCGTTTCGCCACCAGATGGCTTCGTTTTTTGTAACATTTCGTTTGGGGATTAAAAGATGAAGAAAAATTATTTTTTTTGTTTTATATTTGAAAAAGAAAAAATTGTATTTCATTGCACAATAATAATAAATTCATTTCGATTACAAAAATGAAGTCAATCTAAAGTAAATACTGAATCGAAGCGTCCGCAAATTATCCGTTTCATTCAAGTGCTTCTTGGTAAACCACATTTTTTATTTTTTGGTCTGACGTTAACACAAAAAAGCGGATGGTTTCCAAACTCGTAAACACGCAACGTATAGCTGCCCACGTGAAAAACAATGATTTTCTAAATTTATTCCGCAAACACTGATCGATTGGCCTTGCGACTTGTTAATTGTCATTGCGAACACAAGGCAAACCGTAAATTGCAATCGTTTGAAGTCAAACGGAAGATCAGTCGGAATCATTGGTATTCGAGGAATACATACATTTTCACCTGCGTACTTTCCGTTAAAAATGATTGCCTCAACCAAATTCGCAAGTCGAGTACCGTTGCAAGGTCGCGGTGGATTCAAATTACGTAATATCATAATAACTGAACCAACTTTGAGTTGCAAGTTATGTGGTGGAAATCCTGGTGAATCCAGAGAGTTCAAAAACTTCGTTGAATAATTTACTGTATCATCTCTATTTTTTATGGAATCACCTGATTTGTATGTCACCAAATCGCCATCGGTTTTTGATTGAATGGTGAAATTCAGTGCGTGTACATCATTATTCTTTGCGGCGAGAATTGCTCGTTGACTTAACCAAGCATAATTCTGATAATTTTCACTAATGTGTGGAAAAACATTTTCAATAAGAGCTAATTGAGAGTCTACGAATCGGCAAAAGTCGTTGGTAAGAGTAATTAATCCAGCTGTCGCATCAACTGGGACTTTTCCATTTCCAACAGCTAACAAGTGTTTGGAAAATTGTGCATCACTTTGATCATTTTGAAGTTAAAGTCTCATATTAGTGGTTAGCGATAATGTTTTTACATTATTCCACAAAGGTGATGCCTTCAGGCAAGCATTCAATTCGTCTGCAGGCGTTGCACGGGGAATTACTGGCAACGTCTGCCTGAAATCGCCTGCTAACAATATCATCAAGCCGCCAAAGATGTTGTTATTTCGCCGAAGATCCTTCAGTGTGAAGTTAAGTGATTTCTTATGTGCCATTGTACAGTCTTCCCAAACAACGAGCTTGCATTGCCTCAACAATTTTCCCATTGCGCTGGGTCGGGAAATATTGCATGTTGGAGTATTAATTGTGTTTAAATTGAGTGGCAACTTAAGCGCAGAATGTGCAGTACGACCGCCATCTAGAAGAGTCGCCGCAATTCCAGATGATGCTAACGCCAAAGCTATGTCACATCTTGATCGAATAGTGGCTAAAATCAATGAAATGAGAAATGTTTTCCCTGTTCCTTAAGGTGCGTCCATGAAGAATAGACCACCAGTATTATTGTCCACCGCTTGCATAAATGTTTCGTAGGCTTGTTTTTGCTGTTCATTTAGCAACGGCACATAATTCCGAACGAATTCCTGTAATGTATCAACATGGTATTGCAGCTCTCGATTTAATTCTTGGTTAAATGCATCGTAATTGATCGATTTGGCGCAATCATTCCTACTTCAATCAGTAGCTTGTTTGTAATAGCCAAGTGACAACCTAATACTGTAAAGATTGCTGAGTAAGTTTTGGGGTTAAAGAAAAATTTAGAAAATATCTGAACCTTCCCGCTTAAATAATGAGGCGGAGTAGTCATTAAAATAATTTAAAATATGAAGAAGCAACATAAAAACCTCTCCAAGACAAAACAGAGGTAATCTCATATTGCCTATTTATTGAATTACGCACACATTAATATCCTTTTGAAAAACTCTCAGCTGCATTATACAAATTTATTCATTAAAGTTGAGTGAATTATCTTTTATTAGCGTTCCATCTTTAATCTAAGGAAAGATGAAAAAAAGAGTAACAAAAATATTGGATTAAATGTCACAAAGAACATCAGCTTTCTCCTGCTCTCTATTCTATTTCTCCTGCTATTTATTCTGAAAGATCATTTGTAAAATTCAACTTTAAACAAAAAAAGGATAAAGATGCTTCTGCGTAACCAAATAGTTGTATGAATATAGAAATACGTGTATAATAAAACATTTGTAAATTTATCCCTATCATTTTGGCACTACGGATTCCATTCCAAAACAAATTCTAATCAAGCCAATAATTTAATTTTAAGTGGATCGTATTTCTATTAGAGCCTAGTAGATCGAATTAAAATAAAAGAATTAAAAAGAAGAAAGATATATGTGTAGCTGGGTCAAAACCCCATTTTTTTTGCAAATAGTGTTTATTTAGTAGGGCGCTCAACACATAGTCTAGCATTGTTACAATGGATAATTATGAACTTGTGTCATATTCTTGTTTCAAAGATTTCGAAAATATTTTTCCATACCTGTTGAAATTGCCGCTAGCAGTTTTAAATGTTTTTTTTCACATGTAATATTTTATACTTTTGACTACTATGATTGATCCAATTTTCATCACCCGTAATAATACGATACGGTAGTATTTAAAACATGCACACTTGTATTTCGATATTCGTTTACTCAAGTTCGTTGCTGCCACCCAATCTTCATGCTTTAGTATGAAGTCTATAGAACTTTTTTAAGCAGTTTAGGCTGTCTGGGATGGTGCCTTACCTGCTATTTTTTAAATCTCCTAGATGCATCCATTAACTTTCACTGTTTGCGGTGGCTTTCTTTGAAAAGTAAAACGAAATAAAACTTGCTTTAAACACTGCGAAATTCTCCCTACCAAGTCTGTCCAAATATGTGTGTCTTTATAACGAATGGGAAATCCTAGTGCCCGTAGTTTCACATCACATATTGTATTCGAAAATATTATCAAGACTACTGCAGGAGGGTCATAACTCTTTCTCTGCACAAAACTAAGACTTTATCTTCAACCGTTTGAATGTAAATAAATTTATTTAATGGCCTCGAAAAGGATGAAATTAGATTAAAAACTTTAAATGCACTTAGAGTCGATATGTATCCCTAGCAAAAAAAAAAAACAAGTACTAAAATCATTTTTTTATAAAACAATAGATATTATGCAATAACATATTTAAAAAAATTAAATGTGGACAAAAAAGTGTATGTAATATAAATATACAAATAAATCGTATCTATATGCAGGAAATAAGTAAGATAAGTACGATATCAATAATATTTTTGTTATGCAAATATAAATTCAATCAATAAACTCTAAACATGAAAAATAAATAATATAAAAATAAAAAACTATATTAAATAAATTGTGTATAAGAATCCACAAACATTTTTAGATCTAGTTCTAAAATAATGAATAACTTAGAACTCTGATTTACTTTAAACAGGCTGAGATTCTGTAATATGGTGATTGAAAATGTGGTTTCGAAAAGTGAAGCGTGACTGACTTGTAAACTATCTTTACAAATCACATACTGCTAATTTCCTATGTAGTTCGCTGTTAAAAATGTTTTTCTGTTTTATTTTTATTTTTATTTACTTTGTAAAGAATGTTTTTCATTAAATGCTTTTTGTGATAAATAACTATGGGATGAAAACTGTTAATATAAAAGTTTTTTTTTATACTTTAAAAAAAAAAATATTTGTTTTGAGCTTGTGTTCATTGCATTTTTAATTCCATCGATTTTTATAAAATATTATTAGAAGCATTGAAGAGACCTTCAATGCATTCGTTGAGTAAAAAGGTAATGAAAAATATTGAAGCGTTCTAGTTTTTTTTCTTTTAATTTCAATTTTCTTTTAAAATTTGCACTTTTGGCTTCAGAAATTATTAGACCTTTGATGCCTTTTCAATAGAAATATAGGGCTTGATCGAAAATCTATCACAGCTTGGTTCGTAATAGTATGAGTTTGTAATACTGCTAAAGTTAAATGTGCTTAAATTCATCAGCAAAATAGTTGATGCATAAAAATTCGTATAACAAACCTTGCAAAATTGGCTGGTGGAACATTTGAAAGCGCTATGCCGCTACACTTGGATAATTCAACACCATCAAGCTCTTCCCAGGAAGTTGATTAACATAATTTTTGCTCGACGCAAGGACTTTAAAATTTGTATTTCTGTACGAGGTAAATTGGCTTTAAAATTTTTAATGCAAATCGATCGAAGTTCAATAGAAAATAAAGAGAAACTTTGATTTGCATTTAATGCCGCGTTTTGTTTTATAAAAAGCATTTTTGTTATAAATAAAACAAAAACAAATAGATTTTGGCACGATTTTCAGAAGCCGCAACAATAAGTAAAAATGAAGTTTTTAAAAACTATAGAAATAATTAATTGAATAATTAATTCATTTCTTTAGGAAATAATTTTTAATTTTTGCCTGAAATTTTAATAATAATAAATTGTGATTCATATTTCAAATGTTAAATGTTAAAACATAAGTCAAACAACAAAGCAAAAATATAATTTATTTTAATAAGTGTATTCAATAAATATATAAAATTTAATATTCTTATTAGTATATTTTTTTAAATTAGTTTTTAATTGGATTAAATATTTTTTAAGTCTAAAATAATTAAGAAGTAAATTTAACAATAATAAAAGAAGTGATTTAAATTTAATTGATAAAATTACAATGTTTATGAAAAGAAATAAAACAAATAAATAAAATATATATATTTTCATTTATGCTTTATAAAAAGAATCAACAATCTTAAACAACCCTCTTTAAATAATATAGATAATGTATATATTATATATAATTAGTTTTTGAATAATTAATGTAAAAATAGACATTTATTACACAAACAGTTTTCATTGTGATTTAAACAAGAATTCAATTTAATTTTAATGAAACCCAAAATCAAACTGAAAAACAATACAAATAAAGTTTGTTAATTAATTTTCTTTGTTTTTTTTTATTAAACAATCCATTTTATTTTGAAATATATTATAGTTTTAATACAATAATACCTTTAAGTAAATCTTATTATTAATTGTTATTATTTATAATTATCAACAAAATATTGAAAAAAATACAAAAAATAAAATAAAAATAAAACATAAAGCTGTGTAAATAGATGTTTGTGTAAATTTGAAATAAAACAAAAATTAATAATAAATAAAATTGAAAAAATCAAATCAATAAAACATTATAAAATCAAAACTTGTAAGAAAAATCATAATCGAAATTGTGTTTTATTTATGTTAAATGTGCCTTTTTTAGAGTTTTATTTAACACATTTATTATTTGATTTTTCTCCTTCATTTTGTATCGGGTAAGGAAAATATTTTTTGATTTTGATTTTTATTTTCAGCTCCTGAGATTTTACGTGGAGAACCATACACTCACGCTGTCGATTGGTGGTCATTAGGTATAATTGTTTGTCAAATGTTTGTTGAAAGGGTAAGTCCATTTACACAATTTTCCCCAGTTGTTGCTTCTTCAATTCGTTGAAAAGAGCTTAAAGTGTGTCTTTTTAATTAGAAATTATTTTATAACCTCTATATTCTGCATGGCCACATTTTAAAACTTCGAAAATACTGTACGAATACACACCCCCCTGGTTTAAAGATTCCCTGCAATAGCTTCTAGAAATAAATGTGAATGTCACAAAAATTTAAACAATCAAAAATTCTGAATAAAACACGACTCGATGAAAAAAATATTAAGCAAATCGAATCTCATTAGTACGGCAAAAATTACACTGCGGCGCAATGACATTATCCGATATTCTATTCTATTAAATTTTTAACTACCAGTCAACATCGAATATCTAATTTTGTTGCATGACATATAAAACGATAGTAGAAAATGAACAGTTTCTGTCACTCACAAGATGTTTATTGAAAAGTTCTGTTTGGCATTCAAATGATAGTATGAAATTGTATAGGGTGAACCGTTATTAGTCAATGATATCATATTCTCCAAATATTCAACAAGGTTTTTCATTTCACAATACATGATATGATAACAAAATAGGCTTTGGGCAAAGAAAATAAGTAAATTTTTTTAACCACAAAAGCAGTATGTGCACAACAAATAGCAGTATTATTTAAGGAATCCGACACAAATAAATGAATTTAAAATCTATATATAAAAATGAAATGGTCCACGTATGTAATTTAATGGCGTGAGAACGGCTGGATCAATTTAGTAGATTTTTTTTATTCCATTCGAAATTTTCAGTAGAAGGTTTGTATGAAAACTTAGAAAATTAATTTATCAATTAAATACAAATAATTTATTTACAACTCGACATGTTCGTTCGAACTGGTTTGACGAAGCGATGTGGTTGTAAGTTCTACAATCTTCCTTTTAATTTTACTGTTTATACGCTAAAAAAACGCGTAGATCAAGTAAAATTAAAAAAAAAATAATAAAATAAAGACCTAATAAAGAGAGGCAACATTCACAACTTCGGCCAAACCGAAAATTGTTCTAACATATCAAGTCATGTATTTTTTTATTTGAAGATTTTTTTTAATTCATTACTATACGTAGCTGCCAGATTTTTTAGAGATAATACCGTCACAATTTTGGGGAAAAATCTTACTTCAATTAAAATCACATGTAGATATGTATGTAAATTGATTACATGTGTTTTTCAATACTTTGAAATATGTATATTGAATGGAAAAAATAAAAAGTTCAAATCCTTCGGTGAATTTGTTTTCAATTCAGTAAAATATGCATTTTAAGATTAATTTTTCAAATTAATTGGCTATTAAAATGATAATACCAAACGCGATTAAATCAGTAATAATTATAGGAAAGTTTATAGGTGAACAGCCGCTTATTCCAAAGATACCTATCATTCCAAGTGATTTACCATTTAAGTTTAAACATATCTAATTTTCCGTTCGCCTTGCATTGGCAATGACGGTCAATAAATCCTAAGGACAATCGACATTCCGTATGTTTTACCCACGGGCAATTGTATTTTGCATGCTCGAGAGTTGGTACACCGTCAGTGTTATTTATTTTCTCTCCCAATAGAAAAATAAAAAATATTGTTTACTACCAAGCTTTAAAATTAACTATATGCTTACCTTTTTTGTTTGTTTATTTTTTAATGAACGACCTTAAGAACTATTTAAACAATAAATTGAGCAAAATTTGTGTCGCTTTTTCTTTATATCGAAATTTTTTCTAACTCTAATGAAATATTAATCATTAGCAAATAGCTTTTAATAAAAGCCGGGTAGTACCAGCTAGTTTTTAAATATTTTCGGAAACACTTGATATTTGTATTGGGAAAATTTGCTTAATTATACATAAATTTGATACATCAGGGATCATACTCAAACATGGTTTTCAGTATACAGGCATTATGCTCGCAATGTAGTGTCCATTTGTTAAAACATTTAGACCTAGATGCGCAGAGAGCAGTTAAACATCGAACATAATCACCCCTATTCTGCGTTTCGATTAAGTCTCCGCATTCAGTTCCGTCGCGATCGAAAATTGGTATTCTGAAGAAAAACGGAATCGAAAGAAAAAGAAGAAGACAACAATGTTTATAAAATTAATAGCATCACTGTGGAATGTGGAAATGAAATAGCAAAATAAGCAAGTTATCATCATTTTCATAAACAAATGTAAAATTTAATACAAAAAGTTGTAGGTATACATAATTAAAAATAAGCATTTTTTGTTGGAGGACCTAGGACTCCTGCAACTTCCTCCCAGAACAGTGCCACTTCTTCCTTTGATCGGTGGTGCTATCCACATGCAATGTCAGCTTTAGATGCCATTAAATTTACCAATTTTTCATACTGGTGCAGTGTTGTTGTTTTTGACCTGTAACACATAAAAAACATCATATTTGGGTACAAAAATTAACAATTTAAAACAAAAAAAAAATTTAATTCAATAAATTAATTAAAAATAATTTAAAGTGTTTTTTTTATCGTTTCTGAACATTTTATCTCATTTTCTACTTACATTTTTTTCAATTTTAAACTTTTTAACTAAAAAACACAGATAAAGAAGACCTCTCCGTTAAAAAAAAAACAACTGAGAAAAACGGAGCTCCGATCGTAAGGCAGAATACATACAATCGAAAGAAACTGAGCGGAATACCAAAGCTGCTAGACGGAGAAAATTTCGTTTCTAATCGAAACGCAGAATAGCCCCTAATATAATGACTAGAGTTTTCAAATTCGCTTGGCATTCAATTCTCAAGTTCCCCCAAGTTTCCCCCTTAAAATACTGTAAGGATGGGCCCTCAATTTTAATTCATTAAATTTCATCTAATTTGTATATTTTTATGAACTTAACTTAACCTTAATGGGGTGGAGTCTATTAATTTTTGGTACATATATCACAAATGGAAATCATGCAGTGAAACATTCCTATTCGATTCCCAACGAAGACCTTCTACTTTCACCACCTGTTTCATCTATTCTCTATCCCTTTCCTAAAGAATGTAGCACGGTACTTGACTAAATAGGCATTGTCGCCTGAGGTGCTACTTCTCTTAAAAAAAAAAAAATGCAGTAAAACATTTGGGAACATACACATGTGAACATAATTAAGGTCAATTCAGTAATGAAATATAAATTATGATCTGTTTTGAATTTAATAATTTAGTCTAGCAAAACGATTTTATTTTTCTTTAAAAGTTTTACTTTTAAGCGTTTAGTTTTTTAAGAAACTGTTAATAACTATACGAGTACATCAGCTATATAATATTATTATTGCTATAATACTAAAATAATTTGAGACAACCCACGTATTGTATTTATTTAATATCATGTGTTCTTGTTTATTTTCATTACAAAATTTATATTACAGCTTGTTTTAAGTGAAATTATTCTTAATAAATCGTCTGTGTTCATTTTTTACTTTTATTATTTAAATCGAATTTATGACCCTTTTTGTGTTACTTAATTAAAAACGTCATCACTCATTTGCTTGTGGAACTCGAGAATAAAAAGTTGTTTTAGTTTTGTTCTATATAGAAATTTTAATTCTGTTTTTATTAAGATTCTAAAATTTAGATTTATCTTATTGGAATGTAAATGTCGTGATCAAGAAAATTAAAACTATAATCATGTGATTAAATTAAATTTGCATGTAATTATACTAAAGTTTTATTCTTGCTGTAAGATTTCAGGGTATTATTTACAGTGTACGTATTTGTTAACCACGAATAGTACATTTTTGTTCATTCTCTTATTATTTTTCAAAAATGAAAATCTGTTTTGCTTTGGTTGTTCATTGCACACAAAGGAGTTTTACACGCACACATTTTTCATATTCTTGAATGTTTGCTTTTCAAACTGATCACAACTCATTGTTCATGAAGTAATTTTTTGTTCAGCTTTCTTTTTCACCGCTCATGAAAGCGACAACAAATTGTTTAAAAAAATATTCGATATGAGCAAAGTAAAATTTCTTTAGTGGACAATGAAAAAAACAAAAAGCAAATCAGCAGTTCCTTCATGAATATGAATATTAAAATAAAAGAAGAGCGAAACACGTACTCAAATTTTTTATCTAACAGCAAGCCAAAATAAATGCTACAAGTTCGAGTTATTGCAGAGTCTAAGCTAAAATTTCTATATCTTTCCATCATACTTAGGTCTAGTTGGTACCTCTTGTTTGAAGTTAGTCAAACGAAATCATTTGGAATCTATTACGATTTGTCTGTTCACATGTAAGTACGCAATAATTTTGTGTTTTAGTCATTCTTCGGCTCTTTAGCGAAAAATCAACAGATGGCTCTCCTTGAAATTGAAGGTAATAAATTAAGAATGACATCATTGTTTGTTGGCCTTATCTCGCGCTTACAATTTACACAAATACACTTTGTCACAAATATTTAAATGCAATATTATCAAAAACTTAAATTGTTTGATGTGGTTTAAATAAAATTTCGGTTCATGCTCTAAATCAAGCAGGGCTACATTATTGCGAAACAACCGCTTTTATCCACTCAAATATCCAAACAGATTTTGCTTAGACGGTCTGCATGTGTTTCGAGTCACTTTGGAAACATTGCTGCTTATTTTGCGATTTTCCCAGTTTGAAACAGCGGTAGTGCCATATTATTTAATTTCATTAAATTGAATTCATTCTGGAATAGCGTTTAACAAAGTAAAGATTTTCGATTTGAGCTAAAACTAAACTAAAAAAAAATAATTTTCTATTTAATTGTAAATTTGTTATTTGGTTGTTTGGTCAAATAGTAGGGCATTGCTGAAAATGAATGGTAAATGGTAAGATTTTCTTTTATTCACCTTGATTTTCCATTCCTTTAACCTGTATATAATAAATATAAAGTTTTGCACACATAATTAGAAAAGATATGCTGTGACCTATTGCCTCTTTAATACTTCGACACATATTCATATTTAATAGGGTCTGCTGCTCGCTCTGGTGATGAGAGGCAGCAACTTTGATATATTGTTTGTTTGTTTATTTATTTCTTCATTTCCTGCACAACAAGACTAAATCTTATTTTGATAGTACAGGAACGCATTGTGTTACATTCAAGATTAACGCTTAAAATAACGCTATTAGTGTTGCCATTAAGTTGTTGATATGGTGGAATACTGTTCCAAATGCGAGCAGCATGCAAAAAAAATAGCTACTCAGATACTAGATGTTGATGTTGAGGTATTACAATGTTTCAGTTTCTAGGCGATTGGTAAACGGGTATTTAAAAAAAAATATTTAGGGGTTTGTTTAAGAAAACTGGAGTACGCACTTTATAAGACTTTCGTAAAGATTATTTAAAACAGATGACTCTTGGTCAAGTCTACGCAAACCATAGACATATCTTATTATTATATAGAATATTCAATTTTCTTTTACTGACGGCGCCGCAGTTACCAAGTTATTCACCTCCATCCATTAAAGTTGGAATTAATGCTTTGGCGTAAAATATTACGTGGTCCGGAGCGTTCGTGACCTCACATATACCTGACGAACTAAAGAGTTTGTGTAGTCCGACCATAAACTTGATGATAAACTTTTCTTAATTCACTATTTAAATGCGATAGACCAGTGGGCAGCATTTTCAGCTGGGGAACCCAGTGTAAGTTACACATCGTTTCGGTATAGGTGGTATTGCATTTTTAAAACACTTTGGCAAATTAGTTACATATATTGAAAATAGCGGTCCTAGAATAGTGGTAGGTAGGCCCTGTAGCACACCTATGATAAGTGACATTTTGTCAGTTCATACTTTATTCTTAAAAACCGATTCTGTACGATACGAAATATATGCGTTAATAAGCATAATAAGAATAATAAGATTTTTATTTTTGTAAGTAATATGTGATGATCTACCGCAGTGGTGGGCGAACTACGGCCCGAGGTTTCAATCTGGCCCGCCGAGCGTTTTTAAAAAAAAAATTAATCACCTATTAAAAAATTATGCCCAAAAAATAAATTTACATTATGTTTTAAAAAAGATATAAATTGACAATTTTAGCGAAAAAATGCGATGTTTTCATATTATATTGTGTACAAACTGCGTAGTTTTCTGGGAAATATTGTACACACAAGACAACAACAACTTTCTTATATAATATTCCAAGAAGAAACTTAAAAAGCATGAGACAAACAACAACAACTATTGTATTGTGTCCAAACTGCGTAGTTTTCTAGGAAATATTGTACACACAAGAAACATATCTATCTATCTATCTATATATAAAAGAGGATGTGTGTATATATGTAAGAAATGGACTCGAAAACGGCTGGGCCGATTTTGATGAAATTTTCAGAGAATCTTCAGAATATTCAGGCGGGTGACACTGTGAAGTCCGATTTGTGATTTTCGGTCTGTGGGCGGAGGGGCGTGGCAAAACCCACCAATGACATATACATAGACATATTTATTATTTTTTTTTTCTTTTTTATTTTATTTTTTAAAGCCATTGTCATGCTTTTCAAAACGAGATATCAATCTCTTAAATCGGTTATGTAGTTCCGAAGATATTTACAAAAAAAAAAACTCACTAATATATAATAAAATATCAAAATTTTAAAACTTCCGAAATGTTGAATTCGCTTGAGTTATCTGGACGGCCGCCCCACCGCCTACAAATGAAAGTTGGTGTATCAATTATTTTGCTTAGAAATATCTGCCAGCCACGACTTTGCAATGGGACACGTTTAGTAGTCAAAAAAGTCATGAAAAATGTGATTGAAGCAAAAATTTTAAAAGAAAAATATAAGGGCGATGTGTTGAAACCACGCATTCCTAGAAATTCCTCCAGATTTGCCGTTTGATTTTAAATGGCTTCAGTTCCCCATACCTGTTGCTTTTCAATGATCCCTGTTTTTAGCACGGTCAGTTATATGTATCACGTTCACGTGCTTTGTTTTTCAATACCGCGAACCAAAATCGATCAAAAAATGTCGAAGAAATGACTTGCAAAGCAGTCACGGGCACGTTAGTACATCATAAAACACTAACAACTAATATAGAAAACTGAACGTATAACAGAACAACAACTATTATATGTGAGATCAAGAAGATTCTTGAATATTCCAGACAACATGCGCAACAAATATTAAAGGGCCAGCGATGGATTAATCAGCAATCAGTAAAAGTGTAAATCTCGTGACGTAAAAAATAAATTGTCAAGTAAAATTGTAAAGTTGCCAACGTACAGTTTTATTTGTGTAATTAAAATAATAAAGTGTATTGTAAATAAAAGTGCAATAGTAAAATAGTCGTAAGTTTTTTACCCCCATAAATGTCAATCGAAAATAAAAAAAGAATAATTGATTCTGAATGTCGAGTTTTTCTTTATGGAATATAACCAAAAACCTAATTGTCTTATCTGCCAAGAACCGGTAGCTGTACTAAAAGATTATAATCTCGCTAGGCACTTTAATTCAAAACATCTTGGGTAGAAGTACTATAAAATGACAGATGAAGACAAGAAAGTTCATTCAGAAGAATTGAAAAGAAAAATATCTAGTCAAAGAAGTGTCCAACGATCCTGGTCACATTGTTGCCTATAAAGTAGCAAAAAGTAACAAACCGTTTTCTGAAGGAGAATTTATTAAAGAAGTGTTAATTAGCATTGAAAAAGTATTATGCCCAGAAAAGGTAAAAGATTTCGAATCTATAGGGCTGTCACGTAGAACGGTCACAAAAAGAATTTTTTTTTTATTCATATTATTTATTGAATCTTCAAAAAGAACTAACAATAATGACTCATATCTTAAATTTACAAAATTTAAAAAAAAAAATAATTTAGTCCAGCCAGTGCTAGACAAAATTAATATTTTTCATGTTTTTTGCTATCTCTCATATGATCGGCCTAGTACGGCAATATCCCTTCTCTTTACACGGATGTAAGCAGGTTCATTAAGTATATTACGCGCCAAAGGATTTGGATGAGTTTCTAGTTTCCTCAAATAAGTTACTGCGTGTTTCGCTATTTCCGCCCGGACTGATGGCATATTTAGATCCTTGTGGATGTTTGCGTGTTTTACATACCAGGGAGCAACTGTGATCAAGCAAAGAATCTTATTTTGACGCCTCTGAATTTTCTCAACGTTGCTTGCTGAGGCAGTACCCCATAATTGTACTCCGTAGGACCAAATTGGTTTGAGGATCGACTTGTACAGTAGAAGCAGTCTAAGCTGAGGGTTGAGTTCCTGCCAATAAGCCAGTTCAATTGGACCGCCTTTAACTTCATTTGTGTCAGTTTGAACTCTATGGGTTTTTTACATATAAGGCGACGATCAAGATGTATACCAAGGTATTTGACATCTGAAAGTTGAGGTATCATCTGGTTATTCATGCTAATAGCGGGGCATGAGATTCTACGCAGTGTGAAGGTTATATAAGTACATTTTTGCTCATTCACCTTTATTCTCCACTTTTTCAGCCATTTATCCATGTTGAGTTTGTGATCCTGTAGATGACGTGATGGTGCTTGTGCAGTTTCATGAGTACTTAAAAAAGCTGTGTAAAGAATTGAAGCGATTTCTTCTAATTTAACCAATCAACTCGATGGACGTCTTAAAAAGTTTAAGTATTTTTCAGTCACTATGGACGAGAGTGTTGACAGGTGTAATACAGCCCAACTTCTAATTTCTATCAGAGGAGTCGATGAAAACTTTGTAATAACCGAAGAACTTGCATGTTTAAGATCTTTGAAAGGAAAGACGACAGTAAAAATAATTTATGATGAATTTAGAGAGGGGATGGAATCTCTTAATGCCCCAATTTCCAAATTAACTAATTTAACAACTGATGGAGCACCTAACATGGTGGGAAAAAATACGGGGTTTGCAGGAGTTTATAAAAGTCAGAATCCTGAAAGCAAAATAATTTTTACATTGTATAATCCACCAAGATGTTCTTTGCAAGGCTGCCTTCGATATTAATCACGTACTTAATATTATTTTAAAATTAATTAATACCATTCGAGCCCGTGGTTTGTTACATCGACAATTTCATGAGTTTTTATCGGAAGTTGATGCAGAATTTTCAGATGTACTTTATTACACAAAGATCAGGTGGCTGAGTTGTGGGCATGCCTTTTCGAGAGTTTGGAGTCTTCTCGAAGAAATTAAAGTTTTTCTAAAAACCAAAACTGAAATTGGGGATGAGTGGGAAATATTGGAGGATAAGAATTGGTGCTTCGAGTTTGCTTTTTTCACGGATTTACTCGAGCACTATATTAAACTGAACAAGAAGTTACAGGGAAGAAATCAATTTATAGATGAAACTTGGGGCAGTTTGAGGTCTTTTTTTCAATTGCTTATATTTTCTAAATGTTTGGGAAAAAATTATTTGACTCATTTTCCAAGATTTTATTCTTTGAGGCCAGTGAGTGAAGTGAAGTTAAAAGTTTTTTCACATTTTTCATTTTATTAAAACTGTATTCAGAATTTGAGGCCAGATTTGCTGACTTTAAAAAAATCCAACCATGTTTAGATATTTTTTCAATGCCGTTTAATGTTAATCCTGAGAATGTTCCATCTGATCTACAAATGGAAATTATAGAATTGCAATGAAATAATAATTTGAAACAGCTATTTTTAAATGCAGATAAGCTTAATTTCTATAAATCCTTACCAAAAGATGAATTTACAAAGCTAATTAATCATGCGCAGAAAATTACGGCAATGTTTGCTTCCTCATATTTATGTGAACAGGCCTTTTCAGTAATGAAATGCAGAAAAAATTCAATAAGAAACCGATTGTCAGACGAGAGTCTATTTAATTTATTAAAAGTCGCATCCTCCCAGCTGGAACCAGATTTTGAGGAAATTATGTCAAGTCAGAAACAGATCCATGCTTCCCATACATCTGGAAAATCTTAAAATCATAATAAACCGTATCTTATAAAATTTTGATGTTGTTTTTAAATATTACGTTATATAACTAATAAACCGAAATTTTAATTTTTAATTAATTGAACAGCAACCCCATAATTTTTTAATGAATGACCCTCTATGTTTTTCTTTAATTTAATGTCCCGCCGCAAGATTTTTTTTAATTTATTGGCCCGCCACCCATAAAGTTCGCCCATCACTGATCTACCGTGTTAAATGTTTTAGAGTGGTCTAGAAGCACTAAAAAATATATACATCCATTTTTCAATTTCTGTCGCAGGTATTTTTGCAAAAGCAGTAATGCAGTTATGGATCTGACGCAAACCAAATTGCATTCTAGAAAGTAAGTCGATACAAAGTTTAATAATAATAATGTTATTAAATAGATACATGAGAATCAGAGGCAAAAACATCTTTACACCTTTTGGATGTATATTATCAGGTTCCGTAGCATTTGATTTTATTGAAAAATACCTGAACATTTCATCACATTGAGTAATATAGCAAAACCGATAGTGATTACCAACAAAATCATCACCCAAATTTAACAAGTTTGGGGAAAAGTTAACAAAATTGTATCTGATTCGATTACGGGAGCACTAGTAAAAATTTTATTGGGGGCATTTGCATCAATTTTGCGGTCAAAATTTACGACATCACTATCACTGACAATTATACGAATAGTTTTTCATGTTTGGCGAGTGTCAATTGCAGTGTTAAACATTTTAGAATAATATTCGCATTTTGTAAGTTTTATGTGCCTTTTTAGATTTCGCCCAGCAATTTTGTATTAAAAATTTAGTTCAACAGTTCTACAGTGGAATACACAACTTTCCGGATGTTTTGCATTAAGGAAGTAAGGTAATGAAAATATTTCGTCCAAAGGCCTTTATTTTTAATTATGCTTTCAATACGTTTTGGCATACTCTCCACCAAATTTTGGATGATATCACGATCAAGAGCTCGCCATTCATGTTGTATTCTCTCCCAAAGCTCGTCAACATTTTTGGTGGATTTTCATACGCTCCCAGCTTTCTTTTAACAATAGCCAGGTCTGGGCTTTGTGCAGGTTATTCCATTGTCCCAAAAGTTTGGTTTTGTAGCCAGCTTTTTACTATTTTGGCCGTGTGCTTTGGATCCCCGTCTTGTTGAAAAATAACCTCTTCGGCTGGATAAGCACTCTCGTCAACAAAACCTTTTAAATTTGTGTGACGAATATTCAAATAATCCTCCTTCTTCATTAAAAGGTCCAGTGTTCCACCAAGTAAAACATCCCCAAACCATAATACTGCCGCCACCATGTTTCATCGTTTCCTTCACATGCTATTTTTGGATGCGCTCATGCGGCCTATGCCAATAATATTCTTTTCCATCAGACTGGTACCGGTTGACTTTTGTTTCGTCGCTCCAAATAACCCGTTTGCAGTCATCGACTGTCCAATTTTTGTGGGTTTTACAGAAATTCAGGCGTCTTTTCACATTTCAGAAAGTGCTGCCTTCTTCTTTTTCACACTGGCTACTAAACCAATTCTATTTAATGCTCGTCTGACTGTCCAGGTACTGACATCTTTACCAATACTTTTTGCAGCAATTTTCGGTGTTTTGATGGTTTTATTGTGTAGCAAACGTTCAATCTGCCGGGCATCACCATCAGAAAACAGTCTTGGTCGACCACCTTGGTTATTATTGCAAGCTACATTACGTCGTTTTTTTATATCATTAACCGTAGATTTACTTAAATTTAATTTTTTAGCAATTTTACGGCATGAATAATTATTTTGCAACAAATTTATCACATTGTTTTCAATTTCAGTTGGCGTTTTTCGCATTTTTAAAGATCTTTTATTTTTCTAATCTAAAATCCACTTAATCCCTTCACAGCTCAAACAATAATGCACAAATAGAGAAAAAAAAAACAAAACAATAAAACAACGGGTCAAATACCGTTACTTTTTAACAAAGCAATATCGTGATAATATTTATTTCTTGTACAGTGCAAAAGTGTCCGAATAGTGAATTTCTTGTTCTTTTAATTTTGATAATTTTCCAAAGCAATTTATATGAGTTTTTGTGCTTAATAATGTAGAACAATGTTCAATTAAATAAAAAAATATATATATATATTTCATAATATACTTTTATGTGTATTATTTTCATTACCTTTCCTTCTTAATGCAAAACATCCGGACAGTTGTGCTTCCCAGTGTATATCATTCCCATCTGCAATGTATTTGAAAACCTAAACCTGTCTAAAAGCTCTTGCTTAATGTTTCATTAGTATAGACAATTCGAAAAGATACTGAATATTTTTGTTTAGCAAATTGCATTGTTCATCCACATTGACCATAAAATATACATCACTCCAGGAATTTTTGGATGAATATATGCGAAAATGATTAAAACTTAGCTGTCTAAACTCAGGATAGCTGATAGTATAATCAGCTTGGTGGAAATAAAATCATAGCTTAGAAATATAAGATCATGTTTAGAAAAGCATGATGCAGAATTTTGGTCGATGCATGAAAAACAAAAAAGATCAATTAATATACCACCTGTGGATGTAAAATGCGTTGGCAATCAATCAATTGACATATTTGGGATGCAAACCTTTTTCGAATGATCAAACATGTTGCCTTCTCAATCATCATTTTTGGATTAAGCTCCACACTAATATTAACGAAAAATTAAAGGATTATCGATTACTTAGATGTATTTCAGGTGCAGGGTGGGCCAAATAACTTTTGCAATAATCATTTATTTTGGATAATTGTTTTTTTATACATTGAATATATTTTATGGAAATTATGTATGAAATATTACATCAGACAAATGTCCACCATTTTCCTCGATACAAAGATTGGCTCTTTTTAACGCGTTTTCCATTACACTACATAATGTTTCGGGTTGAAAGCTCAGTATTTCGTCTCGAATATTTTGCTTCAGCTGTCTAATAGTCTCTGGTTTAGTAAGATACACTTTGTCTTTTAAATGTCCCCATAAAAAGAAGTCGGACGCAGTCAAATCTGGTGAATGAGGTGGCCAAGGGAAATCTGAATTTTTAGAAATCAAACGTTAATTTTAGTGGCCATAACACCGCACCAAACAGTACATTTAAATGGGTGCAACTGATGTTGGTGTGTTGCCCTTAGATTTTCAGAGCCCCACAATCTACAGTTTTGCTTGTTGACATAACCATTTAAATGGATATGCGATATTTACGCTACGTTAAAACAATCGATCGTTGACAAGAATAGAAAAACTCGATAATTTTAACGCGTTTTGTTGTACTCTATGGTTGGTTCCATAATAAATTTCCAACAATTCAATTATAACCTACAAAAAGAGAAAAATAAATATGTCAAAAAATAAAAAAGTTATTTGTGCTTAACATTAGTAGGTCTTATTTGCCCCACCCTGTACTTTTTAAAGACATAGTTTTTTTAAATTCGGGTAGCCCTCTTTACCGTTTCATGCACACATTGATTCTGCTTTAAAATGAGATTATTTTCGCAATTGTCACTCTTTCTTTGTTTTGCCAAGAGACTTTCGATATCTATAGAAGATATTTAATTTGTTTGTCGTTCGACTTCCAGATTTTACTCAAAACCAAAAATAGAAGGCATTCACTCTAAACTTTTGGGAATGTTTTTTTTGTTTGTTTTTGATATCCCAGTTGTTAAGGCGATTTATTGTGGATCTCATATAGTAACAATTCCAGGTGAATATTAGTACTGAACTTTAGTTCAGTACAACTATAAGTTATAGCATTTAAGGTTTAGTCACTAATTTGTGTTTACAACTGATGTAAAAAGTTTGTTACATGAAACAATTATAGTCATCTTATTTTAAACAAGGCGAACTGCAGCTAATCATGAACTTTTAGGTTACCCTGTATGAAACAATATGACTATAATATTCTCAAGTGAAACATTTTCACTTAAGTTACAGAAACAAGGCACATGCTTCTTCATTTCTCGCTGGTAACCGTATTCTAATGTAAATTTTATGAATTTGGTGTCATTCTTACAATTAAATGATCAATCACAAATATGATGTTCTCCTAGAAAATTCTATTTTATATTGAGCTGATATTCCAGCAGGGAATTTCAATTTCAGTAGTTGTCATAGTGAAAAGGAAACTGTATTTCTTAGATAGAATTGCCTGGATGTTATACTTACATTGATTCTTCTTGGTTAACGATACAACTAATGTCAATATGGTTCTTTGAACCGTACTATATTCGAAAGCAAAGTGAACTGCTTTGGAAAACTCAATATCCACCTTCTCCTTCAACAAATAAAATTTAAAAGTATCAAATTATTATTTTTTTACTTTTATTCATCTTCAGTCTATGTAAAAAAATTTTCATACAAAAAAATATTAATTTACTTTACTAATTCGTTGATTCCTCAAAATGTACAAAATTTAAAAATTGTTTTTAACGACAGGCAAATAGCTTAAAGGTACTGACTGACCAGTACACAATAATTGACCTGACACGACAGTAAAAATATGTCGCTTTTGAAATCATTTAAAAACTATTTGCAAAATTCGAAATTTATTGTCGAATATTTTTAAAGTTCATACATTGAGAAGTCTTTATGAAATTTGACAAAATAAAATTACACGTAAATTAAACGAATTATAAAAGTGGGTGTTGTAGTGTTACAAACAAATCAATTGCATATGCCAGCAGAGAGTAGGAGTTTTACACAAAAATAAAAGTTGTATAAATAATTATTAATAGTAATTAATAAAAATATAAAGAATTAAAATTAATTATAGTGCACAAATACAATACAAAATTAAATTAATAAAGTTTGTCTTGTTTTTCTACCCTTAAGATTACAAATAATACAGTGGGATATGTGAAAAAAAAACACAAAATTGGGGCTAGGTGACAAAATTAAAATTAATTTTAATTATATTTAGTATTCATTAAAAAAATTAAAATATTTTTTGTGTTTTTCCTTTTCTTTTTATAAGTATATTGGTTGTATTTTGTAATATATTTTAAAATTATGCCATCATATGGATTTGTCCTTGCTTTTGTTGTGTTTATTTTAACTTTTTTGCTCAGTGTATATATTTCTCTTTAACTTTAGCATTTCTATTATAACGGTATATGTAGTTTATGTACGAGTAGTTTATGTCAAGTGTGTTACTGTAAATGTAGGTTGTGGTTATGTTGTTCTGTTTATTATCACTGTACTATTTTCTAAGTGTTTTGTGTGCTTTCGTTTTCTTTTTTTAATTATGTTCTCTATTTCTATTCTCTACTTGTTGCTTTTCTTGTATTTATATTTTCTAAATTAATGATGTTTTTTTGTTCCTGGCGGTCCCTTTATTTGTCCGTTATCTTCTCTCTTTACGTCAAAGATCTCTTTTTTATCCGTTCTTTTCTTTATTAAGCTTTTTGTTTAAATTTTACAACTAAAATAACTAACTAGTATTTTTAACTTAAGAGTTTTGAGCATCTCCTTTTTTCTCTCTGTAACCGCTACACCTTTTCGAAATGCATTACAAAAAAGAGTAAAAAGGAATGAAAAGATTACAGGGATGGTTGGGGATTGTGTGGAATTATGTAGGGTAAGTTGTTTGTTAGTAATCTGGAGTGGAAGGTTAAGTGAACCTTAAGCGTTTGTTAATGTTAAATTATCAATTCTAGTTAGATTTAATTTCCTCTTTAGATTCTTCGGATTCTTTTGATTCTTCGGACTCCTTGGAGTCTTCGGGTTTTTTGCTTTCATTGGATTTTTCCTCCTCAGTAGCTGATTTGTCTTCTTGTTTTTTCTCTTCAGCTTTCTTTTCTTTTTCTTCGGGCTTGGCAGCCTTAGCTTCACCGGCGGGAATATCTGCTGGCTTAAGGGGCTCGGCTACAGCTTCGTCGATTTTTTTGCCTTCAGCTGATTTTTGTTCTTCTTTAAGTTCTTTGTGCTTCTCTTCAGAGGCTAAAGCCAAGGGTTCTTCAACCTTTTCGTTAGTTTCGGCAGGTTTAGCTGATTTAGATAAATCAGCAGCTTTGGCATCTTCGGCATTTAAGTTCTTGACTTCGGGTGAAGCAGAACTTTCAGCGGCAGCCGCAGATGGTACGGAAGCTGAATGACCCTCAGACTTTTCTTCCTTCTTCTCGGGAGTAGTACGTTCTTGGCGAGCCGGCAATTCTTCTTTTTTTTCTTCAGCAGCCAATTCAGTTTTTAATTCTTCTGCCTTGATTTCAGGTTTAGCTTCAATAGATAGTTCCTCTTTCTTTTGTTCAGCTGGAGCAGATTTGCCTTCGGGTTGAATATCGTGAACGGCTGGTTTTAGCTCATCGACAATTTGTTTGGGTTCTTCATTTAAGCCAGCAGCAATGGGAGCTTCGGGCAAAGGTAAGGCTTTTACTTCTTCAGCAACATCCTCGCTGCGTGTCTGTTTCTCAGCTGGCAATTCTGGTTTCTTTTCTTCTTCCTTTTTCTCTGATTTTATTTCTTCCTTAGTGCCTTCCTTCTTAGCCTCGGGTAAAGCTTTAGGTAATTCAGAGTCTGGTGCGCTAACTGGCAATGCGATTTTTGTTTCTTCGGCTGGTTTGGCTGCTTCCGATTTACTTTCTCCCTCAACTTTTCTAGATTCAGGCTTAGCAACTTCGGCTACTTTGTTTTCAACTTTTTGTACGACTTCAGGTTTGACTTCAGCCACGGGCTGTACAACCGGTGACACTTCCTCATCGGGCACGGGTAAAGCCAAGGCACTCACCAAAAGGGCGGATAAAATGACTAATTGGAACTTCATGCTTAAAAGAAAAAACAAAAAAAAAATAAATGACAAATATTAAAAAATATGTGTGTTATTAAGGCTTTAGTGACAGTTTAAATGGCTTAATTTAATGTCTTCTTTCTTTCTTCTCTATTCAATTTTAAAAGACGTTGAACTTCATTTTCTTTAAATGCGCAGATATGTATCAGTGATTCTCATTTCATTTCATTTCATATCAAATTAACTACAATGAGAACAGTTTCAATTAATACATGCTAAAAATTATAGAAAATAAAAAAGAACTTCCGCCAAACACTGAGGCAAAAATAAATAAAGTTCTTTTTTTTTTGTTGACGGCACTTAAAACGCGCCAGAAAATCAAATTAACTACTGAGCAAACGACAAAATTAAATAAAAACCCATTTTATCACAAAATGTAGTCGATGGGGTCTTTGAAACCATGATTAAGAATGTTGTGTCAGTGTTGTAATATTTAATCAGTTTTCCGAACGAAGGCATAATAGGACAAGCCCACTGCTGTACTTAAATAAACATGATTGCGCAATTTTCAATTTTATGTTTGAATCGTTTATTTAAAGTTTTTTTTTTGTTTTTTTTTTGTTTTTTTATTTTCAGTTTATCTTAAATGTGGAAAAACAACAACATTGAATATATATTTTGCTGATGTTGTTGTAACGACCTCATGACAATGATTATGTGGATAAAATATGAAAACCAAAAGCAAAGCAAAGCCAAGCAAAGAGTTATAAAATGCCAGTCATTTAAATCCATTATTCTAAATGCAGATTTTATATCTTTTATGACCTCTAGGAGACCAGCTCTTGGCAAAGTTGATGCATTTTATTTGTTGGTTTAATTAATTTGCTTCGTTCAATGATTATTGCAATCATCACATTTTACCAAAAAAGATGTTGAGGATGTTGTACAAAAACAAACAAAAAAAAAAACAAAAACAAAAATAATTAAAAACCACAAACATTTCAGAATATCCAAAAGAATGTGTACAAGTTTTGTGTAAAAAAATATGTTTTGCAATTTGTTTCTTTTTTCCTTCGTTTCTACCTGACAAATATTGAATGCTTTTTGAATGTGCACCAGTGTCGGTGTGTTGTGTATGCGCGTGTGTGTGTGTGTGACAGCTATATTGATTACATAATTATTTAAATTTATCATATAAATTCTGTTAACAAAAATCTTAAATTTTTGTGGTTTCAAAGGTAGACAAATTACTTTTCGTAAACACAACCCAATTTTGAAGGTTGTCAATTTTCAAGAGGTTCATTTTTTTTTAAAGATTCTCAAATTTCTTAACCAGTAAATATATTCTGAAATATCGTATTACAAAGCTGTGACTGTATTTTATTTTGTTAATTTATAAAGAAAATGTAAGAGGCTGAAAGCGTTTCTTGTTCAATTTGTATCATCTACCAATGAAAAGATAAGACCCAGGCTAATCTATTACAAGGTAACGTGTGATTAGATTTACATCCGCGCCTGGCCATGAAGCCTTAATCAGATGGTGGAACAAACCACTGCATAATTTGGAACGTCATGCTCGTCCTCGGAAGCCGAAGCTATAATTCTATGCAACAGAACTTTCTAGTCGCAACTTCGATGGTTCCAGAGCAGGGCTGCAAATCATCACTCCTTGCTTAAGAGTTGGAGACTTTTTCAACTCCTGTCCAGAACACATGTCTAACATGCTCACTGGATCTGGGAACATTTCACCAGGTAGGTGTTATTAAAGGTGAAATTAACCCGGCCACCATAGAACCATAAACTGATATGGGGCCGCGAAACCACAACCACTACGATACTCCCATATAGGGGCCAACATCAATAATCAGTCAGAGAACAGTTATATGTCTAAAGAGATAAATATCGGAACTCTGCGAGCTTACTGATTCCTGTGGAAATAAAGTGGAGTTTTCAGTTGTACCCCTGCTGACTTCAGGGGACTGGGCTCCCTTTTTCCGCCAGTTGCACAGGTTTAAGTTGTTGCTATCTCCAAAGACCATATATGTATATGTGCCCCCGGGGGGTAGTATTACAAGGTAAAACCCATTTCCCGGAATGTTAAACAAACTTCTTAAAGATTTTCGATATGAAGACATCATTCTCAAGCCGGCAAGAGAGCGCTCGCTGTTCATACCGAACAAAGAAAGAAACACAACAGATTTTAACACAAATTTTTGTTTTAAACTTGGCTTTTTAGTGTTCCAGGACACGTAATCGAACAGTGTAATTAATCCTTTCTGCTTACTTTTCAAAACGCGTGTAACTCTTAATATTTTTTTAATAAATAACTAATAAGAATATTATTTTGTTTGCTTCAATAATAAAAAATGGCTTATGCTAAGAGAGGGAGAGAGGGAGAGAGAGAGAGAGAGAGTATTACTCTTATTCCATTTCATTGGGAAACATCCTACATATTGTATCCTGCTTTCAACAATAGTCATTTTCGTACTTGTATGCAGACAACCATCTGCAAAATATATTTTAAGGCTTCGGCCCATACATTAGAGTGGTATCTAACTTTCGATTGGATACATAGATTAAATAAAGTATAAAAACTTTTTGGTAAAGTTTTATTGGCTAAGTTTGTTAACTGAAAGCAAAATCGTTGAGATTGCAATTTTAACACTAAATGTTTAACATTGGATAAGCTTTACAAAAATCCAAAAATATTTTGAAAAGTATGTATATCGCAAAAATTAAGTTCTTTAAATGAAAGCTTTTAACAACTCACTGTTTCAGTTAGTACCGTCGTTATCATATAAAATAATAGAAGGTGAAAATTTTTATGGAAAAATTAATGTTTTATTTAAGAGTAATTTTAAGAAAATATGTCCACCACAGCTACGGAATAAAAAACATGCCGGTGTTTTTAATAAAATATACTATTTTTACAAAGTGAATTAAGAAAATAATATGTGATAATGATCTTATTGCTAAAAGTACGCCATGTGTAACAACTTAAGTCCGTAAGGAAATCAAAACTTTATCAAGAGTAATAAATAGTTGTTCAGTCATGGGAATACTGCTAAATCTACACTTGCTAAGATATTTAATTAGTTAACAAAAGTAAATAAAAAAAAGTACTAAACTTAATATGCCTGACTGTTTAGTTTCTGGAACAACTTCACAAAAACGGCCAATACATACTTACATTCATAGTTTAAAGTTAAGTTCTAAAGTTTTTACATTTTTTTGTTTATTCAACTAGAATTCGCGCGTAAACATTTCACAATAGTGTGAAAGCACCTAAACAAAATAAGTTTTGCACAATATGATAAATAGTAAACAAACCAACCGGCATGTTGATAAGCTTAATTTTTCTCACCAAAAGCTTTTTTAATAGCAATTTTTTTTCCACACTACAAGTATAAATATTTGTTGTTTGAGAAATATTCATTAATACAGTTTGAGAAGTGCAAATTAATTGTTAACAACTAAATATTCTCAGTTATAAAAATAATGGAACAAACGAATTTTATTTTATTGAATGAAAGTCGTCAAAGATATTCAAAATTCTTTTTGATTTGTGGTCTTTTTGCGGTAATTCTTTTACTGGGAAAAATAAACACATACTGGACCCAGCAGTGGAAACCAGCTGAAATGAATTCAATTATCTTGAATGAAATTGATTTAATTAAACGATTTGATGGAGAGGATATCGGTATATGGCACTCTTGGCTATTTTGGAGTTGAATAGGAAGTTGCAATTGTTTACAAAGGTAGTAAACTAGGATTAAAAAAGCCAAAGAAAAATTGTGGTAATATAATGGTAAAACTGTTATAATTCGCAGAGCAATGAATACAGACTATAACAAGTTTAAACACTGAGCATAAAGTTGTGAAATTTTAACAGTCACTAGCAATAATTTAAATCCAAAAAGTTTGTTAATAACCAAAACTTATTAGCTGAATTTATTATAACATCTTAAAATTATTATGTCGAAAGCTGAAAGATAAATGAAATATATTTTGTAAAATATTCCTAATTCTGTAATATTCAACAGAAAAAAAAGCCAAGTTAATATTGTGTGCCGAACTGTTATACATCGAAAAACAATGTATAAATAATTTTATTCTCTTTGAGGCCATTACGTCATAGGTTCAACTATGTTTTAATTTATAAAGTATTAACAGTCTCTATCAATATTATAGGCTTTGAAAACAATTTCTATAACAGTATTTTACACACAACATGTTCTAAACATGTTTTTAGAATGTATATTTAAATAATGTAGAATTATATATTTTACTAATAAATAATATTCTTATCTCATATCAGTGCTAATTATTTTAAATCATACGCACATAAATTAACATCAATTATTTGTTTATATAAAAACAACAAAACAAATATATAACCAAAAACCTAATTATATAATATTTTGATAACCCTGATGTGACAAAAAATACAATAAAAATAAATTTAATTTCATTTTTTTATCACAAAAATATAACTTTTAAAATTATGTAAAAACAAGAAAAATTAAAATAAGCATAAAATTATTAAAATTTACATACAGTAAATTGGGTTAAGAATATTTTTATTTTGTAGATGTTAAACGTATTTTAATTTTAATACAGTTCAATTTAGCCTTTTTTTCTTGTTTTCAAGGATTTGTATTTAAAAACTGTTTAATTGTATGTATGACAGATATTATTAAAAGTGAAACGATTTTTACAATTCTACCGTTATTGCAAAAATTTCAATTTAAAACTTATTGTTGAAAAAAAAAATTTTAAGAGATTGGCTATTTAAATGGAAAATTTAAAAAAATTCGCTATAAATTTATTTTTGTTGCCATAAACTATGCTACAATTTTTAATAATAGTCAGCCATTATTTAGTTGAATAAATTTTTATATTTAATATTAGTAAGAAAGAATCATGTTATCTTTTTTAAAATTAGGTGTCCCTGTAGGCTAGTAGGTAGTCAGTATGGGGATTGTGGGTTCGATTCCCAACAAAGACCTTGGTTTTTTTTTCACTACAAAAATAAAAATTCACTGCCGGTGGGGCTGCTCAGCGATGAAGGCATGGTCAATGGTTGCTGTGCTGTCTTTATACGGCAGTTAATTTCCGACTATCCTTCTACTTTCACCACCTGCTTCATCTTTTCTTTATCCCTTTCCTAAAGAATGTAGCACGGTACTTGACTAAATAGGCATTGTTGCCTGAAGTGCTACTTCTTTTTAACAAAAAAAAAAATTATATACTTCAGTAATTTCACTACTAAATTTCAACTAAAATGGCAAAGATAATTTTTTTTTGTTTTTCGGACCAGCACTCAGGGGATGGATGACCCCTTTACACGCAATGCATTGTGCCAGAACTAGAACCAGTTGTTTTTATTATCCTTAAAACCGGATTTAAAATAGAACTTATATAGCACCCTTATTGATTTTGGAATGTAGGTCGTTTTATTTTTCGAATATTATTGAATGAGATCACCTATTTGCTAAGATTAATCAATTGTGTGCCAAGGAAGAAATATCTTATATCTTAAAAATTTTAAATTTTAATCCATCTATTAAAATTCCCCAAAAAAAGCTATGAATTGCTAATTTCTAGCAAAAACCAAAAAGTATAAACTTTCGGAATATCTCCATACTTTCTTAGTTTCTTAGAATTTAGTTACTTTATAAAATAAGAACTGTAAAGTTTATCTATTTTATTATTATTTTAAAAGATTTATTAATTTCTGCAATTTTGCTTTATATATTTATATTTTTTTTTGAGTGTTTTAAAACCACTACAACCACTGCATTTATAATGTCTTGTTGTCGCTTAAATTTATTTTATATTTTTTGAACGTCCAGACACAAAAAATAGCCGATGTTGTAAATTTTTTTCTTAACACTTATTTATTGCAAAAAAGCCGTTATATAATAAAAACAAAAAATCAAAATAAAAATAATGTAATAACGTAACGCATCGTATAACTTGATTAAACACTACTAACTTAAATCTCCTACCATTGAAACAGGTTTGCTACGTTTTGCCTTTTTGCAACGTCATTTTTAAGTAAAAATTTTTTTCCAAAGAGGTTTTACTTGTATCTTGATCAAAATCAAATAAAAATGTTTATATGAAAACGAATAACTTATAAGAAAAATGAGAAATCATCTTGAAGTAACAAAAAAAAAATATTAAATAATCAATACAAAAGATACTTAGACTCGTGCTTAAAGTGCAATGACTTTTTTCTAAAGAACTTGTTCCTTCAAAGAAATTGAATGGTAAGAGGATTCAAGAACAAGTTGTTGGCTTGCGGCTGCATTTCTTTTTATTTTTTTATATTCCTTTTTATAGGAAGTCAGCTATTGTTTGTCCATGTTAATTTTTTTATCTTGTTTTTTTTTGTTTATTGAAATATTTCTTTTCCTTCTTGTGAAATGACTTTTTGTGTAAAGACTATATTCGAGATTGAGATAAAGCACAGTAGGATATAAATACATACACTTTAATGTCGTTTATAATAAATTAGCCAACTAAAAAGCCCATTAGCTGAATTGGAATTGGACAGACTACGATTTATTTTAAGGTTAAATTTTAAGTCGAAAAGCACTGAGGACACCTTAAGCTATTTTTGTGATTCCAGTGTTTGATCAAGTAAGAATAAACTTATAAATTTTACATATTGGAAAAAATTTAGCGTCTATTGAAGCCAACCGGCAATTGGTAATGAGCTGCAAAATACAACTAGAATTCATTTTATTTAAAACTTATTTAATGTTGCTCTTTTCTGGTGACATCAAATTTTTCTAAGACGGTTCAAGCAATAATTGCGAGATGTGCCGGATTGCTGAGAGGCAAGGTATCCCCATGCCTATTTATTCCATTTTGAATAGTAATGGCTGCATTTGCTTAGACAATAGAAAAATTCAAAACTATAAATGTTAAGGGAAAAAAGAACTTTGTTTCATTACATTCGCTATAATGCTATAATTTACAGCGAAAATCAAAATAAAAGGACCGCACTTGTCGAAAATGAAACTGTTGCTTTGTAAACGAAGTTTAAATTTTGCAGCTATTAAAATCAGATTTTCTTTATAAAGATCAAATTTTTTTCATACTTGATTAAAATAATCAGTTATAAAAGATTTTGCAACAAAGAGCTGAAGATAGTTTAAAGTTATGTTAAAGAGTTACATAATTTTTGCGGTAGAAATAGCATTAAAGCTATTATATATAGCGAAGTGAAGTCAATGTCACTTAAGGTAGATGATGTTTAAAAATTAAAACATCATCTCAATGAAAGAAATCATTTGTAGAACACACCTCGAATATATTTGTGAATTAAATGCATTAAATTGTCTGCTAATAAATCTACCAGCATTTGACAACTTGTTTAGTTTAACCTTTAAGTAGTTTGGCTTCTTACAGATTTGACATTAAAGTAAAATGTTATTTTAAAATTTTTCTGGTGCTTTTTATTTATTTTGTTGTTGTTAAGTTTAAATGTGAGCATTCTTTTTTTTTAGCTACAAGTATTTTTCCATTAATTTAAATTTGTGAGGCAGTTTTTGAGTTTGTTTAAAGAGTATTATTTAATATTCTGCAAACATAGTGTCGGCTTTCAGTTTTATTTAAATAAATGCTTTTTATTATTGTAAAGTTATTCATTGAATAAATATTGTTTATAAGTAAATATTATTCTTATTATTTTTGTGGAGTAAAAAACAATTAATTGAAATGTGATAAACTTAATACGATATATCTCTTGGTTTGGATTTTTGCTTGTTTTTAACTACACTTTTTTATTTTTTTTTTTTAAGTAAATTTAATATTTGTTTCTTTAATGTTTTCTCTGCCTGTATGTTCGTTTACTTTTGATGGTTGTTATTATTGTTGGTCTTAATTTTTATTTTTCTAATTTACAAGTTCAATGTCAAGGTTTAGGTAAATTTTTTTATGACATTTTATCGATTACTTTAATGTGGTGTGCTGTTTCTTTAACGTATTTTTAATGACAAAATGAAACGTGAAAATGTGAACACCAAAAAAGAAGTTTAACAATTATAAGAGTTTATTTTAAATAACAATTGGTGGCTTTAAATTAACTGAATATATGCTCGAATTGAAATGTTAATGCACTTCAAATAGTATTAATAAATTATTGCCATTTTCCGTCCTAACTGGCAGGTTTGTATTTGAGGGCGAGCGCTTTCGATGCGAATGCATCATTCTCAAGCCGCGTTTTAGTTTGAAGGGAAAATAGACAACATAATACCGCACTTCAAATAACCCTAAAAAATCAAAGTTTAGTTATTTATAGATTATAGGATACTATGCTCTATGGTACATAAAAACGACTATTTTATGAACTTCTATTTTTAATACAAACAATTTTAGAATCGTTTTTAAACTGCTACACAATATTTATTTGTATTCTTATCGCATGGTCATATTCTAAAGTGAAGGCTATTTTTTATTGCTTGCAAATTCGGATTATTCAATCATAGATATATTTGCAGCATGCAAAAAAACTATCTGAATAAAAAAAAATTTGTTAAAATTTTTTTGCTGCGTTCTTGTTTTCTAACACTTTATTACTCGATTTCTATAAATAACTTCTAATAACAAACTTGATAGCAGCCCATACTTTTAAAGCAATTGTTCTTATTAAAAACAAATATTTTTAATAGAAAGCTGGTTTTGAAGTGGAAACTTTGTGTTTTATTTCATTAACGCATTTTTTGTTGGATTAATTTCTAATAAAACTGCAAAGACGTTTGTAATTGAATAAAGTTCTGGCGATTGTTTACACTTATATATGTAAAAACAAAATGATTTATTGTATTTATATTATTACAGTCGTTAAGGATTGATTTCAAAATTATTGACAACAAAAAAAAAGTAATTTAAAAAATAAAGACACGGTTCTCGTTACCTATTACTTTCATTAATTAATATTAATATTGCTTACACAAAACCTAAAAGTTTATTATAACAATTAAAAAAAATTCTTAGAATTTACAATGTTTTGAGCTATTTTTGTTACAAAAAAAATTATATTTTAACTCATAATTTATGTTATAAAACAAAAATAAATAATCTAGCTTATTAGCCAAACTTTAATAAAATTAATTTAATTCTTAAATTTATGAACTGCTTTTGTTTTAAAAATTAACACAATTGTTTTTAGTAACTTTTCTTTATTATAATTGAATTGAGAAATTTAAAGTTATGCATTTAGTGTTAGAACTCCAAAATAATTTAACTGAGGATTTGTTTCAAATCAAATTAAAATCAAAATGAATTTAAAGAATGACATTTTATAAATAAATTTTTTACACTTTGTATATTATTTTATTTACAAAGTAAAATATAAAGTAATATTTTTCATATTTAAAAATTAATTAATAAAAATCAAAATTAATAAATCAAACTTCTCTTCAAAAATTAATAGCCTATTAATCAATAAATCACTTAGGTTGAATATTATCTGCTATATATAATAGAAATTCAATATGAATAATAATAATAACTTGACAAAAAATTGCACCTCTTATATTAATTTCTTATATTATTATTATTAAACCATTAATATTAGTCAGAATCATTTTATCTAGCAGTTATATTGCAAAATTTCCCCTTTTTAAATGAGATATTTAAAAAATGCATTTTCTTATTTAAAACTTTACCTTATAAAAATTTTTTTGAAAATACGAAATGAAGGCTATGTCTTAAATTAATTAATACAATTGAAATACTTAGTATCTTACGCTGAAAATGTTAAATTATTTTTGCAGTCCTAAAAGCTTAAATTTTCAAAATTGCTTAGAAAACCTATAATTTTTTTATTATTTTATTTTATAATTGTTATTAGTCAAAGCATATAAAGCACCTTTTAAAACAAATTAAAAAATAAAAATTCGAACTTGATCAAAAAACTAATTTTTTATTGTTTTTTATTACTTTTTATTTGACCTTGTTTCTTCTTTAATAAATAAGTATTTATCTTTTTTTTTAGGTCTTTTTTATTAAATTTAACACTTATAAACTCAATATTTCGCTTTCCCTTGGAAAGCTTATTCAGAAAATTAATTTTTATTATTTTTATTTTTTTAGTTAATAATAATTTTTTTAGTTAATTTGTTTTATAAAAATTAATTTCCTAAAGAAGCTTTCCAAGGGAAAGCGAAATATTAAGTTTATAAGTGTTAAATTTAATAAAAAAAGACCAATAAAAAAGATAAATACATATTTATTGTACTTTTTTAAAATTTTTGTAATAATTGTTGCTTTCAAATTAATTATTTAATTGGAAAAAGTAATTAAACACAAAAATATCAAATCTGTACTTAAAAAATAATTCGCAAGTTATATAAAATAAATAAAAGCTCATAATTTCTAGTGCTTTTTTTTAATAAATAATAAATGAATAATAAATAAAAAATAAATGGTATTGATAAATTTTAGGAAAGTTTTTTTTTAAATTATACAAGAGGTCATTTTTTTAGTTCCACTTAAATCCTTTTAAGGAAAATTATATTAAAAATTTAAGTTCATTTAAAAGTAAGGCATCCTGAGTATAACACTTCAAACTTTTTACCATCTTGAAGGTTTGCAGATTTTAAAACAGCAAAGAATTCATTTATAATGTTTTACATTCAAAATTCAAATAAAATTTTTACTTTAATATGTGGTTAAATTGAATATTTGTTAACAACATTTTAAATAAAAACGAAAATTGAATTGTTCTGACTTAATAAATTTTTTTAAGAACATGAAATAATAATAAAAACGTAATGTTTATTATTCACAATAAACTTTTAAATTATTGCAAGGATCGAATATACAATACTCCAAAGAAAATTAATATTTAACAAAATTTAATAAAATTTAAAAGAACCGTAAATTATACTTTTTAAATTTTTTTAATTTGAATTTTTCTTTAAAGAGTAATTCAATAACTTACCTTAAAATTTGCACTTTTTATTTTAAATATAGCAGCTAATGCTTTAGTTTAAATAAAATATTAATTGTTGAAACCTTTGAAAATTAAGTTTGCAAAGAATTACAATTTCTTTTATTAAACAAAAAATTATATATCACAAAGTTTCTTCGTTTTTGTTAGTTAAAAAAAGCACCACAATTTGAAATTTCTTCTTTATTTTATTTCAATTATTTTGGAGAGGTTTTAAGAAAAACTTTTTACTGATCTTGAAAAAAGAATAATAAAAAAATTAATCTTTAACTTAATGTCTTTTTTTTTAATAAGAATAGAAATCAAATAACAATTTAAAATAATTTTTCGATGTTGTTGTTTATTGTTGCACTGCGGTCAGTAACAAAAATCACTTTGAATGGCTGCAGTGATGCTCAACTGCTTTTATATCCCTGACAGTGGTGAATAACGAAATAAATTTATTGTTGTGTGTTTTTTTTTATTTCCTCAGTTGTTTTTCGTTCTGTTGTTCTACATTAGCAGCAAAGTGTTAGTGTGTTACTTAGTGAGTGTATGTGTGCATATGGTGTTTATTTGATGATAGTTATTCATTGCTATCGTATTAGTAAAATATCTAAGTATTGAGTATTATTTTTTGAGTCTCTCTTTGGTTTCTGTTACGGCAAAGACTTGTTTTAGTGTTGCCGAGTAAATGCTTGCCCAAGGTTAATTTGTAAAATTACCTAACCATCATATAAACAATAAAATTCAATTTTTAATTAAAATTTTTTTTTTTTTTTGTTAAAAGCCTGAGAAACATCAATAAAAATAGCTGAACAATACTTCTTCTCTTCAAAAGTCCTTCTTATCACCTGAACCAATCTATGGGTTTGTACAATTGTGTTATGTCTACTTCTAAAACCAAATTGATGTTTTGGGATACACCCACTATCCCTTAGCATTGGAGACAATTTATCCATAAGCCACTTTTCGAAAACCTTTGAAATAGTTGGTAATAGATGGGCTTATATGACTCGGTTTTGGCTAGGTCTTTACCCGGTTTTGGAATCATTTTAACTTTAGAAATCTTCCAGCGGTTAGGATAGTATTCAAGCCGTAAAATGGCATTAAAAATTAATAGCATGATTCTGACTGCAAGAGTGGGGAGCTCCTTCAACATTTTGTTACTTATGCCGTCCATACCAGGAGCTTTTTTCGGATATACTTCAGAGATTAACTTTTGTACCTAACGCAACCTAAACTTTAAGGGTCGAGGGGGTAATCCAACTACGCTCGGCAAATTAACATTATCAGTACATATGTGTGGGGTGAATACATCTTTCAAGTAATCGGCAAATAAGTCGCCTTTTTCAGCGTCCCTTCTTGCCCAATCTCCACTGAAATTACGTAGAGGTGGCTTGTACTCAACGGACCTTTTAAGGTTTTTTGTAGCACGCCATAAAGAATAATTGGAGTTTGGTGTAGCATCGAGGCCCTCCAAATATTTCTCAAAAGATGCAGTTTTGCAAATGCTAGTAAGTCTCTAAGCCGCTTTGAGCATTCTCTAAGTCTCTGCCTCTGCAGGGGCGATCTGTGTTGTTGCCAATCTGTCCTAGCTCTTCGTTTTTCCGCTACGAGACGTTCAATGTCTGAAGAACAGATGTGACCTAAAGTAGTCTGCGGATGTTTAGTTGTTGCAAGCTGTGCTGCTTGTTTAATATTTTCACTAAAAGTTGCAAGGCTATACTCCACGTCCTCCTGTGTTTCTAGCAAAATATTCTCCGAACAATGGCTGCTGAGATATTTTTTAAAACTCAACCAGTTGATGCGACTGATCATATTTGTATTAGGAAAAAACAAATGTCTTCTAATCGGGCTGCAAATAGTTACAATGGTTGGAGAATGATCCGAAGATAAATCCATGGAAGATTCCACTGTGACTAAATTTCTTGAAATAAATATCATGGGCTGGAATTTTATACTTAAATTTATGTATAGTACACGAAAAGAAAGATTTAGATACAACTTTTCTAAATTCTTATATAGATACTTCGAAGCTGGTCTCCGTGCGAAATCAGATAATCTACCAATTTAAGGACGCAATGGCTTTTGTTGTTGCAGATTTCACGCTTGACGTAAAAGACCTACGTTTCCTGTGGATTTACTTCTTTGACACCCTTTTAAAATCCCTGAGCGAAACGTGGCTAAACACACTTTACATTCTTTACATGCTTTAGTAAATTCTTTTTACTTCCTCTTTACTCTCCATATTAATGCACAGTGGGCCAATGAACTGACCTATAAACCTAAGTAAGACTTTGTCATCCTGATTATTGAAGACTGTTTTCGAACTTCTTTTTACCATGCTCAAATAAATTAGGAGTATAGTAAGAGAATACTGAAGCAGACGCTTTCATTTAGAATATCGACATTCCTGTTCATACTAAAGCTCATGTTACTCAAATATAGTTTTTCAGCAGTAGTTATTTCTAGGTTTTTGTTACTACTGACTTTCCTCTTTATTACAAAACCCTTGAAGTTGACTTAAGTCATTTATGGCATCCACGTTTAACACCCATCTCCCACTTACATATTATATTATGATATCTAAAGCCGCCTGCCTCATTTGAAACATGTGTGCATTTAGTTGTCTCCTCTCATCTTATATATTTATGGAATCTAATCTTTGGGATACAGGATACAGAAATGTTATCGACATGAATTCTGTTTTGTTTTGAGTTTCTGGCATAAAAATATTTAAATATTTTTTTTTTAGTCAAAAAAGAATGAATTATTTGTGTAAATAATAAAATTATTAAAAAATAACTTTAATTTGTGTATAAATTTGTAGAAGTTAATTGTGTTTCCATTAAAGGTAAGTACATTTTAAAATTCCCATTTGATTGTGAATTTCTGTGATTCTATATTTAAGTTGTAGAAAGCAAATCGATCATTATGCAATTCTAAACAGTATGGAAGGGTATATAACCAACAAAAATTTAAGCTAACTTATAGTAGCATTTTCCTTCAAAGATGCGTTAAAGAATGCTAACCAAAAAAAAGCTGCATCCAATTTCAGAATGTTTGTCTGGTCGTATCAGGAATGATTGTTGCAAAGAAACAATTTTAGAAGGACTTTTTAACTAACAATAATTTTAAGTAGAATCATCTTTCTTATCGCTTTAAATTTAAGAAAATAAAATGTTATTAATTTACTTGGTTTCTAAAATAAGTCATCAGCTCAATAAATATATTTTTAATTAAAGATACATTAAAATGCAAAAAATTCATCAAGAAGCTTTAATGTTGTTTCGTGTTCCTTCCAATAATTAACAGATACAACAACAATACTTCAATTTAGTTATTTTTTTTTTCATTGCATTAAATTTAATAAAACCAAATGTTATAAATTTAATTATCTCTCAAATTAAAATCACAGCGATTATATTTTTTAACTCTTATATTTTATAAATTCCTTATTCATATTTTTATTAATTATTTTTTCTTAATTGAATATATAAAAAATCTATTAATGAGGAGTGTATATTGTAAAATTTTTGTTTTTATTATATAATGAACTATTTTAATTTAATATTGTTAAGGGCAGTAGTTTTAGCATTGCTGATAAAAACAAAACATTAATTAATTCAATTTTGCCAGAATACAGCACTAATTTTTCAGCTGAATTAATAGCAATTTACGAGTCTGTCAAATATGTTAAAGAACGCATGGGGAAATTTGCTATCTGCACTGACTCTCTCTCTGCACTGGATTGCCATAAGGAACTGCAATAATGATCAGTTTTACACAAAAACCATAAGACAATTTATTATTGAAAGACAACCTGACATTAAACTCTTCTGGATCCCAGGTCATTCTGGAATAAAGGGCAATGAGGCAGCGGATGCTGCCGCAAAAGCTGCTTTATACGCCCCTCTTGTAACTACACCTAACCTATTTTCGAACGATATTAAAACATTTATAAAACACAACACAAAAATTAACGATAATTGGAGGTTAACTACTGACTGGTACAGGAAAATTAACCCTAACAAAATTAACGCCTACATGCTGCTCAAAAATATCAATCACAGCCTGCTACCAAGAAAAGACCAAATTAAAATAATAAGACTAAGACTAGGTCACACTAGAATCACAAATGCTCATATGATTGATAAGAATATGTCCTTTCTGTAGTTTGATCCCTATTACCATTGACCATCTTTTATTTAGCTGTCCCCACATTAATACATTTAAAAACCTATGTTGTCTTAGTAATAACGAAATTACTCAACTAATGAACAGTACTATGATCGATGATAACATTAAGAACCTTTCTAATTTTTTAAAAAAGTGTAACCTTTATAATTTAATTTAAAATTAATTATAATATTGAGCTTAAGACCATCGCTGTCATAGCTCTCCTCCATTACTCTTATAATTTACTTGTAAGTTTATTATGTTAATAAAAAAAAAAATAAAATTTAATATTACAATTCTAATAATACTTCCTTGGCTTTATAGGCTTGGCTTTAAATTGTTAATAAAACAAAATAAATTAATTAATAGAATAAAAATAAAATAAATAAAATATGTATGTAAATTTGTAATTAAAAATATCAAACGCTGAAATAAAATCATTATCGGAACTGCTAAGTGAATTGCTGTTAACACAATTTTCGGTTGCAGATGTTGTTAGCTTTAACGACAGCTGTATATTCATACATTCACCAAAAATTTCATAAACGGATATATTTTTTTACGGCAACTGAAAAAATGCCAACAAGTAAAATTGCCCTTAAAACCTACTTCATAGCTGGTATTATTGATTCTTATGTATCTTCTTGAAATTTTCCATTATGCTTGCTCCTCCTGTGAAGCTACAATCAGGTCCTTTTTGAAATCTGTTTTGTTCACAGTTTTTCTTTTTGTTTTTATGTTATTGACTATCATCAAATCCGTTTAAAATTATTCTTAATTTTAATACTTAATTTTGATAAGCTCTTAAGATTTTAAATAAAATTAAACAATACAAGGTAAAAAAGATAGAAAAAACCTTTGGTGTTTTAAAGAAATTTTTGTTTCTATCCCTTCAAAGAAAACTTACAAAACTATTGCGAATTCCCTATTGAATATCTAGTTTTGCCGTTTGTTTTCCCCTCTGATAAAAAATCGTCATATTTGCTCTTTCTTGAGATGTTGCGGTAAAAATAATTCTTTTGTTTTGTATGTGCAAAAAGTTCCCGGTCTCTGATTGTCGCAATGTCCTAGGTGTGCTTTGTAGATGGTTTTGTATAGACTTTCTTGGCCAACGTGATTTATTAAATTTCCTATTAGAACTTTCCTCAGTGTGTTACCGCAAAAATATTTTTGTGGTTTCAGTGTTTACCCATGATCACTAAAGACATAGTATATGTGTGATAAAATTTACATTAGCACCTAGGCGTGTGAGCCATAACCCGATCGTGGATCAAACCACTTGGGTGTTGTCCAGCGTAACCCACACCCTAGGAAGCCTTTGATATCTCTATTATCTAGTCACTCCTAGTTCCAATTTCGGGAACTCGGAGCAAGGCCGCCAGTCCTTCCTGAAGCCCTATTCCATTTAGACTGGTGTCTTGCGGGGTAAAAGGGAGCCCAGGCCCCTCAAAGGCTAGTAGGAGTCACCTGGACAATCCACATATTTCTACGGGAAATCAGTTGCCCCAGAGTACACTATTTGTTCTCTTTAGACAATGATGTGCTCTGACTGGTTATTGAGGTTGGCCCCTATATGGGAGTATCGTGGTGGTTGTGGTTTCGGACCCTCGTGAGACCATTCAAATTAACACAATGAATGGTTCAGGTCCAGTGAGCATGAATGCTGTCGTGTTCTTGAGAAATAAGAGCTTCTCCAACTCTTCAGCAAGGAGTGAAGGCTGCGGCCTACTTCGGGCTTTCGAAATTGCTACTAGAAGTGACCGGAGGATATAAGTATTCGATGGCCTTCTAGGGCGTAGTTGATGTCCAATCAACTAAGTGGTTTGACCACCATCTGATTATGACTATATAGTCGGTGCAGATGTAAATCAAATCACACTCAGTCCTTCCTGAAGAGTTGCAGAATATTCAACTCCTGCTCCAGAACATATGACATAGCATGGTCGCTGGAACAGGATCATTCACTCTGTGTTCTTGGCCAAAAGTGGTGGCCCCTTAATCATTTCATGAGGGCCTGCGAAGACACAACCACCACGATACGCCAACCGCAATAATCAAATAGAGAACAGCAAAATCTGAACTTTAGGGCCGTGAAATTAAAGTAGAAGTTATCCAGTTGGCTTCTGCTAGCCTTTAGGGGACTGGACTCCCTTTTACCCCCGGAAGACACATGTCTTGATGGTGAGATTCCAGTAAGACATATTAATGTGTCCCCGGTTGTTGAAGACATAGTATATGACGTGATAAGGTTTACATCTGCACTTGTCCGTGGGCCTTAATCAGATGGTGGCCATCACCACTGTGAATGAAAAGCAACGCCATTCGCGCCCTAGAAGGCCTTCGGATACGTATATCCTCCGGTCACTCCTAGTAGCAATTTCGAAAGCATGAAGTAGGCCGCAGCCTTTACTCCCTGCTGAAGAGCTGGAAACTATTCAACTCCTGGTCCAGAACGCATGAAGCTTAATATAATTAAGAACACCACGGCATTCATACTAACTGGACCATTCATTGTGTTCATTGTGAATGATCCGACCCACAAACTCAAATGAGGGCCTCGAAACACAGCCACTACGATGGAATACCTCAATAATCAGTCAGAGAACAACTAAAAATCTTAAGAGACAATTAGCGGAACTCTGGGGCTTACTGATTCCCGTGGAAATATAGTGGATTTTCCAGTTGGCTTCTTGTTAGCCTAACGGGACTGGGCTTTTTTTTTACCCCCGCAAGACACAAGTCTAGATGGTTGTGTGACCCATAAAGACTTATAAATGTGCCCCTGGGGGGAGGGGGGAAGGGGGGACATAGTATATATGAAATGAAAGGCGATACGTATCCGGACTCCATCCTATAGAGACCAACATCACGCCCAGGTCCTACTTATTTAGCAAGCACTTCCGCCAAATGCTGGAAGTCCTCATTATCGTTCGGAGCTTTTAGTACCAGGTTAAGGTTTCAAACTGTAACGTAATAAACTATTACTAGCAATAGTGTAGTCATAATTTTGTGCAATTGTTGCCTTTTTATTCACTAATATTTTTTAAGTCTACTAGCAAGTGACATGGAACTGAAACTTTTAAAAATCACCCTTCCATGTCACAAGCTGATGGAATAGTTTCAAAAATTTCAAGACTTTGTGCTGGAACTGGCAAACTGACCATATTTACACAAGTTCTGATTTATCCGAAATTATTGCCATTACATTTTGTACCTACATGAATCGACAGAGCCGACTTAGTTTTTAGTTATTTGTACTCATTTGTTCTTATACACGTACAAAATTTATAAAATATTTGTTCTATACATAGCATGATTGTATTGTTGTTGGTTTTGTTTCTTAAAAGCAGTTGAATGTAATGCTACTGTTAAAATATAAATCCACCAAATGCAAAGTACACCAGTATTGTGTATTTGCTTTTTAAGTGAGCATAGTTCAATAGCAGAGATTTCATTTCAGCATTTTATGTTTGTGTAAATCGTGTGTATGTGTTTATATGTATGAATATGATCATTAAAAAAATCTATATACTTTTTCAAATATTTCGTGCTCTCTAGTAAATGGTTAATTTACACCAACACACACACACACACACACCTGTAAACACATCTGGGTTTAATCATAGCTCTCATTTAAAAAACATTTCTAATCTTCTGTTAAGATGTTTAATTTAAAGACCGGTCGGTATACATTCACTTGCTTCATTAGAATGTGGTGAATTTTTGAATTTTTCTAAATTTATTTTTCTTTTTTGCAAAATGTTTTTGGTTCTTTAAATAATATATGAAAGTATGAACGTATATTCTGGCTGTTGCCTGCTTTAGGTCGTAAAAACTATAACAACGTTAAGAATACAATAAAAATAAAAAGCTAAAACGAAATCTACAAATTTCCAATCTGGGACAATTTTTATACTGTCAACATTTTTGCAATAAAAATTTAGCAAATTTACAATTTTATTGCGGTTTTAAGATTTTCTAAAATCAATACGTGCTAAGAATCAAAAGAGCTGCTAGTGTTAGGCCAAATTAATAAAACTGATCGATTTTGTGCTGTTTTCTTATTTTTACCAGAGTTTGAATTCCTTTTTTTTTCTTATCTCAACAACGAGCAAATATTCTATAAATGCTAAAAATATATGTATGTATTGTATCTTTATACATACATCTGTATGTATGTATGTATGTGTGCGGATTGAAAATTATAGGACTTTAAAGTTATAAATGAAAAAGAATTCGTTATAGTAAAGTTTGCGATGATAACAGATTTGTAATAGCATTACGATGGAGATAACGGTAAAAATTAAATTACTAATAAAAAATTACAAGTATGTTTCATTAAGTGCGATGTTTTTAAACAAACCCATATTATAAAATACATATGAACATATATGGATAGGTAGCGTTAATAAATGTACGAGTAGTTTAATTAAAAGTGTTGATAAAAACGAAATTAGAATTTTTTTACATTCGCAAGACATTATTTATTTATTTATTTATTTATTTATTGACTTAGTTTAGAGATGTATTTCTTACAGACTATAACATACATCTTTTACTTAAAGCTTTCACAAGTCGTTCAAACAAACAATTATATTACGCTTTACAACGTCTAATATTAAGGAATAATTAATAACTCGACGTAGAATATTAAAATCTTAACAAATTCTTCGAATTGGATCCGCATTTGAATAATTAGTTCGGCAGAACTGTAAGAACTGTGGCTGATAGCTTCGATTTGAACGAAGCGGACTATTGAAACAGATATTACAAATTAAGAATTCGACTGCAATTTTTCCATTAATTAAACTGATTATAAAAATTACATTCTGCAGCTTTTCAGCGTTGGCATTCTGAATTAACCTTAGCCTACAACGATAATATGGTAGATGAACTCCAGATGGCTATGTTAGACCTCGTAAGCAGAAAATTAGAAATTGTTTCTAAACCGATTCAATATGATTACTCTGCACATTATATTTCGGGTCCCATATTAATAAACCTTATTCCAAAATTGGTCTCACAAATGATGTGTATAACTGTTTTGTTATTTACAAGCCACCCAACCTTTTATTGAACGCAAGTACACCTCTAGCCTTATTAATGGTCACATGATAATGAAATATAAAAATTGATTTGGTTTCCATCACAGTTTCCAAATTCATTAATTGCAACAGATATTTCTCTCAAAAGCAGTGAGTATCATATAGTCTCTTTTTTCGCGAAAAACAAAAACACTTGCATTTGAGTAGGTTAAATTTCATTAAGTTTATATCGCACCAGCTTTGAAAGCTATTCAAGTTAATTTAAAACAATGAATGATCCGATAGATTACCATAATTGAAGAAAATTTTGACACCATCTGCGTACATCAGAATGTTAGAGAATTGGATAACGTTTGGGAGATCATTAATAAGAAGGGAAAACAAAATTGGCTCAAGGTGAATGAAGGTGATTGCCTTGGGTTACTCCAGTTGAAAAGAGAATATAGGGGTTTTCAACAAAAAATTTGTTTTCTAAAATAAAATAAAATAAAAAAATTTAGATTATAATGATTCAAATTCTTATTGTATTACGAAGAGAAAAGTTCGGCAATTGTGAATGAAAATTGATATCTGGCAAATCTCCACCGCAACCACACTGACAGCTGTCGATTCTTGCATCAAAGTTTTTAATCACTTTTTGGCAAAATAGCGGTCCTACTTTTTTTTGAGTTTTAAGGCTGAAATCGATTCGATAAGCTTCGTATAGACTCGGTCCTAAACATAGCCCCACAAAAAATAATCCAGTGGTGTTAAATCACAAGATCTGGTTGGCCACTTTACTGCTGATTGTCGTGAAATTATGCGATCGGGAAATTTGGTTTGGAATAATTTGATAGTTTATTGGCATGCATCATCAAAATTGCGTTGTTAGCATCTTGCGATAGCATGATGCATTGACCATTACCGCATTTCTTCGAAATAAAAACAGAACGGCCCAATCACGCCTCCAGACCACCATGACACGTTGAACAATAATCGCTTCTCAATAATCGCTCTCTGATTTTCAGAAGCCCAAATGTTGTCATACCCTCACAAGTGAAAATGTGCTTCGTCTGATTTTTTCATAAAAACCAACCAGTTTTTCCTAAATGAATTGAAGTAATCTGCGGCGATTCAATTCCTGCACCAGTTGATATTGTTAAGACTTCATGCAATAATGCCTATTTATTCAAGTGTCGTGCTACATTCTTTAGGAAAGGGATAGAGAAGAGATGAGACAGGTGGTGAAAGTAGTAGTAGTAGTTACCGAAATTAACTGCCGTATAAAGACAGCACAGAGACCATGCGTTTATAACTGAACAGCCTCACCGACAGTCAATTTTTATTTGTAGTGAAAAAAACCAAGGTCTTTGTTGGGAATTGAACCCACAACCCCCAGTCTTTTAAGCTAGTACACTACCTACTAGCCTACAGGGGCACTTAAGGCTTCAAAGTCAAATACTTACGCAAAATTCACCATATGGTGGTTTGAGATAACCCCAATTATTGAGAACGTCGAGGAATTGAAAAAATTTGGATCTGCATCAACTCAGTGGTTCAAGGCTGCGATGTTTTCGGTTGAACGAGCCGGTCGAACTTTCGTTAGTGTTCGCACATTTTGTATCGAGCCTGTCGACTCGACCAAATTCTTGATAGCGGTCTTAGAAGGACGATTATATTTTCCGAAAATATCACAAATCTGAAATGTAACTTTAAGAGAACCATCATTTTCATTTGTGAATTTTAATTATTTTAATCCGATTTTCGTGCGAAATTAAATTCATTGTAACAATTACCAACGCATGTACTACGAATACGTCAAAGCAAACTTTTTGCTGAAAACCCCCAAATTTCTCGAGGTGATGATTTTAAATAGGACACGTTTTTTTCGATCAAATAGATTACTGAAATCCATTTAAAAGCATTCGTAGTGAAACCCAGCAAGTTTAATTTATGCAGAAGAAATGTATGATCAATTTTGTCGAATGCTTTCGTAAAGTCCGTGAACATAGCATCAGCTTGCTTACTTTTGACGAAACCCTAACAAATTATTGTAGTAAAATGCAACAAGTTTTTAATAGTTGAACAGTTTTAACGAAAACCATGTTGATAAGGCGACAAAACTGAGGATAGTGTGATTCGTTTTACATCCGCACCTGGCTATGTAGCCTTAATCAGATGGTGGACAAACCACTATTGTATAATTTGGAACGTCATACAGCGTCCTAGGAAGCCGAAGACATAATTCTAAGCAACAGAACCACCTAGTTGCAACTTTAATGATTCCAGAGCAGGGCTGCAAATCATCACACCTTGCTAAAGAGTTGGAGACTTTCCAACTCCTGTCCAGAACACATGTCTAGCATGCTCACTGGACTGGATCATTCACTTTGCGTGTCATTATCAGTGAGATGATCCTGGCCACCATAATAACCATTATACTATTATGGGGCTGCGAAACCACAACCATAACGTTACTCCCATATAGGGGCCAACCTCAATGATCAGTCAGAGAACTACTAAATGTCTAAAGAGACAAATAATGAACTCTGCGGGTCACTAATCCCCGTGGAAATAAGTGGAGCTTCCAGTTGACTCCCTGCCTGTCTTCAGGGGACTGGGCTCCCCTTTTCCCCCCAGTTGCACAGATCTAGATAGCTGTTACGTACTATAAAGGCCATAAATGTGCCCCCGGGGGGGACAAAAAGCTTTCCGAAGAAGAAATTATGCTCTACTTTACAATTCCTTTGTAATTTTAAATGCCGGATTTGCTACCAGATTTAAAAAGTGGAGTAATATATGATTCACTGCAAAATTTAGGAAAGTATCCATGTTTTAGGAAAATATTGTAAAAAGCTGCCAATGGAGTTGATAAGCTTTCAGAACAATTAAATAATATACAGCTGGGAACACCATCAAGCCCAGGATTGACGGAAGATTTTAGACTTTTTAAGCCACGTAAAACCTCATCGGCAGAAATAGGTGGAAGCGAAATTGATTTATTAGTTAACGGCGAATATGGATATTCATGGGTGTTCCAGAAATTAGCTGTAGAATATGTTGAGGCAAAAAAAAAATCGGCAAATAAATTGCTAATCCACCAATTCAGAATTAACTCCCCCCGGGGCCACATAAATATGGTCTTTATAGAATTCCACTATCTAGACACAGTGCAACTGGGGAAAAAGGAAGCCCAGTGCCCTGAGGACAGGCAGGAAGTCAACTGGAAACTCCACTTTATTTCCACGGGAATCAGTAAGCTTGCAGAGTTCATTATTTGTCTCTTTAGACATTTAATAGTTTTCTGGCTGATTATTGAGGTTGGCCCCTATATGGGAGAATCGTGGTGGTTGTGGTTTCGCGGCCCCAGGATCATCTCACTGATAATGACACGCAAATTGAATGATCCAGTCCAGTGAGCATGCTAGACATGTGTTCTGGACAGGAGTTGGAAAGTCTCCAACTCTATAGCAAGGTGTGATGATTTGCAGCCCTGCTCTGGAATTATTAAAGTTGCAACTAGAAGGTTCCTGTTGCATAGAATTAGGGCTTCGGCTTTCTAGCACGTGTATAACGTTCCAAATTATACATAGTGGCTTGACCACTATCTGATAAAGGCTACATAGCCAGGTGCGGATGTAAATCAAATCACACAATTCAGAATTAACTAGTTTCATAACTGAAGGAAATTCTCTCGATCCTCTTTTAGAATTTACATTTTGTTAAAACGATTTGGGATTACGTTTAACCCTGAATTTTATTCTGTATACCACGCTCAATCAGTCTGGCAGATAGAACAGTTTCTGAATATTTTTCAAAAATAAAAATTTTGGAAATTCAAAACGTGTTATTAAAAGTGGAAGATAAATTATTTCTAGATGTATTTAAAAAAAGCCAAAATGCTACTAAGTATTGCTATATGTTATACGCCATTTCTGCTTTAGAAGATAGAACCGTCTGCGAAATATAACATTAAATCTGTCCTTAGAAAGTGCCTTCAATTTCCTGATATTATTTTTAGATCTGTGATCTGTTTATGTGTATGCTTTTATCTAAACCATTATTGCAGATAACTAATTACCACGTCAATAACAAAGTAGCTTAAGAGCAGTTTAACCTCAAGATTGTAGAATCCGGGCCTATAAATAAAGCGAAAGGAAGCACTTTTAAGATTTTTTCTTTTTGCTCAGCTGTTTTATGCAAAATCGTGTTTCTTACTAAAACTAAATAATTAGTAAAATTTAAAATATTAGTATCACATTAACAGCTAAAATATCGTATATAGCCTATAAAACTGTAAACTTGTGCTATTCTGCGATATACAGTCTGTGAAATACCGTTCAAGGTTTTGAAAAATTCATTCAATTGTTTCAATTTTTGATGATGATGATGTTAATAATAATCATTTAAAATATGATGCAACTACTTTGTTTTAAGTAGTTTCGTAGCTATTATTTTTTAAAAGAAGTAACACTCAGGCAACAAAGTTTTTTAATTAGTTGTGTGTAACACAGAGATTAATTGTCACAAAAAAGCGAAAGCCTCTCTAGATTCAAATTTGTACATTAATATAAATGTGTGAGTGATTTCACTATTTTATGTTATAATTATTTTACTTTTATCACAATGTTTTTTTTGTGTTTCCCAGTAACCAAAATATTCTCGTTGTCTTTCTCAAAAAATATGCGTTTTTTAAATATTAAGGTGCTAAGCTATTTTTTAAAAGAGCTTTGCTTATGAAAGCGGTTATGCCAACACAAATTTGCATTTGCCTAACACTTTCTGAATTATGCTGAAACAAGTGGCTATATAATTTATTTTTTATAGTCGAGAAGGAGATATCATTCAGCTAAAACTTTCACCTACAAATTGTAAGCTATTAAAAATAAATTTATTCTGTTGTCAGTTTTTTCTGTCGTTTCTGGGCGGTTTTCGATGTGAAGACATCATTTTCAAGCTGTGTTGTAATCCAAACAACTTAATGCCATAAATTTATTTCTATAAAATAATATCGGGAGCGTAAAATTTCATTTCAAGAAAAAAGAATATTTTTACGCATATTGAAAATTTATGTTATTGAGAACCATGAATTATTCATGCACTGTTATTTACTATGATTTTTGATGCACTTCAAGGTAATAAAAGCATATGTATACACTATGGTCGGGTTTGATGATTTAGAAGGAATTGCTAATTACAAGGAACTCCAGTTTGTCCTATGCCAATTTTTCTTGAAAAATTGAAATAGTTTTAATAAAGATATATTCTAAAATATTATTCGATAGTGTTTTCTATTTAATAAATTTAAAAATATCTTGAGAAATTTCTGTTTTTGTCATTGTTTTTACGATATTGAAATTATTATTAAAATTACCTTGTAATAGTTAATGCACAACTACTTACGATAACCCGGCCAAAAAAAAAAGAATGCATTATACATGATCATCACTATTGCAGCATTTATTTGATAAAAGCCATACTTGGCAAACAAGTTCAAACAGCCAATATCCATGATTTTAGCTCTCTAACCGCTTGCCACTTTTATGCTAATAACATTATTATATTAAAAAACAACACCAGGTGGTGAATATTTTAGTATCTGAACTTAATAATCTGGTAGTACGTTAGATAAATGATATTTTTTGTTTTGGTATTTTTATTCAAAACAAACTTCTTTGACAATGGATTATAAAAAACCTCAACATAACATTATCGTTTATTTAAATTAATTATTGAAAATTATTAAAAAAAACAAACAAATATTTAAAATTTCTTTCAAATGATGTTTTATGTAAAGTAAATTAATTAAATATTTATTGTTAGTAAATAAGGCGACTAGCTGTAGCAGAAAAGGAATCCAGAAAATATCTCTAAGGTTAAATAAAATTTTGCACGCCTCTAAGAAGTAACTAATAGTCACCTGGCGTTAGGCGTTTGTTATTAAAACTGCATTAAGTATTCCTCCCAATCACGAAGAAAGCTAAACTTTGCCGGCCACTAAAGTTTTAGCATTTCAAAATGTGTTCCCCCCGGGGGCACATGATAGTCTTTTTGGAACCTACTATTCCATCTAGACTGGTGTTTTGCGGGGTAAAAGGAAGCCCAGTCATCTTAAAGGCTAGTAGGAGCCATCTGGACAATCCACATATTGCCACGGGAATCAGTAGGCCCCAGAGTTCACTATTTGTCTCTTTAGACATTTAGCTGTTCTCTGGCTGATTATTGAGGTTGGCTGGTTTCGAGGTCCTCGTGAGAGTTTGTGGGTCGGATCATTAAAAATAAACACAATGAATGGTTCAGGTCCATTGAGTATGAATGACATTGTGTTCTTAATTATATTAAGCTTCATGCGTTCTGGACCAAGAGTTGGATAGTCTCCAACTCTTTAGCAAGGAGTAAAGGCTGCAACCTACTTCGAGCTTTTGATATTGCCACTAGGAGTGACCGGAGGATCCACGGATTCGAAAGCCTTCTAGGGCGTGAATGGCGTTGCTTTTCATTCACAGTGATAATGGCCACCATCTGATTATGGCTCACTGCCGGTGCAGATGTAAACCTTATCACATCATTTCAAAATGTGTATATCTTTGGAGGTAGTTACATCATAAGAAGAAAACATGTCGCTAAATATTTCGTTGGTAGTTGGCTTAGCAATCCCAGACCGGCACATGTACATCATGGAACATAAAAACGGTTTTCAAGCGTTTTTGCTAAATTTTATCCTTTAACAGTGAAAAGCATCTATTTTGAAATTTTAATTTTTAGTTTTGTTTTAAATTTTATTCATGAAAGTATTTTTAAATTATTTTAACCTTGTTTGTTCACTTATTTGTGCACCAATATCATCTTAACCGATTTTAATGTAAATTGAATACAGAAATATTTTTGTCTAGAAAGTACGATGTAAATAATAGAGGGCAAAAAGTGGTTTAACCAACGGTTAACTTGACAAAAAAGTATATGTAATGTATTCGTATATATATATTAACCTCCAAAACTGCAATTCTTAATAAAAACACTTTTTGGAGTAGGAAGTCACAATTCAAATACAAAAGAAATGACAAAACTTTTCTACAGACATGAATACCTTTGTACCATTAAAGAAGATTAAAATAATGAAAACAAAACGAAGAATAAAAGGAAATAATAATTCATGCACGATTCTATTACTAATAAAAATAAATACAAACATTTCTTAAAAAGCCGACTAAATATAAACTGAATTAAAATGAATTTATTTTAAAGATTTAAATCAAACTCTATGTGTTTTTAATAATTTCTTGGAATGCTTTTCTTTCTTCTTTTTTTTTTGTTTTTTTTTTTTTAATAAAACTGATAGTCTTTGCCATCTCTCCGGCTCAATATAAAAGTGTCCGTGTCATACATTTGAAATAATTTATGAGTTTTTGTTCGGGATTTGAAATATATTTTCTAAAAATAAACAACTATAATTTTTCGTAACGTGTATTAGGCGCAAAAAAAAGGGAACAGTCAAACAAATGGGGGAAAAAAATGAAGAAAAAAAGTTTAAGAAGGAACCGGTTCAGTTTGCTTTATTTAACTGACCAACCAACTAATCAACCAACCAACCAACCATTCCTTTTGATGTTAAACATACGACGTGATTGTTTTTATTGCCAACAATTTGATTTTTTCTATTTTTGTCTTCCTCAGTATGGGATTCTTCTTGTTTGTTCTTTGCTTCTTTATTATAATTTTGTGATTCTTGTTGCTGTATGGTTTGAAATCAAAATTAAACAGTTTGATCTCAGTATTCAAATATAAGCTGAACAATAAATCTTTAGCATTTGCTAAATTTAATAAAATTCATTTAAAATTTGTATCAACTGTAATCTACAATTGATTTTCCGATTCAATAATTATTACAATTATGTTTGGTGAAAAGGCAAATTAAATAACAATTAACAACATTCAAAGTATTTCAGATGATAGGACAATTTCAAAATAATAATTTTCGATCATCGATATTACAACTATCTTGACTCTACTGTAAACATGTGTAAATATGTGTTTGTAAGTCGCAGTATATCATCTAAATATATTAAAATGCCCAAAGCTAAAGCCTGTTGTTTTTGTTGCTGTTGTTGTTGTTGATGTTAGTGTCTTTTGTATGCAATTACAAGACCAAAAACAAAACAAACTGAATAGATACTTTGCTTTTTTGCTTTAATATATTATTTCTTGTGCCTGAAAAAAATAAGTGTTGTCAACTTGAGTTAAAAAAGATAATTTTTGTTTTGTCCACTCGCAAGACATTAAATTAACATGGGGCGTCCTTGTTTAAATGTTACATTTATCTATAAAATTATCACTTATCAAAGTGATAACCACTTTGATAAACATTTAGATGACGCATTCGTTTAAAATATTTCTTCAAGTTCTTAATATTTATGTTGCATTAATAAATATTTATTACAACTTAGATTTATTTTTACAGATACAAATAAATTTGTGGGACTTAAGAAAACGTATTAATGGTAAGCCTAACAATAAAATACATATCTGAGGTATCGTATTTTGGATGCCAACCAAGTTGTTCCTAAAGAAATGCTTGCATGAAATTTTAACTTAAAGCATATTTTTGAGTACAACTCATCAAAACGTTTAGAATCTAACGCTTTCCGATTTACCTTCAAAATATTAAGATTTTGACTCACAACAATTTTCGTAAGCTTTGCTTCAAGCTTGTAATTTAATTAAATTCACGCCACGGATTTACTTGCAGTAATCTAAGCGGCTGGTTGAATTGGCTTAAGAAGTGTGGGAATATCTGTTATCTTGGTAGCATAGATTACGAAACTAAAGCAACTCCAAATAAAAGGTATATGTTAGCCAATTGATGAACGATCCCCGTACATTTCGCGATAAGATTTACATCTGCACCTGGCCGTGGGCCCTAATCAGATGGCAACGTCATTCAAGCCATAGGAAGCAGAAGACTAATTCTAGCAACAGGTCTTTCCTAGTTGCAATTTCAGCGGTTCCAAAACAGGGTTGCAAACCACTATTCCTTGCTGAAGAGCTGGAGATTATCTAACTCCTGGTCCATTCACCCGTTAGTGTGATTAAAGGCGAGATGATCCTGGCCACCATAATCAGTTCATACCTGGGGCCGGAAAACCACAATTACCACGATACTCCCGAAGGGTCAATCTCAACAATCAGTCAGACAATCAGCTAAAAGTCTAAAGAGACAATTATCGGAAACTCTGGGGCTTACTGATTTCCGTGGAAATAACGTGGAGCTTCCAGTTGACTCCCTGCTTGCCTTCAGGGGACTGGGTTCCCTTATACCCCCAGCAGCACAGGTCTAGATAGTCATATTCTATAAAGACCGATAAATGTGCCCCCGGGGGGAGGGGGAAGTGTTTACCTGGCGTATGGGTTACCGTGATCATGAAGGTGGTTCCCCCGGAGTTAGGCTTGGCCATTGCACTTTCGGTTGAGTTGACCTCCGCGATTATTCCTAATGCGATCCCCGTACAGAGTGTGATTTGTGTTACATCCGCGCCTGACTATATAGTCTTATACAGATGGTGGACAAACCACTTTGTATAATTTGGAACGTTATACAAACGTCCTAGATAGCCGAAGACATAATTCTAAGCAACAGATACCACCTAGTTGCAACTTGAATAATTCCAGGGCAGGTCTGCAAACTATCACACCTTACTAAAGAGTTGGAGACTTTCTAACTCCTGTCCAGAACACATGTCAAGCATGCTCACTGGACTGGATCATTCACTTAGGGTGTCATTAACAGCGAGATGAACCTGGCCACCATAGAACCATAGACTGATATGGGGCCGCAAAACCACAACCACCACGATGCTCCCATATAGGGGCCAACCTCAATGATCAGCCAGAGAACTATTATAAGTCTAAAGAGACAAATAATGAACTCTGGGGCTCACTGATCCCCGTGGAAATAAAGTGGAGTTTCCAGTTGACCACCTGCCTGTCTTCAGGGGACTGGGCTCCCTTTATACCCCTTTATATACTGAGTCTAGATAGTGGAATATTCTATAAAGACCATATTTATATGCCCCTGGGGGGCGATCCCCGTACAATCAGCCAGTCGCCAAATTTTTACTTTATAACTTCGAGCGTTAAATTACTCGATGTTAACATCGTCCATAATCGGCTTTTCTGCAGCGATTCACATTTTGTAGAACTTTCTCGATACTAGTTTCTATGGGAGGTCAGGCACAGTAACGGGAATTTTAAAATTCTACCAAATGGCTTCTGTCGAGCCCAAGGTATATTTTATTTATTTTTAAATTATTTATTTTTTATTCTTATTGAAAAAAGTAGCAGATAAATTTCTTAGTTTAATTTTTGAAGTCTAAACAAATTAGTTTTTAATTTATAAGTGTGTTGTCAAAATACACCTTTTTTATTCTAACTCTTTTCACTGTTAATAAACAAAATTATAATGATCAGATGCTGCTTATCTTTAAGAATAGTGACTGGTTCTTCTGACTTATCATTTAAATAGTGTATTCATATTCAAATAGTTATTGTGTTTTTTCGAAGCTACACATGATTTATTTGTCCATCTTTGTTTCCGTACTTTTTAGTCTACGTCCCATATGATCTTTGCATTTTCTTTATCGTTAATACAAAGAAAGAATTTAAGTTAAATTCTAACGCCATGTGGCGGCTATATTTATTCATTTTATAAAACGCGCGAATTTTCTTACGATGAGATAACATATTTCGATAATTTTAAACCATTATTTTCGGTAAGCATGACACGATGTATGAGGACATGGTAAAATATCTTGAACATTTTGACAGCTGGATGTCGTTGGTAAATTTGAAATATACCAAATAAAAAAAACTATGATTGCTATCTGGACAATCTCCACAAGAATTACTATTGAGCCTAGTTTTCCTAATTGAAAATAGAAACAATTTCACAAAAATCGTAGTTTAATTTATTAAATTTTACTTTGCAAAAATAGTTTCCTTTTTACTTAAGCTTTGTTAGCAGAAAATGATAACTTTAGAAATACAGTCGGCTGTTGATAATTTGAAACTCGTTAATTTGAATTTCGCGATAATTTGAACTGTTTTCCAGGTCCCTCGAAAAACAATATATTAAAAAAAAATCAATGTAATTTAATCCCCTCAATAATTTGAAATTATTTCAGTGGAATTTTGATCGCCGACTCTCTATAATTTTAATTTTTTAGCTCTACGCTCCATAACTTAAATTTTTTTGGACAACTGCACGGTGCACAATAATCCACCACTATTACACAATGTAAAATTGATTTATTTTCCACCTAATACAACATCTAAGTTGCAGCCTTTAGACCAAGGCATTATCCAAAATTTTAAAATCCTCTACCGCAGAGAAATTGTTTCCAAAGTGTTGCATAGTATTAAAAAGGGTGAGAAAGTAACCATAACAATTTTAACAGCTATAATTATGAGTGAAAAGGCCTGGAAAAATGTCAGTTGTACAACCATTTACAACTGCTTCAAAAAGAGCGGGTTTACGTTAACATCTTCAGCTCAGCTACCAGTAACACCAGAAGTTACGCACTCTCATCCGGCATGACGCAACTTCTACCTAACAATGAAGAGCTCAGTTTTAAGAACTATATTCAGGTAGACAATAACAGCACCCAAACCGATGTTTAACTGTTGAATCTGACTTCTTTGGATGAGGAAGATGAAGTAGACGAAGATAAGCAACCACCACTTCAAGTGTCATTAAGCCAAGCATCGGCAAGTCTTAGAACATTATGCTCCTATGCTCTCAGAACGGATACAAGTGAAGATTTCTTTTCAGCTCAAATCGCAATTGAAAATTCATTAGACAATGACAACTCCAAAAAAAATTTCAGACTTTTTTCATTTTTAACTGTTCTTATGCTAGATATGTAGCTAAGCAACTGTAAGAAAGTTCACTATAACAAATTTTAAATAAGCTCTTGTTAATTTGAATTTTTTGATATTTTGAAATCAAAAAATCGTTAATATGAAAACTCGATTATTTGAACTTTCTCTTTCTCTGGTCCCTTGAGTTTCAAATTATCAAGAGTCGCCTGTATATGTATTTACTGAACTTTAATGCAAATCAAAAACCCGATTGAAACTTTACTTTTATAGCGTACAAACAAAAAGAAAACGCTATAACGAGCCACTTAAAATCGAGTGGACGTTGCTGGACAAAACTTTTTACAAGAACAAGTTGATTTGCAGCTAAAGGGGTTGGCTGGTTGTTGGCTGGCATTGTTGCAAGAAAACAATTCACTTGAAGGGTAAAAAAAAAGAAAAATTATGCTGATTATTTACTATTCTGATCATGTTTAGCGTCTAAGAAGACAAACAATGCAAACAAAACCCGAAAGGAAAAACTTAACAAGAACATTAAAAAAGTAATAATAGTTTAAATAAAATAGAATAAGAAAAGCGCTGTAAGCAGTGGTGGTCAAGAGAGTGGCCAATAGTGGACACTTACTTTTCTAGTGTCCATATCAAGTGGTTGTTGGTATTAAATACTTATTGCGCTTTGATACTTCGACTTAAAACATTTTTGCCGACATGAAGTACCAATATTTTTTCTACGCATCTTTGGACTTTATATATTTTTTCAAATTTTCTTTTCAACTTTATAAAAATAACAACAAGAACAACGTGAGCAATGAAAAAGTGCAAAAGAAGACTTTTAATAAAATTGAATACTTGCTATTGTGGTTGGTTTTATTGACAGTAATTTCTGTTGTTATTTTGTTTTATTTTAAACATAAAACAAGCAACTACTGCTGCTTAGGAAGAATCATCACACACTTATGCTCTTTAACCAAGCAGCCAGTTTGTCAAGCAGGCCAAACATACCTGGCCAGATTCTAAAAAAAAACACAAAGTTATAAAAACAAATAAGTATAATTATAAATAGAATATGTTAACTACAATACAATTTACAAAGTTTTACTTGTGTTTAGCAGACAATAATGAGGCTGCTGTTGACTACGATTACAATGATCATGTAGTGATGAGATTTTTTCTTATATCACTAAAATTTTTGTGGTTTCTTAACTTAAATAAATTTGTTTTCTAAAAAAAAGAAACTTTTATTAAGTGCGCTGTAAAGTGCATGCTTTGTGACCTAAGATTCTGGTTTTTTCAGCCTTTAGCGTTAAAAACAAAATTCCTATTTGATGGTAAAAACAAAAGATTGCAATCGAATTTTTTACACTAGCAAAATACACTCGTAGGAAAATGTTAATAGTTTTATAGTTCTATAAATATCTAAATACATTTTCACATTAGATTGCAAAACTTTTAGAAACCATAAAATATTTTTACGAATATTGAAAATCAATGTTTTGAGAACCACACTGCTCTGATTTTTGATGCGTGTCAGTTAAAAAAACTTGTGTACACACTATGATTTACAGGGAATTGCTGATTATTGATACAAGAAATTCCATTATGTCTGTCCTATTGCGTTTTTTAATCACAATGTACCGGATTTTAAAATTTCTTAGTATTTTTGCTTTTTATTACAATTATCATGTGCATGCACATACAAAATTTATTCCCAATTTTAAATAGTTTTAATAAAGTTATATATAAGATGTTATTCCATAGTATTTTCTATTTCTTCAGAAGTTTATTTTTTTGTCATTATTTTTAGGGTACTAAAATTATTATGCCAATTTATTAGCATCAAAATTATCTGGTAATAGTTTATATACATGTGATGGCAATAACGCGGCCAAGAAAAAAGGGGTGATTTTTACAGTGTTTATGTGATAACATTCAAAAGCCAATATCAAACAGCCCATATTAAACAGCCAATTCGCATGATTGTAGCTCTCTAACGGCTGTTATTAGTTTACGATGTTTTCTTGGAACTTTTATGCTATTAACAACATCAATTTTGGGTTTCTTACCTTGAGGAATGCGTAATAAGGTTTACACCAGTACCGACTGTAGGTCACAACCTGGTGGTGGCCAAACCATTGTGGGTGATTTTAGCGTCATCCCCGCTCTAGAAGGCCTTCAGATACGTATATCCTTCGGCCACTACTAGTTGCAACTTCGAAGCAGGCCTCAGCCTTCACTACTTATTGAAGACTTGGAGACTATCCAACTCCTCGTCCAGAACGCATGAAGCTTGATATAATTTAAGAACACGACGGTATTCATGCTCACTGGACCTGGACAAACTGAAACGAGGGCCTCGAAACACATAACCACCGCGATACTCCTGAAGGGCCAACCTCAATAATCAGTCAGAGAACAGCTAAAAGGCTAAGGAGACAAATAGCGAAACCCTTTTCTTTTCTCTACAAACTATGTTCATAGCCGTATAAGGTACACGCGAGAAATTAGTAGGGAGGATTATGTTCGCTACAATTGTTAATATTTTTTTTATATCATAAATCATTAAGTTATTTTTAAAATGAGTGGACGAATCTTAAATCTAAAATTATTTCTAAGTCTAGCCAATGCCAGAATGGCTCAGAATTGGTAAATTGAATAAATATAAAAAGTTTGAGTTGACAAAAAAATGTTCTTTTCTTCTAGATATTACTTATGCTAATGGCCACAACGTCTCTCCTTTTCAGGCGATTGTAGCCTCTAGCATTTAGTATTTTACGTGCCATAATATTTGGGTGTAATTTCGGCTTTGTTAAAGATTTGGATGCATTCTTTTCTATGCTTTATTCTTTATTTTCTATTCTCTCTTACAGAGGGCACTTTCAAATCGTTGTGAGTGTTTGAATTTTTCACATACCATGAGGCAGCAGTTATGAGTCTGAGAATTTTGTTCTGGTATCCTTGTATCCGTTCGACATTTGACACTGAGACAATAGCCCACATTTGAATTTTATGGCTCCATATTGGCTTCAGAATAGATTTGTAGATCAAAAGCTTGCAGTCCATACTGAGGACAGAATTCTTGCCAATAAGCCAGATTAATTGAATAGTTTTAAGTTTTATTTGCGTATATTTAGCCTCCGTGTGGTGGTTCCACGTTAGACGCCTGGCATTTCAAGGTACTTGACGACTAATGTTGAGGTATTGTTTGGTTATTTATTGTGTTACATGAACATGTACTCCTGCGTAATGTAAAAGTAATATGAATGCTCTTCTGTTCATTAAGTTTTATTCGCCATTTTTTTTACCATTTTTCCACTTGGAACACATGACTTTGTAGACATTGTGATGCTTCGTGATGATCTTCACGAACACAAAGCAGAGTAGTGTCATCATGAAACATTGAAACGTGAATGTTGTTTTGTGTAGGCAAAATCGGACCCAAGATGCTGCCTTGAGGAACTCCGGCTCTAACTGGCTGAAGTGTGCTTAAAAGCTCCTCGTGTTTTACAATAAATAATCGACCATTCAAATGCTTTCCATTAATGTACAAATGTTTTGAGGCAAATTCTGCCTTACTTTATGAGTTAAGCCTTCCTGCCATACTTTATCGAAACGTCTGCGAAACGTCAATAAAAAGAGCAGAACAGTATTGTTTATTTTCAAAAGATTGTTTGACGACATTAACAAGTCTATGCGTTTGCTCTATTGTGCTATGTTTTTCCTAAATCCAAACTGGTGATCCGATATACACTTCTTTTCGATCAATGGGGGATTAATTTTATTTATTAAAAATTTCTCGAACTGTTTCGATAAATTTGACAGCAAACTTATTGGCCGCTACATTTGGTAACTCCAAAAGCATCCTATTAATTTGTTGAAAAAGGGTGCTAATTTCTTAAGCTAGCTCGTCAAGGAACCTGATTTATAAAAAAAACAAAACTAAACTAAAAAAAATCCAAATAATATTTGTTTCTGCGTAGCAACTTGTTAAAGCTTTAACATGTTTGTATGATTTTCTAAGATGATTCTCATGTTGTTTATGAAGTTCTTGTAACGTTATAGAGCGACATCTACAAAAAGTGCATAGCAACGTCTTTGCTATAACAGCAAGTATCAAAAAGATAAATTATTTAAAGGATGCTCACATTTATAATTGTGGTAGTCTTAAAGGGGGCACCCCTTAACATTTAAGGGGCTTTTCTCTGAATCATTGAAGGTAGATTTTTAAAATTAAGCAAATTAATCTTTTTGCCAGAAATTTTCATTTTTGTTTACAATTTTTAGTTTTGATTTAATGCGGTCTGTGTGTCTTGTTGCATATTTTATTGTTGCAAGATATATTTTATACAAAACAGTTTTTAAAATTAGCATGACTGGCAGAGCTATAGAGTAGCGTAAGTGATTAAAAAAATATTATGAGCTTAAGATGGAGTCCTCCACAGTAAGAATCTAAATCTAACGTGAATAATTTTGAGGTGAAATGTCTTTTTTTACAAATGTTTCTTTTTAGTTATTAACGATACAAAGTTTCGTATAGCCTGTATTTTAAAATTTCAAAAGTTTAATTTAAAAACGTTTAGTGTTTTTGTTTTTTATTTTTTTTTAGTGTAGCAAAAAAGAAAAGCTTATTAGACTTAATAAATAAAAGTATAAAAAATTATATTCGATAAAATCGTTATAATATTGATGACGTCGTTTTTGCACTTTTCTTAGTTTATTTAAAATTGTGCGCTTGTTCCATGTTGCAAAACAGACCCAAGAGGTCTACTGTCTTGAAATTGCTATAAACCTTATTTGAAAATCGTGAGCTCATATCTTGTTTTTCTTTTTTGTTTTGTTTAGTAAATAATTTATTTATACTCATCTTACCATTTGTAGTTAAGGCTATTTTTAGTTAAGTATTGTTGTTGTTGTTAGTAATATCTTTTTTTTTTCATTTTAACATGTTGCAGTACTCGTATACAGTCATACCATTTATAGAACATTTTATTCTTTAATTTCTTTGGTATTGAAAATTCATTTAATAGCATTTTTCAATACTTTTCCATAAAGTAAAAGAATCGTACCACAACCATACAAGTACAATTTTCTTAAGAAGGTGGTTTGTCTGGATTTGTTTAAGAGAAAAGGTGTTTGTTTGGTTTAAAGAAACAACAAAACAAAACAGATCACTTCAAGCTGTAACTTGCAGTTTGGCTTCTGGGAAGATGTTTTGATATTGATTGCACTTTTTTTTAATGAAAAATAATGAGAATTGTTTTTCATTCAATTTTATTAATAGAAAAGAATGTGGTTGCATAAAAACATACAAACGTCTTTGCTGTTTATTTCTTTAATTTTTCCTTAGGAGTGCTAGAGACAATTAATTTTCTCACATGCGATATTTTTTTTTGTACTAAAGCTGATTTATAGAAAACGAAAAAAGTTTTTAATAACTCTTAATTTACAGAGGGGTCAAAATAAAATAATAAATAATTTTAGCTACCAGTCCAGCATTAATAGAAATATTGTTTGGGGTCCACGATTATTCCATAATCTTGCTTAAAGGGCCATCTATAAGTATTTACGCTTGTTGATTTAGCAATATTATGGCACTGGCGAAAGCAAGAAATAAATCTACTTTAATTTATTAATTGAAAATCTTACAAAAGTTAATTTTACAATAACCGAATCTCCAAATAAATGATTTCGTCCAGTCCCTCCCGGGGGCACATTATAAGTCATTATGGATCACACAACCATCTAGACTTGTGTCTTGCGGGGGTAAAAGGGAGCCCAGTCCCCTTCAAGGCTAGCAGGAGCCAACTGGACAATCCACTATGTTTCCACGGGAATCAGTAAAGCCCCAGAGTTCCGCTATTTGTCTCTTTAGGCTTTTAGCTGTTCTCTTACTGATTATTGAGGTAGGCCCTTCGGGAGTATCGTGGTGGCTGTGTGTTTCGAGGCCCTCGTTTGAATTTGTGGGTCGCATCATTCACAATGAACACAATGAATGGTCCAGGTCCAGTGAGTATGAATGCCGTCGTGTTCTCAATTATATTAAGCTTCATGCCTTCTGGACCAGGAGTTAGACAGTCTCCAACTCTTCAGCAAGGAATAAAGGCTGCTTCGGGCTTTTGAAGTTGCAACTAGAAGTGACCGGAGGATATACGTTTCCGAAGGCCTTCTAGGGCGAGGATGGCGCTACATACCATCCACAGTGGTAATGATCACCCATCTGATTAAGGCCCACGGCCAGGTGCACGTCATTTCCTTCAGTTTCCGATTGTAATAAGCGAACCAAACCACAGTTTAAGAAATAAGCATGACTTTCAGCGCCCCTTAAATGTCACTCACTCCTAGATGTAAATTGGACATCACAATTTTATAACCTGAGTTAGAAAACTATATTGGTTTAGAAATGAAAAATTATATTTGCTAGCAAATTAGTACGGCTTTTTTAAGCCATTTACTTTAAGGTGATTCGTTATTGTTGATCTCCTTGCAATTCTCCTTTAATTTCAATTTTGCGATTTTTCTGGCTGATATTTATTGACTTTTTCTGCTAAGGTTTCTTATAAAGTATTTTTTAAGTTTGTGGGAACCTGTTGTTTACAGCCAGTTTTGTATATTCTCAGCCTCATTTTAACAGCAATTTATTCTTACAACAAAGTACAAAAAAGTAACTTATCAAACTATAACACCTGAACCCTAATAGCTAAAACCTTATAATTTTTAGAGATACTATATTACAATAAAACAGTAGTTTAGTATTTAAGGGTGTCTCCATAAAAAAGTGATTTACATGTATGTGGATTTATTTATTCTACAATTTCAGACAGGCACCAGATATTTTGCACATGGTAAATTTATTTTTCATTCTTCTCAGCCTTCAGTAACTTTAATTTGATTTAAATTATGTCCACAGTTGACCTATGCCAATGCAATTCAGATACTCTGATTTAATCAAAGCTGTTTTAAAATATTTTCATGAGAAATAAATAAATTATAAAATATTCTTATGAAAAAAATCCTTCTATTCCACATTCGAAGAATTAAAAAAGCGACAGCTGTAAGAACAAAGAAACCGGTATAAAAGCCAATCGGAAAGCGAAGACGACTACCGTAGTAATGCAAATTTTTTTAAACCGTTTAGTAATAAATCTGTTTTTTTATGTATTCGATGATGCTTTAAGTTAATGGTCAGGAAAAACAACGGATAATGCAGATAAAGGCATCAAAATTAATTTTGGTCTCCTTGTACCAGCTGTTACTACAGAAAAACCTATTAAAAAAATAACACTTTAATATATTTTTGTGATCAAAATCAAAATGAATTAAGTTTCCAACAATAATGGGAAAATTAAACAATAAAATTTAAATTAAATTTAAATTGGAATTGAAATTATTGCTACATGGAAAATTAATAAGAAAGTTCTAATTAAATATCAATCGTTATATTTCTCATATTTCCATCTTAACTTTATCTACTGCATTCTATTTACTGAATTCTACATTTGAATAAATTAAAACGAAAAAGATTTTAATAGAAAAAATGAATAAACATAAAAATGAAGTCGAATTGATGTTTGTACAATTTTATTATAATTTTATTGCCTCAAAGATTCAAGTTAAAAGTTCATTCACCTATTTTTTTTTATTCTCTACGTTATTTTATTTGGTTTTATTTTAATCTTATTAAAAAAAATGTTCGAATTTTAGAAACTTTAACAAATAAAAATGAAACTTTCTATCAATAAATTTTGAACAGATATAAATTAAACTACATAAATATAAAAATATATTCAGTATTCAGATTATTTATTTTATTCTTTCTTTTTATTGGATTTTATTTTGTAATTCAATACCAAACGCATTCAAATTTAAATAAAGTGATTATGATAAGAAAGAGAGGAGATACGAAAAAATAACAACAAAATTACTAATTTAGGACTCTTAAGTCTTCTTCAAAAACCTTAATGTTGTGGAAAAATTAAAAAAAAAACAACAAATTAAAATTTATTAACATGATAACGCATTAAAACTTATTCAAGTGTTGTCGAATGTCAATGTCACAGGCGTTCAATTTTCATTTCTGTGTACATTTTGTGTCTTTATTTTATCACAGATAAGCCCTAATTAATGGTAGGCATGCGATATGTTACAGGTAGAGAAAGTATATTTTGGTTACACATACATTTGCTTCCTAATTTGTTTCTTATTTAATGTTAACAGATAGAGATATTCGTCTTCTATACTTTCAAGGTATATGGCTATTCTTATTCTTACATTTATATAGGATTTTCAATTTGAAATATCGATATATTTTCCATTTTACTTTTTTTTAGTATATATAATGAGAGTACTTTTTAAAAATTATTTGAATAATTTTGGGTTTTATTGAAATTTTTTAAGGAATTTTTGAAATGTAATTTAATTTTTCACAAGAAAATGTGATGTGATAAGAAGGACAGTGGGCATTTGAATTAAAGTTTCTTACATAGAAATTGACAGGAAAAAAATTAATGACTAAAGTGTACATTTTTTGTGCAATCCATTGTGTGATTCACTGGGCACGTCGTAGAAGTACATTGCAAATATCATCTATTATCAATAGTTGAGATAAAACTGGGAAAGACCCCCACATCATTATAGATTACTTTATACCCAAGCAGATCAAATGGGCTTAAAGAGGTAAAAATAAAACGCAAAGGAGATAGGTGATAAAGAAGAGAGTTGAAAAATAGTACTAGAAAATTAATTACTTTCATTTACTGAATAGTACACATTGCATTTAGTTTATTTACTGTGTACTACTCGATACTTTTAACGAGTTTATAAAACATAAAACTTACGTCATTTACAGTGTTATATTTTTCCCTCTTTTTACCCTAAGGTGGCACTGTATTAATTTTCTATTAACTTCGTCTCTTATTCTTACATCCGGCCGTCTACACAACACCACTGTGTTACTCCAGCGAGAGAGATGAACAACTCGATGTCTTGCTTCGCAATGTATTTCTAATCCAAGCATCCGGATCACCTACGTCGCACATTGGGGATTTCGCGGAAAAGTCAAATTGTCAACATACTCTTCTTGCAATATGCAATGATATTTTGAAATTTTAGACTAAATGGTACAAGTTTTTTTTATAGCCAGCTCATGCTCAGTACTTGTATGCTTTACTGAACCAACTTAATTTAAACCTAAGAAAAACAAGATTCCAATAGTGAAATTTGTCGGACACCTCCAAAATCCGGATTTATGGTTAAAAAACCGGTTTTTGTACCTTTGCGCACTTATAAGCCTGTAAATTTGTTGATAATGATCCGATTTTCAATTTACTATGGTTGAAAAGAAGAAGCTGGGATCTTTCGAATGATATATATAATTATCGACAAAAACTTGAGAAATTTGGGTGTTATTGTCCAGCAAACACAAATTTTGTACATTTTTCAAAATTTTTCAACTTTGGTTACGTTTTTATACATTATTTTATTAAGAAACTATAATGCTATTGAATTTATTCAAAAAGTACGTTTACTTACGATTACAATGCATATTCTGGGTTAAAAATAGATAAGCAATTGACTGAGTTATTTAAGTTTTCATGAAAATAAACTTTTAAACATTTTATACAATTTTTATTTTTGGTGTTTTAACTCAAAAGTGTTTGCTTGACCGTTTTTTTTCGTAAATCAGCATCATCGGTTTCTCGTTTAAGTGACCAGCAATATTCTGAAATAATATTCATCTTATTTTTTCCTTCAAAGCGTTTTTTAATAGTTGCCATTTCCTGGTGAAAATGTTCGCCTTGTTCATTACTGAGTTGAGCCCAGGTTATCTGGAAAAAAGTCTAAATGAGAATTTTTATGGACATATTGCAGCCAATTTCACCCTACGCACTTAAAAACTCATTGATAACTGTGACATAGTAGTCGCTTCTGTGATTTCCACCAAAAATATCTGAAAGTTATCAAAACAGATAAAAACGATGGAAAACGTACTAGATATGTAAACATATTATTTAATATCTCCTCTTATTTTGGCTTCACTTAGTTCTGGGAACACCGCTTTGAGATTACAAAAAGCGTCGTCATTTACATCATCATGTATCCCAGTTTAAGATGCAGTGGTGGCAGAATAACGTCCTCAGCTTTAACTAATTGGTCATTTAAAATTTTTTTCCTGCCTAATCTATGTGACTCGCGGTGCCCGACTATCCCATTCACAAAGATAGCACGAATACTTTGTGTAACCACCTAGCATACCAAATAAAATTGTCAAAACCTTAAAGTCAGCGACGACTTTGCATTTATCTACAAAATTTGTGTTTGCTGGACAATAACACCCAAATTTCTCAAGTTTTCGTAGATAATTATATGAATCATTCGAAAGATATCAGCTTTTTCTTTCCAACCATAGTAAGAAAATCGGATCATTATCAACAAAGTTACAGGCTTATAAGTGCGCAAAGGTACAAAAACTGGTTTTTTAACCGTAAATCCGGATTTTGGAGGTGTCCGGCAAATTTCACTATTGGAATCTTGTTTTACTCGACAAGCCCTACAAGAAAAATAAAAAATCCCTTTTTTCTCCAAACATTTAGACGTGCAATTTTAGTTATACTTTCCCACAGTTGGAAATCACTATTAATACATTGTCTCATATCTGTTTTTACATTTTTAATCAATTTCAAGTGCCACCAGGTGCCACCAGATGCCACCTCTCAATTTGTTGCATTACACAGCACAACATTTTTTCAGCTGATTGATTCGCGACTCAGTTCTGATAAGGCCATTTTGTTTAACATAACTCAAGAACCACCAGTCGGATTTTACTTAAACAAATTTAGAAAAATCAAGAATTACAAGTACTTTCATCTATTTATATAACGTTTCGCTACATAAGCAACAGTTTCGAAGTTATAAATAAATGTGTGAAGAAAAAAAAATATTTTTTGCTTAAATAGTTAATTTTTTTTTAATTAAAAAAAAATCCAAAACGGTAAAAAAAGTGTCAAGTCTTATTACTTTCATGTAAAGTCGTATAACCTATGACATAATTCATGAAAATCGATAAATGCGTTTCACTTTTATGCACAATTAAGTAAAGGCATGAATTCAAAAAATTTGCTCGAGATATGCACAAATTTCTGACTCTTATTTATATATGACATCAGTTGTACCACTTAAATTATCATTAGGTGATGACATAAATAACAACAATAAACCTTCTTCCACACAGTATTGTAGAATATTACAGTTTTTGCATACGTTAAAGAAACACCTTAAGTTATGCGAGAAGAAAAGAGGAGTTGATAAGGAGATATCCCAACTAAAAGAATTTGAGTTAACAGTAAATAATCGTAACTTTACGGTAAAACTTGAATTATATTTTACAATGATTGACGGCAAGACAGCACAATCAGTAACAAAAACATCAGCAGCATCTTCTTGTTTTATTTGTGGAGCCACAGCATCCAAGATGGATAAAATCGAAGAAGTTCTAGCTATGCCCGCAAATGAACAAGCACTGCAACTTGGTTTGTCACTACTTCATGCGCGTATCAAGCTGATGGAGTGTCTTTTGCATGTAGCTTTTAATATTGAATTTAAACGTGGGAGAGTCGACTCAAATACTCGTCCGATAAAAGAAGCCCGAAAATGCTTGATAAAGCGTGAACTTAAAGAGAAAATTAGAATACAGGTTGATACTGTTAAGCAAGGCTCTGGTACGACAAATTCAGGAAATACGTCACGAAGATTCTTTGCTAATCCTGTTTTGATTTCCGAAATCACAGGTCTAGATGAAAACATAATCAAGAGGTTTTCAATAATTTTCGAAGCTATAACAATCACCGAGGTGATTTTTGTTTCTAGATGGCAAAAGAGTTTGTTGCACTGTACGAGTGGTACAATATGCCACCTACACTTCACAACATTCTGATTCATGGAAAAGATATAATTGAAAAGTGTATTTTTCCTGTAGGTCTACTATCCGAAGAGGCTCAGGTAAGTCGTAACAAAGACTATAAAAATATCGCCTTAGATACTCCAGAAAATGCAGTCGAATTGCCACGAACGAAGTTATTATGCACCGAATGATGGTAACATCAGATTCCATGATTTCACATTTGACGCCTTCATTTAGCCAGAAAAAGCAGTGTGTTATAAGCGACGAAGTTAAGGCTCTTTTAGAATAATGAATTAAAAATAGATTTAAAATAAATAATAAATTAAAAATTAAAAAAAAAACATTTTGTAAGTTATGGCTTTTTGCATAGCATGTAACGATCGACATTTCTCTAACTTTCTTTATTTTGATTACTTTTGTGTATTACTATATAAATAAAACTAAATTTGTGATGAAATCGCTACATTTTTCGACATATATATTTTTTTCCTCACCTCCATACAAAAATCCCCAGTGTGCGTCATAGTTCTGCCAGAGACTCTAATTCATAATCTGCTTTATCGTTTATTAAGTTAAGACTTTTAATTCAACTTAGCCACGACTTCTTTTACTATACAGGCGGCTTCATAATCGTCATTTGCTGATCTAATGTATATCAGGCGCCTTCACAAATTTATCTGCCGCCGTTACTTACTATAAGTGTTTATATTATTTTTCGAATTAGCACCTACAATTATTGTCCCATTCAAAAATTATCGATGGTGGAACAGAAACAGCACACTTCTACCAAAGCAGCCACCAAGTTCGCTAAACATGTATTAAGTAATTGTGGAAGTAACTAAATTTAACCCTGTTTTGCCACACAAAAAAACACGGATAACAAATTAGACCCTGTTGTTACGATACCCTATATTTGTTATTCAAATACTTTGTTCGTTATGTTTACTTTTGGAACAGAGTTATATGGCCTTAAATAAGCAATTAAGTTTAAAAGTGTTTTAGCCAATTAATACTAGATTTCGCCTTTGATCGAAGTTTAACCAAAATTATAATTTAATACTTTTTTATTTCTTTTACTTATTACTTATTTTCATCAGATATATGATGAATGGTAAATAAATAAATTGCATTGAAGTTCAGCAATTCCTTTAAATAAACAAAATCGGTTAAAAAAACGGAGAGAAAAAAGTGCCTATAGCATATATGTATATAAATAATGCTACAGCAGAGATGGGAAGTTGTAATTTTTTGCGATATTAGTAACAGTTTAAAATAGTACTTTTATAACCTTCAGAGTACTGTACGCTTTTTTCACTTCACATCTACGATTTGTTCGTTGTTTTAAATAAAAACTAAGTCTGGCTGATACAGTTCAGCTAGCAGCTATCGTAACAGTAGTTTGCTAAATTGACTCAGTACGATATTTGAAAAAATTATACTAAATGAGTTTTTTTTAAAGTAACAACATTCTGCCAAAAAAACCAAAAACAGTTTGATTTTTAAAAAGATCACTCTACAGTCCATGAAGTAATATCCATTATTTATTTCATATCTGCTAATACAAAAGATAGAACGAACACTGGTATTATACATCAGGACATAGAAAAGGCCTATTACTCTATTTGGCATTAAGGTCTTATTTATAAGCTCAAAGGGTTTTGTTATCCTATCTTATGAAAATAAAAATAAACCAAGCAAAAAACAAAGCCATAATTTTCCCATGCAATAAATTACTTTAAAGAATTCCATATACCAGGCTTGTTGTGATGAATGATAAAATTAAATTTCCAGATGAAATGAAATTTCTGGAAATTATTTTAGATACAAAAATTGGCATTTAAACATCATATTTTATAAACATGTAGTAAAGCTTTAAAATGTGATAGAGCCTTTTATCCATTGCTTAACCTTTAGTTGACCCTCAAGCGTAAAAATAAGATTCTACTCTACAGCATGTGTTTGCAACCAATAATCACCTACGAGTTTTAAATATCGTCAACAAAAGCTGCTAAATACATCTCAAAAAGTTTACAAGTTATTCAAAATAAAAATCTAAAAATTATTTGTAATTAACTTTTAAATAGAAACATGCAATAAGATATACTCTCAACGGTCATCAGTCAAATAAGTCAAGGACTTAAAACGAAATAGATCTTCAAACTAAATTATATAAAAAAAATTTGTAACCTTATAGTTTTTATCAGCTTCAGAAATGAAGTTGATCTAAGAGTGAAGAGGTTTTATGTTGTTAATTTAATAAACTTTAGCTAGTCAGGCCTAACATACTCCGTGTCAATAAAAACTTTTTATTACACTTTTACCCAACGTTTCGTCAATTTCTTGTTGACTTTCTCAAGGGTTTCGTCTATTTAAAAGTTAAAATTTTACATTATTACAATAGGTTTTATAAAACGTGATTATATTTGTTGCAATACATTCTAAAGACTGTAAATATAAGGATTTTTTTATACTTCGATTGTAAAGATGATGGAATAAATAAAATAATAATAAATTACAGTAATAAAGAGAAAAGATGATTTTACTAATATTACAATGATAGTCCTGGCGGAACCGGCGGTTAGCATAAAGCAAGAACAAATAATGTATGTGATGAATAATAAAGAGAACGACGAAAAAGTTTTGGGCTTCATGTGGAGTGTGCAACCTAAGCCAGATAGATGCAGAAAGTGCTAATGAGAGATTCTGCTCGTGTATAATTTGTCTTCTTTTCTCTTAAAAATGAGCGCAAAAACTTGTAAATAATTTAATAATTTTTTTATCTGGGAGTATGAGATAGTGACTTAAAGTTAAAACTGGCAAAGCCACTCAATGCATGTCAAATTTTTATTGCTTTACTAATGAAAATAATAAAAAATAAAATATGTATTGTCTTAGTGCTTTTATTAAGAGTTTAGTCATTTTAAATATTTCGGTTCTGTCCTCTATTTCTCTTTCTCTCTCCTAGTTCTCTGCAAAGTGAACTAAAAATGTAATAATTTTACTTTTTGTGATTAATGGTTGCTCATTATAATACAATTGTAATTTTTGGAACAGTAAATTTTAGCTATTTTATTTGTTTTTTGTATTGTTGACGTAAGGCTTAATAAATATCCAACAAGAAGTTGTTTTTCAATTATGACAAACATGATAGTTTGAACAATTACTTTTTTGACGTATTCGTAGTAAGTAAATAAAGACCTCCAACATACCAACACAAGGACAATCGTTGCCAAGTATTGCGCTTTTACAAATATTGCTCTAAATTAAGTCGGGTTGTTTTTTCTGACGATATCCAATTCAGTTGATCAAGTCCTCTAATATCTTTACTTCTAAATGAGAGTACTCCCGCTCTACATCCATGGCGTAAATCAAACTTAATACGAAACGTATTTGCAATTGAGCACGATGAATTGGTAAACCTGACCGAATAATTTAACAACAGAATATTCTTAACGCTATAGATAACTGCCGAAATACATATAACAATCATTGCTTCACGGTCACTCCCACATATATAGTTTGTCTGACTGATTACTAAAGGACAACAAATTCTCCTTAACAAATAAGTGATGGGTTTTCAACAAGAAGTTTGTTTTTAATTATGGCAACACCAACCACATGTTTAATATTTAGTTTCTTGAGGTATTCGTAGTAGATGCATTGGCAATTGTTGCAATAAATTCAATTTCGCACGAAAATCGCATTAAAATATTTCAAATCCACTATGATAGTGGTAGTTCTGTTAAACTTACATTTCATAAAATTCAATATTTTCGGACAACATAATAGTTCTTCTAAGACCACTATTAAAAATTTGGTCGTTAAATTTGAGTCGACAGGCTCGATAAAAAATTTGACTTTAAAGCCTTACAAGGTTCAACTGGTGCAGAAATTGAAGCCAACTCACATTGCTGTAGATTCGCTCAATTTATTCAGGAACAACCAGGTGGTTTTTCTGAAAAAATCATTTTTTCAGAAGAAGCCCATTTTTACTTGCCAGGGTATATCAACAAGCGTAATCGCCGCATTTGGGCTGTTGAAAATTCTAGAGCACTTGCATTTTCAAAGTGTCACTCTATGGTGTGCTATGTGAAATGGAGGTTTGATTAGGCATTTTTTGTTGGAAGATGAGGCTGGGAATGCGGTACGGGTCAATGCTAGCAACTCAATTTTGGCCTATTATTAATGACGTGAATATCACTGACATGTGGTATCAACAGGATGGTGCCACAGGCCACACAGCCAATGAAACGATCAATTTATTGCAAACCAAATTTCCCGGTCGCATAATTTCATTACAATCAGCATGTGCCCCTGTAGGCTAGTAGGTAGTGTACTAGCTTGTCAGTATGGGGATTGTGGGTTCGATTCCCAACGAAGACCTTGGTTTTTTTCACTACAAAAATAAAAATTGACTGTCGGTGGGGCTGCTTAGCTATGAAGGCATAGTCACTGGTCGCTGTGCTGTCTTTATACGGCAGTTAATTTCCGACTATCATTCTACTTTCACCACCTGTTTCATTTATTCTCTATCCTTTTCCTAAAAGAATGTAGCACGGTACTTGACTAAATAGGCATTGTTGCCTGAAGTGCTACTTAAAAAAAAAAAGTTAAGTGGTCAGCCAGATCGCGTAATTTGTGGTTTAACACCACTAGAGAATTTTTTATGGGGATATGCTAAGAACAGAGTCCATAAGGAGTCAATCGAATCGCCATTTTGCCAAAAAGTGATTTAAAACTTTGATGAAAGAATTGACATCTGTCAGCGTTCGTGGTGAACATTTCCCAGATATCATTTTTCATTCATAATGCTATCGAACTTTTCTCTTCGTAATACAATAAAAATTTGAATCATCTTAATCTAAATTTTTTGTTTTAGAAAATAAACTTCTTGTGTAAAACCCCTTTTATTACAATTTGCAAACTATTTTTTGACTTGGTTATTTTAATATTTTACTGTTATAAATGACCGTTAATAGGTCAAATTTTTTTGTTAGGCTTATAAAACAAATTAAGCATTTTTGTTTAATTTCCATCTCTAGGAAAAAATAAAATAATTATTTATTAATTAAATAAATTTAATTCAAATTGCAATTTTAATTCTCATGGATATTTTAGTTTAATGCTTATTAGCACTCAACAAACATTTAGAATAAATAAATATGCTAAATGAAACTTTGAAATAAAATTTGTATATCACTGGATTCAGCTTTAAGTTCTTTTATTTATTTTATCATGCGAAAATAAATATTTATAAACGAAACCAACAGGTTTCGATTAACTTTTGATAAATTGAAAAAAGCGAAAGAATAAAGGTAAACGATTAGAGATATAAACTATAAAAGGGATATTGATTCAAGTTAAGTGTTTAAATATTAAAACAAACATTTCAATCACATGTGTATGATAAAGCGCGTGTTGAAGTAAAGTTCAAGTGTAATATTAGAATATGACTAAATAGTATATGTATATCCATCCATTCTCTATTTATAAAATATTATATTAAAATCTGCACACACTGTGATTTCCTGTAGATATGGTAAAAATTTCAAGTCATTTGTCGACAAGTTGCGAATTTTTAATCGCCATTTTAGAGTGCATGAGAGCATGTTTTGTATTACATCTTTTACAATACCGCACATAATTGAGATAAAAGGAATATTTAGCTTTGGCCAGTTATGGCTGCATATTACTTTTAAATTGCGAACTATAAATATTAGAGATCAGGATGATATAATAAACGAAACGAAATGTTTGCTTTCGTTTTGGTTTTTGTAGTATGTAAAATAATTACAATACAACTATGAGAAGAAAAGTGTTATTTAGTTTTTTATTGTTTTTGTTCACAAGTTATTGTAAAGTTGAACGTACCCAACTAAAACAAAAACCATTGAAACGATTTCAAATAAAACATTTAGCACAGGTAGAGGAGCAAAAGGACGATTATTGCGGTTGTGTTCTATGTTATTCAAAAAGTCATTGCTAATGTACAAAATAACTAAAAATATTTAGAAAGTTTATTTATGCCTTTGCATGAAATGTCTGTGACTACAATAATATAAAAAAAAATCCCTGAAATTTAAGAATAAAATTCTCCACTTGTGATGCAGTCCAGACCCAGGATAAAAGTGTAAATACATTCTCATTAAAAAGCAAAGCTTTTTTCGGATAAGTTAGCTTTACTATTTTTCTGAAGAAAAGTGCTGCTGCTTTATCGCATTACTTTTTGAAAATAATGGCGTGTATACATCCTCTGAAGGTAAAGGCGTCACACATTAAGCGCGATTTGGCAAATTGAAATGCACAAAACATAAATAAAATTCAAATCTAAAAAACTTAACATTTTAATCTGAACATTTGGTTGAGACAGCGTTTAAAAATTTATGGATCATTTCTTATTACTAACAGCTTTGACATAAACATTTCCAAAATTTAAGATAATCAAGTTCTAAAATACTTTACTTTTTTAAATTATAAAATATAAAAGAAACGAAATGGTTTAAATTCTTCATTAAAATGACAGCAGTTGAAGTGAAAGCTACATGTTGTCTTTTAGTGTTGGATTAATTATATATGGACCCATCACAAATTAAAAGTAATCAAATAATGTTGCAATTCGTCAAAACCAACTGAGCATGTCTTTTTAACTATCCAATTTCGGAAATAGAACAAATTGTGGGTGACCCTTAGCATGCAGTAAAGCAGGTTTCGCATTTTTGTTGTCACAAAACTATCGCTGCCGAACACTGAACTTAAAATATTCAGCTTTTTCTAGAGAATGCGATACATTTTTTTAAATAAATATTTATTCGATTCAATTTAGTAATTTAATTAGAGCTTCTAAATGCAATAAGCCTAATTTCAAAGTGTAGGGGTTATTTTGGGTTAAAGGAAAAATTGTGCATTTTTTAATATTTGAATAATAAAATACTAAAATAACAGGAAATATGGCCTTAATTGACAATTGATTTTCTGCTTTTTTCGCTCGGACCGGTACTCAGGGGATGACCCCTACTCATGCAATGCATTGTACCAGAACTAGGAAAATAGGTTATGGGGAGGAGGAAAGAGGGAATAGTGTTAGTGGACATTCGATTTAAATTTGCCTGCATTGAAAGTGGACAGGAAAGACCTCTGGAGGAAGTTTATTCCACATGCGCTCTGTTCGGCTAAAAAACGAATTTTTTCCTGTAATGCGTAGTGCGATTCACTGACCAATCGACCACAAATGAATGCGCTTTCAACGAAAATCGAGTCAAATCCAAAAATGTACGAGTTTCGGGAACAAGTTCCCTAATTTCATCGGAGCACTTACAATTGTAATAACGATAAAACAGTGAAATACAACCTATATTGCGTCGATGCTCTAGGGAATCAATAGATTTGGATACCCTATCGTCCCCAATGAGCCTCTTGACCCTTTCCTGTACGCGGTCGAACAACTGCAAAATAGACTTTAGGGCGCCGGCAACATGAGAGTTATATTCCTTTTTTGGATGAATATAGGTGGTACAAATAGTACGAAGATCGGATGGAGTGAAGTATTTCTTACGAAATAACACGATAATTTAGGGCAAATTTATAACAAAAGTTCTTGCCTTTTTTTTGCAATAGATTTAATTTTGTGCAATTAAATGTAAATAAAATAAAAAATATAATTATTTGTAAAACTTTTTTCTAATTGTAACACAGGTAACCAATGCCAAAATAAGTTGAAGTTGGCATCAGAGATTAAAAATTTCATAGAATAATTAAATATGAATTGTGGGAACGTTGTTGAAAAATTTTTGATAGAAGTGACTTTATGCCAATCTTCATTGTCAATTAAATTAATTAAATAATTTTAATACTAAATACTGACAGTTTTCAAATTTTCGGAGCTCGGAATCGATTCAAACTTACAACTGTATTCTCATTACTGATCGGAATATTAATTTATGATGCTCGATCAAGAAAACGATATCTTTACTTCTTAGTAAGATTTAATTAGCTAGTGGGTTTGGATGTGTGCCTAACTTTGCCAAATGGCAGTTTTCATATCCCTCAATGTCTACTGTAACCAAGGGTATCTTCAAGCCTTTGTTGATATTCGAATTTTTTATATACCATGGGGCTGTAGTTATTGTTCATAATATATTTTTTAATGTTTGAAATTATATATACATTACGCACTGCACAGTGAGTAAAAAATAGCAAATTTGCTATGCGGACTTACTGTTGAAGAAAACAAAATTACAAACCTTAACTGTCCTAAATCATTAAAATCTATAGGCTTCTTTCAGAAATCGTAAGAATTAATTGATTTAAAATAAGAATCATTTTCTAAGCGGTTTTTCAGATTATGAGAATGTCTCTTTGACTTTTTACCAGCTGTGTTTTCTCAGAAACTATGTGTTGTGTTATGTGTACTTGGTAATTTTTTTCGAACTACTTATTTATTGGCATTTTTTACTATCTTCTCATATGGCGCCCAGCTTTATTTTTGCAATATATCCATTTTTTTAAATTAAATCACTTAACATGATCGCGTAAATTCTTGTTGATTTTGAAAAATGCAGTCATCAAGTGTGTTTGTTTGGAAATATTCTTGATATTCGCGTTAGGCCGATTTTTAAGGTCATTTTATTATTTTATATAATAAATGCGAAATTTGTGTTTAATAAATTATACTTAAATTTCTTCAGTGCTTAAATAAATATAATTAAAAATTATGAATAAGCTGTTTTTTAGGACTCTTTTTTCTTTATATCTATATATGTGTAATTAAATATAAATTAAATAAGCGTTAAGTGTTAACTTATTGTCAATAAACGCATTAAGGATTTTGTGTTTCGAATTTAAATGTTTTTTAGATTGAGTCATATCAATTAAAAATATTTTTTTTTGATAATGCAACATTTTACAAAATTTTTACTTCTGAAAGTAAGTTAACTAATCAGAAATAAAGTACTTAAACACATGATGTACAGTACTCCTGCTTCGGTTGTATTTCAGAAAATTATGTTAGCAAAATTTTCACAAGCAAATGAAATGGCAATTATTTTGAGCATCTTTTAATAAAATTTAAATGCCAGTTTACCAGCTTAACTTCTTTATTGCTTTAATTTTAAGTATTCTACGACGGCTATTTACATTAAGCAAAATCATATATTATTAACACTTCAATGTTGTTAATTAATGCGAAATTCGGGACAGCCATTAAAAACAGTGTTTAAAAAAATAACAACAATAATCTATAGATATGAACTCATAAAGGTACGTGATAAAAATTGGTACGGCAATTGGCAAAAACTCACAATACTTAAGACATAAAGCCTGTGTAAAGCAATTAATTTTAAATCGGGATCTTAAAATGTAATTGCGGAAGTAGAGGCGGCATTTCTACCAAATAAACTTTTACGAAACCTGACTTTGAAGAGAGTTTACAGTTGCTGTAGCTTCCTTGTGATTCGTAATGAGCCTCTAATATTAACTAGACTTATTTTCGTTTTCTTGTCTTCTTATGCCATCACCGTAAACCTGAAATAAAAGAAAAACATATAAATTTCCAATTATTATATATTAAATAATCATCAAGGGATTTAACTTTAAAGCGAGAATTTGATATAATTACACACAATTTAGGTAGCGATATTTTTATGTTCGAAAAGAAGAAAATGAAATCAAATTACATTTTGTACATTACGAAAATTTAATGGTCAATCAGCTCAAATTTCTTTTAATAAAAATAATAACACACATTCAACCATATGTATGTAGATACTTGCACTTGTCTGCGTTTGACATTAATGGAAATTTTTTATGTTCGTTTTTGTAATTTTATTACACATTTCTAAAGAATTCCGAAAAATGTCGAAATTTCGTTTATCTTTGTTGTCTAAAAGCTTCCGTGGACCATCAATGAAAAAAATCCATACGGTTAAATGACAGAATGTTCATTCATTATTAACTATATTTTTTTATCATGTAAGATTGTATCCACAAATTCAATGAACATACATGTGCGTGAGTGACTAAAAGTATAAAACAATTTTAAATCATACAATTACCTTTACCCTTATATCTATGTAATGGACATACTATATTACACTTATACATTATTATTTTCCGAGGCCAGGTAAAGAATTTTACCATCTTTTATGGTTACTCTTCAAAAAAATAAAAATAAAATCGATTTATCCCAACAGTACCTAACCTCTATATAACAGATATGTATATTAGAACAATCTCAGAGAGTATAACTACAACAACAAATAAAAAGGTGAAGTAAAAATTAGAGGGCTTCGCAATGAGACTTGATTTCCCTAAATACCATGTCTGCTAATACAGCAAGAATAAAAGGAAAGTAAAGGGTGTCTCCATAGATATGGGATTTTCAGTTATTCGAGCATGTATGGCCTTACCTCTAAACCGTTATAGTCACACAGGCACAGTGTAATCTTAATTTTAGACTTTCTAGATTAATGTCAACAATTATTAAATTAAAAATTGTCAGGTAAGTTTACTCGCACTAGTCGGATTTATTTTAAATAAATTATGCTAAAGCATGGAAAATCTTTATAGAAAAGTCTAAATGTTCACATTACAGGAAGAGTTGGAGGATTGTTAGCCTTAGTACTAGCTAATAAAATTCGATTAACGAAACTCTGCGAAATGCGACATTAGAATTTAGATGACCGTACAGACAACTTTTGTTGCAGGGCATAGAAACATGTACAGTATATGTGGTTCGTACTGAGCTCTTTATGGCTTGAATGCAAAGCACAAGCAGCCTGACTAAAAAAAACAGAACATGTGCTTTAAGTCCCTGCAGACTACCGATTGCCGTGATATACGCATCTGGCCTTTATCAAACCCCTATAATTTTTATATATTGATTTCATGTGTCTCTAAGATTCATTTACCCGTATATCGCAGTGACACATGCCCAGGAGGGATTAAAATATTTTTAAAGACAAATTAAAAAGAGCTTTCGGATTTTTAGTTGGACACGTCTTACTTATTCTTCCATGGCTTGAAACCTAAAAGATCGCAATGAAGTTAAGGGAAGTTAATCTATATTTTGATTCGATAGATAATGTAAAAGCCATATAAATTAGAATGAAATACATAGATGCAGCTTCAAAAAAATCAAGCATTTGCAAACTATCAAAGACAAAACTTAAGTTTCCTGCCTGCAAAGTTAAGATTTTGCGATGGCTACCAGCTTGAGGTACTTTTAAGTGTCAGCTCTATAAGAAAACAAACAAAAAGGTGTTTGACAGAGATGGTCATCAATCAATAAACGCGTGACTTCCCATTTCGTAAGGTCAGAAAAATAGTTTAATGTCTTTTTGCTGCCTCTCCATAATATCGCATACACATCAATTTAATGAAGAAGCCAAAAGCTTATGTTGTGCGATTATTATTATAATTATTAGTTTTGCATTTTCTCCTTTATATTTAATTCCTTCCTATCTTATCTTAAAAATCTATATGTATTTGTTTCTACCAAGTGCCTTTTTCCATTTACCTCGTATAAGCAAACAATGTGTATTTTGGAAAAATCGCGAAGTTTATTTGTAAAATGATTAAATTTATTTATGGGAAGAATAAATAAATAAACGTCACTAATATTGTTGTTGAATTTGTTGATTGTCACAAGAATATAAAAAAATCTCTTTCTGCATATTATGCTAAAAAAAAGGCAAGATTTTCGAATAGTGTTTTTATGACACTTGAATATTTTTGTTGAGTCAAGTCAACGTTAAACGAAATGATAGCGATTTAATTTTTGTGTCACAAATTGAATATAAGTCTGTTTTATTTTTATTTTTTCTTCGTTTATTCAGCACATTTTGTCTGATAATAATAGTTGCGAGAGAATGTTGACATATAATCACAATAGAATTTATTAACGTCATTATCAATACTAATTTTAACAAATAAAGTAGAACTGTTTGTTGAAATTAATTTTTTTTCGTTTCAACGCATGGCAACACTTTCACAATATATAATTAAGCGAAATTTTTTAGAATCTTCTACTTTAACTGTTTGAAACTTTTAAAGAGAAAAATCAAATTTGTAATAATCAATGAATAATTTCTGTGTATTTAGGTTAACTATGGCCATTAAATTAGAATTGTTTAAAAAAAAAGACAAATAAATACTTTCTTATAATAAGATACTAATTGAATAAAAATTGAATAAAAAGTGGCGACTAGCAAGGGTAAAATATGTTTCTGCTTAAAATAATATTAATATTAATGTTTTTCTAAAAACAAACTACTTCCAGAATGTCTGTTTCAATTTGGCGTTGCCACTAATAATTTTATTTTATTTATATATTAAAGAAAGGAGGTAGATATTTAGAAAAGCTTTGCAATGAATTATTGCCATTCTCAAAAGAAACTGCTTGTCCGAAAAAAATAATGAAATATTTTTCTAATAGAGAAAAATTTTGTGGCCAGCTTACAAATAAAATTTTACCATTTGCGTCAATTCAAAGTGAAATAATAACCCTTCAATGCAAAAGCTATAAAAATTGCTTATGGAAATGAAAAATGGCATCAAACTAGATTAATAAAATAATCGAAAAAATGGTAGTCACTAAAACTAGTAGCTAAAAAAATAATTTTTTGATCTAAAAGAAGTACAGTAACGTGTACAAAACTTAGAAGTTCCCTTAAACTTCTCTTATCTATTATAAAACCTCTTCACGGCAATATACTCCAGATTTATATTGATCATTTTCGGTATATTTTTTTTTAAATTTTCGATAAAATAATAAGTATTAATCTTTATAATGGTCTTTTCAAGTAAATTTAACACGTATATTTTGAATATTTCGCTTTCCCTTGGAAAGTTTCTTTATAAAATTAATTATTATTATTAAAATTAATCAATCTTTTAGTTGATAAACTTTTTAAAAAAGATATCATTTCAATAATGGAGGGAAATAGACTTAAGACTAATATATCAAATTCTCCAAAGCTATATGGAGTACCTAAGATCCATAAGCAGAATTTTCCTTTAAGAACTATTTGTTTTTATTTAAGAAAAAAAGGTCTAATAATAATAATAATAATTAAATTATAATTTTCGATATTAATTTTTATATGTTTCTCTACCACGTTTTTCTACCAACTTCGTTATGTTTCCTTGCTGCTAAATTTTACAAAAATATTTATTTATGTTAACAGTCCATAAATAAATATTTTTGGTTAAAAAATTTTAATTTAAAATATAAATTTTAAATTGCATTTTCTCAAAGCATAAAATTAAAAAGTTACAGATAACATATAGACCCATATTAAAGTAAGTAGTCGTCAATAAATAAAACTGTGACCTTGGATTACTCTGGCGTTTTCACTGTTTTCAGACGAAAAAAGCTTACGAAGATTTTTTTTTTTAATTTTATTTTGGGTTTAAAATTTTGTAAATTTATATTTTTTGTTTTTAATTTTTGCAATTTGTTTTCATTAAGTGGAATACGTAAAATTTGTTTTTTTTTCTCAGCATATATTAATGGAAAGAATTAAGAAGGCAACTATTGTTTTAGGAGAATTTTGGTTTTTCTTTAATTTTTATGACCAGCCTCCCCGGGCGAAATTTTTAAATTTTTTTTTGAAACTAACTTGAAAGACATTAAAAAAAGGAAGCAGTACTTTGACGAACATTTTTTTCCCAAAGTTGATAGCTTAATGAAATCATTTTTGATTCTGAAATACAATTCTAGAAATCATAAAGAAAGGTTTTGGTTTAGAGCTGGTAGAAAATAAAGAATTCTATTTTAAAAGTCAAATAACATTATAACTCTAACAAATCACCAGTATATGTACAAAACTTTGTAATAGACCGACACCCAGTATGCTGCAATCGAACTTTTAATATAGAAAAAAAAAGAACAGAGAAATGGGACGTAACAAAGTTATGATTTCTTTAAGAACATCGTCAGCTTCAAAAGAACATTCAAACATTTTGTCGAGCCGCTAATAAACGAATTATAAAAGTTACCAAAGAGAAAAAGCAGTCATTTTTTATCTAAAGCGAATAAATAAATTTAATGATGAAAAAATTTTTTAACGCATATTAATCATATTAATCATCATATTAATAAATTATGGTGCATCATGAGTTAGAATGTAGAATAAGAAGATATATGTTTCAAATGGAATCATTAATTTGTACAACACAAATACAAATAATTATTGCGAAATAATTTAAAATTTACACTTTAGAAATTTCCAAGCTTCTAGGTCGCAGTCATTCGGCAAAAAAAAAAACTGTAGGATTGCAGGTCGAAAAGAAATTACATAAATCTCACTAATTAGTTCGAATTTATTTTGACATCTGATTTGCACAAAATATTTCTATTGACTATTAATAGTAATTGCTAATAATAACACCGCTATCATTTGAATGTTTTCAGAAAATGTTTATAAAAAAGTGCATTTTCTCCAGTGCAAGGATCTTCGTGCAGTGTAGGGAATGCAATATGCTTTGGTGAACATTTATACTATCTGGCCATTATGGTTCACAACCAAGGCAATATATGTTTATTTTATTTGTCTACTTTATTTTTGTATTTGTCATTATAGCAGAAATAAAACCTGTGTAAATTTTAAGTATCTGTAAATATAAAAGATAATATTTTAAGTATCTGGCTATAGCACGAGTTAAAAAAAAAGAAAAATGTTTAATTAGCCATAGTAAATTTTGTGTAAATATCAAAATTTCGATAAATAAATAAATTAATTTTATTTAATTTAATCTATGTTAATTTGTGCTTGATATATTTTCATAAAATATTTCTTAAAGGAAAGGAAAAAAATATATTTGACATTTCAAATTACTGCAGGAGAAAGCATACCCATGTGGCCATTTCACTACTGCACATATAGATCTTCAGTTGATTTTACCGCAAATTTTGTATAAAAAATTCAAGAGTCTTATATCGTAAACCAAATTGATTAAATGAGAGTTCTCATTTAAACAACACAGCAAACAAAAAACTCATAAACATCTCCATAAAAAAATATATTATTTATTTTATTTATTTATTTTCTTGCAGTTAATACGGTTATAGGAACACTAAAAATTTTAGTTTTCTTTTTGCTTAGATTCATAAGACTGAGGAATATATAAGCCGAAATCACACTTTCTATACAATACCTTTTAATTTATATTCAGGTTAATTTTAAGATTTTTTAATATTTAATTAATATTTTTTTAATATTTACTTTATGCTTTAAGTGATTGATTTTCTAGCTGCCGTAGTTTGAACAAAGTCTTTGTATACTTCAAGTAGCTGTCTTATTCGGTTTAAAATCTCATCTTTATCCTTTAATATTTATTTTTAATTTCGTTAGATATAAATTTTAAATATATTTTTATTGCGATTTAAACGATTAGGCAATATAGACTTTAATCTAAATTTTTAATTTAGGATCCATTGCGACTACGTTCTTCGTTAATAAATTTTATTTATTGTGTTAATATAATATTTCATATAAAGAGAAAACTTTCATAATTAAAAAAATTAGTTGCGGAAAAATTAATGAAGTAAAATTAAATTATTTAAAAGAAACCAAAGCAAATTCGAGTATATGATTTCAAATAGAAACAATGATATTGTGTATAATTATTCTTGGTTATTTGCTGCTTGCTAATCTTGAAAAAGACTTAAAAAATCGTTATTAGGTTCTTACAATTGTATGATTTTTTTTTCAAATTTTTCTATTTTTCGTTTATAATTGCACCAAAGCTAACAATTTTACTCTTTAAGCCGGGTAATGCTGAAAACATCTAATTTTACATATTTGTAGCTAATGTTTATAAAATCGTTATTATGCTCAATCAAAGAAACGATATCTTTACTTCTTAGTCGGATCTAGCCATCTAACTTTAGTAAATGAGATTTTGCATGTCTTGCGATATCTATTGTAACTAATGGTACGTTTAAGCCTTTGTGAATGTTCGAACTTTTTATATACCAGGAGGCTGCAGTTATTATTCATAGTATTTGGTTTTTTGCTGCTTTGAATTTTTTCAATACTTGATATGGAAAGAATGTCTCATAGCTGGATCCCATCGCTTAACTTAATCTACTTTAATTTTGCTTCTACTTGGCTTTACCACATCAAACGTCTGTCAATTTGACTTCTGTGAGTTGAGATATAATTTAGTCATTTATTCAAATAGAGTAAGTGTCTTTGCGTAAGGTAAATGTTATGTGTATATTTCTTCTCATTAAACCAAAATCTCCATTTCTTTGGCCACTTCACTTCTTCAAATTAAGTATATGGCTCTAAAAATATCGGAATGCGATTTGATCGATTTCATAAATGCCTAAAAAAGCTCTGTCATTAGAAAATGGCGATGTGCGGACATGAAATGAATTCGATATCTGCTCAGAAAATTTAATAAAATTTCTTAAACAGCTTGTAATATCCAAGAATGTCAAGAATTTTGATTAATTTAATAAAATTCTATCTTGAATTAATAAAATTTTACCTCCAACTCCCCCTAAAATTAATTGTTAAATTCATACATACATCTTTTTACGACATCGTTATTCCCTTACGTTTGTGTGAATATTTTGAAGACTAAGCCAAACGTACAAATTCATTCAAATGTCAATAAAATTAATTATGCAATAATTTTTTACGACCGCAACATCATTCCTTTTATTTTTATTTAATCTTGAAAATTCAAAACAGAAAAAATACAAAAAAAACTATGACTACAGTATTTATTAAAAAATAAAACTAAAAATTAAAAAACACTATGTAAAATATTTATTCAAATATTTATTCATATTTTTATTTTTCTTTTCTATTTATAATTCAGTTTTCTACGACCTTTTCACAGTTTAACATAGAGGAATCTCGACTTCAGTTGTTTATTCTAGTTTAACATCATCAAAACCATTGAAAGTAACCGAATATATGGAATGGGAAGTAAACACAGGGAGGTAGGAAGTTCATAAACAATAAAGCGATAGTGGGAGCCATGGAAAGTATATTTTGTTTTGGTTTCTATGCTTTATCTTGCCTAGAGATATATTACCAATCATTAGAGAATGTGGTGTAACAAAAGAGTTTCTAGTCGAATACAGCGGATTTAGGAAGTTGTCACTGTAGCTCTGAGTGCGCTGCAGGAGGCGTGTTTGTTTTTATTGTATGTATTTCGTTTTGAATTTAGTATGAATTATTTAAATTAAATAATTGTTTTTTTTTGTTTTTAATTTAAACAATTGTATGGTAGGTCGTATTTATTTATTTAATATGTATATATTAGGCTGGGTCGATTTGTGGGGAGGCAAAAAAATCGCCCACTAGTCAGTGAAAATCGTGTTCTAGGGTTCAAAATAAGAAAGTTTTCCCGAGGAACCATACCTCTTAATTCTGATGTTCCAAGTTTTGAGTCAAAATTTTATTTTGGGTCATATTTTGAAAAATCCGTCTTTGACCCATATAGAGTGCCTCAATCGAGTCCAAATGTATGACCGACCCTCACTAACGTTTAATTTACATGCAGTTTTGACAACAAAATCGGTTACAGGTAGAATTGAAATTACCATTTCATTATTATTACCTCGTCTTGTAGACCATATATAACGCAACAGTTTTTGTGAATGGATTAAGTCGTTGTGAAGAACTCGAAGTGTGCTTATTTCAGATAAAAAAATAATTTAAAAAAAATAAGAAGTGAAGTGACCATTCCAAATCGAAAAGTTTACAATGAATCCACCATCCTCTACAACACAAGATGAAGCAACAACAACATCAAGAACTATCGAAAACCCAATGAGTCATATACCCAGGCATGATGTTACTGTTTTTGGTGTGTCCAGTGATTTGACTGATCTTAATTTACCAACCCATCTGGATATCTTGAAATATTATTTTTACTTAAGCGAAAATGCTTAAACAGAACAAAAAAAGTTTTCCTATACATCATTCACTATTCAAGTACAAAATAAATTGGTTGGAATTTGGGAAAAACTTGGTATGGAAATAATGCAGAAAAAAAGTGTATTTGATAAATTGAATAGATTACTTGGCATATCAATACCAAACCAAGAGAAAAAACCTAACCCAACAATTTCCAGAGTAGGTAAAATCTCTTGAAACAATTTTTTACATTGGAACATGCAAATGCAATTCGAAGGCAGCTCCATGTGCATGCAACTTGGTTCCAGAACGCCTCAAAGATTTTCTACACGATCAACATAATCAGAAAAGACTTACAATGGATGCATTTATGATGGAAATAGAAGAGCAAGGAGCAACGCCTATGTCATCAATGCCAACATACCAATATTTAAATAAAGATGCTCCAACGTTTAATGATCCAAAAACTCCATCACACATACAAGGAACGGAACGACACGTTCAATTGCTAGCTAGCGTTTCCAAACGACTGATACCGGAAAATGTAGAGGCTGTTATGGCGACGACACTAGAGAGCCGTGCGAAATTGCCCAGACTTGGAAGTAAAAGAGACTTTTTTGATTTACATTTGTTGTGACTTATTAAAAATATATAAAGAAATACTATTATAAATAAATAAATAAAAATAAAGAAAAAACATGGCCATTTCGGTGATTTTTTCATGTAAAGTACCAAAAATGTTGATTTTTTTAAATGTTTGAATGGGACACCCCCTAAGGGGAGTTCCAGGGGGTGCGCCACTGGCATGGGTTGATCGGCACTCCAAACTTAGTGAGGGTCGGTCATACATTTGGACTCGATTGAGGCACTCTAAATGGGTCAAAGACAGATTTTTCAAAATTTGACCCAAAATAAAAGTTTGACTCAAAACTTGGAACATCAGAATTCGTTTTAGAGGTATGGTTTCTAGGGCAAAATTTCTTATTTTGATCCCTAGAATACGATTTTCACTGAGCAGTGGGAGATGTATATTCAGTATATGAATAGAAATTTTATTTTTATTTCTGTGTAGTAGCACTGAGTGTGGAAAAACTGTAAAATTTACTCAGTTGATTGAAAGAAATAATGAACTCTGGAATTGGGGATTCATTAACGTTAAACGATAGAACTCGATGGATCAGAGAACAAGGTAATGTTACCGATGGAAAGGCTTAGTCGTGTTTATTGTTGTTCAATAGAAGTGGAAGTGGACCAAGTAGGCTTTCTGTAGACTAGAGAGGGCGAGGTAACTGGGTAAATGAGTCACAACGACTGGTCAACGGAGACTAAGGGGTCGCTAACTGAACCCAGGAGGGCGAACACTGAAATAAAACGATGTGGCAAGTCGACCCCAGAAAGCGGTAAAAAACTTTAGGAAACCCATAATGTAGCGATGAACATTTCCAGTGCCACGTTTTTTGTAATGGCTTCAAATTTTCATAAGTTATGAAATGGCATTATAACGCGTTAAATGGCTTTATTTTCTAAATGTATAAGAGGCAAGTTATAGAAAACTTATTTTTGTGTAACTGTGGAGTTGGTAAAATTGAACCAACCAACCATTCTTTCATCGAAGTTTTTAAGCAATTTTGACGAAGTGGCAGCCCTATTTCGTTAATTCCATCATGGATCTTGAGTTTTAAAAACTCTATTCCTAACCTAGCTCACAAAAAATAATCCAGTAGTCTGACTTCACTTGATCTGGCTGGCCGCTTAACTGAAGTTATGCGATCGACAAATTTGGTTTGCAATAAATTAATCGTTTCATTGTCAGCGAATTAACGTCGTTAATAATGTGGCAAAATTGAGTTGTTAGCATGTTGCGATAGCGTGATCCATTGACCGTTACCAATTTCTAGTCTCAATGCATAGCGCACCATACACTGATACGTTGAGCATGCTAAGGCTTCTTAATAGTCGTTCCAGGATTTCCAGAAACCCAAATGCGGCAATTTTGATTGTTGACAAGTGCAAATGGGCGTCTGAAAATTATTTTTTCAGAATGAATTGTTCTGGAATGAATTGAGCTTCAATTTCTGCACGAGTTGAACCCTGCAAGGCGCAAAATTCGCCATGTAGTGGTTTTAGATAACCCCAAATTTTGAGAATGTTAAGGAATTGACAAACATTTGGATCTGTTTCAACACTGTGGCTCATGGCTGAGTTGTTTTCATTTGAATGACCCGGTCGAATACACATCGGTGTTCGCACATTTTGTATCGAGCCTACCGACTCAAATAGCGGTCTTAAAAAGACGATTCAGAAAATATCAAGAATTTTACGAAATGTAATTTTAACAGAACAACCATTTTCATAGTGGATTTTAGTTATTTTAATGGGATATTCGTGCGAAATTGGATTCATTGTCACAATTCTATGCTACTAGACTTAAGGTTTTGTGAGAAATACTTTCTTTTTTTGGATAACAAGATTTTAAGTGTCCTTAATTGGCTTTTCGATTATATATGGCATATTTACCATGTTGGCCAATGGCAATAATAATAGTTTGTAATCGCGTGTTTTTGTGTGGCATGTTTCTGTATGGGAACATTAACAGACTTATTTATTTATTGCGATAATATTACAACCATAAATATTATTCATTATTTGGCCTTTTATACTTAAAAACACCTTTATTTCTTTATGTTTAATAAAAACTTTGACATTCATTCTTTATTATTGAATTATTTATAGACACTTTAACAGCACTTTTTCGCAGACGATATTCTATAATTAATAATGTTTTAAGTTTCAAACAACTGTGTTTAGTAGTTCAAAAGTTGTGTTCTTATTAACATTTTGTGACTAGTTTCACTTGCTAATAGTTAGTATTAGTCACAAAAATTTTTATTTTGGTTTTTATGCTATTTCTTTTAATTTAATTTTTGTTAAGTATTCGTTGGGTGCAACCACGTTTTGTACATTCACTTAAGCATGCATAAGCGTGAACGTGCATGACTGTGAGTGAGTGAGTTAGGAATCTATTCTTATTATTTTCATGATAATAATAAAAAATAATACTTTTTTTTATTATTTATAAGCTGCTACTTATTTTATTTTAAGTTATCATAAAATGCAAATACAATAACAGATACTTAATAATTTAATTTTATTTTAGCTTTTGCATATTTAATTTTTAGCTTTAAACACTATAATTAAATAAAACAAACAGCAAACCAACAATGTGACAAACGGACAGACAATAAGTTTAATGTTAATTTTTTTTTACCAAACACTTCTTCTCATCTATCAAAATTTTAGCATAAAATCATCATTATCGCTGAGTATGCGAATTATTTGAAATTATTGATGATGCTGGCCATTAGTATAACTAACTGATTTGAGTTAAATGTTTGTATTATTTTTAAAATTTGCACGATCAAAATAAAATGGTCAAATTATTTGTGTTGTTTCTGTTGTATAACTGTGTTTTATATAATATTTTTCAGTGATTAATGATGGTTATACCTTAATGATTATTGAGATGATTTTGCACTTAAATAATATATTTTTTTCTCCTTATTTAACTTTTAAAGATAAACAAAAACAGTTTTTATTTTAAACTTTAAGAATATGGCAAACTTTGTGCTTGTGCATGTATTTTTGGTTACGAAATTAACGTCACTACTAAATATAGGGTCTACACATGAGCCAAAACATGGAACTTAATGGCATTGATAAAAATGCAGCATTTAAATTTCAAATAAATTTTATTGCTGTGCCATGAATATCTCTTATCAAGGGATTTCATTAACACAATTTCATGAAATTTAATGCCAGTTAAACGCACAATTTTTCAATTCTAATTAAATTTTTAACATTTAAAATAGTTTTAGCAAATCACCGCAATAGAAACAGAAAGTAATTCGACAATTTTATTGCACTACTGCCAGAAAATTATAATATTTCCTGAAATTTTTATGAAAACATATTCCTTATATGTTGTATAAATTTTCAAATATTATGTTAATATGGGGATGGTGCGTTATTTTGGTTTGATTCCTATATTTTTTATAGGAATGAAAATTTTTGGCCTATAGACAGTCATTAATGCGCTGATTGATATTAAATAAAATCTTAGTTAGACTACAACTTAAATCACTTAATTTATTTTAAAAATATCTTATTTACATAACGCGGTCATAATTAAGTAAAAAAATGGAATAGAAATTTGGTAGAACTAACCTACCAGACGTATCAACGTTTGCTAAATATGTCTGTAAAAATTACTCAAAAATTCGAAATGCTATATATTTTATTTCTCATATTTATTGAAATTTTTAACTTTGTATGCACATAAGTATATGTGAAAAAAATTCCCAAAAAGTTTATAAAAATTATCAAAATGGGATTTTTTCCCTCCCTGAAAAAAAATCTGGTGTAAGATTATTTTTTTTTTACAAAAAAATTGTTATATTTCAAAAGACTGTAGGTCTGTGGAAAACCAACACAAAAAATCGTAAATAATTTAAATGGCGATGGTAGTAATTTTTTTCAATCAATTGATTTTTATAGCTATTTCAGAACATTTTCGTCTATAAAAATTTTAAATTCACAGTTTTTTCAATATTTCAAAATGATTAAATTTTTAAAAACACAAGCATTTTCTCATCATTATCTTCTACACTACCCGTTTCCGAAGATGGTAACTAATTAAGCGTAATTGCTAATGTGTTAGTACCTGCGTAACAAAAAAATATGTATAAAAAATTCGTAAAGTCTTACTTCATTATTATTTTGTGAAGAACTTCGCTGTAGAAGGCTATCACATACTGATTAAAGTTATTGGGGATCATGCCTTAGCATGTTCCACTCGCCTTATAATCCAAACATTGTCCCTTCTGACTAATATTAGTTTAGTTCTATGCAGAATATGCATCATTTAAGCATAAGGTTAAGGTATCACAAATTAAAATAATTAATTTTTAGACACGTGGTATTTAAGATATGAGAAAGTCGTAGCTTCTGATTGATATTACTTTGAATAAAATATATCGCAGTTTTACCTTCAACTAAACATTTAATATTATAAAAAATTAATGGGAACTAATATATAAATAATAAACTTAACAGTTGTATCCAAATTCTACATGTGCGAGTATGAATTTGTCGCGCCATAACTACTTACCCGATTGTTATAAAATTTTGCATACACTGTATTAATGATAGAAAGAAATGACTCCAGAAAAACAAAAACGGCAAAAAAATTATTTTTAGCATACTTTTAGGCGTTAAATAATCTATTCTTCATATGGATGTAGAAGAAGCCAACACAAGTTTCTATATTTTTTTCAAAAAAATAGTTTTTAAGAAAAAAACCTTCTTTTTACCATGTAATGTATCAGGCTATTGAGGTTGCAACACTAGATTCCTTAAAACCACTTAAAGTGCAATTGTGCAAATTGTTAATTTAAAACAAAAAAAAAAAAAAATAAATAAATAAATAAAAATTAACAAGACTTAAAAATGTAAAATGTTAATTTCCTATAGGGTGTAATTTTATTTTTGGAGTAGCATCTTGATAATGATAATACAACAATTGTTTTATTAAAACATAAGCATTTGTCTTTTTAAGTTTATTTTTATTTTTATTTTTTCTATAATTTTTCCTTAACGCATTTTGCTAGTTAAGGTCTTAGGTTCTTTGTTGCAGTAACGAATAAATATTTGTGTTGTAAGTGCAATAAATTTTAAAGTCTTACCCCTTTTTGGGAATAATGGTAGTGAGTGTATTTTGTAGTTATGTGCATGCTGCAGTGTGCATATGATGCGAGTAGTTGCCATGAAATGGCTGATGAGTACAAAAACAGATAATAATGATGATGAAGACTTTGGTCAATAATGTATTTATATGTTAAGCGCAGCGCTAGCCTTTAATAATGGCTGAGAGCCAAGTAAGACCATCAAGTAAACATTGTAAAGTAACCAAAGTGAACGCAGTCAAACTGAAGCATAAAAACTAAGCAGCAGTCATCTAAGAGCCAATAAAGGTACAATAATTTGGTTTAAGAAGACATGATGATGTTGATGTTGATGATGATGGCAATAGCAATGGCAATGATGGCGGTGGTAGGGGGATTGAAAAGCGTAATAGTACTGCATAAGGCTGCGTGCGGTGGTAGTTGGTTGACGTTTTGGTTTGGTTTCACTTGGAGTTGATGAAACCAGAAAAATCTTAGTTTTCTTATGGATGTATGATTGCAAGTGTTTCTTTGACTTGAATTTATTTATTTTTTTTGCTTCTCTGTTTCTTCTGCCTGCTAACCATCCAGTCAGTCAGTCAGCCAGGCAGCAAGCAAGCAAAGCACTCTTTAGATATGGCAAATATAATTCGTCGTTATTGGCCTTGAAGATCCTAAGCACGGAAAAAGAGGTCATTGTCATGGCATTACAACATTTTAGCCAAAGTCAAAGCCATGTTATGGCTGGATGTTACCTCTCTATCTTACAGAGTTTTCTTAAATAATGTTCTGATATTTGGCTTGGTATTAAAGTCGCTGCTTGCTATTGACGGTTGGTTGGCTGGCTGGTTGTTTCGTTTATTAAAAAGGGAAATCGTTTAAATCTGTTTTTTTCTTTTCTTTTTGTTTTTGTTCCATATTTTTCCTACTAGATTCAGGCCCTTCTGTCTTGTAATAGTCTATGATAACAATTAGTAATTAAAGTTAAGGTTTTTTTGCTATCATTTGCACAAAGTTTTTACTTTTTGTTTATCGTAATAAGGGGCTTCTGTTGATTTTACTCAATGTTGAAATTTTTGTCCCTTCTATAACCAATCATGTTAGGAATTGTTTTTCCATGGCCCTATTGTTGGGTTCCCATTAATTGAAATTTACATTTACGCGTTTTTTGTTACTAAACTCCTATAATTTTTTTATGCTTTTCAACGTGTTATTTACATGATCGTGAATGTTTAAAAACTGATTGTTAAGATAACACACATATACACACATTAAAAAAAAAATAAAAAAAGTTTACACTTGCAGTATGGTTTTTCCTTTATGTGCTAAGGCTGATGATGGGGTGTATATTCTGGCTTTGGCATAAACTTTATATTTATAGTTTCCAACTGAGTTGTAATTATTTCGTTAAAAAATATTCGCTAGCCATGTTTTTTTTCCACTTGGCATTTTTGATAATGTAAGTTCATATTATGTTTTAAATATGCTTTTGTTCCTGAAGATAAAGCAATTAAAATGTTAAGTATTAATGAATTGCGTTCTAAAGAACAAGTCGGCAAAAAAAAAAATTTAATTAGTAAAACAAAACAAACAGTCGTATCGTATGAAAGTTCTCAGGGTTCTCCAACATTTCTTCAAGTTGAATCCCAGAAATCAGTTTTCTAAGCCAAAAATTTAGTTGAAATGAATGTTGTGTAGAATTTAAGTCGATTAAGGCAGGATAGATAGATTTCGCTTACAATGTTATGACTGTATTCGTAAATATTTTTTCAAATTTGTAAATATTTTTGACTACTTAAAAGTAAATTAATTAGCATATTAAAAAAAATGTGCAACATGTTTCCACCATTTGGAGTTTGAAATTGTTTGTTTGTCTTAATTAAAAGCATAAGAATTCCAGTTTTAAAAAATGTTACATTTTCAGCTCTTAACTCTGTTATGCAGGAAGCGGGTTTGATGGTCAAAGCGTTTGAACAGTTTTGAATATATGAGTAATGAGTTTTCGGGGAAAGCCCAGCAAAATATTTTCCTTCGTTTGCAGTGTTTTCTAGAGGTAATTTTTTGTATTCTTACATTATTTTCTAATATTGGCTGTCTTCGAGAAAACTTAAATCTGTTGTAGGTTGTTTTTAAATCAAGAGCTCTTGATTCCTTTTTCATAGACATTGTTCATCATCACTAAACTCTGCGTCAAGCAACCGAAATTTGCACTATATTTTCTGGACATCGGCTCATATTAGTCTTTTTTACATTTCATCACAGACCTCCATAAACGTCGAATTTAGCGATTAAATTACGCACAGTGGTCTCAGAAGGAGACGGATTACGAGCTAAAGCTGCTCGAATTTCGCGAAGTGATACAGTAAGCTTTTGACCATTTTGAAAGTAAATTTTTAAAATTAAATTTTTTTGCCCAAAAGTGTAACGTTCGAGACTTCAAATTTCCTAACTTTTTACTAAACAAATGTTAAAGGATGACAGCTCAATTCTTTATATTTAGTAATTTGACAGACAATTTACTTCCTAACCTCAAATTTGCCTACCCATTGTTTCAAATCTTTACACATGATCATGCTGCTGTATTTACAAAATACAATTAAGATTTGATATGAATTTAAAAACATTTATTCTATACGCCTTAGAAATATTAAAAAAATATAGTAAATCTATCTGAAACCGTTTGCATTAATATCTTATGGATTATAAACGTATGTACATATATGTAACTGTACTAAAAATTGCGTCATTATTAATTGTATAATTGTTTCCCTATAAATGTTTACATTTTTCAAAGAATTTAATTTTATCGTAAAACGCAATTAATCTACTTTCTTTAAGCATTTTCTAATTAAACGTTTTTTTGTTGTTGTAAATATTCCATTCCATTTCATTTCGAATCAAATTTGTTTTTACTTTTCATTCCTCTAATTATACAAATTAAACGATAGAAAAAATTGCAAAAATGAAAAAGCCCAACAAACACTATTGCAATTAAAATTGAATTTCTACTACAATAATTAATGACAGAAATGAATCATTTCTGAATAACAAGTAAACAGCAGCTTATAAATTATTTATTAGTTTAGAAATACAAAAAAAATAATTCTTTAGTGAAAAACTAAGTTGAAAAATAAACAAAAAAAAAGCTAATCAAATTAAATAGGCGCTAATACATGCAAATTATATTTAATTATTTTTGTAAACAAAAGTAAAAAATACGCATCTTAAAATAAAAATTCTACTCTTCATAAAAACAGTACTTTAAAAGATAATAACATTTATATTTTAGAAAAAAATTATATATCATTAAAAAAAAATTTATAAAATGTAACAATGAGAAAGGCAACTAATTTTTAAAGAATATTTGAGATTCTTTATTGAAAACAAAGTATTTCGAAATCAAAAATATTTACAGCAAAAATTCCATGATGTTGAAGGCAGAAAAACAAACAGATTTTGCTTATCACCAAAATTTTTGTATAACATATTTAAAGATTAAAAATTATTCGAAGAATTTTTATTAAAAACATGCAAATAAACTTTAATTGTTTATTTTTTAATATTTTTACGCCTCTAATATTCAAATATGCTTAAAATATGCTTTTAATCGGTAACTAGTGAAAGTAGCGAACTAAATTCCTAACCTCAATTTGGGTGTGCAAATTTTAAGTTAAAAAGTAAACTGTCTGTGAAATGTTTAAATGTGAAGAATTGAGCTCTCATCGTTACATATTTGTTTAATAAAAAAATTGAGGAATTTTAAGCCTGGAACGTTACACTTTTGTGTTTAGAATTTGTGAAAACTTACCATGAAAATGGTGAAAATTTCACTGTATCACAGGCTCTTTTTAAGATCGCGATCCGTAATTTAATCACGAAATTCGAAGCTCACCGTATTATTGCTGACAATAGACCAAAACAATGTGTTTCTTGTGGGCATAGTAATGCAAACATAACCACTGTATAGCAAGTGGAACATTAACTTGTCGACGTTCGCATCACTAGGGGCACTTTGCGGAACAGTTTGCATAAAGTACTTTATTTTCACGCTTATAATGTTTAACTCAATTAAGGATTAAAGCCGACCGACCACTATTTGTGTCGAACGTTTATGAATTGGCTGTTTGAAAAACTGAACAAAAAAATGTATTTTTTAAACCAATTTACCTCCTAACCTCAAATTTGCCAACGCTTTAGTTCACAATTTCTTAATAAACAAAATATACCATAAAAAAAGAAAAGCATTCCAGCGCTACAGCTTTCTGTCAGAGGAGGGTAGCATTTAAATTTGCTCATTGTAACTTCAAAAGTAAACAAAGTATACCCATCCTGGATGAATCACATAACGTTCCTACGTGTTAGTCGCGTAACAGGTTTCATTCGGATTGATTAAAAATCTGTAGCTGCCATTTGGGAAAAATTTCTTCTTGATACTTAAGACTTCGATTGCTTTTACTAGTTTAAAGAAACTTGTTAAAACGCTTTATTTATTTATTAAAATGTAGCAGGTCATAATTTTAAGCGCTTTAGTTTTGTCTTTTAATATTTGCATTTCCCGTTTTGTTTTTAATGCTGCCAGTATAAAGATTTCTTACCCAATTTTAAAAATTAACTTTTAATTATTGCTCGACACTGTATTGTTGCAACGCTGATTTGTTAAAATAAGCAGTAAAATAAATTAAATACAAACATATTTGCCATGGCTTAAATATATGTTTTCACAACGCTGAAAATTATGGTCATCACTCAAATTCATTACATCAAGTTTGAGATATCAGCCACAACAAACAACTGACTTGGTATCGACATTTCTTTCAGGAACAGCAAGTAGCTACTATTTTTCAAATCTAATTTAAATTAGGGAGCATCAACTTTTATTTACTTTATTTTCATTATAAAACTTAAATCAGCTTTATAGGTTCTTTTTTTAGATATCAAATAGAGTTTTTATTAAAGTTTTAATTGCTACTTAAGAATTAATGGTTATTTTTTATTTTAATTAACTATTTAAAAAAAAAAGTTATTTTTGGAGCTGGATATTTTTGCTGAGAAAAATATATTTTAAAATTTAATAATATTTTTATTGTTTTTTTTTCGCAAATGCATGTTCGCTAAGTAAAAAACGTGACGCACAGTGGCGCAAAGCAAAAAACAAAAATTATAATTAAAATAGAACTCATATTTATTTATATTTATTTTATTTTTATAAAACAATTTAAGGTTCATAGAAATTAATTTGCTTGTAAACATAGTAGAATCTAATAGTATAAAATTTGTACTTTTACAAATGTGAGTCGCCTTTACTCTTAAACTTACTGTAACCGGTTAAATGTCGAGTTTATCTCTCGAGTGAGTGAATAAGCTCTTGTTTGTTAACTTGTATATAACAATAATTTATAATTTTCAGTTTTGTTCGACCTTTTTTTATTTTTATTAAATCTTAATCTTAATCTTTTAAACGGTCTTTTAAATTATAACGATTTATTTTTTCTCGATATTTCGCTTTCCTGGAGAAAGCTTCTTCAGGAAATTATTTTTTATATTTTTCAAAAACAAAAAATAACAATTTGAAAAGAAAAATTTTTTGAAAATCATTTGACACACCATATAAAATAAAATTCTTCATACATACAAATATAGAAAAATTAAAATTTAAAATATTTAAACATGCAAAAACAAGTAAACGGAAATTAAATAACAAATTCTCTCTTATGAAATGATTAAAACAAATTATGTGTCTTTTTAATTAAGTACTTATAATTCTGCGCTAAATTGTCTGTGTCTGTTTTGAAATTTATTCTCCTTACATTTGGTACATTAACAATTTCTAACATTTCTAACATATAACGTCTCTTTTAGTTTTTTTCTATATCTAATACTGATGTTTCATCAAACTTTGGATAATGATTATATTTCTTACAATGTGAAGATAAGGATGTCTTCTGTGTTGAAATATTCCTATATTTTTGGTCACACCTATGACCTATGTTGTCCCAATATAAACTTTGTCACAGTTCACCTGGTCATTTCCTCCACATGGTATCCTATATACTACATCAGATATTTCCATTTTTCCTATTTTATCCTTCATATTGCTAAATAATCTATTTAATGTGTTATATGTTTTGTGTGCAATTTTATATCTATCAGTGTCATATATTTTAGACTTTCTTAATCTATTTGATATTCCAGGAACATAAGTTAATAATTTATAAATTTTTGGTTCTGCCATAGTATTAACTAAATTATGCCTATGATTACCATATTGTCTAATTAGACGGTTAGTTAATTCTACTGGAAAATCATTGTCATGAAGTATATTTCTTATTGTGTCCTTATTCTTCAACTGAAATTCTCTATCACTTATAGTCAATATTCTGTCTATCATATTTTTCGCCGTGTTTATTATCATTTTTCTCGGATGTTTGGAGTAAAAAACCGTTTAAAAGATTAAGATTAAGATACAATAATTTATAATAATTATTCGCAGCATATAATGCAATCGAAATATTAATTTTCATTTTCGAAGAAAATAAGTAAAACTCAACAAATAACAAATATTTTTTAATTAAAAATAAAATTTAAAGTATCACTTAAATGCATAAGCATTAATCTTCCTGTGTTAATCTATACACGTTTTGTGTGCTAAATTCTTTTAAACATAAATATTTTATAAAATATTTATTATTTAGAACATGAAAAAAATGACTATTTCGCGTCTACTTATGTAGCTCATCAGTGGATTTTAAAAAATTTTGTATAAAATCTTAAAAATTTTTAAATTTTCATACAAAAATATAGCAACCAACAAGTAACCATCTTTTTAATTTCATTTTTCTACATAATGGTTGAAAGCCATCCATATATATTTAATATTGAGCACTTCTTTTAACTTCCGAAGATCCAGTCCTGATGAACTCTGTTTTCTTATCTGGTTTGTTGCTATCAAAATATTGTGTTCTATCATACGTGCGTTCCAGAGTAATAGCACGTTTTTCAATATCGAGTTGCCAAATCGAATTTACGAGTAGTTATCCTACGGTCGTGATTCTGCCACAATTATAGCAGTTTTTCATTGCTTGCCGATTTGCCTGAACCAACTAAGCCAACAATGTCATCAGCCTTCCCGTATACAATTTTGGACATGGAAAATATTGCTATGTTGATATCATAGGGCTTAGTAAGTTTATGTATGTAATTGATCTTTTTAACATGCAAATTTCCTTGTCATCCCTTTCAGATTTGGGGGCATAAACCTGTAGAATATTAAGATTTAATGGTTTGGCAAAGATTTTCTAAAAGAAAAATTTTGTCTACGAGAGTTACGAATTCTTCTTTTCGTATTTTCTCGTTTAATTTGTAATATTAAAACCCACACCATTCCATACAAGTCACTGCATTATTATCAGAGTAGCAGAGTACTGAGTTTTACATTCACCAGCACTTTTACCCATTTTTATTATTTCTATTTCCTGAATGGTGTTATAGAGTTTCAGAGATTATTACCACTCTTAATATAAGAATTTATTCTGTTTCTGTATAATTTTCTGTGTAATTTTACTATAAAAGTAATTTCATTGTTTTTCCTTAGTTTTCTAAAGGATTTGCCTTTTGTAGCTGTCAAATCTTGGAAACAGAAGCTACTATTGCTACTATTCATTAGCTGAAGTTGATCAAATCAACTACTCAGAGTAACCCGGTTAAAAACCTTCGACGAGTATGTATGTTGGATGATTTGCTATAATGAAATACATATAAATACTTAATGCAATTAATGTTTAGCAGGATTGACATTCTCCTATTAGAGTAACACTCATGACTCCCAACAATAGTTAAGATTTTTATAGTTCTAAAAGTTTTTTTTTACTACAATGGTAAGTAGTTTATATTAAAACTGCTTGCAGAGTTAATAAATTCACGCTTTACAGCGTTATAACCCAAGTAACTTCTTCAATTGTTACAGTTATGCTAGAAGTGGAATAGTTAAAGAGTGCCTTAAAATGCCCTTAACAGTAGATCCAAAAATATCTTCTTCCAAACTGCTATGCTAATTGCTATTTGTCGGTGCAATTGTGTTTTGCTATATTTAAAAAAATAAATAAATTTAGTTAAAAATAATGGTGAAGTTTTGGAATGTTAAATTATTATTTAAAATAAATAAATATTTAATTTATAATTATTCGGAATAATTTTCAATATAAGCAATTCTATTTTTCGTGCTTGATTCCTTTAAATAAATATTTCATGATATTCTCACGAAATATTTATTACAAAAATTTTTATTAATAAATAAACATTTTATGATATTCTCATAAAACATTTATTCCAATAAAATGAAATGTTTTGCTGTGTTTGTGTAGAAGTGTTTTTGAGTCTTGCTGTCTATGCTATGTTGATTTTATGAAAAAATTCTCATAGAATCAGTTTGGCTTTGGATATAAGACTTTTAGGTTTTTCTATACAATATTGGGGTAAAATTCACTGATGAGCTACTTGAGCAATAGTAAAATTGCAATATGGACGTGCTCTCCCCCGCAGTAATACATTTCAAATATTTTTTATTTTTATTGGAATAAATGTTTTATGAGAATATCATAAAATGTTTATATATTAATAAAAATTTTTGTAATAAATATTTCGTGAGAATATCATGAAATATTTATTTAAAGGAATCAAGCACGAAAAATAAAATTGCTTATAAATAAATATTTTTAAGTAGAATTTAAATAAATAGAATGAATTCCTCTTATGTTAGGGCTAGAAGTTCCAAATAAAGTCATAAATGTTTTTAATAAGTGTGATATTCTTTCAATTCTCCATACATGGCACAGTGGCACAGAATCAACTTATTTTATAACTAAATTGGAAATTTTTAAATAGTTATTTCGATCTAATTATGTAGCAAAGAAATATTGTTTGTAATATTAAGCAGATTTGTTATATTTTCTATGCAGTATTTATCCTTTTAAGGGCACAATTCAGAAAAAAAAAGTTTTTTGCTTTTCCCTTATAAAAGCACAGGACCTTTTTAATTCAAATTTGTTTATATTTTATTTTTTTTAACTCTTAAAAAAATTCCTCTTAAATTTGTTAGCTAAACATTATAAATTTGACTGAAATTTATAAAACTTGGACACACGTCATATCAATTGCTTTGCAGTGTGAAGTTTTACAAGCCATCAGCAGATAACATCAGGTGTAAATACAGCTTTAGTTGGGTAATATAATAAAACGTTTTCAGCAGATCTAGAAAATTAATACCCCAGACTCATGCTTAAACGATTCTCGCTATGAAAGTGTCAAATTTTGTTTTGATTGGCTATAAAATTTTCCCCATTGTACATTATTAACTTACACAAATTTTACACCATCGCTATTAAAAATGTGTTGGAATTGCGCAAATAAAATAATCGTATTCCTTCACCTAGAAAAATTATATACTCAGATTAACTTCTAATTTAGAAAATCGTGTTTAAGATCACTTTGCATGGCTTTTATTACTTAAGTTCTTGTGAAATTATATTATAACTAATATAACCCCGGAAACGAGCACGAATTTGCTGTAACAACTTTGCTAACAAATTTAATAGGAATCATTGAAATATGCTTTTACCACAATTAAGATTGTTTAAAATTTGATTACCATCCTGTATACAATATTGTCTTTAATATATGCCAATTCTTAAAAAGTTTTATTAAATTATTTAAATATAATTAAAATAATCGAATATTGTTTTAATGAATAATCGAACAACTTAGTAAAATAATATGGAATGCGATTCCAATAGAAATGATTCAATTTTTCATTCAATTTAATTTTAAATTTAAAAATTTGCAACACTTCAATGATTTTAATTTATTTCTTTAAAAGAGGCACTTTTAAATATTTCTCATACAATCAATTTTCAATTTGTTATATAAAAACTCTGGTCTATTTATTAAAAATAATTTTTTTTTCTTTTAACATAATTAATTATAAAAACTTTTTTATGTCAACTGCATATTTATTCGAAGGGTGAGCAGTTTGTCCTTTTTGACATATTGTCTACGCATTCAATACAACAATAACTTTAATTGCAATTTATAACGAACACGATTTATTGAAGCAGGTTCCTTAATAATTGTGAAAGATTTTGATGAAATTGAAATATGTTTTCTTATAATTTAGTATTTCTATATTTTTCCATTAGAAGAACAAGAAACTCTAGAAAACTCTAGAAACTCAATAGAAAAGCATATCGATCACAAGATCGATAGCTTTCTTACACATATGCAAACACTTGCAGTTTTATTTTGCATAGTTATGACTGACTATTACTGACGTAAATCCTTCTGAAATGCACATGTGGTTATGAGCTTCTTGGCATAGATTTTTGGCTTCAGAAACATATTCAAACTTAAAATCAAAGAATAAAAATAAGCGGTGTTAATTTGAATACCAATTCCGATTGCCAAAACGAAAGCAATAGCTGAGAAATGTTTAACAGAGTAATTGAATGGTTTCTCATTACAAGTAAAAATTGTAACCATTATTAGGTAAAAATATGACTTAGGTTTCTAAAACCATCATTTACTTGTCGGCACACTTTATATAAACTGTGTAAGACTGACTGAATTATTGCTTATCGCTAACTGTCAGTTGTAAACGAATTATTTTTAATGTAAATTTTTACAAATGAAAAATTTAATTCATCCGTGAATTTTGGAAAATCTTTAGTCAATCAATAATGAGAAGAAGAAAATGCAAAATTATTATTAACTTCTAAAATTTATTTATTATGCAGCTCACTAAATTACTGATGATTGTTGATGTCAAAAGTTGTTTTGAATATTCTCTGATATTTCAGTTATATGAATTTTAATTCATATTGTGGTTTGTTGGGTTATTAGCATAATTTTGCTTTTCCAGTTTTGCTTGTTTGCATTTCGTTGCATTTTTATTGTAAAGTTGTGCCTTTTCGCCTACCTGCAATTAAACACTGTTCAAAGTTATCATCTTTAACATTGTAACAAGTACTAAAAATAGTCAGCATTTACAGTGGCGATAATAAGTTTTAGAAAAATGACTGATTTCATTTAGATACCTTGGAAATAGTTTGAAAATATGGTTTTATTTAAAAATTGCGGAAAGGTAGTAAACTACGGTTGCACTATGTAAAATAACCCGGAGTTGCGTAAATTATGTTTAAAAAAAAGCTGCCTGACTCAGAAAGAAATTAAATAAAGTTTTGATTTGGTTAACTATTTGACTTTTAAATTATAAAACAAGATTTTCTGAATGACCAATTCAGCCATAATAAAGTCATACAGAAGGCAAAGACAGAATTAAAAAAACTGTAAAATTGCGTCATATTATGCTTGCTAAAATATGATGCTGCCATATTTTTAACTGATATGAAAAATGAATGGAGTTTAAAGCAGTAAAAATACTATTTTTGGAATGGCAACTTTGGAATCAAAACCATTTCAAACGGAATCAGACAGGAATGTTAAAAAATACTCTTTTGAAGCTCGTTATATTCTGCACGTCTGTGATTCCTGCAATTTTTTACCCTCCAGTCACTGTTATACTAAAATGACCAAATTTAGACCAGGTTCAAGCAGGGCAATTTTAGTTGCTCAACTCTTCATTAATTTCCTTTTAAAATTGCTGCCAGTGTTCAGACACGAATAAATTGGCCCAGCAATTTTAGTTCTCTCTTTGTCTTTATAAACACACACAGCTTTTTATAAAACAAAAAAAAAAAAAACAAAATGATTTAAAATGTAATTTCCCGCAATAATCAATCTGCGGCAAAAAAAGAAATGAAAACTGTGAATGGAAAATAAAAAGAAATAAATGAGTACGAGCAATTATGTTCTCCTTTCCACTCCTCTTATCTCTCTCCTCCCCCCGGGGGGCACATTTATGGTCTTTATGGTACGCAACAGCTATCTAGATCTGTGCAACTGGGGGAAAAAGGGAGCCCAGTCCCCTAAAGACAGGCAGGGAGTCAACTGGAAGCTATACATTATTTCCACGGGGATCAGTGAGCCGCAGAGTTCATTATTTGTCTCTTTAGACATTTAATAGTTCTCTGACTGATCATTGAGGTTGGCCCCTATATGGGAGTATCGTGGTGGTTGTGGTTTCGCGGCCCCATAACAGTATAATGGTTATTATGGTGGCCAGGATCATCTCACTGATAATGACACGCAAAGTGAATGATGCAGTCCAGTGAGCATGCTAGACATGTGTTCTGGACAGGAGTAGGAAAGTTTCCAACTCTTTAGCAAGGTGTGATGGTTTGCAGCCCTGCCCTGGAATCATTAAAGTTGCAACTAGGTGGTTATGTTGCTTAAAATTATGTCTTCGGCTTCCTAGGACGCATCTATGACGTTCCAAATTATACAATTGTGGTTTGTCCACCATCTGATTAAGGCTACATAGCCAGGTGCGGATGTAAAACGAATCACATTATCTCTCTCTATCTCTCTCTCTCTTTCCTCAAAACTCAAGAAAACTCAAATTGCCCTGTGTGAACCTGGACTTACAGAATTTTATCATACTAAAACTCTTCCAATGGATTTCTGGAAGAAGATACGTAAAATAAATGTGTTGCTAAAACAGACTAAGGTCATGAGAGATAATAAGTGACTGATATCAAGTGGCATGACTTCGAAAGTTAAGTCGTTTGAATGCCATTTATCATTCTTGCTAGAACTACTTGTTAGATATATTGATGTTCTCCTGCGAATCAGTTCCCAAAGTGCATTTACGTTAAAATTTTGTTTACATATTAAAGCCGTGTTGGCGACCGACTTTACGTAAAAATTCACTTTGATTATTTACAACTGAGCCATAAATTCGATATTTTTAAAAGTAGTTCCAAATTTTTGACAGAGGTCACAGAACGATATAAAAATGAACAAATACTAAATTGCTAATTTCTGCAGCATAACATTTAATACCAATTTCATAACATTGTTAAAAACATTTCTCTCTTGAATTCATCACAATAGACTAGGATAAAAATTTAATGCCCACCTTTAGTCCTATCGGGTTTCAATGCCAAAACTACAAGATTTAGTTTTTAGTTGTTGTCGCATCGAAATTATTAGTTAAAGCTTCACTGCTGATGTGCGTTTTTGCTTTCAAGTTAAAAGAAACGGTTCGACGAAAAAAGATTTGTTTTGCTATAAAACTTTTTTTATACCACTCTAAAATCTTTCCTGTGGAGAACTTAAAATAAAAAGTATGCTTATGTGTTTTGTAATTAAAGAAATTATTATATTGTGGCGAAAAAAGTTTAGTAAATGGGCGAGGTGTCCTTGAAATTGTCATTTTCTCTGAAATAATTAAAAGTTTTGTTTTGCACATCTAAATATGGTATGAATACACTTTCCAAGAGGCTTTTTGTTTGATTTTTGTAGACTCAATAATTACTAGACATTTTTTTATTTGAATATTTTAACATTTTCCACACATCTATCACATCACTTATGCCCGCCACTGTAAATCCTAGTTTATTTTCTACACATGTTGTATGTTTGTTAAAAAATTAAGAAGAGGGTAAATGAATAAAAATAAAATCAAGACAATAAACATTTTTGCTAAACGTCTGTCTGTCCACAACAAACAGTCTGAGGAAATTACGACCTAGACCTTAACTACTCGTAAATTTCATGGGTTTTTTTTATATTTGTTTTATTGCATTTTGATTGTTGGGTATAAATGCATCTGGACATTGTTCAAATGCTTTTTTTTATATTTTATGGTGATTTCAAATGAGGACATTAGCTTGTCTTTGTTTTGTTTATTGTAAAATAAGGCTAATAAATACTGATATTCTGTTAGTCATCATAAAAGAATAAAAGAAATTTAAAGAAGTTAAAAACGAGTTCATAAGAATAAAGATATTTCGATTAAATAAAAATTATTTCCGGCTAAAAATATAATTTTGTGTTTTTGTTTAATAAATTCTAATATTTGGTCACATAAATCAAAACCTTTTGTACTTTTATTAATTGTCATTAGTTTTTATTAAAGTTTTTAAGAAATCTTCGTTAGAAATAATTAATTAACAACTGTTAAAAATATATACAGAAAAGTATATTTTTATTTATTTAATTTTAAACGACACTAAGTTTTTGTAATTAATTAATATTTTCAAACAACGACATTAGGTAATGTTATATTTATATTTATCTTTTCGTCGTGTATTTACAAATGGCCTTTAGAAAATATTATCTACGTCGAAGTAGATGCCAGAAAATTAATTGTAAATATGACTTGCTGATTACTCCTTAAATATATAAGTCTCATTAGATCCCCCCTGGGGCACATTTATCAGTCTTTATGGATTACTTAACCATCTAGACTTGTGCTGGTTAGGGGGGTGGTATAAGGGAGCCCAGTCCCCTGAAGACAGCAGAGGTATACTGGAAGCTGCACGTTATTCCTACGGGAATCAGTAAGCCCCAGAGTCCCGCCAATTGTCTCTTTAGCCTTTCAGCTGTTTCTCTGACTGATTATTGAGGTTGTCTCTTCGGGAGTATCGTGGTGGTTGCGGTTTTGCGGCCCCCCATGAATTTAATTTAGGTGGCCAGGATCATCTCACCTTTAATAAGACCAACGGGTGAATGATCCGGATCCAGTGAGCATGCTAGTCATGTGTTCTAGACCAGGAGTTGGATAGTCTCCAATTCTTCAGCAAGGGGTAGTGGTTTGCGACCCTGCTTCGAAACCGCTGAAATTGCAACTAGGAATGACCTGTTGCTAGAATTAATACTCGGCTTCCTAGGGAGAGAATGACGTTGCTTTTCATTCCATAGTGGTTTGACCGCCATCTGATTAAGGCCAGGCGCAGATGTAAATCTTATCACGCTCTCTGTCTCATCAGATTTGGAATATTATTAGTTTCAAAACTAATTACCTGTGTATTTTTAGAGCTCCCTGAAATTTTAAGCGTTTACGAACGTGTTAAATGCTAGTTTTAGGATGTTCTTAATATAATTCCTGTTACTGTACTTTAGCAACCAACCCAGCCTTAAAACCAACAAACGCAAACGAATTGTAAGAAATTTGCTTGTAAATAAGTAAGGAACGGGTATATGACATAGCTAGTCTGGCAGACAGGTCTTGTAAGTACGACAAAAGCCCTTTCGTACATACTTCCAAAAAAATGCTTTTTAGAAAGTTAAACATCTTTCATTTATCAAGAATTATCTTCTGCTCACATTTGTCATAACTAATTTGCACAAATCAGCATATCAAAATCGCGCAGATTTTCTTAATCGCCCTTAAGAAAATTGAATATAAATGTCTTTAATTCTTCCTCTTAACGTCCTTTCCGACTGTTTGTTTGTGAATATACAAATGAGCTAGAGATTCTTCAAATTCTAAAATCGTTAAACATGAGAAAAGGTTCCGGAATTGATCGAATTAGAGCAAAAGATCTCAGAACAAATGCACAATTGTGCCAGAGACACTCAAAACCTCAATAATTAGACCAATATATAAAAGCGGCAACAAATCAGATATACAGAACTATAGACCAATAGCTATTTTGCCAATGTTAGACAAAATTCTCGAGGAAATAATAAACAGAAGAGTGATGAGCTTTATGAAAAAGTATAAAATCATTAATAGAAATCAATTCGGGTTTCAGAAAGGAAAAAAGCAGAAATAAACTTCTCGGTAACTTTTCAACTTATGTAAACAAATGCTTAAGCAACCACATGCATGTTTTGGTACTTTTTATAGACTTTAGTAAGGCATTCGACACTCTCTCGCATAACAAAAAAACGGTATAAGAGGGGACATGTTGCTTTGGTTCAAAAATTATTTAGAAAACAGATCGTATTATGTACAAATAAACAATAAATATAGCCAAAGAATAACATGCGAATGGGGAGTACCTCAAGGATCAAAGCTTGGATCACTTTTGTATATTATATACGCAAACGATATGATGAGATGCTTAGAAGAAGGAACAACTTTTGCTTATGCGGACGACACAGTAATAATAACGGCCAATAAGGACATAAACATTGCGACTGAGAAAATGCAGAATCAGTTTAATATTATTATGAAGTCACGACAATGGTCTTATTATAAACGCCATTAAGACTAAAGGTTTGCACATAAAGCCACGTCACCTAGTCGACAAAACTGTTACACTGCAATTTCATGAGCCAAAATGTCTTCATAGCAACGTTAATATAATGAACAATCAGGATGACGATTGCACAAGTTTCATTGAACAAGTTTACACTTATAAATACCTTGGTGTGATTATTGACAGTAATTTTAAATGGAGAAGTCACATTGAAAAATTACAGAGGAAACTTAGGAAAGCGTCGTATATGCTGTACCATTTAGGCAACTGCTACACGTATGAAGTTCTGCGTCAGGCATACTTTGCATTAGTGGAATCGTATATCCGGCATGGAGTCACGGCGTGTGGTAGTGCAAAATACAGCAGCACTCTCCAAAAAACGCAAGACCGAATACTAAAAATTTTACATAAAAAAAACAATCTGAAACTGGAAACAATAATAACCATGATTATAACATTAACATGAACATACGCAGCACAACGGAAAACAGCAACTACGCAATCAGCATGATAGACAACTTTGGCAACAACCTTCAGAGAGCAACGGACGACAATGACGACAATCAAACAGAAGCCTTACGAATCCTAACAACCGGGCCTTGATTAGAATTGCCAGAGACCTTCAAGTTCTTAGCGTAAAGAACATCTATTATGCAACCTTGGCCAAAGAATTCTACAATGATAACAGATATTTAAAGCCGATAGAACATACTCACAACACGCGGAGACGAGCTCAAGGAATATTTAAAGTGGAACGATTCACAAACGAGTATGGAAGAAGTTCGCTTCCCGTAACATTGCCAACAATTTGGAACAAAATACCGACTGAAATAATCAGCATAACACACGAAAACAGACGGAATAAGCTAATAAAGGAATACCTAATGGGCTCACAATAAATCAAAACTTGTTACTACACAGACTATGAAATATAGTTTTGAATAACTAGTTATAAACGAATTTATTTATTTTTTAAGTTTTAATATCCTGCAGACAAGCATAAAAGCTTTGCGGGTTTAGAAATTAGAAGATAAATAATAAATGAATAATAAATGAATAATAATAAAATGAATGGCGAGCGATTTCGATATGAATACATCATTATCAAGCCACGTACTGGCGAGTCAGTATTTCTGGTCCAGGTATTTATCCTATAATCGTCGTATCTACCTACGTAGAAGGGCGTTAAGGGGAGGAATTAAAAACATTGGTTCATTCACTCGCGGAAGAAACCCAAACAATTTATTACAAATTAAAAAGTTCGAAATCGCTAAAATTCAGCTAAAAAGTTGATTTAAAATGTTTTCAAAAGATAAAGGATACTGATATTTGCCAAATTGCTAGACTTCTTTGAGAGGGTCTCTTAAACATTGGCTGCTTCGTTGATTTCAATTTTTTCACTCCAATTCTTTGAATTGAATTAACTAGGTATAAATCTTAATATTGGAAAAGTTAGATTGAAAATCTATGTAAAAACAAAGATGTTGGAAGTGCAAATGAACTAACTGGCTCATTGGCAGAAACAACATTTATCCTAGACTGCAAACTTCTTATTTTCAAGTTATCCTTAACCCTCAAATCACCCTCAAAAAAACTTACGTTAGTTACCCTTGTGTGATTTTTCACACATATGGAATGTCTATGTATTTTGCTGGTTTTTCATAAACATTGCGGTTGTGGGCACGCTTACAAACGTCCTTTTTGCAAAAACAGCACATGGTTTGGTGAATATAGTTTTTATATTTTGACTTTCGCTATAACAAATATGACATCGAGATTTTCCTTCGATTATAGGAGGAATAGTTTGTTGCGTTTTTTGCAGGAATTTCGAACGATTGCGATAAGCTCTGCTCAGCTCTAGATGGTGCACGGGACTGGGTTATTGAGCCAGTCTCACTAAATCGCTTTGGTTGATAGCAGAAAGCACAGATACTGCTGATTGAGTTCTTAGTACGCCCTTTTGTACTGTCATGCAAGGCTTTGCGAGAGATATTCCACGCTCGCGGAAAAAAACTCGACCTACAGTTGGTTTGTTTATTTTCCAATTTGGATTTATATCTTTAAATATAATGTACGCATTTAAACCTGAAATATCAACCACGTGTGAGAAAACAGCAACTGGGCATCTATTTGTTTTTCTTTTCGAACTATAGCACGATAATATTTTGTCCACGGTATCCACGCCACCTATAGAATATAGTTGTAAAGCTGAAGATCAATAAAGCTAATATAAAACGAACCTTTAGTTTTGTTGTAGAATTAATTGATTTTTGGCAATTTTTTCGCATCACATTCTACTTCATTCGAATGATGCATTGTGCTTTGCAGTACTACTCAGTTATCCTTTCTCCCCACATATGACACAAGAGTTGTACTTTCGGTGAATGCAAAAGTGAAATGGTACAGGGGAAAATTTTTGCACTCTAATAATCTGGGTGGTATGCTTTTTTATTTTTGCGCATTGTACCTGCCATTATTAGCCCTTAGACAACAACTTTTGCCCAAGTTGTTAGGATGAGAAAAAGTAATCCATTGTTATATTGTGGCCCTTAAGTCTAACTAACTCCAAAACAACACGTTCCCCCTGATTTTTTTCAGCTATGCTACCAACAGCCTTACCCAAATATGGCTGGATTTTCCAAACGTAGCACGTTTCAGAGCAAACTAAGAGCCAAAATTTAATTCCATATCTTTCAGGCTTAGAAGGCATATATTGCCTAAACTTGCATCGTCCACGAAATCCAAGCAGCAGTTCATCAACTGTTACACAATCAGATGGATTGAAAAAATGAGTCAATAACTCGGCCCATTTGTCAAATATTTGACGAATTGGAGAAAATTTATCTGTGGAGCCTGGTTTGACGTCTGCTTATAACGTCATCAAAACGAATAACACGATTCATTTACTGAAATGTTTTTTTTTTGACATTATCGCTCTAAATTTGGGGCGTCCATATTCACTATCGAACAAATCCAACATTGTTTCATTCTTTGATCTAATATATTATAATTATTACTGCAAATTACATCGAAACTACATATGTGTCGAAAACCACACACGAGGGAAACTTACGTAAGTTTTGAAATATTTCGCTACTAAAAAATATTTTTTAATAAAAAAAGGTGTTGTCTGTGCTTAATTGATATTGTTAACAAAGTCAGGAAATTTCTTTAGTATACCCCAATTTTTTTTTTTTTTGGTTTATCGTATAAACATGGTTCAGTTTGTGTGGTTTTCCACACAAGGGTGATTTAAGAGTTAAGCAGTATTGTATTGCTGATGTCAGGTATGGAACACTGCTTTGGTGTCAACTTTAAGCACTATAGGTGACTACTGCGGACTGCTCATCTATAAGAAATGTAAAAGAGTTCTTGGATAAAACCGAAATCGTGAGCCACGCGCAAACACATTTAAAGAAACTGGAAATACATTAAACCCATAGCATCTTAAACGACCACGGTCACATTCTGCTAAGAAAGAAATGTATTGCTTTCTTTATCAAAAATGAATTTTTTCCAGCTCTAATTAAACTCAAAAACCAAATAGCATTGTAGAATATAGCGCTTGAAAACTCACTGCCAGTTTAATAATATCATAGATTTAATAAATTATATTGATGTTGCGAAAATAATTGCAACATCAAGTCGGTAAAAAATAATTTAATTTGAACTTTTGCATCAATAAATAGTTTTTAATTATGCAGCAAGGAATGTCTGTTCGATATTTATTATAGAATCCTTGCTTATGTGTTGTCGTTTTTCATTAACATCTTTCAATATGGAAATCATTATCATTTATTAATGAATTAATAATTTTAAATGTCATTAATTTGTTAAAAAACTATAATTATGGTATTAAATTTATTATGTATAAAACTCTATCATGTTGTCTACATAAGTATTTATCTGGCACTCAAACTTGACTTAAATAAATTTTTAGAAAAGAGGAAGCTTCGCATATGCTAATTTTTAAATAACTACTAATTAAAACAAAGAATTAAAAATAAAAGGAAAAATATGCTAATTTGTAGCTTCCAACCCTAATGGTACACCTGATGGTATACTAAAAGTTAAAAGGCATCATCAACTTATCATGATGGAAACAACTAAAATATAAAAGAAAAGAAAAAAAAAGGACAAAAAAATACAATAAAATCTTTTAACAAGGTCTTGATCTCCATTCTACTTGTTCATTCTTAAACATTTATATGGTAAATTATTTTACTCTCTCTCTCTCTCTCTTTTTTTTTCTTCTTCACTTACTATTCCACTCCATTTCAAAGTTTACAAAGAAGTTACGTATGTACATACATACATACATACATACATACATACATACATATGTACGCACGTATATAACGTCTCGCAGAAAAGTCGTTCTGCCGTTTATAATGGCAATTAATAATTTTAAACATGATTGCAAGCCTACTCAACTCATACATAAAAGATAAAATATTCTTTAGACCAGCATAAGATCCATAGAATGGCTTCCAGTACGTATTGGCAGTAATTGGTTAGCGGCAGAGTGTTCTGAAAACATAAAAATAGATTTTCTCTTTTCTAGTTTAGATACCAACAATTCTTGTTGCAGATATAAATAGCAATCAGTCGTTAAAATTATGATAAAACAACACAAAAAAAATAAAATAAAATAAGAATATTAAAAAGGAAGTTAAAGATTATTTTTAAGAGATTTTTTTAATAGCAGGTGTAACAGTTAAAAGGACACTTAGAGAAATTTTATGCCTAAAACAGCTATTTTGTTTTTTCCTATTTACAGAGTCCGGACATTCGGCAATTTATAACCGTCAATTTACCACCACATTTACACGCTCAATATAGATATGACAAGTCTGAAAAATCTACAACAAACAATGGCACAGAGTTTTACAGTGATCCAAATAGTGACTCCACAATGCCTGTTGCAGAAAGTTTTTTGCCGCAAGAAGTTGAAAGTTTGTGCCATGAAGCCAAAGACGTTTTGATGCGACTTTTGGAATTTGATGCCCAAAAACGTTTACGCTCTGTAAGAGCCCTACAAAGGATAGCTTTGTATAAGAATTTTAAAATTGAAGTACAACACTGTCTAAAGGTAAAACGTCCACCAAAACTAATATATTTGTTGGGTGTATTTTTAAATTTTGCATTTCTTTTTTTAATCACAGATCCATCCCTTAGACATTATTACTGCCGATAACATTGTTATTAAACAAAACCATCAGCCAATAGAAAATTCCTTTAATACAAGCAATGCTTTTAATAACTTTTAATATTGTTATTATCGAATACTTTGTAAAACTAATAATAAGAAATCTAAATGCCATAATAGTTTCTTAAAGTTTTGATTACATCTTAGATTAACAATTACTTCTTATATAATTTCTAATCACATATATTTTACAATAAAGAACTTATTTAGAATCCTTAAGATGCATTAATATAAAAAAGTTGTACATTAATGTATTATTTTCTTACGATTTTTTTTAATTTTCTAAAAAATTGTTTATACAAAGCGACAGTTCAAATGATAAATATTATTTTGAAATCGATCTTACCCAGCTTAATTATGGGTTCCATTGCTTTTTATATTTAAGATCAATAATTTTTAGTAAAATATTATTCCCATATTACGTAACGCATCGTAATATAATTAAGGTTTAAGAAAGAAAATGGTTAACTTTTACAAGGATTATTGTCGAAAGCAATACAAAATGTAGTGTTTCTTTTTTCTAATTTGCATCGGTAAAATTTTAGTTTACGAATGCACAGAAATTAATTAATTAAATAATTAAAGCAATTTATAAGTGTTTGCTGTTTCTTATCAAATCATCAGCAATAATACAGATAAAGTTTCGATTAGGAGATTGTAATACATATTTTTACAAACATGCTTTGTTTTAGTTAAAAAAAGATAATTGTCAATGAAAAGGTATTTCACTTTACCTATTGTTTCTATTTACAAATTAAAAATTTTCTAAGAAAGAACAACATGCTAGAGTAAAATTCTATGAACTAAGTTTAACAATCAGATATAAATACAACTAATACAGACCAAAAAGACGCACAGCCAAACAGTCGTCTGCACTCTATCATGGCAATGGAGTCATCTATATTTAATGATTTTGAATTTGAGTTTTTAGTAAATACTAGAACCATTTAAAACATTATACAAAAGCTCTCTTTGTTGGGCACTAGAATAGTCTAAGGGTAAACGTTATCAAGTAAAGATATACGGCTGTATGCATAAAAACTTAAAGTAGGTTTAACTGCCGTTGTTAAGCACAATTTCCTAAAGTTGTATTCAAAAAACGTTTTTACCTTAACATACCTTTGTTAACTTTAAAGTAGAAAAAACCTACGTTAAACCTACAATAAATTGATAGTTCAATTTTATTATTGAAAGTTCAAAAACAAAACAAATTGTGTTTACAATAAACTGAGCCGTTTAAATTAAAAGTAGCATAAGTTACTTTGTTATTGTCATCTGTTTTTATTTTAAATTAGTTTATATAACATTTTATTTTTTAGCCATTTCAACAGTCTGTATTTAGTTTTCTTCCTGAAACAGATTTTTCTAATGATTGTGTTGAAATAAAATCTTTTTTCTCCATGTTGTGTACTGCGAAAGATTTTTTCGACAGGGGGCTATTACTACTATTAATATTTTGTCTACTATTACTATTTTGTCTTTTACATAAGTCACATGTGGAATAATATGCTTTTGAGTTGTGACATTCTTAGAATAAAAAAAATAATGCTAATTATGTGTACTATATTAGATATCACTATAATATAGTTCAGTAAACTGCACTATTCTTTCGAACTAATAAAAAAAGTCTAATAATCACATCAATACCGTTAATTATCAACACTCCTCTTAAATAAACTTATTAATTTCAAATTTATTAAAAATGAAAAACAAACTGTTCAGTTGTGACTTATGCCACTTTCAATGTAAACGGCTCAATTGACACTTTTACTTTTTTATTCCAAAAATGTTTAAAAATGTTTATTAAAAACAAATTGTAGTATACAAATAATATTAAAAACTAAAATATAACACGCCATTCAATATAAAACATTTTTACATCTTTATTTTATATTTTACAAAAATATAATTATAATTAATTATTTTAAACAAAAGTTTTATTGATGTACATATAATCAAAACAAAGCTCGTTATCCGAATAATTATTTTTTTAATATGAACAAATTCTTTGTAAGTTCTTAGTAAGCCTTGCAAATTAACCTTTTTTCGGTGCTTTGCTTTTTATTAAAAAGATTAATAAAAAAACAAAAAAAAAATTATGTTGATTTTGCTGAAAACAATAAAAACATTTTTTATAGATCTAACTACCCGGATAAATAATATTCATTTTTATACATCGTTAACTACAACGTGACACCTGAAAACAGTGGCATTGCCAGAATCAAAATACTAATTTTACTAAAGCATACATTAGCTAAAGTGCTGTTTATGAATACCATTTTTTAACAAACGTCTGTTAGCCTTAAAGTGTTTGTTAACTAACGTGTACTTTAAAGCTCAAGTAAGCGTTTTTATGCATACAGCCGATAATTAATTAATATTTTTGAATTTCTCATTGGAATTTAGTCAAGTTATTTGGACTATAATATTTAGTTTATTTACAAAATTTATGAATATACGTCTAGAAATGGCCATTTTCACCTTCAATAGTCAATATCGTTAGAATATTTATTTATTTAATAGGAAATTCAGTATGCTAAAAATAAATTATTGTAAAGAAGCCTTTGCATACCTAGATATATAGGGTCCGCCAAAGAACTTTTTTTTTAATTTTCTAAACAAAACTACAAAGCTTCGGCTATGTGGCACGTAGCGCCGTCCTGTTGAAACCAAATGTTGCCAATATCCCACTCTTCAATTTTTGTGAACAAAAATTCGTTCAACATGGCCCCATGGTTTTGGATGCGTCGGCATTTCAATGTATGCGTACGGTTTTTCTGTGCTCCAAATGCGAAAATTTTGCTTGTTTACATACCCGCCGAGCTCAATGAACTTCATGAAAAGATGATTTTTTTTGCAAAATCGGCATCTTCTGAACTCAATCGCAGGCTCACTTAGCGAAGCGTTGTTCAATCATATACACAACCATAGTCGTTCAGCGGAAGGATAAAACTAATCTGTCAAATCAAACATGAGCCAAGTGTTATACTTTGTTCACACCTAGCGTGTTTAACATCTAAATCGTGTTCAAGCAGTAAACACGTCGATTTTGAGATATTTTACCATACATTGACATGTTTTGTTATACATCTCAAATGAGTTGTTTTAGATTTAAACACGTCTTTAAATACGTAAATTCCAAATACAACTCTGAATTTCACTTAATTTTGGGATGTGCTAAGTGCGTTTTTGTCCCTGTATGCTAGTAGGTAGTGCATTTAGCTAATTTATCTGGTGTTCGGGTTTGATTCCCAGATAAAACGGCTGTTTTCACTACAAAAAATCTTTTTTGAGGTAAAAAAATAGATAAAACGTCAGCCTTAAACATCTCAATTATAGTGTGAATGGCTGTGTTTAAATTTTAAAACATTTTGGTTAAACGCGTTGAAACACACAAGTGTGAACTTAGTATTACCATTCACGAAATAAGCACTAGTTGAAAAAAAACGTTAGCTTTCGGACTCTATACATTAAATATTGTTACGTTTATTTCTTTAATAAACAACAATTTGCATACATACATAAAAAATACACTGTGGTAACTTTCAACTAAATGGATGAAAACTGTTGTATCGTCTGCGAAACACGCTTACCATGACACTGCTTTGCCCATGAAGGACGGTTCTACATTTTACATTTAGTACTATAGCTGCTGTTGTTATGATTATTAATGCAGATTTTTGTTTACTTGAGTTCTGTTTGCTTCTGATTGCCAATCTTCATCGAATTTGATGTAGCACGTTGTTATTGTTTTGTAAACAATAGAAACAGATAGAAACTGCTTAATTTGTTAACAGGCACATTACACTTTACTTTTTTGGCTTTGTAGGAATCTTATAGTTTTATCTATCAAATGAAATCTGGTGTGATCAGAGAGATAAACATAAAAAATCGAGTAGGAATATTTAAAAGGAATTAAAAGCCTTGTCAATACAACATATAAGTCGAAATAGAGGTGAATGAGTTAAGGAAGTTTCCGTAAGCGAAATATGAAACATAGCACGACTCTAACATAAAATTTATTGCTTTCTCTCACATTCTTAGTTTTTTTTCTGTGTAGAAAAATTCGGGTTTTGTTACACTTGACAATTTAGATACGCTTTTTTGCTAAATATTATCATTAAAAATAAAATTATAAGTGTAAATACACACAAATAAAGGCCATGCAACATATTTTTAGTAGAGGTTTGAGTACAAAATTTGTTCAGCAAATAGTACTAAAACGTTCTTATGTCTACAATAAATTGTTGTGACGCCCTCATATTATTTTGAGTACAACAGTTGCGACTACCATAAATTCGCTTTCTTGTAATTGTTGACGACTGATTGGTTTGTGAATCGGATGGTAAATTATTTTATTGTACCATTACAATAACTAGAACTTGTTATGAAATCTTTTTTGTAAGTTTTCACGTAAAAGAGAAATAAGTACTTCACATTTCTTATCTATGGCAAATAATTAAGATTTAATAAAAACTATGTATTATGTTTTTGTTATTATTACTGTAGCGATTTAATATGGATTTTGATAGATGGATAAGCAAATTGTCGTGGCAACACATATGCTCCTAGATCTTATTTATATCTCTCTAGTTATGTAATCAAACTTCTTCAGGTTAAAGCATAATTTTGGCATTTTAATTCCGACTGTAACGACATTAAATTTTATTGCTTTTAGAAATTTTTAACGAGATTGTCCTCGTTCTAGCAGTAGCATAATCTTGTTTTTATTTATTTGTGTAGAATGATCAAAGATCATAAAAAATTTTGTGTTTAATTGCAAAATAATATCGCCTGTTGTTTAATTTTTTTTAATTTTAATGATTTATAAATAACATTTGGCTTAACAAACATTTCTAATTAAAGATCAGTATGTGCGTGCTGCAAAAAAAACTCTGAAGTACAGGTGTGAAAATTGGAACTATGCAGCTGAGAAAAAAAACACACTGAATTTTTTGCATTTATTTTTTATGACAGGCTTGCAATATCAATAATAGAAAACGTTTTTCCGTCAACTGGGAAAAAGACATATGTTGAGGCACAGAATTTTCGACATTATTTTATCGTATGAGCACTTGGCTAGTTTGTTTTAAAACCTCTCATTATGCACCTCTAACTTAAAAATAAAACTTTTTATAAATGCAAAAAGAAATAAATATATTTTACATAAAATTTTGATTTAAAATCCACTTTTAATATAATTGTACATATGTCATACAACTGTGCTAATACTACTTTAAAAAACGTCCATGCTTTCTCAGCTGTGCAATACCGTTATATTCATTTCCTTCTAATATATACAGTAGAAAAATACTGTTGATATTTCTATAGTTGTATACATATAGTGTGTGTGTGTGTGCTTGTCAGTGAAAAATTAGAAAAAATCTAAGAAAACTCTTACCCAGGAAAACATATTTGTAATATTTTACAATATTAGGGAAAAAGAAATAAAGAATCAATGTTAATTTTAAAAAGGTGGTAAATTGGGAGATGTGTAAAAATATAAGAAAAATTTAATATAAAAGATTATAAGATTTAAGGCAAAAATAGAAAAAAAGAAAATTCTGATATATGAAATAATGGTGATATTTGGATTAATTTGTTTCTAAGGATTTATGTATAAAAACAAATTTATTTACCGTGAAAAAGAATTGCTTACAAAACCACCTACAAAGATTATTTAGTTTATTTAAGAAAAATTATTTTTACTGGCAATTGAATGAATCTAGCCAACTCTATTTATTATTAATGTATAAAAAGATATGGCAGCTGTTGAACACACCTTTCAAGGTACTTGGGAGGTGAGTGCTATTCTTAAATGGAAACTATTATTCTTTTATTAACTTATTATTCGTTTTCTTATCAATTTCACAGATTGTTTCCTGTACCTATGAAGGCAAAAAAGAAATATCCGGCTTAGAGGGGTGAGTTTGTTTGATTTTTTGAAAAATCAATTATTTTCTATTAATTGGCTTTCTTTGCTGTTGTAGTATTAAATTTCGTTTGGATGATACAAGTGATATAACATGGTATAATGATTTGGTTAGCCCGTTGCCAGAAACAAAAGACTGCGTGACTTGTTGTGATTCAGCGAGTGTTCTATTCAGTTGTGAAACCTTCGAAGTGAATGAAAACAATCCGCGTTTAATATTTGGAGCATTTGCTGGGCACAGCATAGAATTTAATGTAAGTTGTTTGTGTTTTAATTCAGAGATTTGATTCTACAACGTTAAAAAATCCTTTTTAATGTGGCCACATAATAGGTATACAAAAATAAAAGAAAAACATTATTTTGCGGCAAAATTTAATTTTCCAAGCTTTTATATTTTTTTCTTGCATAACAATTTAAGTCCTGTTTTCTTGTTGAAATGCAATTAATGCTAGGAAAACAACTGCGACGAACGACAAATTTTTGGTCGCGAATATTTGCCGCCAAAAATAAAACACATTGGTGTATGTTTATGAAAATGCACACAACCGTGGGGTTGATCGAAATTCGCCATACTCAGCGAAAGTTGAAATAGATTTATTTCTAATTTTTTCGCCAGCGAAGACAAACCAAACACTATTAGGTGACCAAGTTTTTTATATAAACACAAGCCTTTTTGTTCCTTGCATATTTTTATTAACCCATGTAAAAAAAAATTATGAAGACGTTCTGAAAACATAAAATAGCTTAAGTTATTTGTTAAAAAATGCATTTTTGGATGTGATTTTTGCTTAGTTTTACTTTTTCATTCATTATTCATATGGTCGCCTCATTAATATCTTAACAATAACTTAACAACTGTCATCCTTGTTGCTTTAAAAAAGTGTTACTCACTCGTGGAAATCATTTCTTCAAATCGTATTTTTTGGAATCCAAAGTCGTTTCTGCTGATGTTCACTGGCCGTACCCACCACCTTCTCCGTAAAGTTTTACGCACTGCCAAAAAGGCTTTCAACATTTTCACAATTTTCACGAAATTGACAATTTCTTTTATTCATTTTTTTTTTAATTTTTGTCTTTTTACAAAATGTAAACAAATTTATGTACACAAAAGTTGTTTATTCGTCGGTATTGTGCTTCATACGACGAATTTATATAACGAATATTTGCCGGCAAGTTCGTCGAGGTGGATGTAATTCGTGGTTCGTCGCAGTTGTGTTGCATTAAAATTCTATTTCACTGAACATTTAAAGCTTAATATTCAATTTTGCTTGACAAATGTAACAGTAAAACAAACTTTAAGTATTACAATTACACAAATAACTTGAATTCGTCTTAAATTCATAATTTCTTAATTTATTAAAGAAGGAAAACTATTTTCAACGTAATGTAATACAGCCTTTTTTGTATCAATTTCATTATGCACATTGTAAAAATCTACTATTTAATTAAATAGTTTTAGAATTTTTTTAATCAATAAATATTAATTTATTTAATCGAATTCGTTGGAATTTAATTCTAATAAAAACGACAGAGTCATCATTAGCAGTTGATGATTGTTGTAAAACCACATCTTGTCGATATTTTCTTGGTTTTCAAAGGAGCAAAAAACTGCTTAATGTAGTAACTTTAGCAATTTTTTAAACTCAAAATAACATTTGATGAAGTGTTGAAAATTAAACTATTTAGCAAAATAAATTTTAAATTCTTGGCCATATGGCTGCCACCTCAGAATTTTTCGCAAAACTACACGTTTTACACATTTTATGCGATTTTTGTTAAATATTTTAAAATGTCCTTGCTTTGTATTTTAGATATAATGACAATTTCCTTAAAAACTTAATATTTTCAATTCTTATATTTTCTAAGTGATTGCAAACTTTTATATTTAGATTCCTCTATTTTAAGTTACTTAGTGTACAAAGGGTTTGCTTCAACTTCGCACATTTTCTTCTTCTTTTTTGCTATAAAATTCTCTAGTCATCTTATTTTATTTTCAATTGTCTCCACATAACTTTTCCTGGGTTTAATAATTTAAGATTTCCAGGAACATGCTCGTAGTCTTGAAAAAATGAAAACTGCAATTAATTTACGTTCTAAGGTTGTGATGGCTTAGCCTGGTGCATGTGGCTTATATAATCGATTGGTGTATATATTGTAGCCTGAAAACATGTTTTTAGTGTACCTGTTCTTGAATTGAAGTTTGTCAAAGCGCTAGACATAATTTTATTCCTCTTTGATCAGAACAGACATCAGATATCAAAATCACTTCTTTCTTATATATTGAACAGAATTTGCTTATAAAATTTATTACACACAATTTGTATTAGTCGTTATCCAACCTTCAACTTCATACCATACATAAAGATGAGCCTCTTTTATCTTTTTAATAAAAAAACTGAAATTATGAACAATGTGATTGATAATACTGTTCAGACACTTGTAGCCTTGGCTTTAACAGAACAAAAAAACACTATCTATTTAGGGCGACATATTATTTACAGCTAACTGTTTGGCAGCCCTTGCTTCACCTTTTTGTGAAATATGTAATTGGTACTCTTTTTCATTTGTGTCCCTTCCGAATATCCTATGCATCTATCACATTGATCTATTCGTGGCCTAAAAATTGAAATTTTCTCTTTTTCGTAAAACTTTTTTCGCATTGCGCAATTCAACATAAATCTTGTTCATATTACTTTGCGTTTTAAATTGATCTACAGTAATAACTTGGTACTTTAGGTATTGTATTCGACTGTTCTCATAAGGATTCACCTTTTTTCGATGTTGTGTTTTTGCACACAGAAATTTTGTTTCTTGCTTTTAGCCACACTTAAATAATACTTTTGCCAGAAAAAATCTGGCAAATGGCAAATAGCAGTCGAATAACTGCGTTTTTTTATGTTAATAGAAGTTAATCTTCTTCGCATTGAAATTTTTCGTACTTGCACCAGTCCTTTTATGTACTCTTTTTTGTATCCTATGAGGGTAAATCCTTAAAATAATGGAAAACAATTTTTCTATCTTCAGGCAGACGTTTCAGTACCAAGAGATCAAACAGGTGCAATAAAAAACTTTCAAAATTTTGCACATGACCGATCATGTCAGAGCAGCGACAATATTTTATTGGTGCAACTTTTTCACATTTTAAAAAACTTAACTTGTTTAAAATATACTTATCAAAAAAATCTGTAAAAAAATGAATAGTATCATAATCGTATTCTAACCCATTTCCTTAGAGCACTTATAGTTCTATCTTATTATACAAGTTTATACTTTCGGGTCATTTTGTGGACCAAAGCACATAAAAGTTATTCATTACCTTAAAGTAAAAGCTTTCGATGGCATAAAAAAACTCGCCTTCTAATAAACGTTTAAGTTTTAGTTGTCGCTAAGCAAACTAGCGCGGGATCACACAATACAACTACAAAACAAACTTAACAAAGAGAGCTTTCAACAAAAAATTACACTGTAAATATTTTCAGAAACTATAAAATACAAATTTGTTAGTATTTATTAAGGTTTTTCAGCTTTAACGAATTCCACTATTAATCATCTCAATTATTAAATTTTCAAATAATAAAAGATTAGATTAGAACTCGTACTTGTTATAATTTTTTAAGTACATTATGGTATTAAAAACAAAAGGGTTATCCGGCAACACCGAAAAGAAATAAAATTCGGCAGAAATTATTTAACTAGTTATTTTATATTTTAATTTACAGGCTTTTTTTATTTTATATTTATATAAGTAAACTTTTCCTGTAATAATTTCTATAACACTTTTTTGTAGACATCCACGTTAACACCCACTGATACCCTTATACTCTATTGTGAAAACTGGTATGCCGTGGAATGTAAACGCTTAAAAGAGGGTCAGGCCGCTGGACAGGAAAAAGAATTCTCTTTTGCTGAAGCATTAAATGAATCATATTTCAGTGATGTCATTATTAGGAGTTCTGAGGGCTTTGATGTCAGTGTTATTTAATAAAAAAATTCAATAGAAATTTTACATATTATACATATATATTTTCAGTATCACGTGCATGCTTCAATACTACGTTTGAATGGTTTTGACTGCAGTATGTGTGTACATCCTGCCAGTGCTATATCTTTGCCTCAAGCTGTATGTAAAAATTATGATTTTCTAACTATAAGAAGTAAAGAAAACGTTAGCCTACCCAATTCTCCAAATCCAATTAAAATATCGGTGACAATGATCAGCAATACAACACAACCGGAAGAGCAGCAAAAATCTCTACCTCGACTTAATTTATCACCAATTTATTTACAACCGCCTACTGAATGCGATGCCAATAGCACAGCCTCTTTAAAAAGCCAGCATCAAACGCACTTATCATCCTCCTTCAATTGTTTGTCAACAAAAGCGCAACTGAATGGCAGCGGTGCCCTGCATCTACTTAATCAAGAAAGTGGTTCTGGCATTCGACGTTTCCCTCCCAATTCTCATTCGGACTCGCACTTGGAAACTCACAATTTACAGCCGCAATCAAAAAATATTTTTAATTTTTGCCAAGATATTATGTTGCAACATCCGACAGATGTGTGTAATACAACGGGTTGTAATACACGTCGGCCTCCTCTGTCGCCCTATCGTGCCAGAAGTCCCTCAACGTTTCCTAGTTCTATGGATACACCGCCATCATCGCCCTTGACTCCAGTAGGTGTTTTATATGATCTTCCGGCATTTCTCCTAACTCCTATTTTACACTGGCTTTATACTGAATCCTTAATTCCCGATATGAGCGAGGATGTTTGTGAGAAACTAATAAATTTTGCCGAGACTCAACCTTCACTTATAAAATTGGCAGAACCCGCTAAAAAATATTTAAATATGATTAAATTGAAAAAGTGTAAATGCGATTCAACTTGAAAATTTTAATAATCTATTGAGTGTTTTCTTTCTATTTTAATTTCAGTTGTCGTCAATATAGTTATGGATTTACACAGTATTTTAAATCGTGTCATTCAAACCATAAATCCAGTTACTATATCACATGAACCCGCCTTACTATATGCTGCATTTAAAGACAGTTTAAGAGAATGTTCTATAGGTAAGATGATGGATTATATACACTAACTTTCAGATTATTACAACCCAATTACTGTCTGTTTTTAGTAGGATATGTAGTTTTAAATTTTTTGTCAACAGCTAAAATTTTATTGCATTTGGAAACCAAATTTTCTTATAATATAAGATTCTTTTGCAGAAAACACTGAAAAAAGATTTTTTTGTATATCGGAAAAAAAAGTTATTCTTATATGGCCATTGTGCGGTACACTGAAAGAAGTAATAAATCAGTGCTTGAGCCGGTAACCAGTCGATATCGATATATCAACGGTAAAAGTAGCCATCAATCTCTAAGTAATTTAAATTAAAAAAAAAAAATGAAGAAGAAATCGTACTTAAATAATGTGCGTAAAGAAATTTGATTACAATTTACTGTGTTCACATGAGACCTGTGTTTCCTAGCATATTTATTTTTATGTCAAAGCCAAAATCGACATCTAAGTAAAAAGGTAAAGTCATGGTGATTTAGAATTTCAAAGTTCAAACATGGCTGGAAAAGCTACAAGTTCAAGCAGCAGTTTACCTTAAAGTAATTGTTATTTTTAGACCGATTTCATGTATTTTGCTCTCTCCATATGTGAATATGGTTACTAAAAAACTAAATTTTTCTTAGTTAGCCCAATGTAAATGTAATAGAAAATTTTTGGAGTTGGTTTTCCTGCATTATTTGTGCGATGATGACGAATCGTTCATTCTCAAATCAGAAAGAGATTTCTTGGATTATTTGATATCGCTTAATAATTAAAAAAAACTGTGTAGTGGAAGATATTTTCAAGAAAGAAATGTGTAAAATTTTATCAATGAATAGTACTGAGGACTCGATTATAAGGTGAAATTAATAAATTCACATGAGCCCAAGAAAAGGACCTTAAAATGGCGTAGAAAGAAATTTTAATCTTTGCTGTTGATATTTTTTAATTTTAAGACGGTAGTAAAATTATGCTGTCGACAACAAATTTAAGAGATTGGCTAACGAAGAACAGGTATATAACTGGTTCTAATTATGTGTTCAAGAGTGTATGTTAATTCGCTGCATAGGTTCAAAAGGTTTTTTTAAATATTTTCATTTTATATTTGTATCCTGCAGGATGTGCCAAAATTTTACAATTTTGCAATATATTTATTAAGGATGCCGCCGACATAGCACGTTATCAAAAGAATGAAATAATTAAATATGTACGCACACGTATACCCATATTTATGTCACAATTGCATCAACTCTTGCGCAATATATTAAATGTATTTTTAAGTTTAACTCCTGATGAAAAAGATGAATTAGCTAATTACTTAGTACCTGAGGTAAATCGTTTTGAATTTAAAACCTTTAATACTTTAATTAATTATTAAATTGATTTTATTTTTTCAAACTAAGATTGAAACCACACTATTAACTTTAGCTAGCGTGATAGAGGAAATTAAAAATTCTTTAGAAAAAATGTGTAAAGTAAGCTCAAATTGCGCATTTAAGCTTAAAAATATGAAATATTAAAATTTTTTATACAATTTCAAGGATTTGAAATGTTCACATTTAGATTTATCCTTAAAGTATGCTACTGATGATGCTGTCGCTATGCAAATACAAAATAATACGTTCATTACCGCCAACAATGTCATGAATGAAAATACCGTTAGCACACTATTTAGTCAGCCACCTTTATCGCCTCGACCCAGAAGAGGTCCACCAATAGGTCTCACACTTTACGATAATCCATCAGATAAGCAACGTCTAATAGGTGCCGAAAATGATTTAAAATTTGTTTTGTACATGTATGAGGTTAGAAAAATGCGTGATATCTATGGGCGCATATCAGCTGCATTGGATATAATAACAGATAAAAAGTAAATATATTCTTTTAAATAACAAATTTAATTTAATTTACAAAATTTTTATTTCTTTATTCTTTTAGAACCACTTATTGCGAAATGGATTTTTTAAGTAAGCGCAGCACTATTAATCAAAATTTGGAACAACTGATTATCGATATGCCTACGTATATATTGATTATGGAAAATCTAGCCGATCGTTTGGAAGAGAAGTTGGGCTGGAAGGAATTTAAATTTTGTTTTAAGTTGGCAACATCACAAATTGTAAGTGACTAATATTTTCAAAAGGCAATCACTCGACATGACACGTGAAATCAAACTTCTTATAAAAATAGAAAAGTTACCATTAAATATTCTCTCCAATATGCTCCATGCATAAGTACAATTTTAAAAGATTTCCAAAGAATATATTGCTTTCTTGGGATAATAGAAAAAAATAGAAGTAGTGGTAGCAATGAGAATTTACGTGTTTTGATTTTGTTTGAGAATACAAAATTAATTTTTTGCTAAAATGTAGAGCTAAGTTTCGCTAATGTAGCTTTTAATCGCAGTTTTTTGTTATTAAAATAATCTAAATGATTTGTCTTTAATAAATATCTTTTTTTCTTTTTAACGATCTTTTTTATATATATTTTTCTTTTCGATATTTCGCTTTCCTTTGGAAAGCTTCTTCAGGAAAAAATTTTATTTTTGAAAACAAAAAATTATTAACATATTGAAAAAAATTTTCAAAACATTTGAAAATTTTGTTTTTTTTCCAAAGGAAAGCGAAATATCGAAAAGAAAAAATATATAAAAAAAGATCATTAAAAAGAAAAAAAAAATATTTATTAAAGATAAATAAAAAAAGGTCGTTTAAAAAAAACTATATAAATGAATTTGTGTAAAATTTTTAAATCTCTTTCTTTTTCGATTGCTTAGAGCTTCATCCTCTGATATTCAATAACATGATCTTGATTGTGGAATGCTAATCGTTCGTGCAAGATTTCGCCAGTCTCTATTCACGTTTTAATTGGCAAGTTATTTCAATTTTAAGAGCTCGGAGCGGGCCAACGGCACCAAACTTTGCTGAAAAGTTAGAAACTATCCAACTCCTGGTCCAGAACACATGAAGTTTAATAAAATTTAAAAACACAATTGCAATCATGCTCACTGGACCTGGACCATTCATTGTGTTCACTGTGAATGATCCGACCTACACAACTCAAATGAAGGCCTCGAAACCACAACCGCCACGATACTCCCGAAAGGCCAACCTCAATAATCAGCCAGAGTACAGCTAAAAGGCTAAAAAGACAAATATCTAAACTTTACTGATTCCATTGGAAATATAGTGGAATTGTCCAGTTGGCTCCTGCTAACTTTGAAGGGAATGGGCTCCCTTTTACCCCCGTTGACACATGTAATGATGGAGAGATTCCGTCAAAACATATCAATGTGCCTACTGGGGGAGCTTCAGTGTTATATTTCTATGTATTATGTTTCTGCCAACGAATTGTCATCATTGAGATTTGAATTCGTCTGTAACTTCTTTAGGTGCCTACTATTACCCTGAACCATTTTTCCATCTGTTCTAATTATGATTTAATTAATTTTCATAACATTTATTTTAGATTTTTTATTATTATTAGTATCAATATTTCTTGCTTCTGTTTCTAAAATTTAGTGCTGTCTTCATTTGCTTGCGACAACTTTAGGCGATAAAAAACTGTTTTCGAGTAATTTAGAAGTAATTTTATTTCGCACCTTCAAGGGCTTTGTTAATTTGCCATGATTCCTCCTATTTTAATATAAGGAATCATTTCTTATGCATTTTTCGTTAAAAAATTATCTAAATTTATTTTTGTAATCGTCTCACAAAATATTCTTCATTAAAACACAAAGAGCTTAATGAATTACTGTGGGAAGAGCATATCCAAATATCCACATGTCTATTTTTTCAAAAAATTTCATTATTATTATCATCAGTAATTTGAATGTTTTAATATATAAATCAAATATATTTAACAATTTCAATAATGTTTCATTCCGTAAAAATGGTAATTTTCTAACAACAAACAATTCCGGTCGGAAATAAACTGCATAATGGTTTACTTTGGACATTTCGTCGCTATGGCGTATATAATTTATGAGTGATTTTCTTCTCAGAAACAGAACATTAAGTTTAAAACAAAATTGATTGAGTGAGAATTGACAGGAAAAACATAAAATGTATAAACAGGAATGAGTAACAGTCTTATCGTTTAGATTATTCAAAATTAAGTTTCGCATTAAATAAGGTTTATTTGCCAATACTTTATTTTTAGAATGGTGTCATAGCAAAAATATTCGATCACAAATCTGCTTTAAAAGATGCCATGAGTCAGGTAAGTTTTATTAATAAATTAAAAGTTAATTAGATCATTATTATATAATTATTTTTCACCACAGATCTGTAAGCTTGTGCAAAAACAGGAATTTACTCAAACTCTCATCGATTTAGATTTGCTGGAGCCTTCCAACATTTTAGAAAGTGAATTAAAGACATTGCAAAAAAATGATCCATTTGAACTGAGCTTAGATCCCTTAGTAATGGAACGGCAACATAATTATGACTATAAAAATGTCAAGGTGACAAAACAAAAAAAAAATCATATAATTAACTTACAGTTACAAATTATTTAATTCTTGAAATATTTTTTGTTTTTTGTTTGTCAGCTTAATCTTGTTCGTCACTTGTGTGAACCTCCGATAGCTGCGAATAGTAATTTATCGAAAAATGCTTTGCGTCTTTTGCACTCAGCTCAATTGGCCGATATGGAATTTGAGTTGCATACATTTTACAATCCCTCATTAACAACATCTGGGGATCATACAATCAAGAAAAATACTCCGAATATACAAAGCATGGAAGCTCTTAAGACTCCTATGCAAGTGCATACATTTAGAGCACATCGTGTTATAGTGTCGTCACGATGTGAATGGTTTAAAAAGGCGCTTATGTCAGGCATGCAAGAAAGTTTAACAAGGTATTCTTTTACGCACTTTTAATCATTAAAAAATGCATCTAATAATGTTTTAATGTTTTCAGAAAAATCATTATAAACGACACTTCACCAGTTATCTTTCGCCGCTTATTATTATTTCTATATGGTGCTCCAATTGATAAAACTGTTGGTGCTGAACACATATGTGAATTGATGTTATTAGCTGACAAATATTCTGTAGATGATTTAAAGGTGTGTTTTAACAAAATTTTATATACAGGAGATCCCAAAATTTTTGTAAACTAGGAACTAAATCGAACACATGGGATAGGGTAATGAGTACCACATAGGAATATTGATTATTATGGCTTTGGTGATACCCATCCATACTAGTTTTTGTTTCAATTTTCCATTATGGCTTACTTGAATGCATTTTTCTTTTTTTTTTTTTTTCATAAAATCACTTAGTGTATGTGGATGAATAGACAAAAATTATTTGCTGAGCACCCAACAATTTTTAGCGCCGAAACAATTTAAAGTTTTTTACGTCTTATTTTATTGCCACTTTTCGTAACTGTCTCTTTATTACAGTATTCTTATCTATACTTAAATGTGTGTCTTTCAAGAATACATCATCAAACAATTAAACGTAAGAACAACGAATGTATTTTTATTTAAAAAAAAAAAATCCAACCCACATTATCATCATGTCTTTTTTACAATATTATTTTCTTTATCTACCCTAATGTGTATCTTTGTGTGTGTAGATTTGCATAAAAAATTAGCATCCATTTTAATGATGGCGTTCAATACTCTATTCAACAAACTCAATTTAATTTTAAGTGTAAGCAATTCATGTTTCATTAATTATTTATTTATACTTAGCAAGTATGATATATATAAAAAAATAATATAGTAAAATTTAATAATTGACAGGACCCTCTTTGTTTTAAATAACTTAACTTAGTATGGGTGTGATACAATTTTCGTATGCAATTCCTCTTTATTTACCTGCATTCATTGATATTAGCGATTTTCCTTATAAATATGGCGATATAATTATTACCCAACATTCTTGATTGCATTCTACTATTTTACCTTTTTATTTTTTTTCGTCAGGGAATGACCCCTACTCATAAACTAGGAAATTAGGTTATGGGGAGGTGGAAAGAGGGGGTAGTGTTTGTGGACATTCGATTTAAATTTTCTTACATTGAAAGTGACAGGAAAGACCTCTGAAACCACATACGAACTGTTCCCTGTAATGCGTAGTACGATTCCCCGGCCAATTAACCACAAATGTATGGGCTCGCAACAAAAAATGTGTTAAAAGCAAAAACGTGGGTGTATCGGGTAAAAGTTCCCTAATTTCATTATAGCACTTGCCATTGTACTAACGATAAAACAGTGAAATATAACCCGCATTGCGTCGATGCTCTGAAGAATCAATAGAGTTGGATACCTTACTGTCTCCGATAATCTTCTTGGTCCTCTCTTGTACGCGGTCGAGCAACTAGAAAATAGAGTTCGGGACACCGGCCCATACATGACGGTTTTATTCCATTTTTGGATGGATACAGGTGGTATAAATAGTACGAAGATCGGATGGAGTTAAGTATTTTTTACACCGTTTTTGAAAACCGAGACACTTGAAAGATTTTTTAGAAGCCTGAAAAATGTGCTTAGTCCATCAAACATCACACTGGATTTTCATGTCAAGAACATTAAGAGCTTCCGATTTTTTAATACTTATATCACCATAATAACAGATGCAGTATCATTTCCGAACGCAGATTTATACGTAGGTATGCCACATTGAGTCTTACGGGCGTTAAAATCGACTATTCACACGCTCCCATTTGGAGATTATTGCGAGGTCAGGATTGAGCGTATCATTCATGTTTTGCCTTTTCGAATCCACCTCCAGCTGATTCGGTCTATTATTGAATGAATACGAATGACAAATAGTGCTGTCATCTACGAAAGAATATGCAGGTTGAAAGTCTGACAAAGAAGGTTATTTAGAAAAATAACATATAGGGTAGGAGAAAGAGTACGAGTGTAAGCGGGTAGTCTGCGGTCATAATAGTTTTACATGGAAACCCTTCACATTATGACTACACTTGTGAATTAATGCGATATCTTACTGTTACTTTGTGTTATCTTTTTTTTTCAAAAATACCAACGTATAACAGAATTCAATCAACAGCTGAAAAATTACAAATCAGGCTTATATTCACTATAAATTCTCTCCATATGGTAAGGAGCCGCCTCCGAAATTTCATTTGAGCAACATTTTGGCTGTTCCGTGAATCTCTTCAAGCCTAATAGAAGGTATCTGGATCAACAACAGTCAAAAAAATTAAAATCGGAAAGGATAAAAAATCACTAAACTTCTTCCAGATTCTTGTCTTTTGATTATGTAGAACCTGATAAGGCATTCTGACCAGGTTAGGTCTGTTTCAGACTCTGAGAACTCTACTTATTATCACTATTCTACTGCTGCAGACTGTACATCAAGTTGATAGCAGCATGGACATCTTTTCGCCCGCCTCCATATTTGTTTCATTTCGTAACCTTTTAAATTTCTTGCAACGTATACTTCAATCAATTTCTCGAGAACTTGACCATTTCCTATTTAATCTAAAATTTTGCCATTTTTAATTTTGGCCCACAGCTTTCCGTTGAACTTTTGGATTGCTTATACAGAAATACAGTGAAGTTGTTGGTGCTCTTAATTTAAGGAGTCGCTTAATTTAAAGAGCGACGCATTTATAATTATTTTTATTCAAACAGATCCCCAATTACTTTCATAAAAGCATCTTTAAAATTTAAACAACACAAAAACTTTTTCTTTCGTCAGATAGCTAACTATTTAGTTCAATGTTTGTGTTAATTTTGGGACAATTTTAAAGAGTATTAATTGATTGTTGTTATTGATTTGATGGTTTTTGTTTAGGAATTGTGTGAAAATACTTTAAATTCGCAAATAGATGAACATTCAGTTTTATGTCTCCTGGGCATAGCTGATCATTATATGGCATCAGCTTTAAAATCTACGTGTCTTTCATTTTTATCACAAAATTCGCATCTAACAAAGGTTGCCATGTTTAAAGAACTGTCAAGGCCATTGCAGGTAACAATTTATAGTGCAGACTTTCAAAAGTCGACATTCATTAATTTATTTTATAAAATTTGTTTTGAATTTTAGCTTGAGGTTATGGATTTGATACATTGGTACGGTCGCGTAGCAGAGCCCTGGACAGACTCAGGTGGCTTTACACCACGCAGTACTTCCAGACACAGCCTTAAAAGTCCCTCTAAACCCCGCTCACGTTCAAGAAAATCATCACCATCGTTTATGTGACACTGACTTCAGAGACACAATCGTTATTATTATATGGCAAATTTAAAAAGGTACAATAAATAAACAAATAAATAAAATAAACTAAAAATATTCATTTTATAAATCTCTTATTGTCGTTTTAGAAAAACATTTCAAGCAATTGCTCTGATATATATTTTGTTTCTATTCAATTAAGTTCACTGTTTGCTGTTAGAATAGGAAAATATCAAAAACAACAGGAAACACTTTTTCTAAAATACATACAAAAAATTTTAATAGGAAAAAAATCATTTAAATTTATTCAATTACAAAATAGCTAACTATTTAGAATAAACAGAAAACCATTGTTCATGGTGCCCATTTAGTTATATTTTTTTTAGCATTGATATACATATATTTTTCAAGAAACATTTATCCTCAATAATTATTTAAAAAAAAACTCACTTTACATATCTTGAATCAAAGTCCTTTACTTAAATGTACCTTAAATTTCAAAATATTTTATTGACGACGGATAAAGAGGAGCAAAGAAGATTTTATATATTTTTCGGTGTTTGTTGGATTATTCCTTTGTTAATAATTATTCTGTTTTTTTATTCGTCAAATACTCTTTGTATATTTAATTAGAAAAATTTATTAATGTTAATTAAAAAATGATATATTTTCAATATAGAAGAAAAATGTGTATTTTCTTAGAATCATTTTAGGATACTTTGATTTTTAAAAGTTATTCCTTTAAAAAAATGTTGTAAATGATTTATGTTTTTTTTTTCAAAAACTAGACAAAATGTATTTATTATTAAATGTATGTATCTGTATTTATTGTTGTATTTTTAACTCTCTTTAAACAAAAGAATTAATAAAATTTGCATATTTACAAAGGTAAACAAAAAAAAAAATAAAAATTAATGTGAGTTTTTGGTTTTACTCTTTACAGTAATTTTGTGTTTATGATTTCGTATCGGCTTAGATCATTCTGTACCTTCTTTAACTAAAGTAAGCTCAACTTGTGAACAAAACAAAATATGACTATAATTATATCCGACCCAATTATGAATAACTATTCCCCGGGAGTTTTTTCTCTTTTCCCAGTTCAGCTATTTTAAATAAATTCTACCCGGGAAAGTTTTCTCTTCCCCCTTTCCCCTTATTCTAAACGAATTCGAAAATGGGAAACTCTTCCCCGGGAGAAAAAGTAGGTATTATGAATGTCAGTTAAAGGGAGCATGTGATGGGAAATTTTTAAAATTATTCCGTTAAAAAATTGGAAGGGAGTTGTGCTGAAAATGTAAGTATTTTAATTTTTCTCTCATAAAATACATACAAAAAAGATCATCCTCATTTCCAGGTCCAAAATAAGCAATAAGGAAGTAAGGAAGAATTAACTAGATTTTGGAATAGTTTGGAGTCAGAATTAAACTCAATAGGACCACCAACAAAAAATATTTACGAGTGAAAAAAGATACACTTGATGATAATTTTCTTATATACATGAATAATAGAAGTGCAAAATATGATACAGGTGTTGTCAGATCAAAAAAAAATATGTCCGGCAAAAGGCTGCCCAAAATCTTAAATCCTGTAAAGGAACGGGCGGAGGCCGTTGTTCCTCAGCTTCTGCTGCTTCAGCTGACACTCGAAATGCTACAATAAACATTTTACAGCTGAAAGCAAAACAGCTAACTACGAAAATTCGATATTCCCTTTGTTCCCAGGGAAAATGAACTCCCAGGGAACTCATTTCCCGGGAAATATTTATAATTGAGCTGATTATGTGGTAAATTTCTCACTTTATTTATTTAAAAAAAATACAGTACAACAAAAGACGAGATCTCATTTACTGGTACTGAGTGGATACATATTTGCATTAGATTTTAAATTCAAGGAATCAAAATCCAATGAAAAACATAAAAATTATTTCAAATATCAAAATACTATAACAAAAACAAAAAATGTTCCTGCATTCAAGTTCAATTCCAAATATGCGTTGGGAGAGTCGCTCTCAATTTCTTATACCAGCCACGTCTTTTAATTCCCTTACATTAATCTCAACTTGAAGTCCTTTGCAACATTTCAATTGATAGGTGAAAAAGCGTTATTTAATGGGGGAAAATCGATAACTACTTTATGAAAAACAATTTTCTTATTTACCTTAATTTGTATTGCCCACGATTGAGGGGAATTGCAGGACTTTTTGCTCAATAGCTGAAATCAAATTTTTTACGGGAAGAGGATTAGACAATTTTTTCTGTGTTCCAGGCTCGTTAGTTACGTTGCAAAACGGCATTGGCAACTAGTTCGATCGGTATTATTATTTTTCTCTACTTTTGGTGGTGGTGCAATAAAGTGTAATGTATCTATCGATAGGCTGACTTCCTCAACGCATGTTGCTTTGTAGTAATACATTGCATTATGTTCGCAAATGCAACCGTGTAAATTATGACAATGTATTTTGTTCCTATTTGCAACACTATTGTATTTAATAAACAAGAAAAAGCAAGGAAAGCATCCAAAAAAATTCAGATGCAAAATAAATACATACAAATAAACACGCAATACAATGACGACGCAAGAAGAAAAGTAAACGAATTTTCTTATAATTTAATATATTTCTATTGTATATTCACTTATTTACAGCAAAAAATGAACACATAGTTACAAAGAATTACTAATATATTCAAATTAGAAATGGAATAGGAGTTTCCAAAAAAAAAAAAAAATGCGTTGTACTATGGGAACGTGTTTTGCAAAATATTAAGTCCATGGATGGCACGTGCCCTTTTTACAGAAAATTTCTAAATTTTATGGTGACATATAAACGCATTAAGAAATGCAACAAACCTTCGGGTGAAGCACCAACTACGTGGGAATTTTGTGACAGACTGGACAAAGGATATGTTGCCGCAGTGATATATTTGTGCCAGAATGCAATATGGAATCGAGTTTGAACACATTATATGCAAATTTTACCGGCGATAGCAACGAGCCATATACGTCTCAAGCAGTTTCCACGCAAGATGAAAGCTAACCTCCAGTACGAAAACGCAGTCGAGTTGATGCTATCTAGTTTTTAACAAAAGAAAGTCAAGCTGATAGGAAACTGTTAGAAAAATTAAGAATTGAAAAAGAAAAAATTTAAGAAATAAGAAAATTACGAGACGCTTTATTAGCGGCTCGTAAATATCTTGAATATTTAGAGAAGAGGTTAAGTGCAATTAATATTGCCATTTTCCGTCCTAACTGGCTGGTTTGTATTCGATGGCGAGCGCTTTCGATGCGAATGCATCATTCTCAAGCGGCGGTTTAGTTTGTACTCCTTAAGTGCAATTATTTTGTAACGAATTGATCTTATTTATGAATTTGTTTTTTATGTTTTAATTTTTGTATGAATTAGTTTTTTTTTTGTTTTTTTGTTTTATTATGTATTTAATTATGTTTATAGTTGACGACAACCTAGTTGAATTAAAAGAGGTTTTAATTTTTGTTTTTATTCAGAATATGAATTTATTTTTGCAAATTATTTAAAATAGACATAAAAACCTAAAAAAATTATTAATTATCTAAGCTGAGAGAAAAGTAGTTATAATAGTAATCTCTGATAGTAATGCAATGCATATAAATGTTCCTAAAGGTTTTCAGGGTTGTAAAGTATTAGTATACAACGTATTAAAAAAGAAGTATACTATGTATCAACTTGGTTTTAATGCTGTATTGATACATTGTAAATATACGTTTACGAAGTCAGCCATACTCACTTGAATCTTACACTTTAGGTCACTTGCGGTTGTTTTTGTTTGCTTTGTTAAATTTACAGGCAAGCTTACGTTCGCAGCTTAAAGTTTCCATTATGTTACAATTTATTGTTGTTTATATAAGTCTATTATTTAGCATTTCTGCTATTCGCACTTAATCTCCTCCCAGTTCCCTCGTTTCAAATACATATATATTTTTGTTATTTGTTTTAAAGCAATAAAGCTATACAGAAAATTGCTTTATGTTTTAATTTTTTAGCTTTTTTGTATAGCTAGTTTTGTATTCCATTCACTTGAACAGGCTTGTTAAACTTTGATCTCTAGCCACCTAGTTTTATGCAGGTATCATGTCAATGGTTTTGCTACCTGCGATAACTATTTAATGTACTCTTATGAGTTTTACGTTGTCACAAATGCAGAGATTTCTTTTGCAGATGAAAATGACGACCTAGCTGCAGGAACTTTCTTTAGGTGACTGGCATTCATACACAAGATCGTACCTCCCGTCGACATCTCTAACATGCTACTACATATTGCACCGTAGCGAAGTTCGATGTCAATGTATGTACAAATTTCATCTTTTTTTAGCAATGCTTTGTCTTCTACTGATATATCCACTTCCTACTCCCCCCCGGGGGCACATTATATGGTCTTTATAGAACTTCTACTATCTAGACCTGTGCAACTGAGGAAAAAAGGGAGTCCAGTCCCCTGAAGGCAGCAGGGGTCAACTGAGAACTCCACATTATTTCTACGGGAATCAGAGTTCCTCTATTTGTCTCTTTAGACATTTAGCTGTTCTCTGGCTGGTTATTGAGGTTGGCCCCTATATGGGAGTATCGTGGTGGTTGTGCTTTCGCGGCCCCATATCAGGTTTGTTGTTTAATATGATGGCCAGGATCATCTCGCCATTAATAACACCCTAGGTGAATGATCCAGTCCAGTGAGCATGCTAGACATGTGTTCTGGACAGGAGTTGGAAAGTCTCCAGCTCTTCAGCAAGGAGTGGTGGTTTGCAGCCCTGCTGTGGAATCATTGAAATTGCTACTAGGAAGGACCTGTTGCTAGAATTAGACTTCGGCCTCCTAGGGCGTGAGTGGCGCTGCTTTTCACTCACAGTGGTTTGACCACCATCTGATTAAGGCTCCATAGCCAGGTACAGATGTAAATCTTATCACGTAACATCCACTTCCTTGGCTTCTTTTTTCATCAACTAATGCCTTTCCTTTTAGTTTATTGATACAATCGCGATTATTTTCGACAGACTTAGTGACTTTATCCTGCTGTCTTGTATTCTAGGTTATTTGTCTCTAATAATAGCTATTAAACATTAGTTCAGTGGCGGGAGAACCAGTTGTACCATGTGGTGTAAAATGCTATTTGCAGAGGTTTTGCTAGGGAACTATTTATGTTTTCGTTCTCGCGGTGTGCTTAAGGCCAATATAGCGGTGTTAATATTTGATCCATACCATTGGTTTGGCAGTAGTGGTTAAACTCAACTCTTTCATATTGCCTAACTGCATCAGCTCAGTTCTGTCTATTCCTTCTGTGCCGAATGGTATATGGTATGTATATAAAACTGCTGTACTGATACAACCTTAGGGTCAATGCATAATTTAACAATGACATTCTTTCACTTATAAAATGGCTTGATTTCGTTAACTCTATTTACGTCTTTTAAAACGTTGAGTGTTAAAAACGTTTTTCGTTCTAAAAGTGTTTGTCTTCCATTTCCAGTGACATGTAGCAATTAGTGTTGTGAAGTGTACCAATTATTTAATATTTTCCTTAAAAGCAATCGGAGCATACCGCCGGAAGTTATTTGCCGATTTTATGCGAGTATTAAATACCGTTGCAGCTATTCATTGTAAGACTTGCCAATCTGCGTAACTAAAAACATTAAAGCGAAATTATGAATCTATAATCAATGGTATTTATGCCTCCAAACTGTCATACAAACATTTCTTAGTTTTCATTATCACTTGTTATCCTAAAGTAAAGTAACTTTCGTCCTTCTTGAGCTCATCATTTAAGGACCGTATTGCAGTACAACGACTTTTTAGTTGAAATTTTTATATTATGTGCGTTATGCTATTTAATATTTTTACGATATTTATTGCATTTTTTGTTTACAGCTGGACAATTTAAATGATTTTTGGAATGGTCAGTGCTTCCATGTTTATTTATATCTATGTTAAATAACTGCGTCCGCAGATTTTTTAATCAATTGTAATAATTGTGTTTAAATCTGGGGCCTGATTCTAAGAGTCGATAGCGTTCGGAATTATAGTCGTACAATCGAAATTTAGTGCTTTTGGTATTCTGTCAGTCGATATCGCTTAAAGTGTATCGGAATTACGTATTCTATGAGTCGATAGCTATCTAGCTATAGAAAGTCAGCCGTCGCTATTTTGCTCGACAGCAAATAAGCTATCGCAAAACGTTTAGCGCCAAAAAAACAAAACAAACAGTAATAATAAAACCTAAATAATGTTTTAAAATGCACCAGAAATCGCATAAAAAAAGATTTATAAATAATAAGATTTAAGTTTTTGGCATCATATTTTAATAAATGGCGCATATATATGCTAATAACAAAAGCATAAGAACACGTAGTTTTAACAAGGTATTTTTGTTTTTGTCTCTTTTGTTTTTAAGAACAAATCAAGAGTTAGCATGTCAATAAAAGTTAAATTGTATTTCATTTAGAACATAATTGAAGGCTTCTTTCGTTAGTCGGAATGGCTTTACAAATCTGTAAAAAAGAAGGAATCAAAATTTTTATTAAGATATAATATTTAAAATACTCTGAGCCTGCCAATGTTAAGGGATCACTTCTTATGCGGATTTGTTTTCTAATGCGTGTTAAATTACACTCTTCTTCATCCGAAGAAGAGGAAAAACAAAACAAACTTGGATCCATTAATCAATTGATATTTGTTTTTAAAAATTTTGTATATAATTTTTTTCTATTTTTCACGAAACATATGTTTCTTGTTTGTGTTAATTTACAGTGTGGGTAAATTTTTTCTTGCTTCCGTTTTACAACACTGAAGCACAAAACGATTCGTTACGTTTCGACTCATAGAATTAGAAAATTGCGAACTATCGGAATTAATTGTGATACGCAATTATTTCGCTATCGACTCTCAGAATCAGGCCCCTGGTTTATGCAACATTATAACGACTGTTTACTAATTTCTTCATCTACCCGGCACGAGCGTCAAATTTCTTTAGATTTGTGTTCTTTTTTAATAAATTTTGATTTAGCTCAAATGGCGCCCATATATCAATAATTTTATCTTTTGAAAAACCTTATCAACTTTGATCTTTATAGCATCGAAGGAGTACTTGTGTTTGCACACAAAAAATAGAAAAACTTCATTAGGTGAGTTTTGCGAAGCTCCTACATCTTAAGTATATGCTCTTTATACGGTAGATGGTACCAGGGGAAGGCTTACGACTTCTAGAGTAACAATTTATTAACATTTTTTTTACCCGTCATATTTTTTTAAATGTCATTTTCCTTTAAAACTGAAAATTTTAGGTTAAAGTGGCTGTTGTTGCTGCTGAATTGCAACAAAATTTAAATGGATCGAGATATTCGTACAAAATGTTGAAGTAATATACAGTTAACAAAAAAAAAAACCTTGTACACTTACCAACTCAGAATATAAAAAGGCAAATTAATAAAAATAGGTGAAGAAAGAAAGATTTATTAAATACAAATTAAAGCTTGAGATCCATATTATAAACGTACATTGAAATTGTTTTTGTAATGCTTACATATAACGAGAAAAATAACAACAATAAAAATATGTCAATATTCTTGGATAAAGAAATATTATGTATTTTAGCATTTTTTGTTATGACATTTAGCTTCTTTAACGGCTAAGAGTCTTTTCGTCATTGAATGGACTAGATTTTGTGTTACATCTCCAGAAATAGAACTCCATATATCCTTTACGGCGATTTTTAGCGTTTTTTGCTAGAAATCCGGCAATCCTTTAGTTTAGTTCTCATATATGACCACAAATGCTTTATCTGGCTTAAATCTGGGCTTTGTGGATAATGAGGCAATACTTTTTTCGTATTATAAAGCAGCCATTCCTTTACTACAAGGGCTGAGTGCTTTGGATCGTTACCTTGGACGAATGCAAAGCTATCACCTAAACCAATTTTTTGAGCAGATTGACACAAATTGTTTTTTAAAATATGTAAATAATCGATATGTGCTTGGCTTTTCCGACGGGGTTGAAATGAATTTTGTTTGGGTACGGTTTTTCGTCGACCCTCGTCAAATTTGGTTTGTGAACAAACCGGTTTCGGCCGTTTGCCATCTTCAGTGTTCTTTTCGTACTAGTTGCGTTCTATTGTCAGTTGTGTTTATATAGTTCGTGTCTCCCTTCATGTTATTGCGTTCGTCCCTTTCTGTCCTTTCCCTCCCTTGCCTGCATCTCTTCTTTTCCGTTTGTCCCTTTCCACCTGATTTGTCGCTCCCTTTTTTCATTCGTTTTCCTCCTCTTCTTTTCCCTTCCCTCCCTTTTCCCTCTTTCCTAACTAAATCCTTTTACGGTCATGCTTGCTGTCCGTTTTTGTTTATGGGTGAACCTATTGGGTCTTTCCCTCTTTTCCCCTTTCATGTGACATAATAATCTGTAATTGTACGTTTATGATGTTCTCTATTGCCCTGGTCTTGTGCACCTGCGTAACGTTTTTGTGTTGGTGTAGTGTTCGTTTTCCTGTAAAAATGTTCCAACGGTTCAAATATTGTGTCCGAAGTAGTGTTTATTTGTTCATTTATTATTCGTCCGTCAAATGTTTTTTGCCTGTATATTCCCATGTTTTCTAATACATTTAGTCTCCTTCCTTTGTGCTGAGTATGAAGCAGTTTAACCGTTGTCTTTATATGTCCTGGTGTACATTTGTTGTTAAATATATGGTTCGCAAAGTTTGATTCTGGAGTTGATTTTGGTTCTCGTAGTTTTTTGTTATAGTCTCTAATGTGTTCCCTAAATCTGGTCTTAATTCTTCGTCCTGTTTGCCCGATGTAGCTATAATGGCATGTACAAGTTAATTTGTACACTCCTTGTTTGTCTAGTATATTTTCCTCGGTTGTTTTATTTCGTAGTATTCCATTTTGTTCCTGTTTCCTTCTACAAAAACAAGGTTTTCTACTCCATTTGCACTCATAGCACCCTAAACCATTACATTTCTCATCGTGTTTAACAGTATGTGTTATATTACGTGGATTCAAAGCTTCTCCTTTTTTTCTCCATACAAATTTTTGTGCGTCGCTGCCAAATATATTGAATTTAGAGTCGTCTTTAAAAATAACGGTATCCCAGAAAGCATTGTCTTTGCCAATAAACTCATTAGCATACATTAGGCGCTTTTGGATATTTAATTTGGAATGAAGGGGTTTCTTGCGAGCTGCATATCCATACAATTGTGTCAAATTGAGGAAATTTCTTACCGTCTGTGAAGTCACACTATCTATTTTGTAGTTTTTAAGTTCTTTAGCAATATTTACAGCAGAAATTTTTGTATCTTTCTTCACAATAAAATATTTTTCGCTCAATCTGAGGAGTATTTATTTTTTTTTGGGCGACCACTTCTACTAGGTCTTTTTAGAGAATTACTTTTTTTGGAAGGTTTTTATTACGTAGTGTACGGTACAGTGTGCTTTTTTAACTATTTTCCCGATGTCCTTCCATAGATTTATAATCGGTGCTTTTAATCTTTTGAAATTTGTTTTTTTCTCCATTTTCTTTTTCAATATTCGGAAATCCGTGACCAATTAGTTAAATTGCCTAACTTCAAACTCGATTTAATTAATTTTTGAGTAAAAGACTTGTAACGAGACTTTTTGTGGAAAGACAATAAGAAGTGTACAAGTTTTTTTTTTGTCCAAGAAAATTGACATATTTTTGTTGTTGTTATTTTTTTCGTTATACAAAGCATTACAACACCAATTTTGATATACATTTATAATATGGATCTCAAGCTTTAATTTATGTTTAATAAATCTTTCTTTCTTCCCATATTTTTATTAATTTGATTTTCTTTATTCTGAGTTGGTAAGTGTACAAGTTTTTTTTTTTTTGTTTACTGTATATGTATAAAGGTACGGTCACACTTATGAAATATTTTCATGAAACATGTTTGCTCATATTTGCCTTAAAATTTTTCTATTTTTGTTTAATGGTCACATTAGCACAAAATATTTCACAAAATTTGTTTTATGAAACAGCTGTGAAACAGTTTGAAACAAAATACGAGCAAACATGTTTTTCTTGCGGTCACATTTGAACAAATATTTGCTTCAGCAAACAGTCAATGTGTATACTTTTGTTTTCTTAAAAACAAAAACATTAATAACTATAAATTTGTGTAAAAAAAATTAGTTTGTGTTATAATAAAAAATTGATATTGAGGATTGCGAAACATTATTTCTATTTCGTTGTGGAGCAGCTGCTTTATTAGCTGTGGAGGAAGAGGAAAAAAATAAGAAGCAAAAAAGGCAATGGGTGCGTAAGTGGGTTCAACGCCGAAATGAGGAGGGATATTGTGCAAAATTACTGTTGGAGCTAAGTTGTGGAAGTCCACAGTTTTACAGAAACTTTTTAAGGATGAACTCAAGTGATTTTGATTATTTGGTAAGTACAAGATAGTTTCAGTACGACATATTGAAATATAAAATATACATACATATTTATTGATGTTTCCTTAAAACTACAGTTTTGCCCCGCTTATACAGAAGAAAGAAACAAAGTTTCGGAAGCCAATATCCCCCACTGAACGCTTAATTGTTACTCTTCGTTACCTAGCCACTGGAGAGAGTTTTAAATCTCTCTCCAATATTTTTTCCGTATTCCTCATAACACTATTTCAGGAATTATTCCTGATGTCTGCGATGCTTTGTATAAAGTGTTACAGCCGCATTATTTAAGTATTAGTATTATTTAGTATTTATTATAACTATAAAGGTAGATATATAAATATGTTGGATATAATTTGTTAAAAATTTTCTTCATTGTACATTTTTGTAGGAACGCATAGCATTGTGCTCCTGGCTATCGCAAGTGCATCTTATAAGTTTTTATATATCGACGTTGGTTCTAACGGCCGTGTATCTGATGGTGGTGTCTTCATAAAGTGTAGCTTTTATAAAGCTCTTATCAATAATAAATTACATTTGCCTAGTGCAAAACCACTTTCACCCACGAAAGCACCAGTGTTGTATGTTCTTGCTGCGGATGATGCGTTTGCATTAAGTAACAATATTATGAAGCCTTATGGCAATAGAAACTTAAATGCCGTTGAAAGAGTTTTTAATTATCGCCTCTCAAGAGCAAGGCGAGTAATAGAAAACGCTTTTGGACAATTTGCACAATTATTTAATGAGCCGCAAAAGCTCATTATAAATATTACACTAAAAACTTAGTTGACCACCATACTGCAGACGGTACATTAGTTCCAGGCGAGTGGCGCAATGGTAATGACGCAAAAGGCTTTCAAAATGTACAAAAATGTATTTCATATACATCAAATGAGACTTTAGCAGCAAGAAATGAGTTTTCAAGATTTTTTGTAGAAGAGGGGGAAGTTAATTTCCAATATAAACATATATAATAAAATACTATTCACGTCATGTTAAGTTTAAAAATTTTTTATTAATTCTTTTTCATCAATAAAAATAATAACAATAAAACAAAACAAAATAACCTTACTTCAATAAAAACAAAAGGATAACATCCAAATAATAAGTAAAACAATTAAAAATTGTAGTCATTTAAAAATTATTCTAGAGACAACGGGGAGCATTCAACTCCTAAAACGTTAAAAAAAAAACAAAAAACCTGATGGATTGGGGGGATGAACACATACACAAGCTTCTTGCACTTGTTGAAGCAGAGAGAAAGAAAGCATAGCACAACAAAACTTTAACGGATTGCGCTGGCGAGGTATTAAATGTCAATTAAAGGAATATATGATTGCAGCTTTAAATGCCAAGTGGACAAACCTACGGATGTTCCTTCATGCGTTCTTCTTCCAAACATTCTAAAAAACACATTGCGACACGCTTGCGCACTGCTGCCGCAGACTCCGTCTTAAGTGTATTCAGCTCGCTTGCAATGTAATTCCCGAAAGCAACATTGGGGTCTAAAGCCCTTTCCTTTTGCTGCTTCATTGCATTGACAGCCTCCCGCATACTTTCAGCTATCTACGTGGCTGGTGTTGTAGGCTGCTTCCCTTTGGCTGATGATGATGATTTATAACCATTTTCTGAGGACTTTGGTGCTTTTAAATGATACAAGTATTAAAATACTTAAAAATCATTATTAATTACATATATTTATCAATATACTTACAACTATTTTCCTCATCCACATTGAAAACAATGTTTGAGACAGTCTCTTGTGTCTGCTTCTTCACAGCACGTCCCACAAAACTCAGTGCGTTGTAAAACCTCCATTTAGGAGTGCCTACAACGCCTTGCCCAGATTTAGTTTTGGCATTGGCTGAATATCCACGGTATTGAATCCGTAAGTTTGTCCACTTGGCATTTAAGTCTGCAACCGCAAACTTTTCCTTGAATTGGGATTGAATGCCTCGCCATGCGAAATCCCTTGCAGTTTTGTTGTGATATGTTTCATCTGAAGCATCCCACAAATACCTCTCTGCTTCAACAAGTGCAAGAAGCTTGTATATGTCTTCATCCCCCCAGTCCATCACGATTTTTGTTTTTTTTTAATGTTTTAGGAGTTGAATGATCCCCGTTGTCTCTAGAATTCTGCATTACTTCTTATTATATTTATTTACTTACCTCCATAGTCACTTCCATTAAACACCTTCTACGCTGGACTCAATATTCTATTTAATATTCTATTCTATTTATTCTATTATTAATTCTAATATTATTCTATTTATTAAATTATTTTTAAATGTTTCAACACTCTTGCAGCAGCTGTTGTTTGCCACTGTTTGTTCGTACAAAAATTTTGTACGAGCAAACAATTGTTTGCTCAAAACATTGGAAAATATTTCACATAGGGTGGTCACATTACAGAAACTTTTATTTGTTGAGAAATAAATTTGTTTTCTCAAAAACATGTTTTCACCCTCAAAACATTTGATGGTCACATTACAGCAAACAAATATTTCATGTTTTCATGAAAATATTTCATAAGTGTGACCGTACCTTAAAAGTAATATATATAAAATTTTAATATTTTTCATTTATTACATAAATTCCTTAAACGGGGAAAACATTTTCCAAAAAAAATTTTTTTTTATAAAACTGGTCACCCTCACCGATGAAATACACTTTTGCTTGAGTGGACACCTCAATAAAGAACCTCCCGTTTTTGGAGTGATTATATACCTCGTGTATGTTTATACACCGTTACATCTAGAGAAATTTACTGTTTGGTGTGTTTTATGAACTGGCGGGTGGAATCATTGGTCCGCCTTTTTTTTAAAAACGATGCTGGTCAGAACTTTAGAATCAATGATGACCGTTACAGAGTTGTGATAATTGACTTTTCGTTTATCAATTGAAGAATAATAATGTGCAAGAGCTGTAGTTTCAGCAAGATGGCGCAACAAGTCCACAGAATCTGCCACAATTGATTTATTACAGAAAACGTTTGTTGGCGGTTTTATGCCAGAAGTCATATTTAAATTATGATGCCAAAAGATTATCTGTCGAATAAACTAAATTCTGTCATTTATTTATTTACTTATTTCATCTACAGAATTAAATTCTTACAGATTACTTTACAATATTAATTATAATGTTTGAATAAAAGAAGCTTGAACATATTATAACTGACATTAAAATTTAAGTGTGGATTAAAACTATAACATAAATGCAAGCATCTTGCAATCGGCTCATTAATTGCATAATTCGTTCTGAAAAGACATTCTTCAAACATGCGATTACTTCTCAAGTCCCTAGGAGGACTGTACAACGTAAAATAATTTTTAATTTCCGGGCTATCAATATTGTCAGATAGTATATTATAAGCAAATAATAATGAGGAGCAAGATCTACGATCCTCTAAGGATTGTAAGCCTAACATTTTCCTCCTAATATCATAAGAAGGTAGTTCATGTGGCCAAATCAATTTTAAAGCAGTCTTAGTAAATATCCTCTGAATTCGTTCAATACGATTTGATGGGCCTAAATGACTAGGATTCCAAACAATGGAACAATATTCCAAGATACTTCGAACCAAGGAAATGTATAAAGACTTGAGGGTGTATGCGTATTTAAAATCTCTAGAATTTCTTCTAATGAAACCAAGCATACTATAAGCTCTAGAAATAACCTAGTCGATATGCTTAGAGAACGTTAATTTAGAGTCAAAAATGACTCCTAAGTCCTTAACTTCAGCTACACGTTTAAGCAGGAAACCACCAAGAGTATAATCAAAATTTATTGAACCCCAAATATAAGCATATGTGACAACACAACATATTAAAACATTAATACGTATGTCATTTTCAAAACACCAGTCAGACAGTTTATTAAGATCAATCTGTATCTTTTTGCAGTCACCAATATCGCCAATAGTAGAATACAATTTTAAATCATCAGCAAATAAAAGACAGCTGGAAAACTTAAAATTCAATGGTAAATCATTAATGAAAATCATTAATAAAAAGTAACGGACCAATATGCGTTCCTTGAGGAACACCCGAATAGGCATCAATTATATTAGAAGAGAATGAATTACCAATTTTAACCCTAAGTTTTCTATTGGTCAAGAAACTATGAAAAAATGCCAAAATATTTTTCGAAAATCCAAATGTACAAAGCTTGAGCAGTAACAGATGATGGCTAACTGTATCAAATGCCTTAGCAAAATCCGTGTATATAACATCGCATTGGCGCTTACGCATCATAGCAGATACAATATCACGGCTTAATAAAAGTAAGTTAGTCGTTGTAGACCTATTCGGCATAAAACCGTGTTGCCGGTCGGAAATAAAGCTCTTAACATGCTCAAATAGTTTACTCTTTAAAATATTATCAAATATCTTTGCAAATGGGCTTTGTTTAATTATGGGCATATAATTGGTAACTAAGCTACGATCTCCAGATTTAAAAATTGGAACAATGCAACAAAGCTTCCAGCAATCCAAAAATTCACCAAGTTCAAGGCACGAATTGAGAAGCTTAGTAATTATGGATTCTATGTCAATCTAAAAGATTTTTGATTTATTCCATTGCAGAGTTCCATCCATACCTCTTTAAAAGCCTCCTATGTTATTTCTTTTCCTTCATTGATAACACTTTTTATATATTTATATTTAACTAGCGTGCCCGTGACTGCTTTGCAAGTCATTTTTGGTTGTTTTTATTCTGTATCGTTCTTTTTAGTGTGCGTCAAAAAATTCAATCATACAAGAAAATTGATCAGAAAGAACACAATTACTTTTTTTCGTTTTTATGCTTTTTTTAATAATTTTTTTTTCACAATTGAATGTTTTTGTGTGCTTAATAATACTTACGTCTTATTCCATATACGGCATTCTTAGATCGATTTTGGTTCGCGGTATAGACAAACAAAGCACGTGAACGTGATACATATAATTGACCGTGCGAAAAACAGGAATTATTGCAAAAGCAATACGTATGGGGAACTGAAGCTGTTTAAAATCTGAAGGAATCATAGGAATGGGTGGTATCAGCACATCTTCACCCTTATATTTTCCTTTTAAAATTTTTGCTTCAATTACATTTTTCATGACTTTTTTGACTACTAAAGCAATGTCGTGGCTGGCAGATATTTCTAAGCAAAATAATTGGTACACCACTTGTAGGTGGTGGGGAGGCAGTCTAGATAACTCAAGCGAATTTTAATATTCGACTGGATAATTTACGACATCGTCTTGATTGGTAACAGAGTCAATCGAATTGTAGGTAAAAATTTCCCCGGGAATGTCATTCAAAATTGTCACATTGATATCCGAAACATCTGCATTTTTCGCAGCCAAGATAGGTCTTTCTAAAATGTTGCGCAATACCGGGAAATACGTTTGTGACCAATTCTTGTTTTGATTGTGCAAAGTGGCAAAAATTATCTGGAAGCGTAATCATTTTTGTGGTGGGGTCAATTGAAATTGCGCCATTCCCAATATTTAACAATTGCTTTGAAAACCGTTCGACTGATGGATCATTTTGCAATTGAACACACAAATTAATAAAGCGAAAAATCCACGATCTTTTAAAGGAGTAAATATAAATAATCTTCCAGTGTATTGGATGGCTAACAAAAGAGCCTGGGTTACCGCCTCTTTGTTTAGTGACTGGTTTAAGAACCATTTTATCCCAGATGTAAGAAAATATTTAATTAACAAAGGATTGCCTTTTAAAGTGCTATTGTTATTGGATAATGCTCCAGGCCACCCTCAGGGCTTATGTTACGAAAACATTGCAGTTGAATTTTTACCGAAAAACACAACGTCGTTACTGCAACCCTTAGATCAAGGGATTATTGCAACATTCAAAGCATTATACATCAGAAGCACGTTTAGTTATTGTATTTTGGATCAATTGGAAAATGATAATTCTATATCAATTATCAATGCATGGAAAAAATTTACCATTTTAGATAGCGTTAAGCATATAGGAATGTCATACCGTAAGATTAAAAAATCGACGCTCCATGCATGTTGGAAATCAGGGTGGCCTCAAGTTGTCGAAATTGAAAACTCTAGAATATTTTTGGAACAAGAATATTCCGATATAATTGAGTTGGCTCACGCAATAGGTGGAGAAAGTTTCCAAGATTTTAATGAGGAAGATATTATTAAAACGATGGCAGACCAAGAACTAGACGAAGATGAATTGTGAGTAAAACAAGGCAAAAGTCTGAAAGTGATGCTGAAAGCTGAGAGTGATGAATGTGAAAAACATCTATTTACAGCTAAAATTGTTCGCGAAGGACTTGCGTTAGGAAAGAAATTGGGAAATTATTTTCAACAACATGACCCGAATGTTGAACGAGCTCTTCAGTTTCAGCGAAAAATCAACGAAGCTTTAGCCTAGTATGAAGAGGAGTTCAAAGATTTAACACAAAACAAATCGCAATTATTAATTACAGAATTTATTTCTAAGTCTCATCGAACCGAAATCGTTTCTGATTTTTCTAAAGAGTCCTGTGTTGATATATTATCGAGCGATGACAGCGAAAATAAGCAATTTAAAAAATAAATACTGATTGTTGAAAGTGATAGTGAAAACAATTCAAGTTCAGCAAAATCTTACTTTTTTAAGTCATTGTAATATTTTTCTGTGCATTTTTTTTTAGTTTTTTGTTTTATTTTACAGCTTATTTTATGTTTTTAATTAATTGAATTGTTAATGTCGAAATTTTGTTTATTTGAATTCATATTTTTAAGGTGTATTGCGGGTAAACGCAAACAAAGATGCAAAATCAGCGAACGACCATTACGAAGGTACTGTGAAAATTTGGTGGATATCCGACGGCGCATCTCGTCAAACACTGGCAACCAACGGACATCTATTTTGGGCTAAATTTTTATATCTATATATAAAAGATATTTAGTAAAACTCTTCCATGTTATTTATCAACAGTGACTGTTAACTGGAAATATCAACACATGCAGCATGAACGATAATGCAGTTCATGTTATAAAATAATAAATTTTATAATGCCTTTGGATAAAATTTAAAAACATATTGATAAGGCGGGTTTCTCCAGCCGAGAGGTATGCTAAAAATTCAATTCATAAAACAAATTCATTTATTAATTTAATATATAAATTAATAACAATTTGCAAACAAAATATGTAAAAATTAATTTTTTAATCGTAATATGAATGAATATGAATATTTAGATGAATGAATCACTTATTTTAAAATGTTTACGTATTTTTAAGATGCTATAATAAAAACATTCCGAAAATTGACAGAGGTTTACTTCTTTGGCCTTAAACTATGTAAAAAGGGAGCCTTCATGAGCAACTATCGTTATCCTGTCGCTTAGAATTTAATCATAAATAAATAAGAAATGAAATGAATGAATTTGGCACTTCCATTAAAAAGAAAATGTTTATTACTATTTATTTAGAAAAATATGGCAAATAATATCTTAAGTTTTTTTTTTTAATTCAGATAAAATAATTTTCAGATAAAAATGCGACTGGCATACAAGAAAGAAGAAGGTTTGCTAAGGTCTTCGAACTTTGTTAAGGCTTATCATCCTAATCATCCATTAAACCAAGTAGATGCCAATGATCTTAGATCTTAAGTATATTACTTGTGGAATTAATTTTTTAATTTAATTAAGCGTTTTTGCTGCGCATGTGTTGAACCTATCTACAGGATGTACAAATACCACATAGTTTTATAAATTTTAATACTTCCTAGAGAGTATCTAAAAGTAGAATCGAATGACATTAACTATAAAAAATTAGCAATAAAGTAACTTTTTTATACTTTTATAAATTTATTATCAAAATATAAAATATATTGGATTACTGTGACAGAGCGTATAAATATTTTGTTAGAGTTTACTCGCAGATTTAACTAAAATTTTTAATGGAAAATCAAGATTAGTTTAGCCTTAAGCCAGAGAAATATTTTGTTATGTTTATTCCTTTTAATAAACTTTTTGTTATATTGAGTTCCTTTATTGCAAATTAATAACACAGCACTTTTGAGTTGTAAATTAAATTAAACGATTTATTTACTTTTAATACACACAAAATAAACACGATGGTAACTTCACCACTATATATAATTTTGCTGTTTTTGCTGTCTTTACTTAACGATGATTTTACTGGAGTTCAGTCACTTGCCCAGCAAGTGGTACTTATATAGCTGTTTTAAGCGGTTCTTGCGTATTTTACTTTAACATCACCTCATACTTTTGTTGTTATTATTATATAGTTTAGGCACCTGCTTGGCTGTGTGCTTTTTTGTTTAAGTGTTTTCGTAGAATTTATAACAAGCATGTTGTTGTTGTCTTCTGTGTTTTGTGATTTTGTAGAAAACAACGCAGATTTTAATGCACACAATAGGTCATTTCGTTTTCTTTTTAATGGATAATTATTTTATTTTGAAACTTAAACAAATTATCTTCGTAATAATATTCATTATTTATATATGCACAAAAATCGTAAATCCTTTTTCTATTATTCTTATTCGCATATTCATATAACTTATATTCCTGGACTAAATCGCTTTAAGCAAATTGTATTTAAGAGCTTGTATATGACAATTCATACATGTTACAATAAGGATACAATTTTCCCGGAAGTGAAAATTCTTAAAATACTTCCTGCTTTTTTTTTGTTGGTAAATAAGAAATTGCTTATCTGAGAATCCAATTTTCTCCCTTTGTATGTATAGGTACCATCACATACTCAATTACATTTGTTGACACACATGAAGATTTGTATCAATATTATTTTAGCACTTAAACATGATTTGTTTGGGTAAATACGTGTTTTGTGGACAATTAATTACGACAACAACATAATAAGAAAAAAAAAACTTTTGTTACTTAAAGTGGGTACTCAAGCAAAAGGGTTTATGTGTTAATTTTTATTATCACTGAGGGAGGGGCAACTTTATTAAGTTAATCAAATTTAATTTATGTGGTAAATTAAACTAAGAAAATTATTTAATTTGTTAATGATTGGATGATAGAAATTATATAAAATAAAGATATCAATTCATTGAAAAATTGTTTTATTAAATAAAGTCAATCATAAAAATCGTTTTCACTACTCAAGTATCTGCAAGCTTACAAGAACTGAGAACAAGAAGAATAGGTGTGAAAAAATTTAAAAAATTTTTTACAAATTGCTATTGTTGTCAGACCTTAAAAAGCTGCGCTATAGATTTTAAGGTATAATATAAAATTGTTTTACTTTTTGGTCTTGTGTATAAATTTTGTAGAGAAATTTGGGGTTCTGGTAAAAATCTTACTTTTTGGCGAAAATAGACTTTTTTTGAATTAGAATATAAGTTAATAATGTCTATTCGGGAAATATATGATATAACCATCACATTAAACAAGATAATTTAGAGGCTAAAAATCTATTATTATAATTCAGTATTCGTGTAAGTGCAAACACATATTTTTTCTCTCGGCGTAGTAAATTCGAATTTTGTGTCTAAGGGCCCAACTATAATATGCATAATTTGGCTTAAGCTAATGTCAAAAGTTGAACGAAATGTCTGTCAAATCCTTAAGCAAATCATTGAAGACTTTTACGTGGCTATACAACTTCAGATACCACTAAACCTACTCATACACTTGAACAAACGAAAAACACGCTCAGACGGGCACACATACCTGTATAATAATGAAAGACAAAAATACTAAAAAATTAGCCCCCGCATAAAATGCCAGGTGGCGGGCATTCTACTTACATACATGACTAGATACGTCCCTAATGAAAAAACTATCTAAACCCGAACACTGACTCACCAGTACAGTTTAGAACACGGCTTGAGAATGTTGTCACCTCATAGGAAGCGCTCGCCATTCATACCGAACAAACAAAGGTGACTCTTATATTTTTATTTCATTTTTTGCGTATGGGCGATGTTTTGGTAGAATTTCAAATGTTTATCAAATTTGACCAAAAGTGAATATATTCTTGTTTATTATGGTAGATACAAGTTGTTGTTCATAATCGTATACCGGCAGAAATCGACACTTTGTTCTAAGGAAAAACTGATTTAAAATATAACATAGATTGTGCAATTCAAGTGGACATTATTGAAATTATTATCGGAATGAGTAATTCATATTGTTACGTTTATACCTTTAGCAAACGTTTTATTGTGAGTTCTTTATCGCAAAATAAATAACACCAGTTTTTAGAATTTTAAATTTATAACAATTTTATTTACTTTAACTACACAAAGTTGTCACTTTAGAACAATTTACTTAAAGTGCACGTCTTTACTTGATGAGGTTTAATTTTATTTTTAGTTGGGTACGGTTTTCCGTCGACCCTCGTCAAATTTGGTTTGTGAACAAACCGGTTTCGGCTGTTCGCCATCTTCAGTGTTCTTTTCGTGCTAGTTGCGTTCTATTGTCAGCTGTGTTTATATAGTTCGTCTTGTTCGTGTTTCCCTTCGTGTTATTGCGTTCGTCGCTTTCACTCCTTTCTGCCTGTATCTCTCTCGCCTTTTTCGTTTCTCTCTTTTTACCTAATTTGTCGCTCCCTTTTTCATTCGTCTTTGTTCCTAACTAAATCCTTTTACGATCATGCTTGTTGTCCGTTTGGGTTTTTTTTTTGATGTGATATAATAATCTGTAATTGTAAGTTTATGATGTTCTTTATTGTTTTGGTCTTGTGCACCTGCGTAACGTGTTTGTGTTGGTGTAATGTTTGTTTTCTTGTAAAAATGTTTCAATGGTTCAAATATTGTGTCTGTTCATGAAAATATTTGTTTTATTTTATTATTTACCAATCATATTAAACCCACCCTCGTACATGCATTGTAACATTAATCTTCTTATTTGCTTTACATCTCATTTGTTTACTTAAAATTAATATTAACGGTATAATCATACGATTTTAAGTTAAAATATGTACACATATTACTAGTTTGTAAGAATTTAAATTTTGTTCAATAAATCAGTCTCTAAGCTAAACTCAACATATCAACATCTCGTATGTTCTTAAACATTTTTTGGTGACCCCGACGTAATCGTCGTGAGTGATTGTATTACTTTGCTTAATAAATAAATATTGTGTGTTTTAAATCTTAACTGAAGATTATTAAAAATATAATTTGGTAGTGATAAAACTTAACTGTTTTACGAACTTATTAACTTTCATTCTAATTTTGTGGTAATTTGTTAAAATAATGAGTAACATTGAAGCTTTAAAAAATAAAAGAACCCATTTGAAGGGTACAGCCACCAGATTGGAGAACTTTTTATTACAATTGAATAGTGAAACCTCGCTGTACGAGATTCGGGCGAGATTGGATAAAGTGGAAAAGTTATATGAAAATTTTCAAGCGTTAGATATAGAAATGGCTATGCTTGGCGACAATACTAAAGAACGTGAATTGGAATTAGACGAATTTGAAACAAGATATTTTCGATTAAAAACCAAATATTGCGAAATTATCGACGCTCGCATGCAATTTCCAAATGTCGTTGGTGATTCACTAAATTCTACAACGATGCATCAAGAAGCGATGCAAAAGTTATTAGAGTCGCAGGCAACATTTTTGGAGAAGCTTGCAAATTTACAGTCGTCCTTTACTACAGTAAGTCCACCTTCTATATCGCAAGCAGCAAGCCCCTTTGTGCAGTCTGTTGAAGTCCGACTTCCGAAGCTGAATATTCCTGAATTTGATGGTAACTATGCTGATTTCAAATCATTTTTTGATTTGTTTAAAAGTTCTGTTCACAATAATGTTTCGCTTACTGCATCCCAAAAGTTCCAATATCTAAAGGGACTTTTAAAAGGTGAGCCCGCCATGCTTATAAGACATCTCGCTGTGTCGGAGCAAAACTACGTGGAAGCTATGAACAAAATCCAAGAGCGTTACGACAAACCTTCATTAGTTATTGATTCTTTAATGGAAACCTTTTTACTTATTTCTAAAGCAGATCGTCCTCAAGGTCTTAGGAATGTATCCAATGTCGCTGACGAGGTCATAAGAGGTCTACGTGCGCAAGGACCAGATGCAGAGAAACGTGATCCTTGGTTGATCCACCTGTTATTAAAAAAAGTTGATCAAGAAACTCATCAAGCGTGGGCTGAACGCAGCAGCAAAACACCTTTTCCTACTCTGGATAGTTTTATCACCTTCATCAATGATCGCTGTGATGCTCTGGAACGGGTACCGCCTGGAGCCGATAAACAACGCAATGGTTCATCGCAAATAAAAAGTAAGTCCTTACGATCTTATACTAGTTTTGTTAAAAAAGGATGTGCGGCCTGTTCTCAAAATCATCATCTGGCCTATTGTCCTACCTTTAACAAGATGACTGTGCCCAATCGAATTGAATTCGTTAAAGAAAAAAGACTTTGCTTTAATTGCCTAAAACCAGGACATTCAGTGCAAAAATGTCCATCTAAGCATGTCTGTGAATCTTGTAAAGCTTCTCATCATTCGTGCATTCATTTAGAAAAGAAGATTATACAGAAATTCGAAAGGGAACCAGTAGTGAAAACTTTAAATGATTGTCTGACGAAAGATGTGTCAAGAAAGGCAGAAGTTGCTACAAACTCTTCATCAGTGAATACAGCCACACTAAATGAAGTGCAAAATATAAATATGCTAATGCCCACTGCCACTGTTTTAGTGATGGACAATGTAGGTTTCCCTCAAAGATGTAACATTTTACTTGATTCCGGTTGTCAAAATACTCTAATTTCTGAGCGTTGTGTCAATAGACTTGGATTACAGCGAAGACCATCTAAAATATTCGTAAGTGAATTGGGTAATAACCAAGCAGGTGCAACAAGAGGAGTAGTCGAATTGGAGGTAAAGTCGTTATATAATTCTGTAGCTATTATCATGCTGGCTCATGTTTTTAAGAGCCTTACATCCCGCTTGCCATGTTCTTCTATTACTATTAACTATTGGGACGATATTAAAAATTTACCTCTAGCTGACCCAAAATTTGATACCCCTAAAGAAATAGATATCTTAGTCGGCTGTGACTATTTTTTTTCGCTTTTAAGAGAAGGTCGTATTGTTAAAAATGGTGTCTTACTCGCACAGAATACAATGTTTGGTTTCGTACTTTGTGGTGGATGTGTGATGGAAAATACAGAAAGTGTAGAAAGTGTTTGTCATGTGATGCATACAAAGGCAGTAGACGTCGATTTGAATAAAACTCTGCAGTTGTTTTGGAAAATTGAAAGTATTCCTCATATCATACCCACTCTTACCGTTGAAGATCAGCAAGCTGAAGACTTCTACAAATCAACAACTACTCGCTTAGACAAATATACAGTTAGACTGCCATTGAAGCAAAACGTTGATTTTGGGTATTCTTATCAGGGCGCTTTAAAAAGACTTATGGCTATGGAGCACAAATTTAAATTAAATCCATCTTTAAAGCACGCATATTCAGATTTTATGAATGAATATTTTCAAATGGGCCACATGAAGTTAGTGCCACAAAGCGAAATAAACTGTGAAAATAAAAAAAGCTTTTATCTGCCGCACCATGCTGTGTTTAAAGAAAATAGTCTTACTACAAAACTTAGGGTAGTGTTTGATGGATCGGCTAAGTCCTCTAATGGTAGATCTCTCAATGATTGCTTACTAAAAGGCCCAACACTACAACAAGACTTATTGGCAGTGATACTAAGGTTTAGATGTAAAAAATATTGCTTTTCTGCAGACATTAAACAGATGTTCAGGATGATTAGCGTAGGTGAATCCGATCAAGACTATCAACGCATATTATGGCGTGAATCTTGCAACGAAGAAGTTAAACACTATCGGCTAACTACAGTCACGTACGGCACCCGGCCAGCTCCCTTTTTAGCAATCCGTACTTTTCTTCAATTAAGTGATGATGAAAAGAAGCAATATCCCATTGGTAGTGAAGCTCTTAAGAACAATTTCTACGTCGACGATTGCATGGCAGGAGCAAACACAATAGAGGACGCTCAAGAAGTAGCAGAAGAGTTAAATAACTTGCTAATGGCTGGCGGATTCCATCTTCGAAAATGGGCTACTAATAACAGCGAAATTCTACGTAATATTCCAGACAGTGAAAAAATTGAGACTGCTGTAAACATGCCTACAGATATAGCGGTCTGCCTTCTTGGGGTTGATTGGAATCCAGCTAATGATTGCTTCTCTTTCAGGCTCAAGGAGACAAATCATTTACTTAGCACGAAAAGGAACTTGCTTTCCGAAATATCTAAAATCTACGATCCTTTAGGCTGGATATCACCTGCTACTATTTCCATAAAAATAATTATTCAACGCCTGTGGCTATTAAATCTTGACTGGGACGAAATGTTGCCCAACGATATATTAAACGAAGTCAAACTGTTATTTTCAGAATTTCATTTACTTAACAGAGTTAAAATACCAAGATTATTATTTTCTACCGAAAAAACTGTAAGCTTCCAAGGGTATTGTGATGCTTCTTTCACCGCATACGCTGCTGTCATTTATTGTCGCAAGGTATCAGAAAATGGACAAGTATCTACAAACCTAGTTATCGCGAAAACAAAGGTAGCACCCCTGGCGTCGTTATCAATTCCCAGGCTGGAACTTTGTGCAGCTTATTTACTTGCTCAGCTGTTTGAATATTTATCCTCCAGTATAAACATACAAATGAATAATGTAGTTTGCTGGTCTGACAGCAAAACAGTATTAGCTTGGCTATCCTCACACCCGACAAAGTGGAAAACTTTTATTAGCCATAGAACATCTTATATTTTGGAAAGACTTCCAAGAAATAAATGGCGCTATGTTCCTAGCAAACAGAACCCGGCAGACGTGGCTAGCAGGGGCGTGAAATCTAGTTTCCTAATAAAACATGATATATGGTTTAAGGGTCCCTCTTGGTTGCTTCAGGAAGAAAGTTACTGGCCAGTCCAAGAGCTCACGGAGAATACAACCAATGAAGATCTTCGTTCAGGAAATCAAGTAACTCTTTTGTCAACTCAAACCAACCTTAATGTTATTGAAAGAATCAATGAACGAATTTCTTGCTGGGGTAAAATGGTGCGTGTGCTAGTCTACTGTTTAAGATTTATTGACTATATCAAACACAGGGCTAAAATTCTCTCACCCCTGACAGTTGAAGAATTAAAAAGGGCTGAATTTTAATTTTATAAACATTACCAATCTATAACATTTTTTGAAGTAATTAAGCAACTTAAGAAAGGTCGAGCTACCCTAACAAATAAAAAATTACGAAACCTGTCACCTTTTCTTGATTCCAATGGGCTTCTGCGAGTTGGCGGAAGACTAACCAAGGCTGACCTGTCCTATGACAGCCAACACCAACTAATTCTGCATAAAGACATTCCTATTGTCTACAAGATTATACGTGATCTACATATCAGAACTCTTCATGGTGGAATCATGCTGCTAGTTGCTACACTGCGACAGAAATATTGGGTGATTGGAGCACGAGAAATTGTTAAAACCGTTACTCGACATTGTAAAGTTTGTCTACGGTATAGTGCACGGGTACAAGAGCAACTCATGGGAGATCTGCCTAAATTCAGAGTCCATGCTACCTTCCCATTTTATGAAGTTGGTTGCGATTTTGCTGGCCCAATATTGTACAAACAACGAAGTGGAAGAAAGTCTCCGATTGTGAAAGCATATGTTGCTGTTTTCATTTGCCTAGTGACCAAAGCTGTCCACCTTGAACTTGTTTCCGATTTGAGTACTGATGCCTTTTTAGCTGCTCTGGACCGATTTGTTGCGCGTCGCGGCCTATGCGCACGCATTCACAGTGACAACGGCACGAACTTTCACGGTGCTGAAAGAAAACTTAATGAAATACATCAAATGGTAACTTCTTTTAAATCAAATAATGAAATTTCAAATTTCCTCTCATCTAAAGGCATACAATGGAGCTTCATTCCTCCAAGTGCTCCACACTTTGGTGGTGCATGGGAGTCTACGGTAAAGTCGGTTAAGTATCATCTACGTAGAACTCTTGGTCAAACTGCGCTGAATTACGAGGAACTGTCCACTCTCTTGACTAGAATTGAAGCTGTCTTAAACTCCAGGCCGCTTGTCCAAGCTGATTCTGATGACATCCCCTACATATCCCCTGGACATTTCTTAGTCGGAAGGCCTCTTAATGCCTTGCCGGAGCCGGACGTTACTCATTTAAACACGTCGTCCTTATCTAATTGGAGACTAGTACAACAGCTTACTCAACACTTTTGGCGTCGATGGTCTAATGAGTATCTCCTTTCACTTCAACCGAAGCCGAAATGGTTAAAAGAGCAGCCCAACCTAGCTGTTGATGACATTGTCTTGCTGCGTGAAGATAATTTGCCTCCGGCATGCTGGAAACTAGGCCGTATTATTGAAACTCATGTGGGGTCCGATGGACTTGTAAGAGTAGTGACCATCAGGACAGGAAATTCAACCTTTAAAAGACCTATTACTAAGTTATATCCATTACCAAAGGAATGTTGAACGTCGTTCAAGGCTGGCGGAATGTTCATGAAAATATTTGTTTTATTTTATTATTTACCAATCATATTAAACCCACCCTCGTACATGCATTGTAACATTAATCTTCTTATTTGCTTTACATCTCATTTGTTTACTTAAAATTAATATTAACGGTATAATCATACGATTTTAAGTTAAAATATGTACACATATTACTAGTTTGTAAGAATTTAAATTTTGTTCAATAAATCAGTCTCTAAGCTAAACTCAACATATCAACATCTCGTATGTTCTTAAACAGTGTCCGAAGCAGTATTTATTTGTTTATTTATTATTCGTCCGTCAAATGTTTTCTGTTTGTCTATTTCCATGTCCTCCAATACATTTAGTCTCCTTCCTTTGTGCTGTGTATGAAGCAGTTTAACCGTTGTCTTCATATGTCCTGGTGTACATTTGTTGTTGAATATATGGTTCGCAAAATTTGATTCTGGAGTTGATTTTGGTTCTCGTAGTTTTTTGCTATAGTCTCTAATGTGTTTCCTAAATCTGGTCTTAGTTTTTCGTCTTGTTTGCCCGATATAGCTATAGTGGCGTTTACAAGTTAGTTTGTACACTCCTTGTTTGTATAGTATATTTGTCTCGGTTGTTCTATTCTGTAGTATTCCGTATAGGTTGTTTCTCGTTCCGAATGCGGTATGGATGTTGTGTCCTCCAAAGAATCTTGCCAGTTTGTATGTCGATTCTCCCATATATGTCAATGTAGCCCATTTTCCTCTTCCATTCTCCTGTTCTTTGTTCGTCCTAATTTGTTTCCTAATGTTATCCACGAGGCGCATTTCGTATCCGTTGTTTTCCGCTGTGGTGTATATTGTTTTCATTTCCCCCATATACATTTGCCGTGTTAGTGGTGTTCTCCCCAGTCCTGTTATCAACTGCCCGATTGCCGCGTTTTTGTGTTGCTGGGATGATTTTATAAGTTGTGTATTATTGTCTCCGTTGCTGTTGGTCCCCTGTATATCCCTCATCTGATCCCGTTCGAGATTATGATCCCCCTGTTCGTTAGGTCTAGATAATTAATTCCCCCCTCCTCCTCCCCCTTTGTAAATTTTATGTCCCTGTGTCTTCCATTCAAGTATTCTAGAATTTCCCCATCCTCATCTCCTTCTAGTATACATATGATGTCGTCGACACATCCTGCGTAGAATATTACTCCGAAGTTGGTCTTTAATTCCTTTACGTATTCTTCTTCTAAGTTCTGCATAAATACTTCCATGAGGGTGGCAGATGTTGGATTTCCCATCCCTAGTCCTGTTATTTGTCTATATATATTATTGTCAAATCTAAAGTAATTCTTTTCTAGTGTCGCTTTCAGTGTGCCCGCAAGTTGTATTGCCAGTTCCTTGTTTTCCGTTTTGTTTCCTACCGCCTTATGAACAATGTTTAATGTATCCATTACCGGAATTGATGGATACAAGTCCTTTACGTCAAAAGAGACCAGTTTTGTGTTCCCCGTTATTTTCACATTCCCCAGTCTATCAATCAGTTCTGTAGTGTTGGATATTGTATGCCCATATTCCAGGTCGAACGTGTCCTCCAGTAATTTTATACTGACTGACTATCCAATCAGACGCTTTCCTATTTATATTTGTCCATTTGAAGTCTAGAAGATTTACGAATCTTCTACTCCCTTTGTACAATACATTTTGTTCTTGTATGCTGTTTATTCGTTGTTTTTGTTTTTATGCTGATAAGCTTTCTGCTTGGGATTTTTTTCAATATATTTGTTGTTGTCTTTTGTAGAAAAGGGTTTCTTAGAAAAATACGCAGATGGTAAACAACATGTCTGTTTGTTGTTGTAAATTTAGTTTTTGTCTTGCGCGTTTAGATGGTAAACAGCATGCATGTATTTTTTTTCTTGCATGCCGGGCAGTAAGTAAACAGCATATCCAATTGTAGTTGTGTGTGTATAAACTTCTACGCAGTTTGTAACCAGTAGTTCGCTTTATTGCTTAATTATTTTATTTTAAAACTTAAGCAAGACACATTCGTAACAATATGCTTCATATTTATGTAGGTATATGATGTGAAATGTACACTCCTATGCCTAAGAGAAATTGCAGTGCTCAAGGACGCTAACGCCTCTGTTAGCAGTCCTTTTTAGCACGTTGTATAATGCCGGTGAACATCCAAGGTGTTGGAAAGTTGCTAATAACGCCGATCCTCAAAAAGGATGAGGTTAACAATACTGAAAAATGCCAGCTTTCTTAGCGACCGACAGTATGGTCTCCATCTATACTTGTGTCTTGCGGGGGTAAAAGGGAGACCAGTCCTCTTAGGCTAGCAAGGAGCCAACTGGAAAATCCACGGGAATCAGTAAAGCCCCAGAGCTCCGCTAATTGTCTCTTTAGACTATTAGTTGTTCTCTGACCCTCCGGGAGTATCGTGGTGGCTGTATGTTTCGAGTTGTGTGGGTCGGATCATTCATAATGAACATAATAAATGGTCTAAGTCCAATGAGTATGCATGCCGCCGTGTTATTAATTAAATTAAGCTTCATGCGTTCTGGAACAGGAGTTGGATAGTCTCCAGCTCTTCAGCAGGGAGTAGTGGTTTGCAATCCTGCTTTGGAACCTCTGAAATTGCATTTACAAAAAACCTGTTGCTGAAATTAGATAAGATGTAAATCTTATCACGAAATTTCGGGGAAAGTAAGGTGATAGCTGTAGATATTTCCAAGGCGTTTGTTATAGTATGGCATGATGCAATTCTGTCAAAACTTGTTGCTTTTGGTGTCGGTAACGATTTCTCTAGATTTGGATTCAGGAATCGCACTATTCTAGATTAATTCAGGGGTACCGTAAGGCTCCGTTCTTTTTCCTACACTACCTCTTATTTTTCTAAATAATCTTCTTTGTTAGACGTTTAACCCTCTATACTCTCTCGCGGATGACAGCATGGCATTAAAATTCAGTGTGATTTATAATGGACTAAGCAGAGTTTGCAGGTTTCTAAAGAAGCTTTAAAGTGGTTTTCTAAAATGTTGTAAGAGATACTTCACTCTAAATGATGTTCGTACTATTTATATATCCTATATCTGTCCAAAAATGGAATACAACAGGCAACTTAAAGTCTATTTTGGAGTTGCTCGACCGCGTACAAGAGATTCCCAAGAAGCTCATTTGGGAGAGTAGGATATCCAAATCTATAGATTCTCTAGAGCATCGATATAACGTGGGTTGTATTTCACTGTTTTATCGTTATTACAATGGTAAGTACTTTAGAGAAATTAGGGAGCTTGTTCCTGTTAATAGCACTTTTTTGCGTTTAGCTTGATTTTCATTGAGGGCACATCCATTTGGCCAGTGAATCCAATATGCATTACAGGGAAAATTCTTTATATTTAGCAGAACGGTTTATACGTGGAATCAAACCGAATATCCTCCTCCCCGTAATCTAATTTCCTAGTTCAGCTACAATGGTCATCTCCTGTTTTTCATTAAAATTTAATTTAAAATTTATCAAATTAATTTTGTCTTCAGTTTTTCTAACAAAGTAACTTTTCAGACGTACTTACATATTTTGACAAAGAGCGAAGAGAAAGCAAATCAAGAATACGAAAAAATTCATACCCGTTATTTCAGCATAAAAAGGACGAAAGTGGAAATGAACGGCAAACAACATTTTGATTTGAATAAAATACTTTTACTTGAAAACAACAATGCCAAAATTCATTCATCCGAACATTTTTTATAATGGAAAAACAAAAACAAAGAAGAAAATACAGCTACAATAATAAATTTTACACATACAGAAATAAATTGAGAAAACGTTATGAGAAAGAAGAGAAAGTAAGAAGCAAATAAATTGTTTCGGGAGAATAAAGCTCATAGAAAGTTTTTGTATTCTCTATTAAGGCAGGCATCCGCCCTAAAGAAATCACAAAAAGGGCAATATTTATGAAAAGATGAGAAAATTTACCGTTATATTTAGAAAAGCTTCCGTATTTACTTTTCTTATAAAAACAAAATCTAGTAGAAACTGAGTACAATTCGCAATTATCGAGTGAACGGTATAGTCAAATATATGTGTATAAATGTATGTGTGTGTGTGCGTGTGTTTGCATTTAGCTGTAGAAGAATAAATTGTTTTTGCTGTTTTCAAAAATACCAAAAAGCTATAGCCTAACAAAAAAGTTGTATTGAATGTTCCGAAAACACACACACAAACATATTTACAGTAATTTCGTGCTTAAACTTGAGTACCTTCTTCTGCTGTTGTTGTTTTTAGTTAGTGCTGTCTCGTTCGTCGTTAAACGAATGCATCTACGAGTCTATAATATTCAGACAAATAATTTTATCTACCACTATTGTTCAGACGAGGCTTTGACTTTCGTCTTAACGGCGGACGTCCTTGTCGTGCGTGCCTGTATATTATTTTTTTTAGCGCAATGTACCTTTAAAACGATCTGTACATAAAAAAAGGAAGTTGCTTTAATAGAAAGAAAAGTGAAAAGTTAAAATGCATCTACAGAAAATTTAAATAATTATCAAAAAAGCTTAACAAAGTGTTACAACATACCTCAAAAATAGTTTGGTTTATTTTTCAAAACAAAAATTATTACTTATGGAACAAAGTGAAGTGTTTGACATGAAAAATAATTTCGGTTCTAAATACACATAAAATTGTTTTAAAATTAAATCCCATAACTTGTTCTTCTAAAAGTTGGGTTTTGGAAATTATTTATTATAATTTAATAATGGTTAAAATAATTAACTAAAACTAGTAGAATATGTGTGTGTGTGTGTTTAGATGTGTGAGTTAATTCTTTTAATGTGTTTTGAATTTTTAAACAAAATTTTTCATTTAATTTTGCTTAAAAAAGGAACCTGGCTGCTATTTAACGCAATGCGTTGCTCATTGCTTGTGTATATGTGAGTCTCCATTTTTGTGAAAAGCTGCCATATTATTGACTAAAAAAAATAAGGGAGTTTAGGTATTTACATTAATCTGTCAAATTTTACATAAATTATGAAATTTCGAAACTTTCTTTTCCTGAACTTTAGCTCAGGAAAATTAAATAAGCACAAAATTCTGTTTAACATTATTATGATAAAGTTTTCTTTCATGTGGATGAGAATTAAGGTTTTTAGTGGAAGCTTCTACAGCTTCCACCAATTGAACAACTTTAAATTTATTATTTGTGAATTGAATAAATATTTCTCAAGCCCAGGCAGGGTCTTTATATAAAAATTAAGTGAATTTATACACTTTTCTCTTCCTGCAGATGCCACCCAATGATGTGGCGAGATCTCGAAAATAAAATTACAGTTTTTTTAATGTTTATATAAAGACCTTGTGTTTGAGAAATAAAATAATTATTAATAGAATATTTATAGTTTCCTTAAACGATCTTTTTTATTTATCTTTAATAAATATCTTTTTTTCTTTTTAACGATCTTTTTTATATAATTTTTTTCTTCTCGATATTTCGTTTTGGAAAGCTGCTTCAGGAAAAAAATTTTGTTATTTATTTTTTTTTTATTTTTTGTTTTCAAAAAATAAAAATTTTTTCCTGAAGAAGCTTTCCAAAGGAAAGCGAAATATATAAAAAAAACGTTAAAAATAAAAAAAGATATTAATTAAAGATATTAATAAAATATTTAAAAGGTCTATTGACTATAATTAATAATTATGAATTGAAATTATTATAACTTTTTTTTTGTTTATAAAGAGAAGTAGCACTTCAGGTAACAATGCCTATTTAGTCAAGTACCGTGCTACATTCTTTAGGAAAGGGATAGAGAATAGATGAAACAGGTGGTGAAAGTAAAAGGATAGTCGGAAATTAGCTGCCGTATATAAGACAGCACAGCGACCAGTGACTATGCCTTCATCGCTGAGCAGCCCCACCGACAGTCAATTTTTATTTTTGTAGTGAAGAAAACCAAGGTCTTTGTTGGGAATCGAACCCATAACCCCCATACTCACAAGCTAGTACACTAACTACTAGCATACAGGGGCACCTTACAGATTTGTTATAAAAGATTTTTGATACGAATGTGTGAAATTTTGTTTCATTTTTTTAATTTTAGTTAAATTTTGCATTTTCTCTATTTTCGAGTTCCGTTAAAATTCTGTTTTTTTGCTGAAGTTTCAATCTTAAAGTGAAAAAACCTTTTTCGATATAATTTCGACTTTTATGTGAATTACAAATTTTTCAGTAATTTTCTTTCTTTAAAACCTCAATATTTGAGTAAAATAATCATTGTTGTAGAATAGTATGCCAAAAGAAAATATACAGGATGTGTTCGTTTGTTGGTTAAATTTCTAAAGTATGATTTCATTTTGCAGACCTTTCTTGCCAGTTTCAAGAAAACGCTATATTATGTGATATTACATGAAGGGAAAGTTATATTTTAATAGACTTTATACGATACGAAATGATGTTGTGTGTTAAACAAATAATTAATAAAAAAAGTTATATATATATATATATATATCAAAGCCGAAAACAACAAAAAAAAATAGCTAAATAATTTTAAAGAAATTATAAGGATTCTTTTTTATTTTCTACATTACGGATTGGGATTTTTTCTATAAAAAACTATGAAATGGGTTAGTTTTTTATCATTACAGTATATCTTTTATAGGTAAATAAATATATACATTTCTATATATTGCCGTTTAAAATCTATTGTTCAAATATACTGTTAATGATAAAAAAAATAAAAATTACAACTTTCAAATCTTTATTTTATGAATGCTTTTTCAATTTTAAAAATTTAATTCACTAAATTCATCTGGCATCTTTTCTCCCTTTTTTTCTTCTCTGTATTATTTTCGTTTCTCTCTTATTTCGTTTTCTGATAAACGAGAGTTTCATAAGAAGAAAAGTATAAACAATGTTGCCGTAGTGGTTATAATTTGCAAAAACGAATGGATTTTAGATATGTACACAATTAAAATATACAAAGTACCTTTCTTACTCAGAGTCTAGGTTTGGAAATAAATTACCTAATGTCGCTATTTTCTTTATCTTATCTACCGTTTGGGTCTGTGTTGAAATGAACACAGACTATTCCATATTTAAAATTAGGATACATGTTTGTTAAAACTTTGATTGAACACGATTGATACTTATAAAATATCCCTTATAAATAATCCCTCTAAGTCTGTGTTTTTTTTTTTAATAGCACTAGCAAACCCGGCGAACTCCGTTTCGCCACCAGATGGCCTCGTTTTTTGTAACATTTCGTTTGGGGATTAAAAGATGAAGAAAATTTATTTTTTTTGTTTTATATTTGAAAAGGAAAAATTTTATTTCATTGCACAGTAGTAATGATTTCATTTCGATTATAGAAATGAAAGGGAATTTAGTTGAACTACTCTAAGTAAAAAATGAAAGTGAATCCAAAGTAAATACTGAATCGAAGCGTTATACGTGTCCGCAAATTATTCGTTTCATTAAACCACATTTTTTGTTTTTTTAACTGACGTTAAAAAAACAAAATTGGCAAACAATTAAAATAGAATAATTAATAAATTTATTAATTTTTGAAGAAAAGGGTGTGACTTCTGATCGTGTGCTGGCGTAGTGTGTGGTGTATGTGTAGTTGTTATTTGTTGCAATTAATTGTGTTAATGTGATTGATTGGTGTGAGTGATTGGTTGAATAAAATCTTTTACCTTGCAAGTCGGCATGAAGCCGTCTTCTCGAATGATATTAGCTCCAAAGGAAGTCATGCGAAAGCAGTTATTGTATTCAAGGATGCTTTGAAGAAAATGGTTGGAATCGGGATCAGTTCCATCGAATAATGGCTTCATTGACTGTGGTGGTGTAAGTAATGGATCCAGTTTGACTTTTCTACTTGCGCAGCACAGTCCAGTCGTTTCTCTTTTGAACTTTAACGCATTGCAATATCGGCATACAGTCGTCATTGGTCCAATATCTAAATTGTCATCATCACTGTAGTTCGCAGTGGGACCATATTAGAATGAAAAGCGATTGTATGATGCCAATGATCTTCGTGTGCTCACGTGTTGTCTCAATGGGGTATTTTCTCTTATTATATTTTGTCTTTCTTCGCTTAACTTATGTGGATACACTTGTTGCTGGCTTGCGTGTCTTATGTGGCGGCCGATGTTCGCACGTCGTCCTCTCGGCATTCACCAGTCTGAATTTAACCTCAAATGCACCGTCCACATAATTAACACAGCTCAACTTACCACATTAAGGACAAATGCCTGCTATTGAAGTTGAATAAAAATTTGCACAATACGCGTGATTGATTTGATGGTTTCCTATTGAACTGTTAGGAAACGTATAACTTTAACCTCAATTTCACGTGCGCATGAGTATGAAAGTTAAAATGAAACGTACTTATTTTCGTGAGAAATACTCACACCATGTACTGGTGCCGTTGTAGTACAGGAATACCTCGTTTAACGTTCAGATTGCGTTCCTGAAGATTGAGCGTTAACCGAAATAGCGTTAAAAAGGCGCTATTTGCATTAAAATATGGGGTTCCGTTTTTTTGCTGCCTTGAAGTAAAAAAAAAGATTTGTTAATGTTATCAGAATTTTTAAGGATAGTTCTTATGGTTGATCCAGCCAACCCAAGGCTGGAGGAAACTTCAGACTGCCGTTCACCGTTTTCAATACACCTTATAACATTCATTTTCAACTCCAACGACACGCTTTTTCTAGATTGTGTAGCACCCATTCTTTTCTCAGCCATCTCTTATGATATGCAAATAATTTTTTTATTTAATGAATTTTATTAATTTAATCAAAATTACTAAGTCTGTACCGGACCATATCACTATTTCTAATGACTAATTTAATATGAGACAAAATTTCACAAATTATTTATCCTTATAGGGGAATTCCAAGAATTAAGGAATTTTTTTAGCCTATTTTTATTTTAAAAAAACGTATGGAAAAAATTCAAATTATGTATATTTTCTGCTGCTTTTTATGACGACTATGTTTCGAAAAATTACAAAAAATTTTAAAAAATAACGACAAAAAATTGTTTTTTTAAGAGCGTTATAACGAAACAGCGCTAAACGAGGTAGCGTTAAGCGAGGTATGCCTGTCATGCTTATCAGAGATGGCGCTGTATGGGAAAAATGATATTCCCTGTTTTCCTGTTTTTCTCTTGAAATTTTTTCTTTGCTATAAACCTTACGGAGCCCGAGACCTTTCCAACCAATGCAAAACCGTGGAAATCGGTTCGTGCGTTCGGAAGTTATAGCGTCAGGAAGAAAAATTCGACTTATTTTTATATATATAGATATTGCGCCATCTAATGAAGGATCCATAAGTTTAGCGTGATTAAACGTGATTAACGCATAAAAAAAACAAGACCACCAAGAGCTTTTTATATTTGTGATTGCGCAGTTTCTCTTTTTTGTATTCAAACGAAATATAAAATAATAAAATCAAACTTCAATTAATGAAATTTGATTATTTTGACGCAATTAGCTGCTTTCACGGCGAATCAATTACCAGGTAATGCAACGGCAAATTCATACATTAAAGTCGCTGAAAATTTTGCAAAAATTTCGTAAACAAAAAATCTGGGCAAATTTTTTATATAGAGTTGGATATTCTGGACAGAGGTAAAAGTAAATACAGTAGTAAATGCATTACGTGGCATTTGATGACAGTTGCTTACTTTTTAATTATGAAATTATATTGCTTGCGGCAACACTGATTGTAATAGAGTGGGAGTATTTTATTTTGACTTTGGCGTTTAACATTTACTATCCTATATGCTTTTAGGGAGTTTTTCGTTTTTGTTGTTTTTTTTTTAATTTTTATCTCTCTGCAAATTTTGTTTAGTTTTCCCTGCATGTTTTTATTACAACTTAAATTTACTACAACTGTTTATCTCCTTCTGCTCTTTCATTTTAATTTATTGTTTTATCGAAGCTTTTTTTCCTTCTATACGATTCTTTAAATAGAACACAAACAAAAATTATTGTACATTTTACGTACATAAGTAGATATGTAAATACATATGTATGTACATTCATACAATGATGATTAACCAAAATATACATATATACATACATACATTCATATATTTTTTCCTTTATTTTCAATTTTTCTGCTTTTATGAAGAACAAGTCTTTCCAAACTGTTTATCGTAATAATTTCTGTTTCTTTTAATGCCTTTTTGTTTTCGTTTTTGTTTTTGTTTTTGCTTTTCTTTTGTTTGGGTAATATGGACTTTTTTACTTGTTTTATTTCCATATTTTTATGCTAGATTTTCTTTTTGTTTTTTCATTCTCCGAATTAAGGTGGTGGAGTACATGACAAGGTCGTTTAAGATTTTCAGATTGTTTTTATCTTGTTTTCGTTGGGGTTGGCTGGCTGTGTTGTCAAAAGACTGTGTGTGGTTTTAAGTATCAATAAAAGATTTCACTTTTCTTTATAACTTCAAGCTGATTTTCTTTTGTACGAGTACGTCACTAAAAAAGTAAATTATATTTAATTTAAAAATAGTATAACATTTAATTAAATGAATTTACGGAATATAAACATCTAAAATTTCAAAATGCAGGCTAAATATTTGGCTATATTCATGAAGGGTTTTTATTGACAAGAAGTGTGTGGATTCTTTCATCAAAGTTTTTAATCACTTTTTGCCAAAATGGCGCTCCTATTTCGTTAATCACATCACAGATTTTGAGTTTTAAGGCTGCAATCGATTCGATTCACTCCATATAGACTCTGTCCTTAACATAGCCTCACAAAAAATCTCACAGTGGTGTTAAATCCTACTATCTGGCTGGCCATGTGGCATCGTCCTGTTGAAACCACATGTCAATATTATCCACGTCGTCAATAATAGTCCAAAATTGTATTGTAATCATATCGCGATAGTGTGATCCATTGACCGTTACCACAATTTCCAGCGTTATCTTTGAAAAAAAGGCTCAATCAAGTCTCCAGACCACATAGCGCTTCATACAGTGACTCGTTGAGCATGCAAAGGCTTCTCAATAATCAGAAGCCCAAATTCGGCAATTTCCCATGTTGACATACTCTGACAAGTGAAATTGGGGTTCGTCTGAAAAAATGATTTTTGAAGAAAAGCCAGCCAGGCTGTTTCTGAATGAATTGAGCAAATCTACGGCGATGTGAATGGTCGGTCGGCTTTAATTCCTGCACCAGTTGAAACTTGTAAGGCTTAAATGTCAAATTCTAGCGCAAAATTCGCCATGTGGTGGTTTTGGATAACCCCAATTAACGAGAACGTCGAGGATTTGATAAATTTGGAACCGCTTTAACAATGTGGCTTACGGCTGCGATGTTTTTAGTTGAACGATCCGGTCGAATAGGCGTTGGTGTTCGCATATTCTGTTCAGAAGGACGATTATGTTGTCCGAAAATTTTAAGTAGTGAAAATTTTCATAGTGGATTTTAATTATTTTAATGCGATTTTCGCGCAAAATTGAATTCATTGTAACAGTTATCAATGCATCTACTTTGAATACGTCAAAACACTAAATGTGTGGCCATAATTGAAGAACAAACTTCCACTAAATCTCATCAAAAATTAAAAATTATTATTATATTATTGCTTATATTTATTAATTAATTGAAAAGAAGTCCTCTTTTTTTAAGTTAATGCATGAATAAAGTTCTTCTTATATTCCGCTTTGAGTCTCAACAAAGTTACAGTTACACAATTGTATAGCAAATGGATTTTAGGGTGTTTATTAGCCGCCCTTAAGAGTTTTAACAGTTTCTTCTTTTAAGTCTCTTGAAGAAACCTCTGAACGTTTTAGCTTCTCAATCATGTTTTGTTTTTAGTTATAAAAGCTTATTCTGCTGCATTAACATATTGTTACGTTTATATCTTTTATAAACGTTTTGTTGTGAGTTCTTTATAGAAAAATAAATAACACACGTTTTTAAAGTTTTTAAATTTATAAAAATATTATTACTTTAACTATACAAGGTTGACACTACAGAACAATTTACTTAAGATGGACGTCTTTTCTTCAAGATTATCCATTCAGATGCTGCCCATTTAAAGTCTAGAAAATTTAAGAATCTTCTACTGCCTTTCTATCACATTTTGTTGTTGTATGTTGTTTATTCGATGTGTAGGCGCCTGTATGCCTGGGTGTATTTTTTGTTATTGTTTTAATGCTGATAAGGTTTCTGCTTGGGATTTATTTCAAAATATTTGTTGTTGTCTCCAGTAGATAAGTTTTCTTAGAAAACTACGCAGATGGTAAACACTATACATGTTTGTTGTTGTGTTGCGCGTTTAGTTAGTAAACAGAAATTTGTCTTTTTTTATCTAGCATGTCAGGCAGTTAGTAAACAGCGTATTAAATTGTTGTTGTTTGTGCTTAAAATTTCTATGCAGTTTGTAACTAGTAATTTCGCTGTGTACTATAAGTTTTCTTTAGCAAGCTACGCAGTTCATAAACAATATACCCAGTAATTTGGCTTGATAAATAGGTTTCCCTGCTTAAGTTTACCTGCTTTAAACAATATTTGGCTTCATTTGCAGTGCCAACTTAATTAAGGTAATTTGCAAAAAAGATTTATTTTTCAAGCTCGACATTAAGGCTGTAATTCCTTACCTAGAGTGTATGTGGTTTCGCAAATTTCTGCTAAACCTAACTTGACATTAGGCAATGAAAATGTTGAATTTATATCATGTTATAAGATATTGGGATTATAGTTGTTCTGAGGAAATTATACAACATAGTTTTGTGTTTAACAAACAAAATAAAAAAGTGTATTGCCATGTCATTATGTCTTTCTGTATTATTGTACGGCTTAGAGATTTTTCCAGGTACATCATAGAACACTCCAAACAGATTAAAACAGTGTCACTATAGAATTGCTCGTTACATCTTTGGACTTAAATTTTAATCATAAATACATATAACTTTGTACTCTATTAAACTTCTGCAATATAACTTTGAAAGTTTTCTTATATTGAGACTAATGCTTTAATTATTTAAGGTTCTCAAATATGGAAAGCCAGAGTATCTCATAAATAGATTTAATTTTGGTCACTCTTTTAGAATTAACATTTTAATAATACCTAGGCATGCTTTCTCAAACATGTCTAGGTCGTTTGTAGCTGGAATATCAAGGCTTTGGAAATTGTTTGTACCCTGCAACCAACTACATTTTTCTAACTCAGTTTCAGTTTCCAGAAAATCTTATTAGAAAATCTTTTTTAGTTGAGATTTTAATTTTAAAAATCGGCTTTAACAAAACCTTTAACGAAATTGTCACAATTCGTATCTTTTTAATTAGTAATCTTTCAACATTTTTGTAGTAGGGGGTTATATCTGTCTATATTGGAAAGTTTTAGATTTTAAAATAATTTTTTGTACTTGTTATATATTTTAACTGGATTAATTCGGCTCTAGCTAGGCCTTGCAATCTATATTAAAGAACTGAATAAGAAGTAACAGTATGCTTTAGGTAATAGACTCTCCCGACATAATTCATTCATTATCAAATATATTTTACAAAGGTTTTTCGTAATGTTCTATAAGCCGTGATATTAAAAAAACTGTCTTATTTGTGTGCGGGCATTCCTTCATCGTAATTAATTTAGTTTTTAGGAAATATAGTTTACATAAAAATTTTATATGCCCAAATAGAAAAGAAAAACATCTAAAACTGAAAACTGCTTAGTTTGATGGGAGCTAAGTAAAAAAGAGCAGAAAATTAAAAAGCTTTAACAAATTGCTTGAAAAAGAATAAATTTCAATAATTTTAAAAACAAAAAAAAACCCAAATTTCAAATATTTCTTTTATCGTGTTAAAAAGAAAAAATTTAAGATTCTACTGCTCATATAGCTCATCAGTGGATTGTACCCCAAATTTTGTACAGAAAATCCAAGAGTCTTATATCGTAAGCGTAATTGATTATATGAGAGTTCTCATTTGAACAATGCAGCAAACGAAAAAAACTCAAAAACACTTTAATACAAAAACAGAGCAAGCATTTCGAAAATAAAAACCCTTTTTATATTAAATCTTTCTGCAAAAGGGTTTCCTTTGTAATTTGAAAAATAAAGAGAACAAACATAAAATATTTGTAAGGAATTTTACAAAACCGCAACGGACACATGCAATAGAAATAATAAATTTTATTTTTTGGAATCACTTTTTAATTTAATCTACTAGATTCCTTTAATAAATATAAAAAAAAATAATTATCAGTAAGAAAAGTAATGGAAACTACCCACTGTGCATGTTACAAACTGCATAGTTTTCCAAGAAATCTTATACATACAAGACAACAACAACATGCTTTAAGAAATTCTACTAAATAAGATAAATAACAGAAAATAAAAATAACTGACACAGAACAAAACAAAATACACAGCCAAGTAGTTGCCTAAGCTGAATGATAATAACAACAACGATATAGAGTGATGTTAAAGTAGAATATTCTTGTATATGCGAGAACGGCTTAAAACAACTATATAATCACCACTTGCTAAGCAAATGAATTAATTTAAGTTGAGTCATCAGTGAGTCAAGACAACAAAGCTGCCATCGTGCTTATTTTGAATGTATTAAAAAAAAACTAAACCGTAGCAATATATACAATTTTATGAGGTGGCAAACTTCTGTTGGTTCTATCCTTAATGATATAGAGTTGATGTTGTACTTTTAAATTTCGTCTCTAAATATGTGAAATTTGGCTAAAATTGTTTTACTTATTTCGAAACTGCTGATATATTTCAAAATTCAATTTAATTGTTCTTTAGTAAAATCAGATTTTTTTCTTTTTATTTAGAAATTTAAAGTTTTTAACTCCTTCCCAAAAAAACAAAGGAAAAAAACAAAAAATATTTAAGAATATTTTGAATAATTACTTTGACCATTATTATTAATTATTGTTATTATTGTAATTATTTTACCAAAATTCTATTAAAGTTTTAAAATTCACAAATAAAATCATATCGAAATAGTCTATAACTGCAAGTAACTTGTTCATTATATTAGCGAATAAGTGTTTTAAATATAACAGGATTTCAGCTAATTGGAAATTAAACAAAAAATAATAAAAATTACAAAAAAATAATACTTTTCGGGTTTTTGAAATTAATTTAAAAAACTTTTTCTTTATCTTAATCCGCTAATAAAACTTGAACCAAGAGATAGTTCATTATTTTTTATTTCATAAATTTTATTGTGCTTTTCATTACGACCTATAATAGGTTAATAAAATAAACTTAGATTTGTAAAAGGCCAATGAAATGTAGCATTTGAAGAAATGCGAAATATTATTGTGGGGGCCGAATTTTTATCGCCACTTTATTTTATTTGAAAATGTACTGTATCAGCAATATTGAACTAAGAATCAGTCATCCATTCAGAGAAAATAAATTTAAAATAAAATATTTTTTCGATTTTCTTTGCACTTGTACGTGATTTTGCAACAATTGCATTTTAAATTTTATATACGTTTTATATATGAATGGATTAAACAATGTATGTGTGTGTGTCTGTGTGTGCTATTATTGCTTCTAATAAATAAGGGGATTTTAGACATTTTACTTTCAATAGATGTACTTACTCGCAAACAAGCAAAGCCATCAACAAATATGAAAAACCAACATTAGTGCGGCTCAAAAATATCTCAATGATTTTTGGAAGAAAATTTAGTGAAAATATATTTTCAAGATTTATTCTATAGTTTTGGTAGCTGTTAGGATTAAATCATTATACTTGTATCTTTAGGAAAAGTGGAATAACAAAATCTATTGAATACTATAAATTAAAGTTTGGTAAGTTTGTGTGTGATTGTCGTGTGTCGTTCCAAAATGAGAGAAGTTTAAATGCGTTTGTATTTTATTTTTTAAATTAGCATTATGTTTAAGCCGATTTTGCTGATCAATTTAATAAGCTATTCATGCAAATCGAATCCGCTTTGAATTTATTTTAGAAATTTAAAAAATAAAGGGTGTCTTTTATAAACGTTTTGTTGTGAGTTCTTTATTGTAAAATAAATAACCCCAGATTTTTGAGTTTTTGAATTAATAACAAGTTTATTTACTTTAACTACACACAAAGTTGATACTACAGAGCAATTTATTTAATTTGCATGTCTTTACTTTACGTTGTTTATTTTTCAACTAATTAACTATCCACTCAGACGTTGCCTTTTATATTCGTCCACTAGAAGTCTAGAAAAATTAAGTATCTTCTACTCCCTTTGTATCTTATTTGCTTGTTGTTATGTTATTCATTCTATGTATAGGCGCCTGTAGGTTTATGTGTATTTTTTTTTTTTGTTTTTGTGCTGATAAAGTTTCTTCCTGGAATTTATTTTAAAATAGTTATTGTTTTCTTATGTACATATATTTTCTTAGCAAACTACGCATTATTGTTGTTTTGCGTGTATTAAATTTCTACGCAGTTTGTAACTAGAAAGTTCTTCTTGTCTTGCGTGCATAAGCTCTCTTAGCACGGCACATAGTTAATAAACAGCATACCCAATTGTTTGCTTTAACGCTTAATTATTTTCTTTTAAAAGTTAAGCAAGACGCATTCATAACAATATGTTATACGTTTGAGGGTAGTAATTTAAAATTTGTACAAAGTGCATAACGATTTGGCTTCCAAGAGTAACGTCATTATTTGATACGTGAAATTTTGACAGAATATGTGTATTTTATTCAAATCATTTTCACTCAAATCTATGTACGAATTTTCGAAATTAGCTAATTTTATTCAAGTTATATTTAAATTGTATTGAACCTATACTGTTTTTTTTTAAATATGGTTTAATAATAATAAAATGTGGATAAAATATAGTGGGTTCATATTGATGGTACTTTAATAATTGAATTAGAGATGGTGAACTTTTTTGCTATTCAATTAAAATACAATTTAAAATACAAAATACAAATGGGATGAGTATATAAACTTTTTAAAAGATAAAATTTCGTCTGAAATTGGTATTTTGTACAAATTCAAAATGGCTAAATATAATAGAAGAATGTACAAGTAAATTTTTATTTAACTTATCTACCTATTAAATCTGGCTGCAGGCTAAATAATTCACTTAGGATCCTTCCCTCAATCTATTCAAAATAAAAAATATGCAAAAAATGTTCTTCCAGTAAAAAAAAAAGTCTTAATGCATATTTAAAAAAAAAAATTACAGGAGCTAATGTTTGTGGTTTCACGCAGTTTACTCAAAATATATTACGCACTTGAAGAAATAAGATGCCATTTAGATTTAACAAAACAACGCTTTACTTATGTTGGACCCAGTGAGTATAATCAATTGCCAATCAATATTTGCAATATACACGCTTTGTATACATTTAAAAAGCCCATTAAAGATCTTTTCCTTTGTAACGTCGAAACACTTCCAGTATAATAATTGTCTTCTTCTTCTTCTTTATATAAATAATTCTACTGTACGTGTGTTGTGACTGAACTTCTCCTAAACGGCTGGACCGTTTGTGTGGCGCCCCGCATAGTTTAGGTTTACAATTTGGTCCAATTGGACAAAGTGGCGTGGTAACGTCCATACAAACCACAAATTAGAAATCTATTATTTCTGCTCCTGATAACGGTATTTGCACAAAGTTTGGTACATCCGTTTGGAGTGCATTTTTTAAGTGTTGCTGCAAATATGGACGGGATTGTACAAAGGGGCGTGGTACCTCCTATACAAACGACACATGCGTTTCTTCTTTTTTGCGATCTCAAATTCGTTCTAAATGGGCCAGCTAGTGTTTATATATGCTTTTCCTTAATTTTGTTGTAAATAATGTTAATGTTAAAAATAGAAAATTTAATATATATTATATATACATATATCTTATATATGTATGTAATATAGCCAAAGTTGCTAACTAAGCCTTTGCGGCGCCGAGGCTTTAAAATTATTATTGTAAAAATATTAATTGAACAAATATGCTTAAGATATGAAGTTACTTTGTAAATAGAACAACTAGTTTATTTTTTAAAATTATATCGATTTCTTATACTGTATAAAGGAACAAAAATCTCAAAAATCCTTTTAAATTAATGAAATTTCATTTAATTTATTTTACAGTGTGCTTTGATTAAAATAATTCTGTCCAAAAGAATTGATTTGTTTAAAATCAAGTATTTTGCTAATTGATTTCCCATACAATTTTCATGCTACCAAAATTACTTACATCACTTAATTTATTTAAACATGCCTAACTGGTTTTTGCTTAATAAAACGTTCAATCTATTCTAGAATATTTTAATCGAAAAAGTAATATTTGATTATAAGTTTTTGGAAACATTAAACTTGTTTGTTATAAAAATTATGTTCAAAACAAATATAATTAAACATTTTTAAAAGCAAAGAATAAAAAATAATATGAAATAAAACATCCCAAATTAAATAAGCAAACCTCTTCATTTAGCTCTAAGGAAATAATTCGAATAATTTTCCTCAAAACTAGGTAGTCTTCAGAACGTAGTATTTTATTTACTTCAAACAAATAATTTTTGAGAACACATGAAGAACAGAAAAAAATTGATTTTCACAATTTTATACTTTTTTGTAATTTTAGTTGGATAATAATTGAAATGTTTTAGGATTTATTTTTGGTGAGTTTTGAATATTTTTTTTTTGCAATATTTCAATTAAAAGCCATAAACAACGGGAATAGTTTCTAGTTGGCCGATAAGCATTTGACCAGAACCTCTGGCAGCAATTTAGCAATTTAAATTGCCTGTTTCGTTTAATTACATGGAAAACATATCTATAATCGATTTGGGCATCATAACTTTTTTAGTATTTTATTTATTTCGAAATTTAAAAGACTATATAATTTAAATTATTTAGTAAAATGAAAATGTATTAAAAGCTATTTAGAAAGTAATGGATATTCGATTTTTAAAATGTTTCTTTATAGGTTATCAGCCTATTTCCGCCTTGTAGATATATATATATATATATATATATATATATTGTTTGTGACAGCTGTCACCGATAAGCAAAGCGAATCAAATAATTTTGTACATTTTACCAGAGTTGCGCTAGCTTATTAAGCCTTAGCTTTAGCAACATTATACAGCCTTTCTTTCATCAAAACCCTCTAATTCCAGTGGGATTTGTATAATAATTTTGTGAAAATTGGATTTTAATAAATCATATTATAAATATTTTTTTCAGACTGTTTATTTAAGAATTTTGTTTTTTATGCGAACATATCACATTAACCCCAAGACGAACAAACTTTACGGAATGAACATCTGTTTTATTTTTATTTTTTCTGACTCAATAATATTAAGGAATATAAGAAATCTGAAAGTCGAATCAAAATAATAGGTTTTAAACAAAACGTCTTAAGAGGCGAGATAATGAAAAAACAATTAAATATTTTCGTTTATTTTTTAACTGAGAATCCCTTCAATTTGATATTAATTTTTTTTAATATGTAACAAAAGGGGAAACAAGAGTACGCAACACCTAGTTAGGTGACTTCAGACAGTCTATGAATTAGGTGAAAAAATTTAAAAGTAGCAAAAATACCGGTGATAAAAATGCCTTAAATTATTTAAAATACCAAATAAAAATAATAAAAAATTAATTGAATTTTTAACACGATTTTAAACATTTCAGCAACATTTACAGTGCTAATTAAGTATTAAGAAATTTGAAAATATTTTTCATATATAAATGATACTGACAAAAATAAAAATCATATTTTTTCAGTTATTTGAATAAATATATTTGTTCGTTCGTGCAAGATTTCCATCCAATTACCGCCCAATAAGCCTATTAAGCACCTTGGGGAAATTATTTGAAAAAATTATTCATCATCGACTCCAATCATTTGTAGAGGTTAATAACCTAATTCATCGTTATCAGTTCGGTTTCAGAGCGGAACACTCTACCATTCATCAGATTAAGAGAGTGGTTAATATTATTAAATCAAACAAAAACCGAAGGAACTCTACTGGCATTCTACTACTAGATGTGGAAAAAGCCTTTGATTCTATCTGGCACAAAGGCCTCTTCTACAAGCTTCACAAAATGAATATTCCCTTATACCTAACAAAACTTCTAAAGAATTTCCTTAAGGACAGAAAGTTTTTGGTTGATGTTGACGTAAATCCATAACATACCAGCTGGTGTTCCCCAAGGCTCTGTTCTATCACCATTGTTTTATTTTCTGTACATTTCCGATTTCAAAATTTCCAGAAGCAACGACGTGGCAATTTATGCTGATGACAGCGCAATAATCTGTCACGGTAAAGTTTCTAATTCAATTGTGAACAGGATTCAGAACGCTTTGTTAACAACTACAAAATATTTTTCTAAATGGAAAATAAAGTTTAATGAAGATAAATTTCAGGCCATTTTGTCTCCCTACAACAAGTCTCCTAGGAGAGTTCCTACTAAAAATCTCTGGATTCAAGGTAATGAAATAGAGTTCACGAAATCCGTAAAATATCTTGGAGTTATTTTGAACCAGAAACTGAGTTTAAGGAGCACATTGAGAGTGCACGTTTTAGAGCAATCAGATGCAGACGATCTTTGTATCCCATTTTGAATAGAAAGTCAAAATTGAATTTTAAAAATAAATTACTAATTTTTAAAATGTGCATAAGTTCAGTTCTTACGTATGGCTGCCAAAACTGGTATGAATGTACTAAATCACATCTTAAAAAGCTACAAGTTATACAGAATAAAATTTTAAAAATAATTTACTGTCGAATTGCATTCAAAAGCAAACGTAAAGACAATTGTAAATTTCATAACTGACATGGCGCTGTCATTTAGAGAAAAATGCAGAAGGTCGAGCTACGCCCATCTAAGAGGTTTGATTTGATAACATCTGATTTTAACTTTGCTTTCAAGTAAAGTATCCATTAGGTATTGTCTTAGAGCTTCTCAAGTCATTTTCTTTTTTTTTATGATAAATCTTAGGTTTTTACTATCTTTTTTCTATTAAATAGATTAACTTAATAAGTTTTTAATAATAATGAAAATGTGATAATTTGCTGAAACATTTTAATGATAGAAACTCAAGCACTGTAAATATTGTTAAGGATAATGTACCTATGATAGTTAATAAATAAATAAAATAAATAAAAATATTTGTTCGTTATTTCTTTATATATTCGAATAAAATTAAAATGCGTTTCTCAAGACAAAAAAAAACAGAACTTTATACTTAAGCCAACGCATTGCTACGTAAGTGGTGTAAGTAATAATTTATTTAGCGCTATTTACCATATTTACACAGAAAGCAATATTATTATTTTTGTTTATTTAAAGTCTTGACAATCTTGTTTTTATGACAATATAAAGGGTCCGCCAAATAACTTTTTTCTTGTAAACAAAACTACTGAATATTTCCTCAAATTTCTTTTTTTATTTGAAAGTACAATCCTTCCGGTTAATAATGGAAAATAATTTCATTCAAATGGCTGCCTCGGCTGGCTATGTAGTAGCCTACACGAACGGTCAAATTTTTAGGCATATTACCGATTGTGTGCAGCTGTACTTCACAAATGGCTTCACGAATATTGGATTTTAAAGCGTCAATTGTCTCTGACTTGTCGGCGTAACACTTATCTTTGACGGCACCCCACAAATAATAGTCCAACGATGTCAAATCGTAGCTCCTCTTCAATTTTTGTGAACAAAAATTCGTTCAGCATGACCCGATAACGATCGCTATTGACTGTAACGGCCACTCCTTGCTCATTTTCGAAGAAAAATGGCCCAATTATGCCTCTGGACCAAAGTCCGCACCAAACAGCGACTCGTTTTGGGTGCGTCGGCTTTTCAATGTATGCGTGCGAGTTTTCTGTGTCCCAAATGCGACAATTTTGCTTGTTTATATACCCGCCAAGATCAAAATCGGCATCTTCTGTAAGTCGATCGCAGGCCCACTTAGCGAAGCAAAAATACATTGGATGGTCACTTGGCTTCAACTCCTGAACCAATTGGCTTTTGTATGGTGTCATACCAAGGTCTTTATGCAAAATTCGTCTCAATGATGTCTCTGAACTGTTTAATTGTTGGGAACGACGGTGAATTGATGTCAATGGCGCTTCACGCACACTTTCTGCCACAGCAGCATTATTCTCGGGTATACGCACTGTTTTTGGCTTTTCACACTTTGGTTTATAGATGGGGATGGCAGTTTCTTTCACTTTTTTTCACAAGATAACGAACATACGGAGCTGACGGTGCTTCTCTTCTTTCTAAATCCCTATGCAATTTTCGCACACATTCTGCAACATTACCATGATTTTCAAAGTAATTTTGCAATATTTCCCAGCGTTGTTCAAGCGTATATACGGAAGGATAACACTAATTACCTGTCAAATCAAACATGAGGTTAGTGTTACGATTCACGAAATAAGCACTACTTGAAAAAAAAAAGTTAGATGGCGGAACCTTTATTTTTATTGGGATCTTCTGAAAAACTGTATTTTGTTGAATTGAGTTTTATTGCATATTTATATAGATTCTTCTTCATAAATTGGAGGTAAGTTAACTGATCTTTAACTAACAATAAGCAGTATTTGGGCCTAAAATGCTAGTTTTTACCTACTAAAGGTTTATTCAATTATTAATTAAAAAAGAAAATTGTTTTACTTTAGGTAAATATATAATTTATTTTATTATATATTTAACTAAAAAATTATTTTTAGTCAGAGTACAAACAAAACACAACATTTTTTGTGTGTACAAGTATCTTTGTAATTTATTTATAACAACAAAACCTTTGACCGCCTAATACAACAAAATCAAGATAATCAATCTAATTTAAATTTAAATACATATATTAATAATATTTTATTTAGTTGTTCGAATTAATTTTATATAAATAGAAAATACATATACGCATGTATTCGAAAAGGATACACATATTCACATGCACATACCACGTACATTGCTTAGTTAAGGATATATACAAAAAGTATTAATAAATGTACTATGCATTGCATTAAATTGCATAAGAAGATGTTTTTCTGTTTTATGTGAGTGATTAAGCGAAATTTTCAATTCAAAATGCATAGAAAGTAAATGTATACGTATTTAATAAATACATCTTTACAAACTAAAGTCGATGCAAACATGAATAAATTCATCTGTTTTGCAAGGGAAGAGAAGAATTGACAATGTATGTATCGGGTGTTTTTTATGGATGTATAGAATTTTAACTTGGAATAAAACAAATATAAAAAATTTTTAAGTAGACAAGTTTATCGGAAAAAATAATCTTCTGGCATTTAAATGGTTTCTGGCATATGACTTCCATCAAACGTTTGTTTTAATAATTCAATTGTGGTAAGAGCCGTGTTACTCTGTTTCGGCGTTTTGTTGAAACCACAGATACTGCATGTAATGGTTGTTCAATTGATGAAAGAAAAAGTCAATAGTGATGGTTTCATGGCGGTCACCATTGACTACAAGGTTCTTACCAGTATCGTTTTTAAATAATTATGGACCAATGATTCCACCAGCCCATAAACTACGGTAAACAGCCTCAACATACAATTGAGTACAGAAGTTTTGGCTATTGATGTATCTATTCAAATAAAAATGAGTTTTCGATTATGAAATCGAGATCGGGTATTTCGAATAGAACCATGACTCAATTCACACAATTTATAAGCGTTTTTCAGACGTCAGTCTATTCATATTGAAATGCCAAACCAACCTTAAGTCACTTTACAGCTGATAAAATGGCCGCCAGTTAACAAGGTCTTGCCAACTTAAAGATCTATTATTTTATAAAAAATTTTGTTTGTAAATACAGACAAGGCAAAAATAATGAAAAGATGAAATGTTTGTCTGTAACGATTCAACTTACTTATTTGTGGTAAAGTCCAAACATGACTAATCTAATTTTTTAATTTTATTTTAAATAAATATCTGTTATTCTTTTTAACGTTCTTTTTTAATTAATTTAACAATATATATTTTTTCAATATTTCGCTTTCCTATGGAAAGCTTCTTCAGGAAAAATTTATTTTAATAACAAGAATTATTAACAAATTGAAAAAAAAAATTTTTTAAAAACTTTTGACAAAAATAAATAAAATAATTTTCTTCATGCAGACATACATACATACAAAATTAAAATTTCAAAGATTTAAACATATAAAAACAATTAAACGGAAATTAAATAACAAATTCTCTCTTATAAAATAATTATAACAAATTATGTGTCTTTTGAATTAAGTACCTATAATTCTGCGATGAATGGTCTGTGTCTGTTTTGAAATTTATTCTCCTGACATTTGGCACATTAACAATTTCTAACATTTCTAACATATAACGTCTCTTATAGTTTTTTTCTATATCTAATATTGATGCTTCATCAAACTTTGGATAGTGATTATATTTCTTACAATGTGAAGATAAGGATGTCTTCTGTGTTAAAATATTTCTATATTTTTGGTCACATCTATGACCAGCTAATCTTGTTTTAAGTTTATTCTTTGTTGTCCCAATATAAACTTTGCCACAGTTCACCTGGCCATTCCCTTCACATGGTATCCTATATACTACATCAGATGTTTCCATTTTTCCTATTTTATCCTTCATACTGCTAAATAATTTATTTAATGTGTCATATGCTTTATGTGCAATTATTTATCTATCTCTGTCATATATTTTAGACTTTCTTAATCTTTCTGATATTCCAGGAACGTAAGTTAATGATTTCTAATTTCTTCGTTCTGCCGTAGTATTTTCTAAATATCGACTTCGTAAGAACTTACATTGATTTATTCCTCTAATAAACGTTTAGTTTATTGAGTTCTTTTATTTGCAAAATGATTACACACAAGACTTCAAAGTGTTTCAATAAATTATATATTTTATTTGAACGATAATTGTTACTTATTCGCATTATTATACATCAAAATTCACTATGATAGCTTTACCACTTTAATGTCTAAATGTAACAGATATTAACTTTATCTCTTTACTCGTCAACGTTTACGCTTAGACTTTTTTGACGATGTTCACACTTAAAAAGAGAAAACTAATATATTCTGTTTATAGTGGTTCTAGCATTCACTCGAAAACTCCACTTCAGGTGGTTGTGTATCTTTTTGTTCTGTATTAGTTGTTTCTGTTTTCTGATTGTTAAACTTAGTTCATGAAATTTTACTCCAGCATGTTGTTATTGGTTTGTCTTCATAAGATTTCTTAGAAAATTTTTAAATTATAAACAGACACAATAGGTCATTTCATTTACTTTCTTTTGAGGAGGAGACGCTAGAAATTTTTGGCCCTTACTGACATAGTATTTTCAACTAACCTTATAATAAAAGCATTGAGGGCGATGAAAGAAAATATTTTTAAAATTTTACAATATGTAGTATGCTATCGCTGTAAAGTTTTGGCAAATTTTGTAGTTTTTTTTTGCATAATAACGATTCAAATATTAAACATATTATGATTCTTGTGACTATACCTCTTAGTTCCGTATATTGAATATTGTTGTTTTAACTACCAAGAAAATAAATTTTCGATAGAGTGCCCTTTTGTGAGGGTTATTCAAAGACAATTAAGAATTATGCATTTCTCTTATAGAATAGTAAAGAAAATATCGATTAAAAAAGGCCGGTAAATCGAATATTAATATTCGAAAAAATTTTTTTTCTACTTTCCTTTATTAACAACTTTAGCAAACTTAAATAATAAAACTTTAAATACTTTTTCAGCAATTCTCATGATGATAAAAATAAAAATTATACATTTTAGCTTTTGAATTTGAAATTTTTATGTGTGTATCTGAAGTGTGGTTGCTGTCATTTCTTAAAAAAAAATAAACATTCGCCTTCTCCTACTGAACACATCAACTTTGTGACATTTTTATTTAGAACTGTAGCTAAACATTTTTTGTGTTACTTTTTGGGTTAATACATTTTTACTGTATTAGTTTTCTACTATATTTATTTAAAAATTCCTCGTGAAATATATATTTCAAATTGCTTTTAACAAAATTGTTTTAGCTTAAGAGAAAATTCATAAAGTGTCATATTTTTTAACTTTTACTCGTACGTCATATCCTTTATTCGTCTTAAGTGTGGCATTTGTCATTTGGTATAAATCACCAGACCACGAGCAATATTAGTGTTTGTATTTGTAATGCAGTGTAGTGTAAGTTTTAAATCAAATCTTATATTTTTTAAAGCTTCTTCATATTTACTTTACATTATCCCATGCAGTAGATATATCGGAATCATAATGAAAATCAAAATTGTCTTTTTAATGTTTTTGCTTAAGATTTGGATTTTGTTATCTTTTTGTGAGAAATAAGTTTGTAGTGTTTTTGAACCACTTAAAAACGTGGACAATCACAAGAGGCTGTTTATGTATACGAAATAGATCAGTGTTTTTCTCTCAATTTGTTGTATTGATAGATTATCGTCAAACAAGTAAAGGATTTGCTAAATAATATTTTTTTTGTTTTAAATGCTGTAAATAAAACTACTGAATATTTTCTCAAATTTCTTTTTTTATTTGAAAGTACAAGCCTTCCGGTTAATAATGGAAAATAATTTCATTCAAATGGCTGTCTCGGCTGGCCATGCAATAGTCTACACGATCGGTCCAATTTTTAAGCACATTATGGCTTCACGAATATTGTCCTTTAAAGCGTAATTGTCTCTGGCTTGTCGGCGTAACACTTATCTTTGACGCCACCTCACAAATAATAGTCCAACGGTGTCAAGGTGGCTAAACGACATCAGCTCTGCGGCTAATAATGCGATCTTTAAAAATAGGGCACAAAAGATCGAGTGTAGCTTCGGTTGTGTGGCACGTAGCGCCGTCCTGTTGAAACCAAATGTTGCCAATATCCCCCTCTTCAATTTTTGTAAACAAAAATTCGTTCAACATGGCCCGATAACGATCGCCATTGACTGTAACGGCCACTCCATGCTCATTTTCGAAGAAAAATGGCCCAATTATGCCTCTGGACCAAAATCCGCACCAAACAGTGACTCGTTTTGGGTGCGTCGGCTTTTCAATGTATGCGTGCGAGTTTTCTGTGCCTCAAATGCGACAATTATGCTTGTTTACATACTCGCCAAGATCAAAATCAGCTTCATCTGAAAATATGTTTTTTTTTTTACAAAATCGACATCTTCTGTAAGTCGATCGCAGGCCCACTTAGCGAAGCGAAAATGCATTGGATGGTCACTTGGCTTCAACTCCTGAACCAATTGGCCTTTGTATGGTATCATACCAAGCACATATCATACCAAGGCATTTATGCAAAATTCGTCTCAATGTTGTATCTGAAACGTTCAATTATTGAGAACGACGGTGAATTGATGTTGATGGCCCTTCACGCACACTTTCTGCCACAGCAGCAATTTTCTCGAGTGTACGCACTGTTTTTGGCTTTTCACGCTTTGGTTTATTGATGAGGATGCCAGTTTCTTTCATTTTTTTCACAAGATAACGAACCTACGGAGTTGACGGTGCTTCTCTTCTTCGAAATTCCGTACACAATTTTCGCACACATTCTGCAACATTACCATGATTTTCAAAGTAATGTCGCAATATTTCTCAGCCTTGTTCAAGCGTATATACAACCATATTCGTTCAAAGTAATTATCTGTCGAATCAAACATGAGCTTAGTGTTACCATTCACGAAATAAGCATTGGTTGAAAAAAAAAACTTTAGATGGCGGACACATTACATTTTGATTGGCTGTAAAAAAGAATTGGATATTATATGCTTACAAATTTTATGGAGGAATTTATATGTTTCCATGTGATTAAGGAAGATTATTAAAATTTATACAATATATTTTTGTGGAGTGATTGCGAAAGAATTCTTACCCCAGGTTTTATATTTGCACGCATATAACTTTGTATTCAAATAACTCGATGAAAAAGCATAAATGGTTTGATATAGTTTCTTACTTTTTAATGACAGTTTGATACTTGAAAATTTTCCAAAACAGTAAATAAAATGCGCGCACACAAAACTGGAAAATAACAAAACTATTTTAAATTAAAGAAACAGCATATTTATTCACGTTGTGCGTATTTTATGCATAACATAAATCGTGCACCCAAAAAATTATATCAACATATTGCATAACATAAATGTAAAATGATGCACAACATTAGCCAAATATCAGTTTTGAGTTATTTTTTTTTTAATTTGCGGGAAGTTTAAAAAGGATTTTAAAATATCATCAATTTCCCAGGAGTTCTGGCAAAGTGAAAATATATTAAAATAAAGTCGCCAGGTGTGGTTTCGACTCACTCAATGTAGTTTTGACTCTATCTAAAGTGGTTTAAACGATTAGATCAAGTGTTTCTATAGAAGCTATGATCTCTATAGAAACACTTTTTTATTTTAAAATTTATTCACAACAGTAATGAATTCATTTCGATTACAAAAATGAAGTGGAATTTAGTTAAACTTCTCTAAGTTAAAAATGAAAGTGCAACCAAAGTAAATACTGAATCGAAGCGTTATACGTGTCCGCAAATTATCCGTTTCATTGAAGTGCTCTTTGGTAAACCAAATTTATTGTTTTATGGTCTCTCGTTAATATAAAAAAAACGGATGGTTTCCTGCAAGCACTAAGCGATTGGCCTTGCGACTTGTTAATTGTCATTGCGAACGCAAGGCGAACCGTAAATTGCAATCGTTTGAAGTCAAGCGGAAGATCAGTCGGAATCATTGGTATTCGAGGAGTACATACATTTTCACCTGCGTACTTTCCATTAATAATGGTTGCCTAAATCAAATTCGGCATAAGTCTTTTCACTGCAAGTTGAGTACGGTTGCCAAGTCGCGGTAGATTCGAATTACGTAATATCATAATAACTGAATCAACTTTGAGTTGCAAGTTATGTGGTGGAAATCCTGGTAACTACAGAGAGTTCAAAAACTCCGTTGGATAGTTTACTACATCATCGGGGTTTTTATGGAATCTACGGATTTGTATGTCACCAAATTGCCATCGATTTTTGATTGAAATTCAGTGCATGTACAACATCATTATTCTTTGCGGCGAGAATTGCTCGTTGACTTAACCAAGCATAATTCTGATAATTCTCACTAATGTTTGGGGAAACATTTTCAATAAGCGCTAATTCAGAGTCTACAAATCGGCAAAAGTCGTTGGTAAGAGTAATTAATCCAGCTGTCGCATCAACTGGGACTTTTCTATTTCGAACAGCTAACAATTGTTTGGAAAATTGTGCAGCACTTTGATCATTTTGAAGTTGAACTCTCATATTAATGGTTAGCGATAATGTTTTTACATTATTCCACAAAGGTGATGCCTTCAGGCAAGCATTCAATTTATTTGCAGGCGTTGCACGGGAAATTACTGGCAACGTCTGCCTGAAATCGCCTGCCAACAATATCATCAAGCCGCCAAAGATGTTGTTATTTTGCCGAGGATTCTTTAGTGTGAAGTTAAATGCTTTAAGTGATTTCTTATGTGTCATTGTGCACTCATCCCAAACAATAAGCTTGCTTTGCATCAACAATTTTCCCATTGCACTGGATTGCGAAATATTTTATGTTGGAGTATCAATTGTGTTTAAATTGAGTGCCAACTTAAGCGCAGAATGTGCAGCACGATCACCATCTACAAGAGCCGCCGCGATACCAGATGATGCTAACGTCAAAGCTATGTCATATCTTGATCGAAAAGTGGCTAAAATCAATGAAATGACAAATATTTTCCCGGTTCCTCCAGGTGCGTCTAGGGAGAATGTTTCGTATACTTGTTTTTGCTGTTCATTCAGCAACGCCATATTATTTCGAACGAATTCCTGCAATGTATCAACATTCTATTGCAGCTCTCGATTTAATTCTTAGTTAAATGCATCGTGCTTCGATCGATTTGGCGTAATCATTCCTATTTCAAGCAGTTGCTTGTTTGCAATAGTCAATCATTGATCCTCAATCAGAATCAATCCTTAATTGTATATTTCATCGGTTATTTGCATATCGAACGTACTTATTTTCGTGAGGGATACTCACACACCACGTATTGGTGCCGTTGTAGTACATGCTATATATCAGAGATGGCGCTGTATGTGAAACATGATTTTCCCTGTTTTCCTGCTCTTCTCTTGAAGCTTCACGGAGCCCGATACCTTTCCAACCAATGCAAAACCGTCGAAATCGGTTCGCGCGTTCTAGAGTTATAGCTTCAGGAAGGAAAACCCAACTTATATTTATATATAAAGATTAAAGCATTATGGTTCAATTAAATCGTATACTTGTATTTTTAAAAATTAAAAATTTTTATAATTCGAGTCTTTTAGCTCTAAAAAGGACGAAATGCAGTGCTATATGATACTTTTTGTTTCTGAATGATTTTTGTAACATTTTATAGAGTTGGCCGCTTTATTAGAGCAAGTCTACTTGTGTAAGACGGAAGAGTAAAGAATTCCAGTGTAAGACAAGAACTGCTTTTGCACCAATTCCACGCTATTAGTACGGGTTTTAAAAATTGCATCCCTAATTATTTAGCCATACTCTCGAATAGGTCTGACAAAAGAAATATAAAGATGTTTTGTGACATATGGATCGCTAAACTCCTTCGCGTTTATGCTGTAAAAAAATTTAATTGAGCATACAGTAAAACACCAAGATCTATAACCACATTCAGTTTCTCAAGTACATTGCCGTTTGAAATATATTGCACGTTTGTATGACATCTTTCGAAGAAACGCATGTATTTGCACTTTTTAAGGTTCAACTTTATAACATTATTATTATATCAGAAATTAAATGCATCTGCGTTATTTTGTGGGAGAAAATGAGCAGCGTGACTATTATATATTCGAAATATTTTTACGTCGTCTGCATATAATAGAATATTTGAGTATTTAATGGCGTTGGGTAGATTATTAATAAACAAGATAAATAATAAAGGACCCAGATGGCTATCCTGCGGTACATCAGGTGAAACAGTAATTTCTTTGCCAGCGTGTTAAAATGAATTTTTTTGTGTTCTGAATTAATCTACATAAGTAAATTGTTTGTGAGTTCTATAAGGTTATGTTTGCTTATCAGAAGTTTGTGATTAACTTTATCATATGCCTTAATAAAGTTGATGTTAATAACATCATTTTGTTTACGTCGAAGAAATCCCTGATTGATTAGCGTTGTTAATTCCAAACGATTAGTAACGATTGAACAACCTATTCTGAAGCCATGCTAAGCACGGACCAATATAGATAAAACTTGATGGGAAAGGTGATCAGTAACAATTGTCTCAAAAAGCTTAGATACAGCGCTAAATTTAGCAATACTTCTGTAGTTGGCAACATTATTCCTACAACCAGACTTTAGTAATGGAATAATAAAAAAAATCCTGCCATTTTTTTTAGATAAATAACCAAATTTCAATGATGTGTTGTAGATTATTGTAAGGGGTTTTGCCAGTTGCATAGCATATTGTTAAGAATGGAACTCAGAATACCATTTGGACTATATTTATATAAAAAGTTAAGCTTTTTTAAACAGTTGAAACTGGAATAAGTTTTAAAACATTAGAAACAAATGTTACCAAAGCATCGTTAAATTTGTGTGGTATAATGAAATAAAACCAAGTTTGAAATATTATGTATTTGAAAAGCAAAGGTTACGGTTGCTCTGTATTATTATTATTTTTTAAATTTATCACGCAAAATCGTGAAATCGTCCAGAAATAAGTGGCAAGATAAAAAGAGGAGAAGCTCTTTTTTTTTGGTGCAGCGGTAGTTTTGGAAATTTTTTAAACTGTTTTTAAGTTATTTAATTACGGTTAAATTACTGTTACATTCTTTATGGCCCAAAAGGTATGCAAAATAATCAGTTTTAGCATTTTGCATAGGTTTTACTGCTCTTTTTTTAATTTAATTTAAAATTATCTTTTAGTTATTGAATTTCAAACATGCTTTGCTTATTTTAATTATAAAATAGCCGCGTTTACTAGTATTTAATTTTTGTGAGTTTATCGGAAACTTTTTTGTTGAAATTTAATTTGTTTTTCTAAGCATATCGGAGAGAAACTAATTTATTTTTTAAGTTTAAAGTTTGATTATGATTTTTGAAACAAAAAAAAAAACATGAAGACATTAAAAAAAGGCAACATAAATTTTTAATTAATAAAGACACTAAAAGGTTTTTTTTTGAAATTTCAACATTTCTTACAACAGGATAAAGACTTGAAAGGTTTGAAAGAGAAAGTATAAAAATAAAAGTAATAAATGCACGAGATTTGTAAAATTTGCGCTTGGCACTTCTTATAAAATTTTGTTGTGGGAAATTTTTTACATTGTTTACAGCAAAAGTAAAAAGAATAATCAACCATAGGGTGCTAAAGTTAGAAGATATTACATGCCAAAATTCCCATAAGAAATAAGGGGAAATTTTATAAAGCACTCTCTCCTTTACATTTATTCTCTTGTTTTACTAAAAACTCTGCTTAAGCTACCTGTATTCATTGTTAGTTGAATTAAAACAATAATACAGCAATTATCTAGTATTTCATAGACATGACATTCGATCAGGAGAATAAGAGAGCAGATGACAAGAATATAAAGCTAGTGGAAACCTGAAGTAAAGTGTTACCATACCGTCTTCCATGCAAACAAGGCGCAGTGCTTTGCCTGCGTCCGTCCACAAACAGTTAAAAGTGAAATACCGCTAGACAGCAAACAAATTGCAGACAAAATGCAGCATTTGTTTGGAATTTACACAAAAATTGTTAAGGAAAAAATGCGAAAAAAATAGAAAATAGGATTTCTGCTTTAAAACAAAAATTAAAAGAAAAATTTCTTATTTTATAAAAAGTGGAATAAAGTTAAATGAAAATGTGCTTTAACCAAATTCTAGACATCTACCCAATAAATATATGTATGTACATATATACAGATAAACAAGCCTTAATGTTATTTACTCGTGTAGGTCGTATTGGTGATAAAAATAATAAAATAAAACTATGCTAAAGAAATCGAAAGAAAAATAAATAAAAATAAAATAAAATATTCTCATAAAAATCTTTAACAATAAAAATGTTAAACAATATTTAATGAATTAATGTTAAACCTCGATATGTGAGTCTATTCCGTGTATTTAATGGTATTTGGAAAGTTAATTTCTAATCTGTATTGCTTTTCTTCATCTTTTTTGAGTGAAAAACTTTACATTAATATATTTACAGTTATTTATATGTTTGCACATTTATAAGTATATCTGTGTGTGTGTCTTGTGTGTATGTGTAAAAATATTTTTGGAGTATATTCTTCTAATTTTCTCTGGCTTAAGATGACTTCTTCTTAACTACAGTGGAATTTTTAATAGAAAAAATCTTTAAAATATTTAAACTCCTTGGGTTGTGTAAGTAAAGCAAAAAAAGTATGCAAGGAATAGCAGTCAAAGCTTGAAAATAAGTTTTTTTATTATTATTTAATTATATATTGCAGAACGCTAACAACTAGTAAAAAATAATTTCCTTTAACATAAATAAAAAAATAAATAAGAGAAATACAATTAAAACTTTATAATTTGCTTTTTAATTTTTTATGATTTCGTGCTATTTGGAAAAGGACTGAAAAAATGCAAACAAATCAAATCAAATCCATTTATTTACCCATAGCATTTACATATTTGTTTAAATATATAAAATATAAGAAGTGTTTAAAAGATTTCTTCTTTAACTTAATAAAAATAATTTAATGTTTACAAGAATACTGTAAAAATATTACATATTTACATTATTTTTATTTTAGAGGAAAATTTTGCAAAACAACTTTTTATCTTATTTAACTGTTGACCAGATGAGTCCACAGGTGAAAATTGCAAACAAACCCCGAATTGGATTAAAAAAAATTGTACGCAAATACTAAAAATGTAAAATATATAAATTTCAATTTTACCTGAAATCAATAGTTAAAATTAATTATGCTAATTATGCATGATTTCCTTAAGACATCTAATTTTTAACAAAAAGAAAATTTTTATATTCTCACAAAATAAACGCCGTAGGAAAATCGTTAGAAAATAAAGGGCACCACGAGGAATACTGTATGAATATGCATATATGGCTATTATGAAGAAATCCAGCACTGTTAACGTTAGTAATATATATTTTCTTTTATAGTGGGTTTTTCAGGAGGTATATGTTACAAGTCTTTCCGTTTTGTATTTTCATTTCTTTTCTTCGTAATCGTTTTACTAAAGAAAGTCTTATTTCTATATTTGCAATACATTGACCATATAAATTAGAAAAGCTTAAACATTTGTTTAATAATTCATAATTATTGTCTAAAAAATTGTGAATATTGAACTGTTTATAAACTTTCTGTTATGCCACTAATTTATAAAAATTTTCTAATGGAGGGCTGCTATTTCCGTTTTAAGTATAAGTGGCATCAGTAAAATGCTTTTAATAAATAAATAATTTATTTAAAAATCAAATCTTTCTAAATATTTTTATTCCACTTCATTAAGAAATTATGGTATTTTCATTAGGATATTTTAATGGGTTGAAAAGATATTGATATGTGCGTATATTGCCCGACGGGGTTTGATTTATCTGGGTATGATTTTACGTCAACCCGCGTTAAATTTGGTTTGTGAACATACCGGTTTCGGCTATATGCCATCTTCAAATCTAAAATCACATCCAAAAGAAAAGATATTGCATATAATACCGCATTGAAGTAGCTGCCCAAAATCAGGCTTTTCCGCTATGCCTTATCTTAATATTTTATGTTTGGTAGCCACTTAAGAAATTGTTTAGTTAATTCAAGACTGTCATCAAAATTATGTTAATGTTTTATATTTTGTAATATTGGCCAATAACTTATTTTCGTGTTGTTTTAACTTAGTTTTAATATTTTCTATACACATATTTGAAACATCTTAAGTAACAGTTAATGATATTTATGGTAAAGTAAAACTCATGGTAACAGAGTGTGATTTGTTTTACATCCGCGCCTGACTATGTAGTCTTAATCAGATGGTGGACAAACCACTATTGTATAATTTGGAACGTCATACATGCGTCCTAGATAGCCGAAGCCATAATTCTATGCAACAGAACCACCTAGTTGCAATTTTAATGATTTCAGTGCAGGTCTGCAAACCATCACACCTTGCTAAAGAGTTGGAGACTTTCTAACTCCTGTCCAGAACACATGTCAAGCATGCTCACTGGACTGGATCATTCACTTTGCGTGTCATTATTAGTGAGATGATCCTGGCCACCATAATTTTCATTCTTCCCTTATGGGGCCGCAAAGCCACAACCATCACGATGCTCCCATATAGGGGCCAACCTCAATGATCAGCCAGAGAACTATTATAAGTCTAAAGAGACAAATAATGAACTCTGCGGCTCACTGATCCCCGTGGAAATAAAGTGGAATTTCCAGTTGACTCCCTGCCTGTCTTCAGGGGACTGGGCTCCCCTTTTCCCCAGTTGCACTGTGTCTGAATAGTGGAATATCTATAAAGACCATATCTATATGCCCCTGGGGGAACTCATGGTAACAGAAAAAAAATATGGAATAAAAACATTTTAGCATATTCTATTATATGCAGATTAAGTGAAGATATTTCGAACATATAATAGACACGCTGATCATATTCTCCTGCAAAAGTACTTAAATGCATTTCATTCCTGATTTAATATTAATTTTATGGAGTTTAATCTTAAAAAGTACATTTATGTGTGTTTTCCTATCGAAGATGTCATATGAACGCCTATAAGAAACTGAATGTAGTTTCAAGTCTTGGTAATTTCCTGGATGCTAAATTAAATTTTATACAGCATATAACAAAGCACGTGCTGTTCTTTGATTTATAAAACGCTAGGCGAAGGAGTTTAGTGACCCATATGCCACAAAACATCGTTATATTTCTTTTGTCAAACATACTCTGGAGTAGGCTCAATAATTTGGAATTAAATTTATAACGTCCATAGTAATAGCATGGAATTAGTGCAAAAGCAGTTTTTGTTATTTTTTTTTTGAGGCTGACAGTAGAATTTCTTAATTTTACCATTCTACATTAGAAGACTTGCTTTAATAAAGTTAGCAACTCTAAAAAGCCGAATAATGATATTAAATGTCACCCTTGTTTAAAATTTAATAAAACGAAAGTGAAATAAAAATTTTCTGATTAGCAATATTTTATTTAACGTTCCATTTCCTCCTACATTTTAAGACGGACATACAACTTTGCTTCTGAAAAAATTTTAGCGAAAATTATTTAAATTTTGTTTTGTTTCTTAATAAAATTTTCCAATAATAGTTAATTCATTTTTGCGAATATCAAAAAGTTTAATTAATAATAATTTCAATAATTAAAAATTTAATTATTACCTAACACATAGCTCCCATCCTTGCGAAAAATAGCTTTGGACTGTGTGTGAATATAATCTAACAAAATATATTTTGGCTGAGTATATCTCGATTTCTCGATTTTGTTAATATTTTGCCTTACTATAATAAAAAAATATGGGATTTAAGCCGATTTAATAAATTTATTAAGACCAAAAAATATTTAGTTGAAACGGTAAGAACTTAATTTTATCACCACAAAGTGAATATTCTGATGTAATTAGTATAATTCGCATTTTTCACCACACAAAAACATATGTTTTGTACCATATTCCTTAAAGGTACCTATATCACGCTGCCTTAAAGGAAATTGTTGTCTAAAAATCACATATTGAATTAAACTCAGTTTAAAATTTTCTATTGCTAAAAAAGTTTTTGAAAGATGTGCAAAGGTATAATCAAAGGGCGCCACCTTAGATAATTTATTAGCTGTACAAAATGTTGGTGTAAAAAGAGAAGAGATCGGCATCATGGTTGCAAAATATCAGAATATCATTCTACTGACTTCTTTTGTAAGAAATTCTTGACCTCATATTACTTTTACAGATTTATTGCTGTTATTTCAGCGTTTTATTCAATATCTGAAGCATCAACAAGAATTGCTTCAAATACAGCCTAAGTACTGATAGATGAAAAGTGTAGTACTTTTGTAACTTTGTCTTAAAGAAAAATAAATAAAGACCCAACAATTTCAATTTCTTGTATTACATTTACCCACTGTATATAACATGGTAAGTGTGCGTGTTAATCTATTTGCTGTTCCTCTTTATATTCATTTTCGGTTTATTTCGTTTAAATGTTGATAACGCATTTTGTAAAAATAGAAGTCACTACGACTGTGTGTGTGTGTGTCTAACGTGAGCATTAAAGAATAAATGTTTGATTCCAAGTATTTTGTTTTTGCTAACCGTATACTTAAATTTTGTTTATCTTTGAAATGCAGGCAGAAACTAAAGCACAAGTTTTTCTCTATTATATAGATTTGAAACTGTTAGTTCTTTTTCACAAAACTACATTTTCCTAAACAAAACAAAAAAAAAGGAACTTGTGAGGTTTGTATGAATGTCAATGGCAGAAACTGCTAAAGTGGGCGAATATATATATATGGGTGTGTGTGTTTGTGTACTTATTTTACTTTTCAGCAATAATAAAAGAAAAAAGTTTTAAATAATAGTTTGAAGATGTAACTACAACTTAAAAATTAAAAAAAAAATGTTGTTGAAAATTAAAAGTGCATTACTAATCAAAAATTCAATGACGATTCCAGATAAAGAAGAGGACGCTACAAGGTAAAGCAATAGTAAGCTAATTTACTAAAATTATCATCTTCAACTTTCAACCAACCAAAAATGAAAAACTTGAGCAGAAAGTAAAACAAAAGCAACAAATCTCTCGCTACTAACTTTACTACATTTCTATTTATCTGGATTCGACTTTTGTCACAGCGTAAGTATTGAACGTTAAATATTAAACAGAATATAAAATTAATTTACAATTTTTATTTGTACAATGATTAATTGTACATAAGAATACTATAAATAAGGGAAATATAAATATAGCTATTGTGTAATATATTAAACTGATTACTATGATATGACAGATTTAATAATTTAGTGACATTGTTTATATGCTTATATGCTGGCTGTGCTTCAAGTGGTCGGTCTAATTAAAAATCGGTCTGAAATCGGCGAAAGCGTCCTAAAAATTGGTGTCAAAAGATCCAGTTACAAAACTTCATAATTTCGAGCATGCGGCAGGTGTATAAAATATTTGGATGCCCTGCTGAAATCCTAGTGTGATGTTGTAGAGCTCTATTAATAGAAACTTGGATCACATCGTCCCCTTATATGGTAATCTACCTCACCGTGATCTTACTTACTTGGCGTTATTTATCCTACAATATATGGCTTTAACAGTCACCTGGACTCGACGGAGCCTGAAATGTCTTTATTGTGTTAGTAGTCAGCACTTTCAGAGACTGATGTTATAGCTACCGGCTGCGCACTATCCGGCGGTGATTTATTAAGTTTTAAGAGTACCATAAAGTCCAATGTTGTCAGGTATTCACATGAATGATAAAAAATATCATCGTCTACTTTACAATGAGAAGCAAAATTTCTGCTTTTTCTTCATTAGTAACAGTTACGGTTATGTTGTGCTATGTTTTAGGCAATACGAATTAATCACTGTCGGGTCTGTGGCTTATTAAAAATTAGTCGGATATTTTTTTTAAATTTTCGACAATAGTTAGTTAGTTTTACCTTCAACAAATGATCATTTAGTGAGTTATAATATATCTTTTCAATCGTGTTAATAGATAGACGATCCCCTTCGAGCTATCTAAATCGCTTAAATAGCTTTCAGAGAAAAAACAAACTCAAACGTTTTCAGTTATGTTCAAAAAGTCAAATCCGGCAATGGCGTCTTAAAAAGACTGCTGAAATTTTATTTAATTTCAGTGAGACCTCAAAGCAAAAGTTCCTTTTTTCAATTACATCTACTTCCATCTAAATTGTTCCTGAAATATGTTTAAGATATGTTGTTAATAAAATTAAGACTTGTTGAGCAGATAAAAAAAATTGTGTAAAGTTTATTAAAAAATGTTATCTTAAAACATATTTCTGTAACTGATAGCATAAAACATCAAAAGCATTGTTCGTATTTAGCCTATTAAAATTCCTTTTTCGAAGCAGAAAACTTTTTTTCTTAAATAAGTCGGCTGAGATATTTAAAACTTTTTTTTGTGTATTTGTTAAGACCGATATTTTGCAAATATTAGAGGAGATTCATCACCCATTTTTTTACAAAAGCAACTTTGTTGTTGTAACGTTTCATATATTTAATTAGTCAATTTAAAAAAGCACAACTTATAAAAATTCCTACCAGCTAAGGCCGACGGGAATGCTCTAGTTTTTAAATTTCAACAATAACGCAGACTAAATAAATAATAAAAATCAGGGCCGTTTTTTTATTTAGTGCCGATTATTAATAGTCGCTTTGATAGTCTGGCTTGTCTTCGTTGCAATAAAAATTTTTATCTCTATATGTTTACATGTTAACTCATTCTAAAAATTAACCTTGCGATTTACGTATAATTGCTAATAATTCCATATTCATCATACGCCGCCACAATCATGTTGTTGAAAACCAATAAAACCAACAATTTTAGTACTTCATTTCATTACATTTGATTTTGTAAGTGCTCAACTGCTGATAATATTGCTTAGATGATCAAATAAGTGTTTTGTGGTCGCATGAAAAATGACACATAACTCTTCATAAGAAACAATAAATATTTACAAATCCGTTTAATGTTATTTATTTAAGATGAAGAATTTAAAGTGCTAAATGGTTTTTTACTTCTTTAGATTAGTAAGATAAATAAAAATGAGGTTCGAAATCGACGCCAAATAAAAATGTCAAAAAGAAATTCCGAAATAAAATTTTTAAAAATCTTTAAGTTCAACTTGCATGCAGCTACGCAATTATAAATAGTATTGAAGTTTTTAACATAAATTTATAATTTTTAAAAACAAAATTTTATTAAATGAGCAAATTGTATTTTTTTAGCATTATAGTTGATTTTTAAAAATTTTACTGTACTTTTTGGCACTTTAAACTGTTTTTTTTTTTTTTTTTTTTTGGGAGAAAGGAGGTAAAAATGCATCTATGCATTCACAGAAGGTCGTCACCATGTCGGGCTCCCACGGTTTGAATACCGACTAAAAAACCCCCTTACTTGTTTGGGATATGTTGTCCACCTCGGCACCGCCTTCGCATTACTTCGAGGTAGATCCCGTTCACAGTGCCTTAGTGCACCAGCGTCCAGATGCCTGCGTCCAGGCCCCCGTTCATCCTGCCTTCTGCAACTTTCGTTCCCTCGTAGTCCCGGCTATCTGCCCAGGACTTGGCCTACCGTGCTGTGCGTCGTATTTCTCCAATGTTGTTCCGTTGTGACGGTTTCTCCACGCTCCATCTGCTCAAAGCTTTGGTCCTCATCTAAGTCTATCTTCTTCGTCCGGAGCACGCACTCGCAAAATCTTGCCACAGTGTTCCAGATTTCCGCGCTACTAACCATCTTGTCCACAATAGTTTCAGCCATTACTGCACCAATTTGCAGTGTCAATTAGTCGCGGTTGGTGGACCATCGTTGGCACGTAAAAAACGTGTGCTCCGCGTCATCCACTGTTTCCGTTTCCTCATACAGACAGTATGGCGTCGTGCATTTCCGCATCCTGTATAGGTAGCTCCTGAAGTATCCATGAACAGAAAGCATCTGCACAAGGTAGTAGTTAACATCTCCTTGTTTCCTCTGTGTCCACTTTCGGACGTCCGGCATGAGTTTGGCTGTCCATCTGCCATGTTCGCTCTCGTCCCATCTGGCCTGCCACTTTGCAATTGTGTCGCGCCTGAGAGGTAGAAGAGGTTGTCCATCTGCAAGGCCTTCGCGTCTAATGGCGTAGGCTCTTGCGCGCTCTTCCGCCTGTAGATCTATCGGTATCATTCCGGCTATCACGTAAACTGCGGATGCCGATACCGTACGGTAAGCCGATGTTACCCGTAGCGCTGCAGTCCTTTGCACCGCAAGCATTGCGCTTGCCCGTCTCCTAATTCTGAGCGCTTCTGCCCATATCTCGCATCCGTATAGAAGGATGCTGTTGCAAGCCTCCATCAACAGCTTCCTTCCGCTTGCTAGAGGTCCTCCGATGTTTGCCATTAGTCTGCTTAGCTGTAGGGTTATCCTCGTTGATTTCTCCGCGGTGTATTTGATCTGCTGCGTGTAAGTCAGCTTGGAATCTAGCCTCATTCCCAGGTATTTCACGCATGTTCCTGTTGTGAGTACGGCATTTGTGAGCAGGATCTCAACCTCAATGGGGATCTGTCGTCTCGTTAGCAGCAGTAATTCTGTTTTGTGCATGGCTAATTCCAGTCCATGAGAGTCCAACCATGCTTTGGTCCTTATCATCACCTGTTGGAGTTTCCTTTGGGCAAGTTCCGTATTTCTGGCCATGATGACCGCAGCTATATCATCTGCGTAAGCGATCAAGAAAGAATCCTCCGGCATTTCCACTCCCAGGATACCGTCATAAGTCGTATTCCACAGGTCTGGACCTAGTATAGATCCCTGCGCTGCTCCTGAGGTGATGCGGTATCTCCTTGGACCCGTAGTAGTGCTATAGACCAAGACTCTATCTCTAAGGTAACTTCTTAACGTACGCATCAGGTACCCTGGCACGGAGAATTTTACCTTAAGAGTTTCCAGCACATCTGTCCATCTTAAGCTATTAAACGCGTTCTTAACATCGAGTGTTGCTAGGAGAACTATTGGTCTGTTAAAGCTGTTCCTCTGTTGGGCAAGCTGAAAGACATTAGCTATTTCCACCACCGCATCCATCGTGGACTTGCCTGGTCGGAAGCCATATTGCCGTCTAGATAAGCCTCCAGCTCTTTGAATACTCTCCTCCAGTCGTGCTTTTAGCAATCGCTCGAATAGCTTTCCCGCAGTGTCCAACATGCATAGTGGCCTGTATGAGGACGGTGAGTCCGGGGGTGCATTTCCCTAATTTATAAGTATTAATCTTTGTTCCTTCCATGGCTCCGGGAAAAGGCCATCCCTAAGACAGCTGTTATACATCCTCAAAAGCAGCTCTGGTCGTGTATTTGCCAGTTCCTTCAAGGCTTCCGCCGGTATACCGTCGGGGCCGGGGGCCTTCTTGTTTCTAAGTTTGTGGGCAGCAATTTTGAGTTCCTCTATCGTGAACGGAACATACTCTCCCAGCTCCTGCATATCATCTAGAGTGTCGGGGTTGTCATGCCTCGGAAAAAGGGTCGTTACGATGTTTTCCATTGTGCTCTCATCCATTCCCCGCATTGGGCTTCTCTTTCCTAGTTCCTTCATTACTATCTTGTAGCCAAGTCCCCATGGATCATTATTGATATCCTCCCTTAGCTCCTCAAATTTTCTCCCCTTTTCCTCTGAATGGCTTTTCCAAGGATTTTCCTTGCCTCCTTGTAGTCATTGTGCTCCAACTCAGCTGTACCTCTGCGTCTAGCCGTTGTGTATCTGCGTCGTTTGCGTAAACAATTATTTCGCATTTCCGCTATGGTGCTATTCCACCAGTACACAGCTTTCCTCCTGTTGTTGCTGGCTCCTATTTTCGGAATGGCTCTGTTACAGCCCGCCTGAATACTGTCCATCACCCGGTTAACTATAGCTCTGGCTTCATATTCCGCTTCACCATCTACTCTCCGGCCATCGATCTTCGCAATCAGTGCAGATGTATCCAGTCTGTCTTCATTCCACTTGCGAGTACTAGCGTTCATGTTCCCCAGCGGAGGGGGGCCACTTGTCCGAAGAGAGTACGAAATATACTGGTGGTCACTGACTGTGTATATTTCAAGTACTTTTCAATCCTCGATCCTTCCAGCTATTCTCTCAGTTACCAACGTTATATCGGGGATTGTACCCTGTTTAAACACTTTAAAAAATATTTAATATGTTTTTCACCAATCTTTATTTATTATAAGCTTTTGTTTTATTAAAATTATGCTCTAGTTTGAATGACACTTAAGATAAGATTCCATGATCTCTTGCTCAACCATCTGCACTACAATACTTTGTAACTTAATATCTCGTTTAGAGAATACGCGCCTTTACGTAGATTTCTAGGTGTAAGACTCGATCTCTTGTTTTGTCAACCAACCCCATCCACTATACCCTCTATATGTAAGGTGTCATTGATACACATATCTGTGCCGCCAACCAACATATCTACAAACACTCTGTTAGCTAAGTTATCCTTTTATTTCATTTGCATACATCACTTATCCCTGCGAGAAATTTGTTACTCCTGTCTAAGATCTTTACTTTTATATTTTATACTTTCTAAAGTTTTTTCTCTCGTTAGGTTTTCATGGCAAATTTGTTACAGGGCACCAAAATAGTGTCCACTGACTGCATCCTATAACAATTCCATATTAAAGTGAGATGTCCTTTGATATTAAGTGCTCATGTTTATGATCAAGGTAGCTCTTTTCCTTCTTAGGTTTGTTAGTAGCTGTGGAAGTTCAAACTTATTTATTCCTTTTTTCCATAATTTTTAAAGGGCAACGTATATTGTTTTTAGGCTTCATCAATAAGAAGAAGATTTTTAATTTCGTTATTTATTATGTTTGTTATCCCAGAACTTCGTACTATTTGATTGTAACTGCTTACAGATTTGTAATCGTTGAAACGGGGGTGTAAATGAATCATGTTTTTGTGACATTTTAATTAGGAGTTAGAAGTTATTTACATTTTGAATTAATTCTTTTTACAACAAAAACAAATTAAATAGAATTTGAATCAAATCAAATGAATTAGACAGAAATTAATTTTAATTCGTGTTTAATACAAATTAATTTGTAGAATGAGAGGCAATTCGTTTTCAATACAAATGAATCTGTAAAATGAATTGTAATTAGTAGCAAAATCAAATGAATTTATTGAAGTGAATTGCAATTCCAATTCGTTTGAATTGAATTGATTTTGAATTCATTAAAATAAAGTAGAACAATGAATTTAAATACCCAATAATTAAACAAAAATGAGTTACAAGCAATCAAATTCAGTTCAAATAAATTGGAAATGAATTTCAATTCACTTTATAAAATTCATTAGAATTGGAAACGAATTGGAATTCATTTGACAAATTGATATGAGTTGTCTTAAATTTCATTCAGTACATTTTTTTGTATGAAAAGAATTAATTAAAATTTTGCTAAGAAATGCATGAATGATTCGCGAATTAGTTCAATAATGAATGATTCTTTTAAATCTCTGCCTGGAAGCGGACAGTACAAATTTTTATAGAGTAAATAGCAATAAAAGAATGAACGTAAAACTTATAAAACATATTTTTAACTAAAGACGTGATTTTGATTTTAATGACTACAGCTTTGAGACTTTAACATACATACATACTTATCCATATACATATGAAAAATATACAGAGTGTATAAAATTTTATCTGCTATATTTATTTATCTTCCAAACAGTAAATGGTAAAATTTTTACATTTATACAGAGTTTGAATAGATAGCAACTAAAACAAGAATACAAAGTTAAAATTAAGTTAGAATGGTGTCCTTGTTTTTAATCGTAAGTGACACAGATTTAAAAGTTATACCTCTTTGATTCAAAATTTTTGAAAGCACTAATTAAAATTAGCTCTCAGACTAATCTGAGTATGAAAAATGTGACTCTGAGGTTCATATTAGTAGTGGTGTCATGAATGTTTTCTTTAGTTTCATATTGGATACAAACATCTTATAACATGGTTTTTCACTATTGATTTATTACAAATACATTAATAGTATTTGAACAAATATTTTTTAAATATGCCACATTTCAATTCAATATATTCAATATTGCAATTGAAGCACACTAAATTCTTTCTTTTGGAACTTTATCCGCATGAGTGCAAAAGTGATTTTAAGCCACGTGAGTGTGTTACAGACACTCTATTGGAACATATGCCCACGTGTCTACCATTTATAAATTTATCATTTATATACATACATACGAACATAAATATATATCTAGAAACATTTTTCTGTGGCAAACTTAAATCACAGAGATTTAAAAATCTGACAGATGTAAGCATTTTGTAAATATACATTTCTTACCTCACTCTTTTTTTACAAAATAAGTTTTTGACATTGAAAAGAGAATGTGTGACAGATTTTGCGAGTGGAAGTTAAACGAAAACTAAAATATCTTTTCAGTAGGATTTATTTGTTATTTATGATAACTAACCAGAAAGAGGGAAATTCATGAAAGTGATGAATAATTTCCAACAATACAAAATTGTACTAAACCTGAATATTGTTTTTGACTTGTGTTAGTTTGTAATTAAATTCATTTCAAAGATCAGACTAGATATAAAAAAAAAATATAACGAAAATTTAATGGTTTTTAAGGAAATATAATAGTTAATAATACACGAAT